>OY998168.1:24629232-25890020 GCA_963921995.1 Oxystoma pomonae
GCTAACGTTCTTTAATAATAATCTAAAAAGAACATTCTTCTGTCAGCTTCTGGATTTGCAAAAAATAATAATAATTTGCGAATAGGCTAAAAACCACATATTTTTATCCGTTTTTGCTTTTAAAACATTACAGAAACACGTAAGACAAGAGGCGGTAATTTTTTTAAACGCAGCTAACGATTTTTGATAACAATCTAAAGACAACATTCTTCTGTTAGTTTCTGGATTTGCAAAAAATAATAATAATTTACGAATAGGCTTAAAATCACATATTTTTATCCGTTTTTTGCTTTTAAAAAATTACAGAAAGACGTAAGACGAAAGGCGATACTTTTTTTGAACGCAGCTAACGTTCTTTAATAATAATCTAAAAAGAACATTCTTCTGTCAGTTTCTGGATTTGCAAAAAATAATAATATTTTGCGAATAGGCTAAAAACCACATATTTTTATCCGTTTTTTGCTTTTAAAACATTACAGAAACACGTAAGACAATAGGCGGTACTTTTTTTAAACGCAGCTAACGTTCTTCGATAACAATCTAAAGACCACATTCTTCTGTTAGTTTCTGGATTTGCAAAAAATAATAATAATTTACGAATAGGCTAAAAACTTTTATCCGTTTTTTGCTGTTAAAAAATTACAGAAACACGTAAGACAAAAGGCGGTATTTTTTTTGAACGCAGCTAACGTTCTTTGCTAACAATCTTAAGACCACACTCTTCTGTTAGTTTCTGGATTTGCAAAAAATAATAATAATTTACGAATATGCTTAAAATCACATATTTTTATCCGTTTTTTGCTTTTAAAAAATTACAAAACGACGTAAGACAAAAAGCGGTACTTTTTTTGAACGCAGCAAACGTTCTTCGATAATAAACTAAAAACCACATTCTTCCGTCAGTTTCTGGATTTGCAAAAAATAATAATAATTTACGAATTTGCTTAAAATCACATAATTTTATCCGTTTTTTTTATTTTAAAAAATTACAAAAAGACGTAAGACAAAAGGCGGTATTTTTTTTGAACGCAGCTAACATTCTTCGATAATAATCTAAAAACCACATTCTTCTGTCAGTTTCTGGATTTGCAAAAAATAATAATAATTTACGAATAGGCTAAAAACCACATATTTTTATTCGTTTTTGCTTTTAAAAAATTACAGAAACACGTAAGACAAAAGGCGATACTTTTTTTAAACGCAGCTAACATTCTTTGATAACAATCTAAAGACCATATTCTTCTGTTAGTTTCTGGATTTGCAAAAAATAATAATAATTTACGAATAGGCTTAAAATCACATATTTTTATCCGTTTTTTGCTTTTAAAAAATTACAGAAAGACGTAAGACAAAAGGCGATACTTTTTTTGAACGCAGCTAACGTTCTTTAATAATAATCTAAAAAGAACATTCTTCTGTCAGTTTCTGGATTTGCAAAAAATAATATTATTTTGCGAATAGGCTAAAAACCACATATTTTTATCCGTTTTTTGCTTTTAAAAAATTACAGAAACACGTAAGACAAAAGGCGGTACTTTTTTTAAACGCAGCTAACATTCTTTGATAACAATCTAAAGACCACATTCTGCTGTTAGTTTCTGGATTTGCAAAAAATAATAATAATTTACGAATAGGCTTAAAATAACATATTTTTATCCGTTTTTTGCTTTTAAAAAATTACAAAAAAACGTAAGACAAAAGGCGGTACTTTTTTTAAATGCAGCAAACGTTCTTCGATAATAAACTAAAAACCACATTCTTCCGTCAGTTTCTGCATTTGCAAAAAATAATTATAATTTACAAATTTGCTTAAAGTCACATAATTTTATCCGTTTTTTTGATTTTAAAAAATTACAAAAAGACGTAAGACAAAAGGCGGTACTTTTTTTGAACGCAGCAAACGTTTTTAGATAATAAACTAAAAACCACATTCTTCCGTCAGTTTCTGGATTTGCAAAAAATAATAATATTTTACGAATTGGCTAAAAATTACATATTTTGATCCGTTTTTTGATTTTAAAAAATTACAGAAAGACGTAAGACAAAAGGCGATACTTCTTTTGAACGCAGCTATCGTTCTTTGATAATAATCTAAAAACAATATTTTTCTGTCAGCTTCTGGATTTGCAAAAAATAATAATAACTTGCGAATAGGCTAAAAACCACATATTTTTATCCGTTTTTTGCTTTTAAAAAATTACAGAAAGACGTAAGACAAAAGGCGATACTTCTCTTGAACGCAGCTATCGTTCTTTGATAATAATCTAAAAACCACATTTTTCTGTCAGTTTCTGGATTTGCAAAAAATAATAATAATTTACGAATTTGCTTAAAATCACATATTTTTATCCGTTTTTTGCTATTAAAAAATTACAAAAAGACGTAAGACAAAAGGCGGTACTTTTTTTTGAACGCAGCAAACGTTCGTCGATAATAACCTAAAACCCAGATTCTTCCGTCAGTTTCTGGATTTGCAAAAATAATAATATTTTGCGAATAGGCTAAAAACCACATATTTTTATCAGTTTTTTGCTTTTAAAAAATTACAGAAACACGTAAGACAAAAGGCGGTACTTTTTTTAAACGCAGCTAACGTTATTTAATAATAATCTGAAGACCACATTCTTCTGTTAGTTTCTGGATTTGCAAAAAATAATAATAATTTACGAATATGCTTAAAAATCACATATTTTTATCCGTTTTTTGCTTTTAAAAAATTACAAAACGACGTAAGATAAAAGGCGGTACTTTTTTTGAACGCAGCTAACGTTTTTTGATCACAATCTAGAGACCACATTTTTCTGTCAGCTTCTGGATTTGCAAAAAATAATAATAATTTGCGAATAGGCTAAAAACCACATATTTTTATCCGTTTTTTGCTTTTAAAAAATTACAGAAAGACGTAAGACAAAAGGCGATACTTTTTTTGAACGCAGCTAACGTTCTTTAATAATAATCTAAAAAGAACATTCTTCTGTCAGTTTCTGGATTTGCAAAAAATAATAATATTTTGCGAATAGACTAAAAACCACATATTTTTATGAGTTTTTTGCTTTTAAAAAATTACAGAAAGACGTAAGACAAAAGGCGATACTTTTTTTAAATGCAGCAAACGTTCTTCGATAATAAACTAAAAACCACATTCTTCCGTCAGTTTCTGCATTTGCAAAAAATAATTATAATTTACAAATTTGCTTAAAGTCACATAATTTTATCCGTTTTTTTGATTTTAAAAAATTACAAAAAGACGTAAGACAAAAGGCGGTACTTTTTTTGAACGCAGCAAACGTTTTTAGATAATAAACTAAAAACCACATTCTTCCGTCAGTTTCTGGATTTGCAAAAAATAATAATATTTTACGAATTGGCTAAAAATTACATATTTTGATCCGTTTTTTGATTTTAAAAAATTACAGAAAGACGTAAGACAAAAGGCGATACTTCTTTTGAACGCAGCTATCGTTCTTTGATAATAATCTAAAAACAATATTTTTCTGTCAGCTTCTGGATTTGCAAAAAATAATAATAACTTGCGAATAGGCTAAAAACCACATATTTTTATCCGTTTTTTGCTTTTAAAAAATTACAGAAAGACGTAAGACAAAAGGCGATACTTCTCTTGAACGCAGCTATCGTTCTTTGATAATAATCTAAAAACCACATTTTTCTGTCAGTTTCTGGATTTGCAAAAAATAATAATAATTTACGAATTTGCTTAAAATCACATATTTTTATCCGTTTTTTGCTATTAAAAAATTACAAAAAGACGTAAGACAAAAGGCGGTACTTTTTTTGAACGCAGCAAACGTTCGTCGATAATAACCTAAAACCCAGATTCTTCCGTCAGTTTCTGGATTTGCAAAAATAATAATATTTTGCGAATAGGCTAAAAACCACATATTTTTATCAGTTTTTTGCTTTTAAAAAATTACAGAAACACGTAAGACAAAAGGCGGTACTTTTTTTAAACGCAGCTAACGTTATTTAATAATAATCTGAAGACCACATTCTTCTGTTAGTTTCTGGATTTGCAAAAAATAATAATAATTTACGAATATGCTTAAAATCACATATTTTTATCCGTTTTTTGCTTTTAAAAAATTACAAAACGACGTAAGATAAAAGGCGGTACTTTTTTTGAACGCAGCTAACGTTTTTTGATCACAATCTAGAGACCACATTTTTCTGTCAGCTTCTGGATTTGCAAAAAATAATAATAATTTGCGAATAGGCTAAAAACCACATATTTTTATCCGTTTTTTGCTTTTAAAAAATTACAGAAAGACGTAAGACAAAAGGCGATACTTTTTTTGAACGCAGCTAACGTTCTTTAATAATAATCTAAAAAGAACATTCTTCTGTCAGTTTCTGGATTTGCAAAAAATAATAATATTTTGCGAATAGACTAAAAACCACATATTTTTATGAGTTTTTTGCTTTTAAAAAATTACAGAAAGACGTAAGACAAAAGGCGATACTTCTTTTGAACGCAGCTATCGTTCTTTGATAATAATCTAAAATCCACATTCTTCTGTTAGTTTCTTGATTTGCAAAAAATAATAATAATTTACGAATAGGCTTAAAATCACATATTTTTATCCGTTTTTTGCTTTTAAAAAATTACAGAAAGACGTAAGATAAAAGGCGATACTTTTTTTGAACGCAGCTAACGTTCTTTGTTAACAATCTTAAGACCACACTCTTCTGTTAGTTTCTGGATTTGCAAAAAATAATAATCATTTACGAATAGGCTTAAAATCACATATTTTTATCCGCTTTTTGCTTTTAAAAAATTACAGAAAGACGTAAGACAAAAGGCGATACTTTTTTTGAACGCAGCTAACGTTCTTTAATAATAATCTAAAAAGAACATTATTCTGTCATCTTCTGGATTTGCAAAAAATAATAATAATTTGCGAATAGGCTAAAAACCACATATTTTTATCGGTTTTTTGCTTTTAAAACATTACAGAAACACGTAAGACAAGAGGCGGTAATTTTTTTAAACGCAGCTAACGATTTTTGATAACAATCTAAAGACAACATTCTTCTGTTAGTTTCTGGATTTGCAAAAAATAATAATAATTTACGAATAGGCTTAAAATCACATATTTTTATCCGTTTTTTGCTTTTAAAAAATTACAGAAAGACGTAAGACGAAAGGCGATACTTTTTTTGAACGCAGCTAACGTTCTTTAATAATAATCTAAAAAGAACATTCTTCTGTCAGTTTCTGGATTTGCAAAAAATAATAATATTTTGCGAATAGGCTAAAAACCACATATTTTTATCCGTTTTTTGCTTTTAAAACATTACAGAAACACGTAAGACAAAAGGCGGTACTTTTTTTAAACGCAGCTAACGTTCTTCGATAACAATCTAAAGACCACATTCTTCTGTTAGTTTCTGGATTTGCAAAAAATAATAATAATTTACGAATAGGCTAAAAACTTTTATCCGTTTTTTGCTGTTAAAAAATTACAGAAACACGTAAGACAAAAGGCGGTATTTTTTTTGAACGCAGCTAACGTTCTTTGTTAACAATCTTAAGACCACACTCTTCTGTTAGTTTCTGGATTTGCAAAAAATAATAATAATTTACGAATATGCTTAAAATCACATATTTTTATCCGTTTTTTGCTTTTAAAAAATTACAAAACGACGTAAGACAAAAAGCGGTACTTTTTTTGAACGCAGCAAACGTTCTTCGATAATAAACTAAAAACCACATTCTTCCGTCAGTTTCTGGATTTGCAAAAAATAATAATAATTTACGAATTTGCTTAAAATCACATAATTTTATCCGTTTTTTTTATTTTAAAAAATTACAAAAAGACGTAAGACAAAAGGCGGTATTTTTTTTGAACGCAGCTAACATTCTTCGATAATAATCTAAAAACCACATTCTTCTGTCAGTTTCTGGATTTGCAAAAAATAATAATAATTTACGAATAGGCTAAAAACCACATATTTTTATTCGTTTTTTGCTTTTAAAAAATTACAGAAACACGTAAGACAAAAGGCGATACTTTTTTTAAACGCAGCTAACATTCTTTAAAAACAATCTAAAGACCATATTCTTCTGTTAGTTTCTGGATTTGCAAAAAATAATAATAATTTACGAATAGGCTTAAAATCACATATTTTTATCCGTTTTTTGCTTTTAAAAAATTACAGAAAGACGTAAGACAAAAGGCGATACTTTTTTTGAACGCAGCTAACGTTCTTTAATAATAATCTAAAAAGAACATTCTTCTGTCAGTTTCTGGATTTGCAAAAAATAATATTATTTTGCGAATAGGCTAAAAACCACATATTTTTATCCGTTTTTTGCTTTTAAAAAATTACAGAAACACGTAAGACAAAAAGCGGTACTTTTTTTAAACGCAGCTAACGTTTTTCGATAACAATCTAAAGACCACATTCTTCTGTTAGTTTCTGGATTTGCAAAAAATAATAATAATTTACGAATAGGCTAAAAACTTTTATCCGTTTTTTGCTGTTAAAAAATTACAGAAACACGTAAGACAAAAGGCGGTACTTTTTTTGAATGCAGCAAACGTTCTTCGATAATAAACTAAAAACCACATTCTTCCGTCAGTTTCTGGATTTGCAAAAAATAATAATATTTTTCGAATAGGCAAAAACCACATATTTTTATCGGTTTTTTGCTTTTAAAAAATTACAGAAAGACGTAAGACAAAAACCGATACTTCTTTTGAATGCAGCTAATGTTCTTTGATAATAATCTAAAAACCACATTTTTCTGTCAGTTTCTGGATTTGCAAAAAATTATAATAATTTACGAATAGGCTTAAAATCACATAATTTTATCCATTTTTTGCTTTTAAAAATTTACAGAAAGACGTAAGACAAAAGGCGGTACTTTTTTTGACCGCAGCTAACGTTCTTCGATAATAATCTAAAAAGAACATTCTTCTGTCAGTTTCTGGATTTGCAAAAAATAATAATATTTTGCGAATAGACTAAAAACCACATATTTTTATCCGTTTTTTGCTTTTAAAAAATTACAGAAAGACGTAAGACAAAAGGCGATACTTCTTTTGAACGCAGCTATCGTTCTTTGATAATAATCTAAAATCCACATTCTTCTGTTAGTTTCTTGATTTGCAAAAAATAATAATAATTTACGAATAGGCTTAAAATCACATATTTTTATCCGTTTTTTGCTTTTAAAAAATTACAGAAAGACGTAAGATAAAAGGCGATACTTTTTTTGAACGCAGCTAACGTTCTTTGTTAACAATCTTAAGACCACACTCTTCTGTTAGTTTCTGGATTTGCAAAAAATAATAATCATTTACGAATAGGCTTAAAATCACATATTTTTATCCGCTTTTTGCTTTTAAAAAATTACAGAAAGACGTAAGACAAAAGGCGATACTTTTTTTGAACGCAGCTAACGTTCTTTAATAATAATCTAAAAAGAACATTCTTCTGTCAGCTTCTGGATTTGCAAAAAATAATAATAATTTGCGAATAGGCTAAAAACCACATATTTTTATCCGTTTTTTGCTTTTAAAACATTACAGAAACACGTAAGACAAGAGGCGGTAATTTTTTTAAACGCAGCTAACGATTTTTGATAACAATCTAAAGACAACATTCTTCTGTTAGTTTCTTGATTTGCAAAAAATAATAATAATTTACGAATAGGCTTAAAATCACATATTTTTATCCGTTTTTTGCTTTTAAAAAATTACAGAAACACGTAAGACGAAAGGCGATACTTTTTTTGAACGCAGCTAACGTTCTTTAATAATAATCTAAAAAGAACATTCTTCTGTCAGTTTCTGGATTTGCAAAAAATAATAATATTTTGCGAATAGGCTAAAAACCACATATTTTTATCCGTTTTTTGCTTTTAAAACATTACAGAAACACGTAAGACAAAAGGCGGTACTTTTTTTAAACGCAGCTAACGTTCTTCGATAACAATCTAAAGACCACATTCTTCTGTTAGTTTCTGGATTTGCAAAAAATAATAATAATTTACGAATAGGCTAAAAACTTTTATCCGTTTTTTGCTGTTAAAAAATTACAGAAACACGTAAGACAAAAGGCGGTATTTTTTTTTGAACGCAGCTAAAGTTCTTTGTTAACAATCTTAAGACCACACTCTTCTGTTAGTTTCTGGATTTGCAAAAAATAATAATAATTTACGAATATGCTTAAAATCACATATTTTTATCCGTTTTTTGCTTTTAAAAAATTACAAAACGACGTAAGACAAAAAGCGGTACTTTTTTTGAACGCAGCAAACGTTCTTCGATAATAAACTAAAAACCACATTCTTCCGTCAGTTTCTGGATTTGCAAAAAATAATAATAATTTACGAATTTGCTTAAAATCACATAATTTTATCCGTTTTTTTTATTTTAAAAAATTACAAAAAGACGTAAGACAAAAGGCGGTATTTTTTTTGAACGCAGCTAACATTCTTCGATAATAATCTAAAAACCACATTCTTCTGTCAGTTTCTGGATTTGCAAAAAATAATAATAATTTACGAATAGGCTAAAAACCACATATTTTTATTCGTTTTTTGCTTTTAAAAAATTACAGAAACACGTAAGACAAAAGGCGATACTTTTTTTAAACGCAGCTAACATTCTTTGATAACAATCTAAAGACCATATTCTTCTGTTAGTTTCTGGATTTGCAAAAAATAATAATAATTTACGAATAGGCTTAAAATCACATATTTTTATCCGTTTTTTGCTTTTAAAAAATTACAGAAAGACGTAAGACAAAAGGCGATACTTTTTTTGAACGCAGCTAACGTTCTTTAATAATAATCTAAAAAGAACATTCTTCTGTCAGTTTCTGGATTTGCAAAAAATAATATTATTTTGCGAATAGGCTAAAAACCACATATTTTTATCCGTTTTTTGCTTTTAAAAAATTACAGAAACACGTAAGACAAAAGGCGGTACTTTTTTTAAACGCAGCTAACGTTTTTCGATAACAATCTAAAGACCACATTCTTCTGTTAGTTTCTGGATTTGCAAAAAATAATAATAATTTACGAATAGGCTAAAAACTTTTATCCGTTTTTTGCTGTTAAAAAATTACAGAAACACGTAAGACAAAAGGCGGTACTTTTTTTGAATGCAGCAAACGTTCTTCGATAATAAACTAAAAACCACATTCTTCCGTCAGTTTCTGGATTTGCAAAAAATAATAATATTTTTCGAATAGGCAAAAACCACATATTTTTATCGGTTTTTTGCTTTTAAAAAATTACAGAAAGACGTAAGACAAAAACCGATACTTCTTTTGAATGCAGCTAATGTTCTTTGATAATAATCTAAAAACCACATTTTTCTGTCAGTTTCTGGATTTGCAAAAAATTATAATAATTTACGAATAGGCTTAAAATCACATAATTTTATCCATTTTTTGCTTTTAAAAATTTACAGAAAGACGTAAGACAAAAGGCGGTACTTTTTTTGACCGCAGCTAACGTTCTTCGATAATAATCTAAAAAGAACATTCTTCTGCCAGTTTCTGGATTTGCAAAAAATAATAATATTTTGCGAATAGACTAAAAACCACATATTTTTATGCGTTTTTTGCTTTTAAAAAATTACAGAAAGACGTAAAACAAAAGGCGATACTTCTTTTGAACGCAGCTATCGTTCTTTGATAATAATCTAAAATCCACATTCTTCTGTTAGTTTCTTGATTTGCAAAAAATAATAATAATTTACGAATAGGCTTAAAATCACATATTTTTATCCGTTTTTTGCTTTTAAAAAATTACAGAAAGACGTAAGATAAAAGGCGATACTTTTTTTGAACGCAGCTAACGTTCTTTGTTAACAATCTTAAGACCACACTCTTCTGTTAGTTTCTGGATTTGCAAAAAATAATAATCATTTACGAATAGGCTTAAAATCACATATTTTTATCCGCTTTTTGCTTTTAAAAAATTACAGAAAGACGTAAGACAAAAGGCGATACTTTTTTTGAACGCAGCTAACGTTCTTTAATAATAATCTAAAAAGAACATTCTTCTGTCAGCTTCTGGATTTGCAAAAAATAATAATAATTTGCGAATAGGCTAAAAACCACATATTTTTATCCGTTTTTTGCTTTTAAAACATTACAGAAACACGTAAGACAAGAGGCGGTAATTTTTTTAAACGCAGCTAACGATTTTTGATAACAATCTAAAGACAACATTCTTCTGTTAGTTTCTGGATTTGCAAAAAATAATAATAATTTACGAATAGGCTTAAAATCACATATTTTTATCCGTTTTTTGCTTTTAAAAAATTACAGAAAGACGTAAGACGAAAGGCGATACTTTTTTTGAACGCAGCTAACGTTCTTTAATAATAATCTAAAAAGAACATTCTTCTGTCAGTTTCTGGATTTGCAAAAAATAATAATATTTTGCGAATAGGCTAAAAACCACATATTTTTATCCGTTTTTTGCTTTTAAAACATTACAGAAACACGTAAGACAATAGGCGGTACTTTTTTTAAACGCAGCTAACGTTCTTCGATAACAATCTAAAGACCACATTCTTCTGTTAGTTTCTGGATTTGCAAAAAATAATAATAATTTACGAATAGGCTAAAAACTTTTATCCGTTTTTTGCTGTTAAAAAATTACAGAAACACGTAAGACAAAAGGCGGTATTTTTTTTGAACGCAGCTAACGTTCTTTGTTAACAATCTTAAGACCACACTCTTCTGTTAGTTTCTGGATTTGCAAAAAATAATAATAATTTACGAATATGCTTAAAATCACATATTTTTATCCGTTTTTTGCTTTTAAAAAATTACAAAACGACGTAAGACAAAAAGCGGTACTTTTTTTGAACGCAGCAAACGTTCTTCGATAATAAACTAAAAACCACATTCTTCCGTCAGTTTCTGGATTTGCAAAAAATAATAATAATTTACGAATTTGCTTAAAATCACATAATTTTATCCGTTTTTTTTATTTTAAAAAATTACAAAAAGACGTAAGACAAAAGGCGGTATTTTTTTTGAACGCAGCTAACATTCTTCGATAATAATCTAAAAACCACATTCTTCTGTCAGTTTCTGGATTTGCAAAAAATAATAATAATTTACGAATAGGCTAAAAACCACATATTTTTATTCGTTTTTTGCTTTTAAAAAATTACAGAAACACGTAAGACAAAAGGCGATACTTTTTTTAAACGCAGCTAACATTCTTTGATAACAATCTAAAGACCATATTCTTCTGTTAGTTTCTGGATTTGCAAAAAATAATAATAATTTACGAATAGGCTTAAAATCACATATTTTTATCCGTTTTTTGCTTTTAAAAAATTACAGAAAGACGTAAGACAAAAGGCGATACTTTTTTTGAACGCAGCTAACGTTCTTTAATAATAATCTAAAAAGAACATTCTTCTGTCAGTTTCTGGATTTGCAAAAAATAATAATAATTTACGAATAGGCTTAAAACCACATATTTTTATCCGTTTTTTGCTTTTAAAAAATTACAGAAACACGTAAGACAAAAGGCGGTAATTTTTTTAAACGCAGCTAACGTTTTTCGATAACAATCTAAAGACCACATTCTTCTGTTAGTTTCTGGATTTGCAAAAAATAATAATAATTTACGAATAGGCTATAAACTTTTATCCGTTTTTTGCTGTTAAAAAATTACAGAAACACGTAAGACAAAAGGCGGTACTTTTTTTGAATGCAGCAAACGTTCTTCGATAATAAACTAAAAACCACATTCTTCCGTCAGTTTCTGGATTTGCAAAAAATAATAATATTTTTCGAATAGGCAAAAACCACATATTTTTATCGGTTTTTTGCTTTTAAAAAATTACAGAAAGACGTAAGACAAAAACCGATACTTCTTTTGAATGCAGCTAATGTTCTTTGATAATAATCTAAAAACCACATTTTTCTGTCAGTTTCTGGATTTGCAAAAAATTATAATAATTTACGAATAGGCTTAAAATCACATAATTTTATCCATTTTTTGCTTTTAAAAATTTACAGAAAGACGTAAGACAAAAGGCGGTACTTTTTTTGACCGCAGCTAACGTTCTTCGATAATAATCTAAAAAGAACATTCTTCTGTCAGTTTCTGGATTTGCAAAAAATAATAATATTTTGCGAATAGACTAAAAACCACATATTTTTATCCGTTTTTTGCTTTTAAAAAATTACAGAAAGACGTAAGACAAAAGGCGATACTTCTTTTGAACGCAGCTATCGTTCTTTGATAATAATCTAAAATCCACATTTTTCTGTCAGTTTCTGGATTTGCAAAAAATAATAATAATTTACGAATTTGCTTAAAATCACATATTTTTATCCGTTTTTTGCTTTTAAAAATTTACAGAAAGACGTAAGACAAAAGGCGATACTTTTTTTGAACGCAGCTAATGTTCTTTAATAATAATCTAAAAAGAACATTCTTCTGTCAGTTTCTGGATTTGCAAAAAATAATAATATTTTGCGAATAGGCTAAAAACCACATATTTTTAGCCGTTTTTTGATTTTAAAAAATTACAGAAAGACGTAAGTCAAAAGGCGATACTTCTTTTGAACGCAGCTATCGTTTTTTGATAATAATCTAAAAACCACATTTTTCTGTCAGTTTTTGGATTTGCAAAAAATAATAATAATTTACGAATTTGCTTAAAATCACATATTTTTATCCGTTTTTTGCTTTTAAAAAATTACAAAAAGACGTAAGACACAAGGCGGTACTTTTTTTGAACGCAGCAAACGTTCTTAGATAATATACTAAAAACCACATTCTTCCGTCAGTTTCTGGATTTGCAAAAAATAATAATAATTTACGAATAGGCTTAAAATCACATATTTTTATCCGTTTTTTGCTTTTAAAAAATTACAGAAAGACGTAAGACAAAAGGCGATACTTTTTTTGAACGCAGCTAACGTTCTTTAATAATAATCTAAAAAGAACATTCTTCTGTCAGTTTCTGGATTTGCAAAAAATAATAATATTTTGCGAATAGGCTAAAAACCACATATTTTTATTCGTTTTTTGCTTTTAAAAAATTACAGAAACACGTACGACAAAAGGCGATACTTTTTTTAAACGCAGCTAACATTCTTTGATAACAATCTAAAGACTATATTCTTCTGTTAGTTTCTGGATTTGCAAAAAATAATAATAATTTACGAATTTGCTTAAAATCACATAATTTTATCCGTTTTTTGATTTTAAAACATTACAGAAAGACGTAAGACAAAAGGCGATACTTTTTTTGAACGCAGCTAACGTTCTTTAATAATAATCTAAAAAGAACATTCTTCTGTTAGTTTCTGGGTTTGCAAAAAATAATAATAATTTACGAATAGGCTTAAAATCACATATTTTTATCCGTTTTTTGCTTTTAAAAAATTACAGAAACACGTAAGACAAAAGGCGGTACTTTTTTTAAACGCAGCTAACGTTTTTCGATAACAATCTAAAGACCACATTCTTCTGTTAGTTTCTGGATTTGCAAAAAATAATAATAATTTACGAATAGGCTAAAAACTTTTATCCGTTTTTTGCTGTTAAAAAATTACAGAAACACGTAAGACAAAAGGCGGTACTTTTTTTGAATGCAGCAAACGTTCTTCGATAATAAACTAAAAACCACATTCTTCCGTCAGTTTCTGGATTTGCAAAAAATAATAATATTTTTCGAATAGGCAAAAACCACATATTTTTATCGGTTTTTTGCTTTTAAAAAATTACAGAAAGACGTAAGACAAAAACCGATACTTCTTTTGAATGCAGCTAATGTTCTTTGATAATAATCTAAAAACCACATTTTTCTGTCAGTTTCTGGATTTGCAAAAAATAATAATAATTTACGAATAGGCTTAAAATCACATAATTTTATCCATTTTTTGCTTTTAAAAATTTACAGAAAGACGTAAGACAAAAGGCGGTAATTTTTTTGACCGCAGCTAACGTTCTTCGATAATAATCTAAAAAGAACATTCTTCTGTCAGTTTCTGGATTTGCAAAAAATAATAATATTTTGCGAATAGACTAAAAACCACATATTTTTATCCGTTTTTTGCTTTTAAAAAATTACAGAAAGACGTAAGACAAAAGGCGATACTTCTTTTGAACGCAGCTATCGTTCTTTGATAATAATCTAAAATTCACATTTTTCTGTCAGTTTCTGGATTTGCAAAAAATAATAATAATTTACGAATTTGCTTAAAATCACATATTTTTATCCGTTTTTTGCTTTTAAAAATTTACAGAAAGACGTAAGACAAAAGGCGATACTTTTTTTGAACGCAGCTAGCGTTCTTTGATAATAATCTAAAAAGAACATTCTTCTGTCAGTTTCTGGATTTGCAAAAAATAATAATATTTTGCGAATAGACTAAAAACCACATATTTTTATCTGTTTTTTGCTTTTAAAAAATTACAGAAAGAC
Organism: Oxystoma pomonae; assembly: GCA_963921995.1. Lineage (NCBI taxonomy): Eukaryota > Metazoa > Arthropoda > Insecta > Coleoptera > Brentidae > Oxystoma > Oxystoma pomonae. Next base: position 24,643,677 of record OY998168.1, read on the forward strand.
GTAAGACAAAAGGCGATACTTTTTTTGAACGCAGCTAATGTTCTTTAATAATAATCTAAAAAGAACATTCTTCTGTCAGTTTCTGGATTTGCAAAAAATAATAATATTTTGCGAATAGGCTAAAAACCACATATTTTTAGCCGTTTTTTGATTTTAAAAAATTACAGAAAGACGTAAGTCAAAAGGCGATACTTCCTTTGAACGCAGCTATCGTTCTTTGATAATAATCTAAAAACCACATTTTTTTGTCAGTTTTTGGATTTGCAAAAAATAATAATAATTTACGAATTTGCTTAAAATCACATATTTTTATCCGTTTTTTGCTTTTAAAAAATTACAAAAAGACGTAAGACACAAGGCGGTACTTTTTTTGAACGCAGCAAACGTTCTTAGATAATATACTAAAAACCACATTCTTCTGTCAGTTTCTGGATTTGCAAAAAATAATAATAATTTACGAATAGGCTTAAAATCACATATTTTTATCCGTTTTTTGCTTTTAAAAAATTACAGAAAGACGTAAGACAAAAGGCGATACTTTTTTTGAACGCAGCTAACGTTCTTTAATAATAATCTAAAAAGAACATTCTTCTGTCAGTTTCTGGATTTGCAAAAAATAATAATAATTTACGAATAGGCTTAAAATCACATATTTTTATCCGTTTTTTGCTTTTAAAAAATTACAGAAAGACGTAAGACAAAAGGCGATACTTTTTTTGAACGCAGCTAACGTTCTTTAATAATAATCGAATAATAATTTACGAATTTGCTTAAAATCACATAATTTTATCCGTTTTTTGATTTTAAAAAATTACAAAAAGACGTAAGACACAAGGCGGTACTTTTTTTGAACGCAGCAAACGTTTTTAGATAATAAACTAAAAACCACATTCTTCCGTCAGTTTCTGGATTTGCAAAAATAATAATATTTTGCGAATAGGCTAAAAACCACATATTTTTATCCGTTTTTTGCTTTTAAAAAATTACAGAAAGACGTAAGACAAAAGGCGATACTTTTTTTGAACGCAGCTAACGTTCTTTAATAATAATCTAAAAAGAACATTCTTCTGTCAGTTTCTGGATTTGCAAAAAATAATAATATTTTGCGAATAGGCTAAAAACCACATATTTTTATCCGTTTTTTGCTTTTAAAACATTACAGAAACACGTAAGACAAAAGGCGGTAATTTTTTTAAACGCAGCTAACGTTCTTTGATAACAATCTAAAGACCACATTCTTCTGTTAGTTTCTTGATTTGCAAAAAATAATAATAATTTACGAATAGGCTTAAAATCACATATTTTTATCCGTTTTTTGCTTTTAAAAAATTACAGAAAGACGTAAGACAAAAGGCGATACTTTTTTTGAACGCAGCTAACGTTCTTTGTTAACAATCTTAAGACCACACTCTTCTGTTAGTTTCTGGATTTGCAAAAAATAATAATCATTTACGAATAGGCTTAAAATCACATATTTTTATCCGCTTTTTGCTTTTAAAAAATTACAGAAAGACGTAAGACAAAAGGCGATACTTTTTTTGAACGCAGCTAACGTTCTTTAATAATAATCTAAAAAGAACATTCTTCTGTCAGCTTCTGGATTTGCAAAAAATAATAATAATTTGCGAATAGGCTAAAAACCACATATTTTTATCCGTTTTTTGCTTTTAAAACATTACAGAAACACGTAAGACAAGAGGCGGTAATTTTTTTAAACGCAGCTAACGATTTTTGATAACAATCTAAAGACAACATTCTTCTGTTAGTTTCTGGATTTGCAAAAAATAATAATAATTTACGAATAGGCTTAAAATCACATATTTTTATCCGTTTTTTGCTTTTAAAAAATTACAGAAAGACGTAAGACGAAAGGCGATACTTTTTTTGAACGCAGCTAACGTTCTTTAATAATAATCTAAAAAGAACATTCTTCTGTCAGTTTCTGGATTTGCAAAAAATAATAATATTTTGCGAATAGGCTAAAAACCACATATTTTTATCCGTTTTTTGCTTTTAAAACATTACAGAAACACGTAAGACAAAAGGCGGTACTTTTTTTAAACGCAGCTAACGTTCTTCGATAACAATCGAAAGACCACATTCTTCTGTTAGTTTCTGGATTTGCAAAAAATAATAATAATTTACGAATAGGCTAAAAACTTTTATCCGTTTTTTGCTGTTAAAAAATTACAGAAACACGTAAGACAAAAGGCGGTATTTTTTTTGAACGCAGCTAACGTTCTTTGTTAACAATCTTAAGACCACACTCTTCTGTTAGTTTCTGGATTTGCAAAAAATAATAATAATTTACGAATATGCTTAAAATCACATATTTTTATCCGTTTTTTGCTCTTAAAAAATTACAAAACGACGTAAGACAAAAAGCGGTACTTTTTTTGAACGCAGCAAACGTTCTTCGATAATAAACTAAAAACCACATTCTTCCGTCAGTTTCTGGATTTGCAAAAAATAATAATAATTTACGAATAGGCTAAAAACCACATATTTTTATTCGTTTTTTGCTTTTAAAAAATTACAGAAACACGTAAGACAAAAGGCGATACTTTTTTAAACGCAGCTAACATTCTTTGATAACAATCTAAAGACCATATTCTTCTGTTAGTTTCTGGATTTGCAAAAAATAATAATAATTTACGAATTTGCTTAAAATCACATAATTTTATCCGTTTTTTTTATTTTAAAAAATTACAAAAAGACGTAAGACAAAAGGCGGTATTTTTTTTGAACGCAGCTAACATTCTTCGATAATAATCTAAAAACCACATTCTTCTGTCAGTTTCTGGATTTGCAAAAAATAATAATAATTTACGAATAGGCTAAAAACCACATATTTTTATTCGTTTTTTGCTTTTAAAAAATTACAGAAACACGTAAGACAAAAGGCGATACTTTTTTAAACGCAGCTAACATTCTTTGATAACAATCTAAAGACCATATTCTTCTGTTAGTTTCTGGATTTGCAAAAAATAATAATAATTTACGAATAGGCTTAAAATCACATATTTTTATCCGTTTTTTGCTTTTAAAAAATTACAGAAAGACCTAAGACAAAAGGCGATACTTTTTTTGAACGCAGCTAACGTTCTTTAATAATAATCTAAAAAGAACATTCTTCTGTCAGTTTCTGGATTTGCAAAAAATAATATTATTTTGCGAATAGGCTAAAAACCACATATTTTTATCCGTTTTTTGCTTTTAAAAAATTACAGAAACACGTAAGACAAAAGGCGGTACTTTTATTAAACGCAGCTAACGTTTTTCGATAACAATCTAAAGACCACATTCTTCTGTTAGTTTCTGGATTTGCAAAAAATAATAATAATTTACGAATAGGCTAAAAACTTTTATCCGTTTTTTGCTGTTAAAAAATTACAGAAACACGTAAGACAAAAGGCGGTACTTTTTTTGAATGCAGCAAACGTTCTTCGATAATAAACTAAAAACCACATACTTCCGTCAGTTTCTGGATTTGCAAAAAATAATAATATTTTTCGAATAGGCAAAAACCACATATTTTTATCGGTTTTTTGCTTTTAAAAAATTACAGAAAGACGTAAGACAAAAACTGATACTTCTTTTGAATGCAGCTAATGTTCTTTGATAATAATCTAAAAACCACATTTTTCTGTCAGTTTCTGGATTTGCAAAAAATTATAATAATTTACGAATAGGCTTAAAATCACATAATTTTATCCATTTTTTGCTTTTAAAAATTTACAGAAAGACGTAAGACAAAAGGCGGTACTTTTTTTGACCGCAGCTAACGTTCTTCGATAATAATCTAAAAAGAACATTCTTCTGTCAGTTTCTGGATTTGCAAAAAATAATAATATTTTGCGAATAGACTAAAAACCACATATTTTTATCCGTTTTTTGCTTTTAAAAAATTACAGAAAGACGTAAGACAAAAGGCGATACTTCTTTTGAACGCAGCTATCGTTCTTTGATAATAATCTAAAATCCACATTTTTCTGTCAGTTTCTGGATTTGCAAAAAATAATAATAATTTACGAATTTGCTTAAAATCACATATTTTTATCCGTTTTTTGCTTTTAAAAATTTACAGAAAGACGTAAGACAAAAGGCGATACTTTTTTTGAACGCAGCTAATGTTCTTTAATAATAATCTAAAAAGAACATTCTTCTGTCAGTTTCTGGATTTGCAAAAAATAATAATATTTTGCGAATAGGCTAAAAACCACATATTTTTAGCCGTTTTTGGATTTTAAAAAATTACAGAAAGACGTAAGTCAAAAGGCGATACTTCTTTTGAACGCAGCTATCGTTCTTTGATAATAATCTAAAAACCACATTTTTCTGTCAGTTTTTGGATTTGCAAAAAATAATAATAATTTACGAATTTGCTTAAAATCACATATTTTTATCCGTTTTTTGCTTTTAAAAAATTACAAAAAGACGTAAGACACAAGGCGGTACTTTTTTTGAACGCAGCAAACGTTCTTAGATAATATACTAAAAACCACATTCTTCCGTCAGTTTCTGGATTTGCAAAAAATAATAATAATTTACGAATAGGCTTAAAATCACATATTTTTATCCGTTTTTTGCTTTTAAAAAATTACAGAAAGACGTAAGACAAAAGGCGATACTTTTTTTGAACGCAGCTAACGTTCTTTAATAATAATCTAAAAAGAACATTCTTCTGTCAGTTTCTGGATTTGCAAAAAATAATAATAATTTACGAATAGGCTAAAAACCACATATTTTTATTCGTTTTTTGCTTTTAAAAAATTACAGAAACACGTAAGACAAAAGGCGATACTTTTTTTAAACGCAGCTAACATTCTTTGATAACAATCTAAAGACCATATTCTTCTGTTAGTTTCTGGATTTGCAAAAAATAATAATAATTTACGAATAGGCTTAAAATCACATATTTTTATCCGTTTTTTGCTTTTAAAAAATTACAGAAAGACGTAAGACAAAAGGCGATACTTTTTTTGAACGCAGCTAACGTTCTTTAATAATAATCTAAAAAGAACATTCTTCTGTCAGTTTCTGGATTTGCAAAAAATAATAATATTTTGCGAATAGGCTAAAAACCACATATTTTTATTCGTTTTTTGCTTTTAAAAAATTACAGAAACACGTACGACAAAAGGCGATACTTTTTTTAAACGCAGCTAACATTCTTTGATAACAATCTAAAGACCATATTCTTCTGTTAGTTTCTGGATTTGCAAAAAATAATAATAATTTACGAATTTGCTTAAAATCACATAATTTTATCCGTTTTTTGATTTTAAAACATTGCAGAAAGACGTAAGACAAAAGGCGATACTTTTTTTGAACGCAGCTAACGTTCTTTAATAATAATCTAAAAAGAACATTCTTCTGTTAGTTTCTGGATTTGCAAAAAATAATAATAATTTACGAATAGGCTTAAAATCACATATTTTTATCCGTTTTTTGCTTTTAAAAAATTACAGAAAGACGTAAGACAAAAGGCGATACTTTTTTTGAACGCAGCTAACGTTCTTTAATAATAATCTAAAAAGAACATTCTTCTGTCAGTTTCTGGATTTGCAAAAAATAATAATATTTTGCGAATAGGCTAAAAACCACATATTTTTATTCGTTTTTTGCTTTTAAAAAATTACAGAAACACGTAAGACAAAAGGCGGTACTTTTTTTAAACGCAGCTAACGTTTTTCGATAACAATCTAAAGACCACATTCTTCTGTTAGTTTCTGGATTTGCAAAAAATAATAATAATTTACGAATAGGCTAAAAACTTTTATCCGTTTTTTGCTGTTAAAAAATTACAGAAACACGTAAGACAAAAGGCGGTACTTTTTTTGAATGCAGCAAACGTTCTTCGATAATAAACTAAAAACCACATTCTTCCGTCAGTTTCTGGATTTGCAAAAAATAATAATATTTTTCGAATAGGCAAAAACTACATATTTTTATCGGTTTTTTGCTTTTAAAAAATTACAGAAAGACGTAAGACAAAAACCGATACTTCTTTTGAATGCAGCTAATGTTCTTTGATAATAATCTAAAAACCACATTTTTCTGTCAGTTTCTGGATTTGCAAAAAATAATAATAATTTACGAATAGGCTTAAAATCACATAATTTTATCCATTTTTTGCTTTTAAAAATTTACAGAAAGACGTAAGACAAAAGGCGGTACTTTTTTTGACCGCAGCTAACGTTCTTCGATAATAATCTAAAAAGAACATTCTTCTGTCAGTTTCTGGATTTGCAAAAAATAATAATATTTTGCGAATAGACTAAAAACCACATATTTTTATCCGTTTTTTGCTTTTAAAAAATTACAGAAAGACGTAAGACAAAAGGCGATACTTCTTTTGAACGCAGCTATCGTTCTTTGATAATAATCTAAAATCCACATTTTTCTGTCAGTTTCTGGATTTGCAAAAAATAATAATAATTTACGAATTTGCTTAAAATCACATATTTTTATCCGTTTTTTGCTTTTAAAAATTTACAGAAAGACGTAAGACAAAAGGCGATACTTTTTTTGAACGCAGCTAGCGTTCTTTGTTAATAATCTAAAAAGAACATTCTTCTGTCAGTTTCTGGATTTGCAAAAAATAATAATATTTTGCGAATAGACTAAAAACCACATATTTTTATCTGTTTTTTGCTTTTAAAAAATTACAGAAAGACGTAAGACAAAAGGCGATACTTTTTTTGAACGCAGCTAATGTTCTTTAATAATAATCTAAAAAGAACATTCTTCTGTCAGTTTCTGGATTTGCAAAAAATAATAATATTTTGCGAATAGGCTAAAAACCACATACTTTTAGCCGTTTTTTGATTTTAAAAAATTACAGAAAGACGTAAGTCAAAAGGCGATACTTCTTTTGAACGCAGCTATCGTTCTTTGATAATAATCTAAAAACCACATTTTTCTGTCAGTTTTTGGATTTGCAAAAAATAATAATAATTTACGAATTTGCTTAAAATCACATATTTTTATCCGTTTTTTGCTTTTAAAAAATTACAAAAAGACGTAAGACACAAGGCGGTACTTTTTTTGAACGAAGCAAACGTTCTTAGATAATATACTAAAAACCACATTCTTCCGTCAGTTTCTGGATTTGCAAAAAATAATAATAATTTACGAATAGGCTTAAAATCACATATTTTTATCCGTTTTTTGCTTTTAAAAAATTACAGAAAGACGTAAGACAAAAGGCGATACTTTTTTTGAACGCAGCAAACGTTTTTAGATAATAAACTAAAAACCACATTCTTCCGTCAGTTTCTGGATTTGCAAAAATAATAATATTTTGCGAATAGGCTAAAAACCACATATTTTTATCCGTTTTTTGCTTTTAAAAAATTACAGAAAGACGTAAGACAAAAGGCGATACTTTTTTTGAACGCAGCTAACGTTCTTTAATAATAATCTAAAAAGAACATTTTTCTGTCAGTTTCTGGATTTGCAAAAAATAATAATATTTTGCGAATAGGCTAAAAACCACATATTTTTATCCGTTTTTTGCTTTTAAAACATTACAGAAACACGTAAGACAAAAGGCGGTAATTTTTTTAAACGCAGCTAACGTTCTTTGATAACAATCTAAAGACCACATTCTTCTGTTAGTTTCTTGATTTGCAAAAAATAATAATAATTTACGAATAGGCTTAAAATCACATATTTTTATCCGTTTTTTGCTTTTAAAAAATTACAGAAAGACGTAAGACAAAAGGCGATACTTTTTTTGAACGCAGCTAACGTTCTTTGTTAACAATCTTAAGACCACACTCTTCTGTTAGTTTCTGGATTTGCAAAAAATAATAATCATTTACGAATAGGCTTAAAATCACATATTTTTATCCGCTTTTTGCTTTTAAAAAATTACAGAAAGACGTAAGACAAAAGGCGATACTTTTTTTGAACGCAGCTAACGTTCTTTAATAATAATCTAAAAAGAACATTCTTCTGTCAGCTTCTGGATTTGCAAAAAATAATAATAATTTGCGAATAGGCTAAAAACCACATATTTTTATCCGTTTTTTGCTTTTAAAACATTACAGAAACACGTAAGACAAGAGGCGGTAATTTTTTTAAACGCAGCTAACGATTTTTGATAACAATCTAAAGACAACATTCTTCTGTTAGTTTCTGGATTTGCAAAAAATAATAATAATTTACGAATAGGCTTAAAATCACATATTTTTATCCGTTTTTTGCTTTTAAAAAATTACAGAAAGACGTAAGACGAAAGGCGATACTTTTTTTGAACGCAGCTAACGTTCTTTAATAATAATCTAAAAAGAACATTCTTCTGTCAGTTTCTGGATTTGCAAAAAATAATAATATTTTGCGAATAGGCTAAAAACCACATATTTTTATCCGTTTTTTGCTTTTAAAACATTACAGAAACACGTAAGACAAAAGGCGGTACTTTTTTTAAACGCAGCTAACGTTCTTCGATAACAATCTAAAGACCACATTCTTCTGTTAGTTTCTGGATTTGCAAAAAATAATAATAATTTACGAATAGGCTAAAAACTTTTATCCGTTTTTTGCTGTTAAAAAATTACAGAAACACGTAAGACAAAAGGCGGTATTTTTTTTGAACGCAGCTAACGTTCTTTGTTAACAATCTTAAGACCACACTCTTCTGTTAGTTTCTGGATTTGCAAAAAATAATAATAATTTACGAATATGCTTAAAATCACATATTTTTATCCGTTTTTTGCTTTTAAAAAATTACAAAACGACGTAAGACAAAAAGCGGTACTTTTTTTGAACGCAGCAAACGTTCTTCGATAATAAACTAAAAACCACATTCTTCCGTCAGTTTCTGGATTTGCAAAAAATAATAATAATTTACGAATTTGCTTAAAATCACATAATTTTATCCGTTTTTTTTATTTTAAAAAATTACAAAAAGACGTAAGACAAAAGGCGGTATTTTTTTTGAACGCAGCTAACATTCTTCGATAATAATCTAAAAACCACATTCTTCTGTCAGTTTCTGGATTTGCAAAAAATAATAATAATTTACGAATAGGCTAAAAACCACATATTTTTATTCGTTTTTTGCTTTTAAAAAATTACAGAAACACGTAAGACAAAAGGCGATACTTTTTTTAAACGCAGCTAACATTCTTTGATAACAATCTAAAGACCATATTCTTCTGTTAGTTTCTGGATTTGCAAAAAATAATAATAATTTACGAATAGGCTTAAAATCACATATTTTTATCCGTTTTTTGCTTTTAAAAAATTACAGAAAGACGTAAGACAAAAGGCGATACTTTTTTTGAACGCAGCTAACGTTCTTTAATAATAATCTAAAAAGAACATTCTTCTGTCAGTTTCTGGATTTGCAAAAAATAATATTATTTTGCGAATAGGCTAAAAACCACATATTTTTATCCGTTTTTTGCTTTTAAAAAATTACAGAAACACGTAAGACAAAAGGCGGTACTTTTTTTAAACGCAGCTAACGTTTTTCGATAACAATCTAAAGACCACATTCTTCTGTTAGTTTCTGGATTTGCAAAAAATAATAATAATTTACGAATAGGCTAAAAACTTTTATCCGTTTTTTGCTGTTAAAAAATTACAGAAACACGTAAGACAAAAGGCGGTACTTTTTTTGAATGCAGCAAACGTTCTTCGATAATAAACTAAAAACCACATTCTTCCGTCAGTTTCTGGATTTGCAAAAAATAATAATATTTTTCGAATAGGCAAAAACCACATATTTTTATCGGTTTTTTGCTTTTAAAAAATTACAGAAAGACGTAAGACAAAAACCGATACTTCTTTTGAATGCAGCTAATGTTCTTTGATAATAATCTAAAAACCACATTTTTCTGTCAGTTTCTGGATTTGCAAAAAATTATAATAATTTACGAATAGGCTTAAAATCACATAATTTTATCCATTTTTTGCTTTTAAAAATTTACAGAAAGACGTAAGACAAAAGGCGGTACTTTTTTTGACCGCAGCTAACGTTCTTCGATAATAATCTAAAAAGAACATTCTTCTGTCAGTTTCTGGATTTGCAAAAAATAATAATATTTTGCGAATAGACTAAAAACCACATATTTTTATCCGTTTTTTGCTTTTAAAAAATTACAGAAAGACGTAAGACAAAAGGCGATACTTCTTTTGAACGCAGCTATCGTTCTTTGATAATAATCTAAAATCCACATTTTTCTGTCAGTTTCTGGATTTGCAAAAAATAATAATAATTTACGAATTTGCTTAAAATCACATATTTTTATCCGTTTTTTGCTTTTAAAAATTTACAGAAAGACGTAAGACAAAAGGCGATACTTTTTTTGAACGCAGCTAATGTTCTTTAATAATAATCTAAAAAGAACATTCTTCTGTCAGTTTCTGGATTTGCAAAAAATAATAATATTTTGCGAATAGGCTAAAAACCACATATTTTTAGCCGTTTTTTGATTTTAAAAAATTACAGAAAGACGTAAGTCAAAAGGCGATACTTCTTTTGAACGCAGCTATCGTTCTTTGATAATAATCTAAAAACCACATTTTTCTGTCAGTTTTTGGATTTGCAAAAAATAATAATAATTTACGAATTTGCTTAAAATCACATATTTTTATCCGTTTTTTGCTTTTAAAAAATTACAAAAAGACGTAAGACACAAGGCGGTACTTTTTTTGAACGCAGCAAACGTTCTTAGATAATATACTAAAAACCACATTCTTCCGTCAGTTTCTGGATTTGCAAAAAATAATAATAATTTACGAATAGGCTTAAAATCACATATTTTTATCCGTTTTTTGCTTTTAAAAAATTACAGAAAGACGTAAGACAAAAGGCGATACTTTTTTTGAACGCAGCTAACGTTCTTTAATAATAATCTAAAAAGAACATTCTTCTGTCAGTTTCTGGATTTGCAAAAAATAATAATAATTTACGAATAGGCTAAAAACCACATATTTTTATTCGTTTTTTGCTTTTAAAAAATTACAGAAACACGTAAGACAAAAGGCGATACTTTTTTTAAACGCAGCTAACATTCTTTGATAACAATCTAAAGACCATATTCTTCTGTTAGTTTCTGGATTTGCAAAAAATAATAATAATTTACGAATAGGCTTAAAATCACATATTTTTATCCGTTTTTTGCTTTTAAAAAATTACAGAAAGACGTAAGACAAAAGGCGATACTTTTTTTGAACGCAGCTAACGTTCTTTAATAATAATCTAAAAAGAACATTCTTCTGTCAGTTTCTGGATTTGCAAAAAATAATAATATTTTGCGAATAGGCTAAAAACCACATATTTTTATTCGTTTTTTGCTTTTAAAAAATTACAGAAACACGTACGACAAAAGGCGATACTTTTTTTAAACGCAGCTAACATTCTTTGATAACAATCTAAAGACCATATTCTTCTGTTAGTTTCTGGATTTGCAAAAAATAATAATAATTTACGAATTTGCTTAAAATCACATAATTTTATCCGTTTTTTGATTTTAAAACATTGCAGAAAGACGTAAGACAAAAGGCGATACTTTTTTTGAACGCAGCTAACGTTCTTTAATAATAATCTAAAAAGAACATTCTTCTGTTAGTTTCTGGATTTGCAAAAAATAATAATAATTTACGAATAGGCTTAAAATCACATATTTTTATCCGTTTTTTGCTTTTAAAAAATTACAGAAAGACGTAAGACAAAAGGCGATACTTTTTTTGAACGCAGCTAATGTTCTTTAATAATAATCTAAAAAGAACATTCTTCTGTCAGTTTCTGGATTTGCAAAAAATAATAATATTTTGCGAATAGGCTAAAAACCACATATTTTTATTCGTTTTTTGCTTTTAAAAAATTACAGAAACACGTAAGACAAAAGGCGGTACTTTTTTTAAACGCAGCTAACGTTTTTCGATAACAATCTAAAGACCATATTCTTCTGTTAGTTTCTGGATTTGCAAAAAATAATAATAATTTACGAATAGGCTAAAAACTTTTATCCGTTTTTTGCTGTTAAAAAATTACAGAAACACGTAAGACAAAAGGCGGTACTTTTTTTGAATGCAGCAAACGTTCTTCGATAATAAACTAAAAACCACATTCTTCCGTCAGTTTCTGGATTTGCAAAAAATAATAATAATTTACGAATTTGCTTAAAATCACATAATTTTATCCGTTTTTTTTATTTTAAAAAATTACAAAAAGACGTAAGACAAAAGGCGGTATTTTTTTTGAACGCAGCTAACATTCTTCGATAATAATCTAAAAACCACATTCTTCTGTCAGTTTCTGGATTTGCAAAAAATAATAATAATTTACGAATAGGCTAAAAACCACATATTTTTATTCGTTTTTTGCTTTTAAAAAATTACAGAAACACGTAAGACAAAAGGCGATACTTTTTTTAAACGCAGCTAACATTCTTTAAAAACAATCTAAAGACCATATTCTTCTGTTAGTTTCTGGATTTGCAAAAAATAATAATAATTTACGAATAGGCTTAAAATCACATATTTTTATCCGTTTTTTGCTTTTAAAAAATTACAGAAAGACGTAAGACAAAAGGCGATACTTTTTTTGAACGCAGCTAACGTTCTTTAATAATAATCTAAAAAGAACATTCTTCTGTCAGTTTCTGGATTTGCAAAAAATAATATTATTTTGCGAATAGGCTAAAAACCACATATTTTTATCCGTTTTTTGCTTTTAAAAAATTACAGAAACACGTAAGACAAAAGGCGGTACTTTTTTTAAACGCAGCTAACGTTTTTCGATAACAATCTAAAGACCACATTCTTCTGTTAGTTTCTGGATTTGCAAAAAATAATAATAATTTACGAATAGGCTAAAAACTTTTATCCGTTTTTTGCTGTTAAAAAATTACAGAAACACGTAAGACAAAAGGCGGTACTTTTTTTGAATGCAGCAAACGTTCTTCGATAATAAACTAAAAACCACATTCTTCCGTCAGTTTCTGGATTTGCAAAAAATAATAATATTTTTCGAATAGGCAAAAACCACATATTTTTATCGGTTTTTTGCTTTTAAAAAATTACAGAAAGACGTAAGACAAAAACCGATACTTCTTTTGAATGCAGCTAATGTTCTTTGATAATAATCTAAAAACCACATTTTTCTGTCAGTTTCTGGATTTGCAAAAAATTATAATAATTTACGAATAGGCTTAAAATCACATAATTTTATCCATTTTTTGCTTTTAAAAATTTACAGAAAGACGTAAGACAAAAGGCGGTACTTTTTTTGACCGCAGCTAACGTTCTTCGATAATAATCTAAAAAGAACATTCTTCTGCCAGTTTCTGGATTTGCAAAAAATAATAATATTTTGCGAATAGACTAAAAACCACATATTTTTATGCGTTTTTTGCTTTTAAAAAATTACAGAAAGACGTAAGACAAAAGGCGATACTTCTTTTGAACGCAGCTATCGTTCTTTGATAATAATCTAAAATCCACATTCTTCTGTTAGTTTCTTGATTTGCAAAAAATAATAATAATTTACGAATAGGCTTAAAATCACATATTTTTATCCGTTTTTTGCTTTTAAAAAATTACAGAAAGACGTAAGATAAAAGGCGATACTTTTTTTGAACGCAGCTAACGTTCTTTGTTAACAATCTTAAGACCACACTCTTCTGTTAGTTTCTGGATTTGCAAAAAATAATAATCATTTACGAATAGGCTTAAAATCACATATTTTTATCCGCTTTTTGCTTTTAAAAAATTACAGAAAGACGTAAGACAAAAGGCGATACTTTTTTTGAACGCAGCTAACGTTCTTTAATAATAATCTAAAAAGAACATTCTTCTGTCAGCTTCTGGATTTGCAAAAAATAATAATAATTTGCGAATAGGCTAAAAACCACATATTTTTATCCGTTTTTTGCTTTTAAAACATTACAGAAACACGTAAGACAAGAGGCGGTAATTTTTTTAAACGCAGCTAACGATTTTTGATAACAATCTAAAGACAACATTCTTCTGTTAGTTTCTGGATTTGCAAAAAATAATAATAATTTACGAATAGGCTTAAAATCACATATTTTTATCCGTTTTTTGCTTTTAAAAAATTACAGAAAGACGTAAGACGAAAGGCGATACTTTTTTTGAACGCAGCTAACGTTCTTTAATAATAATCTAAAAAGAACATTCTTCTGTCAGTTTCTGGATTTGCAAAAAATAATAATATTTTGCGAATAGGCTAAAAACCACATATTTTTATCCGTTTTTTGCTTTTAAAACATTACAGAAACACGTAAGATAATAGGCGGTACTTTTTTTAAACGCAGCTAACGTTCTTCGATAACAATCTAAAGACCACATTCTTCTGTTAGTTTCTGGATTTGCAAAAAATAATAATAATTTACGAATAGGCTAAAAACTTTTATCCGTTTTTTGCTGTTAAAAAATTACAGAAACACGTAAGACAAAAGGCGGTATTTTTTTTGAACGCAGCTAACGTTCTTTGTTAACAATCTTAAGACCACACTCTTCTGTTAGTTTCTGGATTTGCAAAAAATAATAATAATTTACGAATATGCTTAAAATCACATATTTTTATCCGTTTTTTGCTTTTAAAAAATTACAAAACGACGTAAGACAAAAAGCGGTACTTTTTTTGAACGCAGCAAACGTTCTTCGATAATAAACTAAAAACCACATTCTTCCGTCAGTTTCTGGATTTGCAAAAAATAATAATAATTTACGAATTTGCTTAAAATCACATAATTTTATCCGTTTTTTTTATTTTAAAAAATTACAAAAAGACGTAAGACAAAAGGCGGTATTTTTTTTGAACGCAGCTAACATTCTTCGATAATAATCTAAAAACCACATTCTTCTGTCAGTTTCTGGATTTGCAAAAAATAATAATAATTTACGAATAGGCTAAAAACCACATATTTTTATTCGTTTTTTGCTTTTAAAAAATTACAGAAACACGTAAGACAAAAGGCGATACTTTTTTTAAACGCAGCTAACATTCTTTGATAACAATCTAAAGACCATATTCTTCTGTTAGTTTCTGGATTTGCAAAAAATAATAATAATTTACGAATAGGCTTAAAATCACATATTTTTATCCGTTTTTTGCTTTTAAAAAATTACAGAAAGACGTAAGACAAAAGGCGATACTTTTTTTGAACGCAGCTAACGTTCTTTAATAATAATCTAAAAAGAACATTCTTCTGTCAGTTTCTGGATTTGCAAAAAATAATATTATTTTGCGAATAGGCTAAAAACCACATATTTTTATCCGTTTTTTGCTTTTAAAAAATTACAGAAACACGTAAGACAAAAGGCGGTACTTTTTTTAAACGCAGCTAACGTTTTTCGATAACAATCTAAAGACCACATTCTTCTGTTAGTTTCTGGATTTGCAAAAAATAATAATAATTTACGAATAGGCTATAAACTTTTATCCGTTTTTTGCTGTTAAAAAATTACAGAAACACGTAAGACAAAAGGCGGTACTTTTTTTGAATGCAGCAAACGTTCTTCGATAATAAACTAAAAACCACATTCTTCCGTCAGTTTCTGGATTTGCAAAAAATAATAATATTTTTCGAATAGGCAAAAACCACATATTTTTATCGGTTTTTTGCTTTTAAAAAATTACAGAAAGACGTAAGACAAAAACCGATACTTCTTTTGAATGCAGCTAATGTTCTTTGATAATAATCTAAAAACCACATTTTTCTGTCAGTTTCTGGATTTGCAAAAAATTATAATAATTTACGAATAGGCTTAAAATCACATAATTTTATCCATTTTTTGCTTTTAAAAATTTACAGAAAGACGTAAGACAAAAGGCGGTACTTTTTTTGACCGCAGCTAACGTTCTTCGATAATAATCTAAAAAGAACATTCTTCTGTCAGTTTCTGGATTTGCAAAAAATAATAATATTTTGCGAATAGACTAAAAACCACATATTTTTATCCGTTTTTTGCTTTTAAAAAATTACAGAAAGACGTAAGACAAAAGGCGATACTTCTTTTGAACGCAGCTATCGTTCTTTGATAATAATCTAAAATCCACATTTTTCTGTCAGTTTCTGGATTTGCAAAAAATAATAATAATTTACGAATTTGCTTAAAATCACATATTTTTATCCGTTTTTTGCTTTTAAAAATTTACAGAAAGACGTAAGACAAAAGGCGATACTTTTTTTGAACGCAGCTAATGTTCTTTAATAATAATCTAAAAAGAACATTCTTCTGTCAGTTTCTGGATTTGCAAAAAATAATAATATTTTGCGAATAGGCTAAAAACCACATATTTTTAGCCGTTTTTTGATTTTAAAAAATTACAGAAAGACGTAAGTCAAAAGGCGATACTTCTTTTGAACGCAGCTATCGTTTTTTGATAATAATCTAAAAACCACATTTTTCTGTCAGTTTTTGGATTTGCAAAAAATAATAATAATTTACGAATTTGCTTAAAATCACATATTTTTATCCGTTTTTTGCTTTTAAAAAATTACAAAAAGACGTAAGACACAAGGCGGTACTTTTTTTGAACGCAGCAAACGTTCTTAGATAATATACTAAAAACCACATTCTTCCGTCAGTTTCTGGATTTGCAAAAAATAATAATAATTTACGAATAGGCTTAAAATCACATATTTTTATCCGTTTTTTGCTTTTAAAAAATTACAGAAAGACGTAAGACAAAAGGCGATACTTTTTTTGAACGCAGCTAACGTTCTTTAATAATAATCTAAAAAGAACATTCTTCTGTCAGTTTCTGGATTTGCAAAAAATAATAATATTTTGCGAATAGGCTAAAAACCACATATTTTTATTCGTTTTTTGCTTTTAAAAAATTACAGAAACACGTACGACAAAAGGCGATACTTTTTTTAAACGCAGCTAACATTCTTTGATAACAATCTAAAGACTATATTCTTCTGTTAGTTTCTGGATTTGCAAAAAATAATAATAATTTACGAATTTGCTTAAAATCACATAATTTTATCCGTTTTTTGATTTTAAAACATTACAGAAAGACGTAAGACAAAAGGCGATACTTTTTTTGAACGCAGCTAACGTTCTTTAATAATAATCTAAAAAGAACATTCTTCTGTTAGTTTCTGGATTTGCAAAAAATAATAATAATTTACGAATAGGCTTAAAATTACATATTTTTATCCGTTTTTTGCTTTTAAAAAATTACAGAAACACGTAAGACAAAAGGCGGTACTTTTTTTAAACGCAGCTAACGTTTTTCGATAACAATCTAAAGACCACATTCTTCTGTTAGTTTCTGGATTTGCAAAAAATAATAATAATTTACGAATAGGCTAAAAACTTTTATCCGTTTTTTGCTGTTAAAAAATTACAGAAACACGTAAGACAAAAGGCGGTACTTTTTTTGAATGCAGCAAACGTTCTTCGATAATAAACTAAAAACCACATTCTTCCGTCAGTTTCTGGATTTGCAAAAAATAATAATATTTTTCGAATAGGCAAAAACCACATATTTTTATCGGTTTTTTGCTTTTAAAAAATTACAGAAAGACGTAAGACAAAAACCGATACTTCTTTTGAATGCAGCTAATGTTCTTTGATAATAATCTAAAAACCACATTTTTCTGTCAGTTTCTGGATTTGCAAAAAATAATAATAATTTACGAATAGGCTTAAAATCACATAATTTTATCCATTTTTTGCTTTTAAAAATTTACAGAAAGACGTAAGACAAAAGGCGGTAATTTTTTTGACCGCAGCTAACGTTCTTCGATAATAATCTAAAAAGAACATTCTTCTGTCAGTTTCTGGATTTGCAAAAAATAATAATATTTTGCGAATAGACTAAAAACCACATATTTTTATCCGTTTTTTGCTTTTAAAAAATTACAGAAAGACGTAAGACAAAAGGCGATACTTCTTTTGAACGCAGCTATCGTTCTTTGATAATAATCTAAAATTCACATTTTTCTGTCAGTTTCTGGATTTGCAAAAAATAATAATAATTTACGAATTTGCTTAAAATCACATATTTTTATCCGTTTTTTGCTTTTAAAAATTTACAGAAAGACGTAAGACAAAAGGCGATACTTTTTTTGAACGCAGCTAGCGTTCTTTGATAATAATCTAAAAAGAACATTCTTCTGTCAGTTTCTGGATTTGCAAAAAATAATAATATTTTGCGAATAGACTAAAAACCACATATTTTTATCTGTTTTTTGCTTTTAAAAAATTACAGAAAGACGTAAGACAAAAGGCGATACTTTTTTTGAACGCAGCTAATGTTCTTTAATAATAATCTAAAAAGAACATTCTTCTGTCAGTTTCTGGATTTGCAAAAAATAATAATATTTTGCGAATAGGCTAAAAACCACATATTTTTAGCCGTTTTTTTATTTTAAAAAATTACAGAAAGACGTAAGTCAAAAGGCGATACTTCCTTTGAACGCAGCTATCGTTCTTTGATAATAATCTAAAAACCACATTTTTTTGTCAGTTTTTGGATTTGCAAAAAATAATAATAATTTACGAATTTGCTTAAAATCACATATTTTTATCCGTTTTTTGCTTTTAAAAAATTACAAAAAGACGTAAGACACAAGGCGGTACTTTTTTTGAACGCAGCAAACGTTCTTAGATAATATACTAAAAACCACATTCTTCTGTCAGTTTCTGGATTTGCAAAAAATAATAATAATTTACGAATAGGCTTAAAATCACATATTTTTATCCGTTTTTTGCTTTTAAAAAATTACAGAAAGACGTAAGACAAAAGGCGATACTTTTTTTGAACGCAGCTAACGTTCTTTAATAATAATCTAAAAAGAACATTCTTCTGTCAGTTTCTGGATTTGCAAAAAATAATAATAATTTACGAATAGGCTTAAAATCACATATTTTTATCCGTTTTTTGCTTTTAAAAAATTACAGAAAGACGTAAGACAAAAGGCGATACTTTTTTTGAACGCAGCTAACGTTCTTTAATAATAATCGAATAATAATTTACGAATTTGCTTAAAATCACATAATTTTATCCGTTTTTTGATTTTAAAAAATTAAAAAAAGACGTAAGACACAAGGCGGTACTTTTTTTGAACGCAGCAAACGTTTTTAGATAATAAACTAAAAACCACATTCTTCCGTCAGTTTCTGGATTTGCAAAAATAATAATATTTTGCGAATAGGCTAAAAACCACATATTTTTATCCGTTTTTTGCTTTTAAAAAATTACAGAAAGACGTAAGACAAAAGGCGATACTTTTTTTGAACGCAGCTAACGTTCTTTAATAATAATCTAAAAAGAACATTCTTCTGTCAGTTTCTGGATTTGCAAAAAATAATAATATTTTGCGAATAGGCTAAAAACCACATATTTTTATCCGTTTTTTGCTTTTAAAACATTACAGAAACACGTAAGACAAAAGGCGGTAATTTTTTTAAACGCAGCTAACGTTCTTTGATAACAATCTAAAGACCACATTCTTCTGTTAGTTTCTTGATTTGCAAAAAATAATAATAATTTACGAATAGGCTTAAAATCACATATTTTTATCCGTTTTTTGCTTTTAAAAAATTACAGAAAGACGTAAGACAAAAGGCGATACTTTTTTTGAACGCAGCTAACGTTCTTTGTTAACAATCTTAAGACCACACTCTTCTGTTAGTTTCTGGATTTGCAAAAAATAATAATCATTTACGAATAGGCTTAAAATCACATATTTTTATCCGCTTTTTGCTTTTAAAAAATTACAGAAAGACGTAAGACAAAAGGCGATACTTTTTTTGAACGCAGCTAACGTTCTTTAATAATAATCTAAAAAGAACATTCTTCTGTCAGCTTCTGGATTTGCAAAAAATAATAATAATTTGCGAATAGGCTAAAAACCACATATTTTTATCCGTTTTTTGCTTTTAAAACATTACAGAAACACGTAAGACAAGAGGCGGTAATTTTTTTAAACGCAGCTAACGATTTTTGATAACAATCTAAAGACAACATTCTTCTGTTAGTTTCTGGATTTGCAAAAAATAATAATAATTTACGAATAGGCTTAAAATCACATATTTTTATCCGTTTTTTGCTTTTAAAAAATTACAGAAAGACGTAAGACGAAAGGCGATACTTTTTTTGAACGCAGCTAACGTTCTTTAATAATAATCTAAAAAGAACATTCTTCTGTCAGTTTCTGGATTTGCAAAAAATAATAATATTTTGCGAATAGGCTAAAAACCACATATTTTTATCCGTTTTTTGCTTTTAAAACATTACAGAAACACGTAAGACAAAAGGCGGTACTTTTTTTAAACGCAGCTAACGTTCTTCGATAACAATCGAAAGACCACATTCTTCTGTTAGTTTCTGGATTTGCAAAAAATAATAATAATTTACGAATAGGCTAAAAACTTTTATCCGTTTTTTGCTGTTAAAAAATTACAGAAACACGTAAGACAAAAGGCGGTATTTTTTTTGAACGCAGCTAACGTTCTTTGTTAACAATCTTAAGACCACACTCTTCTGTTAGTTTCTGGATTTGCAAAAAATAATAATAATTTACGAATATGCTTAAAATCACATATTTTTATCCGTTTTTTGCTTTTAAAAAATTACAAAACGACGTAAGACAAAAAGCGGTACTTTTTTTGAACGCAGCAAACGTTCTTCGATAATAAACTAAAAACCACATTCTTCCGTCAGTTTCTGGATTTGCAAAAAATAATAATAATTTACGAATTTGCTTAAAATCACATAATTTTATCCGTTTTTTTTATTTTAAAAAATTACAAAAAGACGTAAGACAAAAGGCGGTATTTTTTTTGAACGCAGCTAACATTCTTCGATAATAATCTAAAAACCACATTCTTCTGTCAGTTTCTGGATTTGCAAAAAATAATAATAATTTACGAATAGGCTAAAAACCACATATTTTTATTCGTTTTTTGCTTTTAAAAAATTACAGAAACACGTAAGACAAAAGGCGATACTTTTTTAAACGCAGCTAACATTCTTTGATAACAATCTAAAGACCATATTCTTCTGTTAGTTTCTGGATTTGCAAAAAATAATAATAATTTACGAATAGGCTTAAAATCACATATTTTTATCCGTTTTTTGCTTTTAAAAAATTACAGAAAGACGTAAGACAAAAGGCGATACTTTTTTTGAACGCAGCTAACGTTCTTTAATAATAATCTAAAAAGAACATTCTTCTGTCAGTTTCTGGATTTGCAAAAAATAATATTATTTTGCGAATAGGCTAAAAACCACATATTTTTATCCGTTTTTTGCTTTTAAAAAATTACAGAAACACGTAAGACAAAAGGCGGTACTTTTATTAAACGCAGCTAACGTTTTTCGATAACAATCTAAAGACCACATTCTTCTGTTAGTTTCTGGATTTGCAAAAAATAATAATAATTTACGAATAGGCTAAAAACTTTTATCCGTTTTTTGCTGTTAAAAAATTACAGAAACACGTAAGACAAAAGGCGGTACTTTTTTTGAATGCAGCAAACGTTCTTCGATAATAAACTAAAAACCACATTCTTCCGTCAGTTTCTGGATTTGCAAAAAATAATAATATTTTTCGAATAGGCAAAAACCACATATTTTTATCGGTTTTTTGCTTTTAAAAAATTACAGAAAGACGTAAGACAAAAACTGATACTTCTTTTGAATGCAGCTAATGTTCTTTGATAATAATCTAAAAACCACATTTTTCTGTCAGTTTCTGGATTTGCAAAAAATTATAATAATTTACGAATAGGCTTAAAATCACATAATTTTATCCATTTTTTGCTTTTAAAAATTTACAGAAAGACGTAAGACAAAAGGCGGTACTTTTTTTGACCGCAGCTAACGTTCTTCGATAATAATCTAAAAAGAACATTCTTCTGTCAGTTTCTGGATTTGCAAAAAATAATAATATTTTGCGAATAGACTAAAAACCACATATTTTTATCCGTTTTTTGCTTTTAAAAAATTACAGAAAGACGTAAGACAAAAGGCGATACTTCTTTTGAACGCAGCTATCGTTCTTTGATAATAATCTAAAATCCACATTTTTCTGTCAGTTTCTGGATTTGCAAAAAATAATAATAATTTACGAATTTGCTTAAAATCACATATTTTTATCCGTTTTTTGCTTTTAAAAATTTACAGAAAGACGTAAGACAAAAGGCGATACTTTTTTTGAACGCAGCTAATGTTCTTTAATAATAATCTAAAAAGAACATTCTTCTGTCAGTTTCTGGATTTGCAAAAAATAATAATATTTTGCGAATAGGCTAAAAACCACATATTTTTAGCCGTTTTTGGATTTTAAAAAATTACAGAAAGACGTAAGTCAAAAGGCGATACTTCTTTTGAACGCAGCTATCGTTCTTTGATAATAATCTAAAAACCACATTTTTCTGTCAGTTTTTGGATTTGCAAAAAATAATAATAATTTACGAATTTGCTTAAAATCACATATTTTTATCCGTTTTTTGCTTTTAAAAAATTACAAAAAGACGTAAGACACAAGGCGGTACTTTTTTTGAACGCAGCAAACGTTCTTAGATAATATACTAAAAACCACATTCTTCCGTCAGTTTCTGGATTTGCAAAAAATAATAATAATTTACGAATAGGCTTAAAATCACATATTTTTATCCGTTTTTTGCTTTTAAAAAATTACAGAAAGACGTAAGACAAAAGGCGATACTTTTTTTGAACGCAGCTAACGTTCTTTAATAATAATCTAAAAAGAACATTCTTCTGTCAGTTTCTGGATTTGCAAAAAATAATAATAATTTACGAATAGGCTAAAAACCACATATTTTTATTCGTTTTTTGCTTTTAAAAAATTACAGAAACACGTAAGACAAAAGGCGATACTTTTTTTAAACGCAGCTAACATTCTTTGATAACAATCTAAAGACCATATTCTTCTGTTAGTTTCTGGATTTGCAAAAAATAATAATAATTTACGAATAGGCTTAAAATCACATATTTTTATCCGTTTTTTGCTTTTAAAAAATTACAGAAAGACGTAAGACAAAAGGCGATACTTTTTTTGAACGCAGCTAACGTTCTTTAATAATAATCTAAAAAGAACATTCTTCTGTCAGTTTCTGGATTTGCAAAAAATAATAATATTTTGCGAATAGGCTAAAAACCACATATTTTTATTCGTTTTTTGCTTTTAAAAAATTACAGAAACACGTACGACAAAAGGCGATACTTTTTTTAAACGCAGCTAACATTCTTTGATAACAATCTAAAGACCATATTCTTCTGTTAGTTTCTGGATTTGCAAAAAATAATAATAATTTACGAATTTGCTTAAAATCACATAATTTTATCCGTTTTTTGATTTTAAAACATTGCAGAAAGACGTAAGACAAAAGGCGATACTTTTTTTGAACGCAGCTAACGTTCTTTAATAATAATCTAAAAAGAACATTCTTCTGTTAGTTTCTGGATTTGCAAAAAATAATAATAATTTACGAATAGGCTTAAAATCACATATTTTTATCCGTTTTTTGCTTTTAAAAAATTACAGAAAGACGTAAGACAAAAGGCGATACTTTTTTTGAACGCAGCTAACGTTCTTTAATAATAATCTAAAAAGAACATTCTTCTGTCAGTTTCTGGATTTGCAAAAAATAATAATATTTTGCGAATAGGCTAAAAACCACATATTTTTATTCGTTTTTTGCTTTTAAAAAATTACAGAAACACGTAAGACAAAAGGCGGTACTTTTTTTAAACGCAGCTAACGTTTTTCGATAACAATCTAAAGACCACATTCTTCTGTTAGTTTCTGGATTTGCAAAAAATAATAATAATTTACGAATAGGCTAAAAACTTTTATCCGTTTTTTGCTGTTAAAAAATTACAGAAACACGTAAGACAAAAGGCGGTACTTTTTTTGAATGCAGCAAACGTTCTTCGATAATAAACTAAAAACCACATTCTTCCGTCAGTTTCTGGATTTGCAAAAAATAATAATATTTTTCGAATAGGCAAAAACTACATATTTTTATCGGTTTTTTGCTTTTAAAAAATTACAGAAAGACGTAAGACAAAAACCGATACTTCTTTTGAATGCAGCTAATGTTCTTTGATAATAATCTAAAAACCACATTTTTCTGTCAGTTTCTGGATTTGCAAAAAATAATAATAATTTACGAATAGGCTTAAAATCACATAATTTTATCCATTTTTTGCTTTTAAAAATTTACAGAAAGACGTAAGACAAAAGGCGGTACTTTTTTTGACCGCAGCTAACGTTCTTCGATAATAATCTAAAAAGAACATTCTTCTGTCAGTTTCTGGATTTGCAAAAAATAATAATATTTTGCGAATAGACTAAAAACCACATATTTTTATCCTTTTTTTGCTTTTAAAAAATTACAGAAAGACGTAAGACAAAAGGCGATACTTCTTTTGAACGCAGCTATCGTTCTTTGATAATAATCTAAAATCCACATTTTTCTGTCAGTTTCTGGATTTGCAAAAAATAATAATAATTTACGAATTTGCTTAAAATCACATATTTTTATCCGTTTTTTGCTTTTAAAAATTTACAGAAAGACGTAAGACAAAAGGCGATACTTTTTTTGAACGCAGCTAGCGTTCTTTGATAATAATCTAAAAAGAACATTCTTCTGTCAGTTTCTGGATTTGCAAAAAATAATAATATTTTGCGAATAGACTAAAAACCACATATTTTTATCTGTTTTTTGCTTTTAAAAAATTACAGAAAGACGTAAGACAAAAGGCGATACTTTTTTTGAACGCAGCTAATGTTCTTTAATAATAATCTAAAAAGAACATTCTTCTGTCAGTTTCTGGATTTGCAAAAAATAATAATATTTTGCGAATAGGCTAAAAACCACATACTTTTAGCCGTTTTTTGATTTTAAAAAATTACAGAAAGACGTAAGTCAAAAGGCGATACTTCTTTTGAACGCAGCTATCGTTCTTTGATAATAATCTAAAAACCACATTTTTCTGTCAGTTTTTGGATTTGCAAAAAATAATAATAATTTACGAATTTGCTTAAAATCACATATTTTTATCCGTTTTTTGCTTTTAAAAAATTACAAAAAGACGTAAGACACAAGGCGGTACTTTTTTTGAACGAAGCAAACGTTCTTAGATAATATACTAAAAACCACATTCTTCCGTCAGTTTCTGGATTTGCAAAAAATAATAATAATTTACGAATAGGCTTAAAATCACATATTTTTATCCGTTTTTTGCTTTTAAAAAATTACAGAAAGACGTAAGACAAAAGGCGATACTTTTTTTGAACGCAGCAAACGTTTTTAGATAATAAACTAAAAACCACATTCTTCCGTCAGTTTCTGGATTTGCAAAAATAATAATATTTTGCGAATAGGCTAAAAACCACATATTTTTATCCGTTTTTTGCTTTTAAAAAATTACAGAAAGACGTAAGACAAAAGGCGATACTTTTTTTGAACGCAGCTAACGTTCTTTAATAATAATCTAAAAAGAACATTCTTCTGTCAGTTTCTGGATTTGCAAAAAATAATAATATTTTGCGAATAGGCTAAAAACCACATATTTTTATCCGTTTTTTGCTTTTAAAACATTACAGAAACACGTAAGACAAAAGGCGGTAATTTTTTTAAACGCAGCTAACGTTCTTTGATAACAATCTAAAGACCACATTCTTCTGTTAGTTTCTTGATTTGCAAAAAATAATAATAATTTACGAATAGGCTTAAAATCACATATTTTTATCCGTTTTTTGCTTTTAAAAAATTACAGAAAGACGTAAGACAAAAGGCGATACTTTTTTTGAACGCAGCTAACGTTCTTTGTTAACAATCTTAAGACCACACTCTTCTGTTAGTTTCTGGATTTGCAAAAAATAATAATCATTTACGAATAGGCTTAAAATCACATATTTTTATCCGCTTTTTGCTTTTAAAAAATTACAGAAAGACGTAAGACAAAAGGCGATACTTTTTTTGAACGCAGCTAACGTTCTTTAATAATAATCTAAAAAGAACATTCTTCTGTCAGCTTCTGGATTTGCAAAAAATAATAATAATTTGCGAATAGGCTAAAAACCACATATTTTTATCCGTTTTTTGCTTTTAAAACATTACAGAAACACGTAAGACAAGAGGCGGTAATTTTTTTAAACGCAGCTAACGATTTTTGATAACAATCTAAAGACAACATTCTTCTGTTAGTTTCTGGATTTGCAAAAAATAATAATAATTTACGAATAGGCTTAAAATCACATATTTTTATCCGTTTTTTGCTTTTAAAAAATTACAGAAAGACGTAAGACGAAAGGCGATACTTTTTTTGAACGCAGCTAACGTTCTTTAATAATAATCTAAAAAGAACATTCTTCTGTCAGTTTCTGGATTTGCAAAAAATAATAATATTTTGCGAATAGGCTAAAAACCACATATTTTTATCCGTTTTTTGCTTTTAAAACATTACAGAAACACGTAAGACAAAAGGCGGTACTTTTTTTAAACGCAGCTAACGTTCTTCGATAACAATCTAAAGACCACATTCTTCTGTTAGTTTCTGGATTTGCAAAAAATAATAATAATTTACGAATAGGCTAAAAACTTTTATCCGTTTTTTGCTGTTAAAAAATTACAGAAACACGTAAGACAAAAGGCGGTATTTTTTTTGAACGCAGCTAACGTTCTTTGTTAACAATCTTAAGACCACACTCTTCTGTTAGTTTCTGGATTTGCAAAAAATAATAATAATTTACGAATATGCTTAAAATCACATATTTTTATCCGTTTTTTGCTTTTAAAAAATTACAAAACGACGTAAGACAAAAAGCGGTACTTTTTTTGAACGCAGCAAACGTTCTTCGATAATAAACTAAAAACCACATTCTTCCGTCAGTTTCTGGATTTGCAAAAAATAATAATAATTTACGAATTTGCTTAAAATCACATAATTTTATCCGTTTTTTTTATTTTAAAAAATTACAAAAAGACGTAAGACAAAAGGCGGTATTTTTTTTGAACGCAGCTAACATTCTTCGATAATAATCTAAAAACCACATTCTTCTGTCAGTTTCTGGATTTGCAAAAAATAATAATAATTTACGAATAGGCTAAAAACCACATATTTTTATTCGTTTTTTGCTTTTAAAAAATTACAGAAACACGTAAGACAAAAGGCGATACTTTTTTTAAACGCAGCTAACATTCTTTGATAACAATCTAAAGACCATATTCTTCTGTTAGTTTCTGGATTTGCAAAAAATAATAATAATTTACGAATAGGCTTAAAATCACATATTTTTATCCGTTTTTTGCTTTTAAAAAATTACAGAAAGACGTAAGACAAAAGGCGATACTTTTTTTGAACGCAGCTAACGTTCTTTAATAATAATCTAAAAAGAACATTCTTCTGTCAGTTTCTGGATTTGCAAAAAATAATATTATTTTGCGAATAGGCTAAAAACCACATATTTTTATCCGTTTTTTGCTTTTAAAAAATTACAGAAACACGTAAGACAAAAGGCGGTACTTTTTTTAAACGCAGCTAACGTTTTTCGATAACAATCTAAAGACCACATTCTTCTGTTAGTTTCTGGATTTGCAAAAAATAATAATAATTTACGAATAGGCTAAAAACTTTTATCCGTTTTTTGCTGTTAAAAAATTACAGAAACACGTAAGACAAAAGGCGGTACTTTTTTTGAATGCAGCAAACGTTCTTCGATAATAAACTAAAAACCACATTCTTCCGTCAGTTTCTGGATTTGCAAAAAATAATAATATTTTTCGAATAGGCAAAAACCACATATTTTTATCGGTTTTTTGCTT
This sequence comes from Oxystoma pomonae, assembly GCA_963921995.1. Taxonomy (NCBI): domain Eukaryota; kingdom Metazoa; phylum Arthropoda; class Insecta; order Coleoptera; family Brentidae; genus Oxystoma; species Oxystoma pomonae. The sequence continues at coordinate 24,671,484 of OY998168.1, forward strand.
TTAAAAAATTACAGAAAGACGTAAGACAAAAACCGATACTTCTTTTGAATGCAGCTAATGTTCTTTGATAATAATCTAAAAACCACATTTTTCTGTCAGTTTCTGGATTTGCAAAAAATTATAATAATTTACGAATAGGCTTAAAATCACATAATTTTATCCATTTTTTGCTTTTAAAAATTTACAGAAAGACGTAAGACAAAAGGCGGTACTTTTTTTGACCGCAGCTAACGTTCTTCGATAATAATCTAAAAAGAACATTCTTCTGTCAGTTTCTGGATTTGCAAAAAATAATAATATTTTGCGAATAGACTAAAAACCACATATTTTTATCCGTTTTTTGCTTTTAAAAAATTACAGAAAGACGTAAGACAAAAGGCGATACTTCTTTTGAACGCAGCTATCGTTCTTTGATAATAATCTAAAATCCACATTTTTCTGTCAGTTTCTGGATTTGCAAAAAATAATAATAATTTACGAATTTGCTTAAAATCACATATTTTTATCCGTTTTTTGCTTTTAAAAATTTACAGAAAGACGTAAGACAAAAGGCGATACTTTTTTTGAACGCAGCTAATGTTCTTTAATAATAATCTAAAAAGAACATTCTTCTGTCAGTTTCTGGATTTGCAAAAAATAATAATATTTTGCGAATAGGCTAAAAACCACATATTTTTAGCCGTTTTTTGATTTTAAAAAATTACAGAAAGACGTAAGTCAAAAGGCGATACTTCTTTTGAACGCAGCTATCGTTCTTTGATAATAATCTAAAAACCACATTTTTCTGTCAGTTTTTGGATTTGCAAAAAATAATAATAATTTACGAATTTGCTTAAAATCACATATTTTTATCCGTTTTTTGCTTTTAAAAAATTACAAAAAGACGTAAGACACAAGGCGGTACTTTTTTTGAACGCAGCAAACGTTCTTAGATAATATACTAAAAACCACATTCTTCCGTCAGTTTCTGGATTTGCAAAAAATAATAATAATTTACGAATAGGCTTAAAATCACATATTTTTATCCGTTTTTTGCTTTTAAAAAATTACAGAAAGACGTAAGACAAAAGGCGATACTTTTTTTGAACGCAGCTAACGTTCTTTAATAATAATCTAAAAAGAACATTCTTCTGTCAGTTTCTGGATTTGCAAAAAATAATAATAATTTACGAATAGGCTAAAAACCACATATTTTTATTCGTTTTTTGCTTTTAAAAAATTACAGAAACACGTAAGACAAAAGGCGATACTTTTTTTAAACGCAGCTAACATTCTTTGATAACAATCTAAAGACCATATTCTTCTGTTAGTTTCTGGATTTGCAAAAAATAATAATAATTTACGAATAGGCTTAAAATCACATATTTTTATCCGTTTTTTGCTTTTAAAAAATTACAGAAAGACGTAAGACAAAAGGCGATACTTTTTTTGAACGCAGCTAACGTTCTTTAATAATAATCTAAAAAGAACATTCTTCTGTCAGTTTCTGGATTTGCAAAAAATAATAATATTTTGCGAATAGGCTAAAAACCACATATTTTTATTCGTTTTTTGCTTTTAAAAAATTACAGAAACACGTACGACAAAAGGCGATACTTTTTTTAAACGCAGCTAACATTCTTTGATAACAATCTAAAGACCATATTCTTCTGTTAGTTTCTGGATTTGCAAAAAATAATAATAATTTACGAATTTGCTTAAAATCACATAATTTTATCCGTTTTTTGATTTTAAAACATTGCAGAAAGACGTAAGACAAAAGGCGATACTTTTTTTGAACGCAGCTAACGTTCTTTAATAATAATCTAAAAAGAACATTCTTCTGTTAGTTTCTGGATTTGCAAAAAATAATAATAATTTACGAATAGGCTTAAAATCACATATTTTTATCCGTTTTTTGCTTTTAAAAAATTACAGAAAGACGTAAGACAAAAGGCGATACTTTTTTTGAACGCAGCTAATGTTCTTTAATAATAATCTAAAAAGAACATTCTTCTGTCAGTTTCTGGATTTGCAAAAAATAATAATATTTTGCGAATAGGCTAAAAACCACATATTTTTATTCGTTTTTTGCTTTTAAAAAATTACAGAAACACGTAAGACAAAAGGCGGTACTTTTTTTAAACGCAGCTAACGTTTTTCGATAACAATCTAAAGACCATATTCTTCTGTTAGTTTCTGGATTTGCAAAAAATAATAATAATTTACGAATAGGCTAAAAACTTTTATCCGTTTTTTGCTGTTAAAAAATTACAGAAACACGTAAGACAAAAGGCGGTACTTTTTTTGAATGCAGCAAACGTTCTTCGATAATAAACTAAAAACCACATTCTTCCGTCAGTTTCTGGATTTGCAAAAAATAATAATATTTTTCGAATAGGCAAAAACTACATATTTTTATCGGTTTTTTGCTTTTAAAAAATTACAGAAAGACGTAAGACAAAAACCGATACTTCTTTTGAATGCAGCTAATGTTCTTTGATAATAATCTAAAAACCACATTTTTCTGTCAGTTTCTGGATTTGCAAAAAATAATAATAATTTACGAATAGGCTTAAAATCACATAATTTTATCCATTTTTTGCTTTTAAAAATTTACAGAAAGACGTAAGACAAAAGGCGGTACTTTTTTTGACCGCAGCTAACGTTCTTCGATAATAATCTAAAAAGAACATTCTTCTGTCAGTTTCTGGATTTGCAAAAAATAATAATATTTTGCGAATAGACTAAAAACCACATATTTTTATCCGTTTTTTGCTTTTAAAAAATTACAGAAAGACGTAAGACAAAAGGCGATACTTCTTTTGAACGCAGCTATCGTTCTTTGATAATAATCTAAAATCCACATTTTTCTGTCAGTTTCTGGATTAGCAAAAAATAATAATAATTTACGAATTTGCTTAAAATCACATATTTTTATCCGTTTTTTGCTTTTAAAAATTTACAGAAAGACGTAAGACAAAAGGCGATACTTTTTTTGAACGCAGCTAGCGTTCTTTGATAATAATCTAAAAAGAACATTCTTCTGTCAGTTTCTGGATTTGCAAAAAATAATAATATTTTGCGAATAGACTAAAAACCACATATTTTTATCTGTTTTTTGCTTTTAAAAAATTACAGAAAGACGTAAGACAAAAGGCGATACTTTTTTTGAACGCAGCTAATGTTCTTTAATAATAATCTGAAAAGAACATTCTTCTGTCAGTTTCTGGATTTGCAAAAAATAATAATATTTTGCGAATAGGCTAAAAACCACATATTTTTAGCCGTTTTTTGATTTTAAAAAATTACAGAAAGACGTAAGTCAAAAGGCGATACTTCTTTTGAACGCAGCTATCGTTCTTTGATAATAATCTAAAAACCACATTTTTCTGTCAGTTTTTGGATTTGCAAAAAATAATAATAATTTACGAATTTGCTTAAAATCACATATTTTTATCCGTTTTTTGCTTTTAAAAAATTACAAAAAGACGTAAGACACAAGGCGGTACTTTTTTTGAACGAAGCAAACGTTCTTAGATAATATACTAAAAACCACATTCTTCCGTCAGTTTCTGGATTTGCAAAAAATAATAATAATTTACGAATAGGCTTAAAATCACATATTTTTATCCGTTTTTTGCTTTTAAAAAATTACAGAAAGACGTAAGACAAAAGGCGATACTTTTTTTGAACGCAGCAAACGTTTTTAGATAATAAACTAAAAACCACATTCTTCCGTCAGTTTCTGGATTTGCAAAAATAATAATATTTTGCGAATAGGCTAAAAACCACATATTTTTATCCGTTTTTTGCTTTTAAAAAATTACAGAAAGACGTAAGACAAAAGGCGATACTTTTTTTGAACGCAGCTAACGTTCTTTAATAATAATCTAAAAAGAACATTCTTCTGTCAGTTTCTGGATTTGCAAAAAATAATAATATTTTGCGAATAGGCTAAAAACCACATATTTTTATCCGTTTTTTGCTTTTAAAACATTACAGAAACACGTAAGACAAAAGGCGGTAATTTTTTTAAACGCAGCTAACGTTCTTTGATAACAATCTAAAGACCACATTCTTCTGTTAGTTTCTTGATTTGCAAAAAATAATAATAATTTACGAATAGGCTTAAAATCACATATTTTTATCCGTTTTTTGCTTTTAAAAAATTACAGAAAGACGTAAGACAAAAGGCGATACTTTTTTTGAACGCAGCTAACGTTCTTTGTTAACAATCTTAAGACCACACTCTTCTGTTAGTTTCTGGATTTGCAAAAAATAATAATCATTTACGAATAGGCTTAAAATCACATATTTTTATCCGCTTTTTGCTTTTAAAAAATTACAGAAAGACGTAAGACAAAAGGCGATACTTTTTTTGAACGCAGCTAACGTTCTTTAATAATAATCTAAAAAGAACATTCTTCTGTCAGTTTCTGGATTTGCAAAAAATAATAATAATTTGCGAATAGGCTAAAAACCACATATTTTTATCCGTTTTTTGCTTTTAAAACATTACAGAAACACGTAAGACAAGAGGCGGTAATTTTTTTAAACGCAGCTAACGATTTTTGATAACAATCTAAAGACAATATTCTTCTGTTAGTTTCTGGATTTGCAAAAAATAATAATAATTTACGAATAGGCATAAAATCACATATTTTTATCCGTTTTTTGCTTTTAAAAAATTACAGAAAGACGTAAGACAAAAGGCGATACTTTTTTTGAACGCAGCTAACGTTCTTTAATAATAATCTAAAAAGAACATTCTTCTGTCAGTTTCTGGATTTGCAAAAAATAATAATATTTTGCGAATAGGCTAAAAACCACATATTTTTATCCGTTTTTTGCTTTTAAAACATTACAGAAACACGTAAGACAAAAGGCGGTACTTTTTTTAAATGCAGCTAACGTTCTTCGATAACAATCTAAAGACCACATTCTTCTGTTAGTTTCTGGATTTGCAAAAAATAATAATAATTTACGAATAGGCTAAAAACTTTTATCCGTTTTTTGCTGTTAAAAAATTACAGAAACACGTAAGACAAAAGGCGGTATTTTTTTTGAACGCAGCTAACGTTCTTTGTTAACAATCTTAAGACCACACTCTTCTGTTAGTTTCTGGATTTGAAAAAAATAATAATAATTTACGAATATGCTTAAAATCACATATTTTTATCCGTTTTTTGCTTTTAAAAAATTACAAAACGACGTAAGACAAAAGGCGGTACTTTTTTTGAACGCAGCAAACGTTCTTCGATAATAAACTAAAAACCACATTCTTCCGTCAGTTTCTGGATTTGCAAAAAATAATAATAATTTACGAATTTGCTTAAAATCACATAATTTTATCCGTTTTTTTTATTTTAAAAAATTACAAAAAGACGTAAGACAAAAGGCGGTATTTTTTTTGAACGCAGCTAACATTCTTCGATAATAATCTAAAAACCACATTCTTCTGTCAGTTTCTGGATTTGCAAAAAATAATAATAATCTACGAATAGGCTAAAAACCACATATTTTTATTCGTTTTTTGCTTTTAAAAAATTACAGAAACACGTAAGACAAAAGGCGATACTTTTTTTAAACGCAGCTAACATTCTTTGATAACAATCTAAAGACCATATTCTTCTGTTAGTTTCTGGATTTGCAAAAAATAATAATAATTTACGAATAGGCTAAAAACTTTTATCCGTTTTTTGCTGTTAAAAAATTACAGAAACACGTAAGACAAAAAGCGGTACTTTTTTTGAATGCAGCAAACGTTCTTCGATAATAAACTAAAAACCACATTCTTCCGTCAGTTTCTGGATTTGCAAAAAATAATAATATTTTTCGAAAAGGCAAAAACCACATATTTTTATCGGTTTTTTGCTTTTAAAAAATTACAGAAAGACGTAAGACAAAAACCGATACTTCTTTTGAATGCAGCTAATGTTCTTTGATAATAATCTAAAAACCACATTTTTCTGTCAGTTTCTGGATTTGCAAAAAATAATAATAATTTACGAATAGGCTTAAAATCACATAATTTTATCCATTTTTTGCTTTTAAAAATTTACAGAAAGACGTAAGACAAAAGGCGGTACTTTTTTTGACCGCAGCTAACGTTCTTCGATAATAATCTAAAAAGAACATTCTTCTGTCAGTTTCTGGATTTGCAAAAAATAATAATAATTTGCGAATAGACTAAAAACCACATATTTTTATCCGTTTTTTGCTTTTAAAAAATTACAGAAAGACGTAAGACAAAAGGCGATACTTCTTTTGAACGCAGCTATCGTTCTTTAATAATAATCTAAAATCCACATTTTTCTGTCAGTTTCTGGATTTGCAAAAAATAATAATAATTTACGAATTTGCTTAAAATCACATATTTTTATCCGTTTTTTGCTTTTAAAAATTTACAGAAAGACGTAAGACAAAAGGCGATACTTTTTTTGAACGCAGCTAGCGTTCTTTGATAATAATCTAAAAAGAACATTCTTCTGTCAGTATCTGGATTTGCAAAAAATAATAATATTTTGCGAATAGACTAAAAACCACATATTTTTATCTGTTTTTTGCTTTTAAAATATTACAGAAAGACGTAAGACAAAAGGCGATAATTCTTTTGAACGCAGCTATCGTTCTTTGATAATAATCTAAAATCCACATTTTTCTGTCAGTTTTTGGATTTGCAAAAAATAATAATAATTTACCAATTTGCTTAAAATCACATATTTTTATCCGTTTTTTGCTTTTAAAAAATTACAAAAAGACGTAAGACACAAGGCGGTACTTTTTTTGAACGCATTAAACGTTCTTAGATAATAAACTAAAAACCACATTCTTCCGTCAGTTTCTGGATTTGCAAAAAATAATAATATTTTGCGAATAGGCTAAAAACCATATATTTTTATCCGTTTTTTGCTTTTAAAAAATTACAGAAACACGTAAGACAAAAGGCGGTAATTTTTTTAAACGCAGCTAACGTTCTTTGATAATAATCTAAAGACCACATTCTTCTGTTAGTTTCTGGATTTGCAAAAAATAATAATAATTTACGAATAGGCTTAAAATCACATATTTTTATCCCTTTTTTGCTTTTAAAAAATTACAGAAAGACGTAAGACAAAAGGCGATACTTTTTTTGAACGCAGCTAATGTTTTTTAATAATAATCTAAAAAGAACATTCTTCTGTCAGTTTCTGGATTTGCAAAAAATAATAGTATTTTGCGAATAGGCTAAAAACCACATATTTTTAGCCGTTTTTTGATTTTAAAAAATTACAGAAAGACGTAAGTCAAAAGGCGATACTTCTTTTGAACGCAGCTATCTTTTTTTGATAATAATCTAAAAACCACATTTTTCTGTCAGTTTTTGGATTTGCAAAAAATAATAATAATTTACGAATTTGCTTATAATCACATATTTTTATCGGTTTTTTGCTTTTAAAAAATTATAAAAAGACGTAAGACACAAGGCGGTACTTTTTTTGAACGCAGGAAACGTTCTTAGATAATATACTAAAAATCACATTCTTCCGTCAGTTTCTGGATTTGCAAAAAATAATAATAATTTACGAATAGGCTTAAAATCACATATTTTTATCCGTTTTTTGCTTTTAAAAAATTACAGAAAGACGTAAGACAAAAGGCGATACTTTTTTTGAACGCAGCTAACGTTCTTTAATAATAATCTAAAAAGAACATTCTTCTGTCAGTTTCTGGATTTGCAAAAAATAATAATAATTTACGAATAGGCTAAAAACCGCATATTTTTATTCGTTTTTTGCTTTTAAAAAATTACAGAAACACGTAAGACAAAAGGCGATACTTTTTTTAAACGCAGCTAACATTCTTTGATAACAATCTAAAGACCATATTCTTCTGTTAGTTTCTGGATTTGCAAAAAATAATAATAATTTACGAATTTGCTTAAAATCACATAATTTTATCCGTTTTTTGATTTTAAAAAATTACAAAAAGACGTAAGACACAAGGCGTTATTTTTTTTGAACGCAACAAACGTTTTTAGATAATAAACTAAAAACCACATTCTTCCGTCAGTTTCTGGATTTGCAAAAATAATAATATTTTGCGAATAGGCTAAAAACCACATATTTTTATCCGTTTTTTGCTTTTAAAAAATTACAGAAAGACGTAAGACAAAAGGCGATACTTCTTTTGAACGCAGCTATCGTTCTTTGATAATAATCTAAAAACCACATTTTTCTGTCAGTTTCTGGATTTGCAAAAAATAATAATAATTTACGAATTTGCTTAAAATCACATATTTTTATCCGTTTTTTGCTATTAAAAAATTACAAAAAGACGTAAGACAAAAGGCGGTACTTTTTTTGAACGCAGCAAACGTTCTTCGATAATAAACTAAAAACCAGATTCTTCCGTCAGTTTCTGGATTTGCAAAAATAATAATATTTTGCGAATAGGCTAAAAACCACATATTTTTATCAGTTTTTTGCTTTTAAAAAATTACAGAAACACGTAAGACAAAAGGCGGTACTTTTTTTAAACGCAGCTAACGTTATTTAATAATAATCTGAAGACCACATTCTTCTGTTAGTTTCTGGATTTGTAAAAAATAATAATAATTTACGAATATGCTTAAAATCACATATTTTTATCCGTTTTTTGCTTTTAAAAAATTACAAAACGACGTAAGACAAAAGGCGGGACTTTTTTTGAACGCAGCAAACGTTCTTCGATAATAAACTAAAAACCACATTCTTCCGTCAGTTTCTGGATTTGCAAAAAATAATAATAATTTACGAATTTGCTTAAAATCACATAATTTTATCCGTTTTTTTTTATTTTAAAAAATTACAAAAAGACGTAAGACAAAAGGCGGTATTTTTTTTGAACGCAGCAAAAGTTCTTCGATAATAAACTAAAAACCACATTCTTCCGTCAGTTTCTGGATTTGCAAAAAATAATAATATTTTGCGAATAGGCTAAAAACCACATATTTTTATCCGTTTTTTGCTTTTAAAAAATTACAGAAAGACGTAAGACAAAAAGCGATACTTCCTTTGAACGCAGCTAACATTCTTCGATAATAATCTAAAAACCACATTCTTCTGTCAGTTTCTGGATTTGCAAAAAATAATAATAATTTACGAATAGGCTAAAAACCACATATTTTTATTCGTTTTTTGCTTTTAAAAATTACAGAAACACGTAAGACAAAAGGCGATACTTTTTTTAAACGCAGCTAACATTCTTTGATAACAATCTAAAGACCATATTCTTCTGTTAGTTTCTGGATTTGCAAAAAATAATAATAATTTACGAATAGGCTTAAAATCACATATTTTTATCCGTTTTTTGCTTTTAAAAAATTACAGAAAGACGTAAGACAAAAGGCGATACTTTTTTTGAACGCAGCTAACGTTCTTTAATATTAATCTAAAAAGAACATTCTTCTGTCAGTTTCTGGATTTGCAAAAAATAATATTATTTTGCGAATAGGCTAAAAACCACATATTTTTATCCGTTTTTTGCTTTTAAAACATTACAGAAACACGTAAGACAAAAGGCGGTACTTTTTTTAAACGCAGCTAACGTTCTTCGATAACAATCTAAAGACCACATTCTTCTGTAAGTTTCTGGATTTGCAAAAAATAATAATAATTTACGAATAGGCTAAAAACTTTTATCCGTTTTTTGCTGTTAAAAAATTACAGAAACACGTAAGACAAAAGGCGGTACTTTTTTTGAATGCAGCAAACGTTCTTCGATAATAAACTAAAAACCACATTCTTCCGTCAGTTTCTGGATTTGCAAAAAATAATAATATTTTTCGAATAGGCAAAAACCACATATTTTTATCGGTTTTTTGCTTTTAAAAAATTACAGAAAGACGTAAGACAAAAACCGATACTTCTTTTGAATGCAGCTAATGTTCTTTGATAATAATCTAAAAACCACATTTTTCTGTCAGTTTCTGGATTTGCAAAAAATAATAATAATTTACGAATAGGCTTAAAATAATATAATTTTATCCATTTTTTGCTTTTAAAAATTTACAGAAAGACGTAAGACAAAAGGCGGTACTTTTTTTGACCGCAGCTAACGTTCTTCGATAATAATCTAAAAAGAACATTCTTCTGTCAGTTTCTGGATTTGCAAAAAATAATAATATTTTGCGAATAGACTAAAAACCATATATTTTTATCCGTTTTTTGCTTTTAAAAAATTACAGAAAGACGTTAGACAAAAGGCGATACTTCTTTTGAACGCAGCTATCGTTCTTTGATAATAATCTAAAATCCACATTTTTCTGTCAGTTTCTGGATTTGCAAAAAATAATAATAATTTGCGAATAGGCTTAAAATAATATAATTTTATCCGTTTTTTGCTTTAAAAAAATTACAGAAAGATGTCAGACAAAAAGCGATACTTTTTTTGAACGCAGCTAGCGTTCTTTGATAATAATCTAAAAGAACATTCTTCTGTCAGTTTCTGGATTTGCAAAAAATAATAATATTTTGCGAATAGACTAAAAACCACATATTTTTATCTGTTAAAAAATTACAGAAACACGTAAGACAAAAGGCGGTAATTTTTTTAAACGCAGCTAACGTTCTTTGATAATAATCTAAAGACCACATTTTTCTGTTAGTTTCTGGATTTGCAAAAAATAATAATAATTTACGAATAGGCTTAAAATCACATATTTTTATCCCTTTTTTGCTTTTAAAAAATTACAGAAAGACGTAAGACAAAAGGCGATACTTTTTTTAAACGCAGCTAACGTTCTTTGATAATAATCTAAAGACCACATTCTGCTGTTAGTTTCTGAATTTGCAAATAATAATAATAATTTACGAATAGGCTTAAAATCACATATTTTTATCCGTTTTTTGCTTTTAAAAAATTACAGAAAGACTTAAGACAAAAGGCGATACTTTTTTTTAACGCAGCTAATGTTCTTTAATAATAATCTAAAAAGAACATTCTTCTGTCAGTTTCTGGATTTGCAAAAAATAATAATATTTTGCGAATAGGCTAAAAACCACATATTTTTATCCGTTTTTTGCTTTTAAAACATTACATAATCTAAAAACCACATTCTTTTGTCAGCTTCTGGATTGGCAAAAAATTATAATAATTTGCGGATAGGCTAAAAACCACATATTTTTATCCGTTTTTTGCTTTTAAAAAATTACAGAAAGACGTAAGACAAAAGGCAGTACTTTTTTTAAGCGCAGCTAACGTTCTTTCATAATAATCTAAAAACCACAATCTTCCCTCAGTTTCTGGATTTGCAAAAAATAATAATAATTTGCGAATAGGCTAAAAACCACATATTTTTATCCGTTTTTTTGCTTTTAAAAAATTACAGAAAGACGTAAGACAAAAAGCAATACTTCCTTTGAACGCAGCTAACATTCTTCGATAATAATCTAAAAACCACATTCTTCTGTCATTTTCTGGAATTGCAAAAAATAATAATAATTTACGAATAGGCTAAAAACCATATATTTTTATCCGTTTTTTGCTTTTAAAAATTACAGAAAAACGTAAGACAAAAGGCGGTACTTTTTTTAAACGTCAGTTTCTGGATTTGCAAAAAATAATAATAAATTACGAATAGGCTAAAAACCACATATCTTTATCCGTTTTTTGCTTTTAAAAAATTACAGACAGACGTAAGACAAAAGGCGATACTTCTTTTGAGCGCAGCTAACGTTTTTTGACCACAATCTAGAAACCACATTTTTCTGTCAGCTTCTGGATTTGCAAAAAATAATAATAATTTGCAAATAGGCTAAAAACCACATATTTTTACCCGTTTTTTGCTTTTAAAAAATTACACAAATACGTAAGACAAAAGGCGGTACGTTTTTTAAACGCAGCTAACGTTCTTTGATAATAATTTAAAGACCACATTCTTCTGTTAGTTTCTGGATTGGCAAAAAATAATAATAATTTACGAATAGGCTTAAAATAACATATTTTTATCCATTTTTTGCTTTTAAAAAATTACAAAAAGACGTAAGACAAAAGGCGGTACTTTTTTTAAATGCAGCAAACGTTTTTCGATAATAAACTGAAAACCACATTCTTCCGTCAGTTTCTGGATTTCCAAAAAATAATAATAATTTACGAATTTGCTTAAAATCACATAATTTTATCCGTTTTTTGCTTTTAAATAATTACAGAAACACGTAAGACAAAAGGCGGTACTTTTTTTAAACGCAGCTAACGTTATTTAATAATAATTTGAAGACCACATTCTTCTGTTAGTTTCTGGATTTGCAAAAAATAATAATAATTTACGAATATGCTTAAAATCACATATTTTTATCCGTTTTTTGCTTTTAAAAAATTACAGAAAGACGTAAGACAAAAGGCGATACTTCCTTACATTCTCCGATAATAATCTAAAAACCACATTCTTCTGTCAGTTTCTGGATTTGCAAAAAATAATAATAATTTAGGAATAGGCTAAAAACCACATATTTTTATCCGTTTTTTGCTTTTAAAAAATTACAGAAACACGTAAGACAAAAGGCGGTACTTTTTTTAAACGCAGCTAACATTCTTTAATAATAAAAATAAAGACCACATTCTTTTGTTAGTTTCTGGATTTGCAAAAAATAATAATAATTTACGAATATGCTTAAAATCACATATTTTTATCCGTTTTTGCTTTTAAAAAATTACAAAAAGACGTAAGACAAAAGGCGTTATTTTTTTTGAACGCAGCAAACGTTCTTCGATAATAAACTAAAAACCACATTCTTCCATCAGTTTCTGGATTTGCAAAAAATAATAATATTTTGCAAATAGGCTAAAAACCACATATTTTTATCCGTTTTTTGATTTTAAAAAATTACAGAAAGACGTAAGACAAAAGGCGATACTTCTTTTGAACGCAGCTATCGTTCTTTGATAATAATCTAAAAACCACATTTTTCTGTCAGTTTGTGGATTTGCAAAAAATAATAATAATTTACGAATTTGCTTAAAATCACATATTTTTATCCGTTTTTTGCTTTTAAAAAATTACAAAAAGACGTAAGACACAAGGCGGTACTTTTTTTGAACGCAGCAAACGTTATTAGATAATAAACTAAAAACCACATTCTTCCGTCAGTTTCTGGATTTGCAAAAAATAATAATATTTTGCAAATAGGCTAAAAACCACATATTTTTATCCGTTTTTTTGCTTTTAAAAAATTACAGAAAGACGTAAGACAAAAAGCAATACTTCCTTTGAACGCAGCTAACATTCTTCGATAATAATCTAAAAACCACATTCTTCTGTCATTTTCTGGAATTGCAAAAAATAATAATAATTTACGAATAGGCTAAAAACCATATATTTTTATCCGTTTTTTGCTTTTAAAAATTACAGAAAAACGTAAGACAAAAGGCGGTACTTTTTTTAAACGTCAGTTTCTGGATTTGCAAAAAATAATAATAAATTACGAATAGGCTAAAAACCACATATCTTTATCCGTTTTTTGCTTTTAAAAAATTACAGAAAGACGTAAGACAAAAGGCGATACTTCTTTTGAGCGCAGCTAACGTTTTTTGATCACAATCTAGAAACCACATTTTTCTGTCAGCTTCTGGATTTGCAAAAAATAATAATAATTTACGAATTTGCTTAAAATCACATATTTTTATCCGTTTTTTGATTTTAAAAAATTACAGAAAGACGTAAGACAAAAGGCGATACTTCTTTTGAAAGCAGCTATCGTTCTTTGATAATAATCTAAAAACCACATTTTTCTGTCAGTTTCTGGATTTGCAAAAAATAATAATATTTTGCGAATAGGCTAAAAACCATATATTTTTATCCGTTTTTTGCTTTTAAAAAATTACAGAAACACGTAATGTAACTAAACACGAATTTGCTTAAAATCACATATTTTTATCCGTTTTTTTATTTTAAAAAATTACAGAAAGACGTAAGACAAAAGGCGATACTTTTTTTGAACGCAGCTATCGTTCTTTGATAATAACCTAAAAACCACATTTTTCTGTCAGTTTCCGGATTTGCAAAAAATAATAATAATTTAATCACAAATAAAATCACATATTTTTATCCGTTTTTTGCTAATAAAAAATTACAAAAAGACGTAAGACAAAAGGCGGTACTTTTTTTGAACGCAGCAAACGTTCTTCGATAATAAACTAAAAACCACATTCTTCCGTCAGTTTCTGGATTTGCAAAAATACTAATATTTTGCGAATCGGCTAAAAACCACATATTTTTATCCGTTTTTTGCTTTTAAAAAATTACAGAAACACGTAAGACAAAAGGCGGTACTTTTTTTAAACGCAGCTAACGTTATTTAATAATAATCTGAAGACCACATTCTTCTGTTAGTTTCTGGATTTGCAAAAAATAATAATAATTTACGAATATGCTTAAAATCAAATATTTTTATCCGTTTTTTGCTTTTTAAAAATTACAAAAAGACGTAAGACAAAAGGCGGTACTTTTTTTGAACGCAGCAAACGTTCTTCGATAATAAACTAAAAACCACATTCTTCCGTCAGTTTCTGGATTTGCAAAAAATAATAATAATTTACGAATTTGCTTAAAATCACATAATTTTATCCGTTTTTTGATTTTAAAAAATTACAAAAAGACGTAAGACAAAAGGCGGTATCTTATTGAACGCAGCAAAAGTTCTTCGATAATAAACTAAAAACCACATTCTTCCGTCAGTTTCTGGATTTGCAAAAAATAATAATATTTTGCGAATAGGCTAAAAACCACATATTTTTATCCGTTTTTTGCTTTTAAAAAATTACAGAAAGACGTAAGACAAAAAGCGATACTTCCTTTGAACGCAGCTAACATTCTTCGATAATAATCTAAAAACCACATTCTTCTGTCAGTTTCTGGATTTGCAAAAAATAATAATAATTTACGTATAAGCTAAAAACCACATATTTTTATCCGTTTTTTGCTTTTAAAAAATTACAGAAAGACGTAAGACAAAAAGCGATACTTCCTTTGACCGCAGCTAACATTCTTCGATAATAATCTAAAAACCACATTTTTCTGTCAGTTTCTGGATTTGCAAAAAATAATAATATTTTACGAATAGGCTAAAAATTACATATTTTGATCCGTTTTTTGATTTTAAAAAATTACAGAAAGACGTAAGACAAAAGGCGATACTTCTTTTGAACGCAGCTATCGTTCTTTGATAATAATCTAAAAACCACATTTTTCTGTCAGTTTCTGGATTTGCAAAAAATAATAATAATTTACGAATTTGCTTAAAATCACATATTTTTATCCGTTTTTTGCTATTAAAAAATTACAAAAAGGCGTAAGACAAAAGGCGGTACTTTTTTTGAACGCAGCAAACGTTCTTCGATAATAAACTAAAAACCACATTCTTCCGTCAGTTTCTGGATTTGCAAAAATAATAATATTTTGCGAATAGGCTAAAAACCACATATTTTTATCGGTTTTTGGGATTTAAAAAATTACAGAAAGACCTAAGACAAAAAGCGATACATTTTTTGAAAGCAGCTAACGTTCTTTGATTATAATCTAAAAATCACATTCTTCTGTCAGTTTCTGGATTTGCAAAAAATAATAATAATTTGCGAATAGGCTAAAAACCACATATTTTCATCCGTATTTTGCTTTTAAAAAATTACAGAAAGACGTAAGACAAAAGGCAATACTTTTTTTGAAAGCAGCTAACGTTCTTCGATAATAATCTAAATACCACATTCTTCTGTCAGTTTCTGGATTTGCAAAAAATAATAATAATTTGCGAATAGGCTAAAAACCACATATTTTTATCGGTTTTTGGGATTTCAAAAATTACAGAAAGACCTAAGACAAAAAGCGATACATTTTTTGAACGCAGCTAACGTTCTTTGATAATAATCTATAGCCCACATTCTTCTGTCAGTTTCTGGATTTGCAAAAAATCATAATAACTTACGAATAGGCTAAAAACCACATATTTTTATCCGTTTTTGGGATATAAAAAATTACAAAAAGACCTAAGACAAAAAGCGATACATTTTTTGAACGCAGCTAACGTTCTTTGATAATAATCTATAGCCCACATTCTTCTGTCAGTTTCTGGATTTGCAAAAAATCATAATAATGAATTGATTGTAGTTTGCACCTGAAGACGATCAGAGATTGTACTGATCGAAACGTCGTGTATAAATAAAATATAGACAATGGAAGTCCGAAACACAGAGTTAATTTCAAACACATCATTGTCTCAAACTTTCAAACAAACTTACGAATAGGCTAAAAACCACATATTTTTATCCGTTTTTTGCTTTTAAAAAATTACAGAAAGACCTAAGACAAAAGGCGATACTTTTTTTAATGCAGCTAACATTCTTTGATATTAACCTCAAAACTACATAGTGCATGGGCGTTTTGTGATAAAAGCAACAAACTTTGCACAGTTGTTTTTTAGACCAGAACAGTCAATTTGATTCTCAGCTCTTCTCCTAAAACTTGTGCAGGCGCATTGGGGAGGGGGGTTAAAATCTGGAGGGTTTATATTTTCTTAAATTTTAGTTTGTTGTATGTAATCATCATTTATGTCAATTTATAAGTTTTCGATGATGGCCAAGCCGAAAATTACCACCTCCATTCGTTTTAAGGTGCCTCTAAGGGGTTAAGGGGGTGTTAATGCTGCTATTTGGGTATTTTAATAATATAAGTGTAGAATTTCAAACAAAATTAAAAACTTGCGTAGAATTGTTAATAATTTTAATATTTTAACTTATATCATAATTTTTGATGAAAAATCTTCATCCTGTTGGGTAGGTGAAAACGGAGGTGGTAAAAATTAAAGGAGCACATATTTAAAAAAAATATTTTTCTGGATATTATCGACATGGGTATCGATTTACAGGTTTTCGAGGATGACCAAATCGAAAATAACCACCTTCATTTATTTTAAATTCTCATTAAGGGATGGTGAGGGTGTAGAAGCTCCAATTTGGGCATTTTAATAAAAAAAGTAAGATTTTAGTAAAAATTTGATTAGTATTGTTAATAATTTTAATATTTAAACTTATATCACTGAATTTTTTACCAAAGATTTCCATCCTGTTGGCAGGTTTAAAGGGAGGAGCGTAAAAATTAAAGAGGCATTTATTTTAAAAAAAATATATTTTGCTGGATATTATTGACATGGGTATTGATACTTTAATAGTCAATTAAAGCCTTATATTCTAAAACTTAGGTCAAGTCTACAAGTTAAAAGAGTCGATTTTGCTTGGGATCTTTATGACCCCAATAGCCTAAAGGAGGCAACAAGAGACAGCAGGGGATCCGAAATCCGACGTCAGAATTTGTTGACAAAAGGTAAATATTTTTTCCTGGTATGTCCATTATTTTTACTATAACTTTTACTTATTTAGAAACTTTGATTACAGATATGCTGCCCAACAGGATGGAAATCTTTGGTAAAAAATTGAGTAATGTAAGTTAAAATATTAAAATTATTAACAATGCTATGCAAATTTTTACTAAAATCTTACATTTTTTTTTAATTAAAATGCCCAAATTGGAGATTTTATCCCCTCGCTATCCCTTAAGGAAACCTTAAAATGAATGAAGGTGGTTATTTTCGGTTTGATCATCCTCGAAAACCTATAAATCAATACCCATGTCGATAATATCCAGCAAACTATTTTTTTTAATATGTGCTCCTTTAATTTTTACCCCCTCTTTGATCAAAAATTAAGTGATATAAGTTAAAACATTAAAATTATTAACAATTCTACGCAAGTTTTTAATTCGTTTTTAAATCCTTCACTTTTATTATTAAAATGCCCAAATAGGAGCTTTAACACCCCCTTAACCTCTTAGAGGCACCTTAAAACGAATGGATGTGGTAATTTTTGGTTTGGCCATCATCGAAAACTTATAAATTGATAACAATGATGATTATATACAACAAACTAAAATTTAAGAAAATATAATCCCCTCCAGTTTTTACCCCCCCCCCCTCCCCACTGCGCCAGCACAGGTTTTAGGAGAAGAGCTGCGGGTCAAATCAATTGTTTTGGTCCAAAGAACAACTGTGCAAAGTTTGTTGCTTTTATCACAAAACGCCGCTTGTTCACTTTTTACTCATCGTAGCCCATGCACAAACATTCTTCTGTCAGTTTCTGGATTTGCAAAAAATAATAATAATTTGCGAATAGGCCAAAAACCACATATTTTTATCCGTTTTTTGGCGATACTTTTTTTGAAGTCAGCTAAGGTTTTTTGATAATAATTTAAAAACCATATTCTTCTATCAGTTTTAGAAATTTGAAAAAATAATAAAATCGACATATTTTTATCGGTTTTTTGTTTTTAAAAAATTACAGAAAGACGTAAGACAAAAGGCGATAATTTTTTTGAGCTCAGCTAACGTTTTTTGATAATTATCTAAAAATCACATTCTTCTATCAGTTTTCGGACATATTTTTATCGGTTTTTTGTTTTTAAAAAATTACAGAAAGACGTAAGACAAAAGGTGATAATTTTTTTGAGCTCAGCTAACGTTTTTTGCTAATTATCTAAAAACCACATTCTTCTATCAGTTTTCGTAGTTGCAAAAAATAATAATAATTAGCGAATAGGCTAAAAACGACATACTTTTATCGGTTTTTTTCTTTTAAAAAAATACAGAAAGACGTAAGACAAAAGGCGATACTTTTTTTGAACTTAGCTAACGTTTTTTGATAATAATCTAAAAACCACATTCTTCTATCGGTTTTAGGAATTGAAAAAAATAATAATAAGACAAGATTTTTCTAACACAGGTCATTTCATTATTTTTAAAATGTAAATACTAATATTAGAAAAAATATTCGGAAAGTCCTAACACGTACCGTTTTTCAATAGCTTAATTAGACCATTTTACATTAGCAGGTAGTTAATTTTATTAGGGGAAGGTTAAGATAGATTTTATAACAGAAAAATTACCTAACTGAACTGTATTGTCTATATAAATAAAATCAACATTAAATATTAGTCTTCTGTTGTGTTGTCTGTGTATAGATAAAAGTGTTTTTAAGAAAGAAAATGTCGAGTCAAACGGGCCGGAATTGCACTTCTCCTGACAGATTTTGCTATAGTTGTGGAGAATTTATTGTGAAATCCCAAGCTAGTCCATTTTCTGAAAATGTTAAAAAAGCCTACTTCAAATATTTTGGTGTTTTAATTGGAGATCAAGACAAGCAGTAGGCTCCCCATGTGTGCGACGTGCGTGTCATTGGTGGAGTGGATGAAGGGGAAGAGAAAAAGCATGCCTTTTGCAGTTCCAATGGTTGGCGAGAACCCAATAATCATTTTGACCATTGCTATTTTTGTCTGACAAAGACTGAAGGTTATTCCAAAAAGGGAAAGCACAAGATTAACTATCCAAATTTGCAGTCTGCCATACGACCTGTTCCTCATAATGCAGATTTACCAGTGCCCATTGCACCTTTAGATCCTCAAAATATTGTTTTGGAAGATATTCCAGACAACGCATCATCAGGCAGTTACGAGGAAGAGTGTACCGACCCTATTTTTACTGGAGGTCCCAGTTCTGGTGAGCCACATTTGATTGTTCAAAGTGAGTTAAATGATTTAGAACGTGATTTGGGGTTATCAAACAGTTATCAACAGTCAGAACTTCTTGGTTCCCGTCTTAAGAAATGGAACTTGTTAGCCAAAGAAACCAAAATTACAACTTTCAGGAAAATAAATGCTACGTTTTCTGCATTCTACAGTATGGAAAATTCGTTGTGTGCGTGTACTGATATCGATGGTTTAATGCAGGAACTTGATATTGAGCATTCTCCCGATGAGTAGCACTTATTTATAGACTCGTCTAAATACAGTTTAAAAGCTGTGTTATTGCATAATGGAAATTTAAAACCCTCTATACCAGTCTCCCATTCAGTGACAATGAAAGAAACTTATGAAAATATGCCCACACTTTTAAATAAAATAAACTATAACAGGTATAAATGGCAGATATGTGGGGATCTAAAAGTTATAGGAATTTTAGTAGGACTTCAGAGAGGATTTACAAAATATTGCTGTTTTCTTTGATTGTGTGACAGTCGTGCAGTAGATCAGCATTATGCAATAAAAAATTGGCCAGAAAGAAGTGAATTTCAACCGGGATCCCAAATGTTAAGTTTGAACCTCTTGTAGACCCCAAAAATGTTCTTTTGCCTCCTCTTCACATTAAAGTTGGGCTGATGAAAAAAATAAAATAAAAAAAAAATTACTAAAAAAAATTTATTGCCACCTGACAAAAAAGTTCAACAAAAACTGTATTGGTGGAAGGGGGCAGAATTTTACGAATTTGGCTCAGGCTGCCAACACCCTAGTGCCGGGCCTGGTACTATGGCTGCCTTTTTTAAACTAAATTAACAGGTAAAACATGGATTTTATGTCAGTTAGGTGTGCGGTAGTAGGCCAAAGGATACTAAATCAAAAAAGAGTTAATTGGCTTTTAGTTGAAAAGGTGTTGTACTATCCCAACCCAAGCGCTTTTATATAAGGGGGTTTGAAAATCTTGTCGTATAAACACCACTAAAACCATCTTAAGCACTAAAGCGATATTATTTATCGCTTTAAAACCAATTTTAGGTTCGATATAAAAACTTTAAAAACGCTTTATCGCATTGTTTCCAACCGAAGGAATTACTCAAAGCTAGTTTTATCGAAAAATTTGTTGTTAACTTTGTCGTTTTATATTTAATGACGTTTAATAAAGGACGTACAAACCCACGGAGAAAGTAATTTTATTTAAAACCGTCCTTATGTAAAACCGGTTTTAGGCGCATATAAACGTAGTAATTGTTTTAACAGCCTTATTTGTCACTTTTCATAGTGACATTGACTTGTGATAATCCATAACCACAACTTAAGACATTTTGTACATATTTGTGTGAAAGTGGTGTAAATAAAATCGTTAAATTTTCCTTTTGAAGAAACGCTGCCATTAAGGATCAAATTATCATCTTATATACGAAAGTGTTGGTAAACAGATTAACAAAAGTAAGTTGTGAGTAACACTAATGGTAGAGCCATGATGAACCTTAAAATAATTTAGTTAAATACTTGTTATTATAATATTATTTATTAATTTATTTGTTAATTATTTTTAGATGTGTCAAAATTCACTTTTGTAAGACACTTTTTTTGGTAAATTTAAAGACTGTAAAGAACTTGAAAGAAATTAATACCATCTTATGTCTGAAACACATTACGCTTTAAATAATTACCAGTTTTGCTGTTTTTTTGGATAAAAATGGCAAAATAAAAATCATATGCACGACATCACTAAAGATGGCCAGACAGATGACAAAACAGAAATTTTTATTAAACCATTGCCTTAAATTATTTGCATCTTTCTCTAAAATACTTTTTTATAGCCTGCTGTCCCTCTTCAACAAACTTAAATACTTTTCATTTTAACACAAAAAATAGTACATTATAAACCTAGGGAGTAAAGTGGTACATTTAATCCCGAGACAAAAAGTTTATAGACCGACCGAAGGGAATTAATTTGTCGAGGGATTAAGCATCACTTTACTCCTGAGGTTTATATACTATTTTATGCACTTTAGAATAAGCAGAAGAGTAAAAAAATAACTGTTTTTTTATTTATTTTTCAAAAAATCGCACTCTGTAGACAATTATTATGTCAAACGATAACATCCAGTATGCCGAAACGCAGAAACATATGCGTCGCTATGTCAATAAGTTTTACTTTGTTTCCTTAGGGAATAAACTATTTTTTGCCACTACTTTTTTTGAACGCCTAAAAAACAGTGAAAACTTGAAAAATGTGAGGGTTTTATTATAGAAATCGAAAGTTTGGAAAAAAAGCTTTAAAATGTTACCCCTTAAAATATGGTAAACTATTTTAGGCCTTAAATTACCATCATGGCTTTACCATAACTTAAGTAAGTTGATTTTTTCTTGTTACCAATTACAAAAATGTGTTTTTTTTATACCTTCATCAAAAACATGATTTTACTAACTGTCTGCAGATAACTAAAGCATGGCTTTTTTGGTTACCGATGCAAAAAAACTTTTTTTTTTGATCACGGGTGCAGAAAAAGATTTCTGTCCGTTTTTTACCCAAAGTTAAAGAAAAATAGCGGAAAATAGTAATATTGAAAAAATCTAATTATTCTTGCCTAAGAATTAAGCCATTTCCGCCAGTTTTCACCAAGTATTTTCGAAAAAATAATTTAAAAATATCGTCAAAATATCAAATTTTCAAAGACTAAAATGTCGCAACAATGAATTTCACCGAGTAAAAAGACACATCACTATGGAAACGATTGTTATTTCATTTACCAGCCGCCTTGATTTATGGTGTAAAGATGGTATTTTGCGAGAAGTTCCCTTCGTTCGAGATTTTTAAAAGTATCTTCCTGTTTTTCTTGGATTTTTTGATACAGGTATTAAAAAAATAGTGTTAACAACTCGCGGTTAAACTGTGCTTTTTTTTACTCGCGTTTTTAAATACCTCGCTGCGCTCGTTATTTAAACCAACGCTTGTAAAAAAGCACTATTTTAGCCTCTAGTTGTTAAAACTACTATTGTAGGTTATTAGTTCATTGGTTTATAACAGTTTTTTTTTATTTTAGTTTTTGACTTAGGAGTAAGACATCTACAAATTACATTAATCAGCTTTTTAATGTTTTTGAGCTATGGCATGCGAGTTACGCCATCTGTTGCAATAATAGCAATGACAACTACAAATACTAGTTCAAACCCAGATGTTCCGGTAAATAATAGTCCATTATACAGGGTTGGCCATTTAAAAGAGTTTACCTGGATTTTTTCAAAAACTGTAAAGAATTGGAGAAAACACGTCGATTTTGTTTGTAAGAGGGTCTCCCTCTCTTTTTGGCTATATTGAAATTTATATAGCGCGCATTCCCTTTGAGGGATAAATTTTACCCCTATATTTTGAATAGAGACAGTGGGTCGAGTGATATCTTGTTGTGAAGCTCTCCTGAATGTTTTGACAATCGTGTAAAAATTTCGAAAATCTATATCGATTCGTTTTTGATATATTTACTTTCAAAGTAAGCTCAAATTGTACAGGTAAATTTAACCTCTCGTAGGAATGTATCCTAGAAGAAAGAATGCAATGATAAAATGTACTATTAAAAAAGTCGACGTGTCTTTAAAAAAAATATTTTTGCATTTGTCCATGCAACTGTGCAAGTGAATATCTCAAAAACTAATCGATAGATTTTCGAAATTTTTACACGTTTGTCGAGACATTCAGGAGACCTTTAAAACAAGGTGTCACTGGACCCACTTTTCCTATTCAAAATAATAGAGACCTTTTGCACCTCTTACAAAAAATCCCCGTTAGGTGACTTTATCGCTTAATAACGCGTTGTGACGTAGCACGCCGCCTTTGATTTGTTTATGGCTGACTTTATACGGTATTTATTATTATAAAGATTTAAAAAAGTATTTGTCCAATAATATTTTTCATTTAGAATTTCTTATTCTTGTGTTTTTTCGATGAATTTTAATTATTATTAATCTTTAAAAACTCAAAAACACAACAGAGAAAAGAGAGGTTATGATTAACAGGTCGGAATCACTTGTCAAAGTTGCCAGTGCAAATTGTTTGTTTTTCTACCTAACGTTTTACTATACTAAAGGATTCCGTTATTACCTCGTAACTGCGTAAATAAGCGATAAAGTAAAAATGCATCCAAATTATAGGTGCAAAAGGTCTCTATTCAAAGGGGATGCGCGCTATAAAAATTTCAAGTCTCCCCCTTACAAACAAAATCGACGAGTTTCAGCATTTTCTCCAATTCTTTACCATTTTTGAAAAAATCAAGGTGAACACTTTTAAATGGCCAACCCTGTACACCTAGGGAGTGAAGTGGTACTATTCATCCAGAGGCAAAAAATGCGCCGGCTAAAAGACACTTTATTAACGTCGTTAATATAGTATTTTTTGCACTTTTCTGTTTTTATGAATGAAATGAAATTTTTACCATAATAATCAAACACTCCTTTTTCAGTGGATTATTTAGTAAAATTGCAATTTTTCGCTAAATTTAATTTCAACCCTTAAAATTTTATTTTAGACCTCAAACTTTTATTTTACTCCCTAAAATTTCATTTTACTTTAATCGCATTTTAGTCCCGCAAATAAGAGATTATTAGAATCTACATTATATCTTTATAAAGACTAAAGAAATAAAAAGACACTTTAGACACGTTGGTACCATATATTATTTTTTTGCACTAAATATTTCTGTCTTTATTTTAAAAAAATCCAAAAATTGAATTTATTTTATACTCAAAAATTCTATTTTATTTCCTATAATAATATTTTCACTCTCTGGGTACTAAAAGTGTTATTTTTAGTCTTCGGTGACAAAAAACGCCGTTTTAGTCCCCTATTTGCGGAACAAAAATGTTTTTTTGGCACCCAAAAGTGCAAAAAGCATTATTGTATTTTTATCTTGCCAGTTTTTTAGGCTTACGCAAATTGGAAAGAAAAAAACATCGTCCTCTCAGCTTTTCTGTGGGGATATCCAGTACCACAAGTATTCGCCGGCTGGTTCGTAAGTCAATACGGTACCAAATGGATACTAATTATTACCATGTGCATTTGCTCTATCGTGAATCTACTGATACCCTTGTCGGCAGCCCATTTTGGTTCGTATGGGGTCATGGTCTGTCGGATGGTTCAAGGATTGAGCCAAGGGTTCGTGGCGCCAGCTCTGCACCATATAATAAGTCGATGGGTTCCACCGGGTGAAAGATCCAGACTTGGAAATTTTGCCTATTCTGGTAAAAAAATTGATGACGCCAAATGAATTTTTCAATTGACAGGAAAACCTCCGCCATGAATAAAAAAACCTTATAATTTAGAAAAATATCAGAATAGGTTGTAAATTCCAGATGAAAATAAAAAGATCGCGATTAACTAAAAAAAAATACTAAAAATCGACTAAAAATGTTTTGGCCTCCTTTATGACCCATTAAAATGTTTGCATTCATGCTTTTAACACCTTCGCACATAGCAATTTGTCATCCTTAGCATGTGCATAGGAATATCTCCAAAAAGTAAAAGGATATGCTAAGAATGTTCTAAATTAGTTGGCATGTGCTTAGCACATATAGCAACTGGTCATCCTTAGCAGGTATATAGTGCTAATAGATATTCTTATCAGATGATTGGCATGTGCTTAGCACATATAGCAACTGGTCATCCTTAGCAGGTACATAGAATATCCTCAAAAAGTAAAAGAATATGCTATGAATGTTCTAAATTACCATTAGACCATTATGTGCAGGTGCTTTAAATAGGTTACGTTCCGCCTCAATCACATGCTATGAAGGTTCTTAGGATGTGCTAACAGACATCCTTATCACATGCTATTCACGTGCACATAATGTACTTACAGATGTCCTTCTCAGGTGCTCTTTAGCATGTCTTTTACACCCGATTTCCACTTACGGTTTCCCCATGCGACTTTTAAGTCATATGGGAAACGTGCGAGCTACATTCTATTTTCATACTGATAGTACGTCTATCATCCTGTTATCATACTCGGTGTGTACACTGTATGAATATACTATTATAAGGATCTTATTAACATTCTATTCTCATGTTTTTTAATTGTTAAAAAATACCTCTTATTCAGTTATCTTGTATTCATCCTAAAAACTGCTCTTTTTCAACTCCATTTCCAACGAAAATTTTGAAAAAATTGTACTAAAAATGCACTTTTTTACTCATTTTGATTGCTCTTGATAAAAATTGCTTTATATTAAACTAAAATCGTAATAACCAATGACTTTATATGGTCGCAGGCAAAAATTTTACGTTGAGAGAAATCGATCCATAAAGGTGCAATTACACAGACGAACATGCTCAAACAAAAGCTCGTGCAAAAGATCTAAAATTTTTTGCGTGAACATTTTTGTGAGCTTTTCTTTGAAAATTTTGTTCGGGTAAATTTTTGAGCAAATCTGTTTTGGAAACATATTTTCAAAGATGAGAATAAATAAAATTTCACATCAGTGATCAGTGATCTCAATTCTTTAAAAAAATGGAACACCAACTTTTATTTTAAATTTTTGTGAAAAAAGCCGACGGCAAACGAAACATTATTCTTGGCTATCAGTTTTGTCACATGGATTACGGTTACTTATAATATTTTTTTCTTAGGGTTTTTTCCGGATTTTTTTGCCCGGGGTTTTTTTTGGGATTTTCTTGCGATTTTTTTTTATTTCCAAGGGTTTTTTTCCTAAATTCGAAAAACAACCAAGGAAAATTTTTCTTTTCCAAAAAATTTTTGAGTTTTCCAAATATCGGCAAAATACTCAAAAATTGCACTTTTAAGCGGTAATCCGCGGTATTTTTGTAACTGTACTTTACCCTTAGCTTTGATCGTTTTTTTTTTAATTCCTCACACCAGTTTTACCTAGTTAGTTTAAGGCCCCAAGGGTTGCTTAAAAAAGCAAAAGGTTCATGAAAATGCTAAAGATATAGATATTTACTGTCAATTTAATGTAATAATCAAGGTCGATTACTGACACTGAACAAACAATATGCAACCGGGAAACATTCCGATTCAAACTCAAAGAGTCTGGATCGTAGGGTTGTAAAAGTGGGTAATAAACGGGTATTATTTAAACTGAACGTGCTTTTGTTCATATATTAACTAAACTAGGAAGTTAAATAAGAGATATTCTTTTAAACGTAAATTTTTATCATTACATTTTAGTCAACAGCAATAAATAAGTGCCAATTATTATTTCTTTTATTCTCGTTTTTTTACAACCCCAAAAAAGTTACAAGTATACTGGCATATTCCCTATAAAAATCAGATCAATCGAAGTTGCTTATAAGGTAAAACGTGAATTTCGACATCAAATCGTTTTTCCGTCGGAAAGCACTAAATTAAAAATACCTTGTTTTAAAACTTAGTCTTTCTATTTTCAGTTAAGTTTAATGAATTCCCATAAAACTATAAAATTTAAATTTGTAATAAATTTCTATACCAACATTTCTTCAAACAAATTTTGTACGAGATTTTGCTCGAACTTTTCTTTGAACATTTTGCTCAAGAGGCTCATGTAAATGTTTGTCGGCATTTCAACATCAAAGGAAAGTTTGTCTGTGTAAATGCGCCTTAAAATGAAAATAAGTTTGCTCGGGTTAAAGTATGCAAACATTAAATCACTGAATTAATCGCTCATGATTTTATTGTATCATGCATATAGATGTACTTAATATTGTGCCATAATTGGTATATACTTAGCATATTTTAAAAATGTCCTTATCTTTAATGGTATTTCACCAGTATATGCTAAGGAAGTAGCAGAAAAATATTCTTTTGATGTTCTTTTATGGTACCAGAATAGATTGTGCGCTAAAAAGACCAAATAATGTTTCAATAAGTGATATATAACAAAAAAAGGAAGTTAAAAAACCTCAAAATCAGTTACTTTAACCTAAAAGAAATTAAAAAACAAAAGATCAAGAGATCTTGGTTAAAATAACGAAAATTCAAACTTGGATGACCATCCCAAAAGGCACACACAAAAGACCAAAACGTGGGCTCATGAGTGGATTCACTGATGAGCCCACATAACGTTTGATCATTTCTCTTTTCGCTTTGGTCTTTTGTGTGTTCCTTGTGGGATGCTCATCCAAGTTTGAATTTTCGTTATTTCCACCCAAGATCTCTTGAAGTTTTGTTTTTAAGTGATATATACTTTGCATATGCTAAAAATGTTCTAATAGTAACCTTCTTTAATGGTATTTCCTTAGCATATGCCAAGAAAATACTTAGAAGCACATTCTTTTGATGTTCTTTTTATCCTACCAGAGTAGCATGTGCGCCAAACGGACCAAAAATATTTTAAAATTGATATATTCTTTGCATGTGTCAAAGATGTACTCAAAAAGACCTGCTTAAATGGTACATTCATAGCATTTGCTATGGATATCCTTAATAGCATATACTTAAATAGTATGAACCAGACATATGCTAAAGATGTGCTCAAAAGGACAAACTCAAAAGGAGGTTTAACGCATGTTATATGCATGTAAATGTATGGCTTGTATATCCATAAAATGTTTTACGTTACTGTACTGCTACTACTTTTACGTTTTTTAACACTCGACGCCGATGGGGAGAAAAGGAATGTTATAAGTTTGACCCCTGTGTCCATGTGTGTATGGGTGCCCTGCCAAAAATACCGCGTCAAAGCTCGTAAAAAAGAACTAGTGAAAGTTCACGAGTTCTGGTCGGTATTTCATGCGGTTTATGAAACACCACTTTCTAGTGAAATCTCATGAACTTTCAATGTTGGAAAAAAATTCAAAACTCGTCAAACATCATGAATTTTTAGGAGTTTTTACAAGTTTTTAAAACAATTTATGGTAAGAGTTGATAAGATTTTAAAAGCACCACTCTCCATCAGATTTCACAAGATTACATGAGAAAATTGACATATTTTTAGCAGTTTTCAGCAGATTTTAAGAGAAACGAGTTGATAAGGTTTTTGACAAATTTACATGTTTTCAGCAGTTTTGAGCAGATTTTAATAGAAATATAAAATAACGTTAATAAGATTTCATGAGATTTCTTATGTTTTCAGCAGTGTTGAGCAGTTATAAAAAGACCCAGCCTCCATCATATGTCACAAGTTTACATGGAAAAATTCACATGTTTTTAGCAGATTTTAAGAGAAACAACATTCAGATTCACCAATTTTAAGATTTTAAACGAATCCATATTAAAAGTGATTGATAAGCCTGTGGAACATACATTTATATCTTATCATTGTTTAATATATAGAAAAGTTGGACAACCTTATGGACCAAACAGTTGACACTTTTTAGGCCAAATCGTGGATCAAATCCTTAAATATCTTGGACAAAATGAGTCGAACACTTTTTATTCTAAAAGATATCCAAAATGAACAGAATGAGCTCAACAAATGGGCGAACAATGAACTGAAGACGTCCTGGAGGCAAGAGTCAAAGTGCAGACAGTCCAAGCTATTCGTGGATGGTCCGAATGTAGCCAGAACTAAATGGCTCTTAGGCAAGACCCGAAAGGACATTGGGATGTTGACTGAGCACAATCGGCTGAACAAACATCTGACGAAAATAAGAGTAGCAGGAGATCCCGTGTTTGTCAAATCTGGTTGTACTTGCATGTCTATATTCTACACTTTAATACTTATACAATCTTCTCAAATCTTCACAAACTTTTATCCTATTTCTCATGAAATCTTGTAAAATGTTTTAAAAACGTCCCTTCTTTTAGACTTGTGAAATCTTGTAGAATCTCATCAAAATCTTGCTTGCTAAACCTTATGAAATCTCATGTGTCTGGTGTAAGATAATGAAAATCTTGTGAGTTTTCAATAGTCAGAAATTATTTGAAAATTGTGTTTGGTGTAACATCATGAAACATAAGAATTTGTCAGTTTTCATTTGGCATACATTTTTGCCAGGTCAAGTCTCTTCAAAACAATAAAATCTCTTAAAATCTCATCAAGGCTTGATCAGTTTTTAAGACTTTTGAAGTGGTTTTTTTGGCAGGGTGGGTGTGTGTGTGTCTGCGCGTTAGTACGCATGAACAGTATTTTTGACATTTGGTCATTTTTTTCTCTTCAAATGGACAGTTGGTCACAGTTAGGCCAGTGCCGCATATAGTTTTCTTTAATTTTACTTTTAACATGTGTGCTGATAATATTCTTATAAAGATTTCATAAAAAATTTCATAAAACTTTTTTTGTCTAATTTAAACCGTCAGAAAATCTCACCTTTACAAAACACAAGTTTACACTAACCGCTTTTTTGTCAGGGGATTTATTTGCTAATATTCCTTACTTTCTTAAAACTGTTCCACTTTTTATGAAAAAAAACCGTTTTTTATATAAAAATATATTTTATTAAGTGATTAAGTTTATTTTTTTATGTAAAAAAACTTTAAAAACTTTTAAAGTACAAGAGACCATAGATAGCCATGGAATATGTTGTTGTCACTGTTCAGCTGAGAATTTTCGACACTTTTTGACGTTTATTGGTTAGCTTCGCCGTAAAACTAGTCCCGCAGAATATCTTTAAAATATTAAATCGAACGGCGTTGATTAAACTTACAAAATGTTACTAAAATAAATATTAAGGACACTGTGTTTTTACTTTAAATTAGGCAATAATTAAAAATAGCCACTTTGCAAAGTTGTGACGGGTGAGATTTTCTGTCGTTTCTAAAGAATCGCGACCAACATGTCAGTTTCAAAAAGTGAACAATGAGAAATAAAACATTAGATTAATTGGTCGCACAATTGTAAGATATTTTTAAATATTTTTTTTTTCACGAGTCTTCCATACCCAAAATGTAAATACATATGCTCTTTCCGCCAAATTTTCTGCCAGAAAAAAACGTAACCTTAAAGCTTCAAATTTGACAACAACAACAATAATCTAGGGCGTTTGGATTTCTAACAACTTTCAAACCTGGTTTTGTTCAGTGGGCCATTAAGGTTAGGTTTTGTCTAAATAAAAATGGAACAGACTGTAGCCCATCCCTCAGGGAGTGTTCTTAGAGCTGTGTTCGATAAAAATAGCCTAAGTAGTTTCAGAGATAATATACACTGAGGAAACGGTGTCAACCCACGACCGTAGGTTGAAAATTTGTGGCTACCAGAACTCACACCGTGCATTACTATAGCATACGGTATGATTATCCCAAACCATTTCAATTTAGCTGGGAGAACTCACAATTCAGGTATGGGATTGCCCCAGCCTAGTTTCATGTATTAACTTTTTGGGTCTGTGGTAATTCACGGTCTGGGCTACGATAACTCAGGGCCAGAATTGTTCTAACTCATGTTCATTGTTTATTTTTTCCGCCGTCTGGTAAAACCCAGGGATTTACACATGTGAATCCGATTATAGGCGGTAGCTGCCGAATGTCGATTTTTGCACATATTCGGGCTTGCCAGCGATTGGAGCTTCATTTCCAGTTGTGATGTAGTTAGTGTAGGTCATATGTGCAGGTATCCTGACTGAGATTTACTACCGCTAACTCTTTCCTAAGTCTAATTTACACCTATGTATTTATATCTGTCATTTTCCTGATTTTTTCCCAATTAGACTTAGGGACGGGTTTAGCATTATAGTTCATCCTTTAGGTTTTGTTTTTAACACACCATGTTTATATTAAAATATTTGATTTTTTATATTTTTCACAGTCAAACATTTTCAAACGCGATATTTTAGATTTTTTTAAAAGTTTTGTTATGTAAGGAGTTATCCATTATAAAACTTATCGTCTTATCTGAAATTTGACATTTATAATTTATTTGCATAGATATGTTTTGTTATGTTCAACGTAACACGTTGTTTATTGTGTGCTTTTTTGAATTTAAGAAAAATTTAAAAATCTCGCTTGGTTTTTCAGTTATTCAGCATTATTGGCAAGGGATCAAGCCTGCTTAGCTGAAAATTACACAAAATACAGGGTGTTTATTTAAAGAAACAAAATAAATGTACGAAGCCTAAGTATTCTAATATCAAATTTGTCAGAAAAAGTGATAATTCGTTTTGAATGCCTTTTTAATCTTCAAGAGTCAAAAATTATATACTTGTTTATAATGGATAGCGCTGTATACTTAGCTATTTATTCATTATACTTTGTATACAGTCAGCCGGAGCGACTGAAGAGCCAAGACTTCGTTGGATTTTGTTTTATTTTTAAATCACAAAATATATTTTTTTTTTGAGAAAACCACGAACCACATTTTTAATGCTTCCTAGTTAACGGTATTTTTTTATTTCTAGTAGCGTTCATGCTGGGGATGAAAATAAGATTTTTTTCTTTGCATTCGCATTTATTTCGTCGACTAAAACCTTTTTAACCTTGTAGTTTCTTATAAAAATAAAATAAAAAATAAAAATAAGTTTTTTTTTTAAATACTAGTACAGCTTGTAGAGAAATTGTTTGCTCAGGGGGTTCTTTGGGTAAGTGAAAAGAAAACTGGCGGAGGATTGGGTTGGAACTTGTTTGTATTTCAATATGGAGAGCCTTGAAAGAGAAAATAAATTACAGTTAGACAATATCCAAGAATAATTTGAGCAAACAAATATTATTAATATCTTACAGTAACTTAAGTATTCAATGCTTACTTAAATATTAAACCACACACACAATTATGAAAGATAAGGCCGTGCTTGTCCAAAACGTAAAGTTTTTCGGAGCGAGAAACCCATAAGGTTCTTTTGGGCTCTCGTTGTTATTAATAAATCGGCATACCTTTGGTTAATGACGGGCAGGCACGGTAGCACAGTAAAGCAAGCAGTTCTCGGCAGTTCCCCCTCTCCCTCTCTCTCTTGAATTAAACAATGCGCGTCGGTTGAACCGCGAGTAGAGATTTTCAATAAACGCGGGAAAATGTAAAATGGTTCTGAATTAAATAAGTAATGTGGGTGTATCCTTGTTCCGTTACAAGCCATTTGGGGTAACTTTGAACTACTGTGGGTAAATTTGAGCAACTTGGGAAATTATATGTTGGAACTTTTCATGTGTCTTAACTGAATTTTCCAAGTGGCTCAAAGTTACCCATAATGGTTTAAAGTTACCCCGACTGACTTTACTACAACTCAGATGCTGAGTTCTGGTAGCCCAAAGGTAAGGTCCTCCCAGCCCAGACCATGAGTTACCACAACCCAGACGCTGGGTTTTGGTAGCCCGACAGCAGGATACTTCTAGCCCAGATCATGAGTTACCATAACCCAGATACTGAGTTCTCGTAGCCCAAAGGCAGGGTTCTCCCAGCCCAGATCATGAGTTACCACAACCCAGGTGCTGAATTCTGGTAGCCCAAAGGTAGGGTTCTCCTAGCCCAGATCATGAGTCACCACAACATAGATGTTGAGTTCTGCATATTTTGGGCTACCACAACACACAAACCGTGTTTCCCTGCAATGCCTTGGACTTGGTTCTCACAGCCCAGAAGTCTGGGCTGTCCTCTATTTGCAACACGGCTGGGTCTAGGAGAACTCCTATTTGAGTTCCCGTAGCCCACAATTTTTCTCAGTGTACGCTTTCTACACAAAGATGCATGTCAAGGAATTTGATATATAATGACAAATATAAGTGTGTAACTTCTGAACCGTTCATCCGATTATGATGAAATTTGGTTTGGAAGTGTAGATTAGGCGCCAGGTAAAAAAATCACACCGGGCGGAGGATACAGGGTAGTTTTTGGAAAAATTTGTGATGTCTCAAATCGATGATTAAATTTTTTTTTAATTTTACTTCTTTTAGGTGGTCCGCTCGGTACAGTAGTTTGCATGATACTGTCTGGCTTAATTTCAGTCAGCGATCTAGGTTGGCCATGGATTTTTTACTTTTACGGTATGGGCGGTTTGTCATGGTGTATTCTAAGTTTTCTTGTCAGTGCGACTGGGCCAGAATTTAACTCATACATTTCCACTCGAGAAAGGTTTTACATAGAAGCTAGTTTGGGACATTTAATACATCGTGGGGTGAGTCGACCTGTTTTTATTTTTTGTTTTTTATTTCTCTAATCCAAACTACACTTTCTTGTGATTTTTTTCCTAGCTATATATCTTAATAATTTTAGGGATTGAGTCAAATGTAAGGGGGTAAAAGAGCTTTAATCGTTTTTTTTAATCTTGAAAACTATTGAACCGATATCTATTTAAATCTGTGTGACATGGACGGACCGTAAATTTTTTAATATCTAAAATTGTGTATAATTATGTTCTATCTTTTTTATAATAAGAATAGAGATTATTTTTTATTTCTGTCAGTGACTGAGCATGTCGAAGTGAGGTTCAAAACGGGTCATGTGATATCCATACTTTTGGCAGTCAAATAAACATCAAAGTTGGCTGAACTTTCAATAGAAGTAAGACACGGCTCGGAGCCCTTTGATTGAATATTTCGATTTTGATTCAAATGTTTGAATATTTCGAATTGGTGGCCCTAGAGAAAAATTTTAGCTTATTCGACAAAAAATCAAATTCTTAAGTTTATCACATGTCCCATTTTGAACGTCACTTCGACATTTCCTGACCCAATAAACATTTGGACGTGACAGCGACGTTGTCTCAGGCGACCCGACGTCGTATGTCGTACCTGATGACCCAAATTTCTACTAAATGGAGCATATGAATTTGGGTTGTAACGACGTCGGCTGCCGACCAATCATAAAGCAAGAGAGTTTATTAAAACTGACGTTAAAATTTTTTTACTACAAACGTATTAGAGAAAAATTAAACAAGTTGACAAAGTAACGTTGATAATAATTGACTTTTAAGGAATGTTCCACATCGAAATTTCCATGCGACGGGTATTTTACTGATAGATATATTAAGGTTAGGCGGAAAAAAGTTTTGAAACTAGGTTTTTCAAGTCATATTTTAATACATATCATAAAAGCTAGCATTAAAATTACAAAAAATATGTTATTTGAACATAAATAACCGCTAAAATCTAAAAAAGGCGCAACTTTTTTTAATGGCGGCCAGCATCACATCCTCCATTTTCAAATGGTGTAGTTACTCAATGCACCTAATTTGCCCGCGTCGGTTAACCAGAACCCCACAAAAATACGTCTCATCGACGTCTGCAAATTAGAATTCCAATGCCCGACAAAATTCTCCCACCGAACGACGTTTTTGGCTCTTAACGTTTTTGGTACTGCTTAAAAATATCTAAGGTAATAATTCAGATACTTGCACAAAAGCAATAATAATCGATCAACTTCGTGGAAAACAATGAAGTAGATCCAAGATGGAGCGCTGACCCAGTCCTGAAATCTGTTAAACCTAATCTAAGTATCTATCTCAATAAGACATGCTGGCTGACGACACGTACAAATTACTAACAATAGGTAGGTGCCAAAAATGACTATCTTTAAAATAAGTAAATCACGACTGGGCTTTACTTACCACTGTGTTTTTTATATCCATAAGAAGTTTGTTCCTTTTTCTATAAAATGTGTTAGTATACCGTAGTTCTTTTTAGGCATATTTTCAAAAGACTGTTTTCCTTTTAATTTCCAAATTCATAACCTAAAAGTGAGGTTAGGTTCCCAACAGACAACTTTCGTCAATTTTTTTTACGAAATTCGCCGTTGCGGCATGACGTTGAATCGAGGTAGGAATCTGTTCAGAAAAATTGACCAAATGAATAAGGAAAGGCATCAACGACGTTGAGACGTCGAAATTTTTTACTTAAAATTACGTTCCACTCAAAAACGTCGCTACCAACAACACTGAAACGTCGGAAATTTTACTAGAAATCACTTCCAAGTTGGTGACCGTCGGATGACGTCTCCGGTGAAGACTTCCAAATGTCAACGAAAAAACGACGATAATTCGAGGTCGTATGAAGAACTACAATATTTTTTTACCAAAAGTGAGGTTGCGATTGATGCAAATTTGGTCGCGTTTAAAGAACTACAATATTTTTTAATTAAAGTGATGTCGCGATTGGTTCAAATTTGGTCGGAAGTCAGAAAAATGTTTATTGAAGAGCTAAGGTCACTGACAGAAAAAAATAATTAATCTCTTCTCTTATGTGAAAAAAAAACTTTTCTAAATATAATTAAAACTTTAATTAGTAGGAACCCACTCAAGTGTTTGGTATAGGTAATATTTGAAATACTTTTTTTTAGAGAAAAAAAACTCCGTGGAAAAGTATTCTTACCTCTGTGCCAGTCTGGGCAGTAATGAT
Organism: Oxystoma pomonae; assembly: GCA_963921995.1. NCBI lineage: Eukaryota > Metazoa > Arthropoda > Insecta > Coleoptera > Brentidae > Oxystoma > Oxystoma pomonae. Next base: position 24,707,226 of record OY998168.1, read on the forward strand.
TACCCACTGTGGTCAAAATTTAGGATTTTATGGGTTATTGACAGAGATCCCAAGATTTATGACTCATGTGATGAGTTTTGACATACAGAAGGTAATTTTTCTTGATCACGCACCTTTATAGCGGTGCCTATACTTATGTCTGTAATTTTTTGTCATTACGGCTTTGGCTAATGAAACAACTCATATTTTTCCTTTCAATTCATTAGGAGTCACCAGGGCAAGGGCGTCAGCAGACAAAAATCCAGGGGAGTAAGACTAATTTCATTTGTGTATCTTTGTTTGTCTTTTTAATTTTTTCTATTGACCTCATCTACTTTCTTTTTGTGATGCCTAAAAGAGACAATTCTCACATTGAGAAAACGGGGCCGACCCACGGCTGTGGGTTGAAATTTTGGGGCTACCAGAACTCACACCGTGCCTTACTATAGCACACGGTATGATTGTCCCAAACCATTTGAATTTAGCTGGGAGAACTCAGCAAGTCGTGGGCTACCACAATTCAGGCATGGGATTGCCCCAGCCCAGTTTCATGTATTAACTTTTTGGGTCTGTGGTAATTCACGATAACTCAGGACCTGAATTGTTCTAACTCATTATCATGGTTTATTTTTTCCGCCGTCTAGTAACACCCAGGGATTTACACATGTGAATCCGATTACAGGCGGTACTTGCCGAATGTCGAGTTTTGCACATATTCGGGCTTGCGGGTTGCTTTGGCTGGCAGTTGCTAGCTTCATTCCCAGATGTGATGTAGTTAGTGTAGGCCATATGTGCAGGTAATTTTATTAAACCGTATGAGCTTGAAACTGCCGTTTATTCTTTCAAGAAAAATGTGTTTTAAAATTAAAACGATAACTGATGCGACATTTGGTTTCAGTTTTCGACATACGAAATTTAAGTAGTTATATGTAATCTTTTCTTTTAGAGCAGTTTTCTGTCGGCTCCACCTTATTTTCTGCTATGGATAATGAGTTTTCTTATGAGCTTTATAAGTGATGTTTTAATTAATAAGAAGATTTTTAAAATAACAACGACTAGAAAAGTTTTTAATTCGATAGGTAAGTATTTTTTAATGGGGTTTAATTCTTTTGTCCGGGTTTCAGATTTATACTATAATTAATTAATTAATATATAAATATTATTAGAAGCAATCTTAAACAACATGAAAATCAAAAAAATGCCAGTAATTTTATTTGGTAAATATATAAAACTGCTGATTATATAGGCTAAAGGATTGCTAAAGGCGCGATTTTCAGCGGTATATACCGCGGCGACTCTTTCGGTTGACAACTTTGACAGTAAGTGTGACGTCATATCCCACCACCAGTCAAGATTCATAAATGAGTGAAATGGGTCGCTGAAATGCATTTGGTTAGGAAAGAAATGAATGAAATCGTTGACCTCGATTAACATTCCTGACCATTCATAGTTTACCACTTTACTTAGTTTTTTTTCCATTTGCTAAACCCAACAAAACTTTCACAAACAAAAACAAAAAAACCTTAAAAGACTATAACCAAAAGATGAACCCAAGATCAGAGGGTGGTTATACCAAACGCAAATCAGCTGATCCGTTTCGTCACAATTTCCCCTGCTTTGGTTAAAACCAGGAAAAATAGACCATATCAAAGACGTTTAACTAAAATAGACCCATCAAGTCATTCATAAATTGCTTTGAAACGCGATCAGTCGTTAGATTTAGGGAAAACCATTTTATGTTTCACTGGCAACGCTGCACCAGACATGCTCCTCCTCACACATGCTCCAACCACCTTACGTTTAGCAGCGGCCGGAAGCGGCTCGTTATTTATAAATGTAAAAAGGTTTGGTCGTTATTTTCAGACTTGCCAAATTTTTTTGGAAATACAATCTTTAATATTTTTATACCTAATAATTGATACTGAGGGTATGGAGAGGTATTATATTTGTCATAGTGAAAATATTTATGCAAAGATATAACATAGAAAATATTAATTTTTTAAATATTCTCCAGATAGTTATCTACCTTGTTAGTGCGGAAAGTGATACTTTTACGCACGGGAGCAAATCGGGCGTGAAAGACACTTTAGCAAGGGTTAGGTACATTTTTTTTTCTACGAGTATTTATGATGATTTTCTTAATCAAAAAGTAGTTTTTAGAACACACATTTCAAACTCAAAATTTAAAAATTTGGTCCATAAAGTACCATTAAAAAAAAATTGCATGCGTTAAACATTTTTTCACGCACGCTATGACGGTTTTTTATGCACGCCGTGCTTATTTTTTTATGCACGGCATGTGGAAAGTTGAACTTTCCACATTAAAATTGATATGTAATAGTAGTAGTAGTTTCTTTACCTATTTAATGTCAAGTGACCTGCAAAACCTTATTAAAAAATTAGCATAGGTAAAAGTATTTTTTTAGCATGGCGTGAATTTTAAGTCTAATTGGAGTTTCTAGATGCATTTATAAACTAGATTAAATTAAAAATGGAAACAAAATTATTTTTTCGCTTTAATTTTAAAAATACCAAATATATATAACCTTAGACAGAAGCTTTTTATGCAAGTAGGAAATTGTTGTACTAAAAAGGTGTCAAAAGTGCCTTTCTCGCTCTTAACGGCCATCATGTGTAGAAAAGTATCACTTTCCGCACTGTTTAGGTAAATTATCAAAAATCCAATGTGAAAAAAATAAGCAAATTCGACTAAAAATAGTGGTATTTCGAGAAAGGATGATACCTATATTATAGGTACTATATGATGATTTTCGTTGTGTAAAAAAAATTGAATTTATACACTCTACTATAACTTTTATTTAATACGTACAAAAGTATCTTTACATTTTTAATAAATTCAAAAATATGTAAATATTATAAATAAAAAGTTGTAACAAACATATATTCTTTATCCTGTGTCTGACATAATAATGTTTTAAAAATTTATATTTATACCGGAAACGCTTGTACTATTTATAAACAAATCTCAGCAGAAAAAATAAACTGACTACAGATATTATCAAAACTGTGAATGTAGTTATAAATAAATATCATACGCACCTCTTACATTTTTTTGCTATTCATATAGAATATTTAAAAATGTCGCAGCTGTGGTTGGTTCATTATACCAAATATAGTGTAATTAATTATAAGTGCTTACCATATTGTTTTTATCACAAATTCGCAAAAATATCCCAAAAAAACTTATTTCTTTCCTATATTTATTAATTACATTTTGTATTTATTGCAACACTAGTTGCACACCTATGGCGGCCTATCACAAGATGGCGTCGAAAAAACATATGATAACAAACCTGTGAAATGTTTGGTTTTCACCTGCAATCTCCAGTTTTCGTCACACTACGCACTTGGTCACATCACTTTTGCCACAAACACTTAAAAATCTATTGAAAAAATATTAAAGAACTCTCGATTAATCTGTAAAATATACCAAAACCTCGATTATGCTAAAGCTACAACGCCGTAGAGAAATTATGAATGGAGCAGCGTACACACGTTTGTATGGCTGACCCGCCACAAATGCGAGGTTGTCAGATTGTTGTAGGTTTTATTCCCGATATATATTGGGAAATAAAAAGAATTATTCTTTCCGCCAAAATATCAGGTATTTTATATGATATTTCGATCGAAAAAATAAGGCATATTTCAAGTAACATAACATGTACCTCCACATTATAAATTCTTTATTGATTTAAAATTGTGAAGATTCAAGGAAATTTAAATGCAATTATATAATATACCTAAATTTCTTTATTTATTTGAATAATAATAAGGTGTTTCTCCATATTTAAAAAAACAAACCGGAGAATTTGCATAATTGCATGTAAATGATAAAGTTATAAAAATAATGTTTTTAAAAATATTACGTGTAGAGATACAACTTTTAGCGCAATCCGGCATTGTCGCATAATTGTTTACCTTATGTCTGATTGCAACGTGGTAAACATAATGTCTTTATTTAAGTTATACCTTTATGGCCCATATATATAGGAAATGGGGCCGCGCCGCCTTAAGGCGCAATTACACAGACGAACATGCTCAAACAAAAGCTCGTGCAAAAGATCTAAAATTTTTTGTGTGAACATTTTTGTGAGCTTTTCTTTGAACATTTTGTTCGGGTAAATTTTTGAGCAAATTATTGCTATCCGTTTTGGAAACATATTTTTAAAGATGAGAATAAATAAAATTTTACATTCATCAGTGATCTCAATTCTTTAAAAAAATGGAACACCAACTTTTATTTTAAAATTTGAAAAAAAGCCGACGGCAAGCGAAACATTATTCTTGACTATCAGTTTTGTCACATGGATTAGGGTTACTTATAATATTTTTTTTCTTAGGGTTTTTCCCGGATTTTTTTGCCCGGGGGTTTTTTTGGGATATTCTTGCGAGTTTTTTTTATTTCCAAGGGTTTTTTTCCTAAATTCAAAAAACAACCCAGGAAAATTTTTCTTTTCCAAAAAAATTTTGAGTTTTTCAAATATCGTCAAAAAACTCAAAATTTGCACTTTTAAGCGGTAATCCGCGCCTCACGACTATGAGGAGTGGTGGGGAGGGGATTTTTTTTAAACATATTTTTGTAACTTTACTTTACCCTTAGCTTCGATTGTTTTTTTTTTCATTCCTCACACCAGATTTACCTAGTGAGTTTAAGGCCCCAACGGTTGCTTAAAAAAGCAAAAGGTTCATGAAAATGCTGAAGATAGATATTTACTGTCAATTTAATGTAATAATCAAGGTCGATTACTGACACTGAACAAACAATATGCAAAGGAGCAACATTCCGATTCAGAAATCTAGTCTATTACTGCTAAATTATATTTTTTTAGGGATCGTAGGGTTGTAAAAGTGGGTAATAAACGGGTATTATTTAGACCGAACTTGCTTTTGTTTATATATTTGAGATTTAATAAAATGTATATAGGTTTTTGAATTTGACTTAATTATTATTGTATTTTGTTTTAAACTAGGAAGTAAAATAAAGAGATATTCTTTTAAACGTAAATTTTTATTGTTACATTTTACAAGCAACAGCAATAAACAATTGCCAAATAATATTTTTTTTATTGTCGTTTTTTTTACAACCAACTGGGATATCCCCTATAAAAATCAGATCAATTGAAGTTGCTTATGAGGTAAAACGTGAATTTCGACATCATATCGTTTTCCGTCGGAAAGCACTTAATTAAAATACCTTGTTTTAAAAATTAGTCTTTGTATTTTCAGTTAAGTTCAATGAATTCCCATAAAACTATTTTAATTTAAATTTGTAAAGAAATTTTTATACCCCCAATTCTTCAAACAAATTTTGCTCAACATTCTCTCCAAAATTTACGTGTGTTTTTTTGTACGAGATTTTGCTCGAACATTTCTTTGAACATTTTGCTCAAGAGGCTTGTGTAAATGTTTGTCGGCATTTCAACATCAAAGGAAAGTTTGTCTGTGTAAATGCGCCTTAAGACTAGTGAACAGCGGATCTCGGCAAGTACACATTGCTTCGCACAATAACGAATGCGACTCGAGATGACCGACGGGCGGACCCACTTCTCAGCAGCTTCGCAGTCAACGTTGTGCATAGAATAACAACAAACGAGGTAGAAGTAGGCGGCACGGTTGACACTGCACCGAAAACTTTTCGGGACTCAAAGGTTGACGGCCGAGGACCCCGCCAAAACTGGGTAGAGGAGACTAGCCGGTGACACAAAAAAAGGAAGACAGAGGGTGACTTGTAAGAGGCAGTAGCACTTTCGGGTAGCAGGATCATTCCAAGGAATGCGTCTGAAGACTCCGACGGCGACCTCGACCAGCGAAACCGGGTCTAAATCTCGATTTTCGGGTCAGCCTATATGACGGCGGGCTGCTGGGGAGAAAAGTCTACCGTCAACCAAGTTCTGCTGGGACGGTAGCGATGTTAGAAGGATGCAAGTCTACCATGTAGCTGGAATTATTTTCTTTACCTAATATTTAAAATATCTAATCAATTGCTCCACTTCAACTTGTAGAGGTGTCCCTGCTTCGCAGATTGAATAAAAATTCCACACAAAGTAAGACAACTATTTTCTGCAAGAATCAGATGAGTTATCATAAAAAATGTAAGACATTATTGCCGTGAAATTAAAAATAAAATACGCCATTTTGAAAAGCCACCTCTTGTGCCAAAGCATAGAAAAAGTGACGTTTCCCCCAACCGTTATGCCTTTTTAGTTATGAAACTGTCAATCGCATCGTTACCCCCATATTTGTATGAGCTTAAATATACGCCCTTGCATTTCTTTCGGCGTGCACAACTTTGTAAGCAGGATGTCCTATACCTTTCTCTTTTACTCTTTTATGACTCTTATTGTCTCTTTCTGGCGACAAAGCTTAGCGGTTCTGCACATGTGCAGCCATCGTCATCGGTTAACCAACCAAAATCCAGAAAGACAGCTGTGCAGTTGGCAAAATTTTTAATTTGTTTACGTTTTTAGAAAATCAGTATTTTCTATTTTTAAATAAATAAATATATGAATAGAAATAATTTTTAGGTATTTTCACTTTTTTTCCTTCAAATATTAAGAAAAAATAGCTACCAAACTGTAGAACTTCACTTTTGTTGTTTGGCGGCATCCACAAACACAGCACGTCTTTTTATGCGGTGACATCTTAAGCTCCAAGATATAAACAGGTAACCAAAGATTAAAAATATCACAATAAAAAAATTGGCATAAACGGAATCGCGGAAAACGACTATGTGTGATCAAAAAAAATGGCGTCTCGACCGAAGGGCGAAGACGAAGGTCGCGAAACCGGCCGCCTTGTAAAATTTTCGCGCATGTGCATAGGCGCGGAGCTAAGACGGCTCCATGGCCTGCTAGATTTTCGATCTTGCTTACAAGTTTGGCCTGGGAAAGGCCTATATTTAACCTCATACACATATATGGTTACCCCTAATTTTTTAGATTGTCGATTGGGATATCAATTCCCTATATGATCTATTTTCCCTGGTTAAAACTAAAGTTGTGAAAATGCATTGGTCATTACCAATTAAGAATCATTCCAGGCTGAAAAGCGCTTTAAATGTTTTAAACTTATTTTAGGATTATTCGTTCCAGCCATAGCTCTTATCGGCTTAGCATGCACCCCCCCAGACAACCCAATTTTAGGTGTGGTACTTCTTGTTGTAGCCGTAGGTAGGTTTTGTGATGACAATTTGTCCATGTTGTACCTCGTAATGCGTTTTTTTAGTCAGGGTGGGCACGCTTGGGGAATTAGGCATTGGAACCGGGCTTGAGAGGTCCGATCGAGCGGATAAAGAGGATTAATTTTTATTGATATCTCTCCCAAAAATTTTAAGGATGTAATAAATAATGAAGATGATCCCAGGATTTGCCAAATGGATAATGCGACAGTTGCTAATTATCTGACTGTTCTGCAGTAGAAATCGTTTATAACGACCTTCAAGGGACTGGAGATTTTCGTCGTTATATGCAATTGTTAAAAAAATAATTTGGATTTTTGTTGATGTGTCATTACTCATTCCATAAAATGATAAAAAATACGTATAAAAAGTTATTATCAATAACTATATAAACAATTATTATATTGTAACTTAGTGGGTACCAGAAGCTTTAAAAGTCTGTAATTTTTTTTTGCTTCTTGCACTTGATTTCATGTTCCTTCTCCATTTTTTCTTGCATTTTCTTCACGGATGCTTCGTTGTGGTCAGCCCCAAATCTTCATTAAACATTACAAATTTATTCAGGGTTCTTAGAACTCCAAGAGCCTCGTTAAAGCGTGGAACTTCGAATTCATTATTTTCGTCTTCATCAACTTTTTCTTGAATGTCTTCTTACTGGAAATTTAAGTCCAACTGAGCTTCTTCCAGAAGATCTTCATTAGTTGCGGTGGCACAAATTGTAAGGTTATCATCAATGCTAATGAATTCTTCAACATCACTTTCTGAAAGTCCTATGTTCAAAAGTGTCTCAGCAAGCTGTTTTAACTTCAGCGTCTTTTTTCGCAAAGATTTGGCCAACGTGGTTAAAAAAGGTCTGAATAATCTGGAAAGGTTCTTGATAATGACGGTTTTTTGAAACCGGCATGACGAAACCAGTTAGCTATGGTTTCTGCACTAACTTTATTCCACGCTTCTGATATCATTAAAATAGAATCTAGACCACTTAAGGCAGCGGCGGCTCACGGCCTTAAAAAATGGTGAAGAGCCAGTGGGTACTCAAACAAAAATTGACTTCATTTTTACAAACACTACTAAATTAAAAAAATCTTTCGAATCACACAGTAAACAACGTAAAACGATTTCTATAACCGTTAATTTCGGGAAGCAATGCCAAAACAATAGTGCATACGACTAAACTATTTTTTAGTTGCCCTTCATCGCAATATAAATTATTATATGCTGTCGCGTGGCTGACGTCACGTAACCATAGCAACGGTGAATAGCTACACTATGATTAAATTAATATTATTGTATCAAACATAAATATTTTTTAAGGTCTAAAACGGCAGGTGTATTGGTAAAATTTGTTCGTAATTTTTTTTTTGGTGAAGAGCCCCTTCACCTTCTTCACCTGACGAGCCGACTATGCTCCTTAGCAGCTCCAAAACGTGCATTTTTCTGTATTGCGTTTTAAGCGCTTTAATGATACTTTGGTTCATAGGCTGTAACACAGAAGTGACAATTGGTGGTAAGAAAACAAGCTTAATGCATTCAAGATTCGGAACATTTGGATGAGCAGGGAGTTGTTAACCAGCAGCAGAATTTTCCTTTGTTTTGACTTCTCAAAAAACGTTGATGTCATCCAAGCTTTTTTATGGCTTTCGTAAGGAACCGTAAGTAACATCGAGGTTTTTTTAATTTGCCGATAACCATAAGCTTTTTCTTACAAGTTCCTGTCATATTTGCAGCGACTACTAAGACGACTCTTTGACAGCTTTTTTTATCTGATTTTATCTGGTGTGATATTATAGAAGAGCCCAGTCTCGTCAGCGTGAAAAATGTCATTCGCCTGATACCTCTCTGACAATGCCGGTCACGTGTTTGTAAGCCATTCTTCTGACACTTCTTTAGGGGCGTCATTTGCTTCACCACAAATTTTCCCAAACACAATGTTGTGTCTAGCTCGAAACCTCTGTATCCAGGATAAGTTGACTTCAAGTTGTTCTTCTTCTCACAGCTTAGCGAGCTTGTTGGCTTTTTCTAGCAGTATTGGTCCATTATTTGGAATGTTGTTGGTTCTCTCACGCTGTGCTGATACGGACGTGAGAATTTTTGCTCTGTTCTTCCATATTGTTGAGATTGTTGAATGCGATACGTTACACTCCTTCGCAATATTCACATTTGTGTCTCCATTCTCCAAACGCCAGATAATATGTGCTTTTTCTTCTACAGTGAATACTTTCCTTTTTTTCTCTGCCATCTTAACTAACTTAGCTTAAAATCTCAGAAATCTCAACGTTACGTAATACCCAAATAATTAAAACTAAAGCCCTGTGCACACCTATGCGTGCCCATGCAGGGTGCTTTGAAGCGGGGTGGGCACTCAGCGTTTCGTGTTCACAACGGCGCGTTTCCACGAAACTCACCAGAAATGCATGAAGTTGCATGCGTTTTATGTTGGCAACACCTCGTGCGTGTCTCGTGCATCTTTTTGACGTTTAAGATAACCTAAAATATTTTTTTTAAACTTCGGTAAAATGAAAGAAAATTGAGTAATTTGAACAGTTTTACCAGAAAGGTGCAGCAAATAAATTATTTTTCAGAATTATCATGAGAAAACCTGTTAAAAATCAAAAATATATTTTTAGATGCACGCAGGAATGCCAACATTGAAAATAGATTTTTCCACTAGAATCGCATGCATGTCTGGTGAATTTTAGGGACATTTTTTTTAAAAATGTTAAAAGTTATTTCCAGAATCACATTCTCTTGTCAAATTTCCATTTTTTTGTTTATGTTTTGCAAAAGTTTTTGTGATTGAGAGAGCTGCTTCAAACAAGAAATAAATGATGTGGATCCAAGACCATAGTAAGTACTTAATTAATTTATATGCTAGTAAAGGCTGCGGCAAAAGTTATGACAATTTACCGTTTATGTGGTTGGGTTGCTTTGGTTAGCGCTTTTTAGTATTGGGTTTCAACTAGGTCAGTCAATTTTCTTGGTTTTCTTGTGAAAATGGAAAAGATCAGGTTTTTCCCGACTGTTGTAACCTAAGCATTTGTGATGGTAATTATGCAGTATACGGTTTTCTACAATTTTTGATTTTTTATGAAAAATTCTTTATAGGGGCACATACTAGGATCCCTAGGACCCCAAATCCGTCTGCGCCGGTTGTTTTTTTTATTTTTTTTGTGTTTTTTTAATTTTTTTTCACTAAAACAACCCAATTCAACGCAGCCCAACCCAACCTATTCCAACCCAACCCAAAACAATCAAAAAAACACATTAAAACCCCCCCCAGCACCCTTTTTTCTCTTAAAAAAAATCGGGCGCAGGCGGATTTGGGGTCCCTATTAGGTGCCCCCATAAAAAACTTTTCAGAAAAAAACAAAAATGGACGAAAACCGTATACTGAATAATTACCGACTTGAGCCACTAAGCCCTTTCTCCCCCCCCCCTCCTAAGTATGTAGGTGGAGGTGACTGTCGTACTTAAAGCAAAGCTTGTAGTTAATTTGAATTTATAGAATGGAAACACTTTTGATGGCTGCTCTTGTTGCATTGAATAACATTGTCCATAGAAAATATATATCATTAATTATCCTCTGGCCCTAACTCTAAAATGACAGTTTAGGTAGTTACAATGTCTTAATTTGGGGCTCTATAGCTAGAACAAACCTTCAGATTTATATTTTCAAAAAGAATAAACAAGAGATCAGCAAACATATTGTCTATTATCCTTTTAGCCCATTTAAAAAAAATATTTCATCGAGGTCCTAACAACAGACAAATCTTGTGTACCTACCTATTGTCAATTAATGTAAATTATTCTAATTGCTCAAAAATATCCTCACATACTCTCTGGGTATTGACACTAGAGTTCTTCTGCTTGACCTGTAACTTTATTTTTATTTTTAGGCCAAGAACTACAATTGTGTGTTGGTTCCTGCCATCACAATAAACCCACTTAAAAAAAATTCAGCAAATGAACCGTTTTACAATGTCGTCATCATGCATGCATCAACTTAAAAGCCAGGGAGTATGGAAAAAAGTGAACAACTGTACTGTTGTGAAGACATCAAAATGTGCACGTCAAAAACAAAAAGAGAACTTTAATATGGGATGAGTTTATCCATTTTTAGATTATTTAAATTATGATGTAACTAAATATATTGAAATATACATATAAAAATTTCAATAAACCAGTATCAGGTTTTGTATACTTTCTATGTGGTATGTGGAACAAACTTGTTTGTTTCTATATCAGTTTTTACAGCTATAAAACAATAGAAAAACTCACCAACTTTCATAAGAACTTATGGAGTTTTTTGCCTGGGTTTTAATACTAAATAGGCCAACATTTTATATCAAAAATATTTTTTCAGATACTACAATTAACAAGTTGCCAGTTAAGCGAGCCACACAAGTTTTTATTATACATAAATACATTTCTTTTACATACATTTTGGCACTTAGCTATAGAGGATATAATTATAGCGCCTTGCCAATTTTTTTAGGACTTTTCTATATGGAAATTCTTTGATATAACTACTTTCATAGATAATATAGTGTTTCATTTAAATTTAATCATTCACAACAGATTTAAATTATTACGGATAGATATCTTAGTAAAAATTTAATTTTAGCGACTAAAAAATGAATATTAAAATTGTACTAAAAACTAAAATTTAAAAAGTGGATACTTGGAATTTTTTTTTGTTTTATTTTAGGTAGTTCATTTATTACAATGTTTAAAAAACTATATAACGAAATATAATATTTCAGCCCTTTAATATTAATAATAATTATAAAATTTTATTATTCACATTTTTGGTAAAATGTAATCTAGCAGTTCAGATTTAATTTATTATGGCTATTATTATTCTGTGTAAAAAAGATGCATAGGTGTGAACAGAAAAGGCATGCAACTTTTCACCCTTCATTTTCAAGGTCGACATGCGCGATTCAAAAAACTCTTTGCGTCAAAAAACCCTGCATGGGCACGCGTTGGTGGGCATAGGGCTTAACCTCGAAACCAAGAAACTAAAGAATATTGGCTTCGTCGTTATATACGATGTATGAGCCCTAAAATCGAGCAGATTTTCGTCGTTAGAAACGATATGTTGTTATAAACGATGTCGTTATAGCCGGTTTTTCAATACACAGGTTCTTGTGGAATGGGGCCGGGACATCAGGATTTGGTCATAATATACAATATGTCGTTATAACCAGTGTCGTTATAAGCGATTTCTACTGTATATGTATATTTGCCTTTTTTTCCGCAACGTTGCAGTGGAAATGTTGACGTCATTCCACCAAACCAAGACCAAACGTTGCAAATATGGTGAAAAGATTTAAAAATACGCAATTGAAAAAGATTCGAATTTTTATCTAAAAACATAATGATCGATGTACTTTTTCAGAAATAAAGATATGTCTATCTTTGTTTCACTTGTTGTTTATTATGTATAGAATTAGTTAGGATGTAAAGCGAAAAGAGAAATGATTAAACGATGTTGTGTGTTCCTTGTGGGATGCTAATCCAAGTTTGAATTTTCGTTATTTCCACCGAAGATTTTTGATATTTCGTTTTTTTTTAGTTAGGACGTGTTGTACTTAGTTAGGATTGAAGTCTAAAAAAATTGATATAATGTGTTTCGTTTGTAGATATGAGTTTACTTTTTAGTAAAAAACACAAAACAAAGCCCAATTGTTAAACGTCAACTTATAATGCTACTTTAATAAAAATTCGATGTCCCTTCAAAATAAAAATCTTCTCAAGAGCAAGACGACGACGAGTATTGAACCATTTTGATCACATAAGACACTGCTCATGTAAAATTAAAAACAAAAATTTCTAACCAAAAAATTCACCAGCCACCGCAACGCCAACGACTTTGAGAGCTGGCCGAAATAACCGATGCAAGTTTAAAGTTTTTTAAGTTTTAAGTTTAAAGTTTTCTCGAAATAGCATGACAAAAAGGAGACAGAATGAAAACAACGACGATTTTCCGTAATTCTTGGACATACCTCTTTTTGATATCGGCATTGGATTCTGATAAATTTGACAATATTTGCCCTATTTAACACGACACGAAACCGATTAAAATAAATAAAAGTAATAGTTCTCTCATAGTCTCATATGGTCTCACAAATGGTTTTAAGAATAAACTTTAAAGTTTAAAAAATTTATATAAAAAAACTTTTAAAGAAAAAGCACTTAAAAGTAGAAAGTAATTTTTTATCTTCCTTATACCATAATAAATTTATAAAAAATTTTAAGTTTACGGTAACAAAGAGAGAACTACAAAAGAATAACTAAATTATTCTTTTATTCGAATGATAAACATAATGCTTTCATCTAAAGAAGCTGAAAACGGATGAGATTGCCGTGCTTGCCAAGTCTATGAAAATGTCCTTAGGTTATAGAGTTTCTTAGGTGAATCGTCGATGTAACCGATATACGATACCTAAAGTTAAAACGACGATACCTAAAGTTAAAATGTTTAATTTGCGCCCATCGCTTTTATTATGGTATAAGAAAGATAAAAAATAATTTTCTACTTTTAAGTGCATTTAATAAAAGCCCGAAATTTTCAAATCTGTTCAAAAATTCATATCCTTTTCCCGAAAAAACCCTGTATGCCAATTTTGATTTAAACCGAAAAAACTAAATCTTTTCCCTCCTCCTCTTCTCTCGTTAGAGGGAAGTGTGTACTTAACAATAACCATATTATTGTATTGTCGCCGGAACTATAAACGCATACCAAATTTGAACACACACCCTTAATTTTTAGATTTGTACCCTTAATTGTCCATTTTTAAATCAGATGAAAAATTCATAATCCCTCTCCTGAAAAACTCCTGTATGCCAATTTTGATTGAAATCGAACAAACTAAATCTTTTTCTCTCTCCACTTCCCTCGTTAGACCGGAACTATAAACGCATACCAAATTTGAACACAATCGGATGTGGATAAGTCAGTTAAAATTGGTTAGGAAAACATGACCAAAAATAGTCCATCTTGAATCCGCCATATTGAATTTTCAAAATCTTATCAAAAATTCATATTCCCTATCCCCAAAAGCTCTCGTATACCAATTTTGGTTGAAATCGGACAAATAACTTAGGTGTTTTCCCCACTCGACTCCCCTCCTAGGAGGGAGAGGTGCCTAATAATGACATATTATTGTATTGTTACCGGAACTATAAATGCATGCCACATTTGAAGACAATCGGATGTGTATAAGTTAGTTAAAATTGGTTAGCAAAAGATGACCAAAATCGTCCATCTTGAATCCGCCATATTGAATTTTCAAAATCCCAAGTGCCGCAATACACCAAATATCAATGAAATTGGGCGTACTTCAATTGTACCCCCTCCACCCCCTTCAAGTAGTGGGGAGCTGTCAATTTTTTAACACTATATTCTTGTATTGTCACCGCAACTATATAAGCTTGCCAAATTTGAAGCCGATCGGATATCGGGAAGTTGGTCAAAATTAAGTTGCAAGATATATTCCACCCGAACAAACATATGTACAGACTGGCGAAAAAAAAGTAGGACAAAAAGTAAAATATATATATGCTTTTTTTAGTACGTCACCGTATACGTTCAGATATCTATTGGTTTGGCCACCATTCGTCAACATTTTGAAATATCTGACAATTACCTGACGCTTTCTTGCAGTATACTTCAAACTAAATAAAAAATGCCTCAAGTTTGAGAATTTACCTAAATTCAAATTATAACTCGACTTACGGAAGATAACTGGTCTATAAGAAGAGCGGCGAACCATTTTGGAGTTAATAAAAATACAGTACTACGCTGGACCGAAAACCATACCACAAAGAGAAAAGAAGGATCAGGACGAAACAAAATTAGTTCAATGGAGCAAGACAGACGACTACTTGATCATTTAAGGCAGAATCCTTTTACCACATGCTCCCATGCTGCTTCTTGAAGCATGTTTCCAGGGTCCCGGCGAACTGCTTTTTTTTTCAATTTTTTCCTGCCAAAGTCATTTCTCCTCTACCAGGAGAGCCCGGGTAGTGTCGGATTCCTACCGACTAAAACCCCTCGATTGTGACTCCAACCTGCCAGGTGGCAAGCCACAGTCACTGCACTACAGCCATTACTGGCTTATTGTGCACCCTCTTAGTTCCTAGGCTAACCACTCCATTAGTTTTATCCCCTGCGCAAGTTTCGGCGAACTGCTTGTAGTAGAATATAAAATTGAAATCTATCGTGTAAAGTTGCAGCAAAAAAGCCTCTTTTACAGAAGAGCAGAAACAGGCTCGAGTAATTTTTGCGGCCAATCATCTTTTAGAAGGGAACGATTTTTGGGAGAAAGTAGTCTTTACGGATGAAAAAATTTTCCAGTCATTGTCAGATAGTCGGAGAATTTTAGTTTATCGTCCACCAAATTCAAGGTATGAGCCAGAATACACACAAGAGAGCAGGACATTTTTCCGTCAACATGTGGGGATGGTTTAGTGCGAGAGGTATGTGTGTTTGCTGGAGAATAGAAGGTAGATTTACCAGTGAACGATACATCGAAATTCTTCGTAATATTATGTATCCATCTGAGTTCATCTACCAACAAGATAACTGCCCTGTGCATACGGCGAATGTAGTGAACACTTGGTTTCGAGAGAACAATATTAAAACTCTACCTTGGCCATCCAACAGCCCGGATTTAAATCCCATGGAAAATGTTTGGGGACGGACTGTGAAGATAATATTTCAGCGACATTGGTTCCCCAGAAATTCAGACGAGTTGAATGAAGCCATTAAGCCATAAGTTTTTCAATGCCGACTCGTCTGCAGCTTGTTTTAGACAAGAACAGTGAGCCCATTAAGTATTAAAATTATTGTTTTTATTTATTTGCAAAAAGTTCAGTTTTTTTTTATCGCCGTTTATTGTATTTTGGTTTTTTCTCTGTGGAATTGTTTTTCTTACAGCGCTTTGCCCAGCGTGGTAATGTAATTCTTATTCTAATTTATTTATTATTTATTTAATTCTTATAGACCAGTTATTTTTCGTAACTCAAGTTATAAGTTGAATTTTGCAACTCCATTAAATCCTAATATAGGATTTTAAGAAATTTTTAATAAATTACTCTAAAAAAATCTCTATTGATTTATTTACTATTATGACAAACACAAGTGTGAAATGTATCAAGATAAATAACGAGAGGCTAATAATAATAATAATAATAATAATAATAATAATAATAATAATAATAATAATAATAATAATAATAATAATAATAATAATAATAATAATAATAATAATAATAATAATAATAATAATAATAATAATAATAATAATAATAATAATAATAATAATAATAATAATAATTAACAAATGACTAAAAATGTGTTATATTTACCCATATTTCAATTCCGTGTCCTACTTTTTTTTCGCCAGGAGCGTACATAGTTCTTACATATACGTTTTTTAGTCGCGTGTAAATACATCTTAATTCCACCAAACAAAAAGGATTTTCGATTTAAGAATTGGTCCTGGTTCTAGTTGACATTATCCTGACATAAATTTTGACAGCGGTTCTAAAATAATGACGTCATTTAAAATATTATTAAGATATCTTTGATTTCACTCAAAAAAAGATCATCTATAATTTTTCAAAATTTTAGGGGTTATGTTTACAACCAAAGGGCCGATCCATCCTCCCAGGCTGGTTCTAAAATTTCATAACCGGGTTGCAACTGTGACGTCATTGTTTTAAAACGAAAGGATCGGTTGCGGTTCTGGTTCAACCAGAACCAGGACCAATTGTAAAACGAAAATCCTTAAAAAAAAACATTCCCGTTGTCCAACGTCAACGCAACGTTGCGGAAAAAACACAACTTATGTTATAATTCTAGGATTCAACGCTGGCGTGTACGTTGGTTATAACTTAAGTCATGTAGATCTGTCACCCAACCACGCCGCTCAAATAATGGGCATCACCAATTCTGTTGCTACAATTTCCGGGATGTTCGCACCTTTGTTGGTGCAATTTATTGTCACAGACGATGTATGTATTTTCTTCTGTTTTAAGACTATTTTTTCTTTTTATTCAATCCGGATATATTACCCTAAAAACAGCTTTGATCTGAATTATGTCTCTATATCATTTTCGTTTGAAATGATCGAATCGGAAGGTTGGTTTTAAACAACCCGAAGTAAAGCGGGTGACGTCACACGCGATATCCCGGTTGGTTGGGTAACCGCCTTTTCCCAACCAACCAAGACCCCTGAAAGCAAAGTAGATTATCTTTTTACATAGGAATCCTTTATTTTACATACTTAAAACAACTCAAAAGCCTTCACAACGGCAAAGTTATCGCTATTATCATGCCTATTTTTATTTTTAATAACGATAACGGATGTTCGCAGAAAGAGACACTTAAAGTAAATATTTCAACGCATCAGTATCGGTATACCTAACGCGTTCGAAATAAAGCCAAAATACACATATTTTTGACTTGTTTATGCGATGTTTCGAACGATGCCCGCTTTTTTATGAAGACTGCTGATTGAAATCGTTGCGTACGTGCGTGGGTCCCTAACGATACGTACATCCTTCCGTACGCAACGAGATTCTGTCATCACACCCGTCAAAGAAGAAGGCATCGTTCGAAACCTGGCATGAGCAAGTCAAAAATGTAGCGTATTTTGACTTTGTTTCGAACGCGTTAGGTATACCGATACGGATGCGTTGAAATATTTACTTTAAGTAGACACTTAAAGTTAATTTTCAGTTTTATCAGTATTCGTATCCTTATCTCTATCGAGTCGACCAATTAAGCAGGTGCACCTTTAAAATCATGGCGAATGCATGACAGCTCCAGATGATTAAATGCACGAAAATCTCGTTAGGTGCGATAAGGAAGTCGTAACATCGACGACCGTCCCTGCATACGAAATGATGTTTTGACGCATTTGATCATCTGGAGCTATTCCGCATTCACCATTAGAGAGATAAGGATACGAATGCCGATAGACCCGAAATTTAACTTTAAGTGTCTATTGTCTAGTTTTGGGTCAGATCCACTTTTGTAGTTGACGTTAAATATAACCTATTTTTTTTTGTTAAATATATCCCTAATTTTTACCGATTTTCTTCGAATTAAAGAAGACGAAGGCAATGATAAGCACCTTCTCAGTGAATTTAGGAATTTTATGAATAGGTTTTTTAAAAATATTGCGAAAACAAGTAAATAAAAATAACTATAACTATAAAGTTTTTCTTCTTTAAATACTGGACTTCGTTATCGTTAATAACCACTAAGGAATGACATTTATCAACTGCGCAGTCGCAGCAATAACGATAACTATAACGAAAAGTAAAAAACACTCACCAAAAAGACTATATTATTAGATTATACCCCTGCCAAAAAAAATCCACTTCAAAACTCTTAAAAACTGATTAAGTCTTGATGAGATTTTAAGAGATTTTATTGGTTTGAAGAGACTTGACCTGGCAAAAATGTATGTCACATGAAAACTGACAAATTCTTATGATGTTTCATGAGAATCATTTTCAAATAATTTCTTACTATTGAAAATTCACAAGATTTCAAAAGATCTAAAAGGCAATAAAATTTCATGTTTAGATGTTTTACAAGATTTCACAAGTCTAAAAGAAGGGACGTTTTTAAAAGATTTTACAAGATTTCATGAGAAATAGGGTAAAGGATTGTGAAGATTTAACAAGTATATATAAGTATTAAAGTGTAGAATATAGACATGCAAAAATGTATGACACATGAAAACTGACAAATTCTTATGATGTTTCATGATGCTACACCACAATTTTCAAATAATTTCTAACTATTGAAAACTCACAAGATTTCAAAAGATCCTAAGGACAATAAAATTTCATGTTTAGATATTTTACAAGATTTCATTATGTTACACCAGGCACATGAGATTTGATGAGGTTTAGCAAGCAAGATTTTTATGAGATTTTACAAAATTTCACAAGTCTAAAAAGGGGACGTTTTTAAAAGATTTTACAAGATTTCATGAGAAATAGGATAACGGGTTGTGAAGATTTGACAAAATGATTTAACTATTAAAGTGTAGAATATGACATGCAAGTACAACCAGATTTGACAAACAAGATGAGAATTTAAAGGATTTTATGACTACCTATAAATATAAATTAAAAAGAATATATAATCAAGATTTAACTATCAAGATAATTTAAGAGATTTCGTAAGTTTATATCAGATACAGGAGACTTCATGAAATTTAGCAAGCAGAATTTTGATGAGATTTTAAACGTACACATGAAGGGATGTTTTTAAAAGATTTTACAAGATTTCATTTTGGACATCTTTTAAAATAAAATCTGCATAAAATAAATTTAGCCTAAAAAGTGTCAACTGTTTGGTTTATCAGGTTGTCCAACTTTTCTATATATTCAACAATGATAAGATATAATGTATGTTCCACAGGCTTATCAATCACTTTTAATATGGAATCGCTTAAAATCTGAAAATTGGTGAATGTGAATGTTGTTTCTCTTAAAATCTGCTAAAAACATGTGAATTTTTTCATGTAAACTTGTGACATCTGATGGAGGCTGGGTCTTTTTAAAACTGCTGAAAACATGGGCAATCAATCTTATATTAACTTTATTTTCGTTAAAATCTGCTCAAAACTGCTAAAAACTGGTGAAATCTTATACACTCTTATCATCAATTCTCTTAAAATCTTTTCAAAACTCCTAAGAACGAGTTTGACGAGTTTTAAATCTTTTTCCAACATTGAAAGTTCATGAGATTTCACCCGAAAGTGGTGTTTCATAAACCGCACGAAATACCGATCAGAACTCGTGAACTTTTACTAGTTTATTTTTTCGAGTTTTGACCCGGTATTTTTGACGGTTAGCCAAATAAAATGTGACGTCACACGTATTGGACAACTTTTGAACTTTTCAAACTTTGTTTTTAGTACTTGTAATGGTTTAACGATCCTATTTTTAATTTTTTTTGAAAGTGTAGGTTTATGGGTTGACGGATCTTATTAATGAAACGTTTTTTTTTTTTGAAATGCCAACGTTTCGCAAAATTTATTTGGTTTTTCAGGGCTATTCAAAACGGTTGTTCCATATGTCGATTCTTTTGCCAATAGACGTCATCCTTCGGTAAAAAGGCATTATTTTTAGACAGGTACCGTAAAATATTGATTAAAAACTTTTAAAAAGACTTAAAATATTATTAATACGGCGAGGGTTTTGTTTGAATTTAATTTTCACACTGATATGCAATATTATTCTCTGCCAAAAAAACCAGTTCAAAACTCTTAAAAACTTATTGGTTTGAAGAGACTTGGCCTGGCAAAAATGTATGTCACATGAAAACTGACAAATTCTTATGATGTTTCATGAGAATCATTTTCAAATAATTTCTTACTATTGAAAATTCACAAGATTTCAAAAGATCCTAAAGGCAATAAAATTTCATTTTTAGATGTTTTACAAGATTTCATGAGAAATAGGGTAAAGGGTTGTGAAGATTTCACAAGTTTATATAAGTATTAAAGTGTAGAATATAAACATGCAAGCACAACCAGATTTGACAAGCAAGATGAGAATTTAAGAGATTTTATGAGTATCTATAAAAATAAATTAAAAAAATATATATAATAACAGAAGATTTCATGAGATTTAGCAAGCAGGATTTTAATGAGAAGTCAAGTGTAGAAAATAGACACGCACTTTTTTGACAAGATTATATAAGTATTAAATTATAGAATATAGACATGCAAGCACAACCAGATTTGACAAGCAAGATGATAATTTAAAAGATTTTATGAGCATCTATAAAAATACATTGAAAAGAATATATAATAAAAAATTTAACTATCAAGATATTTTAAGAGATTTTGTAAGTTTATATCAGACATAGGAGATTTCATAAGATTTAGCAAGCAGGATTTTAATGAGAACTTAAGTGAAGAGTTGTGTCGAGTGTAGAAAATATACACGCATATCACTTTTTTGACAAGAAAGTTTTTCAATGAGAATAGAAGAGAGTTTATGAGTACCTATATAAAAGTATATTAAACAAAACGTATTATAGATTTAAGCAGATTTGACTAGCAAGAAATTTTAAGAGGTTTGAAAAGTTATAAAAGAAGGAATAGAAAGAAATATTTTACCAAAATATTCTATCATGTAATCTTGTAAAAACTGCTGAAAACATGGACAATCTCATGAAATCTTGTGAAATATTATTAACTTTATTTTATATTTCTGTTAAAATCTACTACAAACATATAAAGTTGTCAAAACCATTGAAACCTTATCAACTTGTTTCTTTTAAAATTTGCTCAAAACTGCTAAAAAAAATTTTCTCATGTAATCCTGTGGAATCTGATGGAGGTTGGGTCTTTTAAAAACTGCTGAAAACATGTGTATTCTCATAAAACCTTGTGAAATTTTATTGACTTTGATTTAAATTTTTGTTAAAATCTACTCAAAACCTAACAAAACCAGTGGAAGCAGAGCCTTTAAAATATTGGTGAAATCTTATCAACTCTTATCGCATAAATTCTTTTAAAAACTTTTCAAAATTTCTATAAACGGATGAGAGTACTCATTCAAAACTCATGATGTTGGACGAATTTTGAATCTCTTTCCAACATTGAAACTTCATGAGATTTCGCCCGAAAGTGGTGTTTTATAAACCGCATGAAAAACCGACCAGAACTTGTGAACTTTCACTAGTTTTTTTTTGACGAGTTTTGACGCGGTATTTTTGGCAGGATTACTACGGCGATAATTTTGGCATTATTAGAGACCTTTTGCACCTCTTATAAAAAATGCTCGTTATGTGACTTTATCGCTTAATAACGCGTTGTGACGTAGCTAACGTCACGTTAGTTTTAAGACAGTATTTTTAGTTTTTGCACGCCGCCTTTGATTTGTTTATGACCGACTTTATACGGTATTTATTATTATAATGATTTACAAAAAGAATATGTCGAATAATATTTTTCATTTAGAATATCTTATTCTTGTGTTTTTTACGGTGAATTTTAATCATTAATAATCTTTAAAAACTCAAAAACACAACAGAGAAAAGGCAGCTTATGATAAACAGATCGGAATCACTTGCCATAGTTGCCAGTGCCAATCAATGTTTTAAAGCGCATTTACACAGACAAACTTTCCTTTGATGTTGAAATGCCGACAAACATTTACATGAGCCTTTTGAGCAAAATGTTCAAAGAAATGTTCCAGCAAAATCTCGTACAAAAAACACTCGTAAATTTTGGAGAGAATGTTGAGCAAAATTTGTTTGAAGAATTGGGGGTATAAAAATTTCTTTAGAAATTCAAAATATATATTGTTATCGGAATTCATTGAACTTAACTGAAAATAGAAAAACAAAAAACGATTTGATGCCGAAATTCACATTTGACCTTATAAGCAACTTCGATTGATCTGATTTTTATAGGGGATATGCCAGTATACTTGTAACTTTTTTGAGGTTGTAAAAAAAGCGAGAATAAAAAAAAATAATAATTGGCACTTATTTATTGTTGTTGCCTGTAAAATATAATGATA
The DNA here is from genome assembly GCA_963921995.1 of Oxystoma pomonae. Taxonomy (NCBI): domain Eukaryota; kingdom Metazoa; phylum Arthropoda; class Insecta; order Coleoptera; family Brentidae; genus Oxystoma; species Oxystoma pomonae. The sequence continues at coordinate 24,729,973 of OY998168.1, forward strand.
AAAATTTACGTTTAAAAGAATATTCCTTTATTTTACCTCCTAGTTTAGTCTTTTACAATAATAATTAAGTCAAATTAAAAAACCTATATACATTTTATTAAATCTCAAATATATGAACAAAAGCACGTTCGGTTTAAATAATACCCGTTTATTACCCACTTTTACAACCCTACGAACCCGACCCTTGTTTAAAAAATATAATTTAGCAGTAATTTAGTAGACTGTGTCGCCGATCTATCATCCCGCGTTTTGGATTTCGCATGTAGTAGGCCGGTCACCCTTTTGAATCGCAATTTTGCCCTTTGCATATTGTTGGTTCAGTGTCAGTAATCGACCTTGATTATTACATGAAATTGACAGTAAATATCTATATCTTCAGCATTTTTATGAACCTTTTGATTTTTTAAGCAGCCCTTGGGACCTTAAACTAATTAGGTAAATCTGGTATGAGGAATTAAAAAACAACAATAAAAGCTAAAGGTAAAGTAAAGTTACAAAAGTATGTTTAAAAAAAATTCCCCTCCCCACCACTCCTCATAGTCGTGAGTCGCGGATTACCGCTTAAAAGTTTTTGGAAAAGAAAAATTTTCCTAAGTTTTTTTTGACTTTAGGAAAAAAACTCTTGGAAATAAAAAAAACTCGCAAGAAAATCCCAAAAAAATCCCCGGGCAAAAAAATCCGGGAAAAACGCTAAGAAAAAAATATTATAAGTAACCCTAATCCAAGTGACAAAACTGATAGTAGAGCCAATAATGTTTCAATTGCCGTCGGCTTTTTTTCACAAAAATTTTAAGTAAAAGTTGGTGTTCCAGGTTTTAAAGAATTGAGATCACTGATCACTGATGTGAAATTTTATTTATTCTCATATTTAAAAATATGTTTCCAAAATAGATTTACCCGAACAATATGTTCAAAGAAAAGCTCACAAAAATGTTCTCGCAAAAAATTTTAGATCTTTTGCACGAGCTTTTATTTGAGCATGTTCGTCTGTGTAATTGCGCCTTTACGTATCTTATAAAATTCTAGCCAAAGAAAATGATTAAATAAAAATTGACACTTATCTTTCCAATTCAAAAGAATACAGAACACATCTGCATTCAAAAACCAATTTAAATTTTTTGCTTTTCTACTTAACGTTTTACTGTTGGCAACCATGTCAATTATAACGGATACGGTATTCTCCCGCAGGTAACGTCAAACTTTATCGGTTAGTAAGGGATTCCGTTATTACGTCGTAACTGCGCATGGCCGAAATAAGCGATAAAGTAAAAAGGCATCAAATTTATAGGTGCAAAAAGTCTCTAGACAAGACAAGTTGATATGCATATCAGTGTAAAAATTAAATGCAAACGAAATACTCGCCGTAGTAATAATATTTTAATGTGTTTGTTTATGTCTTTTTAAAAGTTTTTATTCAAAATTGTACGGTACTTGTCTAAAAATAATAGACACCTAAAGTAAATATTTCAACGCATCGACCTTCGAAACAAAGTCAAAATATACTACATTTTTGACTTTTTTATGCGATGTTTCGAACGATGCCCGCTTTTTTGAAGGTTGCGGTGACAGAACTGCTGAATTACAATTTTGACTTTGTTTCGAACGCGTTACGTATACCGATACCGATGAGTTGAAATATTTACTTTAAGTGTAATAATATGGAACGGCCGTCTTGAATAGCCGTGAAGAAGCAAATAAATTTTGCGAAACGTTGGCATTTCAAAAAAAGGACGTTTCATTAATAAGATCCCTCAACCCATAAACCTACACCTTCAAAAAAACTTCAAACTTTGTATTTAACATTTTAAAAGAAAACTATTGGTCACATGCCCTTGAAATATTACTACTGGGAAAGAACTACCCTCGTCAGTGATGCTTAACCAAAAAAAGGTCTAAATAGATAACTATAGATATATTTATTAAACATTTTTTTTCTTTTAGACAGATCGGAATCAATGGAGAATAATATTTTTCATATTTGCTGGAATGTACCTATTTTCTGGCTTAATTTACGACATTTTTGTTTCTGGGGAGATACAGTCGTGGAACGAAGCAGGTATGCAATTATTTAGTTAGTTAAATAAGTCAAATTTTACTCTTTTAAAAGAAAAACAAAATACTTATTTGTTTATAAACTGATTCTCTAATATTTTGTCGTTAAAACTATATCATTTTAGTTAATATATCGTCACCTTAGAATTACAAGGTTCTATCTACCTGTCTTGCAACTTTTGGCAATTGCATTTTTAAAAAATCGTGCTCTAGGACTATGTCATCTGTTTTGTTTAAATATTTTAAAGTAATAATTTAATTTGACTTAATTTCGAAGATTTTAAAAAAGTTGGTCTGATCAATTTTTTTCCACTGGAAACTGTCAATGTTTGACACGGCAAATTTGGATAGAACTTTTTAATTCTCAAAATAATTTTTATATTAAGAAACTGGTATATAGAAATTTGGTACATTTAAAAGTTTTAACTTCTCGTTAACCGAGTTTAATAAAATTTGGTAAACTTATGTAATTCCAGTCACATTATAATATTACAATAAAAACTGCGTTGATGGGGGATAGTTAAGAAGGTGAGTGGGGGTTAATTTATTTAAAAATTTACAAAATCATAACTTTTAAATCATAGCTTTTTTCCTAATTTTATAACAAAAAAACGATATTGTTGTGTGCTCTAGGGAGTAGTAGGGGGTTGATATATTTAAAAATCCATACATTTTGGACCAATAATGCTATGAATATGCAGTTTTCAGATTTGAGTTTTACTAAATATGTCCTTATAATGGACAAAAAAGCTATGATGATTGTTGTGGGGTGATTGAAGGGGTGAAAGGGGTTGATATATTTAAAAATTCGTAACGTTTAAACCAAAGCTGCAGTTTTTATATTTAAATTTACTCAGTATTTCCCAAACAAAAAAAATACACTAAGAAGCAGAAAGTAATTAAATTAATAAAAAATAAGTTTTAATAAAGCTCTCCGTTTTTAAAACTGACTAAAAAGTATAAAATAATTTGTGTTCGTGGAGATTAACGATAAAAAAAAACTTGAGTCGCATGCAATAAATAAACGTAAGAACATAATTTAATTTAACTTTTTTTGTATAAAATTGGTTTTCAAACAAAATAATTTTATTGGCATTAATTTAAGAAAATTAAATGAATGTATTCATTCAGTTTAATAAAAAAAAAATTCCTAGGGCTTTTAAATCCACTAGTTTGCAAAAAAGAATACTTACTTAAAGATACGGTTCCTAAGATTCGGCGGACGCATGCGTCTGACGGATTGCGTCTGACTTATACGGGCCAAAGGAAACGATTACTTGCGTCAGACGCCCGATGCGTGCGCCGCATCATAGAAAACCATAAAGGTATAACTTAAAACGTACCTTAAAAGGGGGAGGAGGACATTTAAAAACGGCAAAAAGATAATTTAAAAGTCAGGACTGGCAGAGGAAAAAAGTATAATCAAAATCGCGACTAAAAATATTTTGGTCGATAGAAATTCGTAATTTTAAAATAATTTCAAATCATCCACTTGGAACTTTGTAATTTTTTTAATAAATCTGAGACTACCCACCGGTTTTTTTCTATTTATTTGTTGTTTGATAAAGCTCATAATTATACATTAATTTTTGCAAAAAAGTTAAAATGTCAAAGTGTTGTAGATAGAACCTTGTAATTCTGATGTGACGATATGCTTTGAACTAAAAAAATAGTAGTTTACATAACAAGCATGTTATGATGGTCATTAAATGCGAAGATGAAGTTTGAGACGCGAGCCGCAGGCGAGTGTCGTAATTTATCTGAGCGTGTAATGACCATAACATGCCAGTTATATTTTACCTACGACCTATGAAATGTCATCATAAATATCAGAAATTATTAAAAATGTCAAGCGCGAAGACTCAAGAAGTCAACAATAAGCCTGAAGTTTCAATGATGTTCTCTCTAAAACATCAAAACAAATGAGGTTACTAAGTAGTGTAGGGGCATAAGTCGATAATTTCTATCCCGTGGGATTTTGAACGAAGGAGTTTTGTGACTATGTAGGATTGATAGCTCTTTTGTTTTTGTTCGCATCCGTGTAGAAGAAGTTGATATGACGTCATCTTTCAAGATGTCGGTCAAAAATCATAAAAGATACAACTTTCGTAACCGGGGCATGATTATACTCGATTCCATATAATTCGAGAACGTGGATTCCAAAAAATTCACTTTTAAGGTCATTCGACCTTAAATGATCTTGAAAATCGCAGAAAACAAGATTTTTGCCATTTTCTCTTCAAAAAATCTTAAGAATACAAGGTTTTGGCAGTCCAGCTTCAAATCTACCTTAAACTATTAAGCATGTATGCCGAATTTGATCCTTACAGTTACATTTGATTAATTACATTTGATTAATATTTAATTATATTATTATTAATTTAATACAATTTGAAGCTTCATGACCTTGAAAAATACTCCAGTAAAATTAACATATTTCAAAAATAAAAACTAAAAAGCACTATTCATCAACTATCATGCGAAATTTGCTTCAGCTATGACGCGTTTTAATATGGCGGCTGATATATCAAAATGGCAACCTATAACCACATTTTATTAAATTCAATTTCATAAAAAAGCAAAAATGACAGGGTGGCCATCAATTCTTGTTGAATTGTCGGCGCTTACTATGAAAAAAAAGTTTAGTTGATTCTTGACCAAAAACCAGCTTGTTGTGATGTTTTTTCCAATTTACCACTACGCAAAAACTTTAAGCGATGAAATTAACATCTTAGCCCTAAATAAGCACTTCATTTTAAACCTCACCCCTACTATTTTTTTTGATATTGCTTCCCAGATGTTCATGCTATACCCCGGTAAAAATGACCTACATGCCTGTCGTTTTTATTAAGTTTCGAAACTGTGAATTTTATGTTCTACTCACTTGTCTAGCCAACAAAGTCATTTAAATAACCTACAAGAGAGTTAGCAGAAGTCAAATATATATTACCATATACTGGACCAGTGGTTTTAGGTACATTGGAAGTTGGACTGACAAGACGTTGAATTATTATTATTTTCTTGAAGAGAAGATGGCAAATATTTTGTTTTTTGCGATTTTCAAGGTCATTGAAGGTCGTATGACCTTGAAAGTGAATTTTTTGGAATCTCCGTTCTTGAATTATATGGAATCGAGTATAATCATGCACCGGTTGCGAAAGTTGTATCTTTTATGATTTTTGGCCGCCATCTTGAAATATGACGTCATATCAACTTCTTCTATACGGATGCGAACAAAACACCCGATAACACTTGATTGTGGAGAGCTATCAATCCCACCTAGTCACAAAACTCCTTCATTCAAAATCCTACGGGAGAGAAATTATCGACATATGCCCCTACACTATTTGGTTGTGAAAACCAATCATTTTTTGTTGATATCTTTTTTAAATTTCCTTGTTTTCTTTTAAATGTCAAATCATCTCGAAAATTCGATTTTTTCCAAGTCTCCTCTTTTTTAAACGTTTTCGCCAGATGTGTGTGTGACTAAAATATCGATCCCAGCTAGCTAGGACACGTCTTAATCACGTCATAATTAAGTCATATTCGTCGAGGTCAAATTTTAGTCATATTATGACGTTATTAAAGCGTCATAAGGGTTGCCACAAGATTCCCTAGATAAAATTAAAAATATCATAGCGCTGCAGTTTAAGCAGAAAATAGTACAATATAATAATAATAATAATAATAATAATAATAATAATAATAATAATAATAATAATAATAATAATAATAATAAAAGAGTTATATGTAAATATCTGTGGTCAATAGACAAAAGGGAATATCTCAGAAAATGCAACTTTTCAGGAGAAGCAAAAAACTAAAAAAAAATAGATTTCTTGATAATTTGTTTATTTTTGGACAGTATTTGAAAAAAAAGCAGATATTATAGGTTTTGGTGCAAAGAAACGATTTACGTAAGAGTTTTTGTGATTTAATTGATATTTTTTGTAAAAACTTCAAAAAATTATTTAAAAAATGCCATATCTTCTCAAAGATGAAAATTTTGATTCGGCAAAAAGACATAACTTAAGATGTATCAAAATATTTTTAAGCAATAGAAGATATGTTAAGATATGCCTTTTTGTTAAATAACCTGCTTTGAATAATTCGGTTCAAATTTCCCATATCTCCAGATATAAGTTGGCTTTTGGCATTAGTAACTTGCTCAAAAAATACCAATTTTTCAACTAAAGAAGATTTAAAAAATAACAAAAAATTTAAAAAAAAATCTTTAGAAATAAATACTTTTTTAGAGTAACAATATAAAAGTACATAAAAAAAGCGGTTTAAACCTACTTCTTAAAACTAAATATAATCTTAGTTTGACACCTACTTAGCTTGTGCTAAAACGTTGATACACAAAGTAGATTAGAAAAATACAAACTTTGTCTTCTATTAAATCATTTTAAATTTCTTTTATAAATATATCATGGCTTTTTTCTAAATCTTTAGGTGTTGTTTATAAATCCTTAAGTGTTTCTTCTATAATTGCATCAAAATGACCTAAGTCTAAAGAAACAGTTTATAAATTTTTATCCTACACACGTAAATATCATATAGAATCAATACTGGTTTAGTGCAAGTAGCTTACCATAAATTTGCATGTCAATAGTCATTTGATTTTGATGTCTAGGAGGAATTTTAATTTCTAGTAAATCATTTTCATTTTTTTTTGCATCTGATACAGATACAGAAGAATTCAAAGTGAGTTCGGTAGGTAGGTAGGTATCAATGCCGTCGATTTTTTACAGACCATTAGCATTTATAGTTTCTTTAACTGAATCCAAATCTAAGAAAAATTGCCAAGTTTTAAAATTACTTTATACTACATACCATTTTTTGTACGACGGGAATAACTTTACTGTTACAATTATTACGTATAACTTGAGCTTCTATTAGAGTACGTTCGCTTAGCTCAGTTCCAATGTTTTCGTCGTTTTCTAAACTGATAGCATTTTTAACTGCTTTAAAAAATTCTAAAAAAAACAATATATATATTTCAAAGTTATGTAATAATTTAGTCTCCCGCTAAATTATTTTCCAATTCTTTTGCAATTAATGGAGACATAGTAAAATTTAAAATGACTTTGAATTGATTAGACGCACATTCTTCTATTTTTTAAATCAGCAAGTGACTAGTTGTTCTTAATAACGTTTTAAAGGCCCCTAAAGACGGGCGTGGATGTACGAAAACATGTACACTATCGGCATCATAAAAGGGGTACGTGATAAACATAGTTATTTTTTAAATTGTATGGTTAACTACCGGATTATATTTTGTGACAGACTGGTACTAAAATGTGAAAATATTGACATCAAAGATTGCTTTCAAAAATAATTTTTATATTACAATAATACGCTAACGCATAAAGCAACTGTAACAAAAATTAAAAAACACAACAGTAACGAAAATTATAAAACAATGAAACAAATTATTAGGTATACAGGGTTCCTAAGCAAATCCTTAGGGAGCCAAGCAGCTGTGTATAAGACGCAGACAAACGGAAAGCACATTAGGCAGAAAAGGATGGGCATGGGGCGATGCTGTCACTACATCTTACACGTAGTAAATCCATTCCAGGTTGTTGTTTTCTAATGTTTTCCATTTTCATACCTTTAGGACTGGAATAAAAATTGTTTATGCTCGACTTTAATACAAACTGATGAAAGATATCGTAAAAAAAATATTTTTGGCTTTTCATTTTGTAACCATTGTCTTTACGCACTGTTTACAGGCTGGGTACTGAGATACATGCAAATGCCTAACCTAAAGCGTTCATACACGGCCGGAGAAATCGACTGAGATATTTCCGTAGAAACTTTATCAAGCAAATAGGACGGGTTGACGCCTTCGAACGTCCAACCCGGGTTTTGCACTTTGATTCGAAATCAAAAAGGAGGAACAGTCAGATGTGGGGCCGTGCACAAATTACGTAACGGTGATTTTACCAATTTTTGACCCCCTTCCTATGTAATTTTTTGTAACTGTTTGGCACGCCACTCCCCTAATATTACGTAACGATTTCAAGACCACTACCCCCCCCCCAAAAAAAACATTTCACTTATTTTCATTCCAAATTTTCTTAGTTTCACACAAATGCAAACGCTGTCGAAAACCCCCCCCCCCCCCCTAGGTAACGTTTTGTAACCCCACTCCCCCCTATGATCGTTACGTAATTTGTGCACGGCCCCTCTAGTCCCAGTGGAGGAGGGCGAGAAAATTGACATTCTTTTCTTAAAAATTATACTCTTTAGACCTATTTCTTTGCGTTCCCGAAATTACGTAATTTTTGAAAAAAAATTGTAAGCGGCGCCATTTTTATTTCGTGCTTTGTGTTTCTAACATTTTTGCGTTCGGCTAATTTAATTGAAAATTTTTTTTCTATGCCATTTCTGTTTGATTTATTGAAATCCTGTACCTAAGGAGAATCTTAGGAACCCTGTATAAATTTTAATATCTAGTCATTGCGCCATTCACGTCAATTATAAATACAGTTTAACCTTCTTGGTAGAGAATCAGCCAAAATTTCAAAAAGGTTTTCATTTTCACCAATCACTTCTTCATAAGCATTGACTATTAACTGGACCAAGTGATGTTGATTTCCCGGCACAATATTAAAGCTTTCCAGCTTTTTTGAAATTAAACCCCAGATTTTTTCCATAGGATTGGCGTCTGGGGTTTTCGCAGGCCAAGGAAGAACTTCAATATTTTGGTCCCGAAACCAAGTTTGGCAAATTCTGGCCGTATGAGCAGGGCAGTTGTCTTGTTGAAAAATAAACTGGTCTTGATAAAGTTCTCTGACGGCTGGAAGCATGGTGTTCTCTAAAATATCCACTGTGTGTGAGCCTTCCATTGATTCGAAATAGAGCACCATGACCTCTAGCAGAAATCCAACCTCACATATTTACCGAAAATCTTCCAGCGCGATCTCATAGCGTGTTCTTGGTGGACGATACACCCGAATTTATTTTCTGTCAGTACAGGACTGGAAAACTTTTTCATCAGAAAATATTACTTTTCGCCAAAACTCTGGTTCCTTTAGAGAGTACTTAAGGGCAAAAAGTAACCTAGCCTGTTTTTTTTTTCATTCGTAAGTTTAATTTTTTTAGCACCTACACAAATTAGAGCCTTTCCTTACGCGATTTCGGGCCACTCTTACACATCTTGGAAATTGGGTTAATCTCTTTGCTTGGGCAACAGATGCAAAAGGGTTTTCTTCCATAAAAGCGATAAGGTCATAATCTTGTTCATCAGTTGAAACTTTCAATAAACCAGTCCCTTGTTTTCTCTCTATTGTCTGATCTTCTTCCCATCGTTTTTTAATCGTGGTTTTACTACGTCCATAAGTTGTAGTTTTGCCGGGAGTTGGGCATTATCAAATAAAGAAATTTGTGGAGGCATTTTTTATTTATTTGTCAGACTGAAATACAGAATGACATACTTTGAGAGTTTAAGAAAAATACAATAATTGGTGACTTTGTTTGTAAAAATAGACCAAGATATTACAACAAAAAGTATTGTGTACCACTTTTATGATGTACGTACACTCATGAACACGCAACCAAAAACTTTAATGTGTATGCAAAATAACGTCGCGTTTTTGAATGTGCAATCAGTGGAATGACGCGCTGATGAATTCTGTGGGAAAGTGTTTGTCATTTTAAAAGCCAATTTTAGACCAGTATCGACGCTTTTTCTTTTTTTTCTTCAGCACATAGGCTCACGGCACTGCCGCTACACCCAAATATTCCTCCTTCGACATCTTATCACTAACCAAAAAACGTCTGTAGATAAAGCGACGTGCACGTTGTTGTTTGCGCATTCATGTACGTACGTAGATGTTTTCATACATTCACGTCCGTGTGTAGGGGCCTTAAAAGAATACCTAGTAAAGAAATCCTCGAAAGATTAGATAAACAATCTATAAGTCTCTTACCAACTTTAGTTTTTTTTTGTAGTGACTATTTCGTTGTCACTATGGACGCGTGTATCAAACCAAATAAAGCTTCCTCATCAATTTTGTAGAAAGGAAAATGTGATACCTGCGTTTCATTTTTTACACATGGTTTGGTAACTAAAACGTATAAGAAAATTAATACAAAGAACCCTGCACAGATTACATTGGGAATGGCTTTCGGCTAAATATCATAATTTTTTTATATGTTGTAGTACTTGATCAACAAAGCACAAAAATAAAAAAAAAGAGATAGGGAGCAGGATTACTTTCTGAGATATGGAGCTTTAAAGTTGACGTGTTTTAATGCTATATTTTTGGACATGGTCCAAATTTTTTTCCCACAACTTTGATGATCAGCGCCAAAATAAAACGAATTCTATAAGGGTTTTTTGGTACCACCACCAATTTTTTTCCCACAACTTTGTTAATTACCGCCGAAATAAAATGATTTAATGCTCTATTTGTCTGGAATGAAACACCCCTGCCACCCATATAAAAACGTTTTTATATGGTTTTTTGGTACCACCAGAAAAGTCACTGATTTGTAAGTTTTAAAAAAGAAAGAAAACGACCATTTTTTAAAAAATTACAATTCTCATTTTCTTTAAAACAAACGGCCAGATTTTAAAAATTTTCACATATGTTATTAAAAATAATAATTAATAGCATTATCCGAAGGTTGGTTTGCTATATTTGGATATTAGCATATTTTTGTGTACATACCAATATTTTTATTTTTTTTATTGAGTTTATATATTTTAGTAGTATGTATTATTATGCAGTTAATAGACACTTACATACAAATATATGATATCGGTATCCCTATCCCTATCTTGTTGAAATCTGATCAAAGTGACAGTGTTTGAATAAACGAGCAATGCGTTACGGACAAAACTACGTAGCGTTAGGTGGCTCTTAATGCATCTATTTCAGGACTTATCCGCCATAAGTTTGAAAGTGTACCTCCTTTATTGGTCAACACGATATAACGTCACGTGCCGGGCTATTCGTTTCTATTATTTTTTTTGACAATGTTCCCTGCGTATGATGGAGTTTGTGTTTTACTGGGGGGAGGGGGTTCGGTGATGCTGCGTCACCTATTTGTAAAGTCACGAGCCGCCACTGTTTTTTTGATCAAAAACGTTCAAACAACACGAAAAAACACACACTCAAAATTTCGTCAAATTCTTGTGAAACGTCAAGTTTCCGTGATATTTTACCAAAAGGTTGTTCGAGTTTGCGCAATCATAAGAAAATGGTTATCAAGTTCAATACCTAAATATCGCTACCTTGCGGAGTAACCTTATTCTGGTTTAAACTTGGTTTGCACCAAACTTGGTTTACATTTGAATTTAACAACCGCTCACTGAAAATAAACTTGGCTTGTAGAAAAACAAAATTAAAGTTAAACTAAGTTTAAACCACTATTGAACAACCGGACCCTAAACTGGTGAATGAAATACATACACTTGCGGCCACATAAAATGCGTACGCCAATTTTATATGGTGTATCATTACCCTCTCCACATAGGCCGATCAGCTCTTATCGTTTTAGTGTCCTTTTATCCACCTTCGCCGCCATTTTGACAGAAAACTAATGGATTATATGTCACTTTTGAGTGAAAATGGCGGCGAAGGTGGATAAAAGGACACTAAATCGGTATGAGTTGATCGGCCTATCTGGAGAGGGTACTGGGTGTATTATGGGCCTCGCAACTCAGTAACCTTTTAGGTATGTCAAATTGACAAAAAAATGTCACTGTCAGATTTTGTTGTTGTTATACGGATATATAAAAATGCCCGAATTTTGGCAAAATTAGACGGTGATTGGTCGGTTCGAAGAGTAGCGGCACATTATGGACGAAACAAGGCTACAATAATTGTAAGAATAAGAAGAAAGTATCAAAAAGAAGGAACTGTTCGACGAAGGCGAGGAACTGGCTTGACCCAAGTAAGTACGCCTCAGCAGGATCAGCAACTGATCAACTTTCTTGAAGACCACACAAGACATTTGCAATGGCCCCAGAGGCGAAAATTGAGGCACATTTTCCTGGATCCATAAGAACGACGCGCGAAGAAAATCTTACTTAGTGAGGAAGAGAAGCAAGCCAGGTTAATTTATGCACTAAACTATTCACTAAAAGAAGAAGAATTTTCGCAACACGGATGAAAAAATCTTTTAGTACCACAATGACAGCAAACTAATTTTGGTATATCGCTAAAAATGTTGCTAGGAACGAATACCGGACTGGAAAATTTTCTGTGAATGTGTGGAGTTGGATATCGCCGAGAGGACATGGGGCTCTTTTTAGAATCCATGGAAGATTTACGGCTGAGGTTTGTGTTGATATGATGAGAAATATTATGCTTCCAGAAGCAACCATTCTTCATCCAGAAGGTTTTGTGTATCAACATGATAACTGTCCTATCCATACCGTACGCATTTCTAAACAGTGGTTTCAGCAAAACAACATCGAGGTTTTGCCATGGACGCCAATCCCACAGAAAATGTGTGGGGCCTTATAGCAAAATAAATATTGTTCCCAGAACTTCCAACCACTTAATGGAGCTCATAGTCAGAGGGTACGACGAAGCCATTGTTTCAAATCCAAATTTATTTCAAAATGTAGCAGATTCCATGCCACGAAGACTGGCAAACATTATCGAGGCTGACGGGGCAATGATACGCTACTGAAGAAACGTTTTCTTGTTTTTCTTTTTTAATTTACGTAGTGTTTTAATAATTTATTTTTGATTTTGAACATTTTTGGTTGTCTGCAAAGACTTAGATTACTCAAATTTACTGATCCTGCAGATGTGCGATGACTATGATTAAGTTATTTCTTTCCTTTTACCAAACAGTTCCTTCTTCTCGATACTTTTTTCTTATTATAATTATATATATATATATATATATATATATATATATATTATAATAAAATGTTGAATAATTTAAAAACATTGTTTTATTCATTAGTATACTAGTTTTTTAGTAAAGTGTGGCCAGTCTCTCTATGTTTGTGTTTACCATGTCAAAAGATCTAACCTGTAATTCGAAAACGTCAAAGTGTAGCAGCTAAAATGCTTAAAAACTTCAAAAGTACGACAATTTGTCATATTGTTTAAAAAAGGTCTCTAAAACTGAAAATATTTTTTTACTTAAATTAAAGGCAAACTTATTTTTATATTAAATTTTGCATAATACTAAAAAATCAGCAAAAATATTGTTTTAGTGAAGTCTTTATTGAACAATATCAAATTATCACTCGAGTACTGGACGAAGGCTGTTCTATAAAGAGGGCGGGAACCCATTTTGGAGTTGATAAAATAACAATAATACGATGGAAACAGCGCCTGATTGAAAACAATTCGACTAATAGGAAACTTGGATTAGGACAAAAACGATGGTAAACTTAATACTAAACATTTTAACTTAAAAAAGAACTAAAATAAATAATTTAGTATTTAATAGGATCACCATTTTTCTCTATTATCAGCTGCAAACGTCTGGGCATTGAAAAGGTTAAATTTTGAAAATACTGATGGTCTTCTGAGAGCTCATCCAATGCACGATAAATAACATCGCTTAACTCTTCAGCATTTTATTCGAACATATATATTTTCCATTGAGTTAAGGTCAGGGCTGTTGGCTGGCCAAAGAAGGGTTTCTATATTATTATTCTGAAACCATTGGCGAACAACATTAGCCGTGTGTACTGGACAGTTGTCCTGCTGATAAACAAAGTCATTATTTTCATGTAAAGCCGGTATAGATGGCAGCATAACGTTTTCAAGGATTTTAATATATCGTGCACTATTGGATCTTCCTTCGATTCTCCAAAGAAAACCCTAATCTCTAGCACTAAACCAGCCCCACATGTTTACAGAAAAATGTCCAGCTTTTTTAATTTGGTTTGTATATTCGGGTTCAAATTCAGAATTTGATGGACGATAAACTAAAATTCTCCTGCTGCTTGAAGATGATTGAAAAATGTTTTCGTCAGTGAAAACCACCCTCTCCCAGAAGTCATTATCACGAAGAACGTTGTTCGGTGCAAAAATCATTCCTGTTTTTGTTCTTCTGTTAGAAAAGGCTTCTTTGCAGCAACTCGACAAGAGACTTCTGATTTCGTTACTCTTCTATTTACTGTTGCTAAAGAACTCGGAAATAATGTTACATTAGCTGCTTCAACCGACGTTGAAAAAGGATTTTGTCTGAGATGGTCAATAAGTCTCTCAACTTGCACTTCAAAACTTACTTTTGGTCGTCCTGATCCATCTTTCCTATCCGTAGAATTATTTTCAATCCAGCGCTTTTTCCATCGCATTATCGTCATTTTATCAACTCCAAAATGGGTGGCCGCTCTTCTTATAGACCAGCCGTCTTCTATAACTCGAGTGATAATTTGGACTGTTGTAATGTTGATATCTGTGGCATTTTTAAGGATGTCACACTGAATTTTAAGCTGTCAGGCATACTAAGCTGGTGGTGCTTTATAATAGTATACACTAATGGAAAGCTGAATTTTGTGACATAGGAAAAAATGCACGTATGAGTTTTTTTTTTAAATCAACTGTACATAAATTTTGCGGGAGAGGAAAATCAAGAGTACCTATAGTAGGTCTCGGGACGTAAAGACTTAAAATGGACGTAAAACGTACGTCTCTGGGACGAAAGATGCTGTCTGTGCCTCCTCTACCATTTTTAATGACTTTCTGTATTCCTGAAAAATATTTTTTTTAGGAAGACCTAAAGAAGAGGTAGACGCCGGCGAACATAATTTACAGACAAGAAATATACATGCCAGCTTCTTGTCCCTTATTTCAAGACATGGACAACTTTAACATTAGGGACACTGCATGCCACTATTAGTGACTGACTTTAAATCGCTTGCATCGCTGTTTTTGGTTATTTTCATTTCTGTTTAATTCTTTTTATTTAATTTTGGAAAAACTCTTCATGTTTTTACAAAACATTACCACCAAAAATAAAATTTTGATAGTTTTTTTTAAATGTTAAAAATTGAAATCCGTAAATATTTTAGTCATCACTTGAAATTTTTGACTTTTTTAGATTTAAGTTAATTCAGCTTTGATTATTGCTGTGCTTTTAAGTAATATTTTTCAACTTCCACAAATAAAGTCAGGAAGTGTCGATCCCAGGGGGGAGGCGGAGGGGGGGCGACCGCTTCCCCCCTTTTTGCTCCAGAAAAAAGTAGATAACAAAGATGCTGGTAGTAACCCTGTAGTCTTTAGAGAAAAATGAGACATTGTAGAACAAAAAACAAGCGCATGACGTACTTACCGCAAAAACCACGATATTGGAAATACAGAACAGTATCATAAAGTTTCTATTTATAAACGAGTTTTGGACAAAATCATTTCGGACATAAAATCAAGATTTAATAACGAGACTAAGTATTTTTGATCTGAACATATTCATATCAAGTTTTATAGAACGTGAAGCCAAAATCAAGAAATTAACTAATGTCGTTTCCAAATACTATAAACTGATTGATTAACCCAAATTCACACAAATTCTTGAACTTTTATTAAGAAAAGTCAGTACTTGGAAACAATATTGGTCAGAAGTAGGCAAAAGCTTAAATCAAAACATATATGATAAGGTTTTCGAGGAAATGAACAAATGTGGCGATATTTTTCCGTTGATAAAACATTTTTGGATGTTTGCCAGTAAAGCGGATCACACACAAACGCTGCACTGCGTGCACTGCGGTGGCATAGAGGTTTCTGCTCGAGCGTCGATTGGTTGAAACCTCTATGCCACCGCAGTGCTCGCAGTGCAGCGTTTGTGTGTGATAGGCTTAAGTAATGCTGCTTCAGAAAGAAGCTTCTCCTGCCTCAGAAGATTGAAACATAAGTAGTTAAAAACATTATGACGGAAATTCTTCTGATGGGTTTAGCGTTGCTACGTATCAACAGACATATTGAAATTGAAATTGAGCGAGTAATTGACCGGTTTGCCCAAAAAAACCGGAAACGAACTTTTTTTTGAGATAGGCATCTTTTATTTGAGATATGCAATAAAAAGGTAATGTTTCCACTTGATACTTTTTAGACCTCAAAAAATAGTAGTTTTAACAACTAGTGGCTAAAATAGTGCTTTTTTTTACAAGCGTTGGTTTAAATAACGAGGTATTTAAAAACGCGAGTAAAAAAAAGCACAGTTTAGAAGCGAGATTTTAACACTATTTTTTTTTAATATCTTTATCAAACAGTCCAAGAAAAACAGGAAAATACTTTTAAAAATCTCGAAGACGCACTTCTCGCAACACACCATTTTTACACTATAAATCAAGGCGGCTGGTAAATATAATAACTATGGTTGCCATAGCGATTTTCCTTTTTACTCGATGACGTTCATTGTTGCGACATTTTAATCTTTGACAGTTTGATATTTTGAAGAAGTTTTTAATTAATTTTTTCGTAAATACTTGAAAACTGGCGGAAATTGCTTAGTTTTGGGCAAGAGTAAATTAAATTTTTCCAATATAAAAAACGGACAGAAATCTTTTTTTGCATCCGCGATAAAAAAAAAAGTTTTTTTGCATCGAGAACCAAATAAGCCATGCTTTAGTTATCTGCAGACAGTTACTAAAATCATGTTTTTGACGAAGGTATAAAAAAAAGTATTTAGCTGTTACCCAAGCGCGGATTTCAGGGATGTAGGGGGTTAATTACCGCTCCCCACCCTGGATTTATTTTTTTTACGAAAACATTTACAAAATCAAAAGTAGGGCATACTGTAACTCCTTTGATATTTACGGTATTAGTTTAATTTTTTGTTAAAAATGGGATTTGTAGTTGTCATTTTCTTAAAAATTTTCGCTTGCTATTCTTTGAAACCATTGATATATTTACAATTTTAGTTTAATTTTAAATAAAAAATGCATTTATGAGTGCGATTTTATTCAAAATTTTTGCCTGCAGCGCTATGATACCGTTGAAATTTACGATTTTAGTCTAAATTGACTCAAAAATTAAAAATGCATGAAATAAATCACTTAAAATCTGAGTACTTCCCCCCTAGATTTGTAATTAATAAGTTTTGTTTGCATATATTGATATGTTCCTCCCTCATAAAAGCTATGCTTTTATTCTAGTTTTTTTTTCGTATGGAAACCGCCACCCCCCCTCCTTTTCAAATGGCTGGGACCGCCACTGAGTCAGGCCATATAACACTATTACGGCCGTCGTTAACAGTGTCAAAATGCTGCCCGGCCATAATAGTACCTCGCTAAGAAAAATCTCCAATAAGTACCTATTAAGAAAATCAAATCTTGCAAAAATGTAGCTCATGCGAAAAATTTTATTATACTCATACAAAGGGTATTATGAACCCATTTTCCCATCTTCTTGAATGGCTTGAATTTCAGCATGTTTAGTAATTTCTAAAGAAACGATTATACTCACCTAAAAATGCATTTAGCTTCTTTATGTAGTTTAAATTCAGCAATATTTACTACGTTTATATGCGCCTAAAACCGGTTTTAAATAAAATCGCGTTCTACGAAGGTATTTCATTAAATATCATTTTTACAGCAAAAAAATACAACAACTAAATTAACAACAGTTTTTTCGGTAAAATCAGGGATTAGTATTTATTTGGGTTGGAAGCAATGAGCTTAAGCGTTTTTAAAGTGTTTATACGACCCTAAAATCAGTTTTAAGGCGATAAACTGCTTTCTTAAATCGTTTTAAAATAAAATTGATTTACTGCTGAAAACGACTAAAGCCGTGTTTACACGCAATTTTTCTCTTGATTAAAGAATAAGTGTAGTACCTTAGAAAAAAATGTACAAAAAAAGAATTGTAAATTTTTAAGTACTGGGAAAGTGCTGCGAAGTATGTACTTCGAAAGCACAGCGAATTACTGATGTGAACGTGCTAAAATGTTGTAGGACTGTCATATACTGTGAAGTAGGTACTGCGAAAGGAAGTACTGCGCCGTTGGAATAAAAATAATCAATTTCAGAAACACCCAAAATCAACACCCAAATTGAGCCCTCAGAGTGAGATAGTTAGACTCAGATTGAGTTTCGTCAATATTTGAGAAAATAGTTTTTAAAAATGAACACTGTCTTAATACTTACAAATAATTTATTAATAAAAACTCTATTAAATATAAATTAAAGTAGCTAAAGCTGTAAAAGTCAGATCTTTTTATTTATTTCCGTTTACCGAGAGGTCAAGCTATAAACCGAAGCTTTCTTTATCCTCTCTTGTTCGGGATTGGCCGGACCGTCCCAGTTTTGGCGTGTACCTGAAGCGAAGCAGCAGTACAACACCGAAGACACCATGTAAACTACTGCCGCCACAATAAACATTGTTCTCCACTGCACAAGGTTTTCCTGTAAAAAGAAAAAACGCATTTCAAATCTTTAGACTCTTTTTTTTCCAAACATAACTCAGGAAACGTAAAGTAAAGACAAACAATCGTGCGAAGATTCGCGCAAAAGGTTCGGGTCAAAAGGTTCGGGGTTCGGGTAAAAAGGTTCGTGGTGTTCGGACAAAATTTGCTGAAAGAAATATTTGGAATAAAATAAAAATAAGAAAAATTATTTACCGTAAAGCATTGAACTGAATTGTAATATAAAAATTAAGTTTTAAAACCTTTCCGACGAAAAAACGATTTGACGCCCTTACGATACAAAATAATGAGGAAAACTTTAGCATAGCAACAATTAGGTACAAACTTATTTAGTAGATATCTAGCAACCTCACAACCTACCACCTAGCAAATAATAATTTTTCGCTTTTTGTCGGCTTTTACTATTTAATCGCAAAATAAAATAGAATATTTTTGGTGTTCCAATTTAATTTCTAGAATTAAGGTTAGTGATGTGAGACCAAAAATATTTTTAAAAATATATTTCCAAAAAATCTTGCGAAAATTTATCCGAATGTTCGTGGCAAATGTTCGCTGCAAATTTTAGTGGCAAAGGTTTGAGTGTTCGGGCAAACGTTCGTCGAAAAAGGTTCGCCAGAGTTGACCCGAATTTTTGTACGAACCTATTCGCTCTGTGTAAATGCGCCTTTAGGATCCCACAAAATGGTTTAAGCCCTGTGAACTTTATTGCCGAGCCTTGTCTGGCCAATTCATCGGATTTTTCGTTTCCAGAGTATCCCCGACCCAGGGACCCAGGGTAGTTTCACCCTTTTGGTACTTGCCAGCCTATTTAGAGCTGTTCTGCAGTCCCAAACCAGTTTGGACGTCACTTGCACTGGTTCTAGAGTTTTAAGTGCAGCTTGACTATCTGAATATATAACTACCGAATGAGAGTTTTTCTCTACTCTTTGTATTTCCTCGGCTCATTAATGTATTGTCGATACTTCAGCTTGGAACACTGTGCAATCGTTTGCCAGGCATAGAGTCTAAAGTCTCTTATTTTTGCCCGTATATGCCAGCTCATACACCCTCGTCGGTCTTGGAGCCGTCTGTGTATCAGATGGATTCCGCTCCGAAAGGAGGATCTCCCTCCCAGTCGGTTCTACCTGGAATTTTGACTTTGTATTTCTTTTGATCTTTCTTACTGCTTATTTTCAATTAGATAATATGAGGCATAAAATATTAGTAGGATACTTAATATTTTGATTTATAGTATTCTTCTTCAAGTGCCATGCTCTCTTCGAACGTTGGCTATCATCAGCGCAATCTGCACCCTGTCCACTGCTTTACGGAAAAGTTTCTTAGTACCAACACCATACCATTGTCTAAGATTTTTAACCCATGATATCCGTCTACGACCCGGACCTCTTCTGCCTTCAATTTTGCCTTCTATTATCAATTTTAAGAGTTTTTATTTGTCATTTCTCAAAATATGGTCAAAATATTCAAGTTTTCGTTTTTTGATGGTAAATAGAACTTCAAGCTCTTTATTTATTCCAAGCAGAACATCCACATTAGTTACTCGGTCCATCCAAGATATCCTTAATATTCTACGATAACACCACATCCCGAATGCCTCCAACTTTTTGCACATGGCCTCAGTCAGTGTCCATGCTTCCATGCCATAATATAATAGCATCTTATATAATAAAACATAATACCGAAGCACACGAATTCGAAGAGTGGTATTAAGATCGCGACGACACAACACTGGTTTCATTTTGATAAAAGATGATCTGGCCTGTTCAATTCTTGCACGAACTTCTTGCATGTTGTCCCAGTTCTCATTAAGGAGACAACCTAAGTATTTTTATGAATCCACGCATTCGACTTGCTGCCCATTTACTTCTAACATGCCCCGGATGTTCTTTTCCTTGGATATGACCATCGATTTTGTTTTTTCAATATTTAAGTTAAGCCCGAATTGTAGGCCTTCCAGGGTGTCTGCTATTATGACAGTGTCGTCGGCATATCGCATGTTATTGATTTTTATACCGTTTATGGTCAAACCCTCTTCACAGTTATGAAGTGCATTCTCTATTATTTTGTTACTATAGATATTAAACAACGGCGGAGACAATATACAACCTTGGCGTACTCCTCTTCTTATTTGGACCTCTTCGGACAGTTGGCCATCAACCTTTATTTGAGCAGTCTGATTCCAGTATAAATTAGCGATTATCTTTAGATCTCGATCATCTGGACCAACTTCTTTTAGCGATTCTATGAGCTTTTCGTGTTGGACTCGATCAAATGCCTTCTCATAATCTATGAAACAGGCATATACTGGCACCGACACATCTCTAGACCGCTGAATTAAGACTTGAATGCCAAACAAGGCCTCTCTTGTCCCGAACCCACCACGAAATCCAAACTGCGTGTCACCCATAAAAGATTCGCATTTCCCATAAATTCTTTTGTGGATAATCTTTAGAAATATTTTTAACATATGGTTCATTAGGCTAATTAGGCGATAATCACTACACTTCTTTGCTGAATGTTTTGTAGGCAGCGTAACAAAGGTTGACTTTAGCCAGTCAGCAGGGATTTTACCGCTACGATAAATCAAGTTAAAAAGTTTGACCAGCGTATTGTAATGTATACTTCGTCTTGCCCTACCGCTTTTCTGTTTTTAGCTGAAGATATTGCGTGTTTTACTTCCTCTGGTGTTATATCTATGCCTTGGTTTGAGAATTCTTCTGGTTATCGGTAAAGAAATGTTCTATGTAGCTACCCCATTCTTTTAATTTTTCTTTGGTATCCAGTATGATTTTGCCTTGATTGTCCACAAAGATTCCAGCTTGTCTTTTATTAAATAATCCGGCCGCTTCCTTTATGTGTTTGTGTAAATTGAAAGTGTCATGTTTAGCATCTAGATCTTCTATTTCTTGACATTGCTGTGTTATCCAGTCTTGTTTTGCTGACCTTAACTTGTTTTTTATTGCTCTATTGATTTCTTGATACTGCTGCTGCCTTTTTTACTGCGTCTTTTATCCATCAACTCCAGGATTTCATCGGTCATCCAAACTTTCTTTCTATTTCTTGTTTCATCCTTGCCTAAGAGTGTTGTGCTTTCGACTATGTCATTTTTAACCTTTGTCCAGACCATTTTTGCATCTTGTTCGGTAGACTCATTAATATCTTTAAGCTTTTTGTTAAGTTCGCCTTTAAGTTTAGTTGCTATCATGTTATCTTGAAGTTTGTCCAACCTGGGTCTGGGTTTGTTATTTGGGGGATGATTTTTCTTGAGGGTAAATTGAATTTTCGCCACAACTGGATTGTGATCCGAGCCTACGTATGCACCAGGATAAGTTTTTGCAGATTTAATAATTTTTCTAAATCGTTTATTAATTAACATAAAGTCTATCTGGTTTCTAATGATATTCTCAGGAGTGTCAGATTTGGAAGTCCAAATATAAAGGCGTCTAGCTGGAAGTTTTAAGAAAGTATTTGACACGATAAAATCTCTTTCCTGACAGAACTGGAAAAGGCGATCTCCACGTTCATTTGATGTACCAAGACTGTATCTCCCAACAATGTCTTCTCTTGGGGCGTTTCCAAGTTTTGCGTTGAAGTCTCCCATAACAATGGTGATTTCTGTCTTTTTTGTAAAATTAAGGGGAGTCTGAACTTGGTCGTAGAATGCCTCTACGTCACCATCTGAATATTTACCGGTTGGAGCGTATACTTGAATAATATTGACATTGAAAGG
Source organism: Oxystoma pomonae (assembly GCA_963921995.1). Classification (NCBI taxonomy): domain Eukaryota; kingdom Metazoa; phylum Arthropoda; class Insecta; order Coleoptera; family Brentidae; genus Oxystoma; species Oxystoma pomonae. The sequence goes on from OY998168.1 coordinate 24,752,108, forward strand.
TAAAAAAGAGATAACGGATTTTTGAATTTCTTTATTCAAAATGATTGCGACGCCGTTATAGTGGTTTTGTCCGTCATTGTCTGCGTAGTAGACATGGTAGTCGTCTATCTGGCATTTATCTGAGTTGGGCCATCTAACCTCGCTAACTCCCAAGATCTCTATGTCCAATCGTTCCATTTCTCTGATGATATTGTGGACTTTTCCAGCCTGAAACATACTTTGTACGTTCCATGTAGCAATCTTCTTCATGACTGGTCCGGAGATTCTTAGCACCTTCTGGTCACTTAAGACCTGCCGAGGACTGAGGGCCTGGGCTTTTGGTTTTCCAGTCATGATGATGATTCCTCATCGCAGCATTAAAACCGTTAAAACAATCCTTGTCACGCCTTTAACTATGTAATTTGTTGCCGTTTTCCTTTCCATATCTAGAAGTACGCCGAAAAATTACTTTTAGTGTTGCTGCTTCCCAACATTAATTTTCTCGCCATATCTTTATAGTATTATGTTTACCAAAAATGTAGATAAAGGGCATAAAATCAACTACGTATATTCACAAAACATCAATATTTTTAAAACGCCCAACGTATAATTTGTTGGCAATCAGTTTGGAAAATCTAAGGTAAAGTTATAGGTAAAGAACTCGGCAAAGAAACAAGAGTTGTGTTGTGTGAAAAGTCAGAGAAAAAACTTTAAAAAATAATGAAAAGAAAAGAGAAGGTTTTTATGATTCAAATAATCTACTTACTTTGGTTTTTCACTTTTAAAAGGACCATGTGACTAAATTTTAAACAATTTTTTTTGGGAGAACTAATGCAAGTTTGTGGGTTCTTTTGAGCAACCGGTTAACTCAGTGTTGTCCCTAGTTCAGGTTTCTTCGTACGAGCTATAAGAGCTGGGGGCGTTGCACTCGATTTTAAAATTTTTATTAAAAAGGCGGCAAAGGCATTTTTGCATTATATTTGTTTAAAGTATAGGGCTATTCTTAAATACAGAATACCATTTTTTTCAGTGAAGAGAGCCTGACATTTAAGGAAAAAGTTTTAATCCTGTACTTTGGTTAGGTTTCGGGTTCAGGTTGTCGAATTGTGTTGTATGTTTAAAAAATACGGTTGTGTTTTTAGTATTTTAGTCAGCGGCGACGCTTGTCCTAAAAAATCGTAATGAAATTTTTGAGAAGATTAAACTATAAATGCCACTTTTTACTCATCTTAAACGTTGTTGACACAAATTAAGCTAACAATCAATAATATTATAGCGCCAAAGGTCAGATTTTTTTCACTTTATGTAGAAAGTTTTTCAAAAGTTTTAATCTCTGTTATGTTTTACTTGAATATTAAAATTAAAAAGTCGTTTAGGTTGGCTGCCAACAGAGGCAGATTTGAGGTGGGATCTATATAGTTTTAATTTTAGATTTGTAACTAAAATAATGTTTTAAAAAATTAAATGGAGTTATAGCGCTGCTGTCATTGCTCAACAATTTTGATCTTTTTCATGATTCTTTTAAATATTTAAAAGTGAGTTGTGTGGCTGCCAAGAGGGGCTGTGAGTTTGGGCTGAGATATATAGTTTCAATTCTAGACTTGTTGCCATTTTTTAGACTTTTTAAACTCCGTTGACAAAAATCGGTTAAAATTATAACTAGAATTTTAACAAATTAATGATGTTATAGCAAAAATGCGTTAGTAACAATCATATAGAATCTTAGTTTTTATTTTATTCCAATTCGTGAAGAATTTTGCACAAAAAAAGTGTCGGTTTAAAAGTGGGGGGGAAGGGAACTTTACCCCTATATTTTGAATAGGGAAAGTGGGTCTAGTGATAACTTATTTTGAAGGTCTCCTAAATGTCTTGACAATCGTGTAAATTTCAAAAATCTATCGATTAGTTTTTGAGATATTCACTTTCACAGTTGCATGCACAAATGCAAAAATATTTTTAAAAAAAAATTTGTATTTTATTTTTTGAGAAATCTCGGGACACGTCAACTACAACTAGTAAATTTTATTATTGCATTTTTTCTTCTAGGATACATTCCTACGAGAGGGGAAATTCACCTGTGCAATTTGAGCTTAGTTTGAAAGTAAATATCTCAAAAACGAATCGATAGATTTTCGAAATTTTTACACGATTGTCAAAACATTCAGGATACCTTCAAAACAAGATATCACTCGACCCATTTTCCCTATTCAAAATATAGGGGTAAAGTTTACCCTCAAAATCGACGTGTTTCAGCATTTTCTCCAATTCTTTACAGTTCTTGAAAAAAAAATTAAATGGCCAACCCTGTATATTCTACTTACCAAATCTGGCACCATGATCTGAACCAGCAAAGGAGCGAACATTCCAAGCCCTTGCCCGGTACCATTGATAAAGCCCATCATAATGCCCGAAAACCGTGGTGACAGGTCGATGACATTGACAGTGGCCGCCGATTGGTAGGAGGCGATGAAGATGTTGGACATAACTAGGGCTACGATCACTTCGAGTTTTTGATCTACGTCGAGGAATCCCATTGCTATGTAACAGATGCCGATTCCAAAAGATCCTATAAAATTAAAATAGAATTATAAAGCTCCAAAATTGACCCCCACATTAAAATTTTGGAATCAAACTAGGTTCAATCGTTTGGTGGTCGTTTGGTAGCGTTTGGTAGTCACTTATTTTCGTTCGATGGTATCCGCTTTATTTATAAAAAGTAAATAAAAAATTAATGTGGAGTTGGCACCCCACTTTCGAATTGAACTACAAACACTGGTAAAATGGTGAACAAAACGTAAAAACGTTTGGTACTTGGGTTTTTTCATTTGGTGGTGTCATTTTAGTAGTATTTTTTTAAAAAAATTTTTTTTTTTCTGGCCTGCACATTATATTTTTCCGGCCTGGGCTAAGTAAAGTGAACCAAACTATTGTAGAGGATCGTTTGAGGTTGTTTGGTACCAAACGACCACCAAACGATTGAACCTATTTTGATCCCGATATTTTGGGGGTGCCAACTTCATGTCAGTCCAAAATTTTCAATAAAATGGAATTGGAATGGATTTCAAAAAGCAAAACCTCCAATAGGTAGAGCGATAGACTGCTTTACTAAAGCTTCTGGCCTCAAATCTCGATTTGGAGTTTTTTTATTTATAACTTATACTGCTCGCCATGTTTCTAAATCCTTGCTTTTTTTATACCTAGCCGAGATTCAAACTCGAGACCTCCCGTGCGGCAGCCCGATCCGCCACCCACTGCGATACGGAGGTCGGCATATTATACCTCTTTTAGTTGTCAATAAGGTTTATTTTTGTTAAATTCTTCCCGAGCTACCAAGAGAAAACTAAATTTCGTGAGATTGGTAATTTAACCCTTTTTATTAAATATAACTAGTTTTGTTTTTACTTCTTAATAAAATGTATTTTGGCGAACCAAACAAATACTGAACTTACCTAATACTTGAAAAAACCTCCTGGCATTCACTCTGGATAATATTTTCTTTTTGATAACCCAATCTGACATAAAGCCGAATACAAAAACAAAAACGCTTGTTCCTATTACAGTAAGGCCAGAGATTAGACCAGTCTAAAATAAAAAAAAGTTATTAAATAACCCATAAGTCATGAAGTCCGAAAAAGAGCAAAAATTACAAGGGTTTCTCCTTAAAGCTGTTTACGCTTAAAGTAAATACACGGATCACCTGTTCGGTACTCTGTGGTAAATATATCAGTTATCACGTAACCTGATTACTCATTTTTTCTTTGCGGAGTTACTCTAACCATGATGTCACAAGTAAGCGTGACGTCATGAAGAGTAACTCCAACAAGGCAGTCTATTGTCTTCGAGGAAATAATAGTTTTCACAACTAGTGCCTAAAATCCAAGAAAATCAGGAAAATACTTTTAAAAATCTCGAACGAAGAGCACTTCTCGCAACACACCATCTTTACACTATAAATCAAGGCGGCTGGTAAATGAAACAAAAATGATTTCCATAGCGATGTGCCTTTTTACTCGGTGACGTTTATTGTTGCGATATTTTAATCTTTGAGAGTTTGATATTTTCACGATGTTTTAAATTATTTTTTCCTAAATACTTGGTGAAAACTGGCGGAAATGGCTTAATTTTTAGGCCAAAATAATTAGATTTTTTCAATATTACTATTTTCCGTTATTTCTCTTTAATTTTGGGTAAAAAACGGAAAGAAATTTTTCTTTGCACCCGTGAAAAAAAAGAAGTTTTTTTGCATCGGTAACCAAAAAAGCCTTGCTTTAGTTATCTGTAGACAGTTACTAAAATCATGTTTTTGATGAAGGTATAAAAAAAAGCTTTTTCCTACTAGCGTTAAGTTGCATTACCCACACGCCGTGCGGGAATGGATTTATCATGTGTCTTTCGTACGGCGGCGTTCGGAAAATATTTTTTTTTATACCTTCATCAAAAACATGATTTTAGTAACTATCTGCAGATAGCTAAAGCATGGCTTTTTTGGTTACCGATCCAAAAAAACTTTTTTTTGATCACGGGTGCAAAAAAAGATTTCGGTCAGTTTTTTATCCAAAATTACAGAGAAATAGCGGGAGGTAGTGCTATTGAAAAAATCTAATTAATCTGGCCTAAAAATTAAGCCATTTCCGCCAGTTTTCACAAAGTATTTACGAAAAAAATCTTTAAAAAATATTGTCAAAATATCAAACTGTCAACAATTAAAACGTTGCAACAATGAACATCACCGAATAAAAAGGCATATCTCCATGGAAACCACCATTGTTATTTTATTTACCAGCCGCCCGAGATTTTTAAAAGTATTTTCCTGTTTTTCTGGGATTTTTTGATAAAGGTATTAAAAAAAAATAGTGTTAACAACTCGCGGCTAAACTGTGCTTTTTTTTAGCCACTAGTTGTTAAAACTACTATTTCGCGCACGGCGTGCGTAAAAAATACTTTTACGAACACTTTTTTTTACCGATTATATTTTTCAACTCAAATGTAAAGATAATTAAAAAAAAACAGTTTTTGTTTTAATACCTAAAAATGTTGTCTACGGAAGTAGGAAAAATTTTGTACCTGAAACGTGCGAAAACTGTCTTTTTCGCCCTTGACGGCTTGCCCGAACTCCGCTCCGCATCTTTCGTGCAACCACCATCGCGTGCGGAAAAGTATCACTTTCCGCCCTTGTTAGGTAAATAACTGTTGTATCTATACACGCAAGAAATACCTGCGATATTTTTTCAATCAATTGTGTATTGTGTTGAGCATAAAATATACACAAAATTGTGTAAAAAATATACAATAAAATGTATTACAAAATACACGGAAAAAATACTTCTAAATTTTTTCAATTGAATTGTGTAACTAAAGTTCTAAACAAATTTTACACAAAAAAGCATCGAACATGTACACAAATGTGTAGAATTTTTTACACAATTTGTAAGTAGTACAAATCGGGTTAAAATTAAGTAAAAGAATACACAATATATTGTTTAAAAAAAAATCCGCGTAGAAAATAGGACTTACCGCAGTAATGCTAAACTTCATGGCGTTTTTCAAATAAGTCGGCGTTTCTGTAACACCCAAAGAATAGCCCCAGGATGTTCCGAAATAGGCAAACACTATGGCCCAGAAATGAATAGATGTAAAAATCTTTACCCACGGAGTTGGAATTTTCTGAAAATAAAAACAAAAAGTATAATTTTTTTCTTCTGTGTTTTAGTGGAGTGGGGTCAGGTAAAATGAAACAAAATTAATTATTCGCCGACATCTCTATAAAAGTATTAAAAAACAAAAACAGAATTACAGACAGAATCACATGCATAACGTAGAAAAACATTGGTGCCAGAAAGCAGGGATAGTCCACCATAAAATCAATTATTTTATGTTGAAAGGAAATGAAAATATCTCGAAAACTGTAGCTTTGAAAGATTTGAACCCTATAGCAAAATTTTTGGGTAATATTTACGAAAACCACTGCTTTAGTTTTAAAGTTATGATTTTTTTAAAATATATTTTAATTCAAATAACTCCGAAACTAAAGCTCCCACGAATTTGGACTTTATAACCAAATTTATACTCCATATTCATGGAAACATAAATCTCAAAACCGTATATCGGTAATTGTTTTTGTTCCAAAGTTACAATTTTTTAAAATATTTTATCCCCCTTTTCCCCCCCTTCAACCTCCCACCACCATTTTTGTACCAAATTTTGTTAAAATCGATTAAGGCGTTCTTGAATTATCGTGTATACAGACAGATAACAGACCGACAGACAACTTTTTTTTTTCGTCGATTAAGGTGTTTTGGAACCTTAGTAACTCATTTTTGATAAATAGCATACCATATTGGTATGGTGTACTAAAAAGATTGTTAAAACTTCACTAATTTAAAGTTTACCGATATATAAACAAATTTTAACCGACTGTATGGTTGATGAAATGGTTCCGAATCCAATTAATGGCTAGAACTAATGGAATAGGCTAAAAATCGAAAAGTTTTATCATTTGGTAAAATTCTATTTTTTATATTTAACTATTTCTTTACTGATGAGCCCTAACAAATTTTTTCCACACATTTTCTCCAAGTCAGTTAACTATTAAGTATATCTTACATTTGTGTCTTGAATTTGAGACAAAGAAGTTTCGATGTATTTCTTTTCTTCCACGCTGATTCTTGGATGAGAATTTGGGCCACTGTGTCCAAATATGGCCCACACTACGGACCATACTGATCCGAGAATGCCAAAAATATAAAAGTATCCGGGCCACCCCCAGTCCGATACTGATACGTAACTGGCAGCTAGGGAACCCACTATTACCCCCATTGATTGGCCTAAAAATAGTAAACGTACTGTAAAATAAATTTTTTATTTTTTTTCTCAAAATTTTCGCCTGCGGCGCTATAGGAATATTATAATAATTTTAAGCAATTTTTTTGTCAACAACATTTGAAACGTGTAAAAAATAGCATTTTAGTGTAATTTTTTCGAAATCTTTCAACCGATCATAGGCCAAAGGATACTAAAACAAAAATGAGTTAGCTGGGTTTTTAGTTGAGAACGGTATTGGAGTGGTTATCAAACTGTTTTTGACATCGAAAAGTGATGTGCTCTGAAAGCGTTGCTTTGGCGTTGGGGAAAAATGCCAATATAACTGATATAACAAACTAAGTTGCAAAAAACGTTCATTCTTTCGTTTTTTACAATTTTTTATGGTAGAGTCATGATTAGATTAGATTAGATTAGAATGGGGTGGTTTAGACACCTGTCCACCTCGATCTTCTCAGATCTATTGTAGTTCCCCTTTCTTCTTCCATGCTTTGTTAAAACTACAAAACAAGTTGCAGCCTCGTCCTTGTCATGAAACCCAGAAGCTTTGCCAGTGTGCCCTGTATATAACTTTCTGGCCGCGAACATTCTAGGTCCCCCTGTAGGGGCCTAGCTGGTTCCAACTAGGCCTTCACATTGACATAGGACATGCAATGAGGTTCCTTCCTCTTTCTTGCAGAAGCGGCATGTAGCATCTTCTACCAATCCCGGTGCATACAAGTGCTTATTGAGTTTGCAGTGACCTGTTAGGAGACCCACTATTTTTCTGACAAGCTTCCTTTCCTTACTAAGAAGTTCTGCAGTCAGCTTTGGTGAACGTTCTTAATGAACTTTTCGGCCTGTTTTTGTTCAGGCGTTTGCTCCCACACACCGTTCGTCTCTTTGGTGAGTCACTGTTTAATAGATTGCTTCGCTCTGGCCTTAGCGATCCCACAAAATGGTTCAGGTCCTGTGAACTTTATTGCCGAGCCTTGTCTGGTCAATTCATCGGCTTCTTCGTTTCCAGAGTGTCCCCGATGCCCTAGAACTCTGGCTAGTGTCACTGCTTTTAGACCTTTAAGTGCAGCTTGACTATCTGAATATATAATGAGAGTTTTCCTTCACTCTTTGTATTTCTTTGGTACAGTGATGTATTGGCGCTACTTCAGCTTGGAACACTATGCAATCGTTTGTCAGGCTTATAGAAACTAAATTGTCGTATTTTTGCCCGTATATGCAAGCTCCTACACCCTCATCGGTCTTGGAGCCCTCTGTGTATCAGATGGATTCCGCTTCGATAGGAGGACCTCCCTCTCAGTCGGCTCTATCTGGAATTTTGACTTTGTATTTCTTTCCGAGGAGCCTTAAAATAATTTAGTTAAATACCTGTTAAATTATTTTTATGTGCTAAAATACACTTATAGTAGGACACGTTTTTTGGTAAATTTAAAAACTGTAAAGAACTTTGATTGAAAGAAATTAATACCACCTTATCTCTTACAAGATCAAAACCAAGCAAATGCATTCCTTCAATTCCATACATTAAAGAGTATCAGAGAAAATTCGAAGAGTAGCGAACAACATTAATATTAAAACAGCTTTTAAATCTAATAATACAATTCGAAGCCTTGTTAGTAAAACAAAACCGGAGGACAAACAAAATAAGGAATGCATTTACCAAGTTCCTTGTGAGTGTGGTGAATCATACATAGGTGAAACAAAAAGACCACTATCTGTTAGACGAGGTGAAACAAAGAAATCAGGAATCGCCGAACACGCATGGTCAAAACAACACCGAATCAAGTGGACAGAAGCAAAGGTTTGAGGTTTTGCACAGTGAGTCACACTTTATGGGGCAGAATCAGGGAGTTTTCAGTAAGCCAAGTGTTGAAATTCCAAATATTTGAAAGCCCCTCCTTGGGCGGAGCCAACTTCTTAAACATCACGGTTGAGTGATTTCTCATAGTATATAAGTACGTAGCCTAAGGAGTAGATTGTAGTTTGCACCTGAAGACGATCCGAGATAGTACTGATCGAAACGCCGTGTATAATAAAATATAGACAATTTATACTTAAATAATTTAATACCACTAAAGATGAGAAAACAGAAATTTTTATGAAATATTTGCCTTAAATTATTTCCATCTTTCTCTAAAATACAGATAATTTTTTTTTTAACAATGAAAGCTTGAAAAATGTGAGTGTTTTATTCTATAAATTGAAAGTTTGGAAAGAAACTTTAAAATGTGAGCAAAATTATGGCAAAAAATATGGTAAATATTGCTTAAACGAAAACGCCACCCCTTAAATTATGCTAAAATATTTTAAGCCTTAAATTATCATGGCTTTACCATTTAGAATTCAATTTGAAGATGTGACATTGAAAAAGCCGAAGAAGAGGCTATCCTCCGCATCGAAGTTCGTGATGAGTACTTAGGTGTTTTCTCGCGTTGAAATTGTTTAAAATGTTTTTAAAAAGTTTGAAACATTTGTTTTCTCGCGTTGCAACGGCGACGTCACATCTAAACGGGTTAAAAATATTTTGAAACGGAATCTACTCTAGTTTCAAAACTGACGCGTGCGTAGAAGATACGTCAAAATTCTACATTTTTGTTTTAACCTAAGATTTTTTTTTGGTTTTTTGCGTGAAAATGGATGAAAAATCATATTCTAGATAACTTGTTAGCCATTCTTCATGGTATCCCTGTGGTCTTATACAGGGTTCCTAAGATTTTCCTTAGGGATAGGATTTCAATAAATCAAACAGAAATGACATAGAAAGTTCTGCGCGCATAAAAGAAACAGGTATATTGAGCAATGGTGCCAGTTTGTTATTATCTCCGGACTGCTTTCATGAGAAAAAATTGTCGCCACTCTTTCATTGTGAGTATAAATCATAGTTGCAATAATAACGATTTATTTTGCTCTGTTTCTTTACAAAAAACGTTTTTTTTACGAAAAACTTGAGCTCTGCCACTTTTTTTATTTTTTTCTTCACCTTTCTCGAAATTTTCGTCATACCGTAGAAAAAAATTATTTCCCCCATGGTCATACTCTACTTTTATTCGAAAAAATTTAGAAACAGAGACGGGATCAGTTTTCCTAAAACAAAGGATCTTGGTTTCGAGTGAGAAGATAAACGGCGCCGCAGGCAAAAATTTTTCAATTAAATTAGCCGAACGCAAAAATGTTAGAAAAACAAAGCAAAAATCAAAAATTACGTAATTTCGGGAACGCAAAGAAATACGTCTAAAGAGTATAATTTTTAAGAAAAAAATATCAATTTTCTCGCCCTCCTCCACTGGGACTACAGGGGCCGTGCACAAATTACGTAATGGTCATAGGGGGGAGGGGGGTTACAAAACTTTACGTAGGGGGGAGGGGGGTTTTCGACACCGTTTGCATTTTTGTGAAACTAAGAAAATTTGGAATGAAAATAAGTGAAAAGTTTTTATATTTGGGGGGGGGTAGTGGTCTTGAAATCGTTACGTAATATTAGGGGAGTGGCGTGCCAAACCGTTACAAAACATTACATAGGGAGGAGGTCAAAAATTGGTAAAATCACCGTTACGTAATTTGTGCACGGCCCCACATCTGACTGTTCCTCCTTTTTGATTTCGAATCGAGTGCAAAACCCGGGTTGGACGTTCGAAGGCGTCAACCCGTCCTATTTGCTTGATAAAGTTTCTACGGAAATATCTCAGTCGATTTCTCCGGCCGTGTATGAACGCTTTAGGTCAGGCATTTGCATGTATCTCAGTCCCAAACCTGTAAACAGTGCGTAAGGACAATGGTTACAAAATGAAAAGCCGAAAAATATTTTTTTTACGATATCTTTCATCAGTTTGGTATTAAAGTCGAGCAAAAACAATTTTTATTCCAGTTCTAAAGGTATGAAAACGGAAAACATTAGAAACCAACAACCTGGAATGGATTTACTACGTGTAAGATGTAGTGACAACATCGCCCCATGCCCATCCTTTTCTGCCTAATGTGCTTTTCCGTTTGTCTGCGTCTTATACACGGCTGCTTGGCCCCCTAAGGATTTGCTTAGGAACCCTGTATGATTTTCGGGGCTTAAAAGAACAGTAAATAAAAAAACTTCACTATTTATGTAGCTTCCATTGCTTGCCACCCATGCTACTAAAACTGGTCGTACACTCGAAGGTTTTGTTAAATAAACCAGTAGTTGATCCATTTTAATTTTAAACACCAAAAAAATAAACAGAAAAACAAAAAAGTGAGGTTACACTTTAACTATGTCAGCGTTTTGAACTACTAATTTTTTCTCGGTTCTAAATGATGACTTCACATCAAATACTTTCAAATAATATTTCAAAATAATTTCAACGCGAGAAAATGCCTCTTACTTTCGGGATTTTAATAAGATGTCAATTTTACTAAAATTGAAGATGTTCTTATCTGATAAAGATAGTGTTTGCAAGTGCCATTTTAAATGGCGTCAAGGATAATTTTTATTTTAGATGTTAATTTTGCTCTAGAACTTAAAAGTCAACAATTAAACCAATACATGTTTTTATTAATTCATTTGATTAAATAAGATAGGCGGTTATTAATTAGTACACCTATAGTAAAATAAAATATGTTATACAGAGTGTAAATATTTTAATGGTTGATAAGGGAAATTTAAAAACAATAAAAGATAGATATGTTGTTTTTAAAGTTCGAGAACTGGAGTAAAAAAGACGGTCCAAAATTTTAAAAATTGACTTTTAAATTTATTTTTTAGTAGTAGTAGTAGTAGTAGTAGAGAAGGGGCGGCGCGAAGCCTGGTAAGTAGGCCTCCCTGGGCCCTTTCTGCCCTACCCCGAGCCTGCCCCGAATCCACCGCCTGCACCACTGGTCTGGCAGTCTGCTCATCTGGTTTCACTGTTCTTTTTGCAAAGTCCAGTATTTTGTCCCATTTGAGCGTGTGCAGGTCCTGCTCATCCAGGGTCGGGAAACCGAATACCTGGTATCTCGTCCTCTGGTATGCCCCGCAGTTCGCTATAACGTGTCGAGATGTCTCTTCTGCCCGCCCGCATGCCCGGCAGGTCGAGTCATTCTCCACCGCGATCCGGGTCATGTGCTTCCTTAGTCGGTTGTGACCTGTTATGATTCTTCTCAGAAGACCAGCGCCCCTTCGCGATCTCCCCAGAAGCTATTTTTGTCTGGCTACATCCGGGCCCTTCACGAAGTCCTTGGTCTGTCTGCATCCTGTTCCTCCTCTCCAAGCGGTCGTCATGGCATCGTTGGCCCATTTATTGAGTCGACTTTGCAATTGCCTTTTGGTTGTTCCTAGGAGTGGTTCCGGCTCTACATACTGGGTGCTTGCCCCGATCCTGGCGAGCTCGTCGGCCATCTCGTTACCCGGCACCCCCATATGTCCCGGTACCCACATAAGTGTCACTTGTTTGCCCTCTCCCAAGGATTCTAGTGCATCCGCACATTCCTCCACCAGGGTGTTGTTGATCTTGGGCGACCTTAGTGCCTTTAGGGCCGATTGCTCCTCTCTACCGTTCTTTATTTCTTCCATGGTTGCAGTCATTATTATGACATACACCTCTGCCTGAAAGACCGTGGCTTGCTCTCCGAGCAGGTAGCTCGTTCGAACCTCCTGGTCTTCCACGTAAACCCCCGATCCTGTGGTTTGCTTCTCCGACAGTTTGGACCCGTCGTTGTAGCAAAATTTATTTTTTTAGTTTTTTCAAAAGTTGACTGGTTATTGAGATACAGGCTGTAAAAAAGCCTTTACATACAAAGGACATTTTTATTAATTTAATATTTTTAGAAAGAAAATTAACATTAAAAAAAATACCAGGGCTTTTCTATATAGTAACAGAAGAACATTCATTAGTTACTTTAAAATATGTGCTTTATTTTCTTTAAAATTTTGGCATCAATGTTTTTGTTTGCGTTTAATCTTTTACCATTGTTATAACGTGAGACTTTACAAAATTTTGTTTTTTCTTGTAATTTCTGAACAAGATATAACACATTACTTCTTACTTCCCTTAAAAACGGAAATGGTAGTTTTTACAACTAAAACACAGTTTAGCCGCGAGTTGTAAACACTATTTTAAGAAAATAGAACACAAAAGCATTGCTTTGCCACCAGCTCCTCCTTTTTCCAATTTTGCACCATACCCTTATGTTGGCCATTTAATTTTTTGCATCGGTAATTAATTAATATTTGGACAGTGAGTAAAATCGTGTATTTGACTTATTTTTCTTGTTTTTGTTTTCCTTATTATCCATTAAAATATTTGCACGCCTACCTTTGACACCCTGTATTAGTTATTTAGGTTGAAGCTTCTTTTTTTCTTGTAAATATTTAAGAACCTATGAAACATGATTTTCTTTTTAAGGAAAATTTAGAAGCCAAGCAAGATTTAATTAGTATGTCAATGTTTGAAATAATACACATTGCAAAACTCAAGGATAGGACGAAACGATGTGTTATAATAAATTTAAAAAAAAATTATATATTTTTAATTAAGCAATTAATATTCTGTGTAAGAATTGCAAAAGGTCTTTTAATCCAAATTCGGTCCATCCTCGTTTAAATGTTTGTATGCTCCTTTTTCATCATATTTCAACCGAAAATGTTGGGGGCCTCGGTTTTGGTTAAAAAATTCGCATAGAGAAAATACTTTTGACAAATTCAATTCAATAGTTTTGTTACTTATGTAAAAAAAATTATCTGCTAGCCAGAAACTATTTTCTTACACAGGAGTAATCACAGCTATTTAAATATATATATATATTTATCTTTCTTATAACATAATAAAAGTGATGGGCGCAAATTAAAAATTTTAAGATTAGGTATCGAATATCGGTCACATCGACGATTCACCTAAGAAACAGTTGTATTACTCTAAAACCTAAGGACATTTTCAAAGGCTTAGCAAGCAAGACAATCTCACCCTTTCTCAGCTTCTTTAGATGAAAGCGTTATGTTTATCATTCGAAGAAGAATTTAGTTCTTCTTTTGTAGTTTTCTTTTTGTCACCGTAAAGTTAAAATTTTTAATTGCTTTTATTATGGTATAAGAAAGATAAAAAATTATTTTCTACTTTTGAGTGCATTTAATAAAAGCTTGTTCTTTAAAAGTTTTTTTTAATATAAATTTATTTTTTAATTTTTAGATGTGTACCCTAAATCGTCCATTTTGAATCCGCCATAGTGAAATTTTCAAATATCATCAAAAATTCATATCCCCTTCCCGAAAAACCCCTGTATGCCAATTTTGATTTAAATCGAACAAACTAAATCTTCTTCCCCCTCCACTTCCCTCGTTAGAGGGAAGTCTGTACCTAATAATACCATATTATTGTATTGTCGGCGGAACTGTAAACACATACCAAATTTGAACACACCCCCTTAATTTTTAGATTTGTACCCTTAATGGTCCATTTTGAATCCGCTATATTGAAATTTTCAAATCTGATAAAAAATTCATAATTCCCCTTCCTAAAAACCCCTGTATGAAAATACCATATTATTGTATTTTCACCGGAACTATAAACGCATACCAAATTTGAACACAATTGGATGTGGATAAGTCAGTTAAAATTTGTTAGCCGAAAATACGAAAATCGTCCATCTTGAATCTGCCATATTGAAAAATTCGTATTCCTTATCCCCAAAAGCCCCCGTATACAAATTTGGTTGAAATCGGATAAACTTAGAAGTTTTCCCTCCTCCACTCCTTTCGTAGGGGGGAAGGGGGCTAATAATGGCAGATTATTGTATTGTCACCGGAACTATAAATGCATGCCAAATTTGAAGGCAATCGAATGTGTATAAGTTAGTTAAAATTGGTTATCAAAAGATGAACAAAAATCGTCCATCTTGAATCCGCCATATTGAATTTTCAAAATCTTATTAGAAATTCGTTATCTCCATCCCCAAGTGCACCAACACACCAAATTTCAACGAAATCGGGCGTAATTCAACTGTACCCCCCTCCACCCCCTTTCAATAGAGGGGGAGCTGTCAATTTCATCATTTCATTTGTGTTGTCACCGCAACTATATAAGCATGCCAAATTTGAAGCCGATTGGATGTCGGGAAGTTGGTCAAAATTAAGTTGCAATATTCCACCCGAACAAACATATTTACATACATTGCAAGTTAAATAAAAGCTTGTAAAAAATGTTTATTTATAATAATGACAAAATTAAATTATTTGTTCTCAGAATCATGTTATAAATGCGCCGCAGGCGAAAATTTTGAGACAATTATTCTAAAAGTGCTTACTTGCTCCTCAGTATTATCGGGGTTGTTGCCAAAAAAGTAGGGTTATGACAGTGGCGCACCCAGGAATTGGCTTGGGGAGGGGGAGTTAAGGATAAATAATTTAAAAAAAACTTAATTTGAAATAAAAACGTGACCATAATTGATACAAGGAAACAGGTGCTTATAACCGCGAACCTGGGCTCAAATGTAAAGGGGGGGGGTGTTAACCAAATTTAAAATTATTGATTTATCCAAAATTTGATGTCACAGTCATGGTTCAATGCGCCGCAGGCAAAATTTTGAGAAAATAACACTTAAAATGCAATTTTTTATTTAAAATTAAACTAAAATGATAAATATTGATGGGGTTTTGGCAATTTGAGTTGTTTATTTACCCTTAATTTGTTTGCAGAAATGCTAAAATGGACCGTAGGCGAAAATGTTAGCGAAAATGACACTTAAAATGCTATTTTTTACAACAAATCTCAGGGAAAATGTTTTGATAAAATGAAATTAAATTAAACAAAATGAAAAATTTTCATAGCGGTCATGAACGAACGAAATCGAAAAAATAAAAGGTGTTATAGCGCCGCAGGGGAAAAATTTTACAGTTTATGATTTCTTAGAGATTTAAAAAAAAAAATTTTAATGTCCAGGGTCTTGTATTTTATTCCCTACATATTTTATTTCCGCTGTTATTTGATTGTGCCAATTGTATATAACCAGGCTTCTCGAGGGGCGGGGGGTTAACCCCCCCTCTACTCTCGCGATTTTGCGGGAGCGGAAAGATCGATCTGTTTAAACGAAAGCACTATAAAGCTAACTGTTTTTTTCGCGATCTTTTTTTGATTGCAAAATTAGTTCCCGAAATAACTTACCAGAGTACAAAACCGAGGCCAAGACTGATCGCTCTTCGGACGGTGCCCATTTTCCCAGAAAATTGTGACACGACGGTATAAAGAACCCTTGCGCCAATCCTTGAACAGTCCTACATACTATCACTCCCGGTGCGCCCAAAGTCCCGGCAATCCATGGTATAATTACGAACAACCCGTGGTTGATGACATGGGCCGCTAGAAGTATCCATTTGACTCCGTACTTCTTGCCAAGGTAGCCGGCTAATACTTGGAGCCAAATATAGCCCCAAAAAAATGATGAAAGTATGACGGAGGTGTTGTCCCAGTTATAGGTCTGGAAAGTAAAAGAAATAAATTTCTAAAAAAACAATGTGCTAAGAAATCTCATGATTTTCTTTAAAATATTGCATTAAATCTGATATGCTTCTGATAATATTATAAACTTCTTACAATTAACTACAAAAAATGTATATAGGTATTTACAGGTATGTCAGGATTGGACGACGTAGAGTTGTCAACCATAGCTACAATAGCAACTGACATTCCAGTTCTTTGGGCAATGCCAATTGTAAAGCCGAAAAACATTAGGATTGTTTGAATGTGCCTGCATCCAATGGTTGGTCCTAAAATTAAAATGATTTAAAAAAAATGTAATTATAGGCGGCAGAAATGGAAGACCCCCCTCCCCAAATTTTTGTTATTCAAACTTAAGATAGTCAAAAATTAATCTGTTTCTAATATCCGTTTTTACTAGAAATAAAACATCGGTATTTATAGTATTTTCCACCAGGGCATCTATTCTTAAAATCAGGGAGGAAACACTTATCTTCCTGAAATGTGCGGTTCCCATTGATTGCTTGATTATTTTTCTTAATAAAGACCGATAGAAACAAATTTAGTCAAAAGTCATGTTATTAGTGTCATTTCGAAGGAACCGGCCGCGTCGACCAATAGGATCCGTGTATTTCAAGGAAATAAATGTTTTCTCCCTGAATTCAAGAATAGCTACACGATCTGAAGTTTGGTAATTTGGTGTCTCCCTAAAAAGTCAATTGGTTACAGTTGGGCCCGTGCCGCAGGATAAACCCTGAGCGTTTATCAGAATGTGCAAAATCGAACCCGTTAAAAGAAAGTTCAGTTATAAAATCATTCGCTATAGGAACAGTAATTCGTTAAACCAATTTTTTATCCGAACCTTATTTCTTCAAACCCATTCAATAACAAATTCGAAATTTATAAGACCCGTTTTTAATCAAACCATTGTTCATCAAACTCATTCAACATCAAACCCGGAATTCGTAAAACCCGTAATTTACCAGAAACTTTTTGCTAAATTAATTGCGCATTCGCCAATACCTCATGAACCGGAGGCATACACGCAGGTGGCGCAGCGGCATTTGTCGGTGTTACGCGCACATACTTACAGATTGCGATCAATAGTTTGTGTAAAGATGTCACTTGCATTCACCCGTCTTGCATTCATGTGCTATTGGCGAATGCGCAATCAATTTAGCAAAAATTTTCTGATAAATTACGGGTTTTACGAATTTCGGGTTTGATATTAAATGAGTTTGATGAACAATGGTTCGATTAAAAATGGATCTGTTAAATTTCGAATTTTTTATTGGTTTGACGAACTGCAGTTTTTATGGTGAATCGTTCTTACGATGAATTTTTTTATTAACTACGGTCTGATAAATTCCTGGTTTGATAAACCATAGGCGTTCGTGCGGCATAGTTTTCCTTAATTTTACTTTTATCATGTGGGCTGATAATATTGTTATTAAAATTTATTAAAACTTTTTTTTACACCCTTTATTATCTATAACTTTATGGATAAAAGCGTCACTTTCTGAACGCATCAATTCAGAATGTTTGTCCACATTTCCAGCCTTATCTATCCAAAAATAACGATACATTTTGTTATAACGGTCGCGATTCTTCAAAAACCGTCAGAAAATCTCGCCTTTACAAAAAATCGATACGATTTTCAAACACAGGTTTACACTAACTGATTTTTTGTCAGGACTTATTTGCTAATGTTCCTTAAAATTTACTTTCTTAATACTGTTCTAGTAAATAAAAAGCAGCAAGCAATTTTTGTGAAAACCCCTTTTTTTATTTAAAAATGTATTTTAGTAAGCTTATTTTTGTGTGTAAACAAACCTAAAACTTTTAAAATACAAAACCATAGATAGCCATGGAATATGTCGCTGACAGTGTTCAGAAAAGCCACACAAATTTTGTCTTTCCTATTACATGGTGAGAATTTTCGACACACAGTGTTCGCGTCTCTTCCGAAACGACAAAAAATCTCACCCGTCACAATTCTGAAAAGTGGAGATTTTTACTTATCGCCTCATTTAAAATAAAAACACAGCGTCCTTCATATTTATCCTAACGTTGTAAGAGAAACTGTGTAATTTTTTAAATAATATTTTGTAAATTTAATATTTTAAAGATACTCTGTAGGACTAGTTTAATCTGATGATTTTTTAACACAAGTTTACAATTAATGATTTTTTGTCAGGACTGTTTGCTAATATTCCTTAAAATTTAGTTTCTTAATAGTGTTCTAGTAAATAAACATTATGTCAGTTTTAATTTTTGTAGGCTGTTTTTTTGAGAACCATGTTTTTTTATTTAAAAATGTATGTTACTGAGTTGAAAATGACGCAGTTTCTCTTACAACGTAAGGATAAACATGAAGGACACTTTCCAGAATTCTGACGGGTGAGATTTTTTGTCGTTTCTGAAGAATCGCGACCAAAGTGTCGAAAATTCTCACCATGTAAAAGGAAAAACAGAATTTGTGTGACTTTTCTGAATAATGACAGCGACATATTCCATAGCTATCTATGGTTTTTTATGTAAAAAGCTTTAAAGGTTTGTTTACACACAAAAATAAGCTTAATAAAACATATTTTTAAATAAAAAAGGGTTTTTCACAAAAACTGCCTACAAAAATTAAAATTGATATATTTTTTATTTATTAGAACAGTATTAGAAAACTAAATTTTAAGAAACATTAGCAAATAAGTCCTGACAGAAAAACAAAAAGTCAGATTTTTTGTGTGGGCGAGATTTTCTGACGGTTTTTGAAGAATCGCGACCTTTTTGACCTTTATTGGTACGCGTAGTAGCAATTTAGCTCCGCTGTGAAACTAGTCATGCAGAATATATTTAAAATATTAAATTTACAAAATGTTATTAAAAAACTGACGCAGTTTCTCTTACAACGTTAGGATAAATATTAATAACGCTGTGTTTTAGTAAGAAGTAAAAATCACCACTTTCCAGAATTGTGACGGGTGAGATATTCTGTCGTTTTTGAAGTGAACAATGAAAAATAAAACGTGTCAAACTAGGTTTACTGGTAGCACAATTCTATAGTATTTTTAAATAATTAAATTTTGTTTTCAACAAACCGGAAAGTACAAACTTTCCGTAGAATTTTTTGTACGGAAAGTGTAACTACAAAGATGGGTACAAAGATAGGACCGGAAAATAAAACATAGACAATAAAAGGAAGAAGAGACCAGAAAATTATCATTTTCCTGTCTATGTTTTATTTTCTAGTCCCATTTTTATTCAAGTTGGCTATGACTTTTGTTCACAGTTTTAAAACTTTTTTAATAATTTTTTTCTAATTTTTCAAAAATTTTTTTTGGTTTTTTATAATTTTTTTAAATTGTTTTGTTTTCTCTAGGTATAAAAATAGGCGAATATTAGTGTGTTGAAAAAAATAAAGTACGATACATAACCGGAAACTTACTTTACAGCTCCACAGATTTACAGGTCTCGCCTGTAAACTTTCTGTGTCAACCTGTAAAGTTCCCTTTTTCGGTCTAGTAATGTAAATACCTTTGTCACGAGTCTTTTATGGCCAAAATTTAAATAAATACCCTTTCCGCCAAAATTTCTGTCCGCCTTTATTAAAAACACAATTTTACTCACTGCCCGCAAATAACCAAACAAAAACAGAAAATACCTTAAAATTTTGAGAAATAACAGATACCAGAAAAAATTACATAATCCCTTTCCTTTCAATGCGAACTTTTTGAAAAATTAGTACTAAAAAGTAAATAAATCTTTTAAAATGTAGACACTTTTATAAATTGTTTTATTCTATAAAAATTAAAAAATATTAAGCTGTTTAAACTCTAGGGGGCATCTTTTGTAAAATATTTTAAACTAAAATATTTTTTTTCATACCTTCATCCAAAACATGATTTTAGTAACTGTCTAAAGTAAAGCATGGCTTTACTTTAGACAGTTGGCTTTTTTGGTTACCGATGCAAAAAAATTTTTTTTTGATCACGTGTGCAAAAAAAGATTTCTGTCCGTTTTTTACCGAAAATTAAAGAGAAATAGCGGAATATAGTAATATTGAAAAAATCTAATTATCCTTGCCTAGAAATTAAGTCATTACCGCCGGTTTTCACCAAGTATTTACGAAAAAAATCATAAAAATTTCAAACTGTCAAAGATTAAAATGTCGCAACAATGAACGCCACCGAGTAAAAAGGCACATCGCTATGGAAACCGCATTGTTATTTCATTTACCAGCCGCCTTGATTTATAGTTTAAAGATGGTGTGTTGCGAGAACTGTTCTTCTTTCGAGATTTTTAAAAGTATTTTCCCGTTTTTCTTAGATTTTTTGATAAAGGTATTAAAAAAATAGTGTTAGCAACTAGCGGCTAAACTGTGCTTTTTTCTACTCGCTTTTTTAAAAACCTCAGTGCGCTCGTTATTTAAACTAACGCTTGTAAAAAAAGCACTATTTTAGCCACTAGTTGTTAAAACTACTATTTTTAAATATTTGCTGAACACTCCCAAACCACAGTTCTCTATTATTTTCCAGATTGCCAAAAATTTAATATATCTAAAAAGTAAGAACTTGATTTAGAACTACCAATATGTAAATTAAAACAAATTTTCTCGCGTTTCTTGGTATTTTGTAAAAGCTTCTTAAAATATACCTAATAAAAATAGCGTTGTGTACCTTTGCTTTCCATGTAATATACACTAATGTGTCTCTGCTTCATATTTTTGGCCTTATTGGCTTCCAAGTCTTTTTTCGCAGTGCCTTTCTGGTCATCTTCTTGACTTTCCATTTTTACTTTCTCCACCATTTTTCTACGCTTCACTTTTTGACGAGTCAATAAGACTCGACAATTAAATGTTTTTTATTTTATTACGAAAAATCAGATCACTATCTACAA
Source organism: Oxystoma pomonae (assembly GCA_963921995.1). Taxonomy (NCBI): domain Eukaryota; kingdom Metazoa; phylum Arthropoda; class Insecta; order Coleoptera; family Brentidae; genus Oxystoma; species Oxystoma pomonae. The sequence goes on from OY998168.1 coordinate 24,773,209, forward strand.
TAATAGGTGTGCATGTCACGATAGTAATTCATGTATGTCTTAACCAATAATACAAATGAGTCGTTGTTTTTGATTTATCAAATCACTTCAGTAACTAATCGTTGTCACCTGCTCTTCAAATCAAATGGACTGACTTGTAGGAGGGATGAGGCTTTTAGTCTAGTCATACAGGAGAAGAGACTAATAGCGTTTTTGACTTTTGCTCCAAAACCGATCTCGATTGATCAAAAATCGATCCTAAACAGATTCACGTGTTGTGCGTCACGGTGATCTCGAAAAGATTTGCGCGTTCGACCTGTCAAATTAAACGCTCCCAAATCCGACCCAGATCGCTCCTTCTTGCTCGAACCAATTCGACAGATCAAGGTGCTGTGTCAAAACAATGGACACAAACCCACTTTTTAATATTTTTATTTTGTTCATCAATTTTTTGAGTTAAGACTTTTATAACAATTTGGTGTGAAAAATAATGGCGACAAAATGGAAATTATTAGAGTTGGTAGAGTTGCTTTCCTCCTCATCTAGTTCTTCAGATGAACAAGAGTATGTGAAGATGTTTAAATTGTACAACATGCCTCAAAAAACGGCTAAAATCAGGAACTACGTCCAAAAAGTAGTACTGGTGTTACGTTGACAACCTCAATTACTGATTCTTCTGCATTCATTTTTTAGTGCAAAATAAAATCGTATATAATTTGTTTACCAAAAAATAATTAATGTTTTTTGAGGTTATGTTATGTTATGTCAGGCAAGAATGGTGCAAAAATACGTTCGGCTATAGGGCAGTCTAAAAAAAATAATATGGCCGATCCAATATGGCCGCTGTAGGGTAAAATAAACCGTTTTTCCATAAGACGTAATGCTAACTTAATTCAAAAGTTTGGCAAATAAGAAAAAGACGCAGATTAAGCAAAGTAATTTTTTTTTGAGTAACAGTGGCAGTGGCGGCTCGTGATCTAGGAAGAGGAGGTTCACAAATTTGAAAAATTGACAGTGAATTTTTTTTGTAGGTTGCACGACTAGAAGTCATGTTCATTTTAAATTTTCTGTTGTAGTTCCTAGAATTGTCCTTAGTGGTTTGCGCCAAGTCAATTTCGGGTCTACCAGCATTTTTTATTTCAATTTTTTGCTCAATACTCAAAGAGTTAAGATTATTTTATGAGGACTCTACCGTGAAAATGTTCATTGTAACAATTGTTAAAATAATACAATAGAAAAAGTATAAAATAAAAGTCCTTATAAAATCGCTAAACGAGTGAATGCATCACGAACCACAGCAACAAGGCAAAGCAAGCGGACTGGAGCACACCAAGGGGCTGATTCCTAAATTTCGTAGAAAAGATCGCACGGGAACGGTCCTCTCCCAGATATCTACCAATAGTAGACTTTGAAGCGATCACAAATTATACGATTGCCGTGTATCGAAGGAACTTTCCTACACTTTCAACTTTCATACACCTACCCCCGGACCAGGTGAACGAGCGCTCTTGAAAAACGATAATCCGGTCAGCTTTTCGCGTGCACCAAGCAAGCTCGGCAGCTTCTGAGCCTTCTTATTGGTCGAAACGAAGGATGTGAACGTTCCCGTGGGACCTTTCCTACGAAATTCAAGAATCAGCCCCCCGCCTTTCTCTATTGAAATTCCCGATATCCCTCGCTACTCGTCCACTGAAAACATACAGATATCCTGCTAGGCTCCACCTACTTCATCGCATCTGCGACTGTTCCGCGTCATCAAGCAGAGGTTCATTTCATTCGGCGTCGGCGCGGCGGACGCAAGATAGAGCAGCTGGGACGCGTTCAGCGGCGGCTGGAGCCAAACCAAAAACGGTTTTACCCCTTCCACTCAAAATGTTAAAAATGGCATTGACATTGGCGAATCAGCTTTGAACGCACAAAGTCGACTGTCGTATCTTAAGTATTTTTGCTAGACACGAACAGTCTGTTTAAAAAGGAAAGGGACTGTCGGAATTTTAAGCCACGGCTATTTGATAGATTTTTCTAAACAGATACCTACTCCCTACCTTCTGTCCGCAAAATAAACGCATTCCCCTCACAATCCACAAGTGTGGCGTCTACACAATTCATTGTATGCAAGAAAAAATGGAGAAACGTGTTGCACTTTTCATTTTCAAATGATTTTTTTCAATTTGTTAGGTAAGGAAAACCTCGAAACTGATTTTTTATTTCGTTGACCTCGCCCGCGGACCAATAACAACAAGCGATCCCAATTCTAGCGGCGCTTTCGAGTTCCTCCAAAATTGGTATGGCTTCAGCTGGAGCCATTTCTGAACGGCTAATGCTAATTTTGGTTTGGCTCCAGCCGCCGCTGAACGCGCCCCTGGTAGCAGGAACTGCGTTGAAAAGACGGACGCGGAAATGAGAGCGCGCGAGACAGAAAAAGACCTGACTTGACGCGAAATTTTAACAATAAAGTCAAAATTCGCAATTAAACGTGAAAATGTTCCTCTTCCTATCTCTGTCGCACCCGTGTAATTACAGATAACGTCATCTCTCTCAAATCAGATGGTGCAACGGGCTATCTTCAAGCCGATCTGGCCCGATCTTCAGGCTGAACTGAGAGAGACAATGCCTATCCACACTGTGCAAGTGCGAGAGAGATAAAAGTACATAAAATTGCCTCTTTAAATTGCGAATTTTGAGTTTATTTCTAACATTTTGGCAAAATGCTCGTTTCTCTCCGATTCAGAAAGGATTACTCTATAAAATAGTCACTTTGTTTAACCTGAATTTTTTTCCTTTTTCCCAAAATTTTCATTTTTATTAGCTTTACGTCTTATGGAAAATCGCTTTGTTTACCCTACAGCCACCATTTTTAAAGGGTCATTACGTGATTCATGGCTGATTTTGACAATTTGTTAGACAGCCCTATTGATCGCGATCGCGATCTACCCTCAAAAACCGCTCCCGGACAATCCGAGATCAATCTAAAAAAAAATTGCGTGTTCGATTTAAAAACGGATCACGCTCCCGCGGAGATCTGCGTGTTCGATTTATGCCCCAAACCTCTGGCGGATCGCTTTTTCCTGCCCCGTCAAGTTCGATGGATCAAGGAGTTGGATGAAATCAATAGACATAACCTTACTTTGTTATTTTTTATTCCTTTTATTTTTGAACGCTTATGGCATCTTTTTTGAAAATAAATTAATAGAAATTAGAGTATGAAATATGAATATTGTGCAAAAAGTGGTATCTGAATATACAGAAAAGTGGTAAAGTAAAGCTTTTTGTGTTGAATTACACTAGTAAACACCCTTTATATATATATATATCTGGAAAAGTTTTAAAAAAAGTAAACGAAATCTGCGGTTTTGTAATGAATTGTAGAGCGTAAACGTGTTCAGTTTGCGATCACAAGTCCATGTCGTATCCGGATTCACTCCCGGACAGATCTGTGACGTCACTGCTCTGGCTGGGTGATCTAAGAGCAGTGTAAATCGAAAACGCTGTATAATTCTTCGATCTACGCTCAAAAATCGCTCCCCAGCAATCCAAAAAATATTTGCACCTTCGATTTAAGAGAAGATCTGGGGTCCTATTTTCGAAACTATGCGAAATTATTCGCATGCGACTACTTCCGTCTCTTCCTATATCGTATATAATAGAAGGCAAAAGACATGCCGATATGCTGATTCGTGGGTAGTACGTGAAAGAATAACCGGAATTTTATGCGAAACAACACGAATACCCTCCACTTACTCGTGCAATATTGCGTTAAACCACTCGAATTCGAACGCGGTCCACACATAGCGGCTTATCTTTCGCCTCTCATTTCACACGGTATAGAAAGAAACTGACATAAAAATTGTCGATTATTTAGTACACGTATGCGGATACTTTCGTATAGATTCGAAAATCAGACCCCAGGCCTCTGCCGCCGAGATCTGCGTGTTCGATTTGTGCCCCAAATCTATGGCTTTTTCTTGCCCCGTCAACCTTGACAGATCAAAGAGTTGGATCAATACAATAGACATAACCTTATACTTTATTATTTTTTGTTCCATTTATGTTTAAAAGTTTATGGCATCTTTTTTGAAAAAAAATGGACAGAAAGTAGAGTTTATGAACATTACCACTGGGATTTACTAAGATCTAAAATCCCACAGGTCTAATATTTACACCTGTGGGAGGTAGGTACTAAATTTTAAAACCAATTTTCGAAAAATACTTACCCATACATAAAAGACACAAAGCTATTGATTATTTTGTATTGTTATTACTAAATACCACTGACACACTGCTTTTTTTTCTCAAAATATACCATACTTTAGGAGAAAATGCCCTAAAACTAATTTTCTTTGACAGGTGTCAAAATGGCAAATGGTGAATACGCCAAAAATTTGGCACATAATAGCTTCATTATCTGTGTGTGAGGTTATAAAGTTCTTCTATCTTTGTTGTCTACTTTTTTTTCTGGGGAAAAGTGGGGGGGGTCGATCGCCAAGTCGCCACTTGGGGTGCGTACAAACATAGCTTAAATAAAAGTTGCTGGCGGCATTTTTTCTTGCACTTTTTGGTCGTCGGGTTTAACTATTTTGACTTTTTCTGTTCGTCAAATATCTGTATTTAATTTGTATTTTAATTACTAGACTATTTAGCTAAAAGTTTAATTGTTGCAAATATTAATTTTAAGTGTTTGTTTTGATATACTTCATAAGAGTCTATAAATTAATAAAATATGGGTGATAAAAATTGAAGTAGTTTTTGTACTGTATGACCTACAAAATGATACCGACATACACAGAAAAAAGGTTTAATTGAGCCTAATAAATATTTGTTTCCCATGGTCCAAACAAGTATTTATTTAAATCAAATAAATATTTATATCTGTCGAGGGGGCAACCGCTAGTTCAAAAAATGTGACATGATTGCCAATTTTGTTGAATGGTCAGTGATTGCCGGGGACTGCCGAGGGATTTTCAAAGACTCCTAAGGCCTCTTAGGAGCTGCTGGTCTACAAGCCAGGGTTTGGCGGGGTTGGGTGAGATTTAGGCAGTCGCAGTAACTGCAAGGGACTGCAAGCAGGTAAGATTTGTGACATGATTGCCAACAGTGGTTACCCCCACGATTTTTGCCAACCAAGATTTATTTGACTTAGAGAAATTTATGACCTCAATAACTTCAATAAATAAACATTTGTTTGGACCATGGGGAACAAATATTTATTTGGCTCAATTAAATCTTTTTTCTGTGTAGCGGCAGATTATGCTGCCTTTCTTTTTTGAATAGGGCTAAAGAGTTACCTACATATTTGTTGTCTTATGAAAATAGATTAAATCGTAAAATGAGCGAAACTTATCCAAAATAAGTTCGTTGAACGGCAAAAAGACAGATAAAATAAATGAAAACATTAAAAATGAAAATAATTTGCCCGAAACTTAAGAAGATCGAAAATAATTTGGAGAAACCGCATTTTGCCAATTGGTCCAAAAAATCGCAGTAAATTGTGAATGTATATATGTATACTTTTTCATAGTGATGTCTGGATGCAGCACGAAAAGAGAAAAGTTTGTTGTAATATCTTTAAAAAATATGGAAATATGGAATTAAAAACCGGCCAAAGTATTCCTTCGTAGTGCTATAAGGATGATTGCTCCGATTTTGCTGCGTTTTAGATGTTTTTGAGAGTTCTCTGACGATTTGCCGAATACCTTCGTTATATATTTTTGCAAAACGACTCTTGTATTTTTGTAAATTTTAAATTTCTGGTACTTTAGTAAGATCATTTATTACTAAATCATATCGAGGTATTTATTAAGAGAGTAATAATAATAACCCTTACATTTTTAGGATAGGTGTAGTAGAATGAGTTGCCAAAATTGAATCAAAAGTTTGTTAAAACGAGTCGACACCGATTTGATTCAAAATTTTAATAATAACCCTAAATAAAGTCTATTAATTTAAACAATATTGATTAGAGTTTAATCAATTTTGATTACTATTTAATCACTTTTGTATTCTATTTAATCACTGTTGAGTACGTTCTAATCAATTTTTTTTTTAATCCATTTTGATTACTTATTTAATCAATTTTGAGTATCTATTTACTCAATGTTAAATACTTATTTAATCAATTTTGAGTACCTGATACTGCATATTTTCCATCCCCTTAATCATTCTAAAAAAATTTGGCTTGCATTTTATTTCCTAATAGCACAAAAATATTCCCCGAACATTCGCTGAATATTCAGCTAGGATATTGGGAACATTCCCTGAATGTTCCCTCAAATCCTCTAAGCATACCAGGGATGTTTACGGAATATTCTGTGTCCGCAGTTTTGATATTCCTAGAATATCCTGGTAGAACAATCATAGAATTTATAATATTGCGCTACGGAGGCTTATTAGAGAAGTTATATATTAGCGGGATATAACCTTTTGGACATTATTTCTGTTAGAAGAGCACCGTGAATTGCTTTTTCTTATATAAAATCAGAATCACTCCTAAACGGCTTAACGGATTCTATACTATACTCCCCGAATCCTCCCAAACGGTAGTGGAAGGGGATTACGTTATTTGTTCAATGCAGGATAACTTGCGAACGGCTCAACGGATTTTTATAATTCATTTTTTATTGGATAAAAATATCATTTCCCTCCCCGAATCCTCCCAAACGGTAGTGGAAGGGTATTATGTTATTTGTTTTATATAGGATAACTCCCGAAGGGCTCAACCGCTTTTCATAATTATTTTTTTATTTGAAATAAATATTAGCCTACCTCAACAAGCTTTTTGAACAAAATAAAATCTTAAATTCTGTTACGTAAGCATGATCGCGTAGGACTTTGGTAGGGATTGGTAGATTATCCTGACTACAATATTCGCTAAATGTATTTTTTTTATATACAGGACTTTCCATCCATTTTATTTCAGCGAAGTTTTTCGCAAAGTTAAAGACAAACACAAAATATCGATGCACCTAGCCGGGATTCGAACCCGGAACCTTCCGTGCGGCAGACAGATACGCTGCCCACTGCGCTACGGAAGCTGGCGCGCTGAATGTATTACCCAGGATATTCCCAGAATATCTCCTAAATGTGCTATCAATGTGCAAATGTAAAAACATTTTTAGGAGCTTTGAACATTCGTGGAATATCCTGCTTAGAATATTCTCTGAATGTAGGATCTAGGACAAATCATAGGACATTTTTAAGACCTTAGTAGGACATTTGTGGAATATCCTGTGATATGTCTTTTAAATATGCTATGCTAAGTCAAATGTTCTTCGGAAGACATTTTCTGTACATTCTGGGAATATCCTGTGAATGTGCCAGGACATTCAGACATTCATAGCACATCGAGGGAATATTCCTGGAATATCGTGTGCTATTAGATTTAATTTTCGTAAAAATATGGACGTTATACATTAAAAACTTTTTTCATAGGGGAAGGGAGCCAATAAGGAAGTTAACCTGTGAAAAAAGAAAGTGGTTAAAAACGCAGAGAGGTTAAACTTTCGTATAATAAAACACGTACAAATCTAAATACAACTAACTCTAAAAAACGAACTTTGAAATTAGTGCGAAACTCGAGTGTACGGTTACCATTACACTTTTTGAGGCAGCCCCACAAAGTCCTTTATATCTACTATTTTATTATCTCCTGAGCTGAAATATGGGTGAAGAGAATACCGTATCCCTTATAATTGACATGTTTGCCGACAGTAAAACGTTAAGTAGAAAAACAAAAAATTTAAATTGGTTTTTGAATGCAAATATGTTCTGTATTCTTTTTAATTGTAAAGATAAGTGTCAATTTTTGTTTAATCATTTTCTTTAGGTAGAATTTTATAAGATACGTAAAACATTGATTGGCACTGGCAACTATGGCAAGTTATTCCGATCTGTTTATCATAACCTCCCTTTTCTCTGAGTGTGTTTTTGATTTTTTAAAGATTATTAATGATTAAAGTGAAAACACAAGAATAAGATATTCTAAATGAAAAATATTACTGGACAAGTTCTTTTCGTAAATCTTTATAATAATAAATACCGTATAAAGTCGGCCATAAATAAATCAAAGGCGGCGTGCAAAAACTAAAAATGCTGTCTTAAAAATGACGTGACGTTAGCTACGTCACAACGCGTTTTTTATAAGAGGTGCAAAAGGTCTCTATTCTGTCTCCGTAGACACGTTAAATAAAACCTTCAACCAGAAGGTACTTTCTGCTGAATCTGCACTCTGACATCTGGTTGACTTTTGCACACTTTTAAATTTGCTATAACTTTTGATCGAATAGCTCGATTTCAAATTTTTTAAACCTTTTTGAAAGAAAAGACGATCCGGTTCAAAATTTAACATTTCGCAAAAATCCAAGATGGCGGACCGTTTTGAATATCGGGTAATTTTCACCCTCCCTGCGCAAAAATACGTGCGGCACTGGAGAAAATCTAAGTCATTGCGACAAAAGCATTATGTATGTTTTCTATACCAAGGTATTACTTAATTAAATCGGTTAAGAGATAAGAAAACTATAAACCTCTGAAATAAGTGGTTTTTGACTCCACATTGTCGTTTGCAAAAAAATCGCAGTTTTTGCTTTTGCTTTAACTTTTGATCGGATTACTTGATTTTAAACATTTTAACATTTTTGGACGAACAAAGCTTGCGGCTTTGACATTTTTCGAACATCCAAGATGGCGAACAACTTTAACACGCTTTAACCATTGGGTAATTTCACTCCCCTAAAAAAGTAACAAAACAAAATCAAGGCCATTCTACTTCCCATCTCTGCTAGAGATATGGAGGTATCACTTTCTTAAATCAGTTAAGAAGTAAACAAGTTAGTGTCATAATTTCCAGCGTTTTCAATAAAAATTGTTACTAGTAATAAAATTAAAAAATTGCTGTGGTTTTAAACTACTGATTTTTTAGCTAGAGTGGCATGTATTGGTTATTTGGCCGAGCTTAAGCTGAGTTTACTTTGTTATTAATTATCAAACACTTATACTTTTAAATAAAAATAACCATTAGTTAACGTATAAGAATCTAGATCGGATCGAATCGGATTTCGTTACGCCATTTATTTAAAGCATTGGTAATGTTTCTTTGGGGCAAACTTGGACGGGCCTCTGTGATGCCTTGACACAGCTCGTTAATGTCGCCGTAGCTGCGGCCATTTCTGTACACTTCTTTTTCTAAATCTCCCCAATAATGGCTTTCTACCAGATTCAAATCGGAGATGTTAGCAGGCCACTCAATGGACGTAATAAAATCTGCGACATTTTCCTATATGTCAGAAAGAGGCAAATTTTAAGCAAAGGGGCATTTAATTTATGTCACCATACCTGATGATCAGTTTTTAATTTCCTAACCAATTTAATTTAGTGATACCTTCATATACGCAGCAGGAAGGAAACTTTTGTCGCATTAATTTAGATTTTGTTCAGTATAGTACCAAACATATTTTTTTTTCGGGGCAGAGGGGGGGGGGTGAAACTTATCCATTATTTAAAAATATCCACCATCAGGAATTTTTGAGAATTGTTAAATTTTAAACCACAACATGAAAGGCTTAAGTCTTGTACTTCTATCTAAAGTTACAGCAAACAACTCCACTCAATATAAAAGCCCGTATTTTTTTTATTTCTTAACCGATTTAATTATGTAATGCCTTGGTATAGAGAGAATACATAAGGCTTTTGTCACAATTACTTAGATTTTCTCCAGTGCCGCACATATTTTTTTGGCGAAATGTCAAATTTTGGACCAGATCGGAAAAGTCTCATGTCTTGTTTCTCCAAAAAGTCAAAACATTTGAAAATCAACCGAAAGTGTGTAAGATTGTTGTTGTTGTTTAGTATATATCATAGTTCTATTGTTTAGTTTGATTTGTGGGTTTAGGAGTACAATTTGTTTGAATTAAAGATACAATTCCTTGATTCTTGGTTTAGTGGAATTAAGTATAACTAACAGTTGTTGATTTAAATAGTCTCTTTTTTCGCCTAAGTATTACCCAGACAGCACAAATTGTACAAAACTGCCCGCATTGTCCATGGACCATTAATAGACATCCATTAGACAAAGGTTTTTCCTGATATAGTGGATAACAAAAAAACCGAGTCCAAAGGACTTCCAATTTTGATCTATGAAGAACTGCTTTTTTCAGTTTCAGTATCCGGCGGACGTCCATTTTGTGTCCTGCAAAAGTGATGTACTTTATACATTGACTAAACATTGAATATTAGTAGTTGGCACATTAATAAATCCATCCAATTATCCAATGGGTCATGTTTTTTCTTATTCATTATACCAAAAATAACATTTCTCTCATATCTAACCGAATAATTTTATTATAGGTAAGTATTTTTCATTATTTTAGACTAGTTGGTATTATAGTATTTTAATACCCATTCTATACTAGCACCTCCATCCGCGGGGATCAACAATCAGACTTATGATGTTGGAGTGGTTCAAATTAGAGATGGATAAATCGATCATTTTGTACTGAAGGAATCGATCAGTGATTCTTTTCTAGACTGATCGAATCTTTTGAATCGATCATTGAATCAATCATTTGAAATTAAATTAAAGAAAATGGTGACCAAGAAAAAAAAAGGTCTATGCAGGATGCAGCTAAATACGACATACTCTGCTGCAAACAAAGGAATGAATGAACGAAACGATCGACCTACTTCCAACTGATTCAGTGCATCGCCACAGTGGGTCAGTCAGTCGTTTGATCGGTTCCGATTTGATTCACTCGTTTGATTCATTCTGTCTTCGTCGGTCATTTGATTCATTTGACTGATTGAATCATATCGAGCAAACATGATTCGATCACTCAATACTCGCAAGTGATTCGATCATAGTGAATGAATCGTTCACGAATCACTCATCTCTAGTTCAAATGCAGGTACCTATATAACTTGAATATTGAAAGTATCGCCGCTTTTGACAAAACTGTTCACTGGATATCCATTGGAACAAATATATCCAGTGTACTAAGAAAATTAGACCAACGGATATACATTGTAATTATTAATTTTTTCCAACAGTGAACCATAAAAATACTTTTTGGATGGATAACTTTTCTACAGAATTTCGTTCCACTGGATAACCATTGGATTTGGTATAGTGGTACGATAGTCAAAATATTGAAACTTTTGGACTTTTTTGGGATATCCAAGAGCCGTCCAACGTTTTGAGAATTGTATTATCCGATGGATATGCCTTGGACAAAATTTCCTACAGATTTGGTTGTCCAATGGACTGCCGCATTGTCCAGAAAACTCTCTCCACTGGACATTCTTGGGACAGAGTTGTGGTGTCTGGGTACTTGGATTTGCTTTAAAAAACTTATGCTTGACTTAAGGGGAACCTAAATATCCATCCAAGTTGTTGTGTATACTTGTTCCAACGACTCAGTAATATTGAGGACTATCAAAACGAAGTTATGCTTGGATCAACATGTATCCTCTTGGTACCAGTATATATTTTTTCCGTGTGCACACAAATGTATGATTAAAAAAAACTTAACAATTAATATTAGATTTCATAACTTACACGGAAAAAATTTTCGATTTTTTTTAAACAGTTGTTACTGGATGTGTACTAGTCACAAAATTGTGTAACAAATTTACATTTTATTATACATATTACACACAGTTGTGTATATTTTATACCCAATTGTGTTAAATATTTACGCAATTTTTAGTTACACAACTCAATTAAAAAAAGATGCTAAGGTATTTTTTACCGTGTAACGAGCAAACTTAGATTAAAAAGAGACAAGATACCTGACACTTACGGAGACTTTGATTATATTATTAAATGGAACAATATTTATCTTTCTGTTGTTTACAGAAAACACACCAGTGGCGTACCTACTTAAATATAAATTTACACATGGATTATATTATTAAAATTTTACTATAATATGAAATCTGCAAAATAATTTAAAAAACATGCAAAAAATCATTCTACCAATTTGAGCTTTGGAAGCTTCCTAGCAATAAATCTTTGTAGTATAATTTTATACAAAAGGAATTTATTACAATATTTGTATATAATTTATAACAATTTCAATTTTCAAAACAATAAAATTATGCTAAACATTAAAACATTTACCCACTAGAAAAAATTATGTTATTGTGTTTATTAATTTTGTTATTTTTTCTGGTCATTAGCAGAAACTTGCTTATACTGACTTCTTCAGTACATAATAAAGTCAATAATGCTTAGGGTATATAGATGGCAGATGGCAACGGCGGCAGTATAAATCAACCTTAATATTCTGATAAGAGGTAGGAATTCAATATTCTTAGAATCCTGAACATATGTGAATTAACTTTTATTGTTATTTGCAAATTGATTTAAGTACTTTAGCTACCTTTATTTTATAGTCTTTATAAAAAAAACCTTCGAAAATATCTTATTTGCGCATTAACTACTTCATCAAAAGTATCCTTGATTTTATTGTTTTTATAAAAAAAAACCTCGAAAAAAAACTTATAAAAACGTTCGAAAATATTTCATTTGTCGCATTGGGAATTAACTACTTCATCAAAAAAAAACGTGTTTGTTGATATTTTAATCTAAGGATCTACTAATTTAAGTATATTTAAAAACTTTTTTTTATTTTCTGTGTACCTACCGCCACTGCTCTCCTTTGTCTTCAAAACATTGGACGATTTGTTCCAAAATATCACTTTAAATGCACTGAAATATTTTCCTACTTATAAACTGCTTAAAACATCCTGAAATTTTAAAATAAATAACACGAACAAGCTTATGTCTGCTGCCGACTTTCCCCACCCCACCCACAAGACAATCATGACCTAAAGTGGTTGAGACAGAATTCTCTGTCCCTCTCGTTCTAACGTCTTTTAAAAGGATAGAAAAATAATAGATATTTCTCACCTTTGTTTTGTTGTAATTTTATTTGTAAATAAACAGTGGTTATTATTTGCCAAGGAGTTTTCGTTGGACCAGATATCTTGTCTCTTTTTAATCTAAGCGAGTAAACCAAGATTTTGGATTTTATCTTTTATCACCATTTAAAAAAATGCTTGTGGCGCAGCGTAATTTTGTATGCAGGAATTCTCAGAATGCAGTTACTTACGTGTTTAGATTAAAATCAGCCACAAGATAATAATACTTCCAAACTTATCAAGAAAACAAGGATATACCGATACGTAAAGGACTTATAATAAATTCAATAAAACAATATATTCCATTAGAAAAAATATAAAAATGCATTTTAAACTATACCTTAATTAGAACTACAAAATATATAAAAATTTCTGTATGGTTTGATGATTAAAATGGCTCGGGAATAAATCGGTTTCATTTGGCAAGTTTTTTTGTTAATACTAGATAATAAAACGCAACATATACTGTGTTTATACGCACCTAAAAGCGCTTTTATATAAGGTTTTAAGTAAAATCGCTTTCTCCGAGTGTTTATACGACCTTCATTAAAAGTCACTAAATATGTCAGTTGAAAGAAAAAAACAAATAAAACAACTTAGTTAACAACATATTTTTTCGGATAACTAGGGTTGAGTATTTCTTTAGGTTGTAAAAAATGCGCTAAAGCGTTTTTAAATTGTTTATAACGATCCTAAAATGTGTTTTAAAGCGATAAACCACTTTCTTAAATCGCTTTAAAATGAAGTCGATATAGTGCTTAAAACGGTTTTAGTGGTGTATATACGACAACATTTCTAAACCGTCCTTATATAAAAGCGCTTTAAGAGGACCGTATAAACAAACTAATAGAGTTGATTAGGTTACTCCTGGGTGTGATTCTCTTTTATCTCTTTACCAGAATCCCACCACTGTTTTTCACCAGACGCAAAAAATCCGAAAATCGTCGCAGGAATCATAAAAAATAATGCAGCAATGATGAAAGTTATGCGCCACTGTTCTGCGTTTTTCTAAAAGGAAGTACAGAAAATATAAATCGGGATGGTGGTAGAAAATAAAAACGGCACAGATTTGACAACACTGCTTTGCTATTTTTTTGAAAGATCAACAATAGGTGACAACACTAATATCATTTCGAGTGAAATCGTGCAGGGTTCAGAACGCGGTGCGAACACCATATGTGAGGAAAAATATAACTTATTAGGAACGTAACCATTTATTAATGGTTCTTTCAAAGTTTTTGATGCTCGGCTTCATGCTTCATGGATTGCAATGTCTCCAAATTAAAAAGAATTAAAAGAAAAATCATTATTCAAAATGAAAAAAATTTCCCAATTATTTTTATCACTTGACATGTATCAATTTATTGGCTGAATGTTCCATTAGACAAGTGGCCGGTGGCTATGCGGAACCTGAATTCCAATACTTCAAACAAACTCACTTCAGTTTCCTTGGGCCTACTAAATAACGTGATCTTGGCGTTTCAGAATTTCGGCAGAATATTGCTTACAAATGTTATCAGATAATAGGATTTATAAAAATCTACAACCGCATTAAAGGATTTTTCAAAATTTGCTGTATTTTTTTCAAAACATAAAAAAATCCAAAAATTGCTTTTACAAATTTCTGTATTATCGACGAGGCTAAAGAAATAGCCACGTAAGATTTTTAACTATTGTTAGCCGTGTTTATTTTATTTCAAAAATGAGAGAGTAAAGCAAAAAACTATCTGGATACGGTTACGTGAGGAATTCAAAAATAAACATTCCTGCCAATTTCAAGAGATTCCGTTTTCTCGTTTCCGATATCCTTCCCGGTAAAGATTGGCCCAAAAAAAGCAAAGCAGTGTTGTCAAATCTATGCCGTTTTTGTGGACTTAAATTAATTTTTTTGTATACCTTCGTCAAAAATAGGATTTTAGCCACCGTCCGCAAATTAGAGAAAAAGTAGCTCTATGGTCACCGATGAAAAAAAAAACTTTCTAATTTTACGGAAGTATTAAAAACAACATTTTTTAGTGCGCATCCAAAAAATGGCAAAATTGGCATTAGCAAAGTAAAAAATTATATTTGCATTAGCCGCATGTTTTAGTGACGTCATCACCGATGAATGCTAGATTGGCTATAAAACGCCGAATAAGGAAAGGCCCCGGTGTACAGGGTGATCTGTTATAAGTGTTCCCTGGGATAACTTTTTTTCTAACAGCCGGAGAAGAACCAAGAAAAACTGGGTGAAAGGCTTTTTTATAGGAACCTCAAAATCATTAATAAAAATTATTCACTTCAAATAGTATACAGGGTGTGTCAGGAAGTTTCTTTTTTCTTATGGAACACCCTATATATTTTAACGTTTTCGAATTTTTCAGAAAATTATCTTTTTAAGAACACCATATAGTATAGGGCTGCATGTAACCGTTTTCGAGATATTTCAATTTGAATTAGATATTAATTTGTATTATTGTATTATAATTAAACCAAAGAATATATATAATAACATAAGTAATATAGTAGTTATATCGGATCCGGATTTATTATAATTGCGAAGAAATTAGAGCCTTTTTTCTAAGTGACAAAAAGCGCTTACTTTTAGCTTTACTTCGCTTGCATGGACAAATTATATCAAATAATTTACCTTCTTAATCTTATAATTGCTTTAGTAATAACCTTTAGAAAAGTTATAGTACCATATTATTAGGGGTGCACGGTGGTTGTAGTGAAAAAAAACTCACACAGAGATAGGTAGATATTTTCGGGCGCACATGAAAGGGATGGCATGAACACACGAACTTTAAGCATGGGAGTTATTTCGTGGAAATGCAGACAGTCGATATTTTCAATAAATCAACAAAGTATTATATTTACTTATGTCCCTATCCCCTGACCAGCCGAAGTTAATAATTAATAATGGTACCTACCTACAATAAACAGCGGCGCTATATTACCCCTCTCTCCTTTTCTACGTCAAACTAGTAATTTTCTAAAATTGTTTATAAAACTGTTTAAAAGTAACTTTTTTAAAGAACATTTTCCCTCAAATATTACTTATATGACCCACTAGACATATTACTTTTATTACACACTAGACACCGCCGCGCCGCTTTGCCTGCGGATTTACTCATTTTTCCGCTTTTATTCCTTTAAATGTCATAACTTTTTTTGTGCGGTCTATGCATGATGCTGGAACAAACAGACATACATACAGACAAAAATTGTAAAAATTGCATTTTTGGTATTTCGTTTAGTCAAACAATAAAATCTAAAAAAATAGTCAATGTACAATTCAATGTACAGAAATGGTCCTTTTAGAGATTTATTATATGTATAGATAAACAACTAATTATAGTCAGGGGGATAAGTGGCGATTTTTCCAAATTTCATAAAATTTCGGTTCAGTAGATTTTGCCTAATTGTCTCCCAAACAGACACACAGACACCATCAAAAAATTTTATATTTAGGTCTTTCTTTTTGCCGATCCCATTAGCCTATACTTCAGTGGATTTTGCCTAATTGTCTCGCAAACAGACACACAGACACCATCAAAAAATTTTATATTTAGGTCTTTCTTTTTGCCGATCCCATAAGCCTATACTATAGTATGGATGGCTAAAAATAGAGTTACCGGTACCTACTAAGTTTTTGTTTATGGGTAATAAAAATAACACGACCGCCTTATTTATAATATTGCTATTGCTATTTTGATAGAGTGATGAAAGAGAAAAATTTAGAGATAAAAAGTTTGGTCACCTATACTTGATAGCTGTAGGTATTGCAGTATGTATATTGACTATATAAGGCTATAGATATTTATATTCTTTGCTTTAAAAAATATTCAATGTACAGAAATTAGAGATTTACCAATAAATGTACCAATAAATTTTAGAAAATTAATAGTTTAATGTAAAAAAATGGGGGGGGGTTACTGTATCGCCACTGCGTATTGTAGGTAGGTAACATTAATATTATTAACATCGGTTGGTCAGGGGATGGGGACATAGGTAAATATAATACCTTCTTCATTTTATTTTATTGCAAAGATCGACTGTATGCTTTTCCACGAAATCACTCCCATGCTTAACGTTGGTGTATTCATGGCATCTCTTTCATACGCGCCCAAAAATATCTACCTATCTCTGTGTGAGTTTTTTCACTACAACCACCGTGCACCGCTGATAATACGGTACTATAACTTTTCTAAAGGTTATTACTAAAGCAATATATAAGATTAAGAAGGTAAATTATTTGATATAATTTGTCCATGCAAGCGAAGTAATGCTAAAAGTAAGCGCGTTTTGTCACTTAGAAAAAAGGCTCTAACTTCTTCGCAATTATAATAAACCAGAATGATTAATCAGCGGATCAGATAGAACTAGTATAGTACCTTGTTAATTTATCGCTAATACCACTGAACACACTATTGACTGTATGTATGTATGAAAATACAAAATTACCACATTTTTTTTCTTCCCCAAGTTTTATTTTGTCCATCTTTGGTACCCAATCAACCCTAATTTTAAAAGTAAAACATTTTTGAACTTATATTACGAAAAAACGGAACTTTCTCGGTTAATACAAAAGAAATATGTAAGGTGGATCTTTTACCATGTTCAAAAATTTTGCAAGGGGGTCTATTATCACCAATATTTGTTTAAAACATTAGACAAGGTAAAGTATATTAAAAAGTGTGTACCAAAAAATATTGTTAACTATTTATCTGTAAAATATCTTGTTCTGCATTATCTATGGAAAAAAATTCACTACAGCTGCAATGCAACGACGACTACACTACCACAGTCTATCTGCACCTTTACCCACTAGAATCTTCAATTAGGACTATTATGCTCTCCCAAAAAGACGGGTTTTAAATAAAGCGTTTGTATCTGGTTTAACAAAAATCTTGTCCTTATGCCAAGACATTTTTTCAGTGTACTTGCAAGTACACTTGTAAATAAAGAACATTAACAAAAAATTACGTGAGAAGCGTGGTAAATATCTTGTTATTTACCCTCTCTTCAACATTATAACCTACCTCATCGACTACGAAGAATTGCACAACAAGAGGTGCAAATAGTGCAATACAAGAAGAACTGGTATTTGCAATTGCCAAAATTATTCCGGAAAATCTTGGAGAAATATCCACCGAATTGATCGTGCAACCTTGCAACACTGCAGCGCTGGCAACATTGGCCAGCGTCAATAGCACGACTGATAGGTGAGCTTCGGCGGCAGAAATGTAGGCTAGACATAGCATCGTGAAGGCTTGGGTATAGCAGGCTGTCACAAAAAAAATTAGTTATTAAAATTTTGGTAGGTTTTTTTTAAAGAGCGTTGTGTAAACTGAGTTCAATTTCATTTATCAGCTTATGAAGAGTTTCCTCAATTTTTCATACTGGTAATTCATAAACTAAGCACAATTTTGTTCATAATCATAATGTTAAATATATTATTGGTTATAGAATAAGTGTTTACTCAAGTTCTTATAGTTAATTGACAATTCATAAGCCCAGTGCATAATTTTAACTTTATACACTATCAATATGAAAAAATCCATGTCAAAATCAAAGAAAAAATTTTGGCTTGTTGATCTTAAAATAGGAGTGTTGATTTCAGTTTTGCCAATTTTTTATGTTAATTGTCAAAGTTTGTCCTAATGCACTATACTTATAAACCTTTGGGTACACAGGTGCTGTTAAATTATGTATCAACACTAAAATTGTGCTTATCCACTATAAATTAAAGTTATGAATTCTTATCATTAGGGACTTATCGGTACATAAGGTCGGCATAGCCTGACTTTAATAATACCGGCACTATTTTTGACAGTTCCCCACAAAAGTTTAAAGGTATCTGACATTCCTGTCATTGTAAAATATTGTCAAAGTAATGTCGACTTTCATAAAGGATGGCATTAACTTTAATTATGTCAACTTTAGGTGGCACTATTTAAGTATGTCATTATGACAACAAAGTAACAGTAGTAGTTGTGTAACTTTCGTGCAAAACTGTCAAAAATAGTGCCGAATTTATTAAAGTAGTCCCTATTATGAAAAGTTGTGTAAACCCGCCATAGTTTTATAGTCTCTAGTTTTTTATTCTACTAAAAATTACATTTACAAGAAGAACTATATGAATCGATCAAGGCGCCATTACACAGAGAAACTGGTTCGTCCAAAAATACTTGCTATCCTTTTTCGGCAAACTTTTGCAGAAACTTTTCCACAAAATTTTCCTCTAAATTTTTGACAAACTTTTGAAGAAACTTTTGGATTCACTTTTGGACACACTTATCAACCAACATTTCCTCAAGCATGATGGTCTTCAAAATATTTTTGGTCTATCCACACTTATCTCAATTTAAGAAAAATGGAAAACCAAAAAGAAAAATAATATGGTACTTATATGTAGTATTATATATGTATATCCCGGACATGTCCCGGTTTTAGAGGCGTCCTGAGCCGTCTGGAAGTTTTTATAATTTGTCAGGTTTTCAGAAGAAGAAAGAGAATCTACACAGAACGAATATGTTCGTACAAAAGCTCAGACAAAAAAACCTGAATTTTTTACAAAACTTATGTGACCCTGAGAGGAAACTAGAGTTTCAAACTTCAATTGTCTTCATTTTTTACTTTTTCACAACGTTTCGTACAAAAACTTAGACTACCTACCTAATCTTCCGCTTGAATAGATTTTCTTCCCTGGCGACGATCTTCGCCTCTTTCCATTATATATGATGTTGATTTTCCTAGCAATGTTGAGCTATTTTTGATCCAGTTGTGTCCCCTTGACGAGTTTTGCGTTTGTGTTCTGCAAGGCGAACTTCCTTGGGTCGGCAGGTTTCTTCAATGTAGATATCCTCACTCTCGCATGGTACTTAGTAGATATAGTTCTTGGAGATGCGGCGATATGGTTTAGTTCTTGTTAACTGACTTCTTATTGTTGTGGTCGTTTTGAAGACAGTCCGAAGATGGTATTGGTTGCCAATTATTCTTATCTTTTCTGAGATTCCTCTGATGTATAGAATTATAAGTGTCGCCTTCCTTTCAGTATTTACGTCTGTCGTACTTTGTATTGGTGTGGTCTGTTTATTGATCGTGTAAACCGTTTCTTCGCAGATCGGATCTAATTTTTGCCTTTTCTTTATTTAGAGTTTCTTTTGTATTGCAGTGGCTCGATGTATTTTAGATATTGTCCAGTATTAGTAGGTTTGCGATATACAGAAGTGGTTTTGGTTGAATTCGTTTTTGGTGACTGGAACATCTAGAAAAGGGCGCTGACAATTTTCTTCTTTTTCCAGAGTTAGTGTGATGTAGTTTCTTATGCTGTTGACATGATTGAAGAATTGTTCTTTATTGTTGTCCTTTTTATAGATGATAAATGTGTCGTCCATGTATCTTAGCCATAGTTTGGGTCTCTGCCATGATGTTTGCAGAGCTTCTTCTTCAGACGATTCCATAAAGATGTTGGCCACTACCGGCGAAAGTGGAGCTCCCATGGGTAGACCATCTTCCTGTCGAAAATACCTGTCCTTTTCCTGGAAGTAACAATTCTGCAGGCAGCATTTCAACAAATCCATAATGGCATTGATTCAAAGATTGGTTATCAGAAAGGTGGTTGTCCTTGAGTAACTTCTGTTTAATGATTTAAAGTGATTCTTCCAATGGTACGTTCATGTACAAACTTTCGACGTTAAAACTAACAAACTGGTCGTCAGGTTGTAGGTTGATGTCTCTGAGGAGGTCCACGAAGTGCTTAGAATTTTTGACGAATGATGGTGACTCTCCCTGAAGAGGCTGGATGATGGAGAAGAAGATATTTAGCAAGATTATAAGTCGGAGAATTGCGAGAACTGGTTATCGGTCCAAGAGGCATGTTTTCCTTACGAATTTTCGGCAGTTCATACATATGCGTTGCTTTGCTGTAGTGTGGTGTGAGTTTGCTCCTTCGTTAAAGTATTTTCTGTGTTGATAGAGAATTTGGTAGATTTTTCTTTCTATGGTAGTAGTTGGGTCCTGAGTTATTTCAATTTTCTGGTGGTAGGTCGTGGCGTCCATTATTGCAGTTGCATTTCCTTTGTCTGCAAGAAGAATTTTGATCGACTTATCTGATTTAAGATCCCTGAGGATTGATCTTCTTGCGGTGTTAGGTTTTTCTCCAATTTCGGTTTTTTGACTTTGGTCACATAGTCCTCTCACCTCAACATATTAGTTTTTTTTTAAATTTTGGTTGATAAGTATTCAATTAAAACATTTAAATATTTATAATTTTTTACTTTTATGGAAGTTCAATAAATTTCGAAAACAACGTTTCTTTTTATTATTTATAAAAATTTCTATACCAAATGTTTCTCCAAACCAATTTTCGGCGAACTTTCTCACAAACTTTTCGACAGGTTTCTTGCCATAAGTTTGAATAAAAGTTTGTCATTTCAACATCAAAGGAAAGTTTGTCTGTGTAAATGCCCCTTCAGATACTATAATATATTAGGTATAAAATCTCTAACTCACGAAACGCAACAGCTGTAGCCAAACACGGTTTTCACCTTTAACAAAATCTGTAACAAAGTCAAGTTTTTAACATATAGCTATGAGATACTATAATGGCGCTGCCCTTGCATTTTCCTAAAAAAAAGGCGTAGCGATAATAACTCTCCTGATCAAGTTAGTTTGTAAAAAGTGCAGAGCCAAAAACTGTTCTGGGCGCGAGCAGACTGCGTCAGGCATGTGCAGTAGATTTTACAAACGTATTATTGTTACACCTTTTGCGATCCTAGGACCATTAGAATATCTCATAGTTATATGGTTTTTAAGCTATTGTGTGGAGGGCTATACGTGCCTGCTATATAGAGCCATATATTTTTGGTATTTTTGTTGCTTCATTTTAATCTTTGGTTTTATAATCTGGATTTTTTTGAAACAGTAGTAGCTTACCAAATAAATGAAACAGCTTTCTGGCTCCAACAGTTGTAACTAGATTCGTAGCTATGATATAGTCAGCTATAAAACCGTAGGAAAATTGGCAAACAGTGCCGGCTATGCTGGGTATGGCTGTTATCCATCCTGCCTTGAAAACAAACCAAGGTAAAATCTGTACAATCCAATTTTTAGACACTTCAAGGCGATTTTTAGGGGGCGTTTTTGGATTTTTGCTTGGCGATTATACAGTGGCGCAACAAAGAGTGTCCCTTAGGATGACTAAAATAAACTTTAAAATATCATCTAGGGATAGACGTATATATTAATTTTAATTGTTTTAACGGCGGATCAAAAAAACAAAAAATGTGCAAAAAATTTTTGACATTCTTTTTGAAAATTTTTTTATTTATTTATAATAATATCTACTCCTAAGATATTTTTTTTTTCTGTCAGTGACCTTAGCGCTTCTAGATTTCCTGAGCTTTTATATATTCATTAAAGAAAACTACAAATATGCAATTCACGAAAAATAACTTTTTTGTTTACTTACAGCAGCGATGTCGTATTGCATAACCTTAAAAAGGTAAGAAGGTATTTCGGTCATTAAAAAAATGCTCCCCCAATCAACACCAATCATAGCGATTATAATTGCCCACACATGTTTTGAGGTTAAGATTTCTCTCCATGGGGTGGAAATCCCCTAAAAAATACAAAAAAATTGGATTTTGACAAAGAATTCGAAAAGTTCCAAGAATTTTATGTAGAGTAAACTAGAGTTTCGAACTTCCATTGCCTTTATTTTTTACTTTTTCACAACATTTGTTCAGTGAACCCTAAAAAACTAATCTGTGTTCAGTGAACCATGAAGTTTACACTTCTGTTATCTCCGAAAATTATGGGTTTCCAAATTTTGTTGAGAAAATACATCCTGATTCCTCTGTATAAATCATAAAGGTATAACTTAAATAGAGACATTATGTTTACCACAGTTGCGATCAGACATAAGGTAAACAATCTGGCGACAATGCCAGATTGCTCTGAAAGTTGTATCTCTATACGTAATGTTTTTAAAAACATATTATTTTTATAACTTTATCATTTACATGCAATTATGCAAATTCTCTGGTTTGTTTTTTTAAACATCGAGAAACACCCTATTATTATTTAAATATATAAAGAAATTTAGGTATATTATATAATTGCAGTTAAATTGCCTTGAGTCTCCACAATTTCAAATCAATAAAGAATTTATAATGTGGAGGTACATGTTTTCGATCGGAATATCATATGAAAAACCTGATATTTTGGCCGAAAGAATAATTCTTTTTATTTCTCAGTATATATCGGGAACAAAACCTACAACAATGTGACAACCTCGCATTTGTGGCGGGTCAGGCATATAAACGTGTGTACGCTGCTCCATTCAAATTTCTCTACGGCGTTGTAGCTTTAGCATAATCGAGGTTTTGGTATATTTTACAGATTAATCGAGAGTTTTCTAATATTTTTTCAATAGATTTTTAAGCGTTTGTTGCAAAAGTAATATGACAAAGTGCGTAGTGTGACGAAAACTGGATATTGCAGGTGAAAACCAAACATTTCACAGGTTTGTTATCATATGTTTTTTCGACGCCATCTTGTGATAGGCCGCCATAGGCGTGCAACTAGTGTTGCAATAAATACAAAATGTAATTAATAAATATAGGAAAGAAATAAGTTTTTTTGGGATATTTTTGCGAATTTGTGATAAAAACAATATGGTAAGCACTTATAATTAATTACACTATATTTGGTATAATGAACCAAACCCAGCTGCGACATTTTTAAATATCCTATATGAGTAGCAAAAACATGGAAGAGGTGCGTATGCTTTTATTTATAACTACATTCACAGTTTTGATACTATCTGTAGTCAGCTTGTTTTTTCTGCTGAGATTTGTTTATAAATAGTACAAGACTTCCCGGTATAAATATAAATTTTTAAAACATTATTATGTCAGACACAGGATAAAGAATGTATTTTTGTTACAACTTTTTATTTATAATATTTACATAGGTAGATACTCCACATAAGATTTTTTTGTATTTATTAAAAATGTAAAGATACTTTTGTACATATTAAATAAAAAATATAGTAGAGTGTATAAATTCCATATTTTTTACACAACGAAAAACCATCATATAGTACCTATAATATAGGTATCATCCTTTTTTGAAATACCACTATTTTTAGTCTTTGCTTATCTCTTCCACATTAGTTTTTTGGTAATTTGCCTAAACAGTGCGGAAAGTAATACATTTCTGCACACGATGGCCATTAAGGGCGAAAAAGGCACTTTTGACACGTTTTTAGTACAATATCCTACTTGCATAAAAAGCTTCTGCCTAAGGTTATATATATTTGGTATTTTTAAAATTAAAACCAAAATGTAATTTTTTTTCCATTTTTGATTTAATCTAGCTTATAAATGCATCTAAAAACTTCAATTAGACTTAGAATTCACGCCATGCTAAAAAAATACTTTTACCTATGCTAATTTTTTAATAAAGTTTTGCAGGTCACTTGACATTAAATAGGTAAAGAAACTACTTCGCAAATGCGTGTGAAAAAGTCAACTGTTACATATCAATTTTAATGTGGAAAGTTCAACTTCCCACACGCCGTGCGTAAAAAAATAAGCACGGCGTGCATAAAAAACTATCATAGCGTGCGTGAAAAAACGTTTACCCAACGCAATTTTTTTTAAAATGGTATTTTATTGACCAAATTTTTAAATTTCGAGTTTGAAATGTGTGTTCTAAAAGCTACTTTTTGATTAAGAAAGTCATCATAAACAGTCGTAGAAAAAAAATTGTACCTAAGCCTTGATGAAGTGTCTTTCCCGCCCGAACTCCTCCCATGCGTAAAAGTATCACTTTCCGCACTAATTAGGCAGATAACCATCTGGAGAACATTTAAAAAATTAATATTTTCTATGTTATATCTTTACATAAATATTTTCACAATGACAAATATAATACTTCTCCATACCCTCGGTATCAATTATTAAGTATAAAAAAATTAAAGATTGTATTTCCAAAAAAATTTGACAAGTTTGAAAATAACGACCAAACCTGTTTACATTTATAAATAACGAGCCGCTTCTGGCCGCTGCTAAACGTAAGGTGGTTGGAGCATGTGTGAGGAGGAACATGTCTGGTGCAGCGTTGCCAGTGGAACTGAAAATGGTTTTCCCTAAATCTAACGACTGATCGCTTTTCAAAGCAATTTATGAATGACTTGATGGGTCTATTATTTTTTATCATAGGCAACAGAGCCAAAACTAAAACGACTGTTATGGATTAGTGGCCTTAGCAAACATGGCAGTTGACATAACAAAAATGCCAAAATACAGATGTATCAAGCTTCTGTCGCACTTAGGTAAATGAAAGGTTCGGCTACTGTTGTCATAGGCGTCGAATTTTTGTATGTATTTCTTGAGTTTTTTGCAAATATCTCGCAAACTAATAATAAATCCCCAAGCATGCATTATATTTTCGAAAAGGGAATTTCGTAAGCTATTGAAAAAATGTATTGGAGACATATAGTTCCATTAAAAAAAAGGAAATTTGGGACAATAAATGACATTTACCATACGTTTAAATAAGAACGGATAACGTAGATTAAAATATATTAACAGGGGCTATCCTTTGGCACCAGAATCATAATTCTATTGCGACTAGTTATCAAGATATAGGCGTCTAAACAGGGTCAAAATATAATGGGTCACCCTGTACCTAGTAGATGCAGTTCTTGGTGTTGGGGTAAATTGGTTTAGTTTTTGTTAACTGACTTCTTATTAAAAAAAAAACAAAAGATCAAAAGATCTTGGGTGGAAATAACGAAAATTCAAACTTGGATGAGCATCCCACAAGGAACACACAAGAGATCAAAGCAAAAAGAGAAATGATTAAACGATGTTTCGCCCTGGGTAACCAGCGTGGGCTCATCAGTAGTTTACTGGTCACCCTCCACTATACATCATTAAACACCATCATACACTTTGATTTCCAACCTTGAACCACGCACAAATAGGCATCGTTCCGCACTGGTACTTACTTATCCAAGTTACCTGATACGAATTCGTCCTGGCGTGTTAATATTTCCAGTAGGATTATGCTCCTAAAGCAATTAAAACAAAAAAGAAGTTAAAAAACCTCCAAATCAGTTACTTCAACCGAAAAGAAACTAAAAAAACAAAAGATCAAAAGATCTTGGGTGGAAATAACGAAAATTCAAACTTGGATGAGCATCCCACAAGGAACACACAAAAGATCAAAGCAAAAAGAGAAATGATTAAACGATGTTTCGCCCTGGGTAACCAGCGTGGGCTCATCAGTAGTTTCACTGGTCACCCTCCACTATACATCATTAAACATTTGTGTGTTCCTTGTGGGATGCTCATCCAAGTTTGAATTTTCGTTATTTCCACCCAAGATCTTTTGATCTTTTGTTTTTTTAGTTTCTTTTCGGTTGAAGTAACTGATTTGGAGGTTTTTTAACTTCTTCTTTGACTTCTTATTGTTGTGGGCGTTTTGAAAACAGTCCGAAGGAGATGGTGTTAGTTGCCTATTGTCCTTATAGTCCAGCCATCAGAGAATTTTATCGTGCAAAAGGTGGGGTAATAGCGATTTTGACATATGGTGTTTAGATTGGGCCGCCCAAAAAAAATTAAGTTTTCGGCCTTGGGGGAGCGGTGAACTCATTCCGCCATCTTGGATTTAGTGTGCATAAATTTGTTTTTTTTTAAACAACACAAAAACTATAAACTTTAGGACAAAAAGTCTTATTAAGAAGTTGAAGAGGATAAAATTTTCCACAACTTTGATATACATATTTTTTTTGTAGCTGTTAGCTGTAATGAGCTATAGCTTTACAAAGCCACATTTTTTCTGCTTTTTTTCTCTTTTTTTAGTTTATCCTGATTAAAAAGCGACGAAACTTTTACGTCTTTTACTAACATGTACCACACGTTTAATGTATATAAATTTAATATTATAGTACTTATAATATATATTATAAGTATATTATATCTTATATATACCTACATGGTTGGCCATTTAAAAGGGTCCACCTGGATTTTTTCAAAAACTGTTAATTGGAGAAAATGCTGAAACACATCGATGTTGTTTGTAAGAGGGAGACTTTTTGGCTCTTGAAATTTTTATAGCGCGCATCCCCTTTGAGGGGTAAACTTTACCGATATATTTTGAATAGGGAAAGTGGGTCGACTGATACCTTGTTTTGAAGGTCTCCTGAATGTCTTAACAACCATGTAATAATTTCGAAAATCTATCGATTAGTTAGTAGCCAACAAGTTTCCCCCTTACAAACCAAATTGATGTTTCAGCATTTTCTCCAATTCTTTACAAGTCAGTATAATAACTATATATAATAAACACTCATTTCCGCACCATATTGTAGTTATAGACCTAATCCACATATAACATTAGCTAAAGCAACGAATATTGTTTCTCATTATATGAATCTTCTACAATGTGTATTTCATTTTCATTTTCGCTTTTAATAGAAAAATCTTTGTTTCGATTTTCACATTCCTGTGCATTACAAAATCCACAAACAGTGGAACCTTTGAGGCCCGCTTTTCGGCACCACAAGCTCCGATGCAATCTTTCGCAATTTCATAAAATTACTTTTAATAAAGTATCCATCATTTCAATTGGAACCACTCGACTCAGGCTTTGTTTCCAGCCCCAATCTTCTGGGATTTGTTGTTACCGCTCCATTTTTGGATTTGGTGGTATGTTTACAACGAATGGTAGCGGGCAGCATCTTTTGTAGGTATAAACGATGCAAGGTTGACTTTGGATTTTATTGAAGATTTGATAAACCGTTGGTATCGAACTTCCTCTAAGCTCTCAGAAATATTACCACCATACAATACTACCAGGAATCGTTCGCCAGCTTTTGCAACTTCGTCAGGATTAGCATGTGGATTGTTAAAACCTTTAATATCAGCAAGACTTAATTTTTTTTACGAGTCGTAAAAATTTTGTTTTTCCCTGATCAAAGATCGCCGAAGTTGTGTCACATCCACTAAATGCGTGCAAAACGCAAATGAATTCTGATAGATTTTTCTGCTTTAACTATGTTTGCTAATTGGTGAATACATTTTCTCTGATATCTTTCCTTTCCCTAGCTTAAGAAGGAAGATGTTGTCTTGATATGGAACCAATGTCGTTAGCAGACCTAAAAGATCAATATCTTCACCAGCAATAAACAGAAAACCACGATCTGAGCAAAGCGTGGCGTATACCTCGGGGTAACGATTCAAGGAGACTGAATGCTGACTTGATGGCCTGATACTCCAGACGAAAGCAAATCTCAGCAGGGCATGTATTCTTGACGACCAGAAAGTTACATGGCCAACATAAGAAACAGAGACAGACAGAATCCAGATCACCAGCCAAATGAATACTTGATGCGTTCATCATTTAAGACACGTAGAGAGTCTGCTTCTTGTTTGTTATCTAATTTTCTAGGTACTTTTGAATGATGATGAGCTTCGGTTACGGTCTTCTAATGTAGAAAGCTTTGACAACTGCTGGCAGTTCCTTGGTTTACGTTTTTACGTCCGGGAATGAGTATTCTGGAGGGTTATGTTATTAAAATATCATATACTTATATGTTTAATTGGTATATTATATCGCGTCCGTAAGTAGGTATATAAAAGTCTAATATTAGGTACCCGCCCTATATAACATATAACTCAAAAAGAAGTTACCAAAAAAACTTTGTATATCTCGTATAGTAAATATATAATTATCAATATTTTATATTATATATCACTGGTTATACATATAATATACTAAAATATGTATTGTAATATATTGTAATTCACCGTCAGTCAGTTGTCAGAAACAACAAAAACGTATGCAAAATCTTAAAAAAACCTCAACTTTTTTTTAAAAAATCTGGCTTTGTAAAACTGTAGCTCATTACAGCTAACAGCTACAGAAAAATGTACATCAAAGTTGTAGGAAATTAAATCCTCTTCAACTTTCTAATAAGACTTTTCATTCTAAAGTTTACAGTTTTGGTGTTATTTAAAGAAAAACAAATTTATGCACACTAAATCCAAGATGGCGGAATGAGCTCGCCCCCCGCCAAGGTCGAAAATTTGATCGAATTTGAACAACATATGTCAAAATCCCTACTACCTCACGTTTTGCAAGCTGATGGTCTTTTTTAATCTCTAATAACTAGACTATTATCTTTACTGATATTCCTTTGATTTATGGAATTATAAGTGTCGCCTTCCTTTCAGTATTTATATCTGTCGTGTTGGTGTGGTCTGAAGAGTTTTATTGATTGCGTAGTTGGAGAAACCTTTCCTTCGCAGCAAAGCTTCTTCTGTATTGCAGATGTAGGTGGCTCGATCTATAAGAGATTTTGCAATTCCCAGTTTGATTGATGTGCTTAGGATATCTGTAAAGATAATTATATCTGTCTCGGAGCAGATTTTTTCTTCATCATTTCATCTCCTAATTCCTAGCACCGTAACCTCACTATTCACTGATTTTGTTATTTATTCACCTTCGCTAAATCCTTTTCTAAAGCTTCTTTTGTATTGTAGATGTAGATGGCTCGATCTATAAGAGATTTTGCAATTCCCAGTTTGGGTGATGTAGAGATTTTTGTTTGATTGAAGTTTAGATATTGTCCAGTATGAGTTGGTTTGCGAAATACGGAAGTGGTTATGATTGAATTATTTTTGGTGACTAGAACTTCGAGAAAAGGAAGCTGACAGCCAACTAAACCAAACCAAAATTTTCCTTTAAATTGAAGGTACATCTGCCGATTCCGTAATTTGACAGATGATTGTCTTTTACATGAATCATGTGTCAGATTTTTTCATCATCATTTCATCTCCTAATCCCTAGCACCGTACTGATGAGCACCACAAGTGCGAGATCCGGATTTACGGTTACCATTACCATTTTTGACGGAAAGCTCGTTATTCACTGATTTTGTTATTTATTCACCCTCGCTAAATCCTTTTTTAAATTTATCAACTCGAGAGCTTAGGATATCTGTAAAGATAATTATATCTGTCTCCGTAAAGACGCTTAATTTTCCTTCAAATTGAAGGTACATCTGCAAATTCTGCAATTTGACAGATGATTGTCTTTTACATGAATTCTGTGTCAGATTTTTTCATCATCATTTCATCTCCTAACTCCTAGTATCGTACTGATGAACACCACAAGTGCGAAATCCGGATCTAAGGTTACCATTACCTTTTGAAAGCTCGTTATTCACTGATTTCCCAGTTTGGGTGATGTGGAGAGGTTTGATTTGAAGTTTAGATATTGTCCAGTATGAGTTGGTTTGCGAAATATTAAGTGGTTATGGTTGAATTCTTTTTGGTTACTAGAACGTCATTTGTTTGTATTCATCTGATAACAATTACAGATACCTTTAAACAACTTTAAATAGCCCCTAAAAACTTTGAGAATTCTATTGTTCATGATTTCTTTCCCTTGACTAACATTTTGGTTGGACATCTTGGGTGTAGGGAGGAGATTACACAGGAAAACTCTATTTTTTCTTATGGCAACATTTGGTGGCCTATTACCACTTTTTCAAGCCTCAGAATTTTTTTGAAAATTTTTTTAACACCTGGATCTTATTGCCTTTTCCCTATCCTTATATTTTCTGGGAAACGATTACCTGATGCGGATTGTTGGTTGTTTATTTTGTAAAATGGGCACGTTATAACAGTACGACGTATTCAAAATAATTATCTATAGCTACGTAAAGTTTAGTCTAAAAATTTACGGTAACTATAAAGTATAAATAAAATAAATAAATAAAATTTTAACTCAACAATTCAAAGATACTCGTTGTACGCACACGAGTTCAACAGTCACGCTACACGCTACACGCTTAAATTAACACAACAGTGTTTACAGCTAAGATGAATAGAAATGGCGTGAATTAAGTTATCTGCCAAAGATGGAAGATGCGCGGCTACTTACGCCAACATTTCGCGCACGCCGGAGTTCTCTTTCTTGTTTGCTTGTTCAGTGGTTACAACAAAAACTAATGTATTCTGAGACTTGATAAAGTGGTAATGGGCCTCGAAACGTTGCCTTTATGAATTCTATTTCTGATGGTATTTCAAGAGTTTTGGACAATTCGAAATAAAAATTTTAAGTTTAGAAAAAATTATCATTTCTTCTGTATACTTACTTCAATTAACGCTCTCGATTCCCCTCCCGAGTCTAGTGACCCTTCAATGTGCCTCTTTTCATAAAATCCAATGGAAGGGTGGTGCGCGGGACTACTATAACCAAAAATTAGCCAGAAGCAGCACCATATCAACTCTAGGCCTCCAAAAAAGTAAAAAGTAGCAGGCCATCCCAGTTTTGACGCGCAGATATGACCACCAATTGGAGTGGCTATAATACAGCCGATGCCAACACCTAATAAAATATAAAGTAGTAATTTCTTTTTAAACCGACCAACCTTAGATTAAAAAGAGACAAGACATCTGGTCTAACGAAAACTCCTTGGCAAATAATAACCACTGTTTATTTACAAATAAAATCAAAACAAAACAAAGGTGAGAAATATGAATTATTTTTCTATTCTTTTAAACAACGTTAGAACGATAGGGATAGAGAATTATATGTCAACCACTTTAGGTCGTGATTGGCTTGTGGGCGGGGAAAGTCGGCAGAGCGCAGACGGTCGGATGATATTTTTATTGACATAAGCTTTTTCGTGTTATTTATTTAAAAATTTCAGGATGGTGTAAGCAGTTTGAAGTCTTTTTAAAACCACATTTTGTCAAAAAAAGTGTATAGTGTGTTTTTTACCAGTAGGAGAATGTTTCAGTGCATTTAAGGTGATATTTTGGAACAAATCGTCCAATGTTTTGAAAACAAAGGGAGAGTAAGTGAAATTAGTCAGTGGCGGTACATGCCGGTAGGTACACAGAAAATAAAAAAAAAGTTTATGAAATATATTGAAATTAGTATATCCTTAGATTAAAATATTAACCAACACGTTTTTTTTTTTATTTTGTGCATCAAATGAGATATTTTCGAAGATTTTTGTAAGGTTATTTTCGAGCTTTTTTCTATAAAGACGATAAAATAAAGCATACTTTTGATGAAGTAAGCTAATGCACAAATGAGATATTTTCAAAAGTTTTTTTATAAAGACTATAAAAAAAATTATTATCGACTTTATTGTGTATTGACGAAGTCAGTTTAAGTTGGTTTCTGCTAATGACCAGAACAAATACCAAAATTAAAATATAAGTCATCTCCAACGGCGAACTTGGACGGCGACAGCATAAGTCTTTGTGATACAAAGATGAGTGTTTGCCTCTGGTATATTGTTCAATGAATATCAAATCATATTAAGGGAGATAATAAGTATATGTATTTAGGTTAAGGTGTTTGTTTCGTTCCCGCTCAATTATATTGTAAATATTTTGGCTTAGAATTTTTGTTTTCTAAATTTGCGTAAAATTACAATTTTCCTTTTTACTCATTGTTAATGCAATTTTCTGCGAACAAGTGATTATATACTATAAGTCTAATTTTCTTACATTTTATTAAACAAGGCACTTGATAAACTTTAATGTTTATCCCATACCTAATTTCCTATTATCCTTGTTTCCATAATGTTTCGCTTATACCCCGCACCCCTATGGAACCAAGGACAGCTGTATCGCATGAGAGAAACGGCAAGTGCAAGCGCGCCTCCCGCGCTAAATCAGCTCACGTTGACAAGGTCGCTGAAAACATACTACATCTCAGCAACTGAGTTTCGAAACAAAAACTCGCGAGTGAACCACAGTTTACATATAAGAAAAACTCGAGATTATTGGTGCTAACTTGGATATCCTATTCTCCAGAATCCTCCAGGAATTCGGGGTAAGTCGAGTGCCTATTTTTTTCGGGATATTTTCTTTATTGCTACTGCTATACGGCAGGTTTTATTTCTGGCCCTATCCGCCATTGATACTTACAGTTTACAATACAATAATTAAGATCGAGTTTCTAACTGTAAAATTTAACGACTGTTTGAGCGTTTGAATCAGCTTCCCTAGTTTTACAGTCCACTATAAAAAAATCTTAATTTGTGGATCGCCCATCTTTGTCCGCCCCGAACAGTGTTCTTTATTTTGTTCATATTTTCTAAGTAATTCTTTTTGAAATAATTTTAATGATAGTAAAAATTTTGAATTAAATCACAGTTGGTTCCTCGCTTTGCTCAGGTTACAAATTTTTTGCCTTGAGACAGTATATATGTAACATAGATACATACCTACATTATATGTAGCATTAGCATAAGATGTACCAGTTTACTCCCTCTTGATATGTGTTGGATTTGTTTTCTCACAAGCAGTAAACTTTAGCTAAAACTTGGCTCTTTAGAACAAGGTGTTAGATGTATTACTTACTTATATTATTTTGCCAGGCCCACGTGCCGCCCCTATACTACTCCTACTACTTATATAATTGTAGGTTATTAAGTCATAGATCACGAGAGCAAAAATTACAATGTTTTATCTTATTTATAAGTAGGTACCTACTTAAATTTTCTATTTCAAATAAAATATTGCTTTTGTGGAATTAAATAAACATTAAAATCATATAGTTTTAACTATACAATGAGCATCAGGCTACTGTGAACATAGGGGGAATCAATTTACTCTCCGTGCCGTACTACCGAGGTGGATTCGAAGCACGCTGCAGTGTTATCTTTTGGAAATATATTTTGTTTTTATTATTTTGTTTTATTTCTGACTTGCTCGAGAAACAGATTGGTAAGTTCTTAAGTGAAATAATCTCGGAAATAATACATTTTTAAAACTAAAAATGGATGTCTACGAAGTTGCCGAATAAGTACAGATAGTCAAATGGTACTATCAAGACAGACCATTGAGACTTATTCAAGAACTTTTTTGGAGAATTTTGTAAATCGCCCAGAACCTAGTTTATCAACGATTCATAGGTTTGTGCAGAATTTTGAAAAGTTTGGTTATGTAGCGCCAAGAAACCATAAATAACCCATTGTTTTGAATGACGAGCAGGAAGTATGAGGTGTGATGATTTGCGCTGCAGTGGAGGAAAATCGAAAGTTAACTAGCCACCAAATTGCCGAAGCAGTTGATACGTCTTCAGCTACTGTCTAACGTGTTCTCAAAAAGAATGGTTATCATTATTACAAAGCTTCAACTATCGTCGTTTGGAATTTTGCGAAACAATGATGGAAAGGGCTAATCGTGATGAAAACTTTCTGAGATCTATTCTTTGCACAGATGAAAGGACTTTTCCATGATTGAATCGTCATAATCCAACACACGTTCGATATTGGTCGAGGGAAAATTTGCATTTATATATTTTTTTTAAATGTTTGGGGGAATACGTAATTGGGCCATTTCTTATATAATAAAGTTTACGGGCATAAAAGGGCTAATAATTTGGAAGAACTTCGGATTAAAATTGAAGAAGCTTTTCAAACTATCACCCCTAACATGCTTTGAAAAGTTAGAAGGGATTTTTATAATAGGCTCGGATATTGTCTAGCCGAGCAAGGAGGACTTTTCGAACATTTGCTCAAAATTTTTTTTGACTGGGATAATCTTTTTGGTTTTTAGAATGTATTATTTTATTTTGAGAAGTTGCTTTTATTTTGTTTCTCCTTATTATTTTCATTGTAAAACGTTGTTAGTGATAAATTTGAGCAGTTGAAAATAAAACGCTCTAATTGATCAGTGACAAAAACAAGAAAATTACGTTATAAAAATTTGCGTATTTATTGACCAAATTATGGTTTCATTGACTACACTCCATTTAGCACCGTGGTTAGAGGCGTACTAAACACAAGCTGACAAGCCGCGAACGGCGCGGCGATCGCAAGCCGTGCGGTGTCCCTGCATGTACGTACACTGGCAAATTGGACTTCTTTCGGCCTATGTTCGCAGTAGCATGAAGCGGTCTGTATGTTTCCCATGTAAAAAAGCCCCTATAACCACAGATTACCTAGGTCCTCTGTGCTATACAATAGATTTTAAAATGACATTTGCTTGAATGAGGAATATTTCACAAACACAATAACATAATTTTTAGCTAGTAGGTAACTGTGTTTGTTTTAATGTTTGGCATAATTTTATTGTGTTGAAAATTGAAATTGTAATCGGCGTGCGCGAAAAAAATTTTTCACGCACGCTGTTGAGCAAAAAAAAAAATTCACGCACGCTGATCGGAAAAAGAATTTTTCTCGCACGCTGTTGAGCACGTTTGTTTTTGAGCACGCTGTTGCTCAGTGATGAATCAGGAAGACTTGAAGTCGACGTTGACAGTTACCGTGATTAATAATTAACATAAAAATTAATTTTTTAAGCTTTAAACAGGTTTAACTAATATAATGACAAAATATTTTGATATTCCGCACACTTGTAGGAAAAAATGTTGTACCTAACGCGTGTGGACAGTATTAACCGCACTTACGGCATGCCGGTGCGTGCGGAAAAATATAACTTTCCGCACTTGTTAGGTAAATAACTATTTCCGCACGGTCCTATAGAAAAAAAAAGTTTTTTTTATAACATTTACTTTTCATGTCCAGACAACTATGTTCCATGCGTAGACACTTACCCATGTAAACCATGGTGGTCAGTCTGCTTCTTTCGCTTTTTGGTGCCCATTTTCCCAGCATGGTGTGGGTAGCAGGAAAGAACATGCCTTGACTTAGTCCTTGGATAATTCGGCAGCCTATAACGCCTCCTATATAAAATTTCGGTTAGTTCAGTATTGAAATTATTAAACTCTAAAGAATTTTCTACCAACATTTCCAAAAAATTTTCCTGCGGCACTATTACGTCTCATATTGTTACAATTTTGGATTCATTTGAGCAAAACGTGGAAAAATGTCATTCTTAGTTTATTTATTTAAATCTATAAATCTTCACAAAAAAAATTCTCTCTGGTAAGCAAGTAAATCATTTAGCTGACCTGTATTTCGTTGATTAAAATATATGTCAATTTAAAACAAGCAAAAATTTACTTACACCAAGTAAACTAGTGTTTTTAATTGAAGTAGTATTATTTTGTTAAACAAAAAACTTGTATGATTCAGTTGATTTTAAAATTTTTTGTCAGAACAGTTCAGTCAAATACATAAACTTTTTATCTTACACTATTACATATAAATTTACCCTCTATGCATCCTTATAGATTCGTTGCATTGCTAAGAAGTTTATTTTTGTAACATATCTCTCACATCTAACCTAATCCCCTGCATAAGTATTTTTCATTGTTTTGAAATAATTTTATTGGTAATTTATAAATTAATACCCATCCTTTGTCAGCAACTGGTTTCCGAGGCGAGGGGCCGACCAACAGTGGAGAGTTTTCGGGCTTTATAATAAAAAGAAAAAGTATAAAAACCTAGCCAACCAGCGCCATTTGCACCAACGAGTTAGGGAGCTACTCAGTTAAGCCGTTGCACAGAGGGCGAAATGACGAAACTGGGAGGACAGAAACCCTAAAATGAAACTCTAAATAAAGTATGTTTTTTATTATTTTTTTAAATACATATGTCCTTGTTGTTCAACCGTTATATTATTATTCTCATAGTAGGTCATGGCGAGATGAAATAGAAGCGCAAACTTGCAAGTCAACTTAAATTGCATCAATGAGTCGTTTTTTTCTGTAAAATTCTATAAAGTTTGAAATTTTCTTATGGATTTCCAGTACATAAATTAACTAATGTTATGATCGGGAGATATAGAGGTGCTGGTTAATTTAACATAATCTTAACATTTTTATTTCAATTAACTCATTTTTTGGGATTTTTAAAAAATGCTATAAAATAAGTAATAAGAAGGCATTTTTTTATATTGTCAAATTTTAGAAAGCAATTAAAAAAAAGGTATTTTTAATTTTTTGTAAAATCAAAGCCGAAATTCTCTTCTTTAATGCAGCAAAATATAGTTTGCGTCTATTTGCGACTTTCGAAGTTACATAAGTATTTTTGGCAACATGTTATATAATCATATATTGGAGTAGAAAATTTAAGAACTAAAAGAATCGTTTTTTTCTTACAATGTTCATGAAATTTCAGTTAAATTTTATGCTCATTTATAAAAGATTAGTTCATAATTTTATAATAAATTGGAGGCTATAAAAGTTTATACAAGATGTCTAAACTTTCTGTGATTTGTAGCTTTATTATTCACCTTTGATCAAAAAACTAAAACAAAGTTCTTAGGCGAAAAATTAGCGCCTATTTTCGTCTTCTTAAAATTTTATGTACAGGGTGACGTTTTATAAACCTTCCCCGTGACCAAATTTTTATTATTGGTTCTAGAAAGCTGAGATAAAAAGAATTTTATATAAGAGTACTTTGTCCATGGCAAATGATTTTGTTAAAAACATATTTGAATGTGAAAAAATTGGAAATATAGAGTGTTCAATTTAAAAAATCATGTAAATCGGCTTTCCTTATAAACTAATCACGTCATTTTTGTCGGACGTTAAGGGACATGGAAAAAGTATTCTTATATCGAATGCTTTTTATTTTAACTTTCTAAACCCAAAAATAAAAAAGTTTGCCACCAGCAAGATTTATAAAAATTCAGTTAATTATTATTAAAATAAGATTATTTTCAAAAATATTTTTACGTATAGTTAATTGATGGTTAAAGCAAGTATTATACCATTACTAGAAACAGTGCACAACCATTCAACTAATTTTGTTTAATTACTAAATACCTACTTTTTTTACTCCTTCCACCTAGTTAAGATATCTTCATAATATAAAGATGTTTCATTTAAATATCCAAAAACAATTTCACTTGACTGCTGTCAGTAAGCGAAATGTCAAATAAAAAGTAACCTATAAGTCGATCCAGCAGGTCACACCCTATCTTCTTATTAAATTTTATCCAAATCGGTTTAGCCATTTTTGGGTGATTAAGGAACAACCACAAACACATATAAACACACAAACTTTCGGATTTATAACATAAGTAGGATAGTAGGACTGATTTTTTCTTTAATTTATATTAGAAATTGTTTACTTAAATTGAAAATACATAATTACGCCATAAAATCTGAAAATAAACTTCAGAATATTTTTGTCCTCCAAGAAATTAAATTTCGCTCACTGTGCGGTGGTTAGAATGTGACTTTCCAAATTTTGCCGAGTTGTTTCAAGTCATGTTCTAACCGCCTACTTAACTAAGTGGCTACTTAACTCATTGGTGCTATTGCCAACCAATGCGCTCAGCCGGATAGACTTTAGTGACAAACACAATTACTGTACACACCAAAATGTATTCTTACAGGATGTAAATGATTTTGTTACATCTTAAGGCTTGACTGAATCTTTTGTATTAAATACATGGTATAATGGATTCAACAATATAACCTAATTAACGAGTCCACTATTCCTGCATCAAAAATGTTTTTTTAGTAAAAAAAATTCTTGGTATACTAATTTTCAAAATTGCGTTTGCGTGGTAGAGATACACTAATATTTAAAACATTTACCTGATCCAAACCAACCAGCAAATTCGGGTGTTAAAATGGTAGCCATTGAATTAAAGAAAGAACCAAAAAACAGGATAATTTTGGGACCGAACATTCGACTCATTTGTCCTCCAAAGATCTGAAGAAGCACAAATCCCCAGTAAAAGGAGGACAGGATGATGTGGGTGTTGGTCCAGTTGTAAGTCTATAAAAGTTGTTTGTCAATAAAAATTCTCAAATTTGAGAAACTAAAAAGAATATAAGGCTGTATTATCATACTTAAAATTTATAGCATTAATTAAAGGAATTTATTTTTCCTTTACTCTAATGTCTATAGTGTTGATTAGATAGTCGACAAAAATGGTAGTTTTTTTTATACCTTCATCAAAAACATGATTTTAGTAACTGTCTGCAGATAACTAAAGCATGGATTTTTTGGTTACCGATGAAAATAGTAGTTTTAACAACTAGTGGCTAAAATAGTGCTTTTTTTACAAGCGTTGGTTTAAATAACGAGCGCAGCGAGGTATTTAAAAACGCGAGTAAAAAAAGCACAGTTTAGCCGCGAGTTGCTAACGCTATTTTTTTTAATACCTTTATCAAAAAACCCAAGAAAAACAGGAAAATACTTTTAAAAATCTCGAACGAAGAGCACTTCTCGCAACACACCATCTTTGCATTATAAATCAATGTGGCTGGTAAATGAAATAACAATGCTTTTGCCATAGCGATGTGCCTTTTTACTCGGTGACGTTCATTGTTGCGACATTTTCATCTTTGACAGTTTGATATTTTGACGATGTTTTTAAATTATTTTTTCGTAAATACTTGGTGAAAACTGGCGGAAATGACTTAATTTTTAGGCAAGAATAATTAGATTTTTTTCAATATTACTATTAAATTTTTTCAATATTACTATATTCCGCTATTTCTCTTTAATTTTGGGTAAGAAACGGACCGAAATCTTTTTTTGCACCCGTGATCACAAAAAGTTTTTTTACATCGGTAACCAAAAAAGCCATGATTTAGTTATCTGCAGACAGTTACTAAAATCATGTTTTTGATAAAAGTATAAAAAAAAAGTTTTTTTTTATCATATCATATATTATCATTCTGGCCGTTTTTTACCTAAAATTAAAAATAAATAGCTGAAAATAGTAATACTGAAAAAATCTAATTATTCTTATTTAGGAATATATAGTATTTAGGAAAAAATCATTTCAAAAGATCGTCAAAATATCAACTGTCAGTTTAGTGGCGAGCCGTTAACACTATTTTTTTTAATACCTTTATCAAAAAATCCAAAAAAAAAGAGGAAAATACTTTTAAAAATCTCGAAGGAAGAGCACTTCTCGCAACACACCATCTTTACACTATAAATAAAGGCGGCTGGTAAATGATATATCAATGGTTTCCATAGCGATGTGCCTTTTTACTCGGTGACGTTCATTGTTGCGTCTTTTTAATCTTTCACAGTTTTATATTTTGACGGTGTTTTTAAATGATTTTTTCGTAAATATTTGGTGAATACTGGCGGAAATGGCTGGCAAGAATAATTAGATTTTTTTTAATATTACTATGTTTCGCTATTTCTCGTTAATTTTGGGTAAAAAACAGACAGAAATCTTTTTTTGCACCTGTGATAAAAAAAAAGTTTTTTTGCATCGGTAACCAAAAAAGCCATGCTTTAGTTATCTGCAGACAGTTACTAAAATCATGTTATTGATGAAGGTTTAAAAAAAAGTGTTTTTTATACCTTCATCAAAAACACGATTTTATTAACTGTTCGCAAATAACCAAATCATTTGGCTTCTACGGTTACCGTTGCAACAAACTTTTTTTTACCACGGCGGAATGGCGCGCAAATGGTAGGTAAGTAATAAAAAAAAATAATTATAGATTCTTAAAAATTAAGCATTTTCTCAAGGTTTCTTTAAGTATTCTCAAACAAACATTTGAAAAATATGACAAAATAACAGACCGGCACTAAAATAGCATTTTAGACCCGCAAATAGCGGACGTGGAAATGATTCGAACCTTTTGTTTAAAGTAAATATCGGACTTGACAAACGACCAAGCACGTGATGACTTCACTAGCATTCATTGTGATGTCACTTTCATTCGTGTTGAAAGTTTCTGGCCACTGAATCAATAGTTAAAAACGTTTTTTCACATAGTAAACTGAACTTTTTCAGAGGAAATTGTGGTTTTCTCCGGAAATTCTCCGGACCATTTTAAATATCCCGGCTGACATTTAAACGCAGAAACTAAATGAAACTGTCATTGTCAAAAAGTTTCATTGAATTTGGAACGAAACGCACATTTATATATATGTATATGTATATTCCAAAAAAGAGTTAATATTTTTTTCTTTTGTGGGAAAGCCAAATTATTATTAAATACTTACTTTGTTTATACGGGCCTCTTAAAGCGTTTTTATATAAGGATGGTTTGAAAATTTAGTCGTATAAACACCACTAAAACCGTTTTAAGCATTAAATCGAATTTATTTTAAAGCGATTTAAAAAAGCAGTTTATCGCTTTTTATTTGATTTTGGGGTCGGTATACAAACACTTTAAAAACGCTTTAGAGCATCGCTTCCAACCTAAAGAAATAGGTACGCATCCCTGGTTTTACCGAGATATCTCTTGTTAATGTAGTTGTTTTATTTGTTTTTCTTTTTAAACTGTCATTTAGTGACATTTAATGCAGAACGTCTAAGCCCCCGGAGAAAGCCATTTTATTTAAAACCGTCCTTATATAAATCGGTTTTAAATGCATATAAACGGATTAAAAATGATGACTACTGGTGATACTTGCAGTAATATTTGGATTGATTGATGTTTCGTTATTGGTCATTGCAAGGATGGCCAGGGAGATGTTTTCCCTGCTCGCATATTCCAGACATAAGCAAGTAAAAAGCAAGAAAACTTGCACATGTCTTTTTCCCATATTAGGACCTACAATGAAACAAAACGTTTGATTTCCAACCTTAAATCATTCAAAAAATAGGTATCGAACAAAGTCAAAAACGGCAAAAAAGAAGTTGAAAACCTCCAAGTTGGTTACTCAACCAAAAAGAATCTAAAATTAAAGGATCAAAAGACAGTGGCGGCTTTAGAGGGGGGCGCCCCTCCACAAAGGTTTAGAGTCGAATGGTGGAAAAATAATTTATTTAACACTTTCTTTGTATTGCCTGGATACCCTGCTAAAAATACCGCGTCAAAACTAGTGAAAGTTCACGAGTTCGGGTCGGTATTTCATGTGGTTTATGAAACACCACTTTCGGGTGAATTCTCATGAACTTTCAATGTTGGGATGTTCCGTTTCTACCAGTTTTGAAGTTTTTAAAAGAATTTATGATAAGAGTTGATAAGATTTCACCAGTATTTTAAAGGCTCTGCTTTTACTGGTTTTGTTAAGTTTTGAGCGGATTTTAACAAAAATTTAAATCAAAGTTAATAAGATTTTGCAAGGTTTTATGAGAGTACACATGTTTTCCGCAGTTTTTAAAAGACCGACCCTGAACCAGATTTCACAAGATGAGCAGATTTTAACAGAAATATAAAACAAAGTTAATAAGATTTTACAAGATTACATGACAAAATCTACATGTTTTTAGCAGTTTCAAGCAGATTTTAAGAGAAACTAGTTGATAAGTTTTCACTGGTTTTGACAAGTTTTGGTAAAATTGTCTCTTTCTATTTCTTCTTTTATAACTTGTAAAATGTCTTAAAATTTCTTGCTGGTCAAATCTGCTTAAATCTATAATATGTTTTGTTTAATTTACTTGTATATAGGTACTTATAAACTCTTTTCTATTCTCATTGAAAAACTTGCTTGTCAAGAAAGTGATGTGCGTGTTTGACACAACTTCACTTTAGTTCTCATAAAATCTTGTGAAATCTTTTAAAAACATCCCTTCATTTGTACTTTTAAAATGTACTTGCTAAATCTCATGAAATCTCCTGTGTCTGATATAAACTTACGAAATCTCTTAAAATATCTTGATAGTTAAATCTTTATTATATATACTTTTCAATTTATGTTTATAGGTACTAATAAAATCTTATCAAATATGGTTGTGCTTGTATGTCTATGTTCTACACTTTAATACTTACATAATCTCGTCAAATCTTCACAACCCTTTACCTTATTTCTCAGGAAATCTTTTAAAAACGTCCCTTGTAAAATCTCATAAAAATCTAGCTTGCTATGTAACATAATGAAATCTTGCAAAACATCTAAACATGAAATTTTATTGTCTTTAGGATCTTTTGAAATCTTGTGAGTTTTCAATAGTCAGAAATTATTTGAAAATGATTATCATGAAACATCATAAGAATTTGTCAGTTTTCCAACCAATAAAATCTCAGATCAGTTTTTAAGAGTTTTGAAGTGGTTTTTTTGGCAGAGTACAAAAACGAAGATCTGATGACTTAAACAAATTTCTACGGTCACCAAAACACCTAGCCTACTATTGGTTTGTTCGGGTTCGTTGAAATTGCCTGTTCTAAACAGTCCGGAGCATGCGCGCTTAAAAAAACGCGTTCTGGTTTGACCACAACTGTTCTGAACTGAAAAGTTTTGTGTTTGGGTTACTACCGAAAATTTGTCCAGGACCGGTTCAATACTCTTCTGTATAGTCCCGTGAAGCCGGACGGAATTAAATGGAACTGTTTAGGACGGATTTTCTGACGTATACGCAAATTCCGAAAAAATAATTTGTTTCTTGAAAATATACATATGTATATACAGGGTGGATTCTTTAAACGGAACGGTGCTCCTAGCGCGTTAGAATTTGGTTCTATAAAAAATTTCAAAAACACGTCAACTGAGATTTTCAATTTTCCTTAATCGTGATCTTGGATTTTTTTTATGTCGTTTTGTTTACGAGGTATGGCAAAAAAATATTTTTTTTTTTAATTGAATTTGAATTTTAAAAAAAAATTATCTTTTTGACAATACCACACACTATAATACTCTATCTCTTATGGTTTCCAAGATAGAGACATTTAAACTAGGGTTGCCAGGTTTAAGAATTGGTTTTTCGGGACAACAGAATCAAATTTTCGGGACATCTGTTTCAAATTCGGGACATTTTTTTATTAAAAACACTGCAGAGCAAGAAACGGAAACCGAAAAATATACTCCTACCACCTACCTAACCAAAAGCATCAGATCAGACTTACCTCATCATTGAAATCTTCACTTTTGCATTCCACATCCATGGATTACTTCTTATATTATTAAAGCAACGTACTCAATTATAAGGTAAACAAAGTAAAATACTGTGTATTGACCGTGAAACACCACAACAAAACCAAAACATAACCTCCCAACGCTAAACTCCGCCTAACCTACGATACGCGCGTTCCGGCCAAAAAAACAAAATGTAAAAATAGTGGCTTAAGAAAAAGACAAGGTACCAAAACAAGGAAAGGTATAAAAGGAAGCTAGAAACATGTTTTTATGACGTTTTCACTTCAGATTGAGGAATAGCAAAAAATCGGGACATTTTACGTCCCGAAAAGGGTCTTTTCGGGACTCGGGACACAGAGGTCCAAATGCGGGCAAATCCCGAAAAATCGGGACACCTGGCAACCCTAATTTAAACTTGCATGCAATTGTTGTCTATGCCCTGTTTTACGGGGGATATTTGAATGAATATCGAAGTTTTCAATACAGATTTAGATAAAAATATCTTAATTATCGTAAAAGATAGATCCTCCTGTGTGGTATTGCTCTGCCAGAAGGGTCTGGTCAGTGGTCAATTGACCGGTCAATATTTTAGAACTATCCAAAAATAAAGAGTTAAACTTAAGACACTGGGTCACATCACGTGCTTCTTCTTCTTCACTCTATTATTATGGCTTGCTATCAAATGTTCAACCAAAAATTTTAAACTGTTAAGAACAGTACCGCCGATTGCGCAAGTTCTAAAACGTTCTAGAACAGTTTTAAAATTCAGAACCCGAACAAACCATATGTGTATCAGATCTTGGACTATAAGTGCTACTACGGGACAGCCGCCGCGCGCCGGCTTGCTTTGCACTTTGAACTATTAA
Organism: Oxystoma pomonae; assembly: GCA_963921995.1. NCBI lineage: Eukaryota > Metazoa > Arthropoda > Insecta > Coleoptera > Brentidae > Oxystoma > Oxystoma pomonae. Next base: position 24,817,639 of record OY998168.1, read on the forward strand.
ACTATCTTGTTCTTTCATATATCACGCTCTTTGTGAAAACAGAAAACATGCTCTATGAAAGAAAAAAAAGACAATCTTTTCAATACGTATTGAGTACAATGTGAAAACATACTATTTGATTGGTACGCCGCGGCGTCTTTGTCAGAAAACTTAGAATGACGTGGCGTTTTATTAAACCTGCAATATGAATAAGAAAGAACCAACTAAAGCAATAATAAGTAACAAATTAACACCCTGTATATGTTTAGCATAGCTAATCTTTGCAAATAAGTGTTACCCAATGTGCAACCCTTATAAAAGTAATTTACTTAGTCATTTTTACCTGAATAAACTTCCATAATATTAGGATTCACTGCTCTACAAATTTTCACAGCAACAGCTGTCGTTAGAAACCAAACGCAAAATCAAACTATTTTTAGATATTACAAGTCAACAAGAGAGCTTTGATCTTAGACGAAACAAACGCCAAATCCCTGAATTTGCGGAAAAAATATAAATAAGAAAATATATAAATGGTTTTCGAACTTGCATCGTGTATACTTAGTAGTTTTAACATAATCTTATCTCAAAAACATAGAAAAAAATTTGCCCAACATGGGATAAAATTGTTGTTATCTATAACTTCTAAAGCCGGGTCCACACCAAACCAACAAAACAAAAACAAAACAGCAACTCAATGTTTCCGAACATTTTTGAAACAAAACGAGAACAATGCAGCAACTTTTTTGTTTTGTTGGTGTTTTCAGCAACTTTTTATTTTCCTGTCGCCTCTCGGTATAGATCAAAGTGTTGATGCGTTTTTTTTTATAGTTGGGGGGCATATGGACTTCTGTGGGCTTTTTGATGATGATTTTACGAAACCTGTTTTACCTAAGATAATGAAATTTGGTACTCATATTGGCCTTCTGGCCAGATTGTATCATAAAATTTAAAAAATAACATTTAGTGCATCTAGGGGCCGATAGAGGGCAAAATGTGTTTTTAGATTTTTTACTGTATCTCCCGAACGACTTATCCTGCACACTTGAAACTATGTGGTTTTGTAGTACAACCTATTAACAATCAGGCTGATGATGATCACAAAAACATTTTTTAGCCTGTGAGCGGAGGGCCCTGAACAGATGCCATTTTTTTGACAATTTCTAAAAAAAAATCTATTTACGCAAACTTAACTCGAATTTTTATATAATTCGGTTACTTATAGATCACTAAATATTACCCCACCTGTGAACAGCCTCCAAAATGTTGCAGTCCAAAAGTGAGGTTAAGGTGACAAAATATATATTTAAATCCAAACGGTTTAACCTACAGCATATATAGCAATATATAACACATGTAAAAATATCATGTAGGGACCGGAAGGGAGTGAGTTAGATTTCCCGAACGATTTAACCTAAACACTTATAACTAAGTAGCTTCAGCCTTCAATTGCGCAGGGTAAGTCGTTCGGAAGATACAGGGAAAAATCTAAAAACACATTTTGCCGCCCACCGGCTTCCAGGTGCACTAAAATCTTTATAATTTTCTAATACAATTTGACAAGAAGGCAAAGATACCGTTAGGATTTAAAAAAATTTGGACTGCAACATTTTTGAGGCTGTTCACAGGTGGGGTAATATTTAGTGATCTATAAGTAACCGGTTTACATAAATTTTCGATGCCCTAAAGTTAAAAATGGCGTCTCTTCAGGGCCCTCCGCTCACAGTCTAAAAAATATTTTGTCACCCTAACCTCACTTTTGGACTGCAATATTTTCTAGGCTATTCATAGGTGGAGAAATATTGAGTGGTCTATAAGTAACCGATTTATATAAATTTTCGATGCCCTTAAGTTAACTTTGCGTAAATAGATTTTTTTTTCGAAATTGTCAAAAAAATGGCGTCTGTTCAGGCTGATTGGTCTGATAGTTTTTAAAATACCTCACTGCGCTCGTTATTTAAACCAACGCTTATAAAAAAAGCACCATTTTAGCCACTGGTTGAGAAAACTACTATTTTAAGCTAGATCGCATATCTCCACTAATTAGTGTAGAGTGGGATTTTTTATGAAAGAGTTTTGTGACTATGTAGGATTGATAGCTCTTTAGTCACACAATCAAGTGTTACCAGGTGTTTTGTTCGCATCCGTGAAAAAGGGGTTGATATGACGACATCTTTCAACATGGCGACCAAAAATTATAAAAAATACAAATTTTGCAACCGGGGCATGATTATACTCGATTCCACATCATTCGAGAATGGGGATTCTAAAAAATTTACTTTCAAGGTCATCTGACCTTAAATGACCATGAAAATCGCAAAAAACGAGATTTTTCCCATTTTCTCTTCAAAAAATCTTAATAATTCGACGTTTTGTCAGACCAACTTCAAATGTACCTCAAACTATTAGGCATGTATGCCAGATTGGGTTCTTAGAGTTTTCCCTTTTTTTGGGTTAAAACTTGCAGTTTTGTTTTGTTGACGTTTTAGTTTTGTTAGTTTGGTGTGGACACGGCATAACAATAACATTGTTCTATAATTTATTTTTTGTAACTGTGGGGGAATAACCGAAAAAACTTTGATGGCAGTTTCTTTCATAATTCAAAAGTATCCACACAAGACCTGTTTGTTTTTAATTTTAATGTTACACCTCTTAGCTGGGGGACGAGGGGGTTGAACGTATGTAGTTTTTAGTCAAGGTCGATATACTAACAAGGTTACTTACAGAATTTGACAAGTCATTGATCTCAACTGGCCAACTTTAATGCCACAAAACATTCTATACAGCTATGACGTCAACGCGTTGCTTTATCTCTTTGTAGAGGTTCCATCAATGTATATAAGAGACAAGTGTGTAAATATTTCAGTCACTGTTTTGAACAAAAAACATTGAATTAACATGGGAAAATTGAAAAAATTAAACACAACAGTAAACAAAGAAATAAAGCAACGGGATAACGTGGCCATGCCGGAGATACAGTTGACCATCAGTTTGATTAAAACAACTTGTCCAATTGTATAGGCAACTTTCTTAGCATAGGGACCTTGACTTTCCCACATAACAATTACACATTCCTGTAATGTAATAGTCATATACTTAGAGAACAAAGAATGTGATAGGAATGTTACATTTTACCATTGGGAATATTACTAACACATGCCGAAAATAAGTTACGTTCTAGCTCATACAGGTGATATAAATGTGATAGAAACGTGACGTGAAACATGACTAGAATACGACCAGAACGTTCTTTTAAAAGAATTATAGTAATATCCTAGGCACTCACTATAATAGCAAATAAATATCCCTATTGAATATTGCATGGATATATGATTTTGTGATTCAAAACATGTCCAGATGACCACGAGATGGATATCCAGTAGATACATGAATATCCATCAAATATGCATTAGTCTTCCACTAAAAAAAGGGCAATTACCGAGTAGCCTACTTGGGATTAGTTATCAAAATATTATTATAATAACTAATAATTATTATAATAATAACATATATATATATATATATATATATATATATATAAAATAACAAACAAGTGCTATCGAATTAAAAAAGTAAAAAATTAAAGTTAAAAGTTTTAAAATGGTCAAACAGTTTCATTATCAAGCAGAAACTTATATTTATATTATCTGCTCCATAGAGAACACATTGATTCCAGTACCATCTACCTACAATAGATAACATTAAACTAAATTATAATTATAAATCATGTAAATCGCGTTATTTTCACAAGATAGTAATACTTTCAGCAAACATGCCCAAAATCCTGACAAAAATATTCTTTTTGGGAATATTCATAGAAATAACTTGAATATCACGTTATCATGGGGATATTATTATCTTGTTACCAAATAAATATAACTATCACAAACTCTTAAAGAATATTCAACAAAAAATAGGCCTGGAACATTGCTGTCATATTCACAATAGAATATTCCAAAAATCACTTTGAGGGAATATTCCTATAACATGAATATTCATTCAATGTTATGTGGGTTTAGCCTCTTCGTACTCGAAAGACTTTGGTCTGCATTAAAAGCGGACCCAATAAATCGTTTTTTTTTTTAGGAATTTTTTTACGATCTACACCGGATTTTTCCATCATTGGACGTTGGCAACACTGAAGAAACGTCCTTATATTAAAATTGCAACGTCCGACCAAGATCCTTATTTTCGATTGGATAGACTGGGACTTGTTAATAGAGTACCTTCACTGCATTCTATCAAATAACTACCGGTACCGAGGTACTATATGCAAGGGGTCGGCTTAGGGGCTCAAGCACGGATCACCTACGAACGGTACTCTGTGGCTAAAGCCCCCAGAGCCCCTAAAAATCAACTTATAAAGATTAAATTTTTCCCAAAATTCATCATAAATCTGAAACTATTCTGTTAGTCAAGCCCTCCCCCCAGGAACAATTTCTGCATAGCATAGACTATTAAAATTGTCGGCGATAGTGGACCAAAGAGCAGTTAATAAGAATTTCCACATAGCAAAAGTACATCCACTGGATATCCCAACAAACATTTGGACGTTATATTACGTTAGGGTCACGTAGGGCAAGAAATACCTGACGTCGGATCCGACGTCCATCAGTCTTACTGAGGACTCGATTTAGCACCTAAGTGGGGAATCAAAATTCGAGTCGTTTCGACGACGGGTGCTGCACAGTGTTTTCGTCAAATATTACGTCAAATTACGTAGACCGCGAGTCTCGCGAACCCAAAGTTTTACTGTGCACACCAAGTTTAAACTTATTAGGTAAAAACTTTTAAATGTCTAGACAACACACATCCCAATGAAATGTGGATGACCATAATTATTATCTTAGTTATTGTAGATAACTGAAAAAAGTTAGTTTTAAACATTCTATGGATCCAAATCTTCCAGCGAAGGTCAGTTTACTGATAAATATAATTAAAATAGACATTAAAAAAACAGAAACCCACAAAAATAATGCATAAATATTAAGAAATTAATTTTTAAAAAAATTAACCTAAAAATTAGATATTTATAAGAAAGCCCGTTTCTTATAGTAAAACATTATAGGCATTTAAGAAATGCATTTTAGTTGCCAACAAATAAGTTTATTTACATATTAAGCCTTTAAAATGAAAAAATAAAATGTATTGTTGTAATGGCGCATCGATGCTAAACGTTTAAAATGGCGTTTCGGGCGCCCACCAAATTTGTAATGATTATTTACCTATTTGGACAAGAACACCTCCTGCGACGTCGCCTTGTAGAACGACCCGACCTAGAATATTGTAGTAGTTTGGCAACGTCAATTTTATTACAGTTCTACTTTAAAACTCATACTAAAAATAACGTCTCATGAAATGGACGTTATACCGGGTGTCCCAAGGTGAGTGGCCAATTAGATTATTAGATGATTTTGGAAGCTATACAATATAAACTTTTAAACTTTCTATTCTAACATAAGTCCATGTAAAGTATATTTATAAAATACCTTCGTATTTGCAGTTTTGCCATTTACAGGAAATCTTGGCAAAAACTTTGTTATTTTAAATTAAACACTCTGTATATATTTGCAATTTTGGATTGGATTGATTAACAAGTTTTCCGTCGTATCTTGGTTTTTCACAAGCTATCGTTTTAGACAATTTTTAAATTTAACTCAGGGTTAAAATATTCCAAGGTAAATTTAACCCTGAATTAAAAATTTGTTTTGTCATATCTTTAACCGTTATGATGTTACGCGCTGTCAAAGTTATAACATGGCTATTTTCACCTGTCAATATTTTAAAAACAGTTGAAAATAGGTATAGGACATTATGCATAAAATGTACCTAGAATTTTTTGTACAATCCAATCCGAAAATATACGGGGTATTTTATTTAAAATAACAAAGTTTTTGTCAAGATTTTCTGTAAATGGCAACACTGCAAATACGAAAGTATCTTATAAATATACTTTACATGAATTTTTGTTAGAATAGAAAGTTTGAAAAGTTTCAATTGTATAGTTTCTAAAATAATCTAATAGGCACCCACCTTGGAACACCCAATATGACGTCCAACATACATCCTAAATTTATTGACGTCCATTTTCACTTTGGCCCGACCTTCAATTTTATTCTAAAAATTACGTCGTCGTAATTAACGTTAATTTACGTCGCTGATAAGTAGCGAGTATCACCAACATTTGGCTACGTCAGTTTTGGTATCGACGTCACAACTGATGCATCAGTTGTTGGCGACGTCAGGTCTTAGTAAAAAATACGTTCTTTGATGGACAAACCAACTGAATGAATGAATGAATTAATGAACACATGCTTTATTTTCTAAGAAAAATTTTGTACAATACAATAGGTTTCTTATTGACAAAGCTAAAAACAAATAGAATTAAATTTATATAAGCACTTAAAGGAAATCAGTAAATAATTTCAGTTTTTGTCATGTCCTAAAAATTATTAGATTACATACAATTGCATCCTAAACGAAAGTTAATTTAAATTTACATATAAAAAACTTTAAAAAAAAATAATAAAACTTCTTTTTTTTTAAAGAATACTAACATAATATTTAAAAATAATACAAACAGCTAAAAATATTGCTAAAATGTCAAACAAACATAGAAAATACAAGTAAAAATAAAAATTAAAAAAAATAACAAACAAGTGCTATCGAATTAAAAAAGTAAAAAATTTAAGTTAAAAGTTTTAAAATGGTCAAACAGTTTCATTATCAAGCAGAAACTCCTTTACTGAGTAATAGACTTTCTCAAAAACAACAACGCATTTAAAACAGTTAAAAAAAATAACAAGTTCTTTAAAGAATATTAACATAACAAAAAATATATAGACAGCTAAAAATATTGCTAAAATGTCAATGTCAATACATAGAAAATAACAAGTAAAATAAAAATAAATAATAAATAAGTACTATCCAGTTAAAAAAGTAAAAAATCAAAGTTAAAAGTTTTAAAATGTTGAAACAGTTTCATTATCAAGCAAAAAATCTTTTACTGAATAATAGGCTTTTTCAACAAGAATTTTTTTTACTATTTTTCTAAATTGTTTACGATTGTTGCAGTTCCTAACACGACAAGAAAACTTGTTGTAAATTTTAAGACCCCTTTAAATGAAGGAATTCTCTATAAGTGCAAAATGCGGAATGGGTAACGGTATTTGATTTATTTGCCTTGTCGTTTGAAGGTTTTGATGTTTTGGAAAATATTTGCGATTTTTGTGTATCAAACAAGCAGTTTCTAAGATAAAAAGCGATGGTAAAGTTAATATTTTATTTTGAACAAAAAAAGGCTGACAATGAGTTTTGGGTGGTAACTTGCATAAATACCTAACAGCTCTTTTTTGAAGTACAAAAACAGAATTAAACATGTAGTCACTGCAACATCCCCAAAAAGGAAGCCCCTAACGTAGATGGGACTCCACAACTGCAAAGTAAACTGAGCGAGATATTTGTTTTCCCAACTCTTGGGAAGTAACCTTTACCGTATAACAAGCAGAAGAAAGTTTTTTATTTAAGGACAAAATATGGTCATGAAATTTTAAATTATCATCAATTTTGATTCCCAAAAATTTAGTACTTTCTGAGCTGTTAATAGACTCAGTACCGATAAAAAGATTTTCCAGATTGCATTTAAAACTTAAAAGGTGGGTTTTTGACATATTGAAACATAGATGATTAGCATCACACCATTTCTTTATGTTTATAATGTCATCTGTAATTAACTGTGACAATGTATTAATATCTTTTGTTGTCCAAGAAATGGTGTTGTCGTCTGCAAATGTTGTAAATTTCCCTGCTATATCCAAACTAAGCAAGTCATTAAGGCAAATTATAAAAAGAATTGGACCAAGAACAGACCCTTGAGGAACACCACAAGATACCTCCATTCTCTCCGAGGAGACGCCATTTACACAAACTGACTGGCGACGTTTATACAAATATGAACGAAACTATTCCAGAGCTTTCCCTCTTATACCATAATGGTAGAGCTTCTGAAGCAGTATTTCGTGACTCACACAGTCAAACGCTTTTGATAAGTCACAAAACACTGCTGCAGTTACCTCCATGTTGTTAATATTTTTCAGGAGGCTCAACAAAAAGGAGAAGATTGCGTCTGTAGCATTTTTTCCAGATTGAAACCCAAACTGATTTACGTTTATTACCTTATGCTTACTAAAAAATGAGATAAGATGTTTTTTTACAAGACTTTCAATTAGTTTAGATAACGTCGAAAGTAAAGAAATAGGCCTAAAATTTGATGGAGTTTATAAATCTCCGCCTTTGTGTAGAGGAATAATTTTAGCTATTTTTAGGCAGTCCGGAAAATTTCCATTTTGAAACGAATGATTAATGGCCTCTGACAGACATAATAATGCTGAGCCAGAAAGCTCACATAAAATATTTAAGGAAATTCCACCCTCGCCAGCAGACTTAGGATTTTTTAAACTTTTAAGAGTGCATGCATTTTTTGAGTTATCTATACGTTTGCAATAATATAGATCTTTTGCTTTATTAATAAGGTTTCTATAAATCCTTCTGTAGATAGTATAGTAATTTTGAAACCAGTGATTGTTTGAAAGATATTTTTTTATTATGCCTAATGATCTTAAATTAACAGCTGAAGTTTTAATTCCTAGGGTAAGCCATTTTTTTCGATTTTGTTTAATTTTTAAAGGACGAAAAGGAAAAGCTTTATTTACCAATCTTGTTACAGTGGAATGAAATTGAATTAATGGCTCATCTGTCCTCGTAATAGAGTGCCAATTAACTGTAGCAGAAAACTGTTTAAAAAATTGAAAGTTTTTTTTGGAAAATATTCTACCGTATCTTTTTTTCGACGTTAATGATCTGCGTTCTACGTGAAACTTAGTCAGTATTCCAATCGGACAATGCAGGGTTAAAAACATTACAATCTACATGTAACTCTATATTTGAACATACATAATCTATGGTAGTAGAAGATGTTGCAGTAACACGTGTTGAGCTATTAACGTGCATTTGCAAATTAAATGATTGAACAAGATTTAAGAGCATTTGAGTAGCTGCCGAATCTGTATCCTCATAGTTTATATTCAAGTCGCCAGTCAAAATTACTTTAGACTTAATAGGCAGCTTAGACAACAGCAACTCCAATCACTCTAGAAAAAAGGTTAAATCACCATTGTTTGGAAAACGATAAAAACACAAAATATAACAATCTATTTTTTTAGAAAAAATTATTGAGAACTTTTTTTCAACCAACAGATTATTAAAAGATTCAATATTTATAAAACTTAAGTTTTTAAGCATACCTTCATTTACTAGGGCAACAGTGCCACCATGCTGACTGCTTGACCTGCAAAACTTAGATAAAATTGCATATTCTGGGATGTGTAAAGAGTCCTCAGGTTTTAACCAGTGTTCTGCTAATAAAATAATATTAGGAAACTGTAAACTATCTAAAAGTACATATAAATCTTTTTTTTTATTACGTAGAGACTGAACATTAAGTAAAAGAATTGATATGCTTGATTAATTTTGAAAATTCAAACTGTTTGTCAATAAATTTGTCGTATTACCTTCAAAAAAACCTATGTTATTATCACTTTGTATAGTTATGGTCAAATCTGATGAAGAGTTTAAGTTTTTCCCGTCTGACCCTGATCTGATTGAAAATTTCTTATAGTATAATTTTCATTTAAAATGCCCACATTGACTGAATTCATTGAATCTGCGTCAGTTGTTTTTATATGTACAAGATTTTTGCATATTGAGAGCAAAGAGTTAATAAAACTTTTGAGCTGTCTTGAAAGGTTAAAATTGCCTATTTTATGCCCCTTGTAAGATATATTAAAAAATTGGAACTTATTGGACGAAAACTTGCTAAATCTATACACAATATTACTTAGTTTTTGATTATAATATTCAATGTTTGATTTTGAAATTCATATAAAGGAGTTGAAAGAAATATTAAATTTGTGTCAATACACTGTTTGATTTTACCTATAATATCTAAATATAAAGGATGACTCTTTTGTTTAAAGTCATTGATACCTGCCATAAAAATGATGTAGTCATTTTCTCCGTAGTCTCTTGCTAGCAATTCAACATTCTCAATAACTGAACTATAGAGAGCATAGGGTTTTATTACGCATTCCACGTGAAATTTCGTAATTTGAATGCTATTTGTAAATGCTCCATTAAGTCTCGACCAGTCTGATCGCAAAGTAGCATAATTTTGTCTCCTATTTGCACAGTTATTTCGTTGTGCCATTGTAGAGATGGAAGTGAATCTGGTAGTTTTTTCCCCACATCATTTGCTGGAGTAATAAGGGTACAAGCAAGGGTTGACAAGCATCTTCGGGATTTGTATTCTCTTCTGTCTGAGATTCCTTATTCTTAAGTTTTTGTGAATTCCCGTCTGAATTTAGGTATTTCTCTAAAATGACTAGATCACTCCTTATGTCTTGAAGTTCATTAATTGTGTCAATTTTTTTTCGGCTTCTTACTTTTTTTGTTTCAAATTCTTTATTTCTTCTACAAGCTTTCTATTTTGTCGTTGTCGTTTTAGTTGCCTCTTGTTTAGCTTTATTTTTAAGTATTTTTCTTCTGAAAGACTCTGATCTATAATATCTGTTTGAGTTTCGTTTTCCTTAAGATTTTTTGCCTTTTTTTGTGACAGTTTTTCCGTTAACGTATTGTAAATTTTTACTTCATTCTCAACTTTTTCTAGAGCATTTGATAAATCTTTATTTCTTAAGCGAAGATCGTTGACTTCACTGGTTCTGTCCGCTAATTTATTTCTAAGATCAGTCAATATGAACGGTATACTTTTAAGTTTATCTTCGTCGTTCTCATTATTTTGATGTACAGTTGGTGATACCACTTCAATATAACAATGCATTTGCTCTTGTGACTCGCGCCATTTTTAGAATCTAAGTTGGTCTGTTAACAAATAAACTAATTCATTTTTGTGACAGCCTGTATAACTTCATAAACATTTGCCTTTGATTTCACACAGTGTTTTTTGTTTTATTGAAATTTATTGAAATTTAAACTGATAAGGAATAAACGAAACTTACCAGGTGACCTGGGTCACTTAATCTGAGTGTTGCATAGTTAAACTGAATACACTTTTATTTAATAAAATCACTAATTAACTTAGTTTAGATCATTTTCATAAACAGTTGTTATGTTTGAATGGTTCACTAGTACCTAAAATATCTATTCCCAAGTAAATATAAATTATTTTACTCAAACACACAATATAAACGGGCACTTTACAGAGCAACATATACACGTGTTAAAACGATCCGATATTGTTAAAACGATCCGATATTGCCGACCTAAATTTGGGCCAACACCGACGTCATGTTAGGTTGTAATTAGTCGGAAGTCAGAAAAATGCTCCTTGGGATATAATGGAAATCCATGTGTGCAGGCAAAGGTGATTATTTATCACATTTGGATGTCCATTGCAACTCCATCAATGATTACCCATTTATCACACTTGGATGTCCATTGCAGCTCCACCAATATATATTCATTGTATATGGGTAATATGTACAATGGATATACATTGATGGAGCACATATACATTACTGGATGTCCAATGTACGTTCATATACAGAGCACTTCAGGCTACTGCGAACATAGGCCGGAAGAAGTCCAATTTCCCAGTGTTCGCGGCTTGCGTTTAGTACGCCTCGAGCCACGGTGTTATGTGGATCGTAGTCAATGAAACCGGAATTTGGTTAATAAATACGCAAATTTTTATAACGTAATTTTCTTGTTTTTTGTCACGGATAAATTAGGGCGTTTTATTTTCAACCGCCCAGATTTATCACTAACAGGAAGAGAAACAAAATAAAAGCAAGTTCTCGAAATAAAATTATACATTCTAAAAACCAAAAAGATTCTCCAAGTCAAAAAAAAAAAATAGAGCAAATGTTCGAAAAGTCCTTTTTGCTAATGCTCGGCTAGACAACATGCGAGCCTATTATAAAACCCCTTCTAACGTTTCCAAGCATCTTAGGGGTGATAGTTTGAAAAGCTTCTTCAATTTAAATCCGAAGCTCTTCCAAATTATTAGCCCTTTCACGCCCGTAAACTTTATTTTTGATATAACTCCACAGATAGAAGTCATAAGAAGCAAGATGGGTGATTGACCTGGCCATAAAATATTTCCCCGTGTACTTATAACCCGATTAGGAAATACATTATCAAGATATTCCTTAACAAGGCCAACATTGTGAGCGGGACAACCATCTTGTTGAAACCATGTTTCACTAAATCTCACACCTAACAACTGCCTAGCAGTTGGAATAATATGCTGCTGCAGTAGATCCAAGTATCTAGGACCATTCCTCTACAATACCCCCCCCCCCAAACATATTTAGTTTTTGGGGATACTGTGTTCTTTCGTCAAAATACAAATGCAAATTTTCTCTCGACAAATATCAAACTTGTGTTGGGTAATGACGATTCAATAATCGAAAAGTGCTTTCATCTGTGAAAAGAATAGATCTCAAAAAGTTTTCATCACGATTAGCCCTTTCCATCATTATTTCGCAAAATTCCATACGACGATAGTTGTCCTCTGGAAAAATTTGATGCGTTTTTGACGCTTTGTAAGAATTATAACCATTCTTTTTGAGAACACGTAAGACAGTGGCTGAAGACGTATCAACTACTTGGTGGCTAGTTAACTTTCGATTTTCCTTCACTGCAGCGCAAATCATCACATCTCGTACTTCCTGCTCGTCATTCAAAACAGTGGGTTTTTTTATGGTTTCTTGGCGCTACACAACCAAACTTATCAAAATTCTGCACAAACCTATGAATCGTTGATAAACTAGGTTCTGGGCGATTTACAAAATGGTCTGCCTTGATAATACCATTTGACTCTCTGCACTTTTTGGGCAACTTCGTAGACATCCATTTTTAGTTTTAAAAATGTATTACTTCACTTAAGAACTTACCAATCTTTTTCTCGAGCAAGGCAGAAATAAAACAAAATAATAAAAACAAAATAAATTTTTAAAAGATAATACTGCAGCGTGCTTAAAATCCACCTCGGTTGTACGGCACGGAGAGTAAATTGGACTTGATTCCCCCTATGTTCGCAGTAGCCTAAAGCTCATTTTATGTTCATGAAAAACATATCAATTGAACATCCGTTGGATATTCAGAATTGTGACCTTTTTGCATATACGTGACTGAATATCCATTGGAGGTACGTTTCATGTATGTCCGTGGAAAGAATATCTAATGGATGTTGGATAAATTCATATACTCCCACGGATATCCATTGAATATACACATCTATGGCTTCCTATGTAGGTTAGTAACTGTTTTTTTTAAAATAAACCTCCATAAAATTTTATACAGACCGCTTCAAGCTACTACGAACATAGGGGGAACAAGTCCAATTTACTCTCCGTGCCGTACGACCGAGGTGGATTCGAAGCACGCTGCAGTGTTATCTTTTGGAAATTCATTTTGTTTTTATTATTTTGTTTTATTTCTGCCTTGCTCGAGAAACAGATGGGTAAGTTCTTAATTGAAATAATACATTTTTAAAACTAAAAATGGATGTCTACGAAGTTGCCGAAAAAGTGCAGATGGTCAAATCGTCATAACCCAACACACGTTCGATATTGGTCGAGGGAAAATTTGCATTTGTATTTTGACGTAAGAACACAGTATCCCCAAAAACTAAATGTTTGGGGGGGGGGGTATTGTAGGGGAACACGTAATTGGGCCATTTTTTATTAACGGCAATTGCAATTTGAATGGTCCTAGATACTTGGATCTACTGCAGCAGCACATTATTCCAACTGCTAGGCAGTTGTTAGTTGTAAGATTTGGTGAAACATGGTTTCAACAAGATGGTTGTTCCGCTCACAATGTTGGCCTTGTTAGGGAATATCTTGATAATGTATTTCCTAATCGGGTTATAAGTACACGGGGAACTATTTTCAAATTATCACCACTAACATGCTTGGAAACGTTAGAAGGGGTTTTTATAGTAGGCTCGGATATTGTCTAGCCGAGCAAGGAGGACTTTTCGAACATTTGCTTTAATTTTTTTTTGACTGGGAGAATCTTTTTGGTTTTTAGAATGTATTATTTTATTTTGAGAACTTGCTTTTATTTTGTTTCTCCTTATTATTGTCATTGTAACACGTCGTCACTGATAAATCTGAGCAGTTGACAATAAAACGCTCTTATCTATCAGTGACAAAAAAATAAGAAAATTATGTTATAACAATTTACGTATTTATTGACCAAATTCCGATTTCATTGATTACGCTCCACACAGCACCGTGGTTAGAGGCGTACTAAATACAAGGCGAAAGGCGGCGAACGGCAGCGAATGGCGATCGGAAGCCTGAGTGTTGGTTTCTTCACTGATAGGCGTGCGGTGTCTCTGCATGTACGTACACTGGCAAATTAGACTTCTTCCGCCCTATGTTCGCAGTAGCTTGAAGCGGTCTGTATACAAACATCTTGTATGACAGACTTATGTTCATTTGCACCGCAGAGTTAAAACCAGATTTAAATTTAAGACGCCGATTTTCATTTGCACTGTATTTTAAAACTGGATTTAAGGGTCGTTAAACCCGGTTTTGTTAACACGTCGTTCGGCACCGGCATAAAAATTCTTAAATCCAGATTTAGCATAAAACTTGCTTCCTATTGGTAAGATTTTTGACGAAAAATGTCAAATTCAATCAGCTGTTGTTTTGTTTTCATATTTTTTGAGTGCGTTGGTGAATACAATGAATTAATTAATCATATACTTTGATTGCGCTGGTTGCCCATGGCGAAACATCATTTGATAATTTATCTTTTCGCTTTGGTTCTTTGTGTGTTCCTTGTAGAATACTCATCTTCATGAATTTTCGTTTTTTTCCACCCAAGATCTTTTGATTTTTTTTTGACGTGTTTTTTTTTGGCAGGGGGGTGCCACCGTGCCGGTATCTAACTTATGTGACATTATAGTAAATGAAAGATGCATGCGTTCATTACCCTCTCCACATAGGCCGATCAGCTCTTATCGTTTTAGTGTCCTTTTATCCACCTTCGCCGCCATTTTGACAGAAAACTAATGGATTATCTGTCACTTTTGAGTGAAAATGGCGGCGAAGGTGGATAAAAGGACACTAAATCGGTATGAGTTGATCGGCCTATCTGGAGAGGGTACTGATGCGTTTAACAAGTATTTAAGTAAATTTAGTAGTTTACGGAAAATATAATGAATAATGTATAACCATTATTTGTATACCGCACGATATCTTTTTATTCAAGAATGTTCTACATCAGGAAAATTTTAAATCTCTGACGAATGCGCTGGATCGCTGCAATTCTCCTGCTTGCTGAAAATCACAGGAAACGAGATAAAAGAATCTTAATAAAACACACTCTTTTGTAATGGACAAGTAACGTATTTTTAATTAATTAATTTGTTTTTTTTTTAATTGCCCCTGCATGTAGTACAATAGTAGTTTACATAACAAGCATGTTACGCGAAGATTAAGTTTGAGACGCAAGCCGCAGGCGAGTGTCTCAATTTATCTGAGGGTGTAATGATCATAACATGCGAGTTAGAATATTATACTTTACCTACTACCAATGAAAATGTCATCATAAATATCAGAAATTATTAAAAATATCAAACGCAAACACTCTTCTATCTAAAACGTCAAAACAAATAAGGTTACTGAGTGACTTTTCATATATTTTTTTAAAAAAACAAGGTTTCTTTTTATTGACATGAAGTTAGCACCCCCACATTAAAATTTCGGAACCAAACTAGGTTCAATCGTTTGGTGGTCGTTTGGTAGCGTTTGGTATTCACTTATTTTCGTTTGGTGGTACCCGCTTTATTTATAAAAAATTAAAAAAAAACAATTGAACCTCTACAATAGTGTGCTTTCAAAATTTCACTTTACTTAGCCCAGTCCGGAAAAAGATAATCTGCAGGCCAGGAAAAAAATAGTTTTTTTAAGAAAATTTTGCCAAAATGACACCACCAAACGAAAAAACCCAACTACCAAACGTTTTTACGTTATTGTCCACCACGCTACCAATTTTTGTAGTTCAATTCGAAAGTGGGGTACCAACTTCACACTAATTTTTTATTTATTTTTTATAAATAAAGCGGGTGCCACCAAACCAAAATAAGTGACTATCAAACGCTACCAAACGACCACCAAACGATTGACCCTAGTTTGGTTCCAAAAGTTTAATGTGGGGGTGCCAACTTCACCGCAGTGTTTCACTTTTTTTAAAATGCGTAATAGGTCAATTTAACGAGACTTATTTTTGGTTAGGTACTAAAATTATATTGGATTTATTTACGGTTGATAAATTATTGTCTTCAAAATATGGCAAAGTAATTCACATTTTTTCGTCAATTATATATATATTTATATATTTATAAAATAAATGCTACGTTTTCATGGGAATTGAGTTCGTTCTGAAAACGATTTCAATCCGATACCGTCCAAGGAAACGCCCGTTTTTCCAGTATTCAAACCGATTTCAATCTAGATCCGACCCTGAAAATTTTTAGGGTTGGATCAAGATCGTATTGAGATCGAAATACCGATTTTCCATGAAAACGGGGATTGAGTTTACACATGCGTATTGCGTCGGATTACCATACAGCCGCCAAATTATATTTTATTGCTCTCACTCTTTTTGTGAGAGAGAGAGAGAAATAGAAGTGAAACTGTGGAACCGGCATTCTAAAATTTGGTGGAGTGTATAGAAAAAACAAGATTAATAACATAACCTTACTTAAATAACTAAAGATTTGTTTTTTTAAAGACTTTAAAAAAATTAATTATGGAAAATAAAAGAAATATTTGGCTCGAAAGTGTATGTGCTATGCACATATGCCAGTCTAGCATTTCTTTCTTCACTTCCACTTGCAAACAGAGTAGTAATTAAAATTTTAAAAAAATGTGGCAAGTCCCAACATCATCTTTTGAATAAAATACATTTAAAAAAAAAAATACCAAAACTCAAAAATGAATATTTGACAACTATGGCATATGTCAGCTGCCAAATATCATAATTTAAAACCGTTTTCAAATCGATTCAAAATCGATTTGAAAACCTGTCATGAAAACTCATGAAAAAAAAGTTTTCAAAACATATTGAAAACGAATTCAATATCCATGAAAACATAGCAAAAGTTTCATCGCTTGTCACGCCATCTTGTGGTTTACGTGTAAGCTTTATTATTATCCTAGAACCGTAAGTGAGTCATTAAAATCATATTAAGAGGGTCGTAAAATTAGTATTATTCGTTGGTCGTAGGTAAAGAGACGAACAAAATTAATGAAGGGACTCCGAACTCAAATGTTTTTCAATTCATTGTGGTAAAACCACACAAACTACAGACATATTAAAAGAGGCTAAGGTATCAACATATCATTATTTTATACGTTACTTTTCCATTACCATTGCATGGCAGTACATTTAATTGCGGATATTTGCACTCAGCAAAATATCGTAGATATTGCTTCTTGAACTTAACGTATTATCAAACTCCATCAAGCCATTCAGAACCTGGTAGTGGCATAGACCAATGTGTAAAAAGACACCTACGACTGTATGTTTTTGTCAACTTTCCAGCACTCCTTTTAGTTTAAAAAGTGTCACCTTCCCACACACGGATGCGCAAAGTAGGGTTGTCATCTCTAAAATTGTAAAACTACGACAAAAACACTTAAAAACCCGGACATTGCTGCAATAGTTATTTACCTAACAGTTGTGGAAAGTGTTACTTTTCCACAGGCGACGGCAGTAGCACGAACGACGTGGAACGGAGTTCGGATAGGTCGTCAAGGGTGGAAAAGGCATTTTCCGCAAGAGTTAGGTACAATGTTTTTCCTATGTTTTTTTATACCTTCATCAAAAACATGATTTTAGTAACTGTCTGCAGATAACTAAAGCAAAAAACATTTTTTGATCACGGGTGCAAAAAAGATTTCTGTCCGTTTTTTACCAAAATTAAACAGAAATATTGGGAAATAGTAATATTGATAAAAATCTAATTATTCTTGCCTAAAAATTAAGCCATTTCCGCGAGTTTTCACCAAGTATTTACGAAAAAATCATTTCAAAACATCGTCAAAATATTAAAGTGTCAAAGATTAAAATGTCGCAACAATGAACGTCACCGAGTAAAGAGGCATATCGCTATGGTAACCATTGTTATTTCATTTACCAGCCGCCTTGATTTATAGTGTAAAGATGGTGTGTTGCGAGAACTGCTCTTCGTTCGAGATTTTTAAAAGTATTTTCCTGTTTTTCTCCATAGTCACTTGAAATTTAGCGTACCCACCTATCTTACACGAAACAATATTACTTTTGAGCTCCCTAGAGCTAGTACAAATTTAGGTCAAAACAGTCTAATTTATAGAATGTTTAATAAATACAGAATTAAGAGATATTGATATATTCCAAATGAGTTTTGAAAGCTTTTGCACAAAAAATTCAAATAAAATTTAATTTATTCAGTTTTGAATTTGTAGTTTAGTGTTAGATACCTAGTACAATAAAAAGTGTATCTTTTTTTTTAACTAATGTAGGACTTTGCAAATTATAAGCATGGAATATCTATAATTTATTATATAATTTTAATCTGTTATTGGGCGCAAGCCTGTTGATTACTTAATAAATAGAATAAACCCGATTTTTAAAAAAATAGAGAAATATTCGCAATTTCCACTGGATCACATTTTTCCTTTTTATATTTCCCTGCTTTAGCGAAAATAAAAACAAGGTTTCCTTTTTTATAAAAGCCTGTGCACTCCGGCAAAGAAAACCGTTCAGACAATCACACACGTAGTTCAAGTGTTGGCCGATAGATCGCAGAATTTATACGACTCCATAGTAACTGCAGGTGTCTTGTCAACAAACTTTAAATCGAGCCGCAGTGGGGCAGAAGATTATTTTTTTGTTTTCTGACAGGAAACCATTCGATGTTAAGTTTATCTTTCAAAAAATGTGTTTTCAAAAACATTGTTTTAAAACAAATATGAACCCACTTCGCGTATGCGGTCATCCGCCGAAAAAGGTCTAACGCTGCGCGGGCATTACCCCGAGTCTATCAAAGAATGAAGAGAACTTTACTGGCTCGCTGGGATTACTGGGAATTTGCATAGAAACATTAGGCACTCATAACCCCACATAATTTTGTTTTTATTTTGATTCAACCATTTTTTTTAATTTAAATTGTTTCGGCATAATTATATGCAAGTGTACTATTGAAATCTTGGAGTGCACCTCACTTTCAAAAACACACGGATACTGGAGTACTAACAAAACAGGTCAGTAAAACTTCATTTAGAGGTTGGAAAGACTCTTGCTGGTCGTTGACGCTCCTGTTTAAAATAGAATACCATTATTTTGTCTAGCGCCAGTAGCCGATTTTAAAAATCTGCATGCTTTTAAGTTAACCTGTTGTCGATATCAGCTAGCGGGAGTGTTTACTTTAATACGTAGTTGGGTAGCGTTTTTTTAGCAAGTAATTCTGCAATAAATGGTTTTCTTTTATTATAGTATTTTACTTGGTTTTTTAGCGGCACAGAACGCGAAAAGTCAAAATAAGTAATCTAACCCCAAATTTTTGACCCGGTTCTAAAAAGTCTCTGGTGTCCCACTGTGGATAAACATAAATAAAGTCCCCTCGTTGCCATGGCAAACAAATTCAATGACGTAAAATTTAGCAAAAAAATCAGGTCGACATAGTTAAATTGATTTCCCGTACAGTGTTGCTAACAAAAATTACCCAGATTGTAACTACGACCTAATGTTTTTGACAAGAAATTTGTGACAAGCAATGATGTTATATGACGTCATAAATGCGCCGCGGGCGAAAATTTTGAGAACACTGTACCCATCAAAAATATAATTTCTTCTTGAATGCATTAAAAATGCCATTTCTTCTTGAATGCTGTTCCTGACAAATATTAAACTAAAATTAAAACAATTAATTACATTTTATACAGGGTTTTCCAGGTTCCAGACAGATTTTTCCTATCCAAAATTAAAAAAATCCAGCTTATTTTACAAGCTCCAATAAGCATATTAAAAAAATCATTTTTATTTAAATTTTTACGTCCTGAAATCGTTTAAAAAAAGGTAATGACAAGCTTGTGAACCTATAAATACTACTGATATTAAAATTTGTCGTTTTTTTGTGCAATTTTTAAAGAAATTCAGTAACCGGAAAAATTCAGTCTACAAAATAGTTATTTACCTAACAAGTGCGGAAAGTTATACTTTTCCGCACTCACCGGCGTTTGCACGAACGACGGGCCAGGGGAGTTTGGGCAAGCCGTAAGTGCGGAAAATACTTTCCGCACACGTTAGGTACAACATTTTTCCTATGAGCGTGCGGAATATCAAAATATTTTGTCATTATTTTAGTTAAACCTAGCACACTAAAAATGAAAAAGTACTCAAAACTACGAATTTTATGTTTTATTCAGAACTAAACTTTAACAAGCTTAAAAAAATTAATTTTTATGGTAATTATTAATCACGATAACATTGAAAGTACCACTGCTCATGTTGCTTAGTGCCATCGTCGACTTCAAGTCTTCCTGATTCATCACTGAGCAACAGCGTGCTCAACAAAAGGCGTGCTCAACAGCGTGCGTGAAAAATTTTTTTGCTCAACAGCGTGCGTAAAAATTTTTTTTTGGTCAACAGGGTTCGTAAAAATTTTTTCCGCACGGAAATGAGCGCGAGAAAAGCATTTTTCCGCACGCTCGTAGGAAAAAATATTTTGTTGTTGATTAAAGAACATCGCACTGGATACATAGGATCCCGGTAATCTACCGATTTCTTTTATTTTTTAATATGTTATTGTCCTCCCTCAAAGAAGCCCTTTTGGTAATAGGAACTTCAGTGGTTTTTAAAAAATCACTGTGTTAAGGTAACCCTTTCAGTTGAAATTTTAATATTTAGTGACCTTAAGCTGTTGAGAGAATTTGACTTTGGCTTGTTTTTTAATTTTTTAATTTTTTGCCAAAGTGCACACACGCAGAATTTATACGATTCCCTGGTAACTGCAGGTGTTTTGTCAAAAAATTTAAAGAGTAGTTTTATATTTTCTGACAGAAAAGCACTCTAGGTTATGTTTTTCTTTCAAAAATGTGTTTTTAAAAACATTGTTCTAAAACAAATATGAAACCACTCCGCGTGTGCGGTCGCCCGCCGAAAAAGGCTGCGCGGGATTACCCTGAGTCTATCAAAGAACCAAGAGAAATTTACTGACTCGCTGGGATTACTAGGAATTCGCATAGAAACATTCGGCGCCCATAACCCCTCATAATTTTGTTTTTATTTGGATTCAACCATTTTTTTTTTTAATTTAAATTATTGCTGCATAGTTATATGCAATTGTACTAGTGAAATCTTGGAGTGCAAAGGATAGATTTTAGAACCTCAGTTTCAAAAAAAGGACGGATACTTCAGTACTAACAAAACAGGTCAGTAAAGCTCCATTTAGAGGTTGGAAAGACTCTTGCTAGTCGTTGCCGCTCCTGTTTAAAGTAGAAAACGATTAGTTCGTCTAGCGCCAGTAGCCGATTTTTAAATCTGCATGCTTTTAAGTTAACCTGTTGTCGGTATCAGCTAGCGGGAGTGTTTCCTATTCAATTTTAAATGCAACCTTAAACATTACACCCCCAGTTACTTTAATTAGTAGTTGGGTAACGTTTTTTTAGCAAGTAATTCTGCAATAAATGGTTTTCTTTTATTTTAGTATTTTACTTTATTTTTTACTAATTTTTGACCCGGTGCTAAAAAATCTCTGGTGTCCCACTGTGGATAAACATAAATAAAGTCTCCGAGTTGCCATGAAAAACAAATTCAATGACGTAAAATTTTGAAAAAAAATCGGGTCGACATATGGTTTGTTCGAGTTCCGAATTTTAGAACTGCTCGTGATAGTTGCGCAATTGACGGGACTGTTCTTAACAGTTTACAATTTGTTGACGAAACCGAACTCATTTTCGTAAAATTGTCATAATAATAGAGTGAAGAAGAAGAAGCACGTTATGTGATCCAGAGTGTCTTAATTGTGTCTTTTATTTTTAGCATAAAATAAATATTTTATCGAAAATTTTCCATGATTTGGTTCTCATCATATAGTTCCACAGTTTCTTCTACAAAATTCATAGTTTTTGTGTTTCTACAAAATTGCATTTTAAAATCTGCTAATGGCTGATGACGAGCTAGAATCTTGCCTTAATTCTTCCAAAGTGAAATTCGCAGTTTTTGAAAGAACAGAAATTTAACACTGAAAAAGCTGAATTTTTGGGTTAGGCAGGGATTCCTCTTCTTTAGGTCACACCATACAAAACTCTCGACAAAACCTTTATAAAAATACAAGCGGATAATAAAATAATAAAGGACTACACTCTGGCTTTTTATTATTTTTCGTAAAAACACATTTATTTGGGTATATTTTCAAGGAACAAATTATTTCAGTCAGAAAATAGTGCTAAACAGTTCCATTTAATTCCAGCCGGCTTCAAGAGACTGTACAGAATAGTATTGAACCGGTCCTGGACAAATTTTCGGTAGCAACCCGAATACAGAACTTTTTAGTTCAGAACAGTTGTGGTCGCAGCGCGCATGCTCCGGACTGTTTAGAACAGGAAATTTCGACGAAGCCGAACAAACCAATAGTTAAATTGATTTCCCGTACAGTGTTGCTAAAAAGAATTCTCCAGATTGTAACTACGACCGTAAGAAAAAAAAGGTTGATTCATCAATTAAAATCTTAACAATTCGTCAGGTTCAAAAAATCAAGGGTGTTTCTTAAATATTACAAATCCATTAATCTAAATACAAAAAATTTTATGAGTTGAGAATGATTTGTGGCTTATTTTTCTCTGGCCAGGGACAACAACATATCAAAAAATTAATAAAATCGGTAGATCGCCAGGATCCTATGTATCCAGTGCGATATCCTTTTATTTAACAGTTCAGACTGTTCAATTTTCAAAAACCCGCCCGGACGTCCCCGGACGCCTCCAAAACCCGAACATGTCCGGGGAAATCCGGACGGATGGCAACCCTATGTAAAGTATCTTTCCCGCCTTTGCCTGCTTACCCGAACTCTTCTCTGCGTTGTTTGGGGCAACGGCAGAAAGGGCCCATGAAGAGGCCTAATTGCCAGGACCACAGGTCGCCCCTGTTGTACTTGGGTCAACCGCAGTCGCGTGACGTGATCAAAATCGTGTTTTTTTTATAAAGGTCTAATTTTTGTTTTATAATCGTTTGGAAATAGGGACGTTTTTTAAAGAAGATTGCAGATTGATTTCCCTAAATTTGTTGCCAAAGCCCCCTTAAAAATAAGCAATCCGCAAAAAAAATGCTTAAGGATCGTTCATACAAGGCATAGGCTTAGTCACTTGATTAGTATTTGGTTTTTGTTATAGTGCTAGTTATAGTTTTTGTCTTAAAAATTGCTCACTGTTCCTACTTGTCTTTGTTATAGTCATAACAATCACTATGCAAGTGCATTTAACTTCACTTTTTTTGATGTTTTGTTTTATTTATTTTTATTTTTTGTAGTTTGTTTTTAAAGAAAATAAGGTTTAATAGAAACAATTTTTTGTAACCTACAAAACACTTAGCAACTTGTTTTTTTTGCTTTTAATTTGCCTGTATAAAATAACATATTTCAACTGCGAAAGGGCGGAGCCAACCAAGTGTAAACCTTATGACTGACCACATACTATAGTATATAAGAATAGGTAGTCTCAGTTTTTGTTAGTATTCACCTGGGTACGATTGCAGATACATAAGCATTCGAAACGTTGTAAAAAAATAAAAAATAAAGACAAGGGAAGTTCGCAACTTTAACTTACTCTCAAGCTCAAAATTGTCTACCACCTTAAAAAAAAACTATTAAAAAGAAGGTGGGGTCGGTTAGTTGCAAGAGGGGGACGAGCAATCGGTTTCCGGCCGCCTCCTTCATTTATCCTGTGACTGCCACTGTATTAAAAGCAAATTTATTTAAAATACACCACACTCATAAGGTAAACGTCCCACCTATCGGACACTTAAGGAAATTTCTGACTTTGACATAGTGGTAATTTTTCATTTTTGAAGGGAATGTCATGAAACTACATCAGCGCCTAGCTTAGTTATTACTCTTTTTGAAAAAATTATGAAAATTAAGTCAGGTCTAAATGTGTTGAAGAAAAAAAAAATGAAAATAAAAGAAAACCCACCTATCGGACATTAAAAAACTGATTGTCCTATTTATCGGACAAGGTGTGTACTATTTATAGGACATATGATTACCATATTGCATTTATTAGTAAAAACTGACAGAAAGCCAACTACGAGTAAGTTTAAACTTTTGTTTGAACAAATATCACTGTTCCGGGCTTCCAATTTATTTATTTTTAATAATTACAAGATGTGTCGATCATTAAAAATCTCTTCAAATATAAACCTGGGCCCGTATTCTTGACGGCCGGTGAGGTGAGCAGTCACCGGTGAGTATTTCTTTCTCACTTTTCACATGGTTCAAAGCAGATGAGAAGTGAGAAATTTGTTCACACTTACGGGCACGGGTGTCAAAAATGCAGAAGGCCCTGAAGACGATCACTGATGGAAACGTCGTGTAATTAATGAAATAAAGACAATGGAAGTCTGAAGCAGTGATATTTCTTTCAAGTAAATAAATATTAATTGTTTATAGGAACTTAAATCCTTTTATTTTTACCAATCTTATCTAGAAAGGGACGGCAACAAATTTCTTAAATTGCTAAGAGTGTAAGTAGATATTTAGCCCAGACTAATATTATTTTTTAATCTTAGATATTCACCAGCTAAATCAACTCACTTTTTCAAACTGTTAAAAAAATAACTTCTAAAGTTTGTCAGACAATGTAAATCTTGGCACGTTAAAAGCCCTTGATGCTTCTCGAATAGGAATGCAAGATTTTGTCGACTGTCGTCGATATATTGATATCGCGTAGCCATTTTCTGAAAATAACGTAGCAAATTAAATAACGTAAACTTATTCTGAAGTTACTGACACAGAAGTTTCCTAAATTTTCAAGATGTAACACCTATCGGACACTGTTTGTCCCATCTATCGGACAGATGAATCAGGTTAACTTTGAGCAAATTTTCTAGCTTTGTTTGAAGTAAATCGCCCGTCCGATAAATGGGTAGGCTAAAAATCAGGCTTTTTTTACATAATTTTGCACAAGAAGCAGATCGATTTGTCGCCAACTTTTTACATTTGAAAACAAAGTTGCATTGACCTACCTATCGGACACGTGGCCGATAGGTACGACAACCCACTTTTTCCTGTCCCACCTGTCAAATACAAAAGAATCCCACCTCACTTGAAAAAAAACTAATAAGAATTGAAAATCAAATTGGAAGTAACCTAAAAATGAGCTATAAAAATAGACGTTACTTATCGGTTTTACCAAGCACTTACATAGCACAACGCAGGAAGACTGAAGATCTACTGTTTCAATGAACGTGAACACCGCTCAGGATATGTTAGAGCCATGCTGCTGCGAGTGCAGCTTTGCCAAAGGTTTCAAGAATTTTCTAGAAAAAAAAGTTAATTCAAAAAGTCCTTCAGATTTCTTATTTTTTCAAATAATCCAAATTTATAGGTGCGACAACCCACTTTTTCCTGTCCCACCTGTCAAATACAAAAGAATCCCACCTCACTTGAAAAAAACCTAATCAAAATTGAAAATTAAATTGGAAGTAACCTAAAAATGACTTATAAAAATAGACGTTACTTATCGGTTTTACTAAGCACTTACATAGCACAACGCAGGAAGACTGAAGAGCTACTGTTTCAATGAACGTGAGCACCGCTCAGGATATTTTAGAGCCATGCTGCTTCGATTGCAGCTTTGCCAAAGGTTTCAAAAATTTTCTAGAAAAAAAGTTAATTCAAAAAGTTCTTCAGATCTCTTATTTTTTCAAATAATCCAAATTTTGTCCGATAGGTGGGACAACTCACTTTTTCCTGTCCCACCTGTCAAATACAAAAGAATCCCACCTCACTTGAAAAAAACCTAATAACAATTGAAAATCAAATTGGAAGTAACCTAAAAATGAGTTATAAAAATAGACGTTACTTATCGGTTTTGCCAAGCACTTACATAGCACAACGCAGGAAAACTGAAGAGCTACTGTTTCAATGAACGTGAGCACCGCTCAGGATATGTTAGAGCCATGCTGCTGCGAGTGCAGCTTTGCCAAAGGTTTCAAGAATTTTCTAGAAAAAAAAGTTAATTCAAAAAGTCCTTCAGATTTCTTATTTTTTCAAATAATCCAAATTTATAGGTGCGACAACCCACTTTTTCCTGTCCCACCTGTCAAATACAAAAGAATCCCACCTCACTTGAAAAAAACCTAATCAAAATTGAAAATCAAATTGGAAGTAACCTAAAAATGACTTATAAAAATAGACGTTACTTATCGGTTTTACTAAGCACTTACATAGCACAACGCAGGAAGACTGAAGAGCTACTGTTTCAATGAACGTGAGCACCGCTCAGGATATTTTAGAGCCATGCTGCTTCGATTGCAGCTTTGCCAAAGGTTTCAAGAATTTTCTAGAAAAAAAGTTAATTCAAAAAGTCCTTCAGATTTCTTATTTTTTCAAATAATCCAAATTTTGTCCGATAGGTGGGACAACTCACTTTTTCCTGTCCCACCTGTCAAATACAAAAGAATCCCACCTCACTTGAAAAAAACCTAATAACAATTGAAAATCAAATTGGAAGTAACCTAAAAATGAGTTATAAAAATAGACGTTACTTATCGGTTTTACCAAGCACTTACATAGCACAACGCAGGAAGACTGAAGAGCTACTGTTTCAATGAACGTGAGCACCGCTCAGGATATGTTAGAGCCATGCTGCTGCGAGTGCAGCTTTGCCAAAGGTTTCAAGAATTTTCTAGAAAAAAAAGTTAGTTCAAAAAGTCCTTCAGATTTCTTATTTTTTCAAATAATCCAAATTTATAGGTGCGACAACCCACTTTTTCCTGTCCCACCTGTCAAATACAAAATAATCCCAACTCACTTGAAAAAAACCTAATCAAAATTGACTGAAGAGCTACTGTTTCAATGAACGTGAGCACCGCTCAGGATATGTTAGAGCCATGCTGCTGCGAGTGCAGTTTTGCCAAAGGTTTCAAGAATTTTCTAGAAAAAAAGTTAATTCAAAAATTCCTTCAGATTTCTAATTTTTTCAAATAATCCAAATTTTGTCCGATAGGTGCGACAACCCACTTTTTCCTGTCCCACCTGTCAAATACAAAAGAATCCCACCTCACTTGAAAAAAACCTAATAACAATTGAAAATCAAATTGGAAGTAACCTAAAAATGAGTTATAAAAATAGACGTTACTTATCGGTTTTACCAAGCACTTACATAGCACAACGCAGGAAGACTGAAGAGCTACTGTTTCAATGAACGTGAGCACCGCTCAGGATATGTTAGAGCCATGCTGCTTCGATTGCAGCTTTGCCAAAGGTTTCAAGAATTTTCTAGAAAAAAAGTTAATTCAAAAAATCCTTCAGATTTCTTATTTTTTCAAATAATCCAAATTTTGTCCGATAGGTGGGACATGTCCGATAGGTGGGACGTTTACCTTAAGTGTTCAAATGAATATGAATTTATTAATTGCTTAAAGCAATGTTTCCTAAATCGTAATGGAAGGTTTTCGTTGACCGACTTTTTTTTACTAAAAAAGTTAGTTCTGTTCCATATCCTGTGCCTCCTGTATCTATTAAAAGTAATCATTTCTCCCCCCCAGATAAGGTCTCTGAAAAATGTTTAGGCCATAAATTTGACATAATAACTTGATGGTAGCCCCCCCATATAAGGTTTTTTGAAAATTTTGGTATTATTCGAAAGGTCCAATTTTGTACAATTTCACACACTAATTTTGAAATTTTGCACACCTCATGGAAATCCGCAATAGAGTTTTCAAGTAAAGATGATAGCCCCCCCAGATGATATTTTTTCACACCCCATGGGAACCCCCAATAGGGTTCTCGAGTAACGAGGCTGGCCCCCCAGATGATATTTTTTGAAAATTTTGGCCTCATTCGAAAGGTCTAATTTTGCACAATTTTGCACACCCATTTTGAAATTTTGCACAACCCAATCCAACTTAACTCAAGCCAACCCAACCCTATTGCGGGTTCCCATGGGGTGTGCAAAATTTCAAAATAGGTGTGCAAAATTGTTCAAAATTAGACTTTTCGAATGATACCAAAATTTTCAAAAAATATCCTCTGGGGGGGCTAGCCTCGTTACTCGAGAACCTTATTGCGGGTTCCCGTAGTGTGTGCAGAATTTTAAATTAGGTGTGCAAAATTGTGCAAAATTAGACCTTTCGAATGATGCCAAAACTTTCAAAAAATATCATCTGAGGGGGGGCAGCTTTGTTACTCGAGAACCCTATTGCGTGTTCCCATGAGGTGTGCAAAATTTCAAAGTAGGTGTACAAAATTGTGCCAAATTGGACCTTTTGAATGATACATACATACATACATATCCCATCAAGTTAGCCCCCCCATAGAAAAATGACCACAGTTACTAAAATTTAATTTATAGTGTGCAAAATGTGTGCAAAAATATGACCTAAAAATTTTTCAGAAACCGTATCTGGGGGGGGGGGGACAAAGTTGACCGTGGGCATTTCTAAAGATAGAACAAACGATTTTATTATTAACAAAACTATGCTATTTTGCTAGCTAAATTAAAAATACATGCCCCATTTTCTTTGAATGCCTAAGATAAGAAATTAACAACTTATCATACTACGACCATTAAATCGATTTAAAAAATGCTGTAATAATGCATAGTTAGTAATGTTATAGTTAGTAATGTTTTGGTCTGCATTCAGTTCATTTTCATTAGTTTTTTTATACGTTGTGCAAGTCCAATTTTGTCATAAAGATTTTAAACTATCCATCCATCCATCCAGTTACAAAAATGACATAAATATAATAAAAGTGATCAGACATTATCTACCGCATGTCGGAAAATCCGTTGTTTAAATTTTAGATATATGTTTAAATTTCAATTTGTTATCTTTGGTTGGTTTGTGCAAAAAGTTTTGGACTTTCCGCAATTATAGTCAACTGGCAGCGGCGTTGCTTGTGGTGATAATAATGAAAAATAAAATAATATGGAAAAGTATGCATAAAATAAGTGCTGCCCTATTGACACAAAAAAAAATCCGTACGACTACCTATGCAAAATATTAATTTTTATCTTTTTTTCATTTTGGTCCTCGATATTCCTTGTGTCTGTCATCTATTTAAAACTTCGCAATAGATATTTCAGTGGCGCGCCCGGGAAGCCTGGTTACAATTGGCACCATCAAATAACAGCAGAAATAAAATATATAGGAAATAAAATACAAAAGCCTGGACTCTACTTTTTAATAAGCATCTTTAAAAAATCGTAAATTGCAAAATTTTTCGCCTACGGCGCATTTTAACATTTTTACAAACAAATTAAGGCTAAATAAACAACTCAATTTCTCAAAACTCCATCAATAATATTAACAATTTTAGTTTAATTTAATTAAGTCAAAAATTGCATTTTAAGTGTTATTTTCTGAAAAAAATTTTCAATGTTAGGTAAATAAACAATTTTAAATTTGGTGAAAAGCCACCCTCGAAGCCACCCCTCGAGCCCAGTCAGTCATATTTTTACTTCAAATTAAGTCATTTTTATTATTTATACCTTTAAAGAAATTGAAAAAAAACATTGGTTCAAAATTAAGACTCTATGCCTTTAGTTTGATATCCCACAACTTATATTTTCCAAAATATTAAAAAAACACTGTTTGAGATTTCGGACTCTATTTCCTTTGCTTCAATACCCCACAACCCATATTTTATACATCCAACCTCCTTCCCCAGCCCTAAATAATTGCTTTAAAAAAAATATAAAAAAATACCTCAGACTCTATTTTCTTGCCTTGTTCAAATTTTTCACAAATCTATTAACACCCATCTACTAATTTTTAAAGACAAGGTTATTTGCAAATTTTCACCTCTATATTGATTTGGAACTCCAAATAATAGTGAGTTTTTTGTATCCTCTTCACAACACCCACATAGAAATGCATATGCGTGAAACGTCCTTTTGAGGATATACATACTATACTATTTTAGTATATGCTATTAAGGATATCCATAGCAAATGCTATGAGTGTACTATTTGAGCAGGTCATTTTGAGTACATCTTTAACACATGCAAAGAATATATCGATTTTAAGATATTTTTTCGTCCGTTTAGCGCACATTACACTTACACTATTCTGGTACCATAAAAGAACATCAAAAGAATGAGCTTGTAAGTATTTTCTTGGCATATGCTAACGAAATAACACTCAAAAAGGTTACTATTAGAACATCTTTAGCATATGCAAAGTATATATTACTTATTGAAACATTATTTGGTCCTTTTAGTGCACATGTTATTCTGGTACTGCAAAAAAACATCAAAATAATGCATTTCTAGTATTTCCTTAGCATATGCTAAGGAAATACCATTAAAGAAGGTAAATTTTAGAACATCTTTAGCATATGCAATGTATATATCACTTACTGAAACATTATTTGGTCCTTTTAGCGCACAAGCTATTCTGGTACCGTAAAAGAACATCAAAAGAATGTTATCATAATATTTTTTTAGCATATACTAATGAAATAACATTAAAGAAGGTTACTTTTAGGAGATCTTGAGCATATGCAAAGTATATATACCAATTATAACGAACCCGGTAACCCTTGGTTTGACGATGGTTGTCCATATATATCAACCAAACGCGAAAATTCTCTTATTAAGCTTTAATCATGATTAACACTTTTCAGTCGACTTATAAAAATCCACCAAAACGCTTATATATTCCGCGGTTTCCACCTATTTCTTCATAAGCGCATGAAACAGTGGATAAAGCATTGGTCTATCAACCTGTAAGTTGTCGGTTCGAACCCCGTCGACGCGTCTCACTTTTTTTTTATGTTATTTAAAGCCATATTTTAGTAGTTATACTGGTTTTGCGCTACCATAGATTTAGCACATGCCAATCATCTGATGATGAAGAATATCTATTAGCACATGCTAAGAACCTGCATAGCATGCGATTAGGGCGGATCGTAATCTATTCTTAGCACAAGATTAGGATGTTCCAATGTTAATTTAGAACATCCTTAGCATATCCTTTTTCTTCTTGAGGATATTCCATGCACATGCTAAGGATGACAAATTGCTATGTGGGCAGATTCACCCCTACTTATCAACCCCCGGTCAAAATTTAAAAAAATGCCGAAACATGGGTTTGCTTATTTTATTAGTTGAGTCAACATATCAATTTTCAGACCTCCATAAAAAGTAGCCTATGATTGAATTTAGGTTACTGTGAGATGAATAGTCACCGGTGAGAAGTGAGGGGTGTCAAGAATACAGTCTCAGGAGTCACGTGACGCAGATGTGTCATCATCCTAAAATGAGATCATGGATTTTAAAGTTTTCCAGCTAAATGCTGATTCTGACTTTAAATTTATCAAAGTGCATAAAAAACTAGGATTAAAAAAGTGGGTAGTTGAAAGAGACTTTTTTCATCTTAGCTATGTTTCTTTACTAATCTAGAGGCTACCAAAAAGGTTCTAGTTTCAATATTAATAACAACAATAAAGAATATTATTTCTATTTATTAATTATAGTTTTCGTTAATTACAACCAAAAGTTCAAAACATTTGAATTAAAATTCGTAAAATAAAAACAAAGATAAAAATTTGTTACATCGAAAATGCTTTGGAAATTCTCATGAAAAAAAATCAGTGCGACATACCTAGCAATCATTCAAACAGTTACTGTGAATAGACCTATAGTATATAATAACAGCTTAATAGCGGTGTTGTAAAATTAGTGTATTTAAAAAAAATATGGCAGATTTTTCGAACCGGTAAAATTCTACGTGAACAATGTAATTTTTTCGTGCTGCGCTTTTTTGTGATAAAAATCTATTTTGTTCAAAATTTTCAAAAATGACTGCGAACAGTGTGCGCGTCGAAATTAAACAGGATATTGGGAAAATCTTTAAGAAGGGTAAGTGTTTTTGTTCTGTTTATAGAAATTCGTCTTTCACAGTTGCGTAATTTAAAAGGAAATACGCATTTATTCAAACCTATAGGAAAATTTTTGGTGATTTTGTTCTAATTTGGCACACACTTAGGCATGACACCGGGGAGCACTAAACCAATATAAATTTTTTCGGCGACGGCACACGTTAGGCGTCGCGACGCCCTAAACTTTTTTTTAATGACATAGGGTCATTTTGATAGCTGTATCTCGGTCATGTATCAATATTTTAAAATTTTGGTTAAACCTCTTAAAAATTTACGAAATGGCTTTTAACATGGTACGCAAAACATGATTTTTGACTTCCTGTTGAGTTTCTAAAAAAATAATCAATTTGACATTTAAAAAAAAATTATTTTTTTTTTCAAAAAATTTATAAAAAAAAATCCT
Source organism: Oxystoma pomonae (assembly GCA_963921995.1). NCBI lineage: Eukaryota > Metazoa > Arthropoda > Insecta > Coleoptera > Brentidae > Oxystoma > Oxystoma pomonae. Next base: position 24,850,203 of record OY998168.1, read on the forward strand.
ATTCAGTATATATGAACGGGATTGTGAAAATTCATTTGAAGTGACGCCGATATCAAAAAAATGCAAATTCATGCCACGGAGAAATCACAAAAAAATCGGAAATTGACGCATGTTCAGAAAATTTACAAAATCTCAATTTTTTGACCTGGGCTGCTTAACTTCAAATTTTTTAATTCATATTCTCTTTACAGATCTGCTAAATATGTTTTTTAAAAGGCTAGATAACACGCTAAAATATTAAGTGTAACAAGGCACGATGGGCCTCCAAGTTTGGGGTTTGGGCTTTTTTGGTTACCGATGCAAAAAAAACTTGTTTTTTGATCACGGGTGCAAAAAAAGATTTCTTTCCGTTTTTTACTCAAAGTTAAAGAGAAATAGCGGAAAATAGTAATATTGAAAAAATCTAATTACTCTTGCCTAAGAATTAAGCCATTTCCGCCAGTTTTCACCAAGTATTTACGAAAAAGTCATTTAAAAATATTCTCAAAATATCAAATTGTCAAAGATTAAAATGTCGCAACAATGAACGTCACCAAGTAAAAAGACATATCGCTATGGAAACGATTGTTATTTCATTTCCCAGCCGCCTTGATTTATAGTGTAAAGATGGTGTGTTGCTAGAAGTTCTCTTCGCTCGAGATTTCTAAAGTATTTTCCTGTTTTTCTTGAATTTTTTAATAAAGGTATTAAAAAAAATAGTGTAAACAACTCGCGGCTAAACTACTTTAGCCATTAGTTGTTAAAACTACTATTTGCTAAAAACTTCAAAATTAACAAAAATTATGTCACGCTTTATATTTTGTGGTGTGTTTAGAAATTTCTTCAGGAGATTCTTAACATTTTTACAGCTGCTTGAAGACGCCTTTAGGATTTTTGTCTGTGAGCTGTCAAACATAGATGATTTTTACTAGTCGTCCAATTTTACTTAAAACACCATTGCCTCTTTTGTTATTTCACTCAGCTTTGAGCAGGTAAGTATTTTTTATCGGTGTGGGTGCACCTAATCGGCAATACGTACATAAAAATAACATTTTTTACCGCTCCCTCCTCACTCATCTCTCCCATTTGATGGTTTTATCCATAATAATATATGGGAAGGGTCAGAAAATCTTGGACTGATTTAATTTTCTAATTACTTTTTTGTTCCTTAGCCGATTTTGGCATTTTAAGAAGTTAAAAGAACAAAGTTTAATATTTTTGTACAAAACATGTAAAATGTCAAAAATTCAAGACGGCAGTCAAAAATTTAGTCAGGAAAAAAAGATCTGAATCTTTTTTTCGACCTCCCTGTAATTTTTTATTGCTAAAATAGGAAACCTTATGCCTTTTCACGTCTATCGAGGTAGCAAACATAAAATTCAGTTACACAAAAGTTGCATTGGCGCAAAATTTCGCATATTCTAACACCCCAAAATAATGTCTCTTTTTGTTTCCTAAGAACTTTCTTATTTCTTAGTGGATTTTTAAAAATTTATATTATTTCTGGAAAGATAAATAGACCGTCAAAACGTAAATGTCAAAAACTCGAGATAACGGACACAGCAAAAAATTACGTTTTTGACCTTCCTGTTATCTTTTATTGCAAATCTCGAAAAGCATTTCACATTTAATGTGATATTACTAATAAAATTCGGTTAAGTAGTACAAAAGTAAAAAAATCGTCGTTTTCGTCAAAATTAGCTTTGTTTTTCGAAAAGTAATTTTTTATTAGTTATGTCCGACATCTTGGGTTTTTGACATTTGACATTGACATTTATTTACCTTTGCAGAAAAGATACACACTAAAAATCCGATGAGAGGTAAGTACTACTTAACCGAATTTTATGTGTGGTACCTCGTTAGACGTGAAAAGACATAAGGTTTCCTATTTTGTCAATAAAAAATTACAGGGAGGTCGAAAACAAGTTTCAGATCTTTTTTTTTTCCCGGACCAAATTTTTGACTACGTTCGCCATTTTAAATTAATAAACTTTGTTCTTTTAACTTTCTAAAATGCCAAACTTTATAAAATTCGGCTAAGGAACAAAAAATAATTAGGAAATTAAATCAGTCCAAGAATTTCTGGCCCTTCCTATATATTATTATGGATTAAACCATCAAAAGGGAGAGACGAGTGAAGAGGGGGCGGTAAAAAATGTAATTTTTATGTACGTATTGCTGATTAGGTGCACCCACACCGATAAAAAATTACTCAAAATACTAAAATTGGACGACTTGTAAAAATCATCTATGTTTGACAGCTCACAGACAAAAATTCTGAAGGCGTCCAAGATTAAAATTTAGTGTTTTTAAGAGGATAATTCATTGCCTTCAAGCAGCTGTAAAAATTTCAGGAATTCCCTAAAAAAAATTCTAAATACACGACAAAATATAAAGCGTGACATTTTTGTTATTTTTGAAGTTTTTGCAAAAAGATTTTTTTATGTATGTTGTTTAATTTTATTAAAACTTGGGGGCCCATCGTGACTCGTTATATTTAATATTCTGGCGTGTTATATAGCCTTTTAAAAAACCTATTTAGCAGGTCTGTAAAGGGAATGTGGATTAAAAAATTTGAAGTTAAACAGCCGGGGTCAAAATCTTGAGATTTTGTAAATTTTCTAAACATGCATAAATTTTCAATTTTTTTGTGATTTTTCCGTGGCATGAATTTGCAGTTGCAGAAAAATACAATTCTTTTAAAAATTAAAAATTTATGCAATCAACCGGAAGTAAAATATCATGTTTTGCATACCACGTTAAAGGTCATTTCATAGCCTTTTAAGGGGTTTAACCAAAACTTTAACATGTTGACACTTGACCGAGATACAGCTGTCAAAACTACCCTATGTTCTAAAAAAAGTTTAGGGGTCTCGACGCCTAACGTACGCCGTCACCGAAAAACAAATATTCATTTGGTGGTCCCCTAAGTCATACCTAAGTGTGTACCGAGTTAAAACAAAATCACCAAAAATCTTCCTATAAATCGGAAAAAGGATATAAAAACCCGACTATTAGTAGTACTGAACGTTTGTATAAATTTAAATAATATCAATGTAATATGACTTTAATAATCCTGATGATGCACGGCTTATGCTTTTGCCTCCGCAACATAGAACCTTTACGAAAATATGGATCACACTGTATTTAGTTAAAATGAAGTACCAGGTATAGATGGCTATCGATTGGTCATAGTAAAAACACCGACTGGTGAATGGACTGTGTCTGAAACCAGTTAGTAGTACAACTAGTGGAGGAGGCCAAAAATCCAATAGTTTTCCTTTTGGTAAAATTTTTGTTGAAATTGGGAATTTATTTTTCATTTTGTTATGGTTTTATAATTGTTTATCAATGTACAGTATGAATACGTTTTCAATGGGTAAATTCCCTATGTTGCGAAGACAAACGCATATCCCAGTATATCAGTTACCCCCGAATCACGACCAGCTATCTAATTTTTTATCCGTTCTTATCTCTAAACCATTTTTATATTGATATCAAGAATTTTAATGCTAAAAATGTAGGTATAATTCTATAAAATATTTCATTTGTTAGTTAATATAATTCGAGCATAATTTAGTCCTTGACAATGATTTTTCTAAAATAAATAAACAGTTTTGCATTAAACTATATGTAGTATTACAAAATTATTGTTTACCAGCAAATTTTGTCATAAATTGAGCTGCAGATTTTAAGTTTTACATCAAACAGTAGACAATTTTAGTTTTTGTAAAAATAATGCATCAAATTTAAATATTTTTGTTAGAGACTGTATCTGATTTTTTGGCTCTGCATGTGCTTTTTGTTAGTCAGTACAGGAGATTATTGTCGATAGGTTTAAACTGTTTTACCCGAGATTTTACCATTTTAGAGATTAATCATGCACATATAAATTATTCTTAACTGAACACTAATTTCTCTGACTTTTGTAGGGAAATTTTCTGGCATACTTACGCATTTAAATATTATATGCACTTTTTTAAATATAAAATCAAGTTTTAGAGCATTAAAAATTAATTAAAAAATGTTCTATATTTATAAGGCCCTTAAATTTTTCGCGATTAAAAAAAAATTGTTAAAAAAATTAATTTACTTTCGTTTGGCTTGGTATTTTTTTTCCTTTTTTAAAAAATGGTTGTATTTCCAGGTCCACAATTAGGATGCCGTCACGTTCAAATGGTTCTTTACTTTTTGCTGATGACGTACACGTACTGCATGAGATCAGTTTTGTCGGTAGCTATAGTTGCTATGAATGACAATTCCACTACTACAAACACAGATATACCAGTAAGTTTATCCTATACAGGGTGATTAAATATTCCCTGGAAATACTTTAGCTGTAGGTAGAAACAAAATAATCAGTAACTTTTCTTAGATTAATGATGTCCAACCACTGTTCAAATTTTTCTAGGGAATTTTGAATCACCCTGTATAAATATAAAATACTATAATGGCCATGCCCTTGCATTTTCCGAAGAAAAAGCCGCAGCGATAATAATTATCCCAAGTAAGTTTTGGCGAAACTTAAATTTACCCTCAAGAAAAATCGTCCCCCTATTAACAAACCCAGACCTAGGTTGAACGAACTTCAAGATAACACTAAACTTAAGTCGAATTTAACAAAAAGCTTTAAGATATTAATGAGTCTAATGAATAAGATGCAGAAATGGTCTGGACAAAAAATGAAACAAGAAATAAAAAGAAAGTTTGGATGACCGATGAAATCCTGGAAATGATGGATAAAAGACGCAGTAAAAAAGGCAGCGATCAGTATTATGAAATCAATAGAGCAATAAAAACAAGATAAGGTAAGCAAAACAAGACTGAATAACACAACAATGTCAAGAAATAGAAGATCTAGATGCTAATCATGCCACTTTCAATTTACATAAACGCATAAAGGAAGCGGCCAGATTATTTAATAAAAGACAAGCTGGAATCCTTGTGGAAAATCAGGGCAAAATCATACCGGATACAAAAGAAAAACTAAAAGAATGGTGTAGCTACATAGAACATCTCTTTACCGATAACCGATCCGAACAGCCAGAAGAATTCTCAAACCAAGGCATAGATATAACACGAGAGGAAGTAAAACACGCAATATCTTCAGCTAAAAATAGAAAAACGGTAGGGCAAGATGAAGTATACACTGACGTTTTAAAGGTAGTAAAAAAGGAAGATTCGCTAAATACGCTGGTAAAACTTTTTAACTTGATTTATCGTAGCAGTAAAATCCCTGCTGAATGACTAAAATCAACCTTTGTTACGCTGCCTAACAAATATTCAGCAAAGAAGTGTAGTGATTACCGCCTAATCAGCCTAATGAGCCATATGTTAAAAATATTTCTAAAGATTATCCATAAAAGAATTTATGGGTAATGCGAATCCTTTATGGGCGACACGCAGTTTGGATTTCGAGGTGAATTCGGGACAAGAGAGGCCTTGTTTGGCATTCAAGTCTTAGTTCAGCCGTCTAGGGATGTGTCGATGCCAGTATATGCTTGTTTCATAGATTATGAGAAAGCATTTGATTGAGTAAAACACGAAAAGCTCATAAAATGACTAAAAGAAGTTGGTCTAGATGACCGAGATCTAAAGATAATGGCCAATCTATACTGGAATCAGACTGTTCATATAAAGGTTGATGGTCAATTGTCCGAAGAGGTCCAAATAAGAAGAGGACTACGTCAAGGTTGTATATTGTCTCCGCTGTTATTTAATATCTATAATAACAAAATAATAGAGAATGCATTTTATAACTGCGAAGAGGGTCTAAGCATAAACGGCATAAAAATCAACAACATACGATATTCCGAGGACACTGTCATAATAGCAGACACGCTGGAAGGCCTGCAAGAGTTTTTGAGTCAAATTGCTGCCAAAAGTTCGCAATTCGGGCTTAAGCTAAATGTTGGAAAAACAAAATGGATAGTCATATCCAAGGAAAAGAACATTCGAGGCATGTTAGAAGTAAATGGGCAGTAAGTCGAACGCGTGGATTCATACAAAATACTTGGGTTGTCTCCTCAATGATAACTGGGACAACATGCAAAAAGTTCGTTCATGAATTGAACAGATCATCTTTTCTCAGAATTAAATCAGTGTTGTGTAGTCGCGATCTTAATACCACTCTCCAAATTCGTGTGCTTCGGTGTTATGTTTTTGGCATCTTATATTATGGCATGGAAGCATGGACAAATGCAATGCATGCAAAAAGTTGGAGGCATTCGAGATGTAACTAATATGGATGTTCTGATTAGAATAAATAAAGATCTTGAAGTTTTATTAACCATCAAAAAACGAAACCTTGAATATTTTGGCAATATTTTGAGAGATGATAAATGTAAGCTTTTAAAATTGATAATAGAAGGCAAAATTGAAGGCAGAAGAGGTCCGGGTCGTAGACGGATATCATGGCTTAAAAATCTTAGACAATGGTATGGTATTAGCACTACGACACTTTTCCGAAAAGCAGTGGACAGGGTACAGATCGCGCTGATGATAGCCAACATTCGAAGATAGCCAACTTGAAGAAGAAAAATCAAGTTAGCCTGGAAAAAATGCAACCAAAAACTTTTTCTGGGCGCGAGCAGACTGCTTTAGGCATGCGCAGTAGATTTTACGCATTTTTTAGTCATTTTCTTTCTTATTATTATTGTTACAAATTTTGCGACACTTGGGCCATTATATTATCTCATGCTCGCGCCCAGGGGCTGAATTCTTTAATCTCAAGCGCACGAATGTTTAATTCTGTGAAATGAACGCTCCCCGGTGCACAAAAACAAAATCATCAAACATAAATTGAATAAATTAATATTAAATAGTATGTATAAGTCTCCCGAAATGAAGCTGTTCACCTGTCGCGGGCCAAGTGATCAAGTGAACGTTGGCTATCATCAGTGCGATCTGTACTCTGTCCACTGTTTTTTGAAAAAGTGTCGTAGTACTACACTATACCATTGTCCACTGCCCCCCCCCTGAGAAGCCTGGTTATGAACACATTTTTACTTCAAATTAAGTTTTTTTTATTATTTATACTTACCCCCCCCCCCGAAGTCAATTCATGGGTGCGCTGCTGCATTGTTTAGGATTTTTAAGCCATGATATCCATCTACGACCCGGACCTCTTTTGCCTTTTATTTTATTAATTTTAAAAGGTTATATTTGTCATTTCTCTTTTCGTTTTTTGATGGTAAGTAAAACTTCAAGGTCTTTATTTACTCTAAGCAGAACCTCCTACATAAGATCTGGCCTGTTCAATTCTTGCACGAACTTCTTGCATGTTCTCCCAGTTCTCATGGAGGAGACAACCCAAGTATCTGTATGAATCTACGCGTTCGACTTGCCGCCAATTTACTTCTAACATGCCCCTGATGTTCTTTTTCTTGCATATGACCATTTGCTTTTTCCAACATTTAAGTTAAGCCCGAATTGCGAACTTTTGGCAGCAATTTGATTCAACAACACTTGCAGGCCTTCCAGCGTGACCCTCCTCGCAGTTATGAAGTGCATTCTCTATTATTTTGTTAGTACAGATAGTAAACAATAGCGGAGACAATATACAACCTTAGCGCACACCTCTCCTTATTTGGACCTCTTCGGACAGTTGGCCATCAACCTTTATTTAAGCAGAGCAGAGTACATTAGCGATTATCTTTAGATCTCGGCCATCTAGATCAACTTTTTTTAGCGATTCAATGAGCTTTCCGTGTTGGACTCGATCAAACGCTTTCTCATAATCTATAAAACATCAGGCATACACTGGCATCGACACATCTCTAGACCGCTGAACTTAGAATAAAACTAGTGAACGCGTACGCATCAGGTCAAGAATTCGGCCTCTGAAGAGCTTTTGGCTGACTTGATTTAGGAGAGTTATTATCGCTACGTCTTTTTTTTTCTGAAAAGTATAAGAGCACGGCCGTTTATCGTTTGTGATATTTTCAGGGTTTCTGCCATAACTAGCGATAATTTTTCACAAATTTTTGTTTTCTATAATTTTACAACCTATCAGGAGGAGTGGTATTTGCAAAGAAAACACTTATGAGTATAAAACTATTTCGTGAGTTTTGAACCTCGAATGGTATTTAGGGGATTACTTCACGAACAAAAACGCAAAAAATTTAATAAACGGTTTACTTTTAATCAGCCCTCACACAATCAATATTATTGTCAATCAATCATTAGTTTCCGGGCAAATTATCGATAGGAAACATTATGAAACTAGTAAAAAAGCATGTGTTTTTATTTTTTGGTATATATTTAGCGACCGAGAAAATGAGGCCAGCTAAAAGTCGTGGGATAGACGTTTGGGCTGGAAAAACTTATTTTTGTGGGTTATTCCAGCTATTTCATTGAATTACTTTAACACTTTTTTTGATCTGGAACAGTTCTGGCTAAGGGAGCCCACAAAATTGGGCACCGGGTTTGTTCTATTCCGGGACCCGGTTGTTTGACGCGAAACCTTCGTTTGACGCCGTCGTCGGGTGGGAAGATTGCGAAAATTGCCTTTTTGTCCACTGTGGGGAAAGTATATTTCTAATAATTTCTTTAACTTATCCAGTTTTTGAGATATTCAAATTTCAATTTGTGAAAGCAATTACAAATAGCAAAATTTTTTAAATAAAGCGTTTGTATCAACACTTTTTAATAAATTGATTGAAAATTACCAAAAATGGATAAACAGCATATTATGCGTATGTGTGTAATCTCCAAAAGACAAACCATTTCTAAATTCTCCTTAGGGTATAGTCCAATTTTTTGATGAGCGGAGTGACGTCATTGCCTCTGAAAACGTATTTCTTTGTTGTCAACAGTTCACATGTGAAATAATTTGTCGTTGTCAATTTGAAGTAACAGTTGACACAATCAACGACTTGACTTTTTTTACATATTTATTGTCGCTGTCTTTAAACAATGTATCAAATAGAGATCCAAAAAAATGACGTCATATACCTAAGGAGAATTTAGAAATGGTTTGTCTTTTGGAGATTACACACATACGCATAATATGCTGTTTATCCATTTTTGGTAATTTTCAATCAATTTATTAAAAAAGTGTTGATACAAACGCTTTATTTAAAAAATTTTGCTATTTGTAATTGCTTTCACAAATTGAAATTTTAAGACTTTCGAAAACTACATTTGCATAAAAGCAAACTTTATGAGAAAAAAATTGGGTTTCACTCAAAAATGCCGCTCCAAAAAAAAGCTACTTCAATAGAGCTTTTAATTTTTCTATTAAATTGTGTTTGTATTTTTATTTCTTCAATATGTGTAAGTTTAGGCCAACTGTGTCAAAAATAATAAACTTTTAATTGCAGCCCTAAAATATGTGCTGGTCCAGTCCAGCTAACTGGGCTAACCAACCCAGTCGATGGGGCGCAAAAAAAAATCTTTATTCCAGCCCCAAACTTGTGCTGTTCCAGCCCACCTAACTGGGCTGGATCAACCCAATCGGCGGGGTACCAAAAAAATTAACTTCTTATTCCAGCCTCAAACTAGTGCTGTGCAAAAAATAAGGTCTTCATTCCAGCTCCAATTTCAAGCTGTTCCAGCCCAGCAGGTAGGGCTGTCCCAACTATAGCTATTGATATTCACAGTCCCTCATAGTGGGTTGCGGTAACCCATTAATTTGGATTAAAAAACTAACCCACGCATGTGGGTTGCGACAGTTAAAAAAAAATAGTTGGATTAATTCAAGCTGTTGGCTGTCCACTATTTTACCCGCGGCCCTGGACTGATTTAACCCATATTTTGGGCTACGGCTACCATTTGTTTTCTCAGTGTCTTATTTCTTGTCTGAAATAAAGAGTTTTTGTCTCATCAAATGGTCAATATTAGTGTCAATAATTGTATATATAACGGAAATAAATATGTCCTAAATATTAATGCTACGCACTAAAAACTATTAAATCTTGGGATTAATATAGCGTGAATTACATTTCTATTTAATATTAGTACAAGTTCACTGATCTTAAGGTTGTCTGGATTTGAACTGTAAATTAATATTTTAAGGATAAATATGAATATAAAGCCTCATTAATATTTGTAATGAAAAAGTACTAGCAGTAACTCTTTGTCAGTACTTTTAATAATAGTGTTTATTTTAATAAATAATATAAATCTCAAACATCTTTGTGTAAATATTAATATATTTTTACCAATATTCATCCTTCTTAAACTAACACCGTAGTATTCAAGGATTAAAATATTTAATACTATTTTTACTAAATTACAGCATTTTTTGCACTACATATAAGCTCACCGTAAATTTGAATATAGTAAAACCCTACTGAAGTATTTAAGTAAGTATTATTTTCTGAAATTAAAAACAATTATTAAATTTTATCGGTTACGGAAAAAAAAATATATAATATAAAAGATTAATAAAATCTATTGAATAATAAATTCAGTTAGAAAGTCCTCTATAATTTCTAGTCACTTTTTACATGCATCTTTTTTTTGAAGCATGGAGCTGTGAGGGCTGTTCACACTATGCATCTTTTTTTAGAGGAAATGCATTTTTTGCCAACATAACAAAATCACTAATTAAAAAAATCAAAAAAGCCCTAGATTTTTAACTGCTTTGTTTACTTTTTTCCTATACCCTTTTCTAGCGCATTCGGTAAAAGTTTAAGTATGCAACCAGCAATATTTTCACGACTGAATATTTGGTATTCTTGAAGAATTCTAGAAATAAAGAATTATTCCAGAAATAAAGAATTCTTCGAAAAAAGGAAAAGTCGAAAATTCTGGATTGTTCTAGGATAAGAAATATTAAATAATTGACAGGCTTGGAGTGGGCATTACAACTTGCAGATTGTGAGCATTGGCAAACAACAATTTTAGAAAGTTTTAAGGTGATTAAAAAATATTGAAAATAAAACTCATAACCTAAAATTCACAGCTGATCAGCAACTTGACAACATAAAAAAAACGGTTGGTAATCAAAAGATAACTAGAAATTCTCCAGCACGCATGCAACTTTCTGATAAAAAATAGAGCATGTTCTATTTTAGCGCATCTTGCAGCATGCGTCTTTTTTCGACGAATTTCATAGTGTGAACACACAAGATGCATGCATCTTTCTGAGAAGTATGAAAAAGTTGCATAGTGAGAACAGGGCTTTAGAAAATCGGTGGGCATACTGCATAAAAAACTGGACAGTTAAAACGTTCCGCGATTCTAAAGTAAACAAAAAATACACGGATAATAATTTAATAACATACGTAATTATATTCGTAATTATTTAATAAAAAAAATTTAAATACATTGTTTAATACTTACCTTTAAAATAATTTTAGTTTTATATTGTCCAAAACCGAAACGTGTTTTGCAAGACAAAAAGGTGCCATGGCAGACAGTGACCCGTACAACATACACCCGTGAAAGTTCTGGGATAACTAACATGCTCCTAAAACAAAAACTTTGAAAAAAAAAACGTTTAAAATTAGTACAAATAAGTATTATTATTGAATATTAATATATCTGCATTATACTAAATGGTGGTAGCATAATTTACTAGTATATAATTTAATGCATGAAAAATTATATCAAATATTAGTCTGTAAAGTATATTGGTGATAAATACTGTCCAACGATAGATCTTAGGCCGTAACAAATTCAAGTAAATAGAATATAAAATCAAATATATTGTACTAAATTTTAGTAAATTGACAAATTCTGAAGTTGATAACATAATTTACTGAATTTTAGGACATTATTTCTTTCCGTGATTGATGATATTATTGATCGTGTAAGGACCGCTTTAAGAATAGACAATTAAAATTACGGTTTGCGGACTCCACCGCGCAAACACGAAGCGCGCGGACCACAACCGTGCTGGCCAAGACCGCGCAAATCAACGACCGCGCGTGTCTATGACCGCGCAAGCACAACACCGCGCAAGCCCACAACCGTGCATAAAGTTTACCGCGCAAGACCAATACCGCGCATATTGGGTTGGGTGGATTGCGTTGATTTGGGTTGGGGTGGGTTGGTTCGTGATGGGTAACGGGTTAAGTAGCGTCGGCAATACGACCCAACCCAATCCACCACCGGGTGAAGGTTGGTGGATTCTTCACCAAACGTTATCCGCGGTTTTAGGTCTAGCGCGGTTCGTGTTTGCGCGATTGTGGGCTCGCGTGGTTGTGGCTTTGCCCGGTCATTAACACGCGCGGTTGTTGACTTGCGCGGTGATGAGCTTGCGTAGTGGTGGGCTTGCGCGGTCATGGACACGCGCGATTGTTGATTTGCGTGATCTTGGCCCGCGCAGTACTTAGTCCTTGTCGTATCTCAGCGTTACGTCTCACCCATAAACATTTAAGTTGCACATAAATAGACACTTAAAGCAAATATTTCAACGCATCGGTATCGCTATACCTAACGCGTTCAAAACAAAGCCAAAAGACACCACATTTAACGGTACGTACATCCCTCGTTACGTAATGAGTGGAGTGGAGCAGGCCTCGTTCGAAACATTCTGTAAACAAGTGAATAATGTAGTGTCTTTTGACTTTGTTTTGAACGCGTTACCGATGCGTTGAAGTATTTACTTTAAGTGTCTAATAGGGTGCTAAGTCGTTGTTGTATCTCAGTGCGCATGCTCAGAACGGATACGCCGTTCAATAGCGACTACGCATCACCTATTTCGACTTTAAATGTTTATTGGTGAGACGTAACGCCGTATGGAGTTTTGAGCATGCGCACTGAGATACGATAAGGAATAAGCACTCTTTTTATGTGTAATTATAAGTGTCTAATATTTCGTTGATCTCTCTCTCTGTAACAGCTCCAAAACGATCCGATTCATTTTACGGAATTTAAAGAAAAAATCAAAAACTAAAGAATGTTGACACTAACAATTCAATAAAAAAACCCGGATGCTAATTTCAATTTAGTTTTTGTAATACTAACTAATTTTGACAAACGCAAACCATTTGTTTGTATAAAAATAAGTATAGTAATCAAGAAAAAAATTATCAGTGCACACACAAAAAATATTTGAGACAATGATGTATTTGAAATTAACTCTGTGTTTCGGACTTCCATTGTCTATATTTTATTTATAAACGACGTTTCGACCAGTACAATCTCTGATCGAAACGTCGTGTATAAATAAAATATAGGCAATGGAAGTCCGAAACACAGAGTTAATTTCAAATAAATATCTGTTTCTCATGGTCCAAATAAATATTAATTTGAACCAAACAAATATTTATGTTAATTTCTTTAAGTCAAATAAATCTTGCTTGACAGAAATAAATATTTATTTGATTCAAATAAATACTCTTTTGGACCATGGGAAACAAATATTTATTTGGATCAATTAAACCTTTTTTCTGTGTGTAATTCTTATCACTTGAGTAATTTCTGTTACTCAAAAATTACTCACTTCTATTATATAGGTGCTATTGATTTTAATGTTAATTTATACATTATTTCATTCAACTACATGATAAGTATGTAAATTTAAGTTATATATAGGATTCGTAGTATTAATTAAATTTAAGTAGCGCATTTCAGACAACGTTTGCCGTTTATATATTATCCCAGCACTTTTTTTTATTGGATTTTCTTTGCTATAAGTACTTCCATAAGAGGGTTCTAACTAATAATAATAGTTATTCATTAAGGTTTAGAATTTGCAACACTGTAAGCAAAAGCGGTCAACATATAAGTAAACGACAAAAAAACTGTAAAACTAAAGTTCTCTGCCTCAAAGCTCGGATCGGTATCCTTATTAAAATTAAGGATAAAAAACAATAGGTACTAAGTAGCATCCGTTCCTAAAAAAAGGCACTAATTTCATTAATTTTTACTTTATTTGGTGGCTTACACAGAGATTGGCCTTGGGGGATGGGATAACTATAAGAACTACGAGGTTGGTTAAATTAGACAAAATGTGCAGTTTTTGAGGGACCTTGAAAATCGGGTTTCAGATTTAAAAAATAAATATTCTATCCCGAGCTACTTACTTTTTTTAAATACGGACCTGTATTTTATATTCCATTTTTTTAAATAACTTTTTTTTCTGATTTTAACGATGTATTACATATGCTGTTGGTGTTTTAATGATAAAAAATATAGGATATCAGAGGTGGCTTAGACGACCAATAAAACAATTGCCTGTTTTATTAACATAAACAGACTGATGCGGCGATGTACCGTTTAATTAAATTAAACTTATTTCGCAGTATTAATTATTATTTTAACACGTTTTTTAAAACTAAACTCTCTTTTTCAATTTCTCTTAAAGAGACCTCTCCTTTATTGGTATTCTTTTAATGTACATATCCCAAAATATTTATAGCTCATTTATATCTGATGGTATAGTCCACAAACCAAGCCCAAAAATTATCTAGTTATTCAGAAAATTAAAAAAAAATGTAGTAATCCTTAAAAACCTGTAAAAACATAAAATTACACACGATATGATTGAAAAGGTAATTAAAAACCTTTTTTTTTAAATTATCAATGCCCAAATTAAAAGTGGATGATACAGACCTAATACATTTGTTTCATCTTTCCCGTACTCTGCCGTTACAGTTGCTCCCTGTTAGGAAGGATTTTCAAATGATTTGTGCAACCTAATTTTTCGAACTGTTACTCGCCATTCGGGCTACGAATTTTGATACATTTGAAGCGCTCTTTCAGCATTTCGAAATGCTTTTGCATAACAAAAAATTAAATCTAATTTTTCACCTTTTGAAAACGCTGTCATGTTGATTTAGACTTACCTTGACAGACACTTGGGTAGTTAATAAATTTTAATAAAATTAATTAAATAATGTACCTATATTACTATGGCTTTGCTAAAGTGCAATTTTCCAAGTTTCCTTATTTATTTTAAATTTTGATAATTTTTTGATCTTTCTACGGGCGACGCGAAAGCATATGATTGGGAGGGAGGGGAAGATAAGGCAATTTTTCCTTTTTTTATTATTATTACAAAAAAGTGTACCTATATTGCAGCTACTTAAATTTCCCAAGTCAACTTGATATTTCCTGGTAGCAACATTGAGGGAAGAAGGTCCATCCATTCCCCCCCCCCTCAAAGGATTGCCAGTGCATAGAAGAAAATTGTTTCTAACACTTTCACAAAATGCCTTTTTGGAGTTATCCGAACTCCGCTTTTTGCCGTTCGTCTAACTGATTTTACTTGTGGAAAGTACCACTATGTTCACTTGTTACAAAAATAAGGATTTTTACCATACTTCCTATTTTTCTTTAATTACAAAATTTATGACTTTTCATGTTTGTTTAGTTCGCCAATATTTTGTCTAACCTAAAAAAAAATTATTTATTTATTTTCTTTATATAAAATTACTTAAATCTCTCATTATAAAACAATAGGCATAAATAATTTATTTTTATTTTACTTTATCACTGCTCCCAATCATGGAAAAACTATTTGTCTAACTTAGATAATTTCTCAACTTTTTAAAAATTCTGTGCTACAACCGCCCCTAAAGAAACTTCTATAGTATAAAGTCTATTTATTGTAGAAAAGTACTTGCGTCTTGATAAGTCATAATAGTCCTTGTGCCAGACCCATCAGTCATTATAATTTGCCGGTACTGAAAGAAACTTTTACCACGTGTTTTTGGGCTCATGTGGAGCAAAAAAGTCGGGGGGGGGTCAATCATCAGAAAGTAGCTTTCAAATATGGCGGCCGCTCAAAATGGCGCCTGACTGTAGATTTTTAAATTCAATTATTTCGAGGTTGGCTGACTAAATTTTTGTTTTAACGGATATGGCCAAAAATAACAGTATTTAGAGGTCAAAAGCCCAAAAAACAAAAAAAAATGTGTTTTTGAAATTAACGTTTTACTGTTTCTTGAACTAACGACTAAGAATATCAAAAAAGTATTTTAAAGTTAAAACGATTTTCAGAAAACTAGTTTGTTTTTTTCCAGAAGTTTGGTTTTGGTGCTAGAGATCCCTGACACCTTTTAAAAAAGTTTAAGGCTTCTAACAAGTAAACAGACTGGTAAAAAAAAACATTTTTTTTT
The DNA here is from genome assembly GCA_963921995.1 of Oxystoma pomonae. Taxonomy (NCBI): domain Eukaryota; kingdom Metazoa; phylum Arthropoda; class Insecta; order Coleoptera; family Brentidae; genus Oxystoma; species Oxystoma pomonae. Next base: position 24,866,198 of record OY998168.1, read on the forward strand.
CTGAAAATTGTTGCAATTGGTACGGCGGTTGTGTTCCATCCCAATGAATACTAAAATCATAGCAATTACTTTACGAGATATTGTAACTGGTGAGGCGCATTATCATCATTCCTGCTACAATGCTTACACCAGAAAATGACCACAAAAGATAAAGTAAAATGCTTTAGATCCGTACTCCAAAGAAGAGACTGAGACTTTTATTAGCGGTTATGAATACAATTGAACAAATTTTTAATATAAATTAAACAAATAATTCGGTGATCTGTTAACATGTGTCACTGTTAATTATTGCTGTTATATACAATAGGTATTTTATTTACAACAGTGTGGTAGACCCCAAAAAAAAAGTCAAATAAAAACTTGTGCCTTAATATGGTTACCAAACGCTTTTGCATGATGTAACTTTTTATAACCGCACGCAAAATCGTGCCATAAACCTTGGTTACCGCACGGTTGTAGATAAAATATATTATAAAAAATAAAATGCATAAAACAATAAAGTTAAACGTAATTATTTTAGTACAGTATTAACGTTTAACCTCTTATAGTGCATTTTGAATCTCGAAATCTCGGGTTCTATCAATCCGATTAATAATTTTTTTTTCAGTGTTTTAAAGGTATTTCTTTACAACTTTTATTTTAACATTTTTTTTTATATTCTTAACCGTTAGTTCAGAAACCAGCAAAACGTAAATTTCAAAAAAAAATTTTTTTGTGTTTTATGGTTATGACAACTAACTACTGTTATTTTTGGCCATAACCATCAAAACAAAAACTTAGTTAGCCAATTAACTTACAAAGTAAATTTTCTAAAAATGTTTCTTTCAAAAATTTTTCTGTATTTAATAGTGAAACTTAAAAAAAAATCATTATTTTATGTTTAGATATTTCACTGGAATGACCGAAGCATAGTTTTATCTGCTTTCTTCTGGGGATACATCATTTTCCAAATACCAGCTGCACATTTGGGGAAAAAGTATGGAATTAAGTGGATCCTTTCATGTAAGCAAAAACACATTACCAAAAAATATACAAACAGTACATACAATGAGCTTCAGGCTACTGCGAACATAGAGGGAATCAAGTCCAATTTACTCTCCGTGCCGTACGACCGAGGTGGGGTCGAGGCACGCTGCAGTGTTATCTTTTTGAAATTAATTTTGTTTTTATTATTTTGTTTTCTTTCTGCCTTGCTCGAGAAACAGATTGGTAAGTTCTTAAGTGAAATAATAAATTTTTAAAACTAAAAATGGATGTCTACGAAGTTGAGACTTATTGAAAAACTTTTTTTGGAGAATTTTGTAAATCGTCCAGAACCTAGTTTATCAACGATTCATAGGATTGTGCAGAATTATGAAAAGTTTGGTTGTGTAGCGCCAAGAAACCAGAAAAAACCCACTGTTTTGTATGACGAGCACGAAGTACGAGATGTGATGATTTACGCTACAGTGGAGGAAAATCGAAAGTTAACTAGCCACGAAATTGCCGAAGCAGTTGATACGTCTTCAGACACTGTCTTACGTGTTCTCAAAAAGAATGTTTATCATTCTTACAAAGCATCAAAAACGCATCAAATTTTTCCGTAGGACAACTATTGTCGTATGGAATTTTGCGAAACAATGATGGAAAGGCTAATCGTGATGAAAACTTTCTGAGATCTGGTCTTTTCACAGATGAAAGCACTTTTCCATTATTGAATCGTCATAACCCACACGTTCGATATTGGTCGAGGGAAAATTTTCATTTGTATTTTGACGTAAGAAAATGCTTGGGGGGGGGGGTATTGTAGAGGAACACGTAATTGGGCCATTTTTTATTGACGGCAATTTGAATTTCAATAAGATGGTTGTCCCGCTCACAATGTTGGCCTTGTTATGGAATATCTTGATAATGTATTTCCTAATCGGGTTATAAGTACACGGGGAACTATTTTATGGCCAGCTCGATCAACCGATCTTGCTCCTAATGACTTCTATCTGTGGAGTTATATCAAAAATAAAGTTTACGGGCATGAAAGGGCTAATAATTTGGAAGAACTTCGGATTAAAATGAACATGCTAGGAAAGGCCGATAGGCTCGGATATTGTCTAGCCAAACAAGGAGGACTTTTTCAACATTTGCTCTAATTTTTTTTTGACTGGCAGAATCTTTTTGGTGTTTAGAATGTATTATTTTATTTTGAGAACTTGCTTTTATTTTGTTCCTCCTTATTATTTTCATTGTAACACGTTGTTAGTGATAAATCTGAGCAGTTGAAAATAAAACGCTCTAATTTATCAGTGACAAAAAACAAGAAAATTACGTTATCAAAATTTGCGTATTTATTGACCAAATTCCGGTTTTATGGACTACACTTCACATTGCATCGTGGTTAAAGGCGTACTAAACGCAAGCCGCGAATAGGGATCGTAAGCCTGAGTGTTGGTTGCTCCACTGATAGGTGTGCGGTGTCCCTGCGTGTACGTACACTGGCAAATTGGACTTCTTCCGGCCTATGTTCGCAGTAGCCTGAAGCGCTAGCGTACGGTGAAAATGTTTGAAGATACGTTTATATATAGAGTTTCAGCAAGTTGAAAATAGATTCGAATTTTTATCTTTTTTTTTTGTAATTATGGTTTTTTGCTTTTGTTCTTGCACCGTCGAAACCGCAAAAGGCGGTTAGGTCGTGAGAGTAGTTTATCGATCGAACTTTTAACTCAAATGGATCCAAAAGGTATATGCGTTCAAATGTAAACGTAGTTGTGATCAAGACGGGTAAATATGCAACTTGTAGTGCTTGTTTGTGTATTGTAGGTTTCAGAAATAAAGATATTACTATCTTCGTTTGACTTGTTGTTTATTATATAAGGCTTGTTGTTGTTTATTATATCTTTGTCACATGAGATTAGTTAGGACGAGTTCTACTTAATTAGGGTTAAGGTCTAATATTTCAAAAAATTTAATAAAAGGTGTTTGTTTTTAGTTTAATTTATTAAGAGCGCAATGTAATACTTTGCGCTTGACAAAATGTTTGTTGGACCATGCGAAGCGGGGCGCGATAATGTTTTGAAAGCGGCAAAGTTTTTGCGCTCGAATTATACACAAGATTTTTTCTACAACCGAGCGAAAAGTAGTTGCAGGAGCGAGAATTTTTTTTACTTGGTCGCTCTTTGGAAGAGTGCAACTTTGTGCTTTTTTTATAAGCGCAAACATGGTACTTTTCGCTCGGTTGTAGAAAAAAAATAATTTTTTTTCGTTTATGTGCAGAGTTGTTTTCAAATCTTGTTTTTGAATATACTAGTAAGAAATTTTTCTAAGCAACTAAAACATGTTCATGACACAAAGCAGGATTAAGCAACATTATGGTCACAGATATGGGGAAAATACAATCTTTAGGAGTAGAAATGGGTATGGGGGTCTTGAGCCTCTAATCCCTCCCTTACGTTCGCCACTACATAAAGAACTAAATTGGTGATATGATATGGAATAACAAAAAAAGCTTTTGAGAGTATCTGTAATAAAATTTACTAATTTTTCAATCATTTAGGCAGTTTTATTAATTTTAGGTAGTACCGCATTGGACGCCCTCGCCTGCATCCTCATTCCCACAATGGCCGAACTTTTTGGAAGCACGGGCGTTATGATTTGTCGATTTCTGCAAGGCGTTGGACAAGGTTTTAACTTGCCGTTGGTCAATACTCTATTGGGTCACTGGGCGCCACCCAGTGAAAGATCGAGGATAGGAACTTTTGCTTATGCAGGTAATTTTTTAGGCAATTTAGAAAGCAAAATAATTTATTTTTCAAAATAAGTCAAGTGTTAAGGTGAAAGTTCATGAAGAGACTTTGACTCAGCGACAGAGTGATTGTTTAGTTAATTTTTTAATTTGAACTCTCTGATTGGCTGTCAGATTTTAGCGTGAGCCAACCAGAGAGATCAAAATAAAAAATTACGAAACAATCGCTGTGTCGCTCTCATAAAGTCGGTCCTTGAAGTTTTACTTTTATAAATAAACTAATTGGTTTTTGATTTGCTTTATTTTACAGGCTCAGTTTTTGGAAATATCATCTCCCTTCCAATAACAGGGTTCATTTGTTCCAGTTCGTTCGGTTGGCCTTTCAGTTTTTATCTTTGGGGCTGTTTTGGCTTCAGTTGGGTCATCATTTGGTCATTCTTTGGATTCGACAGGCCGAGTAGTCATACAAAAATTACCAGTGAGGAGATGAACTATATCGAGACGAGTTTGGGACAGTGTACCAAATTAGTACGTATTTTATTTCTCATCATTCTTTTTAAAATATTCTTTCTGGTGTTAACGTCAACTTATCTTTCATTACAACTTGACAATGTTATGTTGAATGTGAATTAAAAAAGCAAACTTTTTCTTTGGCCTATTCCACCAGTTGTATCCACCCCTAACTAACTAACTTCATGGACCAGTCAGGCTCTCGTAATGGATCAGATCTACGAAGATCTGGAAAAGCCAAGTAAAAAAAATAGTAACTCAGAATTCTACTAATTCTGACTATTAAAATCGTTGCTTGATTGCTGCATACACCGTTATTTCAAAAAGAAATGAAAAAGAGTTTGTATTCGGTGTATAATTCATTGGTTGAAGTCTACCAGCTATGGTGAAACGTTTTCGGTCGGTTGGCCGTCATCAGCACCATATTATCAGTATAAAAACTGAATGTGAATATGTTTGTCATATCTATATACATACATACAGGAATGGTACAACACTTTTAAACTTAAAATTATAAGAAAAACAGAATGTAAATAACTATTTTTTTAAATAATATAAAATAATGACTAGTTACAGCGTTTTGTTTTGTGCTTTTTTTTGAAAAAGTGGCAATCATCTTCACATTTTTTTTTATAACTTTCTGGAAAACATTTCACCATATGTGGTAGACCAATAAATTATACACCGAATAAAACCTCTTTTTCATTCCTTTTCTTATATTAATTATGACTCTTACGTAGGGGAACGTGGTGCAAAACCGGGTAGTGAGGCAAAACCGGATAGGTTATTTATGGCCAATTGCACCAACCCAAATCTAAAGCTTGCTTGGCAAATTTTAAACGTACCCCAATTTTTTAGCAAGTACTTAAACAGGTGAGAAATTGTTTTCCTAAAGGTTGATTTTTCAGATTTTTCTAATTTATCGCAATGTAAAATGTTACAGAGAGGTTATGCATATAGCCAATATTTTTATGCCTGCCTGAGTGTGTGAACATTTTTGCTATGTAGTTACAACATGTTTTGTATGATAATGATATTCTTTCAGCGAGGTGCTGCGGTATGTTTTTATTAACTTGATGGTATTGTTAAGGCTTATTTACTTAACTTTTAATGCATAGTGCTTAATTTTTGACCTCTGTCTTTTAGTATGCTGTGTCTTTTAGTTCGACGGTGATGCAACCCTGACCCTTTTTCTTTTGCTAAGAGAAAAAGAGACATATTTATAGTATAAGTATATATTCTTGACCGTTGAGTTTATAAATCTGCAGGGCTTACTTGTTATGAGGATACTCTAGCTGATTTTCAATCTGCTCAAAAATTAACAAAAACGGGTGGTTTCGTTAAACTAAACCTTTTTAAAGAAGTTAGGTTGTCCATATCCTCAAAATGATTGGACATGTTGTAAACTTGACGTGGAAAGTCATTCTCAATTATTTTTAAGAGCTCCAGATCATCGTCCCATGCGTCTATACCCAAAAAATTTATTTTTACAACACAGCAACAAAAAAAATATTGCGCTCAGTTGAATTTTGAGGTTATATTATCAATAGGTAGGGACCCAAAATTGACTAACTAGATTTAGGGCTAACCTAACACGTTTAGGACTCACCTAAATGCTTCAGAAAGTGAAAACTGACACCTACCTAAATTTAGGGGATACCTTGGGCTAGGTGTATCCTAAAAACGTTGGTGCATGTGTCAAATTAGTCGTCACACTCTTGCCAGTTTACCAAATATTCGGCAACAGGTGCTTTAATAGGTATGTAATGCAGTGACGGTCCCAGCCATTTGAAAAGGGGAGGAGGGCGGTTTCGATACTGAAAAAAATAGAACAAATGCATAGCTTTTATGAGGAACATATCAATATATGCAAACAAAACTTAGTAACTACAAGCGCGTATTTGGTGTCAAATCTAGGGGGGGGGTACTCAGATTTTAAGTCGTTTATTTCATACATTTTTTATTTTAAGAAATGTTAAAATGCGCCGAAATTTTTAAGAAAATTACAAATGCATTAAACTAAAATCGTAAATATCAACGGTATCATAGCACCGCAGGCGAATTTTTTTTTTAAAAACGGCATTTTTGATTTAAAATTAAACTAAAATTGTAAATATATCAATGGTTTCAAAGCGCAGCATGCGAAAATTTTTAAGAAAATGATACTACAAATGCCATTTTTAACACAAAATTAAACTAATACAGTAAATATCAAAGGTGTTATAGAGCCGCAATTTATGCCCTACTTTTGATTTTCTCAATGTTTTCAAAAAAAAAAAAATTTAAAGCCAAGGTACCCCCCTATAATAATAATTATAATTTTTTTTCAATAATGTTATAAAAAACATAGATACAAATAAACCAGAAACAAAATCTAATAGCTAAATACTTTTTTTTTGAGGTCTAAAACTTTTTTTTTCTGACGAAGCGTTAGTTACCGACAAACATCCAAGAATAATAATAATAATAATAATAATAAAATGCCTTTATTTAAATGAAATAACTATTACAGATAGGCGAAGTCTAGCCATTGGCTAGTCTACCTAACCTTATCAACAATGTATAAGAGTTTAAAACTTCCAAATCAGTTACATCAATCGAAAAGAATTTAAAAAAGAAAAGATCAAAAGATCTTGGGAGGAAAGAACGAAATTTCAAAATTGGACGAGTGTCCCACAAGGAACACACAAAAGTCCAAAGTGAAAAGGGAAACAATTAAAGGATGTTTCGCCCGGGGTGACTAGCGTGGGCTCGTCAGTGGATTCACTAGTCACCCTCAATCCAGACATCATTTAACACCATCGCACACTCTGACTTCCAACTCTGAAACACTCACAAATAGGCATCGTTCCGCATGGTACTTATTATAAGTCGCCTGATACGGGTTCGTCCTGGCGTGTTAATCTTTCCAATAGGAATATGCTCCTAAGACAAATAAAACAAGAAGTTAAAATTTCCAAATCAGTTACATCAACCGAAAAGAATCTAAAAAAAAAAAGATCAAAAGATCTTGGGAGGAAAGAACGAAATTTCAAAATTGGACGAGTGTCCCACAAGGAACACACAAAAGTCCAAAGCGAGAAGGGAAACAATTAAACGATGTTTCGCCCGGGGTGACTAGCGTGGGTTCGTCAGTGGATTCACTAGTCACCCTCAATCAATTTCGGTTGATGTAACTGATTTGGAAGTTTTAACTTCTTGTTTTAATTATCTTAGGAGCATATTCCTATTGAAAAGATTAACACGCCAGGACGAACCCGTATCAGGCGACTTATAATAAGTACCATGCGAAACGATGCCTATTTGTGAGTGTTTGAGAGTTGGAGTGTGCGATGGTGTTAAATGATGTCTGGATTGTTTCCGATTTTTTTGGACAAACCGGTCAATTTCAATATGTCTGTTGATATGCAGCAACGCTAAGCCCGTCAGACGAATTTCCGTCATAGTGTTTTTAAGTACTTATGTTTTCAATCTTCTGAAGCATAAGAAGCTTCTTTCTGACGAAGCATTACTTACTGGGAAACATCCAAGAATGTTCTTATTAACGGAAAAATATTGCCACACTTGCTCATTGTCTTGAAAACGTTATCAGGTATGTTTTGATTTAAGCTTTTGCCTACTTCTGACCAATATTGTTTCCAAATAGGTACTGACTTCTCCCAATAAAAGTTCAAGAATTTGTTTTTTGGATTAATCAAACAGTTTATAGTATTTAGAAATAACTTTAGCTAATTTTACCTTGATTTTGGCTTCACGTTATATAAAACTTGGTATGAATATGTTCAAGTCAAAAATACTTTTTTATGTCCAAAATGATTTTGTCTAAAACTGTTCTGTATTTCTAATGGTTCTTTTGGTGTGACGAATTAAAGGTCAAACTGTCCCAAAATATTGTGGAGGGGACCGCCACTGGTGTAGGGATCCTAGAATGTCTTTAAAGGAACGTTCTGCAATTGCTCGTTTTTTCTCCAAAGTCTTCAGGGTTACCACCAGCATCTTTGTTGTGTGCTTTTTTCTGGAGCAAAGGGGGAGGGGCGATCGTCCCCCTGCCACCCCCCCTGGGACCGCCACTGTGTGATGTTATTTTTATAATTTTAAATCGTTTTTAAAATCCATTAAGGGCTCCGTTGACAGAAGTTTTTACCTTTAAGTATGAAACTCTTTTTGTAGTGCATTTCTATTAAAAATATTTTCCATTACTTTCCTTTCCATTACTTACTTGGGGTATTTAGCATTAGTTTTTGTTAAGGCCTTTTTTAACCACAATAGGATTTTTTTTTAAATTTCTTCGGTTTATTTTGTAGATAAGTGTTTGTAGTATTAAGTTGCCAAACTGTCGATTATAAATGAAAATTATTTAGTGATTTAAATTGTTTTTAACTTATCTATCCAGTTTTTCCCCCCCTTCCCCTATACTAGTTTTGAATTACAAATTCAAATTATGCCAATTTTAACTTGCAAAACTTTGAAGTATATCCCAGCAAACACGGTTCCCTCGGTCCTTCGTCGGTCCGATGTCGATTGCCGAATTTGTCGTCATTTCGATTCACGACACCAGCAGTATTTTTTGCCGCTTTGCGATGTAGCCCCAATGTATGTTTGCCGATGCAGCGTTAGACTGTGGTTCGTCGTCGGACCAATGGTACATTTTACTTTTTGCTGACATCGGCATACCGTCGCCGTACGATTAAGGTCCGATATGGTTTAACCACATGATGCCGACCATCCGCCCATAACTGCTTAATTTGGTCGGTCTAACGTAGGCAAGTTGGTCTCGGCCCGACATCGGTAAACTATTCAAGTCCGACATTGGTTTCCTAAAGCGGTCCAGCGTCGGCAATTGACGGAGGTCCGTCGGTGGTAGCTTAAATCGGCCCGACATTGGCAGACTACAAAGTTTCGATAATGCGGGTGCTTAACTAGTCGGGCTGGTTTAAGTGGCAGAAGCGGTGATTCTCGTAGAGAAGTACCACCATCTTGTCAAGTCCGCATTCTAGTTTTGAAATATCTTTGCTCATTATATATATAATATTATCTTCCACTGTATGTACAAGGAACATAGTGACATTCGCGCCATCTCTACATACTAGGAAGAAACTATTAAGCAGTTTTAAAATTTTAAGGTGAATTAATCGGACCATCGTCGGTTGCCGATTCTCGATCAATCAAACAAAGTTCCAATCGTATCATCGTCGGCCTTAAAGCAGATAAAGTGGTCGTCGGCATAAAGTCAACTATAGTAAATCGGGCCATCGTCAGTTGCCGATTCTCGACCGATTAAAGAAAGTTCCAATCGGACCATCATCGGACCTAAAGCAGATAAGGTTTGCGTTGGCATTATGTCGACTATAGTTAATCGGGTCATCGTCAGTTGCCGATTCTCGTCCGATTAAACAAAGTTCCAATCGGACCGTCGTCGGCCCTAAAGCAAATAAAGTGGGCTTCGGTATAAAGTCGACTATAGTAAATCGGGCCATCGTCTGTTGCCGATTTTCAACCGATTACACAAAATTCCAATCGGACCATCGTCGGTCCTAAAGTGGTGTCGGTATAAAGTTGACTGTAGCAACGTGGACCTCCGTCAGTTGCCAATTATTGACCGAAAACTGAAAATCGCAATCTGACCAACATCAGGCCAGAGTATAGTCGCCGATGCCGACACACTCCGACGATTTGTGTTTGCTGGGTACTGATTCCGAATTGTTGGGTGGGAATTACACTGATACAGAATTATAACAATTTAGAGTCAACTCGGAATTATATATATTTTTTATTTTTAAGAAAATGTGAAAAAAAATTGTGAATTTTATTTTTAGAATCACAAAACGCCTTGGAGAGACATTTTAAAATCCGGTCCAGCATGGGCTGTTCTTTTTGCTAATATGGGTGTCAACTGGGGAAGTGCCATATTATTAACCCAGATTCCTACATTTTTGAACAAGGTTATGAAATTTGATATCCGCAAAGTAAGTAAAAGTCACATTACATAGTAAGTAGATGTAAAATTATAAGAGGGTAGTCAAAGAAAGCTATACTTTTTTAATTTGGAATCTTTGGAAGTTTTCCAAACAAAATAGTAGGTATATTGAATAACGTAATGACAGGGTCATACTTAGGGGCTCACGCGCCCCGGAATTTTTTTTCCAAAAAATAAGAACCAAATAGTTATTTAAGACTATTTTACTGTTAGCCACGCCTCTCCAGGCACAATTTCTGCGTACGCCACTGATTTATCTATTTTATTCCCCCACATTTACTACGTTTATACGCGCCTAAAACCGGTTTTATATAAGAACGGTTTTAAAAATAAAATCGCTTTCTTTGAGAGTTTATACGTCCTACATCAAATCTCATTAAATGTTAGTTCAAAAAGAAACCAAATAAAACAACTAATTAAGTTAACAACAGATTTTTCGGTAAAAGCAGGGTTAGGTATTTCTTTTAATCCAGGCAAATTGTAATTTTTATGGGAACTAAAAGCGAGCAAGCTGAAATTTTGCATGGATGTAGGGTACCACTTGGAAAGCTTAACCATAGATTTATACCATTCTCACCCCCTTATCTTCGGCGCCATCTTGAATCAAAGGGTTGGTTGGGTTCAGTTTTTCGCTCATAACTTCTGTTATTTTCGCACTAGAAAAAAATCAAAAAAGCATTTTGTAGGGGAACACAATACCTACAAAACGATTCCTCTCAAAATTACAGTAACTTTTTTGTTAATACTTAGAATTCCATTATTTTTTCTTAACAAACATTGTAGAACAGCCAATTCTCTATATTGTATATTCGAACATTTTTTTTTCTTAAACTAATTCTTTTTGTTGTACGGTGGCCGCGATTCTTCAAAAACTGTCAGAAAATCTCACCCTTACAAAAAAATCTGACGATTTTTAAACACAAGTTTACACTAACTGCTTTTTTGTCAGGACTTATTTACTAATATGTCGATTTTCATTTTTGTAGGCAGTTTTTGTGAAAACCCTTTTTTTATTTAAAAATGTATTTTATTAAGCTTATTTTTGTGTGTAAATAACCCTTTCAAACTTTTAACATACAAAACCATAGATAGCCATGGAATATGTCGCTGTCACTGTTCAGAAAAGTCACTCAAATTCTGTCTTTCCTTTTACATGGTGAGAATTTTCCACGTTCCCTTGAATAAGCACGATCTAGTAATTTTTTTGCTCCGCCCATCTGATGACGACACAAAGATCTCAGCTTGCTTTCTTTATTGATTTTTTTGTTGACATTCGGGGTTATGTTATTTTTGCTTTTGTAATAAAAATTGTATTTGTTCATAATTTATTTTCTTTATTTGGTCCAAATTTTTACATTATTTTTATCGTAGGTAGCTGAAAAGGCTCCATCATCAATGAAAAAATCAAGGTACCTTATAGTTTTAAATTTGCAATCAGATATTTTGCCTATAGTGCCCGTAATCGATTACCAATTATTGATCTTAATATCTATTTACTGCAAGATCAACTCTTGCAGGCCAAAAATAAATTTTCTTTACTTGTTAACAAGAAGTTTAATAAAAGATAAAAGCAAAAAATATCTCTGGCACCAATCATTTGAACATAAAAAAAGAAAAATCCGAAAATTTAATTTAATTTGTCAAGCCTTCTTAGAGTTTTTAAATGGCCGACAAAAATCAGCTGCTATCTTTGTGTCGTCATCAGGTCGAAGAGTGGGGCAAAATTACTAGACCGTATCTATTCTACGGACCGTGAGAATTTTCGGCGCTTATTGACGTTTATTGATACGTGTGGTAGCAATTTAGGTCCGCCGGAAACTAGTCCTGGAGAATATCTTTGAAATATTAAATTTACAAAGTGTTATTAAAAAAATGACGCTGTTTCTCTTACAACGTTAGGATAAATATTAGGGACGCTGTGTTTTTATTTTAAATGAGGCAATAAGTAAAAATCGCCACTTTCCAGAATTATGACGGATGAGATTTTCTGTCGTTTCTGAAGAATCGCGACCACCGTGTCAAATGTTCTGCGCACGATTTAAAAATCGCTTGACGACGAGGATTCGTTATAGAATCTCTACCTTTTTATGGCCTTCTTTCGTCATTTGTTTAAATAAGCCTTATTTATCGCTCGCTTGGACTCGGCTATTTTAATTTATTTTTCGATTGTGAAAATACAAAATTGTATTCGAGAATACAAAACAGGAAATATTTCAAATGTTTTATGAAAATGAAAAAACACTCACCTTTTGATTTAACATGATCAAAGAAATAGATATAAAAGAAAAACATCCATAATTTTGTACGTTATTTCTTGTTTTTTTTTGGCCAGGGAAAAGAAAGCAAAAGTATTTTATTTTTTGGCAACGTTTCGGCTAATTTATTTCGTTCTTCAGGATTTTCAAATAAAATCATAGTCCTTATTATTGTTAGCAAAATTTTATCAATTTCAATCTAGAACACTGGCACATCATAAATTTTAGAATTATTAATTTTAAATTACGTGTTTTGTATGTCTTGCTCCACACTAAACTAAACTAAACATTAAAATTATCTGAAGTTTAGCACGGTTATTTAGTTTAAAATTCCTAACAAAAATATCTTAAAGAATTTTCTAAATTTTAATTTTTTTTTCCAATAAAAAAAAAGTCAACAATAATCAACAACTTTCTTTGGATTACATTATTATTTTTAGATATCTTTACCTAAGTATATATTATAAGTTTATAGGTATATGATTAAATTTAAGGGAGAAATGCGTATTTCAAGGGCTATATTACAACCCCACGCAGTACTTTTGCGGTGTTACCGACATGGATGCAGTGTTGCTAAAAATATTTTTTCTACTAACGTGCGAAAAATTCACTTTTCTGCACTGCTTTTCGCACTAGTGCGGAAAAGTTAATTTTATGGTACTTTTCCGTACTCATTAATGTATTGCTATATTTTAATTTTTTTTTTTTTGTGTTAGGTAAACATTTTAGTCACGATAAATAAATGGTAACATTTTCGAAATTCCTTTTATTGAGTTAATTTAATACTTAAGTCAAGCGAATAGAAAAAATATTGTACCTAACTCGCGCGTAAAGTGTCTTTTCCGCACTTAATTGCGACGCGTTAGCGGAGTTCGGCCATCTGCAATCGTGTGCGAAAAAGTGGCACTTTCCGCACTAGTTAGGTAAATTATTATTCCAGATCGTAACTACGACCTTAAAATATCAAATATATTATTTTTAGAATGCGCTTCTATCGGCTGCACCGTACTTGGCCATGTGGATATCATCTTTTGTTTTCAGTACTATCTGTGATATTAGTATTAATAAAAAATGGGTTAGCCGAGGTACTGCTAGGAAAATTTTTAATTCAATAGGTAGGTAAACACAATAGTACTTAGTTTTATAAACCAAGTAAATTCTTGTTTAAATCACTGGTTATTAGTTATATTATCTATGGTTTCTTATGATTTTTAGGTAGTATTTGTCCGGCCATAGGTTTAACTGCCATAGGATTCTTTGATAAAGACGAGGCTGATATATCAGTAACCATGTTAATCTTAATTGGTGGAACGACTGCTGCGGGGTACTGTGGTTTCCAGGTTGGTACCTTTTTTGTACCTTTTTTGTACATTACATTTTGTACGGATGACTTCAAAGCACACAAAAATTCTTGTCTTGTCTTACTTTATGTTTAAAATGTTTTACTTATTTTGTTTAAATCTGAAAATTAACTTGTTTAGTTTAACCGTGAAAATAAACTTTAATTGATTAACTAATAAGATTCTAAATAAAACTAATACTGAAAGAAAAGATTTCTAATAGTTCGTTTTTTAATCTTAATGCTCCCACAAAATCGCTTAACTTCTTACTCCGATCTTAGACAGTGGCGTAGTAAGAAAAATTTTCGGGGGGGGGGGGAGATAGATTGATTAGTGTTTCCGAAAGTTGTTCGGATCTCATGTTTTTGTTTTCAGAATAAATACATTTTTTAGGATAATAGCTATATATTTTGTTTTTAGGTGAATCACCTAGATTTATCTCCCAACCATTCAGGAATCCTTATAGGCCTAAGCAATGGTCTAACTAGTATTTTTTCTGTGATATCTCCACTTAGTGTCCAATATATTGTCAGCGATCAGGTCAGTATTAGTTAACTAGCGTAACTTCTTTATATTTATATCCAACACAATCTACACCCTCCTCCCCCCCAGATCCATTAAATATCGACTCCAAAAGGTTGAATTTTCCCCAAAAATAAAAAATATGGTTACCTGAGACCATTACGTTACTCATACGCCACTGCAAATGCACGTTTGGATCGGGAACCCACAAAAAAGCCGAATTTACAGAAACCGAAACATAATTGAAGAAAAAATAAAACGTCCGAAACGAAATATGAACGAAAGTAAAAAACCCAGAAAATAATGGATAAGAATTTAATTTTATAAAATTTTAATTTACTCCTTAAAAGACACGCATATAATTTCAGTGGCGTAGCCAGGGGGGCTTTGGGGGTTAACCCCCCCAGGAGGTCCAAGCCAATCTATTCTTTGACCCTTTACTCCGGTTTGTGACGTGTGTTTCGATTTGATGTCTTAAATTTATTTTTTTTTTCTGCGGATGTCATAGCATCATTAATTACTTAAATACAATTTTAGTTTAATTCTAAGACATTTTTCTCACCAGCATTCAAAAAATGTAATAAATGGCATTCTTTATATAATTTTTCTTAAAATTTTCATCTGCGGCGCATTTATGATTTGGCAACAAATCTATATACAGTGTGTTTCAAATTTGATGCTGACCATAAGAATCTCCTAAACGGTAGTAGATACGAAAAGGTTTAAATTAGGGCAATTTGATGCTTTGCTCAAAACTAAAAAAAAAGTTTACTAGTTCCGGATAGTTGCGGAAAAAACCGAAATCGTCATTGCTAGTTTTTATTTTTATGCGCCCTTATTCTTAAAGCTGTCAAAAAACGCTTAAACTTTCTACAGGCACTTTTTTAAGATCTACCTAGTGAGAGGTCCGTTTTTGAGACTTGACATTTCAGTGTGACAGGAGCACTGTCAAGTTCATTTTTTCTTATGGACACATCCAAAAAACCTAAGAGAGAAAAATTTTAAAAGATTTTTTTTAATCATATTTTTCGCCTGCAGCGCTACCCCAATATTAAATATTGTTACAATTTAATTTTAAGCAATTTTTTCGTCAGCAACATTTGAAACGCGTAAAAAAATAGCATTTTATTGTAATTTTTTCTAAAAAATTGCCTGCGCCTCATTTAAGGGTTAATTTTGAGACAACAAGTATTTTTGTTTCGCATACACTAACTTAACACCCATAAAACCGCCCCTCTTCCCTCTTTTTAGTTCAAGAGCTCAAGCAATAGTATTGTCATCGGACCTATATTATAAAAATGAATCGCAAGATTTGATAGACAGTTAGACAGCCAGAAATCTTGAAGTTAAACAAAATCGTTTAATAAAATAAAATTCCCGTGTCATCTTCCAAATAGAGAATCTTGTCAACGCCGCAATCCAGGGCCTACGGCGCTCTAGATATTTAAATTTGACGCATGCCCAATAGCGATTCGGCTGGATTGTGGTTCTTCTCATTTAGGGATCGGGCAGTACCCTCTCCAGATAGGCCGATCAACTCATACCGATTTAGTGTCCTTTTATCCACCTTCGCCGCTATTTTCACTCAAAATTGACAGATAATCCATTAGTTTTCTGTCAAAATGGAGGCGAAGGTGGATAAAAGGACACTAAAACGATAAGAGCTGATCGGCCTATGTGGAGAGGGTAATGGATCGGGCATATTATTTTGTTCTAAACGTTTTACGCTTGAGATCATTTATCCTATTTGAGAGAAAATTGAAGAAAATTGTTTTTTTTTGTTAAAATAGTTTGGGTGATGTTATATTGTGTATTGGTTTGGATTTTTTTTAGGTTGAGTACTTTCAGGTACACTATCGAAAGGTTTTTCTTTATCTACTTTGTTCTATTTCCTATACGTTTAAAAATATTCTATTAGTGTTTTATGGTCATTTGTAATAAACAAATACTTAATGTTTTTACACTCTCGTTACGTACCTGGCATAACATAAGAAAAAAATATTGTACTGTAATTATTATATTATATTTGTTATATATATATATATATATCTATATATAATTGAATTGAATTATTTTTTATCAATTTGTGGGTCGGGTTTTTCGTTTCTAGACAAATATTTTCGATACTTTTTTGGGAAAATTATAATCGGTTAAATTATATATGTGTCTTTTAAGGATCGACTAAATTAAAATTCTATAACATTATATTCGTATCCATTATTTTCTGGGTTTAACTGTGTTTCGGTTTTTGTAAATTCGGCTGTTTTGTGGGTTCTTAGGATACGTTCTTGTTCATGTTAAAAATTGTCTTGAAAAAACTACAGCGAAAATTATTATGTTATGTTTTTCTTTATACATATTAAATTATAAACACTATGTTCATTTCAAAACTTCCCACCCAAGATTCAGGTATGTAGAGTCTGATTTTAGAAAAATTCTCGTCGATTTTTTATTCAAAGGGGACGACACATTTTTTCTCTTAGAAGATTGAACTACTAGAAGAAGTCTGGTCTGTTTGGTTACACTGATTGTTTGAGTGCAACATCTACAGTGGGGAAAGGGAAGAAAGATATCTGTGTTGCCAATTTTAATAACAAAATTATGCAACAAAATACTTATTAAATTTGGATTAAGTTTTGACGCTTATTTATTAATTAATTAATAAGGTTTTAGATATACAGACCGCTTCAAGCTACTGCGAACATAGGGGGAATCAAGTCCAATTTACTCTCCGTGCCGTACGACCGAGGTGGATTTGAAGCACGCCGCAGTGTTATCTTTTGGAAATTCATTTTGTTTTTATTATTTTGTTTTATTTCTGCCTTGCTCGAGAAACAGATGGGTAAGTTCTTAATTGAAATAATACATTTTTAAAACTAAAAATGGATGTCTACGAAGTTGCCGAAAAAGTGCAGATGGTCAAATGGTCAAATCGTCATAACCCAACACACGTTCGATATTGGTCGAGAGAAAATTTGCATTTGTATTTTGACGTAAGAACACAGTATCCCCAAAAACTAAATGTTTGGGGGGGGGGGTATTGTAGGGGAACACGTAATTGGGCCATTTTGTATTAACGGCAATTGCAATTTGAATGGTCCTAGATACTTGGATCTACTGCAGCAGCACATTATTCCAACTGCTAGGCAGTTGTTAGGTGTAAGATTTGGTGAAACATGGTTTCAACAAGATGCTTGTTCCGCTCACAATGTTGGCCTTGTTAGGGAATATCTTGATAATGTATTTCCTAATCGGGTTATAAGTACACGGGGAACTATTTTATGGCCAGCTCGATCTCCCGATCTTGCTCCTAATGACTTCTATCTGTTTTTGAAGAAGCTTTTCAAATTATCACCCCTAACATGCTTGGAAACGTTAGAAGGGGTTTTTATAGTAGGCTCGGATATTGTCTAGCCGAGCAAGGAGGACTTTTCGAACATTTGCTTTAATTTTTTTTTGACTGGGAGAATCTTTTTGGTTTTTAGAATGTATTATTTTATTTTGAGAACTTGCTTTTATTTTGTTTCTCCTTATTATTTTCATTGTAACACGTCGTCGCTGATAAATCTGAACAGTTGACAATAAGACGCTCTTATTTATCAGTGACAAAAAATAAGAAAATTACGTTATAAAAATTTGCGTATTTATTGACCAAATTCCGGTTTCATTGACTACGCTCCACACAACACCGTGGTTAGAGGCGTACTAAATACAAGGCGAACGGCGGCGAACGGCAGCGAGTGGCGATCGGAAGCCTGAGTGGGTTGCTTCACTGATAGGCGTGCGATGTCTCTGCATGTACGTACACTGGCAAATTAGACTTCTTCCGCCCTATGTTCGCAGTAGCTTGAAGCGGTCTGTATGTTGAAAAAGCTAATATACACAATATAAAATACTCACAACCTATTTAAAACTTTCGATGTTTTTTGAAAATTTAACATGTGTTTTCCTTAAACATCTTCTTTTGCAGTCAACGTGGCGACATTAATTGTTTGTTGCGTTTTCTCGATTTTTCCTGGAATGTCATTATTGTTTTGAAAGTGAAAGTTTCAGCATTTTTGTGAAAAGTTTGTGGCGAAAAATGGTTAATGGTACGTAAAATTAAAATTAAAATTAACTAAATATTAGGTTAGAATTCGTCATATTTGGCCATTCGTGGTAAAGGCAGGAAATCTGTGTTGCCGGCTTGTCATTAATTTCAGTGTGAATAGGGATTTTCATATCACCTTCTTCTTATTTTTATAATTGTACATCCTACTTGAATATATTTTTAGGTTCTTTTTTTATAGAAACATAGATTTTTGATGAATGGGATGAAGATGTTAAACTCAAACACCCTGCCCTAGATCTGAAAAAAAGCTCCTTCTAGTAGTTCAATGGTCTAAGTTTTGTCTATCCTGAAATTTTTGTTACACGCACCCCCTTCGACGGGTAAACCTTACCTCTATATTTTTAATAGGAAAAGTGGGCCGATGGATACCTTGTTTTGAAGGTCTTTTAAATGTCTTTATAATCGCGTAAAAATTTCGAAAATCGATCGATTTATTTCTGAGATATTTACTTTTACATTTGCGTGAACCAATGCAAAAATAGTTTTTTTTTGTTAAATATATATTTTATCACTGCATTTTCTCTTCTATGGTACAATTGATTTAAAAAGAAAAACTACCAGCTAAAATGCTCAAAAACTTCAAAAGTACGACAATTTGTCATATTGTTTAAAAAAAGGTCTCTAAAACTGAAAATATTTTTTTACTTAAATTAAAGGCAACCTTATTTTTACATTAAATTTTGCATAATACTAAAAAGCCAGCAAAAATAATGTTTTAGTAAAGTCTTTATTGAACAATATCAAATTATCACTCGAGTAAAGAACGAAGGCGGTTCTATAAAGAGGGCGGTAACCCATTTTGGAGTTGATAAAATAACAATAATACGATGGAAAAGAACGAAGAGGAAACTTGGATTAGGACAAAAATGATGGTAAACTTAATAGTAATTATTTTAACTTAAAAAATAACTAAAATAAATAATATGGTATTTAATAGGAACACCATTTTTCTCTATTACAAGCTGCAAACGTCTGGGCATTGAAAAGGTTAAATTTTGAAAATACTGATGGTCTTCTGAGAGCTGATCCAATGCGCGATAAATAGCATCGCTAAACTCTTCAGCATTTCGTGGTCTCCAATTCCTTTGGTATATTACTTTAACGATTCGACCCCATATATTTTCCATTGGGTTAGGGTCAGGGCTGTTGGCTGGCCAAAGAAGTGTTTCTATATTATTATTCTGAAACCATTGGCGAACAACATTAGCCGTGTGTACTGGACAGTTGTCCTGCTGATAAACGAAGTCATTATTTTCATGTAAAGCCTGTACAGATGGCAGCATAACGTTTTCAAGGATTTCAATATATCGTTCACTATTGAATCTTCCTTCCATTATCCAAAAAAAAACCCAAACCTCTAGCACTAAACCAGCCCCACATGTTTCCAGAAAAATGTCCAGCTTTTATAATTTGGTTTGTATATTCGGGTTCAAATCTAGAATTTGGTGGACGATAAACTAAAATTCTCCTGCTGCTGGAAGATGATTGAAAAATTTTTTCGTCAGTGAAAACCACCCTCTCCCAGAAGTCATTATCACGAAGAATGTTGTTCAGTGCAAAAATCACTCTGGCCTGTTTTTGTTGATTTCTTTACTCTTCTATTTACTGTTGCTAAAGAACCCGGAAATAATGTTTCATTAGCTGCTCAACCGACGTTGAAAAAGGATTTTGTCTGAGATGGTTAATAAGTCATAACTTACTTTTGGTCGTCCTGATCCACCTTTCCTATCCGTAGAAGTATTTTCAGTCCAGCGCTTTTTCCATCGCATTATCGTCATATTATCAACTTCAAAATGGGTGGCCGCTCTTCTTATAGACCAGCCATCTTCTATAACTCGAGTGATAATTTGAACTTTTGTAAATGTTGATATCTGTGGCATTTTTAAGGATGTCATACTGAATTTTAAGCTGTCAGGCATACCCAGCTGGTGGTGTCTTATAATAGTATACAATAATGGAAAGCTGAATTTTGTGGCATAGGATAAAATGCATGTTTTTTTTTTAATCAAGTGTACATTTATACGAGGAGTGAAAACCCGTACAATTTGAGTTTATTTTGAAAATGAATACCTCAAAAACGG
Source organism: Oxystoma pomonae (assembly GCA_963921995.1). NCBI lineage: Eukaryota > Metazoa > Arthropoda > Insecta > Coleoptera > Brentidae > Oxystoma > Oxystoma pomonae. The sequence continues at coordinate 24,886,709 of OY998168.1, forward strand.
ATCGACAGATTTTCAAAATTTCTACGCGGTTGTAAAGACATTTAAGATACCTTCAAAACGAAGTATCGCTCGAGACACTTTTCATATTCAAAATCTAGGGGTAAAGTTTACTCCTCGAAGGGGGAGCGTCCTACAAAAATTTCAAGATATGTCCCCCACGATAAAAAAAATCGATTGTGTCGCAAATTTCTTCAAAATCAGACTCTAAACAGCGGCGCACTGAGAGGAGGTTTGGGATTAACCCCCCCTCCGAGAAGCCTGGTTCTGAACACATTTTTACTTCAAATTAAGTTTTTTTTAAATTAACTCTGTGTTTCGGACTTCCATTTTCTATATTTTATTTATACACGACGTTTTGATCAGTACAATCTCTGATCGTCTTCAGGTGCAAACTACAATCTATTCCTAAGGCTACGTACTTATATACTATGAGAAATCACTCAACCGTGAAGTTTAATAAGTCGGCTCCGCCCAAGGAGGGGCTTCCAAATATTTGGAATTTCAACACTTGGTTTACTAAAAAAACCCTGATTCCGCGTAATAAGTTTCTTTTAGTGTGACTCCTTGTGCAAAACCTTTGCTTCTGTCAATTTCATTCGTTTCATTTCGTGATGTCGTTGTTTCATCTCTTTGTGTATTCGTCTGATGTTCCTTAAGCCTAACAGATAGTGGTATTTTTGTTTCACCTATGTATGATTCATCACACTCACAAGGAACTTGGTAAAAGCATCCCTTATTTTGTTTGTTCTCCGGTTTTGTTTTACTAAGAAGGCTTCGAATGGTATTATTAGATTTAAAAGCTGTTATTATATTAAAGTTGTTTGCTACTCTTTGAATTTTCTCTGATAATCCTTTAATAATGTATGGAATTGTAAGAAATGCATTTGCCTGGTTTTGGTCTTGTAATTTCTGTCCTGTTTGCTGAAATTTAGAAATAGTACCTGTTATAAGTTTAAGGCTGTAACCATTCTGCTGCAGATCCTTCTTATTATAGTATCAACCGCGTGTGATTCAAACCACTCCATGTAAGTATTGGCCACCACTGGCGAAAGTAATGAATCCATTGGCAGAACGTCATCCTGAGCATAAAACCTGAAAATAAGAGTTATGTAGACAGCACTTCAACAACTCCATCACTCCCTCCAGCGGCAGGCTGGTACGTTCATGAAGGGATTCGTCATCAACCAGTCTCTGTCTGATAATATCTAGCGATTCCTTTATCGGGACATTGGTGTATAGACTTTCGACATCAAAACTAACAAATCTATCATCGGGTCCTAAAACAAAAGATTTAATAATATTAACAAAATGGTTGGACTATGTTGGGAATTTGGAACCTTTGGTTGCACTAAAACAAAATTTATGATTGTTTTCCACAAACCAAAACTACACTTTTTTGCACTCGACGCGCGTTTCGCTAACAATGTTCGCATCATCAGGAGACGATAAACAATGAACTAAATTAATCTACGCTCTATCTTATATACAATCCTTTAGTGGGCGGAGATAAGACCAATAAATTGTGATTGATCACGATTTTTAATCCTATCTCCCCTCAACCAAAGAATAAAGTGTACTAAACGGGATGGGTCCTCTATCTTTATTTAAACTATTTCTGGATTTAATGATTTCCATACTTTCATATGCATTCAAAAGTCTTTTGTTTGGTACACTTTTTAGAAGTTTTAGGTGTTCTAATGTGAATCTATGATTGTTTTCAAAAGCATGCTCGGCCACACTTGACTTTTCTGTTCTTCCGTATTTTAAGTGTGCTAAGTGTTCTTTAAAACGTGTTTGAATAGAGCGTCTCGTTTGGCCAACATATTTTTTGTCACAATCCATGCAACTAATTTCGTAAATTCCACTTTTTTCTAGAACTGTAGTTTTATCCTTGGGATTTCCTAGTAAGCTTCTTATTGTGTTACCGGATTGATATACTAATTTAAGACCGGTGTTATTAAATACTTTGTGTAATCCTTTCGTATAATTAGGATTATAAGGAATTGATACAAATTTTGAGTCGCAGGTATCTTTTTGTCTGAAAAAGGTAGAATTCCGAAAGGTCTTTTGAAAAGAATGTCTATTTATCAGCTTATTTATTAAGTCTTCGTCGTAACCGTTTTCGCCAGCTATATTCCTAATCCTATTCTTTTCTGCTTCAAATCTTTCTTTGTTTAAGGGGAAATTTACTAATCTATATGTAAAAAAGTGCAAACTTGCAAGCTTATGTTGTAAGCAATGAAAAGAGTCATTTGGAATATACCTGTTGGTGGCCGTGCCTTTTCTGTATAGGTCAAAGTCCAATTTATTTTTATTGCTTATAACTAAAGTGTCTAGAAATGGCAGTGTACCGTTGTTCTCTGTTTCATATATTTTCATATATAATATTATTACTGACAATATTAAATATAAACTACAAGTAAGCAATCCCACTATGCCGAAACTGTATTGTCTTCTGAAAATCCACAAGCCTGGAAAATCGGTTAGACCTATAGTTTTTGCTGTAGGATCACCTACTTACAACATTTCGAAATGGCTAGCAAACGAGTTTGAAAATTTACCGATAAAGCAAAAAGGTTTTTCTGTTCAAAATTCCCTTGAATTTATCAACAAAGTTAAAGATATTTCACTCCAAGAAGGTGAAATTTTAATCTCGTTTGATGTTAGTTCGTTGTTCCCTAGTGTGCCGATCCCCAATACCTTACAATACCTGGAGGAACTACTAAGAAAAAACAATCTAGAAGACAAACAGACTTTAGAATACCTATCTTTAACAAAACTCTGCATGAATCAAAATTACTTTCAATATAAAAATAACTACTACCAGCAATTAGAAGGAACCACAATGGGTAATAGTTTATCACCTTTTATCGCAAACCTATTTATGAGCAAATTTGAATCAGATATAAGTAAAGAATTTGAGTATTTCCCCAGAGTATGGTTCAGGTATGTAGACGATGTGTTTGCAGTATTCAACACTAAAGTAACTAGTGTTGAATATTTTATGGAAAAAATAAATAACAAATTTCCCACTATTAAATTTACTTATGAAACAGAGAACAACGGTACACTGCCATTTCTAGACACTTTAGTTATAAGAAATAAAAATAAATTGGACTTTGACCTATACAGAAAAGGCACGGCCACCAACAGGTATATTCCAAATGACTCTTTTCATTGCTTACAACATAAGCTTGCAAGTTTGCACTTTTTAACATATAGATTAGTAAATTTCCCCTTAAACAAAGAAAGATTTGAAGCAGAAAAGAATAGGATTAGGAATATAGCTGGCGAAAATGGTTACGACGAAGGCTTAATAAATAAGCTGATAAATAGACATTCTTTTCAAAAGACCTTTCGGAATTCTACCTTTTTCAGACAAAAAGATACCTGCGACTCAAAATTTGTATCAATTCCTTATAATCCTAATTATACGAAAGGATTACACAAAGTATTTAATAACACCGGTCTTAAATTAGTATATCAATCCGGTAACACAATAAGAAGCTTACTAAGAAATCCCAAGGATAAAACTACAGTTCTAGAAAAAAGTGGAATTTACGAAATTAGTTGCATGGATTGTGACAAAAAATATGTTGGCCAAACGAGACGCTCTATTCAAACACGTTTTAAAGAACACTTCGCACACTTAAAATACGGAAGAACAGAAAAGTCAAGTGTGGCCGAGCATGCTTTTGAAAACAATCATAGATTCACATTAGATAACCTAAAACTTCTAAAAAGTGTACCAAACAAAAGACTTTTGAATGCATATGAAAGTATGGAAATCATTAAATCCAGAAATAGTTTAAATAAAGATAGAGGACCCATCCCGTTTAGTACACTTTATTCTTTGGTTGAGGGGAGATAGGATTAAAAATCGTGATCAATCACAATTTATTGGTCTTATCTCCGCCCACTAAAGGATTGTATATAAGGTAGAGCGTAGATTAATTTAGTTCATTGTTTATCGTCTCCTGTTGATGCGAACATTGTTAGCGAAACGCGCGTCGAGTGCAAAAAAGTGTAGTTTTGGTTTGTGGAAAACAATCATAAATTTTGTTTAAAATGGTTGGAATTTTCTACAAATGTAGCGGTCTTGCCTCCAAGTCAATTCCTGGGTACACCACTGCTCTAAATACGTAAATCTTGGGTGAGAAATTTGCAAATAAACACCCTGTATACTTTATACCACCAGATGCATTGATTGATTTCTCTTTCATAATACGTAATATGTATGCAAAACGAAATCCTATTTGCTTAAAAACAGGAAGAAAAGCGTCAGAAATAGCAACCAACAATTTGGATTAAATTCACACTTGTTTACGCTTATTTAAACCGCTTAATTTAAGTCCAAGTAATTATATGTAATCATAAAACGAACAGACCAGTTCGGTGCAAAAATTTAGGTGAAAATCGAGAGGTGTTGTGCAAATCTTTGGCAAATATGTGAGACTGTTTAATTTAATTTTTTCTCGAGATAATTTAATGACCGCGGGTATTTTGCTTGCGTCATTTTTAAGCGACATTTGACAGGCCAATATAATTTTAGCAATAAATACTATTATGGTTAAACACACCAATAAAATGTGTGTTTGTTTTTTGTCATGGTTAAGTCATTCGCTCAGTGCGTTAAAGATTACCCAAATATAATAAATTGGAGGTCAATTCGAGACACATACTTAATATTTGGATTCTAGTGTTACAATTTTATCCATAAAATAAAAAAAATAACGTCAATTTTGTAACAATAAACTAGATTAACTGGAACATACATCAAAAAAACTAAATTAGCATCAAAAATTTTTACGAATGTGGTCACCATCTTGCAAAAGGTGTTACACGAGAATCCCAATATTTGTCTTATGTCTTAATAGATTTTAACAAATGATACATGGGTTAACAGACAATAGTTGGTACTTTTCTGTCATAGCAAAAAAATATACAAAGTGTTTTAAAAAAAAAGACAACGGGTTTTTTAAAATACATAAAATTGTAAGGCATCCGCCACAAAATAAAATTTTTTTGACATTTAGAAAACGAAGCCTTATTTTCAACAAAATTAGCGAAAAGGTAACGAAATCCAGTTTACTTAAATTCAGTTTCAGTTCTATTTTATGCAAAAAGTTGGTATACGAAAAAACCCATAGTTTTTTTGTTTCTTAGTAAAATTCATCAAGTGATCCATCGGTTTACAGACAATAGATAGAAGATTTTTGTGGTCGCCAAAAAATATACATAGTGTCTCAAAAAAAAACCCAATGGTTCTTTAAGATGCATAAAAGTTTTGGACATCCGTCATTTCCAATTTGAAAAAGTCTATTTCATTACCTTTCCAAAACTCTTCTTAGCGTTAAAATCCGGAAATAAATAAAAAATTGGCAGTTAAAACACAACAGTCCGGTTTTTTGTGGTCCACCCTATATATTCCCCAAGTTTGCGGGACTCATAGATTTCACATCCGATGGTCAGTTATTGGACCATGCACCCATTTGGTGGTCATTCTTATTGGATCACCCTATATTTAGGAAAGTTATGTACACTTGGTTTCAAAAAAAACTCATACATGCATTTTTTCCTATGCCACAAAATTTAGCTTTCCATTAGTGTATACTATTATAAAGTACCACCAGCTTAGTATGCCTGACAGCTTAAAATTCAGTGTGACATCCTTAAAAATGCCACAGATATCAACATTTACAAAAGTTCAAATTATCACTCGAGTTATAGAAGATGGCTGGTCTATAAGAAGAGCGGCCACCCATTTTGGAGTTGATAAAATGACGATAATGCGATGGAAAAAGCGCTGGATTAAAAATAATTCTGCGGATAGGAAAGATGGATCAGGACGACCAAAAGTAAGTTCTGAAGTGCAAGATGAGAGACTTATTGACCATCTCAGACAAAATCCTTTTTCAACGTCGGTCGAGTTGCTGCAAAGAAGCCTTTCCTAACAGAAGAAAAAAAACAGGCCAGAGTGATTTTTGCACTGAACAACGTTCTTCGTGATAATGACTTCTGGGGAGGGTGGTTTTCACTGACGAAAACATTTTTCAATCATCTTCAAGCAGCAGGATAATTTTAGTTTATCGTCCACCAAATTCTAGATTTGAACCCGAATATATAAACCAAATTAAAAAAGCTGGACATTTTTTATAACCATGTGGGGCTGGTTTAGTGCTAGAGGTTTGGGTTTTTTTTGGAGAATCGAAGGAAGATTCAATAGTGAACGATATATTGAAATCTTTCAAAACGTTATACTGCCATCTGTACAGGCTTAACATGAAAATAATGACTTCGTTTGTCAGCAAGACAACTGTCCAGTACACACGGCTAATGTTGTTCGCCAATGGTTTCAGAATAATAATATAGAAATACTTCCTTAGCCAGCCAACAGCCCTGACCTTAACCCAATGGAAAATATATGGAGTCAAATCATTAAAATAATATAGCAAAGGAATTGGAGACCACGAAATGCTGAAGAGTTAAGCGATGCTAGTGATCGCGCATTGGATCAGCTCTCAGAAGTCCATCAGTATTTTCAAAATTTAACCTTTTAAATGCTCAGACGTTTGCAGCTTGTAATAGAGAAAAATGGTGATCTTAGTTCTTTTTTAAGTTAAAATAATTAGAATTAAGTTTACCATCGTTTTTTCTATTCCAAGTTTCCTATTCGTCGAATTGTTTTCAATTCAGCGCTGTTTCCATCGTATTATTGTTATTTTATCAACTCCAAAATGGGTTACCAACTTCTTTATAAAACAGCCTTCGTCCGTTACTCATCCGTTACTCGAATGATAATTTGATACTAAAACATTATTTTTGCCGTACTTTTGAAGTTTTTAGGCATTTTAGCTTTTAGTCCGTATATATTATACACTTTTAGAAAGGTCAATTTTGTGACTGCATGTATGCGTTTTTTTTTAAATCCAGTGTACACAACAGTTGACACTTTTTTCAGATCAAATTATGGACCAAATTGTTAGGGTAGGTATCGCGCACTTTTTGTTTAATATACAAATTTTATTTAACATAAGTTTTAAAATACAGATTTTATTTTAGATAAGTTTTAAAATAAAGTCTGTATTAAGTGAAAAGTGAGCGACTTATCTGGTTCAGAATATTTAACCTTCCTGTATATAAAACAATACTACGATAACAAATAAGGATTGTTAAAAATAACTGACAATTTTTCCAGTTCTTTCACGAATATTCAAGAACAAAATGTTTGCCAAAGTGACTTTTTAATACTAAGAGGAATAACAAAAAATATGCAAAGTAGAAGTGTCTGTGTAATAAGGCTTTCGACATTAGACACTTAAAGTTAATTTTCAGTTTTATCAGCATTCGCATTCTTATCTCTATCGAGTCGACCAATCAAGCAGGTGCACTTTTAAAATCATGCTGAATGCGTGACAGCTCCAGTTGATTAAATGCCAGAAAACCTCATTAGGTACGATTAGAGGCCCTGCATACGATTTTTGACAGTTATTGTTTTACCAGAGGTGAGCAACTGTATTTGACAGTTGCTAGGGAAATGTTTAAAAACAAATTGTGTGTTGGCAATGATCGTTGGTAACCCTTGGTTTAAAAATGGAATTTTGCTGTGTTGTTCGACGGAGAAAGGAACTTCAGAAAAGTGGAAAGTAAACATGCATTTACCAAGCTGGAAAATTAATAAAAATAGCCGAATTTGCGAGATAAGTGAGCTATAAGCAGTGAGGTACAAACAAAGGTACTTTGTTAATAAATAACGTATTATGTTTCCGTGTTTTATTGTAAGAAAAAGAATAAAAAAAATATAGATCAATAGAAGTCTTTATATTTTACCTATTATTTACATTTTTAATATCTCCGCGTGTATATTCACTGTTTGTTTTAATTTTTTTTGTCAAAAATTGACATATTTTACTAAGCAAAAAAAAAGTGCAATATGAGTTGCCCACCTCTGGTAAAAAAATAACTGTCAAATGTGTAGAGGGCCTCTAGGTACGGTAAGGGAGTCGTAACATTAGACATTTAAAGTAAATATTTCAACGCATCGGTATCGGTATACGTAGCGGGTTCAAAACACAGTCAAATACACTACATTTTTGACTTTTTTATGCTGAACGATGCCCGGTTTCTTGAAGGTTGCGATGACATAACTGCTGATTGAAATCGTTGCGTATGTTCGTGGGTCCGTAACGATACGTACATCCTTCCGTACGCAATGAGATTCTGTCATCACACCCATCAAAGAAGCAGGCATCGTTCGAAATATCGCATGAACAAGTCAAAAATGTAGTGTATTTTGGCTTTGTTTCGAACGCGTTACGTATACCGATATCGATGCGTTAAAATCTTTACTTTAAGTGCCTATTAAAACCGTCCCTGCATAAGAAACGATGTTTTGGCGCATTTGATCAGCTGGAGCTGTCACGCTTTCATCATTAGTTTAAAAGTACACCTGCTCGATAGATCGACTCGATAGAGATAAGGATATGGATGCCGATAAACCCGAAAATTTACTTTAAGTGTCTATTGACGACTCTTGTCTGGGCTTTTTATTTTAAAATTATTTTTAAAATATTTAAATTAATAATTTTATAATTTTCTTTTCAGACCAATCGTCAGCAATGGCGAATAATTTTTTTGATTGCTGCCGCGGTGTACGCTGTGACCGACATTGTTTACATCATTTTTGCATCTGGAGAAGTTCAGCCGTGGAATCACAAATTCGACGAAAGCGATGAAATGGAACATCAAAATAACAATGTAAATAATGAAACTAATATCAAAGAAAATACTAAAGTGAATAATAAGAAACAAGTTAAGGGCATAGATAATTTAGGATTTAAAAATGATAATCTTGGAAGAAAAATATCGCTTGTTCCTCAAAGTAGTGATACAAAAATTATGAACGCAGCAGGAAGGTAATATTTAAGATAAATAAGGGAATAAGGGGCTGTGAAACTTCTTCTCCCATATTAATTTTTTCTCTATTTGGAAATTTATCTCGTGAAACCCGCAAAGCTCTAAAATTCTTAGACTTTTTAAAACCTATTTATAAATTAGGTAATACGTACTTATAGTTTAGCTTACACTGATCAAAATGGTCCTTTGGTGAAGTTGAATAGGCACAGAATTTTGAACTGAAGCCATCATTGGTTTTTAAGTTATTTAAGGGAAGAAGAATATGAGGTACTTATCGGTACCTATTTTTGACAGTTCCGCACTTTAGATTTGGTCGAAATAGCGGAACCGTTCTCAGGAATATAACGTCACTATTCCGCCGTTCACTATTTTGGTCTCTTAGGTGCGTTCGTCTTCGTGTTTAATTTTTAGAATCGTTCTTATCATATCATGTCCCTGGTTCCATTTATCTACGTGTTGTATCATTTCTTTAAAACCTCTTCCTATGGTCATACTCTCTATCTGTAAATTAACGTATGTTCTGCGTCATCTATTCTTTGATAGTACCGACATATGTCGTCCGTTTTCCCTATTCGCTTTTTGTATGTCCTAAAAGATTCATGTCCCGTTGCTTGTGTCATATAGCAATCCATTTTTTTGTGTTTGCAGTCTATCCATGATTTAATGTTGAGAATAATTATTTTCGTCCATTGTCCTTTTTCGGTATTTCGGTCGCATTTTGCTTGCCAGGGTTCCAGTGTTTCTTTTTTGCAGTGCATTTTTATCTTCATATACAATTTCTTCGATAATTCCGTTGATATCGTTCGGTATCCGCAAACTACTCTTAGTAAGGCTTTCCGTTGCATTCTTATCAGCATGTTTTTGTACTTCTTTGTGCGTACTACTGGACTCCATATCACTGCACCATATGTCAGGATTGAATAAATTGCACTGTATAGTAACTTCCTCTTGCTCGTACTGGGCCAGTTTATGTTGGGCTACTACATATTTTGAAGCACTTTACCCATCTATTATGAAATGACTGGAACAAATTCGCGCATTTTTGTGGGTTCCCAAAAATAGTGCCGACTTTGTTAAAGTCAGGTTATGCCGACTTTATCTACCGATAAGTAAGTAGATTTCTTCTTAAAAAAATCATTTTTATCGGTGTACCTTTGTGATTTTCAGTAAGACTATTTTCATAGAGATAATTTTTTACTTTGATTGTTCATTAAGGTTTTTTAAATTATATTTTTAAAGTAATTTAATATAATATTATTATTTAGTTTAAAACTGTGTGTAAAAAACAGTACAAGACGATGTGGTCGATTAATAGTATACAGACCGCTTCAAGCTACTGCGAACATAGGGGGAATCAAGTCCAATTTACTCTCCGTGCCGTACGACCGAGGTGGATTCGAAGCACGCTGCAGTGTTATCTTTTGGAAATTCATTTTGTTTTTATTATTTTGTTTTATTTCTGCCTTGCTCGAGAAACAGATGGGTAAGTTCTTAATTGAAATAATACATTTTTAAAACCAAAAATGGATGTCTACGAAGTTGCTGAAAAAGTGCAGATGGTCAAATGGTCAAATCGTCATAACCCAACACACGTTCGATATTGGTCGAGAGAAAATTTGCATTTGTATTTTGACGTAAGAACACAGTATCCCCAAAACCTAAATGTTTGGGGGGGGGGTATTATAGGGGAACACGTAATTGGGCCATTTTTTATTAACGGCAATTGCAATTTGAATGGTCCTAGATACTTGGATCTACTGCAGCAGCACATTATTCCAACTGCTAGGCAGTTGTTAGGTGTAAGATTTGGTGAAACATGGTTTCAACAAGATGGTTGTTCCGCTCACAATGTTGGCCTTGTTAGGGAATATCTTGATAATGTATTTCCTAATCGGGTTATAAGTACACGGGGAACTATTTTATGGCCAGCTCGATCTCCCGATCTTGCTCCTAATGACTTCTATCTGTTTGTGAAGAAGCTTTTCAAATTATCACCCCTAACATGCTTGGAAACGTTAGAAGGGGTTTTTATAGTAGGCTCGGATATTGTCTAGCCGAGCAAGGAGGACTTTTCGAACATTTGCTTTAATTTTTTTTTGACTGGGAGAATCTTTTTGGTTTTTAGAATGTATTATTTTATTTTGAGAACTTGCTTTTAATTTGTTTCTCCTTATTATTTTCATTGTAACACGTCGTCACTGATAAATCTGAGCAGTTGACAATAAAACGCTCTTATTTATCAGTGACAAAAAATAAGAAAATTACGTTATAAAAATTTGCGTATTTATTGACCAAATTCCGGTTTCATTGACTACGCTCCACAAAGCACTGTGGTTAGAGGCGTACTAAATACCAAAGGAAATTCATGCAAGTGGTGAACGCAAGCCTGAGTATTGGTTGCTTCACTGATAGGCGTGCGGTGTCTCTGCATGTACGTACACTGGCAAATTAGACTTCTTCCGCCCTATGTTCGCAGTAGCTTGAAGCGGTCTGTATAATAAACCTAGGGAATAAAGTGCTACGTTTAATCTCGCGGCGAAAGATTTGTAGCCCGACCGTAGGAAGGTCTACAATTCGCTAAGGCGATAAATTTAATTATAATATTTCAGGGATTATTTTTTTTTAATCCCTTAGAGATTAGAAGTGCCACTTTAGCCCCTAAAAATAGGGATTAAACGTACCTAATAAATAATAAAAGGAGCTCATGAATCGAGTTCATATGATCTTGAGTTGGTCCAACTTAGAGGCCCTGTAAACGATTTTTGACAGTTATTGTTTTACTGGAGGTCGGCAACTCATATTTGCCTCCCTTTCTGTTTTTTTCATATTTGCTCTAAAATGGATTTTATGAAATGGACTGATGTTTTTTTGTCTCTTTTTATAATTTCCACAGACAGTGCCGTTTTCTTTTTGTCGCGGTTACGGTTAACCTTGGTCCTAAAATTTCCCAGAAGTATAAGCAAACGAAGGAGACCTCGATTGTGTAATATCTTTGAATATTGTTTAAATTTACAGATAATTGTTTTTGTTTACATGTGTATAAAATCAAAAGTTTTTAATTTTTATGAATTTTCGGATTATACTTAAATTTTCATATCAAAAATGCTATGACGTCATGTACTGGCTGACATGAACAGAAAAAAATCGATGTAGACAGCGCATCCTGTCATGCTCGATGCCTGAGAATCGGAACCAGCCTTTCTTTCCGGTTCAGAATGGTTGCGATTCTCAAGGTATGGATCTTTACAGGATGTGCTATCTAAGTCCATTTGTTCTGTTCAGCTAGTAGATGACGTCATAGCATTTTTGATGTGAAAATTTAAGTATAATCCGGAAATTCATAAAAATTAAAAAGTTTTGATTATATACTCATTTAAGCATAAACGAGGTCTCCTTCTTTTGCTTATCCTTCTGGGATATTTTAGGACCAATGTTAACTGTAACCGTTACAAAAAGAAAACAGTCTCGAAACTACTTTTTTTGGGTTTTTCGCCGCTAAGTTAAGGAAATTTTTTCAAAAATATGTTAAAACCCACTGCGTAAATTCCCAAAGAAAAAAAATTTGTTCGTTTGTCAGTGGTTTTTAAATAAGATAAAAAATTTGCCTACACACACGCAAATCCTAACTAGAATCTAAGTAATTATCTGACGTTTCGGCAGAAATTCTACTGCCGTTATCAAAGAATTTTATCCTTTTCAAAAACTTTTTTCGATTCTTTTTTAAAATATCTGTCTGTTGTCATACAACTGACTGACTTTGACTGATATATATTTCAAATATTAACTTGACAGTTTGGTGCGTCGATAGTAGCCAACAAGGTATTGGGTGAATTTAGTAAAATTTAAAATCAAAATTATATTTGTTTGAGTGTTTTTGATTTTAGATTACTTTATAAAAATACAAAATTTTTATTTTAAGATATCAATTATAAAAATTATCTTTTGACTAACTTTAAGAAAAAATATATTAGAAACCGAAAGAACATCAATGCTATTTTTTAATTTATTTTGAAAAAACCGTATTTTAAGTTCTAATTGGAAGTGCATTCTAAACACCCGTTAAATTTAAACTAGGTCTAACATTTTGGTGCAATTGGCAATCAGGGAACCTTTCTTTTGGACAAATTCCTCTTCCAGTTTCACTAGGTTCCTATTATTCTGCGTAAGTGTTTTCTCATTCTAACATGAGAGTTTTAAAAGTCCGTCACTATTTTAATCAAGATTTTTGGATTCCATTTTTCAAATTCGATCAAATCGAGTCCAAAACCTCTTTATTTGTCACCGTGTCAAAAAAAAAGGCTCTACTCGATTTAGTCGAGTACGAAAAATGAATCTAAACCCAAGGCCCGTATATGTCCTTCTGTTATTTGAGTATAAACCATTGTTTATGTCCCTTTATATTAAATAATGTTTAAAACAGGTACGGGTGTCAGGAATACAGGGTCTGGTTTCAAGTTTTAGAATCTTAAAACCATTACAACTTTAATTAACCGAGTACTGCCTGAATTTCTATCTGTATGAACTTGTCCTGTTTTCTTCTACTACGTCAAAATCACAGGACGTGTATTCTTGCAAGTCATACGATCCGATTCTCTTGTGCGATGGGATCTATCGCATGGGATCTATCATTTCTATCTAGTTTGGAAAGCAAACATTTAGAAAAAAAAACTCTTTATTGCGCAAGCGTCACTAGATTCGACTCTGTTCCCCGGTTTCGGACCATGCGATCGGGAACGCATGATTTTCATGAGATCTGTAAGATCGGATCATCGCTCAAGAATATAACGTTTTTGTTCCATGTGATCATTCGCCATAGATCTATGCCGCTCCCTGTTCAAGAATACACGTCTCAGGTAAACACAAAGATAAACTTTCACAAAGTTTTAAATGCCTTGTCGAGATCTTTATATTTTTGGTTCTACCGCGATTTTAATTTGGATAATATCCAAAATGTTGATTTTTTCTGTTTGCCAAAATGAAACAACTCACGTAAAATTTTTACAAAGTCATCCCTTTTTGTATTTTTCTTTGTGATTTTCGGATATTCAGATAGACTCTGCAGATTTTTGGGCACCCTGTGTATTTCCCGCGCCATCATAAATTAATTTTTACGTACAGTTTATAACAAATTATATGCAAAGATCTGCCTTGTAATTCTAAAATATATTATTTAACATATTTTGATAGTAAATTTAAGAAATGAGATAAACTAGGTTGTGGCTTAGGTGTGGCATGAAATAGAAAATTTAATAAAATAACAACTATCCAAACCTGTGCTAACAAATACCAAAAAAATAAAATAGGGAAGGACTTTTTAACGGTAATTTAAAAAATTTTTAGTAAGTATAATTTCAAGTGTTTTAGGAATAACAACAATTTTTTGTGTAATTTCTTGACAGATATTTTTTACAAATATTTCAAAAATCAAGATAGTTGAAAATAAATGTAAAAAATCAAGATTGGTTAAACTTATTCTAATTTTTTTTAGTATACATTTCTATTTATATAATTCAACGCAAAAGTAAAAAAAATCGGTGGTTTATAAATCAATTTAAAAAAAAAAGGTTCGTGGCACATCGAACACACATTTTGCTTTTCAATTCTTTACGACCAGACCTCCAAGATCTAAAGGATAGTCCAGTAACCTACCTGTTTCATCCTTGTTAGGAATCATCAGGGTAACATGGGATTGTACCTGGCGTATGAAGCTTGCTCCTGGTTTAATGGATTGAGAAGCAAAATATGTGTCCGATATGCTACGAACCTTTCTTTTTATTTATTTTATTTTTCACGGACAAGAAATCCACTTTTTTTAAATCTATTTTTTATTTTAAAATAATATTTTCGTTAACGCTATAGTTTCTCCCCACATTTTAAGTAAAAAAAAGTACAACTGGCAACGCCTTGTTCATTAGTTTTTTATTTTTTTTAGAGTGCACAGGAAACGCTAAACATCAGAATTAGCTGAAATTTTGCAGGGGTGATCATTTTTAAATGCTTAACAAAAATATCTGAAGGATTTTTCAAAATTCTCAATTATTTTTTCTTCAAAATAAAAGCTATTCCAAAAGACTCAAAATAATTTCGATTTAGAAAAAACCCAATTAAAAAAAAATGGAGAAATACTCACAATCTCCTCTGGATTACATTTTTCCTTTTTATATTTCCTTGCTTTAGCGAAAATAAAAACTTAAAGCCTGTGCACTCCGGAAAAGAAAACCGATCAATCAATCACATTTCATTGAATTTGGGAGACACACGCAGTTCAAGTATTGGCCGATAGATCAAGAATTTATACGATTCCATGGTAACGCAGGTGTTTTGTCAACAAACTTTAAATCGGGCCGCAGTGGGACTGAAGAGTATTTTTACGTTTTTTGACAGAAAACCATTCGAGCTTATGTTTATCTTTCAAAAATATGTTTTAAAAAACATTGTTCTAAATCAAATATGAAACCACTCCGCGTGTACGGTCGCCCGCCGAAAAAGGCCTAGCGCTGCGCGGGCAGTACCCCGAGTCTATGAAAGGACCAAGAGAACTTTACTGGCTTGCTGGGATTACTAGGAATTCGCATAGAAACATTCGGCCCTCATAACCCCACATAATTTTGTTTTTATTTTGACTCCATTTTTTTTAAATTTAAATTATTGTGGCATAGTTATGTGCAAATGTACTAGTGAAATCTTGGAGTGCAAAGGATAGATTTTAGAACTTCAGTTTCAAAAACACACGGATATGTGGGTACTAACAAAACAGGTCAGTAAAGCTCCCTTTAGAGGTTGGAAAGACTCTTGCCAGTCGTTGACGCTCCTGTTTAAAATAGCGCCAGTAGCCGATTTTTAAATCTGCATGCTTTTAAGTTAGCCTGCTGTCGGTATCAGCTAGCGGGAGTGGTTCCAATCCACTTATAAATACACCTGTAAATGCAGCCTTAAACATTACACAAATGGTTTTCTTTTATTTTAGTATTTTACTTGGTTTTTTAGCGGCGCAGAAGGCGAAAAGTCAAAATAAGTAACCTAACCCCAAATCTTTGACCCAGTGCCAAAAAATTTCTGGTGTCCTACTGTGGATAAACATAAATAAAGTCTCCGCGTTGCCATGGAAAACAAATTCAATGACGTAAAATTTTGCAAAAAGATCAGGTCGACATAGTTAAATTGATTTCCCGTACAGTGTTGCTAAAAACAATTCCCCAGATTGTAACTACGACCTTAAGAGTAGAGATTCTTTTTTTTCTGTCAGTGACCTTAGCTCAGGAAATGTCGAAGTGACGTTTAAAACGGTCATGTGATATCCATACTTTTTGGAGTCATATAAACATCAGAATTGACTGAACTTTGAATGATTTTGTAAAAACGAATAAGCTAAAATCAAAAAAGTACTTAGAAAGTTTAGCCAATTCTGATGTTTATTTGACTCCAAAATGCCACTTCAATATTTCCTGAGGTAAGGTCACTGACAGAAAAAAAAAAGAATCGCTAAATCCTACACTCTTTTCTTTATCAATCGAAATATGGGCCAGAAAATCATCAACGTAGGTGACAGCAATCTAAACAGGAACACAGAACCAAACTCGAAATGTTTGCAAAAAAACCATATAAGCAGAGGTGGATTTAGATCGCCTACATACACTTGGCTTTAGTGAATTAATCTTAGGAATAAACAGGTTAAAAGTCAGCGGTGTCCCACTGGCAACATATATTTAAAAATAATTTGTGTTTCTTGAAAATTACCTATATTTTTAAGAAAAAGTGAAAAAAAGTTACCTTTTCTTCTTTCTAATTCCATCACGGGCGTTTGATTGATTTTTGTGTGCGAATACTCAGGTGGGTGGCAATTGCCCCCCCCCCTGCACCCAATTGACGCCGCTGGAGAGACAGGTGTAAACTTTCAAAGACAATTATGGGCTAATTCAACGCCCTAGTTCCAAATTTGTAAATCCTAAATTAATGTAAATCATTTTCCATTGGTAAATTTTTTAGCTATCTAGAAGTGCAGACCCTATTTCAAAAACCACAAGAGCCAAAAATTTGGAAATTGGGTATTTAATTAGCCCATAAATATAGAAGGCAGTAAGTAGGGTAAAGTCCGGATAGATGCCACACTTAAAAAATATCGCATAAATTAAATGGAATAAAAAAAAATTGTATATTAAAATACATAAGAAGATTCTCCTAACTATCTTTTATTGAAATACTGGTCATTAAACAAACTGGGTACAGAAAGATTCTCAATATCATAAGCGCAAGATGCATGCATGTAAGCATTTCTGCCAAAGAAATTTAAATAAAATAGAAACCGCATAAAAAAACTTAAGGAAAATCACACATCTCGGCGCAAATTCCGGAAATGTAGCCCGCTGTTGCCGAGTTTTCATAATTATCCCTTATTTTATTTCCTATAATTATCTAATAGAGCAATAAGTAGCATAAATACAAGACATTATTTGGATAAAGTTATAGGTATAGTGCCGAAGAAGTTCAATTTAAAATGCATGAGAATGTTTACTTAATATAACGTTTTGCTTATATATATATTGACACCAAACTGACAGAAAATCCATGTTTTACTTGTCAATTTGGTTAAAAAAATGGCAGCCACGATAGGCTAAAGGGCACTGAGGGGGTAGGAGTTCACAGGCTTTTTAGTTGAGAACGGTGTTGGCTTAGGACAATGTGACAACCAGGGCAAAAAAGTTATTGAATTATTGTGGCATAAAGGGTTTTCGATTTAAGAATTGGTCCTGGTTCTGGTTGACATTATTTTGACATAAATTTTGACAGCGATTCTAAAATAATGACGTCATTTAAAATATTATTAAGATATCTTTGATTTTACTCAAAAAAAGATCATCTATAATTTTGCAAAATTTTAGGGGTTATGTTTACAACCAAAGGGCCGAACAAACCTCCCAGGCTGGTTCTAAAATTTCATAACCGGGTTGCAACTGTGACGTCATTGTTTTAAAACGAAAGGATCGGTTGTGGTTCTGGTTCAACCAGAACCAGGACCAATTGTAAAACGAAAATCCTTAAAGTGGTCGCGATTCTTCAGAAACGACAAAAAATCTCACCCGTCAGAATTCTGGAAAGTGGCGATTTTTACTTATCACCTCATTTAAAATAAAAACACAGCGTCCTTCATACTTATCCTAACGTTGTAAGAGGTACTGCGTCATTTTGTTAGTAAAATTTTGTAAATTTAATATTTTAAAGATATTCTGCAGGACTAGTTTATGGCGGAGCTAAAATGTTACTACGCCTACTAATAAACGTCAAAAATTGTCGAAAATACTCACCATGTGAAAGGAAAGACAGAATTTGTGTGACTTTTCTGAACAGTGACAGCGAAATATTCCATGGCTATCTATGGTTTTGTATGTTAAAAGTTTTAAAGGTTTGTTTACACATAAAAATAAGCTTCATAACATACATTTTTAAATAAAAAAAGGGGTTTTAAAAAAAATGCCTACAAAAATTTAAATTGACATATTTTTTATTTACTGGAATAGTATTATGAAACTAAATTTTAAGGAATATTAGCATAGTCCGCGCGAAAAAGCATTAAGTGTAAAATTGTGTTTAAAAATCGTCAGATTTTTTGTAAGAGCGAGATTTTCTGACGGTTTTTAAAGAATCGCGACCGGTTTGCCATCTTAGGTCCGACTTTTTATTTGTTTTTTGTGTTTTATGCAATTGTTATTTACCTACTATACTTATATTTGTTTGTTTTAAGACTTATAAAAATGTATAATAAGGTGTGTGTTAGGTGAAAAAAAGTGATGAAAAGTCGCCGGGACTATCTTTTCACGGTAAACAACACATCTCTATTAAAGCGCCACATTTTAAATATTGCTTTAGAACCAATCAGAACGCGCCTCTACAATGTTACCATCAACAGTCCTCCACAATTTCCTTATATTTGGTTATAGTGTAGGGGCATATGTCGATAATTTCTTTCCCGTGGGATTTTGAATGAAGGAGTATAGTGACTATGTGGGATTGATAGCTCCTTAGTCACACAATCAAGTGTTACCGGGTGTTTTGTTTACATCCGTATAGAAGGGGTCGATATGACGTCATCTTTTAAGATGACGGCCAAAAATTATAAAAAATAAAACTTCCTTTAAAATTTGTGCACTTTAACGCCCGGTTGTGCATAAAAAGTTTTTATGGCCTAGGTAACGCCGGCGGCGCAGTGTGTAGAATTAGGTAGGTAATTGATTTTTAAATTAATTTTTTGTGCCTTTTTGTAAAACATGAAAGCAATATCATATTTTTCCTGCGCACCATATTTTTTCTCAGCATTCATACCCCTCGCTGAATTATGGATTTCCATTTCGGAGGTTATAGTTGCCAAAAATCAATCGCAATTAGAATGATTGTACCGAGGATTGCACTTAAACCAAAATTATTTCTTATTTTGATTTTCATTTCACTCTAAAATCACTTCAAAAGGACCTGATACAGCCAACCAATTTACTTAATTCTGAGTTAAAATTCACTCAAAAATAGATTTATTCTTCTTAATTTGGAGTGAAAAAGGGGTGCAATAGAGCTCCAAAGTGAGTTAAATAGCAACAAAAAAGGTCGATTTACTCAATTCCGAGTGAAAAATTTGTAGACAAGACATCCAATGCGGGTAAAATTTGCTATAGAGTTTAATTTCCCAATTTTAATTGAACTAACTCCAAAAAAGGACAATTTACTTAAATATGGGTCAAACTTACCCAATTTTGTTAAAATGTATATTTAAACATTTGTACAGTTTACTCAAAAAAGAGTTAATTTAATTAATTCCGAGTTTTGTTTTGCTCTTAGGGCCATTCTACACGAGCCAAAAAAACGCGACCATTTGCCTGCGAGCGACACGTGTGTGTCGCAGAACCACAGAGTGTTTATTGAGCATACTATACGGGCAACTTTGCGGTCGCGTGAAGACGCGTTCATTGGCGCGCCGGCGTTTTGAATGCAAGAGGTTGCGTAAAAGTCGCGCGCCGGATGCCAGCGTATCATTCTACATGTAGCAACTTGCAAGCTTCTGGCCGGCCGAACCGATTTGTCCTTCACCAATCCACAATTAGTAGTGCAGATCGGGATCTCTCCGATGTTCTGCGAAGCTAAGATGAAACACCCCAGTAGACACACGATTAGCACCAACCGAGTGTACCCACCACCGTCTTTTTTTACGTTTTTTGGCCAACAAACTTAATAAATTTAATGGGTGAACAGCTATACACCCAACTTGTACGGGATCCATAGCACATATGAGGCATTTTGTTGGTAGTCTAGAATTGGGTCGCGTTTCACTCCCGGTTATACGCGCTACAAAGGAGCGGCGTCAACACGCTCGTATAGAATGGGCTAAATTTTCAAGCGACTGAGCGACTAACCGGTCGCGTTTTTGTGGCTCGTGTAGAATGGCCCTTATTTGTTTCAACTCGCTCTAAAATGGGTTCAAACTTAGTAGGAATGACTCAATATAAGTGCTCAGTGATGCTGGTAGAGTAAAATAACTCTTAAGAATTTCACTCAGAAAATTTTGGTTTCACTCAAAAATATTTTACTCCAATTGGTTTGGACCTGTATTAGATCCTTTTGGGGTGATTTTAGAGTAAAATTTCACTCTAATTTTTTTACAGAGTATAAATGTGATGCAACGTTGGGACGCCACTGATATTATGCCACGTGTAGATCAAGGAGAACTTGATTATTTCAGCTATTGAAATGCCGGTTTTTATCTTTAATGTGGTCGTAAAATGACCAGGTCCTTTTAACTTTTTTGCTTGTATTAGCGTTTTGCTTTTATATCGTGTCGTGTTGGTATATGTCATTATGTAAACCTAAATGCTTGCAATCTGTTCAAGAAAAGATGGCGTTTGTGAAAAATCAAAACAAAGTTAGACTTTGAACATGCAAAAATTTATGAGATAATAATAGGTACACACTTCTTTTCAAATTTTTACTGAAAAAAGTGCCGTAAACGAAAATTTGTAACAAAACTAATGTTTTTTTTGACAAACGAATCCGCTAGAGACATTTTAAAAAATACACAAGATTTTACTTCTAACATTAGAAAAATTAAAGTCATAGTTTGACATTTTGAAAAACTAATTTTAAAGTTATTATAGACCGCTTCAAGCTACTGCGAACATAGGGGGAATTAAGTCCAATTTACTCTCCGTGCCGTACGACCGAGGTGGATTCGAAGCACGCTGCAGTGTTATCTTTTGGAAATTCATTTTGTTTTTATTATTTTGTTTTATTTCTACCTTGCTCGAGAAACAGATGGGTAAGTTCTTAATTGAAATAATACATTTTTAAAACTAAAAATGGATGTCTACGAAGTTGCCGAAAAAGTGCAGATGGTCAAATGGTCAAATCGTCATAACTCAACACACGTTCGATATTGGTCGAGGGAAAATTTGCATTTGTATTTTGACGTAAGAACACAGTATCCCCAAAAACTAAATGTTTGGGGGGGGGTATTGTAGGGGAACACGTAATTGGGCCATTTTTTATTAACGGCAATTGCAATTTGAATGGTCCTAGATACTTGGATCTACTGCAGCAGCACATTATTCCAACTGCTAGGCAGTTGTTAGGTGTAAGATTTGGTGAAACATGGTTTCAACAAGATGGTTGTTCCGCTCACAATGTTGGCCTTGTTAGGGAATATCTTGATAATGTATTTCCTAATCGGGTTATAAGTACACGGGGAACTATTTTATGGCCAGCTCGATCTCCCGATCTTGCTCCTAATGACTTCTATCTGTTTTTGAAGAAGCTTTTCAAATTATCACCCCTAATATGCTTGGAAACGTTAGAAGGGGTTTTTATAGTAGGCTCGGATATTGTCTAGCCGAGCAAGGAGGACTTTTCGAACATTTGCTTTAATTTTTTTTTGACTGGGAGAATCTTTTTCGTTTTTAGAATGTATTATTTTATTTTGAGAACTTGCTTTTATTTTGTTTCTCCGTATTATTTTCATTGTAACACGTCGTCACTGATAAATCTGAGCAGTTGACAATAAAACGCTCTTATTTATCAGTGACAAAAAATAAGAAAATTACGTTATAATATAAAATTCCGGTTTCATTGACTACGCTCCACACAGCACCGTGGTTAGAGGCGTACTAAATATCAGGCGAACGGCGGCGAATGGCAGCGAATGGCGATCGGAAGCCTGAGTGTTGGTTGCTTCACTGATAGGCGTGCGGTGTCTCTGCATGTACGTATACTGGCAAATTAGACTTCTTTCGCCCTATGTTCGCAGTAGCTTGAAGCGGTCTGTATAGGGCAGTCTAACAAAAATAATACGGCAGATCCGATATGATCGGTGTAGGGTAAACAAACCGGTTTTCCATAAGACGTAATGCTAACTTCAATTAAAAGTTTGGCAAAGTGGACGCAGATGAAGCAAAGTGATATTTTTATGGATTAATCCTTTCTGAATCGGCGAAAAACAAGCATTTTGCCGAAATTTTACCAATAAAGTCAAAATTTCCAATTAAACGTGGAAATGTCCCTCTACCTATCTCTGTGGCACCCGTGTAATTACACATAACGTCATCTCTCTCAAATCAGATAGCGGAACTTTCTCAAGCCGATCTGGCCCAATCTTCAGGCTGAACTGAGGGAGACAACGCCTACCCATATTGTGCAAGTGCGAGAGAGATAAAAGTAGATGATATGAAAAGGATTACTCTATAAAATAGTCACTTTGTTTATTCTTTTTCCACTTTCCCAAAATTACTTCTTATGGAAAATCGCTTTGTTTACGCTTACACCCACCATTTTTAAAGGGCCATGATTAATGGCTGAGTATGACAATTTGTTAGACAGTCCTATTGAATAGTTTATAGATAACTAAGCAACTTCTAAATCTTTTTTCTAACTCTAACTGAAGCCAACATTCTTATACCAATGTGTTAGAAAAAAAATATATCGAATGTCTCGGAAACGCTCGCAACGCCCGCATTTACGGTATCGTCTCTTTTTTTATTTCTACATACTCACGCAAAAACTGGTATAATAAGAGTGGTCAAAAATAAGGAAACTCTTTGGACAAGGAGCTACAGATACGTTTGTGTCATTTGTTTAAAAAAACCGCATAGGTAGAGCTAGCATTAAGTTTAAACCATCTTTCTCTAAAAAATGGAACGGCTTTTGATACCAGCGTTTCCTATTCCTGTTGACCTTAAACCAAGGGTTAAACTATTTCCTCCTCATAATATAGAGATCGATCTTTTAGTGTAGCGTAACATAATATACCAAGGCACAATACCTACTTAATTGAAGCTGCAATTGTAACAATAGAATGCGGAAAAACGTGTGTTGTTGTTCTATTATTCTACTTGTTTGTTTTTTGTTATTATTTCACGGCCGAAGTTCACGAGGAAGCAGATGGGTTCAAAAATAAAAATAAATAGAAATGATTAATATGGGAGTACTTTTTAACCAGTTAGATAATAGTATTTAATCACCATATTTTTCAAATTACAATCCGCAAAGCAATATTTAAGAAACTGTTACACAGCAAAGTTACTGCATACATATACTCACCTGATCCTGTCCTGTCAAACTTGTCTCTCCTCTTTCCTCTCTTTCTAATTTTCGTTAAGTTAAAATTAATACTTTTTCTCTCTTATGTTTCTTTTCTCTTTTTTTGCTTTCATCTTATTTATTTAATACCTTATTTTTTTTGAATGAAAAAATGCCTACAACCAATTTACTGATGTATTCATAATATTTTAATGAAAAAAAAATCTTTAGGTTAACTTAACTCTAAGCAGATGCCCTGAATCTCGCCCAAATTAATCTTGCCATTTATGTATAATTTTCTGGATCAATAAGAGACATTTATTATTATTATTAATAATAATAAAAATAATAATTTTCCCGCTTTATACGAGGAAATGTTGGCAATTATTATTACGGTCAATTGCCTTGGGCTTAGTTGGGTGCATATATTACTTTGAGATACTATAATGGCCCAAGGATCGCAAAATGTGTGTGTTTAACAAAACAATGAAAAACAAAGAAAATAATTTAAAAATCAGTCTACCCAGAAGAGTTTTTAGCTTTGGATTTTTTCCAGGCTAACTTGATTGTGAGAGTTATTATCGCTAAGGCTTTTTTTCAAAAAATGCAAGGGCCGCGGCCGGGCCGTTATAGTATCTCATAGTTATATGATTGGGGATATCGCGTTAAATTTTGCCCTACGTGGGCTTTTGGATGATGATTTTATGAAACCTGTTTCAATCAATTACTTATAGATCCCGCTTGAACAGTTTGACTTATAGCAATGAAATTTGGTACACATATTGGCCTCCTAACAACAATATATAATAAATTTGTAATTTGTAATGTATTGTAACAAAAAAATTCCGGCTTGTGAACGGGAGGCCTTACAGGGCCTACCCACATAACTTGACCACTTTTAAACGAACGTGGTTTGGAAAAAGAAAATCACTCTTAATAGTCATTTTTTATCTGAAATTGCGTGTTTTTTACGTGAAAATATGTAATTTAAAGAAAAAACGGTAGAAAGCTGACTATTAAGCGTGGTCTGCTGAAAAACCTTACATATATTACAGAAAAAAGGACATAAAACGTCATAAAATTTCATGATCTCTGCTCATATATATTTATGATATTTTATAATTTTTGACCAGTTAAAGTGAAATACAACAGATGATGCGATAACAGTATTTTTATGAGTTATGAGATTTTATGAGTTCAGATGAGCGAAAAACATTTTTTCCGACTTAAAATTCATAGGTTAGGGCAGGTAAGATCTTATTACTTTGATTGATAAGTTTCTATGAAATTTTGTGAAGCTCTGTTTTTAATATTTTATAAGATTTTATGAGTCAAATTTTTTTTTTGTGGAAGTATTTACGATAGTATATAACTAAGCAAATAAGTATAATTAGTAGCTTTTCAATTAGTTTTCAGGTGGTTGAAAAAATGGTGTTTTTATACGATTTTAGTAATTAAGATTATAAAATAATAGTAAATGTATTATAGAAACCTATAAAATATTATGAGCCTGTTATGGATTCCAAAATTCCATGAAAAACTTAAAGATGGACACATAAAACGTTATAAAATTTTGTTAGTCTGACTATTACATCTATAGGAAGACTTATTAAAATTTATGTTTTACCAACACATAGCAAAGTATTAATAAAACAAGATTTTTATACACACTTTTTAAATTTCCTAAAAGTCTAATAATAAATGTTCTTATACTAACCCATAATACATTATAAAAAAACAATAAAAACCTATTAAATTTAATGAGTCTAAAGTCTGTTTGATTATAAAATCTCTTAAAAAACGGTTTTTAATTCCATGCGGTCACCCATACGAAACATAATCGCGAAGAGCGATGCTTAGGTATGGTTATCCACACCCAATAGCCATTTAATTTAATTTAACACTAAATCTCTCAAATAAGGGAACCTAATCGGGTGTTATCTTACAATTTTAATCCTAAACTTTTTTAAACATCATTATTTGATTCAAAAGTCACATAACATTAATAATCTGACCTCCTTCACAGTACCTCTTTGGTATATGCTGGCTATATACCATTTCAGGATGTTCTTATAAAGACGTGCATAGCACATGCCAAGAACAAATATACTATACATATACATATGTGCATATGCAACAAAATTCCGCCAAAAGACATCCATAGAATTTTCTTTCAGGACATCCTTAGCATATGCTAAATATAAAATATTATTATAACATTATTCCTTATATTTGGCGCTTATTATTCTAAGATGCTACTACAAAAGAGCATAAACACTAATAGCACATGACATCCCAAAAAAATCTAATTCTAATCTTGCATAGGATGTTCTAGGAATGCAATATTTAAGATATTCTCCGTCTTCAATTTTATATTCTTGGAACGTCCCCTTAAGACATCCCAAGAATGTCCTTTCTGGACATTCTGGGAACGTCTTTTAGGGAACATCCTGGGGTCCTGCAGTTTAATTAATCTGTCCGCCAGTAGAGTAATTGTGTAATTGTAGATAGTATTAGTATACATATAGACAGAAAAATTATTCAAACTGTGAACTTAATATTTAAATTAATTATCAAGAAATATGTATGAAAATGATTGTGATTCGTGTGTGCAAGATTAGACATCCTAGGCATGTCCTTTCTAGACATTCTTGGAATGTTCTTTTTGAACATGTCTATTTTGGACACAGAGGACATCCTTGGAGCTACCCCGATAGATTAGATAGTACGTGCAATGAATTTACTTGGTATTTCTTAACGTTGATGAATGTGCTAAGTAAATGATAAGCATTCAAATCATCCTCAGAATATCCTATTTTTTAAAAGAAATTCTACGTACATGCTAAGGACAAGAAAAAGTACCATAAATAGCTGAAAATATGTGGTAGGGTACATATTAGGCATCTGATAAGAATGTCAATAAAGCAGTGAAAGTCGTGGGTTAAATTTATTAAATTTATAATAAAATTTAGTTAATGCATACAACATTGTACATAAGTAGTTAATTATAAGTGTTCATTCGAATATACTAACATTTAAAAAA
Organism: Oxystoma pomonae; assembly: GCA_963921995.1. Taxonomy (NCBI): domain Eukaryota; kingdom Metazoa; phylum Arthropoda; class Insecta; order Coleoptera; family Brentidae; genus Oxystoma; species Oxystoma pomonae. The sequence goes on from OY998168.1 coordinate 24,913,215, forward strand.
GTTTTTGTCAAAATTAGCAAATTTTTTTAAAAACATAAATTAATATTACAAACAACGAGGACATTTAAACATGAAGAAAGACAAATTGAGTTTGATCTATAAGGATTATTTGTGGCGATATTTTGTTATCAAGCAATTTTTTTAATAAAATAAGAAAACATTTTTAGCCATAGTATAATTAATTTTATTTTAAGATAGTCAGGATGAAAAGAAATTACAATTAATTATTTTAAGATATTGCAATAAATTTTAGAAAGGTTATTAATATCAGTTCTAAAGTTAATAGCCTTTTTATCTTTCTGTATATTAATAATTTCAAGTAAATTTATTTTAAGATAGTCATTTTCCTTTTCAATTATCTGCACATTATTAAAATCAAAACAAGAAAACTCAAATATTTATATTCTGGCCGCTGACAAATGTAACAAAACGGTCATCATGTTTAAAGAAGAATACATCAGTAAGATGCTAAACTTACTAAATGTTGAACAAACTTATAAAAAAGTAAAAACTGATCAAACTCACAAAATTCAAACACAACTCAATAACCTTGTGATAATTGATTTAAAGAAAATATCATAGATCTAAAACTAAAAAATCATCTTTGTTGTTATAATGGTCACTCATCTTATATATATGGCTTACCTAAATTGCATAAACCAAATGTACCTTTGAGACCAATTGTTAGCAACATTTCTCCAATTATTAGTAAGAATGATTTTTATGTCAAGGATTCTTGGCATTTACATAATTTTATAAAAACTAAAACTACACCCAAAAACCATATCTTGCTTTCTTTCGACGTTACCTCATTATTTATGTTAAAGAAAAGATGGTCAGAAATTTCCCAATTAACCCCCTTACCTTTAAATGAATTTTTGTCTAAAGTTAATTTATGTTTAAACTCTACATGTTTTCAATTAAAAAATAGCTACTATTCTCAAATTTTTGGTATTGCAATGGGTTCCCCAAAATCAACTAAAATAGCTAATCTCGTCATGGAGGAATTGGAAGTTTGGCCTATGAATCAACTAAAATTTAAAGAGATCAAATTAACTATACACATAATATTTTTAATAGCTTTCACCTCCGTTTGCAATTTACTGTTGAAAAAGAACAAAATAAATCCATTAATTTTCTGGACATTTCTATAAGTTATGACGAAAATGGTACTATATTTACTAAATGGTTTACCAAAGACATTAGGTCTCAAAGATACCTTAATTATAACTCTTCCGTACCATTAACCTATAAGAAAAGTGTTGTTAGATCCCTCGTAGATGGTGCTATTATTTTATCACACACAATTAATCGACTCAACAGATTATAAAAAGTCAGGGATACTTTAGATTTAAATGGTTATCCAAAATCTTTTTATAATAAAATAATTACAAATAAAGTTAATAAATTTGACAATAGTACCGGCAGATCTGCTAACAACAAATCTAAGAAGTTTTTTTCTATACCTTATACACAAGGTGTTTCCGAAAATATTAAAAAAGTGTTCTATAAATATAACATCTCTGTATCACATAAACCTAAAATGACACTAAAAACTTATTTACTAAATTAAAACTAAAATTAACATTTCAAAGCAAACTAACCTTGTTTACAAGATAAAATGTAAGGATTGTCCCTCCACATACATAGGCATGACACAACAATATTTACATAAACGTATCTATATACACCAATATGATGTTAGAAGTGGAAACGAAGGTGCCACTGCATTAAGTAAACACTCTATTGATAAAAATCACTGTTTTGATTTTAATGTGCAGATAACTGAAAAGGAAAATGACCATCTTAAAAGAAATTAACTTGAAATTATTAATATACAGAAAGATAAAAATTTTATTAGTTTTAGAACTGATATTAATAATTTTTCTAAAATTATTGCAATATTTTAAAATAATTAATGCATTTTTTTTCATCCTTACTATCTTAAAATAAAATTAATTATACTAGGCTAAAAATGTTTTCTTATTTTATTAAAAAAAATTGCTTGATAACAAAATATCGCCACAAATAATTCTTATAGATCAAACTCAATTTTTCTTTCTTCATGTTTAAATGTCCTCGTTGTTTATAATATTAATTTATGTTTTTAAAAAATTTTGCTCATTTTGAGAAAAACTTTTTTAAATGTTAGTATATTGGAATACACACATAGCATATAATTTTTACCTGATGATGGCGTAAGCCGAAACGTACGTAGTATAAAAAATAATAAATAAATTAAAAAACCGACGACTTTCACTGCTTTATTATACCAAACGGTCAGAAATCTATCACTAAAAGATAAGAATGTCAGTATCAGAACATTCTGTGATAAAAAGTGATATGAATTTTTTATTGCTAATTTAGAACCTCCTTACTACATCCTTTTTTTTCTTAGGGACATTCTATGTAACCGCAAATTATGACAAATTGCTATATGATTGATTGCTTTTCTTCACCTGTCCCATATAATTTTATGCTTTTTTTTTAAATACTGTGGTGGGTGTCACCAAAAGGTCAAATTTTTGTACGAATAAAACAGTTGGTCATTTTGTTTTCTGTTTTTGATTTACATAATATCGATGTTTATAATATTCATTTATTGTCGCCAAAAATTTCAAGGTTAAAAGTGGGACGATAAAATCCATAAAAAAGTCGTTTTTTTGGACATCATAAACGGGTAAGGAGATATTTCCAACCTTTATTATGTAATTCAAGTTTATTTGAACAGTTTATGAATGTGACGCTTTTAAAACGACACAACTCCAACCCATATAAAATGTCGTTTTTTACGACTTTTTTATGCACATGTTTAAAAACTACAAACATTATGTGCTTTGTTTTAAAGCAGTTTCTTACGCAGAGCTAATAGATACCTAAAGTTGCACAAATAGAGAGTGCTTAATCCTAATAGTATCTCAGTGCGCATGCTCAGAACGGATACATCGTACAACAGCGACTACGGCTCACCTATCTTACGATCACCGTTGCAGTATTCGTAAGCAACTAGCGTATCCTAACCATTTTGTTATCTGTGGGTTTTCATAAATGTCAGTCTTTCTATTTTCCATTCTCACTTTTTTTGACAAGGAAGAAAATAGAAGTGACCCAGCAAACAAATATTGATGGCTCAGTGTCGTGTGATACTTATCCCCCGGACTTCACGGTATAGGACCACAGTTAGATTGCCGGTCCGGTTGCCGGATCGGCTAGGTTCACTTCGGACCGTTGAGAATCTCGAACCGGGCGACAGATGCTTTGCCGAAACGGCCCGTTGATATCCCCGTGATTGCGGCTCGGAGCCATTTGGCCAGATGTGGGCCAATGATATTTACAATAATGGCAACTGCTGGCCTTTTACTTTTTTTTAAAATGGCCCTTACCTAAACAACAAGTAACATATTTTGAGCTCTGTTCTCCACAAAAACTAACCGAATTAATTTTTCTATATTTTATACGAACCTAATTGCCAGGTGCATCAACTTTAAGTCTGTGTTTCAAGTCTGAATTAAAAGTTCTCTTTCTCTCTCTCTCTCTCTTATGGCGTGCTTCTGAGAGATATATACAAGGATGTACAAACCTTAGATTGCTAATACCTATGGGAAATTTTAATGAAAATCACTGCCGCGTCTCTTCCACCATTTTCGCCATCATGTTGTGGAGATTTGGGTTGGCGACATTGGTTTCCTTAATTTTAAATAGTAGTGTGGGAACACTGACTGTCAACAGTGTCAAAATATGATTGAATTTGAAATTTTTTTGAAAGGTTATTTTTGTGGTTTTTAAAAACAAAAACATAAAAGTAAAGAAACAAGTCATAAACAAATGCTCCAACGGTCACGCCATTTATCTCTCTCATTTGGTCTGGAGTATGTGCAGGTTTTGAACAAATAAATCACAACATGGAAACATTGCCCCCCAATTTATAAACTCAAAGGGTACTGTTAAGCCACACGTTATAAATTGTAATAAACGCTCGGTTCAACCATTGCTGCTGGCGCTCCCGCTGAAGATACACCTTGATTACGTTGATCTGAATCTGCACGGGAACTAAAACAGCTAAGAACAGATGCACCAACGTGATACAGTATTAAAAAATAAATTAATAGAGGGAGATACTGATTTTGATAACAGTATATATGGCCAAGGCCATGGCAAGTCAAGCAACATTTAGCGATCACAAAAAAAGTACATCTTTGGCACATGGAGTCGAGCATGGAGTTTTACAATATTTGAAGACCTTGGCGGAAAAACCTATTAACTAACAACTGTGTCGACCATGCCTTCCCTAAGTTAACAAGTTATTACTAAGATATCCTTGAGTTTTGGTAAGTTTTCAGCATTCAACATTTTTTTTGTAGCTCTATCTTTTATAAAGGATGTTGGATTTTGCTCAAAACGACATATGTTGTAGATTTCATTGTCCTGATAAAAATCTATCATTGCTCCACAGTGATCTGGTATGTGGTTTTTGAGATACTGCGTTCAAAGTAGTAGTATGAGAATCAGTCACAGAAAAATATAGGTTGCGTCGCACTGGCATCACAAACTTTAACTTTTTTTTTACAAAAGGAAAATTTCAATTGTTATGTTGCCACTTAGTATTTAACAAACATGCTTCAAAACAAAAACTTTTGTAACATTTTTAGCCATTTTTGCTGATTTTAGTAAAATGGGTATACCTATTGATTGCTATGGGGCAATGATAGATTTTCATCAAGATAAGCAAAATCACACAGAAAGCCAGTTTCCTTAAAAAACGAATCTACAAAAAAAAAATGTCAAATGCTGAAAACACCAAAACAAAGATATCTTAGTAATAACTTTTTCTGCTGAGGTCTTCAGAATCAGAAAACTTTTATTACAAAAATTTTTAACAAAAAACATTGTCACAATTGAATAAATAAGCGTCAAAATTTAGTGTTAAAAACTAACATTAAGGTCATTTTAAACTAAGAATGTCTTCAAAATGTCATTTAGATATTAAACAATGTTAACATCAAGGTTTTCTTAATAAAGATTAAAAAATAAATATTGATTTTTCTTTATTTCTAGTAAACTGGTAAAACATCTTTTTATTACTGGTCTTAAAATCTCAAAAAAATACTGGCTACAATATAACAAAAATTGACAATGAAATCTTAAACTACTTACTTAAAATTACATATAGAAATTTGCAAACACATAGAAATGACAACAAGAAAAAGAAAAAAAAATATGCTGATAAAATACATATTAAAATTAATTTTGTTTAATGTTCTTTTTAAAACTCATGAAGTATTGTTCTAATTTTGTAAAACTCGATGTGCCAAAGATGTACTTTTTTGTGATCGCTTGCCATCGCTCTGGTTTTCAGCTGATCCATACAATACCGTTCTCAAAGCCATATATGCTATTATCAAACTCCGTATCTCCCTCTATTCATTTATTTTTCTTGTCTTCTAGACCTATAACAACCTCGGATTTATAAACTGTTGGCGCATATCTGTCCCTAGAAGGTTTATCTTGAGCGGAAGCGCCAGCAGCAATGGTATAGTACTTGTACGTGATGAAAACTTTTTAGTAAGACTGAAAACAGAAACTTAACGTTGGTGCAATTGGCAATAACAGTGCTATTTCTTTGATTAAATTTAAAGTGCAATAAACACTTTGCTTTTCGTTTAGGCGAGGAGGCTCTTAGAATTATTTGAACATAAACGGCCATTACTGGCCCATGCGTTCTTTATCCGGACCGGTAGTTCGTATGTAAAAAGCAGTGAGTCGGTATAGTTTTGCCCGGACCACCACTGTTTGCTAGGAAAGTAAGGCATGAAGTAAAACTGTGTCTCAAGCACAGAACAAGAATTGGTTTGGTTACGTCGTACGTTGTAAGCACAACTTTAACTCTTTTTCTTAAGGATGCTTTCACAAATGCATCAAAGACGCGCTAACAACAAGGAATCAAAAATAGCTTGCCAATTTTAAGTGTTTATTAAGTAATCTACTTAATGTGACTTAAAATACAATTCGATTTTTTCTAACTGGGTCAAGTAGTCAATTTTTAACAGTCATATGTTTAAGATAGACTTTATACCTACACAGAAATCCAAATCAATTTTATAGAACAATGGTTTCAGACAATTAGAATCCCATAAAATTTACCTACTTCCAAGGAACTCAAAAAAATGAAGAATAAGAAGTAAACAATTCACCAGATAGAGAAAAAACTGCTTTCTTTTATAATATTCTAGTACATGATTAACATACAATTACAATAAATAAAGATTTAACCTTAAATGGGTATTCGACTCACATTACATTAGTTTGAAGAAAAATTTGTAATAACCCAATGCGAAGATTGGGAAAAGGGAATTCGTATAGCCAGTAATGCCCCTATCATTCCATTGCATAGCTTTGGGAAGTGTAGCATAAAAGCATCGTAAAAATTAAATTGTTGTTTAAGTAGTTTGGGACAACTAACTAACAATAACACAGATTTTGCCATTTCATCTAATAATGTCATATATTCGGAGTAAATTTCAGAAGTAAGAAGGGGAGTTAGAGGTGCACTTGTTATAGATGTTATAGGCTGCAAAAAAATATTCACGACTTCTTTTTTAATTTTAGTTTTTGAATTATCGGCAAAAAACTAAAAAATTGCACTCTTAAGCGGTAATCCGCGCCTCACGACGAGTTACTATTGGTTTACCTTATCCTTAGCTTTGATTGTTTTTTTTTACTTTCTCACACCGAACTTACCTAGTTATTTCTGCTTTATTTGGTAGGTGCCTAATTTAGTGGTAATGGAGTTTGAGGCCACAAGGGTTGCTTAAAAATTACGAAAGGTACATGAAGATATATGTAGGAAGTAAAATAAGGAGATATTTTATAAAAGCTTAAATTTTTATCGTATATAAAAACAGTTTCAAAGTCGGAAAAGAACTATATCCAAAAAAATTTTTTTCTAAGGCTTCATTTGAGATTAAAGGAGAAGATATACCTATACTTGTTATACTTCAAATTAAATATAATTTTATTGCATGCCTACAACAAATAATGTAACTTCAATATTTTATAAGTGTTATTGTTTTTGAAATATTAATAAAAAAATTAAAAATTGCATGTTTAGGGGACGATTTTAACCCCACCGTCCCATTATATAATCATACAAGTGTGTAGATTCTTTTATAAAACGCCCAAAAAACTTTGTAGCGCATCTACTATAAATTGTTTTTCATGGAGGATACATGTAACCCTGCGGATGGTTGACTTGAACGTCAATTTGTTACTCTTTAATATTTAATAAATTACTAGTTTGATATGCTTAAAAAAATAAATAAATTACGCATTTTTTCCTTGTCGTTCCCCTCCTCTTTCAAAACAGAGACACAATCTCGAAATCGCCCCATATAAAAAACTGATTTATAAAAATTTTATTTTTATTTGACCAAACAACAATAAACAAATTATACTAACGCAGTAGTTCGCTCACCATTGACCACAAAACTACCACCCACATTTGGTGGTACCCAAGCGAGAGGAGCAAGGTAACCCGTAGGCCGAATGAAGGCAATACCAAGAGTCAAAAGCAATCGCACTCTTTTAATAACACGTTGCAGTTTTATTAGATTTATAATGATATTGAAGACATTTTCCAGAATAATTGTTTTTCTTCTTGCGTATACGTAAAAGTGGGTTTTACGTAAGCATTTATTAGGTGCGGGAAGATGAACTTCCCGCACTCCAATATTTTTTGTTATATAATATGATACCAACTGATTTCGCTTGCGCACTGTTAGGAAAACTACTATAAGGCACGCCGTGCGGCAAAAATACTTTGGGTGTCTTACTTGTGACTTAAAAATGAAAAAAAAATTGCATCGTAGTCGTAGGACTGTTAGACATTTAGGCATGCCTGAACATCGCAAGCGTTGTTCGTGAAACTGTCACTTTCCCGCATTGTTAGTTATAACTATTACCTTTCCGCATGCACCGAACGACGTGCCAGCGTAGTTTGCATGCTTTTTTAACGAGAGAAGAAAGTGACATATTTCACACGAGCGTGAATGTTGTGAACGAGGCGCTAGCCGAGTGAAACAACACGCGAATGTAAGAAAGTTACTTTCTATCGCGTTTTGTATGCTATTTTTCCTACGATTACTTTAGGATTTAATTCGTATTTTTTATTATTATTAAATTTTTTCATTGTCATCTCAAGAGAAGAAAGTATTCTCTTCTCTAGGGACAAAAATGATTTCGGTCTATTTCCGACGCTTCTACAAATTTTGTTTGCTGTCATTCATTTTCGTCACTAGAGAAGAAAACATTTTCGTCTCTAGACACGAAAATAAAATTGATATTCGTGTGAAACATAAAACTTTCTGAGGCGTTATAGAGTGCAGATTTAGTTACTTCCGTGTGTGGTCGTAGGAAAAACAGTTTTTTGCTATTTTAATACCTAAAAATGACAACATAATGTTGTGTAGACGGTTTTTACGCAAGTAGGACAAATTTTGTGCCTGACACGTGCGAAAAGTGTATTTTCTGCACCGCCGTCGCGTGCAGAAAAGTATCACTTGCCGCACTTGTTAGATTTTGAAGCTCAGATATGTTTCACTCTTTTCTGCCAAACTTTTTTGTAAGCCAAATGTGATTTCAATTATCCGGAAAGCCAGATCTTTTCAGTTTATAAGAAGGTCACATTCGTAAAAATTGGACAAGATATAAAAAAGCTTTGCTCAACGAAAGAAGGGCTTTTTTTGTAAACCTGTGTAAAATAAATAAAATGCAGAACATTTTTATTTTGCTGGTTTTTTTAACTTATCCGATTTTTTTATTTTATACAGAGTGTCTAGAAAGAAGAAATTTTTGCTTTATCTATTTTACTCAGGTTTAAAAAACGCAACTCTTTCGTTGAGTAAAGCTTTTTTAGTTCTTGTCCGATTTTTACGAATGATACCTTATTGTACACTGAAAAGACGTGGCTTTCGGGATAATTGAAATCAGGTACATTGGCTTACAAAAAAGTTTGGCAGAAAGGAGTGAAAAATATCTAAGTTTCAAAAGTATGCGCCACTACGGATTTTGATAAAATGTCAAATTTGACAGATAGCGTATGTAAGCCAAAGCCTTAGCTTCCCGCAAAGCTCCAAATCTAACGAGATTTAACAAATCTCTAGTAGAACAAAAACCAGAGGTTTTTAGACCTATGTTTTACAAAGGGTTAAAATACCACTTACTTCGTTGGCGTTGAGCTTTATTATTTCTTGTCCGATCTTTAGAAGTGATACTTCTCTGTTCACGACAAAGACGTGTATTAATGGCAAATGTCTAAAATCGAGTACAGTGGCGTACAAAAATTTTGGCAGGGGGGGGGGGGTGTTCAAAATGGGGAATTTTAAAAATCATGTGCAATCTTTGATTTTAACGAAATGTTAATTTTAACAAAAGTGTCATATAGTCTGAAGCTCTAACTTTTCGCAGAAGCTAAAATCATAAAAATGAAACTTACGGTAGCAAAACGACAGCCGAAAAACATGTACGGTTTTTTTTTGTCCACCTTGTATAAAAGCCTTCAAAGAACCCCACACAAATTACATTGGGCTTTCGGCTAAATGTCATAACTTTCGAATATGGGCGAGTTTTTAGTCCACTGAAATTCGCCGACTTGTTGACTTCGATTGCGTCAGTTTGGTGAAATTGGTGGAGCGACGTCAGCACCGGTGGATGTCAAATTCCACCGTAAAAAAACTAAGAACGCAATTGACAGATATTAACATAACCACAGATTTTTTAGAAGCTGATTTTTTTTTATTTAAAAAGAAACCTTGTGGATTGTGGGATTTCAAGTCCATTAAATCATATTTGGCTACGGTGTTGACTACATAGCTCTCAATCTTAGCATGTCTTTTTCGTCGCAAAGTTAAAGTTAAATCCAGTTCCTCATCATTAGAGGAACTAGTTTCTTGAGAGAGTTTCATGATCATTTGTGCAGCCACTCCAATCTATGTTCCATCACTGATCACAAAAACAATAAACCCTCTTGATCAAAAAACAAAAAGCAACAAAACTCAGCTGGTAGTTTTTGAGGTTACATCATCCATCAAACCTTTTCACCAACCTCTGGGCATCGGTGGACAATAGTGGGCATCGGTGCCAACAATCGGTGAATCCATCAGAGATTTAAAAATTCTATTGGTGGACAACGTACATTTTTGCAAAATCTATTGTTGGCACATCTACCGGTGGATGCACCCACCGGTAGATTTAAAAACTTGCCCTATGTTGTAGTACTCGATCAACAAAGCACAAAAATTAAAAAACGAGATCGGGAGCAGGATTACTTTCTGAGATATGGAGCTTTAAAGTTGACGTGTTTTAAGGCTGTATTTTTGGACATGGTTTTTTTTCACAACTTTGTTGATTACCGTCAAAATAAAATAATTCGTTTCTCTATTTGTCCTGAATGAAATACCCTTTCCATCCATGTAAAAAATGTTTTTATATGGGTTCTTTGGTACCACCAGAAAAGTCACTGATTTGTAAATTTTAAAAGAGAATTTAAAAATTGACAATTTTCATTTTCTTTAAAACAAACGGCCAGATTTTAATAGTTTTCACATACGTGTTTACATATGTTAACAAAAATAAAGCTTGCAAAAATAGTAGGTACCTTTAAGGCTTTTTAATATTTTTCAAATATTGGTGAAATACGAAGTGATTTAAAATAACTTATGGGTGGGTTATACAAATTTTTTCTGGAGCAATTCAATTCAAAAGTTTAATACGAATATCTTGGTACCGATGGGTATTCATTGGTACCTGTATTTGACCAATCAAATTGCTCGTGTGGTATATGCTTTTAGGCTAACTTGGGGTTGCCGGTAACGAACATGATAACTTTTTTCCGGTTGTTTACATTGTTTTTCCAATAGAATGCGTAAAATTATCTGACAGCAAATGGAGCCGTTTCTTAATCAAAATTTTGACGTTGGCAAGGTGTCATAGCCTACCTTGATTTTTTTTCATAGAAAGCGGCCGCATGCCGCCACATTAAACACATCTTAAGAGTTTTAACTTTAACTTTTTGCACGCACTGCATGCGTAAAAACCACTTTCCGCACTTTAGTAGGAAAAACATTTTACCGTATTCTCTTAGAAAAACAGTAATAATAACCAGAAAAATGTTATACAATTCGTTACCGGCGACCCCAAGTTGGCATAAAAGCATATATCACACGTGCAATTTGATTGATCAAATACAGGTACCAATGAGTTCTAATTTGTCCCAACATATTGGTATTAAGCTTTTGGATTAGATTTATCCATAAAGTTTGTATAATCTACTTATAAGTGATTTAAAATCACTTTTCGTATTTCTCCAGTATTTCAAAAATATTAAAAAACATTAAAGGTGCCTACCATTTTCGAAATTCATGGTACTACTCAAACTTTTTTAGCTAAGTGACAATATTTTCAATAACATATGTAAAAATTTTTAAAATATGGCCGTACATTTAAAGAAAATCGAAATTGTCATTTTCTAAAAAACTGTCGTTTTCTTCCTTTTTTAAAACTAACAAATCAGTGACTTTTCTAATGATACCAAAGAAACGATATAAAAACGTTTTTATATGGGTGAAAGGGGTTTTTCATCCCAGATAAATAGAGATTCGAATCATTTTATTTCGGCGGGAATCAACAAAGTTGTGGAAAAAAAAACTATAGCCTAAAAACAAGTCGACTTTAAAGCTGCATATCTCAGAAAGTGATCCTGCTCCCTATCTCGTTTTTTTTTTATTTTTGTGCTTTGTTGATTGAGTACTACAACATATAAAAAAATTATGAAATTTAGCCGAAAGCCATTTTCAATGTAATTTGTGCAGGGTTCTTTGTCAAAATGTTAACCGTTTCAAAATGTTCCCATTGAATGAGTTTTCTTTGGATTTGACGTCTTACATATTAATTGTTTGAAGGTGGTAGGCAGTATTTACCTGATGAGATTCATAAGCATTCGAAAAGTTGCAATGTGAATAAGTAAAAAATAAAGACTGAGAAGCTGAGCTGGGTTAGTATGTAGAGCAAATACATATTTATACTTTGCAAGGGCGAATCTAGTTTTGTTGCCAAAATCATGTCTTCAATGCGTCGCATATACAATACATGGTCTCTTCAGGAATTTTCTATACCGCGTCCAAAATCAGTACTTCTGCATGACTGTTCTGGTACTGTGTCAAGTGGTACCCCTCGGTGGTACTGCAGCATACGATACAGCAGGATCGCGCCGAACAGATACCGCGAGATCGTACCTTGGTACCTCGCATCGCTTTAACGATTCACACGTGCGCTGATCGCTTGAACGGTACGATTAAGAACGACTTAACGGCTTGGTACTCATTCGGTACCACTTGTCGCGCGGATTATTGGATTCTACGCGTGATTTGGATTGATTTTTAACTTGCGGTCGGTACTGTGTGAGTGTTTTAGTGGTGGTTTTCTGGTTATTAGGAGTCATAATTTTTGGAGCATTTTACGCAAGTTCTGGTAAGTTTTCATTTTTTTTTTGGTGTTTTGTTAATTGGGAGGGAAAAGTTATTTGAAACTCGAAAAAAATACCGTTGCTGACCATTTAAAAAAAGCGTTTATTAAAATTTTAATTTAAAAAAAAATAGTGGTACTACTTTAATTTTTTTCGACACTAAAACAAATTTAAGAATGTATAACTAATGATTTCAAGAAATGCAAAATTTTTTTCTAATTATTTCACCTGTAAAAATAGTCGTTGACGTTGGGTTGACATTTTTATTACTTTGTGGTTATTATTTTTTACGATCATTCTCACAAAGCATCTACATACCTTTACAGGTGCGTCTTAAAAAGTCACATTTTTATGGTTATAATAATGATATTTTAAAGAAAACTTGGAATAGCTTAGAACTTAATTAATGTTGAGAGAATGAGGATATATTATATTTGAGTTAAATTTATTCAGTTAATATTTTTACACATGCATGCCTTTAAGAATAGAGACTCTTTGTTTTTCTGCCTGAATATTTCAAATTCAAAAAAGTGCTCTCAGCCGTGTCTGAGTTTTTACAAAATGTGCCTTCTGTTCAAAGTTCAGCCAATTCTGGTGTTTATTTGACTCACATTTCCTGAGCTAAGGTCACCGAGAGAAAAAAATATTCTCTACTCTTAAATAAATTTTAAGGAAGCCAACCAAAAAGAGCAATTAAAAAATTTAAAATTTTAGCAGTACCCTCCCCCCCCTACCTCAAATCTGCGCTTGATCTCTCATACTTTTTTTATGCATTTGCCTTCGCAACATAAGAATTTTTAGTTTTATTTTAAAACTAGGGAGGGATTTCATCATTTGATAAAAATAAACTACCTAATATCTAATTTTTAAAAATTATGTATGTGCCTATTGCTTGAGCTCTTGAACTGAAGGGAGGGGAGAGGGGCGGTTTAGTAAGTGTTAAGTTAGTGTATACGAAACAAAAATACTTATTTTCAAAAGTCTCACCTAGTCTCAGTAGCAGATTTTTTCAGAATTATCCCTTAAAAGCGCCGCAAGCAAAAATTTTGAATAAATTACACTAAAATGCTATTTTTTACGCATTTCAAATGTTCTTAATAAAAAAATTGCTTAAAATTAAACAAAATTGTAACAATATTTTATGACAAAAGAAACAAAAAATTCTTTAAAAATTTTTATATTTGAAAAATTTGATTGGGTTAGATGCCACGAAGTGGTGGATTGCGGTGGTATACCGATATAAATTTGTTACCAAATCATAAATGCGCCGCAGATGAAAATTTTAAGAAAAATTATACTAACAGTGCCATTTATTACACGTTTTGAATGCTGCTGATAAAAATTCCTCAGAATTAAACTAAAATTTGAACAATTAATGACGTCATAACACCGCAGGGTAAATTTTCAAAATTTAAGACATCACACCAAACACATGTCATAAACCGGAGTAAAGGGTCAAATAAGGGTGGAAGCTCTAGGTCTCCCAATTTATTGTAGATTGGGTTGGACCTCCTCGGTCCCCAAAATCCCCCCCCTGGCTACGCCACTGAGTTAAACAGATAAACCGTACATCAAAAATTAACAAAATTTTGCACAGCGGAGGCTTCTGGTATCCCCCACAGACCATTCGCCTGGTTTTTCATAATATATATATATATGTTATTTTAAAGTAAGTAAGTAAACATTTTTAGGATACGTAAAATTATGTAAAAAAAACTTAAAATTATGCAAAATCACTGTGGAATGGTTGCGGGAAAATGCTTGAAACTTTCACATTACAAAACTTGATACAAATTTGATTAACACTTTTTTAGATTAACTAATTGGAAGAAACGCATTTTTTATTCAAATTCACCCTTAACCTATTATATGAGCAGTGCAGTAGTTTAGATCTTGACAAAATGTCAAATAAAATTATTACTCGAATTTTGATTTTAAATTATTATAAAACGCTTAAAAAACCTAACAACTAACAACTCTAGATGTTTAACTGCGACCCTCTTGGATTGCTAGACCAGTTTCGAATCTTCCTGCCATATTTTTGAACTTTAGTTCCTTGGCAATCAGGTTGATGGTGAGATGCTTCCAGTTTTGTCATCTTTTTTTACAAGCGACATACTAAAACGAAAATACCGAACCGAAAAAACCTGCACGACTTGCTGTGGTTACCCACTGTAAACAAGTAGATATAAGGAAGTACGAATAGCACGAACTCCTTTTGAAAAACGGGATTTGATTTTAAACACTCAAATTTTTTATAACTGTTTTTTTTTTCTTTTACGTCTACTCGACTCTCTTTTTGTCCGTTCGACTGCAAGGTCAGGTGGTCGTAGAAAAAATATTTTATCAAACAAGTGTGGAAAGTGCCCAGTTTTCCGCACGCGATTTCAGGCAATGAACGTTTATTCTTATTGTTCCGTGTATAAATTATTATTAATACATTTTTGGGGTTCTAAGTTGTAAAAAATTGACTAGAGGCAAACGCATCACACGGTAGAAAAAGTCTGAATCACCCTAATTTAATACAGTATTATTTTCCCAACCATATATTTAACATTCTAAGCATCTGACGACCAAAGGTTGCTTAATGAGAATTGCTTAATAATCTGTTACCAAGATTCCTGATGTTATCTATATAAAGTCTTGATACATTTTTCTCAGAACAAGTGTCATAGCTATTTTTTTAACGCTGTTATATATGAGATATACATAATATAAATTATTGTTTAAATACAATCTTATTTACAAATAAGGCAAGGTTATTCTTACATGTTTGGTATGGGAGCCTTGACATGCAGAGCATGAAATTTGGTTTTTAATGCATATTGGTCTTAAAATTCGCTTCTTTAAAATAATTTTACCGTCGAAAATCAGATACAAACAAAATATGGAAATCCTTCTTTTTTAAGTCGTCTTCCCCTTCTGTAAAATAACAATCGACCCATCAGAACAAGAGTGGATTTGAGGGGATTGTGAAAGGGTTTTTACAAAAAACAGGTTACGAAAAAACTACAAAAATTAAAATTTAAAAAAATATATAAAATGGCTTGTCGGAGAGCTCGCGAAATATAAGTAAAGGATTTTGAAAAGGCTGATTATTTGTAGGACTACACTTCGACCACAAGCGGGGTATGGGGAAGGGGACACCTAGCATTGGGGCCATCGACGTACTAGTACATCGATGGTTAGGGCCATAAGTTGTTTCCAAAAAACAAGAATTTTTGGCGCACCCTGTACACTAAAGTTAATACTTATTAAAACGAAAAATAGAGCAAGGTGTCCTCTAGCCAAATATCAAAATTTTAAAATTTAGTGTCAATTGGTTTTGGAGGTATCACGCAACAGATAGACTTAAAAGTGCATTATTAGGCAATGGTAAAAGAGACATTCTACGCACGATTAAAGTTTTTGGCATTTTGTCGATTTTTGTATTTAAATAACTATAACCACCAAAGAAGTATCTGGGGTATTAGTAAACGTGTACATTAATTAGAATATAATAACTTTTCTTCAAATCATAAAGTAACAGACACTAGCCAATATATCCGCGTTTTATAAGTTATTACAAAATTACTTTTAACTTAAAGCCAAGGCAAGCATAAAAGTATATTTTGAGACAACTAATTTAAAAGTACTTTTAGCTACTTTTGGATTAAAATCCATGATTTTTCTTTGCCCGTTTTTTGATGTCCCGTCAGTTATCACCATTTTTTTGTTATATCTTGGATCCCAAATAAAAAAATTAATTGGCCTTTACTTTTAAATTATTCTGACAAACCCTCTACATAATGCATTAAGATATTAAAAGTTTTATATAGAATCCAAAATTAAAATATTAACACCACAAAAGTAAAAACGTTTTAAAGTTTTCACGAGTGTGATCGATTACTTTCCAATATTGGAATGGGAGAGTCATCTTGGAAAACTCGGGTATATATAAGTCATGCTGATGCCACGCCTTCTATCATTATGTTGTCTGACTGTTCGTTTGGTGTTCAGTATTGCATTCGCTATAATTAAATGAATTTTCAACTTTTGAAAGATATTTTGAGGATACCAATCTCAGACTAATAACTAAAGACAGACCAAACATTCCCTATTGAAATCCTCTAATGTTTACAATCCAACACCCTTCTGGACGATTATATGAACAGAAAAGAGATAGAGCAATAAAACGGCAACACTGTCAAAAATTGCTTTTCCCATTACCAGTGGCGGTGTTAATTTTAATTTAAACATATAAATGTGAAAACGAGATATAAGGTAGGGTTGGTCGAATTTTCTTATTCAAAAGAATTAACTGCCAGAACTTGCATAACCACAAAAAATAGATTTATTCAAGGATAAAGTTTAGTTTGAGGAATGTAGGTATTTACGAACAGATCAAAAGTTTACCAAAGAGCACTTGAAATGATTTTTAGGTCAATTATTCAAGATGGCTGTTATATATTTTTTTTTAATTATGCAGTATCCCACAAAACAAAAGTAAAAAAAAATATTTTCATAGCAAAAAAAAAACGGTTAATAACCCGTTTCATAACGTTTTTGTTCAAAAAAAAAACACGCTAATAAACGGCTTATTAAGCGTTTTTTTCACTATGATAATAATGTCTCTTTTAGTTTTCTTTAGTGGAATATAAACTTTATTTATCAAATTAAGAGAACTTTTTGTGATGTTAATTATGAAAATTTTAAGGCCAACAAATTTTATTCTTTACACATTGGCTGCATGTTCATTTCTGAATACAGAACACAAGAAAAATTTAAGGAAGAGGTAAAAAATTAATTACTAGTAGTTTTTCAGGAAACAGGAGTCAAAAGGCAAAAAAATAAATAATAAATATTAATGAAAATAAAAATAATATTGGCTCAGAGTAAATATCTCCAAAACGGTTTTATTAACATTATAGAAAGTACCCAGGTACCCATTAAAATACAAAAAGTACCTGCCCCAGTACCTGACTATCAGCACTTGGTCTTATTGTCTTCTCTTGTTATGTATAAATTATTATAAATAAATATTTTACATGCTGCAAAAGGAGCAAAATTATCTAGTACTTTTATTTCTTAAAAAAGATTAGTATTAGTCTTAGATTTTTGATGTATTAATAGCATAATCATAAGCTTTTTACGCAGTTTTTTACCTCATCCTACGCCCATGACTAACGTAAAATGACAGGATCTTTCTTACCTCCGAAATATTAGTTCTGGGCTGGAATATCCGCTTTTATTGCATACCAGGCAATGTTAAACCATTTTGTTGGTCCTCAAAATAGCTTGATACAGTTCTTTTTTCACAAATAGTCACAATAAAATTCAAAAATCACCGAACAACACAAACCCCCGTTAACAACAACGCCGTCAGCTGCAATCAAACATGTCGGCATTTATTCGCGGCTCGTCGAAAAAACGTTGCCGGCTTGTGTTCTTTTTTATAAATCTCGAAATTCTACTTATTAAAAATTAAAAAAAGTTAATTATTGAGACTAAAAATTAGGACTAAGAATTAAGTTATTAACATAAGAAAAATTATCCTATATAAAAATATGTCAAATAATCAATAATATTATCAAAAGAGCTTCAAGAAGTTTATGAATTTTTTTGTTTCTAGGGAAACCCCGCAGTAAATTGGCAACCATGTATTTTTTGGGAAATAAACATTGTGGCTGGTTGATCGGGGTAATATTGTTTACTGTTATATCTCATTTTTTTTATTAATCTGAGATACCAATTAATTATCGTCCCAGCTGCATCGCCTTGTGTTAAAATGTTTTTTCAAGTAAGGCAACTTAAAATATTATCTCAAGCAACAATTATAGTAAATTTCACTGGCGCCATTCTCATTGTCACCAGAGTTAAAGTGTAGTATTATTTCCTACAAAAAACTATTTATAAGAATAATGTGATTATTCTCACTTAGTGTGGTCACTATTACAGTTAAAAAATTACTATGTGTCGTAAAAATATAAATTTATACGCAAAAGTAATATATTACACTATATTTCTATATACCATTACCAGAAGCACGAAAAAACTTTACAGTCCGAGGCTTACTTCATTAATTTCTTTAATAGTACTTTTACGAGGTAACGACTCTACTGATATTAATTTGGCTGCAACTCAGTAGCCCCTACTCAATACAAAACTACAAAGTTATGGAGTCTATACGGTCGCCTATCTACCACGCAGTAAGAAATAAATTTGCATTGAGTGGAAAAAAATTACCTACAAGTTATCGCTACTTTACTGACATTGACATAATAAAAGATATTAAAACTGGAAAGACATTTAATTTGGAAATAATTCTGATTCTTTACCAACATTTTAACCGAGCTGATTGGTGTTGGGGTACATACCTTGACTTTCACCCAGGAGATGCCGGGTTCAAGCCCCGGGTCTGGCGGTAGTCTGCTTGGAATTTTTCTTTCAAATTACATAATTTGTGGGATTAAGGTAAAACGCTGTATATGGAGTGGAGCAGGCCGTGTTAGCTAGAAGACAGGTTAACACGATTCCATAACGTCCCTCGGAGAGGATGTTAAGAGGATGGTCCCGTGTGACTGATAAAACTAGGTCAAAATTGAAGGCGCAGCGTTTTTAATAAGTGCTATCCGTTTATAAACTTCAGATGTTGTGACTTCAAAAAAGTGGTTAATAAATTGATAATTATTAGGTAAAAGATCAACATATTTTAAATTAATATTGTGGGAAAGAAAAAAACCTATAAAAACCCTATAAAGTTAGAAATACTACTTTATGTGACAAACAGGACGTCGGGATATCGTGCCCGTTTACTATCTGCGACAACATAACTCCTATATCAAGAGTAATCATCACCGTCGCGATGTAGTTGTATAACATGGAGGTATAGTAGTAATAAAACCGTCGCCATGATGATTTTCGGACAACTGGTCGTAAATTTAAAGTCGCAAGCAGTTGCTACGTCCCCACTACCGTCACAAACCATTTCGTCGCAGATCCACTTCGTCGCAAACAATTGGGTCGCTGATCCTCCCCGTCGCATAGGACATTGCGACGTCCCCTCTACCGTTGCAAACCATTTCGTCGCAGATCCACTTCGTCGCAAACAATTGGGTCGCAGATCCTCTCCGTCGCATAGGACATTACGACGTGCACACTAGCGTCGCAGACAATTTCATCGCAAATCCACAACGTCGCAAATATATTCCGTCGCATACAACAAAATAGCGTATTAAATTATCAGAAGCTTACGGGACCAGTGGAGAATTTTGGGGTGCTGTGTGGGAAAATTCTAACCTAATCAACCGAACCTAATTAACCTAATATAACCAACCTAACATGACCTAACCAACCTAACCTAATAAATCAAACCTAACCAACCTAACATAACTAGTCGTCGCAATGTGCAATGCGACGGAATGTATTCGCGACGTTGTGGATTTGTGACGAAATTGCCTGCGACGCTAGTGGGCACGTCGCAATGTCCTATGCGATGGAGAGGATCCGCGACCCAATTGTTTGCGACGATGTGGATCTGCGACTAAATGACTTGCGACGCTAGTGAAATGAATCCGCGGCGCAGATGTTTGCGACGTTTTGTCTGCGATGGTAGTGAGGATGTCGCAACTGTTTGCGACTTAAAAGTTACGACGTAGTGACCGCAAACCCACCATGATATGACGCCACAACTCTATACGGCAATCAGTCCTTAATAATATTTATCTTAAAATGTTATCTACTAAGTTATTTAGAATGGTAATTTAGTCTAGGGGAAGTGAGCCTTGGGTACGAAAATCTTACCATAGTAGATTTTATGACGTCATGTGAAAGCTGAGACTCCCCAGATTACGAATCCGCCAGACGACATCTCGTAAATGTTGAGCGTTTTGAGATATTCAGAAAAATATCCAAGATGGCGACCAATGAGTGTAGAGTCAAATTGATGGTGTTTGATATTGATTTATAGGTTTTAGAATACAAGGAATTCGAATCTTTCACCAAAACCTACCTAAAATGACATTTGACACATTTTTAACAGCCATTTGGTACAGAAAAATGGATAATTTCGAAAAATTATCTATTTTTTATTTCTTTTACAAGAATTAGTGGCTTTTAATAAAGTTTTATACGTTCTCTGATGTAAGACACTTGTATCTGTCATCAAAAACTGGATTAAATCACATTTGACAGTTTTTTGACAGCACGTAAAGCAAAAGTTTATAAATTCCCATATTTCAGTTCAGAGGCTTATATTGCACCAAACTATTTTGCAACTTTTCACTTCGCTCTTTGCACTTTATTTTTGAAAAGTGAAGAAGAAATGCGTGGAAAATAGTATTAGTGCGACTAAAAAAGTGCAAAAGTGAAAAGTTGCCAAATAGTTTGATGCAATAGGCCACAAGTATAATGATTATTTTCACATTTTAATTTTGGATCACTAAAATAATAATAGCCATTTCTATTTACTTAACAGCTGTCAAAAATATATCGAATGTCAATTTTTATATATTTTTGATAAATGAATCAAACTTCTTATACCTCAGAGCTTATAAAGTGATACAATATAAGGTTACTTTGAGCTATCTATTATAAATGGTAAGTAATTTTGATTTAAAATGAACAAATTTTGCATTTGAAATGCTGTCAAATGTCATTTAATGCCATTTTCAATGGCAGATACAAGTTCCTTACATCAAAAGTACCTATAAAAGTTATTAAAAACCATTAATTCTCGTAAAAAAAAATAAATAAATAATTTTTCAAAAATATCCATTTTTCTGTACCAAATGGCAGTCAAAAATGTGTCAAATGTCATTTTATTCGAATTCGAATTCCTCGTATTCGAAAACCTATAAATTAATATCAAACACCATCAATTTGACTGTAGACAAAAAAATAGAAAAATCTAATTTACTCCATCTCGCCATCTTCGATATTTTGCTAAATATCTCAAAACGCTCAATATTTACGAGATGTCATCTGGCAGATTCATAATCTGGGGAAACTCAGCTTTCACATGACACTATAAAATCTACCATGGTAAGAAAATCCGGGTTCGATTAAAAATCGCCACTTATCCCCTTGACATTGGAGCACATACCATAATAGAGGTAGAGATATAGGCTTATCCTCCAAGTACCACTGCAGGTCTCCCATATAACTCCCAAACCAATGTAAAGGTCACTGCGAAACACCCAATAACACTTGTGAGGCGTCTGTGGTTAGGTGTTGCCCCAGATATCACAAGGAGACCAACAGACGCCGCAGTCATTGTATTCCCATCTTCCAGTAGGGCCATACGAAAAACCCTTTCTAGGAGATATCAATATATCCACTGCATCCCTACCCGACCCGCACCATCGTGCCTAGGAGGGCACTTTTTTTTTCTGGCTGCTCATCAGAGAACACGACAACCAATGCAGTGGGAACAATAACTGCCACCCTTTTTTTTTAAAAGTAAGTAAGGCAACTTAAAATATTATGACGGCTCCATAAAATTAAGGCTAGATTTACTTTTAGGCCGACATATGACAAGAATAGTGTCATCTCCTAAACAGTGATTAATTATGCTAACATCGGTATCACATAGCATGGCCAAGCCCAACCCGTGCAGAATAAGAATGTCAAATTACGTAACACTGTATACCCAGACGACTTAACAGCAATAACACCGCAATTAGTTATCTTCACAGCAACCCAAACTGTCAAGTTTAATTCTTTTTAAACAATAAGACTTGTTTATTCATAACACACACACCTAGACCAACACAATAAATACGGTTCGAACTGAATCACTTCCTGTGAAAAAATATTTTTTTTAATAATTGTTTTTACGTCATTTCGCCATTGTAAGAAATTGGGAGTTTAATTTGATTCAGTACGATTTACGTAATTGGTGACAAAAAAGGATTTTCCAAAAACAGTAATATAGGCCAACGCATGGTTAAAATGCGTAACGAAATAAATTTGACATTAAATATTAAGTTAGTGCATTTTATTTGGGCTCAACTTAAATGTTATAAATTAAAATGGATAGCAAAAGCGTATTAGGAGTAAATGGCCAACGAGTCCAATGGGAGAACAGGGGCAAAATATTTTTAATCGAAATGAAATCAAATACTTTTATATAAGGGCGGTTTGAAAATTTTGCCGTATAAAGACCACTAAAACTGTTTTAAACACTAAATCGATTTTATTTTAAAAGCGATTTATCGTTTTAAAACCGATTTTAGGACTGGTATTATAAACACTTTAATGTCCATTTGCAGATTCAAATTTAAGAAGCCGATTTTCATTTGCTTTAAACCCGGTTTAGTTAACACCTCATTCGGCAAGGCTTAACAATTCTTAAATCCAGATTTAGCATAAAACTTTTTTCCTATTAGTCAGATTTTTGACGGAAACTATCAAATTCAATCAGCTGTTGTTTTGTTTTCATATTTGTTAAGTGCGTTGGTAAAGACAATGAATTTTAAAATAGAAGGGCCCAACGATCTGTCACGATCATGTGTTGGGGAGGGCAAACAAACGATTTTCCAGAAGACGCAACGTTAATTTCAAGGCAGTAGCTAAAGTTACGACAGTCGTATCTAGAGTTACGACAGTCGTTTTTAGGATTGGGTTGCTTTTTAAGTGTTGTGTAGGGTTTACTGGCGTGGTGTTGGGTGTCGTTGGTTTTCTAGTGAAAATGTAAAAAACGGGTTTTTCTCGACTGTCATAATTTTAGCCACGGTATAATTTAAAGTGATTTTCCTATTGGTGAAAATTCTTTTTTTTATACCTTCAGATAACTAAAGCATGGCTTTTTTGGTTACCGATGCAAAAAAACTTCTTTTTTTAATCACGGGTGCGAAAAAAGATTTCTGTTCGTTTTTTGACCAAAATTAAAGAAAAATAGCGGAAGATAGTAATATTGGAAAAATCTAATTATTCTTGCCTAAAAATTAAGCCATTTCCGCCATTTTTAACCAAGTATTTGGTTGTTATTTCATTTACCAGCCGCCCTGATTTATAGTAGAGAAGTGCTCTTCGTTCGAGATTTTTTAAAGTATTTTCCTGTTTTTCTTGGATTTTTTGTAAAAGGTATTAAAAAAACTAGTGTTAACAACTCGCGGCTAAACTGTGCCTTTTTTTACTCGCGTTTTTAAATACCTTGCTGCGCTCGTTATTTAAACCAACGCTTGTAAAACTATTTTAGTCACTAGTTGTGAAAACTACTATTCTTTGTAGTTTGTTCATTTTGGAAAGTGAATAAAGTAGTCAATGACCTGTGTTTTGGTTTTATTGTTTTTTTTTTGTATTTTTTGCGTTTTTTAAAGATTTTTAAGAGAGAAATATAATACAAAATCTCGCTTGTTGCAAATGTAAATGAAAAAAAAAACAAGATTGTGCTAAAATAACTCATATTATTTTTTTTTTCACCATAAATGGAGTTTCAGTTGAGGCGTATAATCATACACTGACAGCAGCTTCCAGCGTTGCCATAGTGTCTGCACCCACAAAAACGCACCACTAGGGGCGCAGTGGACCATTTCTCAATTTTGAATACCCCCAACTTTGGGCCATCTCCTAGGGGCTGTAAGGAGGCGGGATCTATTTTTCACCATTTTCATATTCCAGAAAACAATCCATATGCACACTTTTTGATGAGATTTAGATGTGCATATTGAGTGGTTTTTGGAATATGTAAATGGTCAAATTCTTGTCCCCTGGTCTGGGGCAAAATATAGGCTCTTAAAATATAAGTATTTTAACTCGAACTTTTAATTGCCCAAAAATTTTGCACTTTTTGAATTTCGTATATTTCGTAATTTTTCGAGATTTAAAGTTTTTAGCCCCAATTTAGTAGGCGCCCATAAGGTTTGAGATTTTTATATTTCATTATATTTGTTACATCAAATTCATGAGTTTTAAATATGCATATGGAGTGTTTTCGGCAATATTAAAATGGTTAAAATTAGATCTCGCCCATCCTTACAGCCCCAGGGTCTTGAGCAAAGCATGAGGGTATTTGAAATTGAGGAATGGTTCACTGCGCTCCCGGTGGTGCATTTTTGTTGACATTGTCAGAAAGATAAGTGACAAAACCTAGGGGCCTTGTTAGCAATCACGAAATTTTTTTCGGTATAATAGACTTGTAGGTAATAATATGAACTAGCAACTGACGATAAAGGTTTTTAGTTAAACGTCTTTGCAACTGACTAAAATTCAGATGTGCACGTGCATTAGTATGGAAGGTATGAGGGATAGTTTAAAAACCCATTTTGGCACCTGTTGCCACCTGTGACACACGAGGGTACGTGGCCGGAAGGCCAATATATGTGCCAAATTTAATTGCTCTAGCTTAAACCGTCTGAATTTCAGAAAAAAAATTGACACCCTACTTTTTGACTCCAGCATTTTTGGGGCTCTTAACAAGTTAGACAGTATTGGTGGGTCCATTAGTAATTGATTAAAATAGGGTTGGCCATTTAAAAGGGTTCACCTGAATTTTTTCAAAAACTGTGAAGAATTGGAGAAAATGCTGAAACACGTCGATTTTGTTTGTAAGGAGGAAACTTTACCGCTATATTTTGAATAGTGAAAGTGGGTCGAGTGATAACTTGGTTTGAAAGTCTCCTGAATGTCTTGACAATCGTGTAAAAATTTCGAAAATCTATCAATTAGTTTTTGAGATATTCTCTTCGATTGTGCCGTAGTCGTCCAACAAATCTCAGCGGTCGCGCGGAAACGTAATCTATAACACTCTCCTATGTCTATGGTTCACCCAGCTGCGGCTTAGTCTATCCATCTATATTTTCTCCTTTTATTTTCAAAGATATGAAAGCTTTATAAATGTCGGTAATTGGAAGAATATAATTTTAATTGAGTATTTTCAATGGATTGCGTTTATTTTGCACAAAATGTATATATATATTATTTGCGCTATAGTAAGTATA
Organism: Oxystoma pomonae; assembly: GCA_963921995.1. NCBI lineage: Eukaryota > Metazoa > Arthropoda > Insecta > Coleoptera > Brentidae > Oxystoma > Oxystoma pomonae. The sequence goes on from OY998168.1 coordinate 24,938,652, forward strand.
CAAGAATTATTTATGGGACTGTGTCACAAACGGTATGAGTCTAGGCAGTGGCGTACCACTTAAAATAATAAATAAACAAATAAAACAAAACGTGTTAATAATCATGAGGGGAGTCGCATAAAATTTTAGTTTTTTTTAAGTTGGAATTTTGTGACGACTATATATAAACGGTTTTATTTGAACAGCAAAATTGATCATTTGAGATGTTATGGGTATAAAATAAAATTTTCAAAATGGTTTTCTCTGTTATTGACTGTTGATATCTCCAATTTCACTAAAAATGTAATCATTATCCTACCAATATTATAAATACTAATATTAATAATGGGAAAGTTTAGTATGAGTGTGTGTGTATGTGAATGTGAATGAAACATAATCATGGAAGAGGAGTAACTTTGAATTTTGTAAAGGTTTAACTTAATTTTATACTTTGATATCAAAAATTGAAATTTAATGACAACTATATAAAAACGGTTTTATCTCAACAGCAAAATCATCTCAGATCTATTTTGAATTTTGGGGAAGGTTTAAAAATTAACATTAATTGAAATGGAAAAGGTTCCTCCATTGGTTTTACTGACTGCTGTCTCCTAAGTAGGTTAGCCAAACTCACAAAAAACTAAATACCAATCTCTTATTAGTGTAATAAAATGTAAGCACATTTACTATAGAGATATAGTCCAACTAAATCCGATCCATTCCTTCGGTAAAACCAAAATTAATTATTTTAAAGGAAACCGGAAAAAAAGGGACGCCTCTGGTCCAAACTAAGCGTAATTGCGCCATGATTCCGCAGCTTATTTTGAATTTAAAAAATGACAAATTACCAAGGTATACTCCAAAGAATTTGCCTTTATTAGTTGTTAATCTCGAGTATATCAAAGGGGCTGTTTTTATTGATACGAGGGTCAGGTGTAAGTTGGCAGTTTGCAATGTGGTAAAAACTAAACATTAAAAAAAAACAATTACAATGCAAGGTCACATACTTGTTGTTTGTAGCACACCATTTTTTACCTCCACCATTTTTATACTATGCATTAAGGGCGCCGGTGAATGATAAAACAATGGTTTCTATGGTAACCTTTTATTTTAAGCCATTTTAATTTCTAAAAAACGCTATTTTTGATATTACTTCATCACAAACGGAAAAACATATGAAAAAATGGAACACAATAGTACATTATAAACCTAGGGACTAAAGTCCCACATTTAATCCCGCGGCGAAATGTTTGTAGCCCGACCGAGGGGAGGAAAGTACCTTTTTAATCCCTGAAGTGCATAAAAGCATTTACGTCACCATCGGCTACTTTCTTTTTAAATTTCGGACCATCTCCTTCTGTTGGACATTTATTTTTGACAATATTTGTGTCCAAAAAGCAATAAAAATAATTATTTTTCCACATCTGAACGATACAATTTTTTTTCATCGGCTTGCAAAAAAGTTGTGTGTTTGTTACTTGCGGACAGCGAATAAAATCGTGTTTTTGAATGGTACAAAAAAATAGTAGTTTTTACAACTCACGGCTAAACAGTGTTTTTTTACAAGCTTTGGTTTAAATAACGAGTGTATTGAGGAATTTAAAGACGCGAGTAAAAGAAATCACAGTTTATTCGCGAGCTGTAAACGCTATTTTTGTTATACTTTAATCATGAAATCCTAAAAAAAAAACTTACAAAATAAAAATGGACCACAACATCTACTGAGAGTATTCTTATTTGCATTGTTGTGGCTGTCTTAATTTCTGACACAGTTTTTGTTATTTCGTCGTATTTTCAAAATATTTTTTTTTGTGAATACGTAAAAAGCACTCAATAAAATGTTCAATAGTCAATAGTAAGAATAGTTAATTTTTCTTAATATTGACATTTTACTCTATTTCTCTTCATGTTTGAGTAAAAAAGATTGGGAATTTCTTTTGCTCAAGTGGTTAAAAACAGTTTTTTTATATACCTTCATTAAAAACACGATTTTAGGAACTGTCTGCATAGTTATTTGCATTTTGGGTGCAAAAAATGATTTCTGTTCATTTTTGCCCAAAATTAAAGAGAAACAGCGGAAAATAGTATTGTTGGAAAAACCTAATTATTCTTGCCTAAAAATTAAGCCATACCCGCCAGTTTTCACCAAGTATTTACGAAAAAATCATTTAAAAACATACAACAAACAACATCACGTCAAATATCAAACTGTCAAAGCATTAAATGCTGCAACAATGAACGTCACCGAGTAAAAAGGCACATCGCCATGGAAGCCATTGTTATTTCATTTACCAGCCACCTTGATTTATAGTGTAAAGATGGTGTGTTACGAGATGTGCTCTTAGTTTAAGATTTTTAAAAGTATTTTCCTGTTTTTCTTGGATTTTTTGATAAAGGTATTAAAAAAAAATAGTGTTAACAATTCGAGGCTAAACTGTGCTTTTCTTATTTGCATTTGTAAATATCTCGCTGCGCTTGTTATTTAAACCAACAGTTGTAAATAAAGCACTATTTTAGCCACTAGTTGTGAAAACTACTATTTTTGCATCGGCAACCAAAAAAGTCATTATTTGGTTTTGCTGGTTTGGTTTTTGATAAAGGTGTAGAAAAAATATATTATCACACACAAAAACTAATAACTCCCAGAATTATATGAATTTCCTTATTTTCTAAATGGGGATCTGAAGGTGATTTGTATTAAGTAAAACAAAGGTCAGCAAACTTAACAGAAACCTTTTCTTTATTAACTTTTGACATTGACTAATAGCGGGTTCCATAGGTAAAACCACACACATGGTGCAACTTTTTCCGCGGGCTCGAACCACACCAAAACTGTTTGCGCCTTTTTGTTTTAGGTTAAAATACACTACCCAACCTTAACAAGAGCTTTTCAATGGTCTTAATTTACCAACCTGATTGGGAGAGTTATTATGATTACGGCTTTTTTAACGACCATTATAATATCTCATAGTTACATTTTTTTCCCCATTCCCTCACTAATAAAAAAAAATTACTAGGACGGTTGTTAGATAGTATTTGCATCTTTGTTGAAGAAATTGTTGAGGGCTAGATGCTATGAGAAAAACAAGTTCTAAAAATTGTATCAGGTACCTAACAAAATTTTTGAAGAAATATATGTTGTGATTTTTGACACCTATCCTTTGAAAAATAAGCAATAACTTGTTGTATTATTTTTTAAACAACTTTTATATCAAAGTTTAATAAAAACGTTACTTCGCTTTAAAATATTAGCCTGTAGCCATCTTTACTATCAATTTGTTTACAAAGAATTACCCACCTATATTATTAAGAATACCCTCGTAAAAGATTTCTGCTTATCCAACCAGATAAACATCTTGTAAAGCAACACGACCAAAAAAAAAACAGTGAAAACATGAATTTTATTTAATTTTATGTCCTTGTTTGGACGTATTTCGCATTTGTCATTATTTTATAGGATGTCCCAAAATAATAAGAGGATGCTAAAAAAAATTAGATTTTTCCCCACAAGTTTTACAACTAAGAATTTGGTTCTAATTCTTTTATTATCATTATTAAAATTTAGATTCTTTTCGGTTGATGTAACTGATTTGGAAGTTTTTAACTTCTTGTTTTAATTGTCTTAGGAGCATATTCCTATTGGAAAGATTAACACGCCAGGACGAACCCGTATCAGGTGACTTATAATAAGTACCATGCGGAACGATGCCTATTTGTGAGTGTTTCAGAGTTGGAGGTCAGAGTGTGCGATGGTGTTGAATGATGTCTGGATTGAGGGCGACTAGTGAATCCACTGACGAGCCCACGCTGGTCACCCCGGGCGAAACATCGTTTAATTGTTTCTCTTTTCGCTTTGGTCGTTTGTGTGTTCCTTGTGGGACACTCATCCAATTTTTAGATTTCGTTCTTTCCTCCCAGGATCTTTTGATCTTCTCTTTAAAAAAAAAATAGTGTTAACAGCTCGCGTCTAAACTGTGCTTTATTTTACTCGCGTTTTTAAATACCTTGCTGCGCTCGATATTTAAACCAACGCTTGTAAAAAAAAACACTATTTTAGCCACTAGTTGTTAAAACTACTATTTTCGTACGCCATGCTTTAGTTATCTACAGACAGTTACTAAAATCAAGTTTTTGATGAAGGTATAAAAAAAAAGTTATTTTAGTTTCGATTTTTTAAAGAAACTTAGATATTCAAAAAAATTGAACACTTTTAGAAAGGACCTTCACATGTCACTTTTTTAAACCAACTATTGTGCAAAGGTCTAAACATTATTTCACATAATTTACGTACTTCATCACAAATTCTGTTTGTTTATATTTTTAGCAAATTCCCACAAACATGAAGACAAACAAAACCAAAAATTAAAACCTATTATATCATGGCTTCAAAAAAAAAATCTCAAGAGCAGTGGCCATTAGACGAAAACAATAGTTATATTATTAAAACGATAACAAAAATTTTAAATTAAGTTAAGAGGCAAACAATACACTATTATTAAAATAAAAAGTGTACATAGTTGGGTACTCTTAATTAAAAAAGCCAAAAATTAAAAAAAGTTAAGGTCAAGCAAAATTTAAGAACATTTCAACATCTTAATCTAACAATTTTATCATTGAAGTCAGTGGAAAATCTATAATATCTAAACTAAGCGCTATTCAGGTGTAAAAACAGATGAAAAAATTTACAGTTAACTATTATTGTGTTGTATATTATATTGCAATTAATTTTTTTGACACCTTAATGTGTAGAGTACTCCATCATTTAATTTTACATGGTATAGATCATGGTTGTCAATATTGAAATTAAATATAATTAATTATTTTTTTTCTGCGGAGCAGTGAATACCTTCAATAAATTTCTATCCATTCTTTTTCATACAGTATGCCCCGTTCTCAAAGACATCGACTGACTGTCGTCCACTGACGCTGAGTGTCGCAAGTAATGTCCCAAATTTTAGAAAAGGATACAATTGGGAACAAACCCAACTAGCATTTATAGTAACCGATACATGAGTAAAGACTTCGCTACTTTCCTCTAATAGGAATGTAGTCGTCAGATCAACAATTTGGGACTTATAAGTTTGGAAGACTCTCTAGTATCGCTTAAAAGTGCACCTTACGTAATAATTACCTCCAGAAACGACTTCTAAGTCGTATTCCTTTATAGTGTCGTTTAAAAGTATTCTTTACCACCATGGGACAATACCAAGTTCCTGTCCCTCCAAGGTTAGGTTTCTTCTTATTCGTGAATTTGTAGTAGCCCCGACTTTTAATCGTTACTTATTTGCCTCAGTAAATTTAAGCTTCATTGAAGTAGCCGACGTTAAACGCTACAACTAGGAAATTACTTTACATTTCACTTCAAAAGTTTTCGACATCATAGTTGCTTATTAACGTGGCAGTGTGGAGGAAATAACTTTTTATGACCACTTCTAACTCTTTTAAAGTAACATTTTCTGCTATCAGGAAATCACACTCGGTCGGCAATGTTGTGGGACAGAAAATCTGCCTCCTTTTAGTTTCGGTTTTTGGGCCTTTATTAAAAAAATTGATTGTTTTATACCCAAATTAAATTATGATCAGCAAACGTCGATATCCAACACATTTTGAGAGGCCCAGCAGAATAGTATATTTCGTGTTAAAATTTTCTTCGCAGTTGAACTTTGACTCTACCTGTAAAATTTCACACTTTTTGATCGCACATATAATGCGTACTAGCCATAACTTAGATTAAATAGAGACAAGATAACTGACACTTAAGGAGACTTTGGTTATATTATTATATGGAACAATGTTTACCTTTCTGTTGTTTACAGTAAACAAACCAGTTCCGTACCTACTTAAATATAAATTTACACTAAGATTATATAATTAAAATGTTACTTTAATATGAAATCTGCAAAATAATTTAAAAAACATGGAAAAAATAATTCTGCCAATTTAAGTTTTGGAAGCTTCCTAAAAATAAATGTTGGTAGTATAATTTTATACAAAAGAAATTTATTACAAAGTTTGTATATGATTGATAGCAATTTTCTTAGATTAAAAAAAAACAAGATACCTGACACTTACGGAGACTTTGGTGATATTATTATATGAAACAATGTTTATCTTTTTGCTGTTTACAGTAAACACACCAGTGGCGTACCTACTTAAATATAAATTTACACATGGATTATATTATTAAAATTTTACTATAATATGAAATCTGCAAATTAAATTAAAAAAGATGCAAATATAATTCTGCCAATTTGAGCTTTGGAAGCATCCTAACAATATATGTTTGTAGTATAATTTTATACAAAAGAAATTTATGACAAAGTTTGTATATGATTTATAGCAATTTTAATTTTCAACATAATAAAACTATGCCAAACATTAAAACATAGAAACACAGTTCAAAGCACCTGGAATATTAAGAAAAAAAATATTGGCCACTAGCAAAAAATTATGTTATTGTGTTTGTTAATTTTGTTATTTTTTTTTTGGTCATTAGCAGAAATTTACTTATACTGACTTCTTCAGTACACAATAAAGTCGATAATGCTTAGGGTATATAGAGACATCTAGGACAGACAAAAAGATTTAAATATCAATTCGAAGGGCGAGCGCAGATGGCAACGGCGGCAGTATAAATCAACCTTAATATTCTGATAAGAGGTAGGAATTCAATATTCTTACAAACCTGAACACATGTGAATTAACTTTTATTGTTGTTTGCAAGTTGGCTTAAGGACTACCTTTATTTTATAGTCTTTATAATAAAAAACCTTCGAAAATATCTTATTTGCGCATTAACTAGTTCAACAAAGGTATGCTTTATTTTATCGTCTCTATAAAAAAAAACCTCGAAAAAAACCTTATAAAAACGTTCGAAAATATCTCATTTGACGCATTGGGAATTAACTGCTTAATTAAAAAAAAAACTGGTTTGTTGATATTTTAATTTAAGGATCTACTAATTTAAGTATATTTCATAAACTTTTTTTTTTATTTTATGTGTAACTACCGGCATGCACCGCCACTGACTGATTTCACTTGCTCTCTCTTTGTTTTGAAAACATTGGACGATTTGTTCCAAAATATCACTTTAAATGCACTGAAATATTCTCCTACTGGTAAAAAAACACACTATAAACGTTTTTTGAAAAATGTGAAATTTTAAAACAAATAACAGGAAAAAGCTATGTCAATGAAAATATCATCTGACCGTCTGCGGTCGACTTTCCCCACCCACAAGCCAATCACGACCTAAAGTGGTTGAGACAGAATTATCTGTCCCTATCGTTCTAACGTCGTTTAAAAGGATAGAAAAATAATCAATATTTCTCACCTTTGTTGTGATTTTATTTGTAAATAAACAGTGGTTATTATTTGCCAAGGAGTTTTCGTTGGATCAGATATCTTGTCTCTTTTTAATCTAAGGGCCATAACATAACAAATTTGACCGCGTTGTTTGTTTTGTTAAACACTTTATCATGTATGAATTTATACTACCAAAATAACCGAATAGAAATTTTGAAACAAATCCACTCTTTCTTAGTCACTAGTGAGTATTTGCCTCTCTCATTTTTCACATGGTTCAAGGCAGGTGAGAAGTGAGAAATTTGTTTACACTCACGGGCACGGATGTCAAGAATACTGGCCCATATGAAAAACGACAACAGCAGTGGGGTATTTGGCATCTAACTTTGAAGTCGTGCCAACGTAATAACAACCGGAAAATTGTTCCTCACTTCGAAAATTACTACGTCACGGTATGGTATACAGGCACGTAATGGGGCAAGTTGCGGTTACTTTTAGGAAATTCTATGTGGTGCCGGTTACGTCGTGACAACTTTAAGTGTTAGTTGGGAAAGCATGGAAACACTCTAAATATGGGGACTGTCGCGGCTACAGGTGAAAAAGTTGAAATATATATAACTCTGCCTGCGGAAGCCAGTGACAGATTAGTTGGGGAAATAGGGGAAACGCTGCTTAATTGCTATTGGTTAACGAAGTCTCGCTTGCAACATATCGAGGCTCTGAGAACGGGGCTTTACTCTTTAAATTTTAAAATATGTAATGCAACCATATAACTGAGATAATATAAATCAATATATAAAAAAAAGCCGTAACGATAATAACTCTCCCAATCAAGTTAGCCCAAAAAACACGGTCTCTAGAATAGATGCAATCTAGTAATCTTGCCCCACTCTTCGACCTGATGACGACACAAAGATATTAGTGGTTTTTTCGGGTTCCGAATTTTAAAACTGTCCTAGAATGTTTTAGAACTGCGCGTGATAGTTGCGCAATCGACGGGACTGTTCTTAACAGCTTACAATTTTTGGACGAACCCGAACGCATTTTCATAAAATTGCCGCATGTACAGCTGGGTCCTTGAAATTTTAGGACGACTTCAGAAAGTGTTTGATTATTGTGAGCAGTTTATACTATTAAGTTGACATTAAAAATTTTGTAGGTTATTTACAACTACAGGATGATCTATGTTTTTTTAAAGGAACTAGTTATACTTCTGACACTAAGGTATTCTTTATTTTTTTATTTTGTTTGCTTTATTTATAAGACTTTTATACCAAAAATAATAAATACATTTTGTGTGTGTCTATGTAGTTGTTATAATAATAACAAAAAACTATAAAAAATCAATATTGGTAATCTGCAAGACATTGATACATAGAAAGACACCGTGAAATTTTCTTGGCCTGCAAGGTCTTCCCATTGTGAACGTTGTGATTTCTTCCCAGAAATGTTCCGTATTTTGTGGCAAGAACCTGCGTTGTTGGAGCCTGTATACAATAACACCCCAAACATTTTCTATTGGGTTCTATTGGGCCCAAGGAAATAATTCAACGTTGTTTTCTTGTAACGACCTTGTTATGATGTTTGCGGTATGAACCGGACAGTTATCTTGTTGATAAATAAAGTTGTTTCCTGTTCCTCACTTGGCAGCATGACATTGTCCAATATCTCTAATTAGTTTTGTTCCACAAATCTTCCGTCAATTCTCCATATCACCCCCAATCCTCTCGCTGATATTCATCCCCAAATGATCAGCTGTACGATAGTAACTCACATACTGTGGATTGAATCTGGCGTTATCTGGCCTATTCACTCTAATTTTGCCTTTCTTTGATGACTGAAAGATTTTTTTATCCGTAAAAATCACGCGGATCCAAAAATCTTGATCTCTGTGGATATAATTCAGATAAAAAAAAGCGAGATGTTTCTGTTGCGGGGTAAGCTCAGTTTTAGTAGCTGCAACCCGGCAATTTAAGTGTGATCTCTTTATCCTCCTGAAAGCGGTTTTCTTGCATCCTGGGAACTGAGACACAATCCTTGCCTGTTTTGCTGTTAAAAAAGGGTTCTGTTCGAGTCTTTGAATGAGAGCTGCATCTTACAATCCGTGCTCTCAATTTCTTCGTCGTGATCTGACTTTATTGACTAAATTTAAGAATTTTATATGACTGGATTTTGACATTGAAAATAAATTGTTGTCGACTGACACTATAATTTGACTGACATTAAATTGAAATTAAATAAATTACACTGCTCAAATTCAATAAAAAACTACTTTAAGAGTCGTTCTAAAATTTAAAGGACCCAGCTGTACATTAATACCAAGCACGTGATGTGATCCAGAGTGTCTTAAGTTTATCTCTTTATTTTTAGCATAAAATAAGTATTTTACCGAAAATTTTCCATGAATTGGTTCTCATCATATAGGTCCACATTTTCTTCTACAAAATTCATAGCTTTTATGTTTCTAAAAAATTCATAGCTTCATATTTTTTTTACATTGCATTTAAAAATCTGCCAATGGCTTCATCATCATCACTACTTGATAACGAGCTAGAATCTTGCCTTAATTCTTCCAAAGTGAAAATCTGCAGTTTTTGAAAGAACAGAAATTTAACACTGAAAAAGCTGAATTTTTGGGTTACGCAGGGATTCCCCTTCTTTAGGTCACACCATACAAAACCCTTGACAAAACCTTTATAAAAACACACGCGGATAATAAAATAATAGAAGATTACCCTCTGGCTTTTTATTATTTTTCGTAAAAACCCATTTATTTGGGTATATTTTCAAGGAACAAATAATTTTTTCGCACAAACTTTACATGCATAAATGAATTTGCGCATACGTCAGAAAATAGTCTTAAACATTTACTTCCGCCCGGCTTCACGGAACAGTACAGAACATTTTGAACCGGTCCTGGACAAATTTTCGTTACTAACTCGGACACAAAACTTTTCAGTTCAGAACAGTTGTGGTCGAACCCGAACGCGTTTTTTTAAGCGTGCATGCTCCGGACTGTTTAGAACAGGAAATTTCGACGAACCGGAACAAACCACAGGTGATTTTTGTCTGCCATTTTTCGGATTTTCCATTTTTATGTGTATAAGTAAATATAATTTATTTTTGGCCTTTATACGTTGATCTTCCACTAAATAGATGGTAATCGATTCCGTCAAGAAACTCATCGGATTAGTTGGAGTTAGTTCGTCCTCGTAGTTCAGAAGTTAGGTTATGTAGTTGTTATTTTTCCTGTTTTGGAAGCTGTTTTGTTTTGTACTTGATTCTTGCCAGGTATTTTCGAGAAAGTGATTATTTTGTTATTTAGAAGGAAAGATTTGTTGAAATCTAATTGCAAATTTAAAAGATGCCTTGGTATTTTGGTTTTTTCATTATTTATAGTAGAGCCATGATGACTCTTAAAATAATTTAGTTAAATATCTGTTAAATTATTTTTAGATGTGCTAAAATACACTTTTAGTAGGATATATTTTTTTAATTTAAAGACTGTAAAGAACTTTGATTAAAAGAAATTAATACCGGTCACCTTATGTCTTACGCACTTTAAGATTTGAACAATTACAATTTTTGCTGTTCTTTTATAAAAATGGCAAAATAAAAATCATATGCACGACACTCTAAAGATAACAGACAGATGACAAAACAGAAATATAGCCTGCTGTCTCTCTTCAGCACCTTAAATATTTTTAATTTTAAAAGAGAAAAAATGTTTTTTGGCAGTAAATAGTGAAAACTTTAGTGTGAGTGTTTTATTCTAGGAATCGAAAGTTTGGGAAGAAAGCTATAAAATGTGTGAGAAATCATGGCATAAAAATGTAAAAAACGTAGTATAAGTTGCTTAAACAAAAACGTTACCCCTCAAATTATGATAAAATATTATACAAATTTATGCAAAAATAATATGACCCCAAATGTCACCCATCAAAAAAATCAATAAATAAAGCAGGCTGATATCTTTGTGTCGTCATTAGGTCCTCTGGGCGCCTTTGGGCTTGACTAAATGAAAAAATATAATTGTATATTTTTGACTAAATGTAAAAATTAATAAATAGTACATTGTTGAGTCTTATTGACCATATATTCCCCTATTAATTAATTATCAAATGTCGGCTTAAATCCTTATAATGATGAGCAATCAAACAAATTATATGAACATAAGAACTACACAAAAATATTATCAAGTTAATAAATGGCTATATTTTTTTTTCGGATCGTCATCGGAAATGAGGTCCATTAGAGTTTTTGATGTTTAAATTTAGAAGATCATAATTTGTGAGCATTAAAAAACTTGTTTGGTAATTGCTGGGGGCTCTCCAATAAAAAAAAAATAGTTGAGCAGCATTAAGTGGCTGGTCATTAAAAGTACAAAGTAAACAGAGGTGCATTAATGCATTTAACACCTGCGTTTTGTGAAAACACAGTTGGTCTAGAGAGGGGTTTTAAGAAAAAAAATATAATCTTTAAAACATAGATTTGTATATGTAGCCCTTTTCTGGGGTGCTATTTTTGGAAAATGTTCTGAGAGCCTTAAATAGCAACCCCCTATTTTGACTTCATATTTGAATTCTTGCTGAAATTCTCTTTCCAATGGTAACCCATATCATAAGGTTCACTTTATTAATTTTCGAGATATGGGCTTTCAAAACGTCAAAAATTCAATATTCGAAGGCCCATATCTTAGAAACTAAAGAAAATATCTCTATTGTGTTTATTATCGACTTTGAGGGTTTTTTAAATGCAAATAAGAAAACGTCGCGAAAGTTAGCAGTACAAAGCCCGCAGTGCAAAGATTTTATGATTGGAAAAATTGGCGCTAATTAGGCGCTAATTAAGTGCCCAATTCCCAAATTTGGCGCTCTAGCCGTTTTCGAGTTATAGCGTGTCCTGCTAACTACCCGTTAAAGTTAGCAGTGCACTATGCATAGAATGGTCTAGTACAGTGTTAGAGGGGTACAAATGGTTTAAAAAATTAAGCGCTAATTAAGTGCCTAATTACTGCCTACATAAAGTCATCGCCAACCCCTCCGTTAATGACTATTTGCGAGTTTGCAATGTCTAAAGTAAGCGTCAGTGCATTACATTGTTTTTAAAAAAAGGGGATAAATGCAAAAATTCTGAAAAATTTCGGTGAATTTTGCAGCACTTAGCGTTTAGTTACCGTTTGGACCCCTCTACCACTGTACTGGACCATTCTAAGCATAGTGCACTGCTAACTTTGGGGATCATTCGACACATATCTATGTCGTTCCCTGCTCAAGAATTCGAGCCAAGGACTGATTATTATGACAAAATTGAAGTTAGAACGCGCTCTTCTTGGTTCGGGGCTATATGAAACCTACGTTCGGGAACGTTAGATAACGAACTTAGGGGCCATCCATAAATTACGCAGCAAGGTGGAGGGAGAGGTAGGTGTTGTGTGCGGAACTGTCAAAAATAGTATTGACTTTATCAATTATTTATTTTTGTAACTCCCTAATTTGTGACTTAGAAGCCGGAGCTTTAGAGAGGGTTAGCGAAAGGATTACAGAACGTGGGCAATACACAGCGTTATTTTGAAATTATGAGTATAAAAAGTAATTTTTATCAATTCTTTTGAGTGAAAATGAAAAACTTTTGAGGGGTCTATAGAGAAACGCGCAATAGTTGGAAATGTTTCCCAACGATACAATGTGTTACAGTTGCGTATTAGGGAGGAGATACATAAAATTATAACCCAGATTTGCCAAAAATCCCAAAAAAACTGCTTGGATTTAAAATTTGTAAACGTATATCCATATCAGGGCTTGTACACAAATAGAGTGAAAAATTTAATAGAGTGAAATTAAGGCAAGAAAGAATATTTCACTCAAAATTTTTTACTCAATGCCCGGTGTCGACTTGTTTTGAGCAACTTATACGTATAAAAGCTTTGTATAATATGCACAGTTTATTCGCTTTATATCTAATAAAATTGATTTACCGAATTAATAATATTGTTATGTTTTTACAATGTCGTGTTCTTGAGAACAAGAGAAACTAAATCAAACTTGTCTAAATTTAGAATTGACAAACTATGCAACAAGTGGTTAATTAGACAAGTTATTTGGAATGTGATTTTACTAAGTTCAACGATTGATTGTTTAATAATGATTTAACCAATTTTATTTTAAAAGATTGGCAGCACATTGTCACTAGCGTCACTACTGAAAGAAAACTACAATTTGGGTAAACCTGTTCTATATATAAGTCTTAGTCAGTTAATTGCAGATTTTTCTGATCTGTTTTTGTTTTAAGCTGCTGACTACGCCTTTTTTTATTTTTTCTATTTTATTTTATTTTTTTTATATATATATTTTTTAATTTTTGGTTTGTTTTTTATTTTTATTTTGTTTTTATTTTGTTGTGATATTTTATTTTTTTTATTGTTTTTTGTTATTTATTTTTGTTTATTTAATTGTTTAAAAAAGTAAAATGGTTTTTTTTTAAATTAATTTTTCTATATTATAATATAATTTTAATCTTACTGTTCTTGTAATTGTGTCTTTTATACCTGTATGTGCTAAATTGTAAAATAATTTTTTTTTAAATAATGTGATGAAATCTAATGTGATCTGATCTAATACAAGCGCTACCTACAGATTTTAACTAAGATATTTATGGTGGAATTGCGACTCGACTTGTTTTTTCTGTTCTGTTTTTGTTTTAAGCTGCTGACTTCGCCTTATTTAATTTTTTTTATTTTAGTTTATATATTTTTTATTATTTATATATATTTTTTAATTTTTGGTTTCTTTTTTATTTTTATTTTGTTTTTATTTTGTTGTATTCTTTTATTTTTTTTTTGTTTTTTTATTGTTTCCTGTTATTTATTTTTGTTTTTTTAATTGTTTAAACAAGTTAAATGGTTTTTTTAATTAAATTTTCTATATTATAATATAATTTTAATCTTACTGTTCTTGTAATTGTGTCTTTTATACCTGTATGTGCTAAATTGTAAAATAATGTTTTTTAAATAATGTGATGAAATCTAATGTGCTCTGATCCAATACAAGCGCTACCTACAGATTTTAACTAAGATATTTATGGTGGAATTGCGACTCGACTTGTTTTTCCTGTTCTGTTTTTGTTTTAAGCTGCTGACTACGCCTTATTTTATTTTTTTTATTTTATTTTATATATGTTTTTTAATTATATATATTTTTTAATTTTTGGTTTGTTTTTTATTTTTATTTTGTTACTTTCTTTTTTTTGTTTTTTTATTGTTTTTTTTTTAAATTTATTTTTGTTTTTTTAATTGTTTAAAAAAAGTTAAATGGTTTTTTAATTAATTTTTCTACATTATATTATAATTTTAATCTTACCGTTCTTGCAATTGTGTCTTTTATACCTATATGTGCTAAATTGTAAAATAATGTTTTTTAAATAATGTGATGAAATCTAATGTGATCTGATCTAATACAAGCGCTACCTACAGATCTTAACTAAGATATTTATGGTGGAATTGCGACTCGACTTTTGAATTGTACTTTGTTTAAATTTTGGAGGAGAAGTGTTATGATACAGGACAAAAACCCATTATTTTATTGTTATTTGCTTTGTCCATAAAAATCAATTGTAATTTTTTGACAATAAAGCCTATTGAATCTTGAATCTTAAATGTTGAATCTCTTACTTGTCATTGTTTAATAATAATAGTAGCTTACATAACAAGCATGTTATGATGGTCATCACACGCGAAGATGAAGTTCGAGACGTGAGCCGAAGGCGAGTGTCTTAATACATCTAAGCGTCTAATGACTATAACATGCGAGTTAGTGTACTATGCTTTACCTACGACTAATGAAAATATCATTATGAATATCAAAAATGATTAAAATATCACATCTAAACACTGCTAAGTACATACTTTGTATTATTTAAGCAACATTGCTGTATTTATAAGAGAATTAAGACAAAATTGTGACATTAAAGTTTGTGAAAATTTCATAAAATTTTGAAATTTGAAAATATTTAAATTTTAAAAAATTTTTTGGAATTGTGAAAATGTTTAAATTTTTTAAATGTTATTTTTTTTTAATTTTGAGAATTTATGAAAAAAAGTTTTTTTGGAATTTTGAAAATGTTTAAATTTTAGAAAATTTTTTTTTTTTTAATTTTGAAAATTTTTAAAATTTTGTGAACTTTTTTTTGAATTTTGAGAACATTGTGAAATTTTGAGCTCTAAGTCTAAGCTTCATTATTATTCTAGGAGCGTAAATAGTCCATTACAGTCGTGTCAGGACGCTCGTTAAACTAGTATTATGGGTTGGTCGAAAGTAAGTAAACATATAAAACAGTGCTCTGATTTTTTTGACAATTTAAACAGACTAGTAGCCAAAATTTAAATATTTCTCATACAAGTTTACCAATAAATCCTTCTATCACATGTACCTGTTTAAAAGAAACTACAGACCCACATTTGGACAATAAAAACGTTAGTTGCTCAACCGATTTTATGGTAAATATTGAACAATGAGAAGTATTGTTAAATAATTTCGACATGAGATGTTTGGAATCTTGTATGCTTAGTTTGGTTTTCGGAATTTGTGTCTTGTTTTCAGCAAAATACTAGATACGTTTAGTCAAAGTACCTTTCTTTATAGTTTTTTTTAAATCATACAGACCGCTTCAAGCTACTACGAACATAGGGGGAATCAAGTCCAATTTACTCTCCGTGCCGTACGACCGAGGTGGATTCGAAGCACGCTGCAGTGTTATCTTTTGGAAATTCATTTTGTTTTTATTATTTTGTTTTATTTCTGCCTTGCTCGAGAAACAGATGGGTAAGTTCTTAATTGAAATAATACATTTTTAAAACTAAAAATGGATGTCTACGAAGTTGCCGAAAAAGTGCAGATGGTCAAATGGTCAAATCGTCATAACCCAACACACGTTCGATATTGGTCGAGGGAAAATTTGCATTTGTATTTTGACGTAAGAACACAGTATCCCCAAAAACTAAATGTTTGGGGGGGGGGTATTATAGGGGAACACGTAATTGGGCCATTTTTTATTAACGGCAATTGCAATTTGAATGGTCCTAGATACTTGGATCTACTGCAGCAGCACATTATTCCAACTGCTAGGCAGTTGTTAGGTGTAAGATTTGGTGAAACATGGTTTCAACAAGATGGTTGTTCCGCTCACAATGTTGGCCTTGTTAGGGAATATCTTGATAATGTATTTCCTAATCGGGTTATAAGTACACGGGGAACTATTTTATGGCCAGCTCGATCTCCCGATCTTGCTCCTAATGACTTCTATCTGTTTTTGAAGAAGCTTTTCAAATTATCACCCCTAACATGCTTGGAAACGTTAGAAGGGGTTTTTATAGTAGGCTCGGATATTGTCTAGCCGAGCAAGGAGGACTTTTCAAACATTTGCTTTAATTTTTTTTTGACTGGGAGAATCTTTTTGGTTTTTAGAATGTATTATTTTATTTTGAGTCTCCTGATTATTTTTATTGTAACACGTTGTCACTGATAGATCTGAGCAGTTGACAATAAAACGCTCTTGTTTATCAGTGACAAAAAATAAGAAAATTACGTTATAAAAATTTGCGTATTTATTGACCAAATTCCGGTTTCATTGACTACGCTCCACACAGCACCGTGGTTAGAGGCGTACTAAATACAAGGCGAAAGGCGGCGAACGGCAGCGAATGGCGATCGGTAGCCTGAGTGTTGGTTGCTTCACTGATAGGCGTGCGGTGTCTCTGCATGTACGTACACTGGCAAATTAGACTTCTTCCGCCCTATGTTCGCAGTAGCTTGAAGCGGTCTGTATATCGTACACATGTTTGCGTCAAATTTTCGCAGTTGGCAAATCTATCAATGCGACAATTGACAAAAGTTACCATTTTGTTATTGAACGTTGAGAACAAAAGTCAGCTTTTTGGGGACTTTTGTACTGCCAACCTGGTAATCAGTTGGTGAATATTGGTTAGGCAAAGCATAATGGTTGCTATACTGGTTCGCAGTGGCGTAGTAAGGAAAATTTTCGAATTTTCGACGTCATGATTTTTTTTCCAGAATAAATACATTTTTTTCGATCGCTGACAATTTCGGGGTTGGGGGGCGTATTGTCCCCAATCTCCCCGTTACTACGCCACTGCTGATTCGCGTAAAAATGTAGTGAACCTTCTCTAACCAAATTTCACATCTGTTTGCTAAGCTCACAGCACAAAATTTCTCAAAAATGTATCACTTTGTTATTGAAGAAAAGTTTACTTTTTTGGAAATTTTCTCAGTTTTCGTCAGCAAATGAAATTGACCAGTAGATTTTTGTGTTTGACTTTTGGGGAGTGTGATTTTTAACGTTATTTTCGAAACGCCGCCATTCAAGAAAATGATAAATAATCGTTTTTATTTTTTGGGTTTATTTTGTTCGGCAATTAGTGTTTTATTTCCAAAAATAAAAAAGATAATTTTACCAAAACTAAAACTATTGGATATCTGGCCTTCTCAGACACAGTCCATCCACCAGTCGGGCTTTTCACTATGACGAATCGATAGAATACACAAGAATACATACCGGGTGTTAATTAGAGACTAGACGCAAACACGTGTTTTACCCTTGTTACAGGGATCATCAGTACGCCAAGTTTTTTTAGACGAATACGAACGATAAAATCAACAAGTCATGTATAAATGCTGAGCAAAACAACAGAATAACAAAATGAGAAATAAATTCCCTACATCCATAGTGCAGTTAAAAATAAATAAAAGAGATTAGTTTAGATAGAGTTTACCAAAAGAAAAATTGTTGGATTTTTTGTCTTTTTTTTTGGTTCAGAATAATTTTTATTTAGGTCGGTGGCAACCCTTTTGGTAACTTTCAGGCTGGGTAGGAACCTGTTTATCTGACATACCTACTTAGATAACTTTAAACACAAAAAAAATGATAAGAAAGAAGAATATTCTATTCTTCACCTTCAACAAAACACTATATATCGTATATCGTTGGTTGATAGATAAATAGAAATTTCATACAACTAACAATCTTGAATGTACCTTGATGTCTTTATAACACCTCCAGCTTTTTAAATCCTTGTAGGCTTTAAACATCACCCCACTAGTAACAAATAAATCGGAAGAAAGGATTTCCGAATAGCCAGTCAAAATCCGTATCCCTCGGTACCTCAGTTGGTAGAATATTAGACTGGTATTCCAGAGGTCCCGGATTCACATCTTGCATGGTCGAGGAAAAAAGAATCCGATTTATTCCCTTACACTTCTCCCTCTTTATGCCATAAATAATTTTTCATAGAATATTCTATTTTTATTATTATTGTACAATTTTTCTGCTTTGAATTTCTCCTTGAACCCATAAGTTTATCTTGTTTTTTAAATGTGTTGCATATATTTACTGATACCCAGATGAATGGAATACAATACCCATATTATCGTAACTTAAAACCATTTTGAGCCTTATTACTTCATTTATACACCTGTTTATAACTTATAGTATGACCGAACTAATGTTTACTGTTTCGCTGTACACAGATCGTGATTGGAAGCTTTTATCAAATTTTAAAATCTATAGAACAACGGTTCTTTTTCTGTTTTGTTTTTGTTAGTATTTGACTGCATAATTAAAATTATTGTTCATTTTATAGCATGGCTCGTGATAAATTTATTATTTTAATTAAGGGTCATTTCATAAAAATACGAAATTGTTTTTTTTTAAGCAAATACTTTCTCTTCCTATTTTTTAAACAAATTGGATGTTTGGATAAATTAAAACAATCGAGTTTGTAAATTCGTTCATGATTCTTGTCAACATTCATGCTTACCACCTCTGGGGGCCGGCGAGTTGATGAATGTCAAGCCACACCCCCCTTCCCCGAAAGATATTCGAGTTTTGCTACACCCCCCTCATTTAATGCGTAGGGAAAAATGAAAAGCAACTATCCCAAAATTAAGAAGTAATTTCGGACTCCTAATATCACCAAAAAGAATTTCGAAAAATCCACTATTGATTTGGATGCGCAATAAAGATCTCTTTGCTCATATAGTCCGCATCAGCAAAGAAGCACCATTGGAAAAATCAGGTGCTTTACACATGCACATATTAGTCCATAAAAGTCCAACAAAGATGGAAATGGTTTTTCTTACGTAATTTCTAGTCGTTTCTAGTATGTTTTTATGCCTTCCAAACTGAGTGGATTCCAATTGGCTAAATACCCCATTTTGAATAAATATAAAAACTCACAGAAATTAGGGTAGTTAAAATATTTTTCAAGTTGTACAAAATTAGTTCTAAATTAGTTCAAAATTATAAGCATATTAAACTTGGAAATTTTTTTGAGGGAGTGTGGCTTGACGTCAATCTGCACCCCCCCCCCATATTTACAAAAAAACAGGGTTACTGGTGGATTTTTCGAAATTCTTTGTGGTGATTTTAGGAGTTCGAAATCAGTTCTTAATTTTGGGATAGTTGGTTTTCATTTGTCTCTACGCTTTAAATGAGGGGGGTTTCAATATAAAAAAAAACCAGGAAGGAGTGTGGTTCAAAATTAGTTCGAAATTATAAGCATATCAAAACTCGAATATCTTTCGGGGGAGGGGGGTGGCTTGACTGAACTTGAATGTCATTTTATCAGCTATTCTTTAGTGTTTGGAAAGCTATGTATGCATGAATGAATGTATTCAAGAAAAAAATATGTAAACTTTGAACTATATGTTTTTGAGATAGATAGATAATTAAAATTTAAAAATCAAAATCCATGATGTATCTATTTTTTGGGGAGACATTTTTGGGGCAATCCTATTTTTTTGTGCGATCTCCTGTTTTTCATACCAAATTTTAAATCCTTATAATATTTTCTTTTTAAAGATATCCCGTATCATAGGGTTAGCATACCTATGTAGTTCTAGAGATATCTGCAATCAAAGTCTAAAAATTTCAATTTTTGAAAGCCATTATCTCACCTAAGAGCAAAAGATCAAAAGATCAAGAAATTATTAAACGATTTTTCGCTCTAGGTAACCAGCGTGAGTTCGTTAGTGGTTCCACTGGTCATTAAACACCATCATACACTTTGATTTCCAACTTTGAATCACTCACAAATAGGCATCGTTCCGCACTGGTACTTATCCAAGTTACCTGATACGGATTCGTCCTGGCGTGTTAATATTTCCAATAGGATTATGCTCCTAAGGCAATTAAAAAAAAAAGAAGTTAAAAAACCTCCATATCGGTTAAATCAACCGAAAAGAATCTTGAGTGGAAATAACGAAAATTCAACCTGGATGAGCATCCCACAAGGAACACACAAAGGACCAAAGTGAAGAGGGAACTGATTAAACGATGTTTCGCTTTAGGTAACCAGCGTGAGCGCGTCAGTGTTTGTGTGTTCCTTGTGGGATGCTCATCGAGGTTTGAATTTTCGTTATTTCCACCCAAGATCTTTTAATCTTTTGCGTATATAAATACCCTATGATGTTTCTCTTTAAAACGTCCTTTAAAATGACACCCAACATCCTATGGTATCTTATTTAGTTTGTGAGATAATCGCTTTTAAAAATTGAAATTTCAAGATTTTGATTGTAGGTATCTCGAAAACTAGATATTCAAACCCTACGATATGGGGTATCTTTAAAAAGCATATTTTCTAAGGATTTCAAATTTTGTATAAAAAACAAGAGATCACACAAAAAAGGTTTTTTTTTAATTTCTTTATTTAATTACAGCTAGGGGTACATGGTGTCTCGCTATATTTTGACTCCCCAGTGAGCGCAGCTATTATTAATACGGTAAATTATGGTCCTGCCCTGGGTGCTTATTCTTGACGGGTAGGGAGTAAAAGATGCGAGAGAAGTAGGCGTGGTTTACTTAAAATTTGACGACACTGTATTCTTGAAAAAAAGTTTAGAGAGGGAGCTGCCCCCGAGAGAGCAGCCATGTTCTCTTAGTAAGACCCAGTAGTAGAGGCCGATCCCCGGGTATTCTAACCTAATTTTTATATTGATTTTATCTGTTTTTGTTTTTTCTGAGTAAAAGCGTAATCATACAAGGCTAAAATAAATGTTGAAGACTTCAACAACATTATTTTTTACCAAAGTGAAGTGATTAAACGATGTTTCGCTTTAGGTAACCCGCGTGAGCTCGTCAGTGTTTGTGTGTTCCTTGTGGGATGCTCGTCCAGGTTTGAATTTTCGTTATTTCCACCCAAGATGTTTTAATCTTTTGCTTATATAAATACCCTATGATGTTGGGTGTCATTTTAAAGGATTTTTATAACAGAATCTACAACTTGTAGGCTACCATTTCTGAATTCTCTTTAAAACGTCCTTTGAAATGACACCCAACATCCTAGGGTATCTTATTTAGTTTGTGAGATAATCGCTTTTAAAAACTGAAATTTTAAGATTTTGATTGCAGGTATCTCGAAAACTAGATATTCAAACCCTACGATATGGGGTATCTTTAAAAAGCATATTTTCTAAGGATTTTAAATTTTGAATCAAAAACAAGAGATCACACAAAAAAAGTTTTTTTTTTAATTTCTTTATTTAATTACAGCTAGGGGTACATGGTGTCTCGCTATATTTTGAGACCCCAGTGAGCGCAGTTATTATTAATACGGTAAATGTGGTATATGGTCCTGCCCTGGGTGCTTATTCTTGACGGGTAGGGAGTAAAAGAGGCGAGAGAAGTAGGCGTGGTTTACTTAAAATTTGACGACACTGTATTCTTGAAAAAAAGTTTAGAGAGGGAGCTGCCCCCGAGAGAGCAGCCATGTTCTCTTAGTAAGACCCAGTAGTAGAGGCCGATCCCCGGGTATTCTAACCTAATTTTTATATTGATTTTATCTGTTTTTGTTTTTTCTGAGTAAAAGCGTAATCATACAATGCTAAAATAAATGGTGAAGACTTCAACCACATTATTTTAAATGATATGGAGTGGACGATGCTCGGGAAGACGTGGAAGATGCAGTGGAACAACTAGGGGTTCCAAGGGATGTTTTGGACAAAAGAAACCCCTTTGTTATTCGGATATTTCTTTTCATAAAATAACAGTGATCCCAGGGACTAAATTGATCCGCCCACTACCCATATCTCAAGAATGCAGATATTTTCTGCCGGGGACCGTGAGCTAGGGATCAATCCCTGGGAGCTTCCCGGGGATTCTCCCATCTCTCACTTTCAAGAATAAGCACCCTGTTGTTAGGTTTGATTGAAACAATTCTTGGGTTATAGGGCTAGCCATTGATATACTAAAACTACCAAATTGTTCTTTGCAACGTGTCGATATTTATTATATCTTTATCAAGCCTAAAATGTACACAAAACAAACCTTGAGTACACGGTTATGATATATATATAAATATATTAAATTTTAATAAGAGTGTTTTAAAGTAAAATTGTATAAAACTGTCTTATATATACATCATAACCGTGTACTCAAGTTTTGTTTTGTGTCCATTTTAGGCTTGATAAAGATATAATAAATATCGAAACGTTGTGAAGAATAATTTGGTAGTTTTATTATACAAATGGCTAGCCCTATAACCCTATAATTATTAATGTTAGAAAGAAAGGTTTAAAGCACAACATGTATTACTGTTTGAATGCTTTCAGAGTTACCTGTCTGAAACACCCTGTATATTGTTAAATGTTTGAATCACCCTTTCCTTCCTAATTTCAAAAATACCAAACACTTTACCTCTATCTATATTAGTTTGCAAGAAAAATGCAAAAACAGAGGTAACATATTCGATTCAAAAATTTTATAAAATACAGGGTGTTTCATTTAAAATAACAAACTTGGTGTCAAAACTTGACAGTTGCAATGACATTTTGCTATTTTAGCTGCAAACAGTAATACAAGTTTTGCTTTTAACCTTTTTTTATAACATTAATAATAACTGCTCCAACTGGGGGGCATGGGCGAAGTTATGGGGGGACTTGGGGGGGGGGGCTAAGCCCCCCAAAATTTAAAATAGCCCCCCCAAAAATGATTGGAACACTATCACACACACACCAGAATTCAAAATGGAAATTGCCAAACAAACTTTTTTAGGAGATTGTACAATTAGTCTGGATTTGTGCATTTAATAATTTGCTCTTCAATATTTAAATTTTAACCCCGTCTAAACCTAAGCGGAAGGGCCGAGTGAATAAGTAAGTATTGCTCACTATGCGTAGTTCGAGTTCGATAATACTACACCTTCGGACCAATTTCAATATGGCGGTTGACAACTAAATACGGAAGCTAAATGGCACTGTCATTTTCAGTGTCAAAATACTAGTCCACAGCAATTTGGAATGCAGTGTATGTGCCACCACTAGACGCTAGCATGCTGACTCCCGTACCGCACCGCTCCGCTACTGCATCTATGGAGGTGTGGGTGTACGTTCTTCGAAACGTAAAAAGCCGAAAATATACCTCTTAATAAATGTGCCGCAGAAGCATCTACCTCTGCAGTTGATGATTTTAAAGAAATAAATTAAAAGATTTTGGTTGACTACGGTATATTATAGATCATTGGATCAAATATTATAAATGACAGGAAAATAAACTTTTCGACTGAAAGGCAAAAGTTAGCTGTAGCTGTGCATAATTTTTTTCAAATAAATTTTCATGGAAGTTTGGAATTTATTGATCTGTACGCAAACACTTATGCAATTCATAAGGATGCTTTAAAGGCGGAAATGACCTTAAAGAACTCTGATGGGAAACGTGCCCAAGATATGAGCATATCCGATATTGGGTCTGTAGTTAAAAAAGAAGCATTTCCACATTCATACGTAATGCAAATTGCGTTAACATTGCTAATTTCTTCTGCTCCCTGTGAACCGCCCTTTTCAACAATGAGCTGGAAGCAATAAAAATTGGCTAAGGTCGACCATGAATCACGATCGATTTAGTTTTTTAGCTCTTGCAAACATTGAAATTGATATTACAAAATCCCTAAATTTGGTTGATATTCTGAATTAGTTTATTCAAACAGTAAATCGAAAGATTTTACATCAGTAACAGTGGTGCACCGAGGGAGGGGGGGGGTTAACCCCAACCCCCGCCGCCCCCGAGACGCCTGGTTATATACAATTGGGTCAATCAAATAACAACAGAAATAAAATATATAGGGAATAAATTACAAGAGCCTGGACTTTTTTTTAAATCATAAATTGCAAAATTTTTCGAATGCGGCGCTATAACACCCTTCATTTTTACGATTCCGATCGTTCATGACCTCTACAAAAATGTTTGACCATCAAAATGGTCTTTTTAATTATTTATAAAAACACTTTTTCACAAAACACATTTTCGCAAAAATTTTCAAAATATCATCAATATTTACGATTTTAGTTTAATTTTAAGTAAAAAATTGCATATTAAATGTTATTTTCTTAAAAAAATTTGCCTGCGGCGCACATTGGAGTATTTACACTAGAAATCTGGCCAAAAATATTACACGCACATGGACAATAAAAATAGTTATTTATGCAATAAGTGAGTAAAGCAGAACTTTTTTTTTAGGAATGGGGATTATTTCGCATGAGCCTCAGGGCGAGTGCATAAACCTCATAAGTAAAACGAGAGCTTTACACACGTGTTGCATACGCTTACTAAAATTTGCTGAATAATATGCACTAAAAAAGCGAATACTTTAGGCTCTAGAGCGAAAAAGTTGTACTTTACGCACAGCAGAAGAACAGGTCAAAATCAGAATTACTGAGTCTATTATCGTCTTCCTCGTCACCAATGTCCATGTTCTCTGTTGGAAATTCAGGGAGTAAAAGACTTATGGTTTCCGAGCTAAAAGGCTTACTTTTTTTTCGTAGCTATTGCTGCTTAAAAATGGATCAGATGACAATAAGAGCCTGTTCAATGTGTCTCTATTGCACTTTACTCTGTCAAATTTTCGAGAGAAGTTCTGTTCCCATTGTCTTCTATTGAAATCTCCTTCAACAAATATACCCAGCGTGTCAGATAAGGTGTGTTTTTTTATTCTATTTTTATCTGCAGAAGAAATCACCTTTCGAATCTTTGTAGCTTTTGTAGGTGTTAATATCTTTTATTATTCTAGATATATCTTTGTTACCTTCAGCACGATGACTCATCTGAGCAGCATAAGTTAACTCTTCTGCAGGTACTTTTGCTCTAAATCCTTAGTTTTTTTTCGCTTAGATCTGTCACTCGATTCACCAAATTTTTTTGTAGGTCGACCTAGTTTTGTTGTAGTCCAATTGGCAAATTTAACTGTGATTTTAAGCCATTGCTCACTCTTGTTCAGAAAACGTTCACTTTTATAATTGGAAGCAACCCATTATTGCTTTAAATGAGATTTGAAATGAGTTAAAGTATGTTTTAATTGATTAAGCTTACTATCTGGACATTTAGTTGTTTCCGTTATTTGTTTCTCCAAGTAGAGTATCCTTGCATTATATTATATAACAGAAATGTTGTCATATCTTGAACGTTTAGAAAGAATATAAAAAGAAATAAAAATAATTTTCTTAAAAACCTATACAAAATACACTAAATAAATATATACAAGCGTTTTAAAGTATCATATGGAAAACAAAATGGCGGAGCAAAGCGGAACCAATTTTTTAAATTTTAGTCTTAGAAAACGACAAACTTTATTTTAAAAGCAAGACCAATACTCGGAAGTGCCCGGAAGTTATACAAAAGTACTAATCTCTGCAAGTTTTTTTTATCAAAAAAAGGTATTTTTGTTAGGCAATAACTTAAATATACTTTATTATTATTAACATACTTACCTGTACCTTCCATATTCGTATAAATGAAAACAATAACTATTCATAAACAAACTTAAAGCTGCTGCAATTCGTATAAAAAACTGGGAGCAACTATAAAACAACGGTACGCATTAAAAAAACGAATAAATTTCGACTAACTGTGTGGTGCGAAGAGAATAGTGACGGACAAGAGAGAGACGAAAGATCATGGAGGGGTTTTTTAACTATTAAAGGATTTTAGTTTTACAATTGGTCCTGGTTCTGGTTGAACCAGAACCGCAACCGATCCTTTCGTTTTAAAACAATGACGTCACAGTTGCAACCCGGTTATGAAATTTTAGAACCAGCCTGGGAGGTCGGTTCGGCCCTTTGGTTGTAAACATAACCCCTAAAATTTTGCAAAATTATAGATGGTCTTTTTTTGACTAAAATCAAAGATATCTTAATAATATTTTAAATGACGTCATTATTTTAGAACCGCTGTCAAAATTTATGTCAAAATAATGTCAACCAGAACCAGGACCAATTCTTAAATCGAAAATCCTTTTAGAAATACATAGTTGCAGCGGGTTCCGCCATTCTTTTAAATTCCTACTTTTGGCCAGGTTTTTGGTCCAAATACTCCAATGTGCGGCGCATTGAATCATGGTTTTGACATCAAATTTTGGATAAATAAACAATTTTAAATTTGGTCAACACCCCTCCCCCCCTCTGCATTTGAGGCCAGGGCCGCACTTGTAAGCACCTGTTTCTTTGTATCAATTATGGCCACGTTTTTACTTCAAATTAAGTTTTTTTTATTATTTATCCTTAAAATATTATAAATTCGTTTGCTTTTATTTATTGTTTTAATTTACATATTTTTTAGTATTAGTATTTTTGAAAGACTGCTTTTACAGTAAATTATGTATATATATCTTATTATTATTAGATAGTATTATATCATATCTTAAAACACATAAACCAAAAAATAAAAGTTCAGATAAAATAGGGATGGGGCTCAAGCCCCCCCCCCCCCCAGATCTGATGACCTAACTTCGCCCATGCTGGGGGGGGGGGTCAAAATATATATAGAGTAGTGATTAGCTTTCCGACAAAAGCTGAATGAAACTTTTCATTAAAACACAATAGCCATGTTAGAAACGTCTCAAAACTAATTCGACACAAAATATGAAGGAAAACGTCAAAAACAAGAATTTGGCGATGGATCCAAAATTCACTGGTATTTATTAGCAATCATGATCTCATTGCCAAATTAGGACAAAATAATTGCCTAGAATTTTACCAAGCAAACAATTAATTAATGTCCTTATGCTTAACCAACAGTTAAATTAAAGACAAAAACCAAATTAGAATCCAATTATCATTAAATTTAAGTGTTAACCCATTTACTAAAGCTAGATGAAAATAAATGAATAAACGAGAAGTTTAAAAATAACAAATTTTTAAAACTTAAAGAATTTTGTTAAAATCAATATTTAACAGTAAGCGAAAATTACTTGGACGATAACACAGGCCCACAAAAAAAAGTAGAAAGAATTTTCCCTGGACACCTCAGTTTTCCCCTAGCCTAGGGGAAATGCGTGAAATTTAGAGGCTTCAGTGTCTGTGAAAGCAATTTTGAACCACACAATATTAAATAAAACAAAAATGTTTTTATCTAGAGTTGCTTAGTTCGAATCGCACTGGAGAATTTCCCTAGAGTACCTCAGAATTCAAATAGCCTAGGGGAAAAAGTGTTAAGCCGGGCAAAACTTGCGATTTCTGGAAGCTTCTATTTTTGCGTATGAAAGATATATATTTTCGTATATTGACCCTAGCCTAAGGAAAAACGTAGAAAATTGTGCAAAGATCAAAGTTTCATGCAGGCCTTTTTCGTACGGGAAAGCTGATATCTTTCCGTCATCAGAATTTTCATCCAGCTCCTAATAATTGCCCTAGCTTACGAAAAAGTTTGATATCGGATATGAATTCAGCTATTCGAAAGACGAGAAGACATAATGGTAGAGGCATGACGAACCTTAAAATAATTTGTTTTAATACCTGTTAAAATATTTTTAGAGGTGTTAAAATATTTAAGGTATGGGCATTTTTTCGTTAATTTTAAAGAGCTTAAGAACTTGACATTTAAAAAAATAAGTCAATATACTAGTTTAAGGCTTAATGTACAATTTTACAGATTTTTTGAAGAAAAATTAAAAATTAAAATAATTTGATTTGGCAACGCTAATTTCTTTACTCTAGGCGACCAATTATAACAGCTATGCATCCTTCTCTAAAACACTTTGCACTTCACTAAATTATCTCCATCTACCTCTAAAATTCTGCCCTCTCTCTCTCTAAATATTTTTCATTTTAACAGAGAAAAAAAAGTTTTTTGCCAGTACTTTTTGTGAACGCCTAAAAAACAGTGAAAACTTGAAAAATTTTAGTGTTTTATTCTAGGAATCGAAAGTTTGGAAAGAAAGCTTTAAAATGTGAGCCAAATCATGGCATAAAAATGTGAAAAATATACAAAAAAATGGTTAAACAAAAACGTTGCGCCTTAAATTATGCTAAAATATTTTAAGACTTAAATTACCATCAGGCTTTACCATAAGCTTCTCCGAATAAAAAAAAGGCTACGTGAAATTGTAAGCTTCCCATATCTTTGCACACAGAAACTAATACATGTTGTAAAATACAACTTTACATACTAAGTATTTATCTTATTAGTTAGATGTTAAAAATTGATAAATACCAATATGTCAAGATCTTTTAAGTTCCTTACTTAATCTAAAACAACATAGCTTATAATACAAAGTAAGCTACGTTAAAAAAAATAATTTAAGACAACTAGACATAGAATACAGACAGACATTAATTATTATAGGCAACTCAGAAGACGGAAAGATATCAGCTTTCCTGTACGAAAAAGCCCTGCTTGAAACTTCGAGTTTTGCACAATTTTTTACCTTTTTCCCTAGGCTAGGGAAATTCTCAAGTAGTGTGGAACATTTCTCACGTCAGTTATGAATTCAGGAACTCAAAATACGAAAACATATAAGCTTTCTTGCGCAAAAATAGAACCTTCCAGAAATTGCAAGTTTTGCTCAGCTTGACACTTTCCTCTAGGCTAGTGGAATTCTGAGGTACTCTGGGGAAATTCTACAGTGAGATTCGAACCAAGCGACTCGTGATACGTGAAAACATTATCGTTTTATTTAATATTGCGCAGATCAAAATTGCTTTCAGACACTGACATTTCTAAGATTTCACGCATTTGCTCTACGCAAGGGGAAAACTGGGGTGAGACTGGATTCAGCGACTCAAAATCTATAGGGGTAGAATACTCACATGTAAAGTTGATTCCACTTTTTTTTGTGGGCCTGTGTAATAAGTAGCTACAAATAGAATAATGGTAAAATGTGATTTTTAAAATTTTGCGTTTGTTAAGGCTGGAACCAAATGACATACTGGACGCGATTCTTCAAAAAGCGGCAGAAAATCTCGCCCTTACAAAAAATCTGACGATTTTTTAACACAAGTTCACACTAACTGCTTTTTTGTCAGGACTTATTTGCTAATATTCCTTAAAATTTTCCAGTAAATAAAAAATATGTCAATTTTAATTTTTGTAGGTCGTTTTTGTGAAAAACTCTTTATTTATTTGAAAATGTAGGTATGTTATTAAGCTTATTTTCTTCCCGTCGTCTTCTATTATTATTATAGTTATTATTTTTTTAATATAGGTAATTTTATTGTTGCGTTCGTTTAATAAAAATTATTAAAACAAAAATTTGCATTTTTTCGTCTATAAATTCAAGAATGACTGCTTTTCATAAATAATTAAAAAAGCCCCTAAATTTAACACATGCGGGCCTTAAAGTAATTTTTAACGTTAAAGTGCTTTATTGCGCCCTAATATGCGGGCGTTAATGTGCACTTTATTAAATTTACAAAATGTTGTTAAAAAAATGACGCCGTTTCTCTTACAACGTTAGGATAAATATTAGGGACGTTGTATTTCTATTTTAAATAAGGCAATAAATAAGAATCGCCACTTTCCAGAATTGAGACGGGTGATATTTTCTGTCGTTTCTGAAGAATCGCGACCTCTGTGTTGGATTTTTTAAAGCTGGTATGTTACCGGCAAACAGTTTAAAAATCCGTTTAGGACCAACAATTTAAATACAATGACACGCAAAAACAAAGAGCGTTAAAAAACAATGCTGATGTTTTTTGACCCAATTATATCTCGGCGTGGCGCCTAATTGTCCATCCCAAAGTTAAACCTGACCAAATCAAGAAGCTAAATCGCCTAGAAATTGGTCATTTTAACAGCACTGAAGTGAATACACTGACCGTGGAGAAACCAAAGAAGAATTGATAGATGGTGACAACATTTATCCACAAAAAACATATAACTATGAGATAATAGACACTTAAAGTAAATTTTCAGTTTTATCAGCATTCGTATCCCTATCTCTATCGAGTCGACCAATCAAGCAGGTGAACTTTTAAAATCATGGCGAATTCCTGACAGATCCAGCTCAAAAACAAAATTATGATTGTTTTCCACAAACCAAAACTACACTTTTTTGCACTCGACGCGCGTTTCGCTAACAACGTTAGCATCATCAGGAGACGATACACAATGAACTAAATTAATCTACGCTCTATCTTATATCATTACCCTCTCCACATAGGCCGATCAGCTCTTATCGTTTTAGTGTCCTTTTATCCATCTTCGCCGCCATTTTGACAGAAAACGAATGGATTATCTGTCACTTTTGAGTGAAAATGGCGGCGAAGGTGGATAAAAGGACACTAAATCGGTATGAGTTGATCGGCCTATCTGGAGAGGGTACTGCTTATATACAATCCTTTAGTGGGCGGAGATAAGACTAATAAATTGTGATTGATCACGATTTTTAATCCTATCTCCCCTAAACCAAAGAATAAAGTGTACTAAACGGGATGGGTGGAAAACCCAAGGTTCCAAATTCCCAACATAGATAGATCCAGCTGATCAAATGCACGAAAACCTCGTTACGATAAGGGAATCGTAACGTTACGACCATCCGTGCTTACGAAACGATGTTTTCACGCATTTGATCAGTTGGAGCTGTCACGCATTCGCCATTAGTTTAAAAGTACACCTGCTCGATAGGTCGACTGGATTGAGATAAGGATACGAATGTTGATAAAACCGAAAATTAACTGTAAGTGTCTAATATAACGGTCATGCTCTTGCATTTTCCAAAAAAAAAGACGCTTTTACTTTGACAGATTTGTGATCCAACTCACCCCTTGTGTTAGTCGAAACCGGTTGGGGATTTCAAATAACTATTTTTGACAGTTAAGCACTCAGTTTAAAAGGTTTAAAAGGTTTCTTATTGTGCCACTCTTGCCATTATTAAAGTTAATGCCATCCTTTATTAGGGACTTATCGGACATTATGCGCTGACTTTAATAAAGTCGACACTATTTTTGACAGTTACACACACAATCACTACATATTTTTAGGCACTCACACATCTGTTAAGGGACGGTGCGGCGCGGAACTCTTCTTGGTTGCTGGGGCTATCCAAAACCTAGGTTTGGGCTATCCAGCCAGAGCTTTTTAATTGCGGCGCTGTCAAAATAATTTTGACTTGACATAATGTTTGTGCGTACCTTTAATAAAGGTCGGCATTAGACACTTAAAGTTAATTTTCAGTTTTATCAGCATTCGTATCCTTATCTCTATCGAGTCGAAGAATCAAGCAGGTGCACTTTTAAAATTATGGCGAATGCGTGACAACTCCAGCTGATTAAATGCACGAAAACCTCGTTAGGTACGATAAAGGAGTCGTAACGTTACAACCGTCCCTGCATACGAAACGATGTTTTGACGCATTTGATTAGCTGGAGCTGTCACGCGTTCGCCATTAATTTAAAACCAGCTCGATAGGTCGACTCGATAAAGATAAGGATACGAATGCCGATAAACCCGAAAATTAACTTAAAGTGTCTATTAACTTTAATTTGTCAACGGTATGGATGGCACAATATGAGCATGTTTAGATGATATGTTTATATGACAAAAAGGTCAGAAAAATGTCAGGCTATGCCGACTTTATGTACAGATAAAATTTTTGACTTTATTAAATGTAAACTAATTGAGTCTTGATTATACTGGTGTGTTTTTAAGTTATATTTTTCGAAATGGCAAAATACGGACCAATTTTCATACTCCTGTTACTAAATTCAGGTTGTAGCATTATTACACGCGCACGCGTATCTGTCAATATTAATTAACATTGATGATTACTTTTCTTTTTCATTTCTCAAGAAAAAAAAACACCCAACAAAATTTAACCTTCTATATACCTTTTCTTCATCGCTCGATATAATCGCGTTAAAAAAACAATCCCGTCTATATCCATTTATAGAGAACCCAAGGAGCCAACCTGATTCTGACTCATGATCAGCCCGGACTAAATTTATGTTGTCCGTCAATTTAACCTCAATACTTTTTTCATTCGGTTGCAGCACATTCATTATAACCACTTCTGAATCGCGGGTTAATGAAAAAATAATGGAGAAGTCATTGCATGTATAGAGGCTTGAAAAAAAAAGATTTTTTCAAGTTTTTATATAAGTTTTTTAATTTTTTTCACAACGTTTCGAATGCTTATGTAACTGATAAACATTGAAAGAAGGTATCAGGGAAAATGCAACTGCGAGATGATAATCGGCTTCTGCTGGAGGCTACTTTCAAAAGCAGTCTAAGAAGCGCAAAATGAGTGCTTAACTCTAGATTCAATAATAATAATAATGTTTAATTGTTTATGTTAAATTAAAAACATTTATTTGTGTTGTATATTCATAAATTGCATATAAATTTTGTAAAAAGTAATATTTTTTTTTGCGACCCAACTTAAATTTGGTATTTTTTCGTTACTTAGATGTAGTTAAACCCAAAACAATGGTTTTTATTCCGGAAGTTGGAAGCTTTTATTTAACTTTACTCGTATGTATATACAGGGTGGATTCTTTAAATGGAACGACGATTCTAGCGGCTTTAGGGAAGAGGTTTTAAAAAAAGTTAAAAGCGAATCTTTAATAATTTTTTAACATGATAAAAAAAATTGAGGCTCCCAACTGGAGGCCCACGGCCCACCAACTATTTTTTTTTAATCAGAAGGTACCTTTTGTGGCACCATGTGTTAAAAATGTTTAAAAACCTATTTTTTGTTAATTGTTTTATATCCAAAATAAACTAAGTATATCTTTATTTACCAACTGGAATAAAGAAACTACTACACAAGGATATTATTGGCGCCCCATTTTGGGCACAGCCTAATTACCTTTTCTTTAAATTTACTAGATATTAGATAAAAGAGAAATAGATTCTAAGCACACCTAGATTTTCTTTTTCACTCAACCGTCCTTAAAAAATAGGTATTTTTAACTTGGGTTGACGGATGTCAAAAAAGTTTATTTAATCGAATTTCTCTTTTAAGAAGCTTTCCAAAAAGATGCCACAAGTGGTACATCCTCATGAAAAAAATGTTGTTAGGCCCTGGGCTTTCAGTGAGAACTCCAACTGAGCCGTCAATAATTTCCTTTCTTTATTTTGCTTAGGAAATAGAGAAATATGTAGTTTATTTTAAAGCTAAAACAATTGACAAAAATATCAGTTTTTTTAATTTTTGACACATTGATTGACAGATGTCAAAAAAATAGTGCGTTAAATTTCTTTTTTAAAAAGCATTCCAAAAAGGTGCCACAAGTGGTACCTTGTAATTGAAAAAAAAATAGTTGGTAGTCTCTGGGCCTCCAGTTGGGGGCCCCAAATTATTTTTTCATCATAGGCGGAAAGTAGATTCACTTTTAGTATTTTTTACAACCTCTTCCCTAAAGCCGCTACAAGCACCGTTCCATTTCACTCTGTATATTTGTATGTAATGAAATCTTGTAGTTTAGTTTTAATTTGGCATGCTTATATAGGTGCGGTGACAACACTGTAACATAGTTTGATGAAATTGACAGCTCCCCCCTACTCGAGGGGGGTGGAGGGGGTACAGTGTAAGTACGCCCGATTTCGTTGAAATCTGGTGTATGGGGGATTTGGGGATGGCCATAACAAATTTCTAAGATTTTGAAAATTCAATATGGCGAGGTAAAAATGGCCGATTGTGTGTCAAATTGTTCAAGTCCATATTGACGGACTTTTACTTGTCCGCGATTGTCTTCAAACTTGGTACGTGTTTATAGTTCGCGTAACAATCCACAACTTTCACTGGCAACTTTGAATATCCCCCCTTTAAGGGTAGTGGAGGGGGAAAATAGTTAAAGTATGCTCGATTGCGTAGTAACCGATCAGTTTCAAATTTGGCATATAGTTGCGGTGATAACACAATAATATAATGTCACGAAATTGGGGTGGAGAGAGTACAGTTGACGTACGTTCAAATGTGTGGGGGCATTTGGGGATGACGATCAGGAATTTTTAATTAGATTACACCATGTATATGGATAATTATTTGAATGAAAATTATTTGTGTGTATACCGTACACTATTGGCATCATAAAAGTGGTATACAATGCTTTTTGTTGTAATACCTTGGTCTATTTTTACAAACAAAGTCACCCATTATTGTATTTTTCTTAAACTGTCAAAGTATGTCATTCTGTATTTCAGTCTGACAAATAAATAAAAAATGCCTCCACAAATTTCTTTATTTGATAAAGCCCAACTCCTGGCAAAACTACAACTTATGGACGCAGTAAAACCACGATTAAAAATCGATGGAAAGAAGATCAGACAATAGAGGGAAAACAAGGGACTGGTTTATTGAAAGTTTCAACTGATGAACAAGATTATGACCTTATCGCTTTTATGGAAGAAAACCCTTTTGCATTTGTTGCCCAGGCAAAGAGATTAACCCAATTTCCGTAATCGCGTAAGCAAAGGCTCTAATTTGGGTAGGTGCAAAAAAATTAAACTTACGAATGAAAAAAAATAGGCCAGGCTACTTTTTGCCCTTAATTACTATCTAAAGGAACCAGAGTTTTGGCGAAAGGTAATATTTTCCGATGAAAAATTTTTCCAGTCCTGTAGTGACAGAAAACAAATTCGGGTGTATCGTCCACCAAGAACACGCTATGAGATCGCGCTGGAAGATTTTCGGTAAATATGTGGGGTTGGATTTCTGCTAGAGCTCATGGTGCCCTATCTCGAATCAATGGAAGGCTCACACACAGTGGACATTTTAGAGAACACCATGCTTCCAGCCGTCACAGAACTGTTTATTTTTCAACAAGACAACTGCCCTGTTCATACGGACAGAATTTGCCAAACTTGGTTTTGGGAGCAAAATATTGAAGTTCTTCCTTGGCCTGCAAAAACCCCAGAAGCCAATCCTGTGGAAAAAATGTGTGGTTTAATGTCAAAAAAGCTGGAAAGCTCTAATATTGTGCCGGAAAATCAACATCACTTGGTCCAGTTAATAGTCAATGCTTATGAAGAAGTGATTGGTGAAAATGAAAACCTTTTTGAAATTTTGGCTGATTCTCTACCAAAAAGGTTAAACGGTATGTATAATTGATGTGAATGGCGCAATGACTAGATATTAAAATTTATATACCTAATAATTTGTTTCTATTGTTTTATAATTTTCGATAAAGTTGTGTTTTTTAATTTTTGTTACAGTTGTTTTATGCGTTAGCGTATTATTGTAACATAAAAATTATTTTTGAAAGCAATCTGATGTCAATATTTTCACATTTTAGTACCAGTCTGTCACAAAATATAATCCGGTAGTTAACCATACAATTTAAAAAATACCTATGTTTATCACGTACCACTTTTATGATGCCGATAGTGTATCTCAAAAGAAATATTTGATAAATTTTTTGTCTTCTAGTCTTTCCTTTTTTCACAGATTTTTTCTATTCATTTTCAAAAACAACCAACATATGAAAGACCTTTCCTGAAAATATTAAATCATTTTTCTCATAGTTTTTGGTCTTTTTGGATTGCTTACAGTTTACTTAAAAATAAAAATGCCAAGAGTTCACGGCAAGAGTTCACGGTCGCCAAAAATTTCATCATTTCTTCGAGAAAGGACGCATCTTGGGCATGAAAGAGGCTGGTTTTGGTTTACGGGAAATTGCAAGAAGGGTTAATGCCAATCCATCAACAATGTTAAAAGTTTGGAGAAGGTGGTCCAATGATGAGAATAATAGACGTCGTGCGGGTTCTGGACGCCCGGCGCCCTAGATTATTACAAGGTCATGATTTACGGCACCTCAGACTTCTTGCTCTCAGAAATCGACGGGACACTATACGCCAAGTAAGAGATATTCTAGTTGCAGCTACAGGACGAGTCTGTTCAAGGACGACAGTTAATCGAAGATTGCTTGTTATATGGGGCTGAGGGCTTACCGTCCGCTTTTGGTGCTACCTTTGACCCCACAACATAAGCCTCGCTGGACTGGTGCAGAGCTCGGCAAAACTGGAATGACGAATGGAATACCATAAGCTTCAGGCTTTTCGAGGTGAGAGACGAAATGTAGACTTTGCTGTTGAACGTGATACAGGAAGACAGCAAAGTATCATGGTATGGGGTGCTATATGTTTAGGACGCAGATCACCTCTAGTCCTTATCAGCGGCAATCTGACTGCTCGGCGATATATCGATGAAGTGCTGCAGCCAGTTTTACATCCCTACATACAAACTATCCCAAATGCGATCTTTCAACAAGATAATGCCAGACCGCATATTGCTCGTGAAACAATAGACTTAATACATGAACTTGGCATAGAGACTTTGGAATGGCCAGCAAGATCGCCTGATTTGTCGCCTATCGAAAACGTATGGGATATGATAGGGCTTAGTCTTAGTCGATTACCAACCCCGGAAACTTAGATGAACTCTGGCATGCCGTAAGGAGGATTTGGATGAGTGTTTCTCAATATGATATAGACCATCTTATTTTGTCAATGCCCAATAGAATAAACGAGTGCATAAATAACCATGGAGGAATCTTCTTGGAAATGTAATCAATTACTAAGAGCATCCTAATGTATTAATATATAAATAAATTATTTTTAAAATATCTGTCCTTTCTGGAGTTGCACTTTTTTTGTTCTGCAGTATATATTATGATAACATTTTAAAAATTTTAAATGGCGAATTCAAAATGGACGACTAAGACGACTAACAGGCTTTTATTAAATGCACTAAAAAGTGGAAAATATATTTTTTTCTTTCTGAGACCATAATAAAAGCGATGGAGACAAATTACAAATTTTATCAAAATGAATGAATGGCGAGCTTTTCCTCAAAAAAGGTAATGGTAACCGTAGATTCGGATTTCGCACTTGTGGTGCTCATCAGTACGGTGCTAAGAACTAGAGATGAAATGTGACACAGGATTTATGTAAAAGAAAACAATCTATTAAATTGAAGAATCAGCAGATGTACCTTAATTTAAAGGAAAATTTCTTACAGATATTCTAAGCTCTGGACTTGATACATTTAAAAAGGGATTTAGCGAAGGTGAATACATAGCAAAATCAATGAATAGCGAGCTTTCCCTCAAAAAAGGTAATGGTAACCGTAGATCCGGATTTCGCACTTGTGGTGTTCATCAGTACGGTGCTAGGAACTAGGAGATAAAATTATGATGAGAAAATTTGACACAGAATTCATGTAAAAGAAAACCATCTGTCAAATTGCAGAATCGGCAGATATACCTTCAATTTGAAGGAAAATTAAGGGTATCTACGGAGACAGATATAATTATCTTTACAGATATCCTAAGCTCTGGAGTTAATAAATTTAAAAATCTACGGTTACCATTACCTTTTTGAGGGAAAGCTCGCTATTCATTGATTTTGTTATTTATTCACCCTCGCTAAATAGCTTTTTAAAAATTTTAACTATAGGTATCACATCTTCACTCGTATATCGGTCACATCGACGATTCACCTAAGAAACAGTTGTATTACTTTATAACATAAGGCAGTGGCGGTTCCAGAGGGGGGCGGCGGGGGTGATCGCTTTCCCCTTTTTTCGAGAATTTATTTAAAAAATCGCGGGTTTTTCATAAAAACAGCAACATTTCTGACAGATTTTCAAAAATTCGTCGAAAGTTACGTAATTACATTAATTTTAGGACTTTTGCGTATAACCTTCTTCGTTTTTACAAAATTTTGCCCTCACGCCCCCCCTTTTGAGAAAGCTTTGACCGCCACTGCCTAAGGACATTTTCAAAGGCTTGGCAAGCACGGCAATCTCACCCGTTCTTGTAGTTCTTTTTTGGTAATTCTCCTTGTCACTGTTAAGGTAAAACTTTTAATTTACGCCATTCGCTTTTATTATGGTATCAGAAAGAAAAAAAATAATACTTTTTAGTGCATTTAATAAAAGCTTCTTTAAATATTTTTTTTAATAAAAATTTATTTAAAAATTTTAAGAGTTACGGCCCGCACCTTATCCACCGCCAAAAATATGCAAATTTTATTTGCGACCAAAAGCCCACTTTAAAATTCCCGAAACAATAAATTTAGCATACACGAAAATATTCCTCATGGCCCTGCCCATAAAAAGAAATGAGCAACCTGCCAATGACCAATTATCACCTCTCCTAAACAGTAAATTTATATTGTATGTATACAGTGTGAAAACGAAACATTGGCGCTTGTACGTATTTAGAGTCTAATTTTGAAAAAATCTTTGGACACGTCGATTTGTTATTCGCGACCCTTTCGAGGGGTAAGCTTTACCCCTTATATTTTGAATAGGGAAAGTAAAGGTTTCTTAAATCTCTTTACAATCGTGAAGAAATTTCAAAAATCCTTCGATTTGTTTTTGAGATATTAGCGACATAAAGCTATTTTTAACTTATCGCCGTATAAGTATCCGCATCTAGCGAGAACCAAGCACATTAATTGGTCAGAAACTTGTACCACGTTCGAAAAGAGCAGATATATGCTAATCTAAGGTGTTCTTGAACGCGATAGGTGTTGAGATGCATTAGGTATCACGTATCGGTACGGCACACGTATCGTATCTCAGCACCTATTGCGTTCAGAAACACCTTAAATTAGCATATATCTGCTCTTTTCGAACGTGCTACAAGTTTCTGACCAATCAATGTGCTTGGTTCTCGCTAGATGCGGATACGTATACCGCGATGAGTTACAAATAGCTTTATGTCTCTATTCACTTTCAAATTAAGCTCAAAGTGTACAGGTAAATTTTTTCAAATTTTAATATGTTATAGGAGAGAGTCAGGCAAATTTTTTTTATCGTTGTCAGAAAATAAGGTCAAAGTTCAAAAATTTACTATTTTGTACCGCACTCAATCCTGTTTTTTTTTTAAGAAAACTATATTAAGTATGTTGTTTGGTAAAGCACAACTAAAATATTTAGTATTTACGGTTTAGCCCGTATTTATAGAGGGAAGCTAAAAAACTTGTTCAAAAATGGTCAAAAATCGATATTTTTGCGAAATATTTTGTGTACGTGAGCAGTGGCATACCAAAAAGATTTTTCTTGGGGAGGGTTCTACCGACTCATACGAAAATATGAACTTTTCTTTTACCTACTGGGATAATAAATTCAAACTTTACATTTACTGCATAGTCATCTTTTAAAAAAACGTTAGTAAGGGAGGGGGACTCAAATATATCGGGTAGAATCAATGTCTTTTCTGCAATAGCATGAAACAATTTAAGATGTACGTGATGTAACATCATTACGTAATAATTTAATATTACAGGAGGTAATAGAAAAGTTCATATTTTCGTATGAGTCGGTAAACCCCCCCTACCACCATAAATTTATTTTTGGTACGCCATTGCTCATACACATGAAAGTGACAACCATTTATTGCTTTATTGCTTTGAGGACCATCAAAAATATTTCGCCAAAATATATAAAAACATATTTGACACTCTCACTCACTCACTAATAGTTTTCGTCAAAACAAGGAGTAAGTTAGGTACAAATTATTCAATTTTTGAAAATTATTTTCTGGCGTACCCTGTACCCATTTGAACACACTGTATATGTGTACATTTAGGATTCGATGCGAGTTTTTTAAACGGACTGAGAAGGTGTATTTTTAGACGTGACACCATGTGTTTCTGTTTGTTTGTATAAGTTGTTACACCTTTGGAATTAAACATACATTTATACAGGATTCCTTAAAAATATACGGAAAGAAGGCAAGTCCTTGCAAAAAATCCTCAATATAATTTCAAGCAAAGGTTCCATCTATATAACTAAACTATGAGATATAAGACACTTAAAAATGGCAAGCTATTTTTGAAAGCGTCCTTAAAAAAGAGTTAAATTTGTGCTTACAACGTACGACGTAATCAAACCAATTCTATTTCCTTCCATTTCGAAAAAAGTGAGAGGGCAATATAATTGAAATTAGAAGAAGGGAAACTGTGGATCAGGCATTTATGAAAACCCACAGATAACAAAATGGGTGGTCGTGGAGATAGGTGAGACGTACTCGCTGTTGTACGACGTATCCGTTCTGAGCATGCGCACTGAGATGTGATTACGAATAAGCACTCTCTATTTGTGGAATTACTGGTCAATTATAATGGCCCTGCCTTGCATAACTCTCCCAATCAAGTAAACCTGAAAAAAATACAGAGCAAAAAAATGCTATGCCCATGGCCACCCGTGATTTTTACATTTTATTTTCTATGTTTTTCAAAGTTATTATTTGCTTTGTTTATACGGGCCTCTTAAAGCGCTTTTGTATAAGGACGGTTTAAAAATTTTGTCATATAAACACATCTAAAACCGGTTTAAGCACTAAATCGATTTTATTTTAAAGCGATTTAAGAAAGCGATTTTAGGGTCGGTATAAATACTTTAAAAACACGTTAGTGCATTGCATCCAACTTGGAGAAATACTCCAGCCTGGTTATACCAAAAAATCTGTTGTTAACTTAGTCTTTTGATTTGTTTTCTTTTTAAACTAACATTTAGTGACATTTAATGAAGAAAAGGGAATTTAATTTAAAACCTCCTTATATAAAACCGTTTTTAGGAGCGTATAAACATAGTGATTGTTACACATTTTGCGACACTTGGGCCATTATAGTATCCCATAAACAATTTTAGCAACATTGGCGGATCAAGGGGGAGGGGCGCGGGAGGCGCAAAATCGGGTTCACAATAATTTGTGAGCAGAAAAGTCGAGACAAATCACTTAAATATCGTAATTTGCAGCCCCTTCATGCAACTTTCTGCAAAATGTCATATTTGAATTGCTTACACGGAGCGATCCAAGATATCTCTCTATTAAATTTATGCATTCCAAGGAACCTTTAAAGATGCGATGCATAAAAAATATCAGATATGGTAACAAAAATTATAGAAAATTTTGGCGGAGTTTTAGACAAGCTTTCTCACACAGTGTTAATGGAAGTGTTACCATTGTTTAAAAACAGAAATGCGGCGATGCCTTAACAGCGCTGACACTGTGTAGTAAACATCATTACCCCAATATCTACAACACATTAAAAATTGGTTCTTCTGTTCCTATTTCGGTTGCTACCGCCGAAAGAATTTTCTCCACTTTAAGACTTGTGAAAACTTATCTTCGGTCCACGGTAGATGAAGGGAGACTTAATGGCTTGGCTGTTTTTTATATTTAGAATTTATCTTAGATAGGTTTGCAAAGCAAAAAAGAAAACTTAATTTTATTATATAACTAAAAGTTTTTTTAATACGATAATAATGTTGGAATGTTAACACTGAATATATTTTTTTGTTTTTTAGAATTAAGGATTTGTATAACAAAGAACTTTGCCAAAATAAATTGGTTGTGTCCGGTAGCATCTGTTAGTCACCACCAACGGCTCAAGCTTGCAACTACAAACATATGTAGGTGGAAACTGTTTGGTTAGTGGGAAGGGTCAGGTCACCACTAACCAACATACCAATTTAACCAAACCTCCAAAAACAAAGATGACCATAAAAAAGGACTTTTTTGCTCTATATTCGTAGTCGCTTGAGCCGGCCTACATAAGTTTTAGTGCCGTCGGGTTTTTGTTAGTTTTTTGTGTTTTTTGCAATTGTTTTTTTTTATTTAACATAGAAACAATAAAGTGCTTAGTTGTTGCAAAGGTTTTAATAATTTTCTTATAGTTTGCGAAATATTCAACGATTCACAAAACTCTTTACAAATAATTATCTACAGTGGTGCAGCCAGGAATTGACTTCGGGGTGGGGGGGTCCAAAAATAATATTTAAAAGTTCAACTCGCTTTAAATAGCAAATAGAAAAGAGAGGTAATTTTCAGTGGTCGTTTTCTCATTTTCAATACGTTCTCAATATAAAAAGACCACTTTTGCGAAAAAAAAAACTAAAAAATAACATTTTAACCTCAAATTCGGATTTGTTTACATAAACAAAAATCAGCTGGACAGTCAAAGACGTCAAAAAAAAAATGGCGACGGTACAAATGCGGTGCCAGGCAAATACGTTGTTACGGCAATCCGGAAAACGTCACGATTCGAATGACATCATTTTATTATTATGTAAATTTCAAAATCTGCTTCAAACGCACGTGGTCGAGGAGGCGATATTTCGAGGTCGGTAAGATGACTGTAGTTGGACGTGACGTTGTTTTAGAAAACATATTGACGTCGGTCAGATTAGTCGCGGTACGACTACTACGTTTATACGCTCCTAAAATATGCTCCTAAAATCCTAAACCGCTTTCTTAAATCATGACAACATTTTCAAACCGTCACCTAGTAGTGCATAAAATTGCTTCTTGTGAATAAACATACTGTCAACTAATAATAATTGCTAGTAAGATTGTTTTCAGATTCTTGGCATATGAACACCATTGAAAAATCGTAAAAAATGTGTATAGATTTTTTATATTTTTTAGAATAAATATACTTTATTTTAAAGCTGGTTCCGATTTCAGACCTATATTTCAACGTTCGTTTTCTTACAACGCCGTAAAACAATATAACTTAATACCTAAGCAGTTTCTTAACCTATCATCAAAAGGGTTTAAATCAAAATATAAAAGATATCTTTCAAATCTTACTCAATGAGAAAAAAAGTATGAACCTACAAAAACTTCTATCATGTTAAATAGACCAATAAATTTTATTATAATGTATACCTAAAGTTTTGTGAAATGTATATATAGAGTATAAGCATTAAATTTCTACTGATTTAATTACTGAGTATACTTTTGTAATTTTGTTTGTATATATGCTTGTTTCAGTAGAGTAGCAAATGGCTAGACTTGCGCCAGACTTAGCCAAGTAAAAAATAATATCTTTGTAACAAGTGATCCTGTAAATTATTTTTTAATGTTTTTATTTATTATTATATATTATTATACATCGTCAGCTTGTAATCTTTTTGCAAATCGTTAATCGTAAAGCGCAAAACACGCCTCTGTTGGCAAACTTTATATAAATTAACTAAACCGTATGAGTAGGTTTGCTAACACTTGTATAATTGTAGCGCAATATATATTGGTATGTATTATTTTAGACAAATAATATCCCAGTACCCCAGGTTAATGCCCACACAACATCGAATTTAGTTGTGACGATAAACTGGCGTTTAATTTAAATATTTAATGGGA
Source organism: Oxystoma pomonae (assembly GCA_963921995.1). Classification (NCBI taxonomy): domain Eukaryota; kingdom Metazoa; phylum Arthropoda; class Insecta; order Coleoptera; family Brentidae; genus Oxystoma; species Oxystoma pomonae. The sequence goes on from OY998168.1 coordinate 24,982,310, forward strand.
TTTGACAGCGAATAATATTTTGAACATTAACCTATTTTATTCTTCTTTACGTAACATCCTTTTTGGCAATTTTTGACCTCCCCCCATGTAACACTTCCGTGGACCCCCAATCCTAAAATTATGAAACATTTTGCCAACCCCCCCTCCCCTGGAGAAGGACAAAAAATAGTTGGCAACCAAAAAAAAACGTTGAAAACCAAGTTAAAAAACAAAAAAAAAAGGTTATAATTTCAAAATTTAGCAAAAGTTTGAAAAAACCATCACTTATGGACAAACACCAAGTGTGACGTATCACTTCCATGAACCACCCCCCTCCCTCGTAACACAGTGGCGGTCGCATCTTCCTCAAAATGGGAGGGGGGGCATGAAGTTAAAATTTTGTAAAAGCAGAGAAAAAGTTCTAAGATAATGTAACTTTCGACCCAATAGAGCGCCGCAGGAGAAATTTTTTTAAAAATTTTACTGTTTTTATGAAAAACCGGCGTTTTGTTAAATAAATTCTCAAAAAAATGGGGGACGATCGCCCCCACCGCCCCTCCCCCTCACCCCTTGTGACCGCCACTGTGTAATAATTTGTCACACTTTTAACAACCCCCTCCCCCACCCCTCTCGAGTGTTACGTTTATGAACGATCGCTGCAGAGCTTCCAGCGTGTCTGCAATTATGACAGGGTTGTCAGCATATCTTAGGTTGTTGATTTATATGCCGATCTACCTATTTTTCATCTCTAAAATTAAGCCTTGTATAAATCAGTGCTAAACACGTCAAATCATTATATATGAATTTTCCATATTTGAACCACAAAAACATTGTTAATCTTTAAAAAAATTGACCTATTTTCTTCGTCTTTTTATTTCCTACGGAACCACAAATCATAGGATTAAAATCAGAAGAGTATCACCTTGTTTTCCCTTAAAAGGATACCATACTGTTGCGAAGGTTAAATAATTAATATTATTATGCTTTTATTCCATTCGCTGTGTTTAAAAGTGATCTGCATTATTTTTACTGAAAAAATCAAAAGGACAATATTTCTTTAACGATCAGATGTTCATTTTTGACACAGGTTTTCCGAGAGTAGGTACACTTCCGGTCACATAAAATGCGTACGCCGATTTTATACAGACCGCTTCAAGCTACTGCGAACATAGGGGGAATCAAGTCCAATTTACTTTCCGTGCCGTACGACCGAGGTGGATTCGAAGCACGCTGCAGTGTTATCTTTTGGAAATTCATTTTGTTTTTATTATTTTGTTTTATTTCTGCCTTGCTCGAGAAACAGATGGGTAAGTTCTTAATTGAAATAATACATTTTTAAAACTAAAAATGGATGTCTACGAAGTTGCCGAAAAAGTGCAGATGGTCAAATGGTCAAATCGTCATAACCCAACACACGGTCGATATTGGTCGAGGGAAAATTTGCATTTGTATTTTGACGTAAGAACACAGTATCCCCAAAAACTAAATGTTTGGGGGGGGGGGGTATTGTAGGAGAACACGTAATTGGACCATTTCTTATTAACGGCAATTGCAATTTGAATGGTCCTAGATACTTGGATCTACTGCAGCAGCACATTATTCCAACTGCTAGGCAGTTGTTAGGTGTAAGATTTGGTGAAACATGGTTTCAACAAGATGGTTGTTCCGCTCACAATGTTGGCCTTGTTAGGGAATATCTTGATAATGTATTTCCTAATCGGGTTATAAGTACACGGTACACTATTTTATGGCCAGCTCGATCTCCCGATCTTGCTCCTAATGACTTCTATCTGTTTTTGAAGAAGCTTTACAAATTATTACCCCTAACAAGCTTGGAAACGTTAGAAGGGGTTTTTATAGTAGGCTCGGATATTGTCTAGCCGAGCAAGGAGGACTTTTCGAACATTTGCTTTAATTTTTTTTTGACTGGGAGAATCTTTTTGGTTTTTAGAATGTATTATTTTATTTTGAGAACTTGCTTTTATTTTGTTTCTCCTTATTATTTTCATTGTAACACGTCGTCACTGATAAATCTGAGCAGTTGACAATAAAACGCTCTTATTTATCAGTGACAAAAGATAAGAAAATTACGTTATAAAAATTTGCGTATTTATTGACCAAATTCCGGTTTCATTGACTACGCTCCACACAGCACCGTGGTTAGAGGCGTACTAAATACAAGGCGAACGGCGGCGAACGGCAGCGAAAGGCGATCGGAAGCCTGAGTGTTGGTTGCTTCACTGATAGGCGTGCGGTGTCTCTGCATGTACGTACACTGGCAAATTAGACTTCTGTCGCCCTATGTTCGCAGTAGCTTGAAGCGGTCTGTATAGTGTATCATGGACCTCGCAACTCAGTAACTTTTTAGGTATTTCAAATTGACAAAAAATGTCACCGTCAGATTTTGTTGCTGTCATACGCTAATATTTAAAAAATATCCCAACTAATTTTATGAAGTAAGTAATTCTGAAAAGCCCAAATTTTGGTAACATTAGACTGTGGTTGGTTAGAAGAAGGAACTGTTCGACGAAGGCGAGGCACTGGCTTGACCCAAGTCAGTATGCTGTCGTAGGATCGCCTTTTTCTAGTCACTTTTTAAGCCTATAGATCGGTATTTTGGACTCTTGGTTCATTCTGTGGTCACCCTGTATCCCGGGCTCTTGCTCTCCGGGGGTGTTTTAGTAGGTTGTTTAAGTATTAACAGATTGGAATAAGTTTAAAACATCATGTTTTGTATCATTTTTCCAATAAAGCGCAAATAACTCCGGGACTATACGAAGTGGTAAAGGTTGGCGTATGTCAAAATAAGCGTCTTGCCGAGCCTCACATTTTGGTGTGATTAGGTTTTCGGACCGACGCTTGACAACGGAGTTATTGCCGGTTAGGTGTTTTAGATTGGAAAAAAGTGAAATTTTTAAATATCTTTTAAAACAAAGACTTTTTCAAAAATCTGTTATAGCCAAGTTGCGCATCCTTGTGACACGAATTTTGGTATATCACATGTCTTGGGTTAGTTCATAGTAAGGGAGCTAGGGCCTAGGCAATGTTTTTTAAATTTCAATTCTTCAAATCTACTTTTTTGTTTTTGAACCGAATTGAATGAAATTTGGTATACAGTAGGCTTAGGGGTACTAGAGACTAATAGTGCTTTTAGATTTGAACATTTGTATGTACTTTTGGATTTTTCATGGATTAAAGTTTTACACAGTGCGGCTTTGACTGCGCTCCACCACGTGATTGGTCAGAAGGAAATTTGGGGGTCGACCCAAATTTTGGATACAGTCTTCGGGGTGAAAAGATTATAAATATGTTTGTGGTACATTGGAAAATTATGAGCCGATGTCCTGCAGTTTTGATATTATCAAAATATCTGGGAACTTCAAGATTCGTCTAGCAGTAGTCTGGTGCAGCGATCTTAGCTGAGACTCCCGGTGCCATCTGGGACGTCACATTGGCCGGCATCCTGCCTTATCCAGCACGCTAGAATTTTCGACGCTCATCATCTGACGACGCATCCGCCGTCCAGCCCTAGCAGCTTGCAGGGACAGCACAGATAACCAGCCCACGACGATTTATGGTTTCCGGTATCTGGTCGTATACGTATAAAGGTTAAATTTCCCCTATTTACACAGGGCGAGAATTCATCCTAGTGCCGTAATTAAACTTTTGTTCGGTTGTGAGAATCCGTCTCGAAACATCGGGAAAAGAATTCGAACTGAATCAAACCATAACTTTCTCCTCAACACACTTTAGTACACCCTTACAGCGTTCGGGGAAAACTATTCACGGTTGTATTATTTTCTTCGAAGTGATCACGTACTCCAGTGGATTAATCTCCTAACTCTTTGAACTGTTTCAAGGACCTTAGTTGTTTCGAACTATTTTGTGTTTTGCCTAGTGGCTATTTATTCCGCAACTGTTTGCGAAGAACTACTTTTCAGTAGTTTAGATTTAGTCGGGTGGAAGTCGCTTGGGCCATCTCCTTTTTTTTTTGATGTGTATAGGTGCCCCAAGTGCAAACACCTTGGCCATATTTTCACTTCAAGTCAAATCATCATTAATTCAGGCAGCAGCCATAGTAGTGCGTCACGTGCACTTTTTGAGTTTATTTGATTGAGGCGCCTGACTGGAGGTCGGCGGGAAGGTGGATAATTTTTTGGGACCTCTCAGCTTTTGGCCAGGGTGTTCCAAATTTTAGTTATGCCTTCTCACGGAGTAGAGACCCGGGGCATGGCCGCTCGTCGGCTATCTGCCGCTGACCGCATTCTGAATACGTCCAATCGTGGGTCGATATCCGACTCAACTTCAATTAGGTCAAATTACTTAACAAAAAGTGACCTTTCGAGGAATATGGAAAAGGACGACAATGCCTCAGCAGGATCAGCAACTGATCGACTTTCTTGAATTCCACCCATTTTCGATGGCCCAAGAGGCGAAAATTGAAGAACATGAGAACCAAGACCGGGCTGGAAGGTTTGATTGTGTGGAGATGGATATAGGCGAGAAGACATGGGGCTGTTTTTAGAATCCATGGAAGATTTACGGCTGAGGTTTGTGTTGATATGATGAGAAATGTTATGCTTCCAGAAGCAACCATTCTTCATCCAGAAGGTTCTGTGTATCAACAGGATAACTGTCCTATCCATACCGCACGAATTTCTAAACAGTGGTTCCAGCAAAACAACATCGAGGTTTTGTCATGGCCGACAAAATGTCCTGACGCCAATCCCATGGAAAATGTGTGGGGCCTTATAGAAAAAAAGTTAACACGAATGAATATTGTTCCAAGAAATTGCAACCACTTAATGGAGCTCATAGTCAGAGGGTACGACTAAGTCATTGTTTCAAATCGAAAATTATTTCAAAATTTAGCAGATTCCATACCACGAAGACTGGCAAATATTATTATCAAGGCTGACGAGGCAATGACACAGTACTAAAGAAATGTTTTCTTGTTTTTTTTTTAAATTTACGTAGTGTTTTTTGAATAATTTCTTTTTGATTTTGAACAACATCTGCAAAGACTTAGATTACTCAAATTTACCGATCCTGCAGAGGTGCGCTGACTATGATTAAGTTATTGCTTTCCTTTGGCCAAACAGTTCCTCTTTCTTAATACTTTTTTCTTATTCGCACAATTATTAGGGACTTATCGGTAAATAAAGTCGGCATAGCCTGTCTTTAATAAAGACGGCACTATTTTTGACAATTTCGCACGAAGTTTAAAGGGATTCTGACATTGTTGTTGTCTAAATATGTCATCTTTGCTATCAAAATAATGTCGACTCTCATAATGTTTGTGCCTGCCTTAAATAAAGGACGGCATTAACTTTAATTTGTCAACTTTAAGAATGTACAATATGAGCATGTTTAGATGAGAGGTTTACATGACAAAAATGTCAGAAACCTTTCAAACTTCATGCGGAACTGTCACAAATAGTGCCGATAAGTCCCTATTGTGGTCTTTTTTCGTCCATAATGAACTTTAAGAATAAGTTTTTATAGTAAAATGTTGAATAATTAAAAAAAATTGTTTTATTAATTATTAGTATATTAACCCTAAATGCACCGTAGGCGCTTAATCGCGATTGGCTATCTAATCCATTTTTTTTCTCTCTTGACCACATAAATGAACAATGGAGAAGCATGAATTAACTAAACTAATCCGAATATTTTTACGGTGCATCTGGGGGTTAGTCTTATAGTCATGTGTGGCCACTCTCCTTATTTTTGTGTTTACAATGTCAAAAGATCTAACACGTAATTCGAAAACGTCAAAGTCAGTTACAATAAGCAACGCAATTAGCAAAACTTAAATTCAACAAACCTGGACCTAACTTCTGCTGTACGCATTTTATGTGGCCGGTAGTGTATCTCCACAAAATGTCCTACGCTCGTTTGATGGGGTTTTTTCAAGACGAAATATATATCGTTTAAATTCGTGTCCACTTGTCCGATTTAAAAAAATTTTGTTTTATTGGAAAGCTAAAGCTTTAAGCCAGGATTGACATTTCGCTAATATTCAAGATTGAGGACGCTTTTCAAAAATGTCAATTTTTCGCACCCCTTGCCAATTTTTTATGTGCGCCACTGTCTTTCCTGACTAACGTCACTTAAAAAGCCACGTTCTGGGCTTGTTCAAAAAGGTTTCACTTGTCAAAATTGGTCATGAAATACAAAGGATGGAATAAAATTAACAGAGTGAGTTTTTCACCTCTTATTAAAAGTTGTTGAATGTTTTTTACATTACATTTCCTACGTTTATAAGCACCTAAAAGCGTTTTTATATAAGGACGGTTATAAATAAAATTACTTTCTCCGAGTGTTTATACATCCTTCATTAAATGTTATTCAATATGTCAGTTTAAAGAAAAAACAAATACAACAGACTTATAGATAGAGAAGTGGTGGCAATTGAGGTGTATGATTTCATCACCATATAATTTAATTAATTTAATAATAATTTAATTAAGAAAAATATTATGATGCTCAGGTGGTGGGTTTTTTTTCCAAGGAGGTTCTAAAATTTACAAAAAATAATAGCTCTATGAAGTCATTTCATCTCTTTTCTGATTAACGCTATTGTGTTAACGGCCACACCAATATACCAAAAAAATATATATTGCATACCCTTAGGTGGGGGCTTTTCTTACAGGGAGGCCCCAAAACTTGCAAAAAATAATAGTTATATGAACTTATTTCATCCCATCTACAATTTATATTAAAACAATCTACTTACCTCAGATGTCTAAAAATATTTTTTTTGTTATCTTTGGTGTGTCTTTATCATAACTATACAACACCGTACTTAACTAAAAAGCCTGTTAACTCCTACCGCTTCAGTGCCCGTTAGCCTATTGTGGCTGCCATTTTGATAACCAAATTGACAAGTAAAACATGGATTTTCTGTCAGTTTGGTGTCAATATGGCGCCGATCATAGGTCAAAGGATACTAAAAAAAAAATGAGTTAACTGGCTTTTTAGTTGAGGACGGTGTTGAACTATATAAACCTCAAATGGGATGAAATGATCAATTTTTTACTGCCACCACCTCTCTGTCAACAATAGATTTTTCGGAAAACCAGAGTTGAGTATTTCTTTAAGTTGGAAGAAATGCGTTAAAGCGTTTTTAAAGTATTTATAACGATCCTCAAATGGGTGCTTTTAAAGCGATATACCACTTTCCTAAATCGCTATAAAATAATGCCGATTTAGTGCTTAAAACGATTCTAGTGGTGTTCATACGACAACATTTTTAAACCGTCCTTATATAAAAGGCTTTAAGAGGCCCGTATAAATAAACAAACAAATTGACAATAGATCCAATTCCACGTTTTAGCAAAACCAAAACACTACTCCTTTGATTATTGGCGCGACAGGTATCTACTGATACAGGTATGTTTAAACACAAAATTAATTTTTTAGAGGCCAAAAACTCACCCTGTTGATTCTATTACATCTTTCGTAATTCATGACCAATTTTAACAAGTGATACCTTTTTGAATACATCAAGGGTGTGGATTTTTAACTGATGTTAGTCAGGAAAGACAGTGGCGCACATAAAAAATTGGCAGGGCGAGGGGCAAAAATTGGCATTTTTCAGAAGCGTCCGCTATCTTGAATTTTAACGAAATGTCAACCTTGGTGGATCCTATAATCTGAAGCTCTGCTTTCCAGTAAACAAAAAAATTTTCAAATCGGACAATTTTATTGGTAACGAATTTATACCCTAAAAAAATGTTGCGGTTTTTTATGGGCCTATATAAGTATGTAATATTTTTTAAGACAATTAATATCATTAACTACAAAAATGGTAAAAGCTTTAATTATACACCCGCTATAAGATCCTAAAATGCTAGTAAATAATCCACATTTCTCTTGCTCTCAGCCCTGCTCCCTGCTGTAGTAGTAGCATATTACTATGAGATACTATAAATGACCCAAGAGTCGCAAAATGTGTAACAATAATAGCTTTGAAAAACAAAGAAAGTAATGTAAAAATCAGGGTTGGCCCTGGGCAAGGCTATAGACGAAAAATATACTGCTCATGCCTAACGCGGTCCAGAAGAGTTTTTAGCTCTACATTTTTGCCAGGCTAACTTGATAGGGAGATTTATTATTGTTATAGCTTTTTTTTCGGAAAATGCAAGGGCAGGGTCATTATATTATCTCATAGCTATATAAGTAGTAGTAAATAGGGCTGAGAGGGCTTGAAACGATGGTGTGTCGATTAACGAGAGTTGATCGCAGCTCATTCAAGCTACACCCCCCTCAACAAAACTTAATTTTGATATTGTAAAAATTATGTACCGATTATGTACTAATTTAGTCCCCTTTTAAAAAAATTTGTACTTAATGAATAACGGAGTTATTTGCCCTTAAAAGAGGGGGGTGTGACTTGGCTCTAAGCTGGACCCCCACATGCTTAGGAGATAGATTTAATGAAATTTGATATTTCATAATTTTCTACTAATTATGTACCCTTAGAAAAGGGTACTTTTAGTTTACAAAAACGATCGGTTCCTAAGATTTTTGTTTGTTTGTTATGGGGTGTGTAGCTTTATATCATTGTACACCACCCTCTGCTTATGAAAGAGATTCGACGAAAAGTGACTATGCCAGAATTTGGTACTAATTAAGTACCAATTTCGTACCTTTCTAAAAAAATAACAATCAAACAAAAATCTTAGGAACCGATGGTTTTTGTAAACTTAAAGTACCCTTGGTTAAGAGTACATTATTAGTACAAAATTATAACATATCAACTCTCATTAAATCTATCTCCTCAGCATGGGGGGGGGTGTAGTTTAGCGCCAAGCCACATCCCCCCCCCCTTTTAAGTGCGAATAACTCCGTTATTCATTAAGTACAAACTTTTTAAGGGAATAATTTTTACAATATCCAAATTAAGTTAAGGGGGGGGGGGTGTAGCTTGACTGACCCGTTGATCGCCACAGCCTGAGGCAGGGCTTAGTATAATAATGTTTATTTTATGAATGAAGAACCCCTATCAAAAATTTTATGTGTTATAAGTTTATAGGTCTGGTCAGTTTGTAAAGTCATAATTTTTTTCACGAGTTCGTTACTGTAAAAATTACAACAATCGAACAACAGTCAGTTGTTGAGTATAACTAACGACTTTAGGGATTGGTCTTCATTGTTTCTGAATCATGTTCTTTACTTACGCTTTCAGAATTGTTAATTTTTCAAGTTGAATGTTATTGCGTTATACGCGTTACTAAAATAAGATGTTTATCAGGATATTTTAAGATTTTGGAAACATGATTTTATTGTTGAAATATTCCTCTTTTTATCCGACAGCCTACGGCATGAGGGTCATGTTTTTCGAGGTGGATGGAGTATGTACACTCCGTTCCATTTTTATTTAGAAAAAACCTATCCTCAATGAACCACTGAACAAAACCACTCTGCCAAGAATCTCTCATACAAACTTATAGAAAAAAAGAAAAAAAAAACCTAATGCTAGTAAATAATCCACATTTCTCTTGCTCTCAGCCCTGCTCCCTGCTGTAGTAGTAGCATATTACTATGAGATACTATAAATGACCCAAGAGTCGCAAAATGTGTAACAATAATAGCTTTGAAAAACAAAGAAAGTAATGTAAAAATCAGGGTTGGCCCTGGGCAAGGCTATAGACGAAAAATATACTGCTCATGCCTAACGCGGTCCAGAAGAGTTTTTAACCAAAGGTTCCAAATTCACAACATAATTCTACAGTAGTTTATAGTTTTGTAAGGATAACTTATAAGAATTTAATTTTAATTTTACAATAATTTACAGAAGTCGTCTAACATTTTTATGTTAACTTTACAGGTTTTTATTTTTTCATAGGAATGGACGAGGATTTATTGATGAAGTTAATGGGTTTATAAAAAATGTAAGGGAATAATTTTTTTATAGAGTCAATGCAGTAATATTTTATTAATTTGTAAAATTGTGCTAACTTCAAAGTTTTTCAGATCCTTAGTTTTAAAGATATTGCAAAAATTTGTATTATATATTTTTGTATGGAGGACTATCCTTGTCTGCTGGTGCCATTTATTTATTTTACTTTAATAAATTATTTGATAGTATTTTATGGAAAAATAAAACTTTCCCATGGTAAAATAAAACTCTCGAATTATTTATTTGTCTATTATTTATTTATAAAAAAGAAAAAAAATCCGTTGAATTATTTTGTTTTATTACTTCAGACCATAAAAACTTTTAAAATAATATGGGAAAATGATTGATGTTTCCTTTTAAAATCTCTTAAAACTCATGCTTGTAAAATCCCATTAAACCTCTTAAAAATAAACAATGAAAAACTTCTTGATCATAAAATACTGTGAAAATTTGTTTGTTAAACCTGACAAAACATCATCAAAATTATACACATAAATTTAGGATAAAATCTCCTAAACTAAAAGGAAGGAATAGGAAAACCCATCCCCAACGTCCATAGTGGAGTCATGCAAAATCGCAACTTTCGCAGAAAATGACCATCCCCATCCCCTTATGAATTTTTCAAACTGTAGCAACTGCATCTTTAATTTGAAGTTGGATTGGTTTGTACCTATAAATATGTACCTAATTTGTCTATTGTGGTTTTTGAAAATATGAAAAAAACTAAAAAAAAAACATATCTAGTTAAAAAATCTCTTTGTTTTGAACGAACAAAATGGAAGCCAAACGGAAAAAGCAAAATTACTATCAAATTTCAGCAAAAAATCACTTTAATGCCCTCGGGCGCTAAGTGAGCTCTAGGGCGTTAAACTACCACTTATCGCTCTAAAACTCGGGCGGTATAAGGCATTTTAACGCCCGTTTATTGTGCACGAATGGTTTTTTCATTTAGAGCCTTGGGTAAGCGATTTAAAACTTACAACTTTTTGTTGAATTGTTTATTATTTAAATTAAAATACGATATTTTTGCAAATATAGAAAATAATACCATGAGCTGCAAAAGTTTAAGGTGAATCACTTACTCAAGGGCTTCTACGTCCTTCATTAAATGTCATTAAATACGTAAGTTTAAAGAAAAAAACAAATAAAACAACTTAATTAACAACAGATTTTTCAGAAAAACAGGGTTGAATATTTCTTTAGGTTTGAAAAAATGCGCTAAAGCGTTTTTAAAGTGTTTATAACGAAACTAAAATAAGTTTTTAAGCGATAAACCGCTCTATTAAATCGCTTAAATCAGTTTTGGTGGTGTTTATACGACAACATTTCAAACCGTCTTTATACAAAAGCGTTTAGAATTTAAATAAAAACTAACATACTGCGTTTTAAAAGTGTTTTAAAATGTAATTTGAGTACTTTTTTCTTTGCTCTTATGCACACGTCCTGCGTTTCTTAAATATTTAAATTGCACCTAATTATTGCTTTATATATACATAAAATACTCTTAACCACCTACGTAAATCTTAAAACCTTTATAACAAAGTGCTCTAGGTCACTAAAAATCACCATTGATTGCATACGTTACACGAAATAATGTTGCAATATTTTCACGAGGAATTTTTTGAACAGGTGGTTAGTTGGATTATGTAGCGTCGAGTTGCATATTTATTTAAAACGCTTTTATAATTTGAGAGACAGACAAATTTTACAAAGTTAATAATAATGATTATGCATTTATTTTAAAGAGTGAAGCGCTGTTCCCACTATGCAACTTTTTCATGCTTCTCTAAAAGTTGCATGCACTATTAAGGCGCAATTACACAGACGAACATGCTCAAATAAAAGCTCGTGCAAAAGATCTAAAATTTTTTGCGTGAACATTTTTGTGAGCTTTTCTTTGAACATTTTGTTCGCGTAAATTTTTGAGCAAATTATTGCTATCTATTTTGGAAATATATTTTTAAAGATGAGAATAAATAGAATTTCACATCAGTGATCAGTGATCTCAATTCTTTAAAAAAATGGAACACTAACTTTTATTTAAAATTTTTGTGAAGAAAAGCCGACGGCAAGCGAAACATTATTATTGGCTCTACTATCAGTTTTGTCACATGGATTAGGGTTACTTATAATATTTTTTTCTTAGGGTTTTTCCCGGATTTTTTTGCCCGGGGTTGTTTTGGGAATTTTTGCGATTTTTTTTTATTTCCAAGGGTTTTTTCCTAAAGTAAAAAAAAACTTTTCTTTTCCAAAAAAATTTTGAGTTTTTCAAATATCGGCAAAAAACTCAAAAATTGCACTTTTAAGCGGTAATCCGTGCCTTACGACTATGAGGAGTGGTGGGGAGGGGGATTTTTTTTAAACATATTTTTGTAACTTTACTTTACCTTTAGCTGTTATTGTTGTTTTTTAATTCCTCACACCAGATTTACCTAGTTAGTTTAAAGTCCCAAGGGTGGCTTAAAAAAGCAAAAGGTTCATGAAAATGCTGAAGATATAGATATTTATTTAAAAAGGGATTTAGTGAGGGTGCATAAATAACAAAATCAATGAATAGCGAGCTTTCCTTCAAAAAAGGCAATGGCAACCGCAGATCTGGATTCCGCACATGTGGTGCTCATCAGTATTGTGGAATTAGGAGATGAAAAATGATGATGAAAGAATATGACACAGGATTCATGTAAAAGACAACCATCTGTCAAATTGCAGAATCGGTAGATGTACCTTCAATGTGAAGGAAAGGTTGCCATTGCCTTTTTTGAGGGCAAGCTCGCTATTCATCGATTTTGATAGATATTTATTGTCAATTTAATGTAATAATCAAGGTCGATTACTGACACTGAACCAACAATATGCAAAGGGCAACATTGCGATTCAAAAGGGTGGCCGGCTTAGGAAGTAAAATAAAGGGATATTCTTTTAAACGTAAATTTTTATCATTATATTTTACAGGCAACAACAATAAATAAGTGATAATTATTTTTTTTTTATTCTCGTTTTTCTTACAACCCCAAAAAATCCCCTATAAAAATCAGATCAATCGAATTTGCTTATGAGGTTAAATGTGAATTTTGGCATCAAATCGTTTTTCCGTCGGAAACACTTGATTAAAAATACCTTATTTCAAAACTTTGTTTTTCTATTTTCAGTTAAGTTCAATGAATTCCGATAACAATATATATTTTGAATTTGTAAAGAAATTTTTATACCCCCAATTCTTGAAACAAATTTTGCTCAACATTCTCTCCAAAATTTACGTGTGTTTTTTTGTACGAGATTTTGCTCGAACATTTCTGTGAACATTTTGCTCAAGAGGCTCGTGTAAATGTTTGTCGGCATTTTCACATCAAAGGAAAGTTTGTCTGTGTAAATGCGCCTTTAGATCCGTCGAAAAATGAATGAATGAATGAAAAACAGTGCTACTTTGATTTTTTTAAATAGTGATTTTGTTATGTTGGCTAAAAATGACATTCCCTCTAAAAAAAAATGCATAGTGTGAACACCCTCCACAGCTCTATCCTTAAAAAAAAGTAGTAGGTAGTAGTAGTAGTTCGGCAGTTAGGCCGCTTTACGGGCCCTTTCTGCCATACTCCGTTTTGCACATCTTCGTGCCTTCCTGTTTTTTTTTTACGAAGCTCAGTATGTCGGCCCATCGAAGACAGTGCAGCTCTTCCACGGTCCCTAGAATAGATACGGTGTAGTAATTTTGTCCCACTCTTCGACTCCATGACGAAACGAAGATAGCAGCTGATTTCTGTCTGCCATTTAAAAATTGTATGAAGGCTTGACAAACTAACAAACCAAGCACATTGATTGGTCAGAAACTTGTAGCACGTTCGAAAAGAGCAATTATATGCTAATTTAAGGTGTTTCTGAACGCAATAGGTGCTGAGATACGATACGTGTGCCGTACCGTGTGCCGTATTACGTATAATACCTAACGCATCTCAACACCTATCGCGTTCAAGAACACCTTATATTAGCATATATCTGCCCTTTTCGAACGTGGTACAAGTTTCTGACCAATTAATGTGCTTGGTTCTCGCTAGATGCGGATACGTATACGGCAATGAGTTAAAAATAGCTTTATGTCGCTATTAACTTTTGGATTTTTCTTTTTTTTTTAAATGATTGATGCAAGACCTATTTTTTTCTTGTATCTTTTATTATAGCTTTTTGTGTATAACTAAATATAATTTATTTTTGGCCTGCATGCGTTGAACCAAATAGAAATTAAGATGATTCGTTGGCAATCGATTCCGTCAAGAAACTCATATTCATCATCGAATGAGTTGGAGTTAGTTCAAAAGTTAGGTTGTGTAGTTTTTATTTTTCTTGTTTTGGAAGCTATTTTATTTTGTACTGGATTTTTGCCAGGCATTTTTGGGAGAGTGATTATTTTGTTATTTAGAAGGAAAGACTTGTTGAGCATACTATATGCAATAAATCGGATTGCAAATTTAAAACTATAAGATGCCTTGTTTTTTTGGTTTTTTAATTATTTAATGATGAGCCTTTTCACTATACAAACGCATAAATCCAGCTACCTATGACGAAAAGAATGGTAGTAATATCACAGGGTATTTAATTAGGGCCAGAAGAAAAGAAATGAGGAACAAATACAATTTTTATTACGAAAATTTATGCAAAAATAATATAACACCAAATGTCACCCATCAAATAAATCAACAAAGGGTGGAGCATAAAAATTACTAGACCGTGTTTATTCTAGAGACCGTGCAGCTCTTCCATCTCTACCGTGGGGCAACCCCACGTCACCTGCATTAATGTGGCATGTTCGTTACACTCCTATCAGGGTGCCGATTCTTAAATTTTGTAAGAAAGATCGCACGGGAACGGTCCCTCCTTGACATCGACCAATAACGCATTTTAAAGCTATCACGGGTTATCCGAAACCTGTCTGACCACAACCGAACCTCAACCGATTGCCATGTATCGAAGGAACGTTCGTACACTTCCATATTCCATACATCTCTAAGCAGGAGAACGGGCGCTCTATAAAAACGAGTCAGCTTTGCGCGAGCACCGTACAAGCTTGGCAGCTTCTGAGCCTTCTTATTGGTCGAAACGAAGGATGTGAACGTTCCCATTCTCTGGAAATTCAAGAAATAGCACCCTGGTGTTCTTTCAGGCGGTCCTGCCCAGTCCTTGTCAGCAGTCCAATCTGTCCAATGTCCTTTCAAGATTCAAGGAGGATGAAAGCATTACATAAGTATGTCCATTAAAATACAAAAGAGAACAACAAAAACATGTTAAATATTAAAGTACCCAAATTAAATGAAAAAATTGAGTTGTAAGTTTATTGCAGTTCCAGTTTCAGATCAAAATATTATTATTTATTTATTTGGGAAACTTGATTGAGTACTTCTTTATAGATTATTAAACTATTTACCTAAATCTTTTTATCTTTTAGAATTATACAATACGTCCCCTATATCTAAAAAATTCTTGCAATCTCTTGCCAAAAGAAGGTTTAGAACAGGTGTTTCACTGGTTGGGTTGCTAATTATGATAATCAAATTATCTGCATAATACTTATTAGTTTCATTGTCTTGTCATCTTAAATTAAGATAACTGTCGCGAATGGTAGGTACAAGATAATAAATTAATTTTGTAAGTTTTAATATTGCTTAATGCAGCAGGTTTTTTGCATTTATTTTGGGTCAGATTTATATTGGTTCTGTTAAGACAATTCAAAAATAAATTTATTAAATATTTATGATTGTCGATATCGAACCTAACAAAAATTATGGGTAAGGACTAGTCATTTTCATCATCATTTTAGTTATAGGATTAGAGTCCTCTAGAATCACAATCTCCATCAATACTGGGCAGTAAAATATTTAATCACTTAAAGAAAATCTAAACCGAATTCTTGTTAAAGAGAATATTTATAGTTTAAAACAGTTTTTTGATCGCACTGACTGGTGATGGGATTTGTGTGATATAGCTCGTCATAGTGTTGGTCTTTCTTATGTATTTGTATTGTATTGTCAGATTTTTTCGACTCCGACCAATAGAATTGGAGAAAAGTCGGTCACAAAGATTTTTTCAAAATGGCGGACGGTTCCCGAGGTGTGGGGGAAACACAAACTTGGGAGGTTTTTTCCATACTCAGATAGCAATTTTACTGTACTATTGTTAGTCGGCTAACCAACTGGACTAGCGAGGCCGGTTAATGTTTTCAGAAAAATATGATTTTTCGGTACAGAAATGTCAAACTCATGCGGTTCTGACGTGTTTGATGATTTATTTCTTGTTAAGAGAAAAAAAAAATTTTTCATAGCATATAAAATTTGCTCAAAAAGATAACTCACGGAGTGCATGCACCATTCCAAGAAGACACTTAGGTCGTTTTTTTGTTCGTTTTTAAGATTGTAGGAATTAGCAATAAAAGTTTTTATGTTGTGTCGTGGACAAAAAAAAGTAATCTAAAAACTTGGGTCAACAAAAAAAAACCAAGGTTATCGTCTCCTGATGATGCTAACGTTGTTAGCGAAACGCGCGTCGAGTGCAAAAAAGTGTAGTTTTGGTTTGTGGAAAACAATCATAACTTTGTTTTAGTGCAAATAAATTCCCAACATAGTTAAAAACTTGGGTTGCAAAAAAAAGGGTCATCATTGTAAGACTAACTAAACTATTAACTTGTTGTGTGTGTTGTTTTTTATTTCTTTGAATGTAATTGATTTAAGTAAAACTTTCAGTCCGATCCAAATTTAGAGGAGGTTTCAGGAAATAAACCGACTAAATGAAAACCGACTTGGGAAACATATTTATTATTATTTGAAAGTCGTAATTTTCATTTATTCCACATTTTTTCGCCAAATGTAATTGACTTTAGCTGTGATTCATTTTCTTGAAATATGTGTGAAAATTCATTTCAGGAAATATTGAAATTTTATCTACTTTACTATTAGCAACAATTTAAGAATTTCAACCTTCAACTGATTTTGTTCTGAGAAATTAGTACAAAAATCAGTACAACTACTACTGTCCTGATAAAATCAGTACGAATGGTCACCTTACTTTATAATAACTAACTAGAAAAATGTATCTATTTTCTTTCCCAGCCGGGCCTATAAAAAGAATACGGGACTGGACATAACATTTTTCGTTTACAAAAATAGATTAAAAATTAAATATATAATCGCTGTTGAAGTTAATTAATTCGAAAACCTGATTGTTGATCAAACGAAAGAAACACAAAAGTAACCCAATTGTATATAGATAGCAGTGGCGTACGAAGAAATTGTTCCTGGGGTAAGGAGGGGGGTTAAGTAACAGAATAGTTTGAGATTATCAGTTTATTGGAGATTTTTGAGAAATGTTCAACCTTTATGAGTTGATTTTTGGTGGCTCTGATCATTTTACCTATAAAAAAATGGGCTCCATATTAATAAACCGTGACCTTTTTGTTCCTAAAGAAATCCTTACCGACTGACATTTTTTTTATCATATTTGTCAAGATGACCAGGATAAGGCAAACGACACATGGCTTATACGTGTTCCGCAAACTAATTTAGCCTTTTCTTGCCATTATTTTATTTTTCAACAATTTTTTTAGCCTCACGAGAAATTCTTGGGTAAAGGTGACGTCAAGGTCACATGGTTGGTGACTTGAGAATTAAACTAAGGTTTGGTAGGTGCATATCTCTAGAGTACCGCTTAGTTAAACTGTCACGCACAAGACATTTAACAGTGGTTTTTGTTTTAAATTTGGCATTGTATAAGATAACTTGATTAATGCCAAAATTCCAGGGCTAGATTATCTTGTAATCTGCAATCTGCAAGAGTTCGGCAAGGGTAACACCTAGGTTTGAGTAAAATCTTTGAAAACTACGAAAGAAAATATACATTTAATAAAGGCATTCATTTCTTGATTAATTTTATTAATTATGGATGAAAAACTGAAATAAAACTTTGAAAAAAAACAAACTATTGTGTGTGGAGGAAAAAAATCAAAAAATTGAATTGTTGCTTTCGAAATTTGCACTACAAAGGCAAGGTTTTTTGTATATGGCGAAAGGAATATTTCTTAACAGTAACAGCAAGAAATATGTTTAAAGATTTTAATTGATGCCAAAGAAAACCTTACAAAAATTATTCCTGTCAAAGAAATATATGTTTTGCTATATCTAACAAAGCCCTGTATTTGCCTCGAAAACGCCGATCGAAGATTCGCTATTCCAATAACTGTTACTGATGAAAAGGATCCTTTGGCGCAAATACATTATGCCGTTGATTTATGACTAAAGTTTTTAACTAAGACCATCATGTCAGAAAAAGACGTGTCTTTTAAAAGAAAAACTTTGCTCTTCTTTGAATGGCTTATGTTTTTTGTCTCAAAAGGTGTGTTTTTTCCTCAAAATCATGATGATATTATTTCGAAAAACATAGTTTATTTTGTGAGACACAGTTTCGGCTACTAAAAAATTGGTTAAACTGATAAATAAGGGCTTTGAAGAGTGTAAATATATTTCTGCATTTATTTATAGATTTATACAAGGCGTTTGGTTACGTGTCTCATGATATCTTAGTAGATAATTTGGATTTGTATAGATTTACTTTTAGCGATAAGGAACTAGAAATTTGAGAAAAGAAATCAAAGTAAGTACACTTATATGTCTATGATAGGTTGCCTTTTCAACTTGGAGTAGCGCAAGGATGAATGAATTAATTGAATTAAACTGAATCTAAAATTTTAGGCAGCTTATATATATTAAAGCAAAATTATTGTAATTAAAGTCAATGTTTTAGTTTGGTATCAACCGAAATTTATCTGTTTTTCTTTTTTTCTGTGCGTTTAATTGGTATCTTCTGCTACTTTTTTAAAATAATGAGAAAAATTAAAAAAAGTCATCCAAATTTATGTCAAAAATGCGACTTATTAGATTTTACTCGACTATCAGTGTATTTGCAGTGCAAAACGTTTTGTTGGTACTTTAATTAGTACCTTGTTGTGCTTTACTTGAACTGTTGTGGTATGGTTGACATTTATTGTAATGCTTTATCTAAATGTTATGGTAATATTTTGTCAGTTTAAAAATTTAGTAGATGTATTAGGTTACACATTTCAAGGTTAGCACTCGCTACACATACTTTGAAATTTGGAACAATTTAGGAGAATGTGTTACTGTTTTCCTTGAATTTTCTTGCCAGATTTCAAAAATAAGTATAGGTATTGTTTTTTCGTAGAATCGGTTTAGAGACCTACCCAATTAAGAAAATAACAGAGCTTTTAAAAAATATATTTGAGAAATTAAATTAAAAATAGGTGATACTGAAGTAGAGTTTCCTTGTTAGCCAATAGAAGTTTAGCTAAACGATGCATAAGAAAAAGTCACTACGAACGGAAGTTAAGTCTTTAGTGAGTTGTTTGGTGAAAAAGGTGTCCAAAATTCCATTATATATTCCGACGTTTCCTTTTACTTTTAATACAAAGTTATTTTTGCTACTATGTTTCAAATCTTATTAAGTATGGTTTGACAGACATAAACAATTTATAGGTACTTACATAGGTATAAAAAAAAACTTGATTTCCTATAAGACATAACAATAAAAAAGTATATGATCATGTTAAATCCTAAAACCCACACATACTTCTTTTATAACCGTCGTTTGTAGGTCTTAAAGTCGCTAAGGCGAACAAAAAAAAACGCGACTTTTTACCAGTAAAATATTTCATTCTTAGTGTGCGATAATTTCTATCCCGTGAGATTTTTGATGAAGGATTTTTGTGACTATGTGGGATTGATAGCTCTTTAGTCACACAATCAAGTGTTACCGGGTGCTTTGTTCGCATCCGTGTAGAAGAGGTTGATATGACGTCATCTTTCAAGATGGCAGCCAAAAATCATAAAATATTCAACTTTCGCAACCGGGGCATGATTATACTCGATTCCATATAATTCGAGAACGGGGATTCCGAAAAATTCACTTTGAAGGTCATCCGACCTTAAATGACCTTGAAAATTGCAAAAAAACCGATATTCTTGTCATTTTGTATTCAAAATATCTTAATAATTCGAGGTTTTGACATTCCAAATTCGATCCTTAGAGTTTGATCCAGACAGTAAAATTAACACATTGCAAAAATAATATACTAAAGGGCGCTATTAAAGCAAAGAGGACCAAATTTGGTAAAACAGAAAAGAAATGCAAGTCCAATAATACTGTTAAAAAAAATTGGTTCAGCTATGACGCTTTTCAATATGGCGGCTGAAATAAGTGACATATTGTCATAAGCGTAATTTCCAATAATTACAAAAAGTAATATTTAATAACATAATTCAATCCGCGACGTGTTTATGTGTTAAAATCACATACTCTCAAGACAGTTACCTATGTGCAACGTTTAAGGATAAACTCGCGATTCAATAACCTAGTGCTTTAATTATTAATTTATTATTAAGTATAAACTTTTCGTATTTTACAATAACTAACTATCCTAACATCCTAGTTCAACGAAAGGTCGGAAGGTCCTGTTGAATGAACTATCAATGTTAGAGTAGGTTTATAAAAACGTTTCAGAGAGGTTAGGAGTGAGTTAGTAGTGATTCGATATTTGAGAGTAAAGAGTTAACCCAAGACATAAGCCGCTCAACATGATGAAGAAAGTGTGTGTATTTTTAATGTAAGTACTATTTTATTTATTATGTATTTTATTATTATACAACCATTTATTTAAATGCGTGTATTATTCATACTAGTTGCGTAGTTGTGTAGCTCTAAGGAGCGTCACGACAATATCAAAATGGCGACATATAACCACATTTTATTTTATCCAATTTCGTAAAAAAGCAAAAATGACAAGGTGGCTATCAATTCGTGTTGAATTCATGACCTTGATTGACTTTGAAAATAGCATGTACAAGTCAAAAACCAGCATTTTGTAATGTTTTTTCCAATTTACCACTATGCAAAATCTTTAAGCGCCGGAGATGAAATTAACATCTTAGCCATAAACAAACATTTCATTTTAAACCTCCCTACCATTTTTTTTTATATGGCGTCCCAGATGTTTATGCTATGCCCCGGTAAAAATGACCTATATGCCTGTCGTTTTTATTAAGTTTCAGAACTTCTACAAGGATGCGGTGGACATGAATGTGTGACTAAATAGCTGTTAAATCCTCATCCTTGAATTTTATTATGAATGTTAATAAACAAGTTTAGTCATGCCCTACTGGCATAATTAAAATTTTTTATGCTTTTTCGATCGCCATATTAAAAAATGGTATCTAAAACCACTGGTCCAGTATTTGGTAATATATATATATATAACTTTTGCCAACTCTCTTATAGGTTATTTAAGGGACTTTGTGGGCTAGACAAGTAAGGAGAACATAACGACATGCATATAGGTCAATGTTACCGAGGTATAGCAAAACATCTGGGATGATATATGAAAAAAAATGGTAGGGAGGTTTAAAATGAAGTGTTTTTTTATGGCTAAGGTGTTAGTTTGATTTCCGGCACTTAAACTTTTTGCATACTGGTAAATTGGAAAAAACATCACAAAAAGCTGGTTTTTTACTTGTATATGTTATTTTCAAGGTCAATCAAGATCATACATCCATTAAACTTTTTTTTTCATAGTAAGCGGCGATAAGTCAATAAGAATTAATGGCGGTCTTGTCGTTTTTGTTTTTTTTTTACAAAATTGGATAAAATAAAATGTGGTTATAGGTCGCCATTTTGATATATCAGCTGCCATATTGAAACACGTCATAGCTGAATCAAATTATTATTGCACTTGACCCTCTTATCTTTCTTACCAAATTTGGTCCTCTTCGCTTTAATAGTCGATGAAAAGCGCCCTTTAGTATGTTATTTATGTTATGTTATTTACTGAGGCACTTTTTAAGGTCATGAAACTGCATCAAACTCTCGATATTGAATTGCACATACATGCCTAATAGTTTGAGATAGATTTGAAGTTTGATTGCAAAACCTCGAATTATTAAGATTTTTAGAAGAGAAAATGACAAAAATTTTGTTTTTTGCGATTTTCAAGGTCATTTAAAATCGGATGACCGTCAAAGTGGATTTTTTGGAATCCTCGTTCTCGAATTATATTCGGTTGCGAAAGTTGTATTTTTTTATGATTTTTGGCCGCCATCTTAAAAGATGTCGTCATATGAACCTCTTCTACACGGATACGAACAAAACACCCGGTAACACTCGATCGTATGACTAAAGAGCTATCAATCCCACATAGTCACAAAACTCCTTCACTCAAAATCCCACGGACTTACACATACCCCTTCACTATCTATATTATTAAACTTAGCGTTAAAGTACCTTTTTACCGAAAGAAAATCAAATTAATGAATTATTTGTCGTTCAGTGTTTACTTTATTTAATTTTTGTAAAAAAACAATGCCGGAGCTGGTTTCAAATGTACCTAGTGGAGGATAATCAGACTTCGAGGAAATATTAAACTTCAATGCATCAAGCCTAAATCAAGTTTTGTAGTTTGTGTAGCTATTTGGGGGAACTGGCCGCGTCGACCAATAGGATCCGTCCGTTTCAGGAAAATTATTTTTTTCTCCCTGGTTTCAAGAAGTGCTACACTGCAGAAATTTTAGTTTCCAGGGTAGTATTTTAATTACGATCTTCACAGTCTCAGAAGATTTCTGCGGCCTAATTCTTGAATCTCGAGAGAAGGAACGATCAATTCCGGGGAATGATTCTATCCCTCGAAAAAAAGATGGTTTTTCTTCAATACTCTTCGAAACTTTAGATTGAAAAATATACATTTTACGCGCATGCTTGTCTGAGAAATGGGACCGATCCCTGACTTTGGAGTCGGGGGGCACGAACACCCAATTTTTAATAGTGGAATGAGCGATCACCGCTCAAGAATACGAAATGCGTTCGACTTGGGATCATTCGACACAAATCTATGTCGTTTCCTACTCAAGAATTAGGGCCCTGGGCACAATAGACTCACTTAAGGGGATGGTTAAGCTTTTGTAAGAGAGATAAAACCACCAGTCCCATACAACAGCGTCGCAGGCGAAAAATTTTGAAATTCAATCAGGAATTTGCTCAAAATATTTTATTTTCTTAAATCTCATTTTAAGCTTGATGGGAGGGGGGTGGGGCTTAAACCACTTATACCCCTTAGTTTTACGGAGGCCTACTTGCCAAGCAACAGGTTCTTAAATCAAGACAATCATTCTCTCCGGAATAACGAAACAGCTGTTTGAAAGTTTGAGACAATGACGTATGTGAAAAATAAAATATAGACAATGGAAGTCCCAAACACAGAGTTAATTTCAACAAAACAGCTATTGAAAGAATTATTGTTATCTTGTTTCAAGGAAATCTCGACCTTAAACCAAAGAATCCAAGAGGGGGGGGGGGCACGTTTTGTCTTTAGGCAAGAGATCTTTTTTTCAGTGTTAATATTATTTTCTGATAAGGTTTTTTGCTTCCTATGCTTATTATTTTTTTTTTTCAGAAATGTTTCCAGTGCGCAAATGATCATCGACTTCATCAAAAGCTATGTTTATCTAAGGAATTTAGGGAGAACACCACGCCAACAAAACTGCAGCAATGACTGAAGTAGCAGGCCTTTTGGAAACCCATCAATTTACTTCGCCAAAATTGTTCACTTCTTCGACTTCAACCTCCAGCCCCTCCCCAACAGGACACGAATTGGTGAGTTAAGCAAAAAAAAACAAAAAATCTACAGATTCTTTAGGTTCTCAGCAAACACATCTGTTATATTAACATATTTCCATAAATCTAAAGTAATTTTTGACTTTGACACATAAAAAAAGTTTTCATAAAATTTACGTAAAAATTACATAACATAACTTATGTTTCTTTAATTACATTATGTTTACGTAATAACAAGGAAACTTTGAGCATGGCATTATGCAGAACATTAGGAGTATATAAATATTATATACACAATATGACTTTAATTTTACATAAATGTTGCACTCCAATACGTAATATTTATGTAATATTAATGTTATAAATTTATATAGTAGTTACATAAAGAGTATGTTACTTGTAAGAGATATAAATATAATGTAAAAAAATTTTCCCCAATTTTACCTTTTGATTTACTTTCTAGTTACTAGTTAATCGAAATATGCCATTTCCCAATTTTTTGTTGCCATGTATTATTCACGTCATTTTAATTACATATTATTTACGGAAAAAGTAGGAAACTTTGTGCATAGCATTATGCAGAACATGAAAGTTACTTTTTACCTTTTGTTATGACTTTTACGTAATATTTACGTAACGGTGTTGGCTGGGTTCTTTTTAAACCCCAAAGCGAATGCGAAAAAAGAGAGGTGTTACAAGTTGGACCACTATATGTATATTTGCGCATGTAGCTCTCGAACTAGTGAACCGATTTCGATGCGAGTGTTTTTGGCTATGTTTGATAAAAATAAACTTAATAGTTCCAGAGATTATACGCTTTCTACACACACATGCCAAGGAATTTGAGATATGATGACAAATATGCATTAGTGTAACTTCTAAACCGTTCACCCGATTATGATGAAATTTGGTTTGTCGATGTAGATGTAAATATAGATGTAGATGTAGGCACTTGTTTATTTTTGTTTCATCAAGTAAAAATGGGGGCGGGGCAAATGTTACTTAACCGAACCAATGTATACTTTGTCTAGTTCTTCAAAGTTATTATTTTAACTAATTACACAGATGTTCACGCGCGTGCTCATAAAATTGTTCGTACTAAAAATTTTTCTTGTGAACGAAAAAAAAAACAAAGGCAAAGCTGTGTAATTTACTCGGAAATTTATCTTTTATTTTCTCTTACAGCCGGCCATTAAAATTACGTAAGGTAAATCTTCTTCATAAAAGCGATCATTTAACATTTTATATAAAACTTTTTTCTTGCAACCTCACTTTTTTTAAAAATAACAATAATAGTAGAGAGCTAAAAGGTTAGCAGGTTTCTGAAATTGCAGTATTAATAGGACAAAAATATATTGATAATATATGTCCCAAATACACATTAAATGATTTGATGGGGTCTATTGAGGCTCGCTTTTGAGATTGTTTCTACTATATTAAGCCCCTCAAAGAGATTTGCATCTTGTTTTGGTAAAGCATCATTCTAGTAACAGTCGCCAGTGTTTAGTCGCCCAAAAGTATCTGCTTTGTACTGGAAATTTCTAACGGTTCTCGATAAGCATCTATAGGATTCAAGAGTCTTAAGGGCTGCTGTAAAAAAAGTCGAATGTTTAAAAAAAGTGATTACGTTTTTTACTGGGTTTTTTACAAATCCCGTTTTAAAAATATTTTTGCAGATTTTCACTCATGTAGGTATTGGAAAAAAGTGAGGACAGGGACTAAGTTAAATTAGGGCAAAAAATGTGATACTTCGAACCGTGGTAAATGATTTTTTAGATATTTACTGCACTGCAAAATAATACTATTTACTCGATGAGAATAGTTGCTCTTGTCTGATTTTTTGCCTCATCAAACTTAACTGAGATCACTATCATCCTAGGCAATCAACGCAATAAGAAAGTATACCACAATTATGCCATGGGCACTTAGAAGTCTACATATTTTCTTGTTCAGTCATTCTTGGTGAATGACTAATCTGAAAATTTTATATCAGCAGCCTTTTTGTATCATTTTCAGAAATGTAGGGTGGTCTGTGATCTTCCTTGATTTATATCTCAGAAGAACTGTGTAGAACACGCTTTTCCACATTGCTTTGTAATTTTTATTTTTAATTATTTAAAATATTTACCTAATATCACCAGAGAATATTGTGACAAACAGTACCTTCATAATTTAATTGTATTTTGGTTAAACAAAATATACTGCTGGATGACTTCTTGGATTTGTAGAAATGTATTCTATATACAGATAAGAAGAGTACACGGGAAAAGGGGGCTCATCGACACTTTATCAATAATTGCGAATTTGTCACCCTTTTATAGTATTTTTACAATTCTATTGCCTGATACTGAAACTGCATGAAACGGACCTATATGAGTTACACGCAAAGAGTAGACTAAAATTTACTAAAACTCGTTCTCCTGTAAAAAAAAAATGTTGAATAGCCCCTTCTTCCCGTGCACCTTTCATATGAAAAAAAGTAAGCGCTTGAAAAAAAATTCCATAAAAAAAGCAAAACGTCAGCAGATTTAACATAAAAAAATAGGTAATCTTACTGCAAATAATACTGGGGAAAAATTTTGTAAAGTACTTCCATTAATTAAATCAAAGTCAAACAAGGAATATTTACTAAAATCAGCCTTAACAGTGGATATTATTTGTTTTCTGTCAGTGACCTTAGCCAGGGTTGCCAACTCTAAAATTGTAAATCTAGAAAAAAAAACACTTAAAAACCTGGGCAAAATCCGGACATTGCTGCAAAAATTTATTTAGCACTTTTTAAAATAACCAACTTAATCGTTCAGTCTTAAGTCTGCCGCAGGCGAAAATTATATAGTTCTAGAAAAAATATATAGTTCTAGAAAAACTTAATTTTTTTTTGAAAAATATTTATTAAAAAGTGGGTTGGGTTACATATAGTTTCAATTATAAATTTTTCGCCAAAATTACGTCGGCGCTGCGGGCGAAAATTTTGAGAACACTGTACCTATAAAAATCATATCTTCTTGAATGCATTAAAAATGCCATTTCTTTTTGAATGCTGTTCCTGACAAAAATTAAACTAAAATAACAACAATTAGTTATATTTTATACATGGTTTTCCAGGTTCCAGACTTTGCCAGGTTTTTTTGCCGGCTTATTTTACACTCTCCAATAAGCACATTAAAAAAATAGTAGTTTACTTAACTAGTGCGGAAAGTGCCACCCATAGCAAAATTATCCACACTTTTAAGTGCGAGTTAGGTACAATATTTTTTCTACTTGCTTGATTTAAGTATTCATTTAACCCAATAAAAAGAATTTGAAAAATGTTACTCTTTATTTATCGCGACTAAAATGTTTATTTAACACAAAAAAGATAATTTTTAAAAATATAGCAATATATTTATTTTTTATTTTTGGTTGAGTGTGAAAAAGTACCATAAAGTTAACTTTTCCGTACTAGTCCGGGGAAATCCGGACGGATGGCAACCCTACCTTAGCTCAGGAAATGTCGAATTGGTGTTTTGGAATCAAATAATCATCAGAATTGACTAAACATTGAATGAAAGGCTCATTTTGTAAAATAAAGCTGGGTTTACACAGACAAATAGAAATTAAAATAAAAGTTGATGTTATGGGAAACAGTGTAGGCGTTTATAAAGTAGAAACTAAAATAAGGAATGAAAATTAAAATAAAAAGATGGGCAACTATTAACTTTTATTTTTATCTGGAAACGGATTTGCGCATGCCCCATTAATGCAACAAACCTCACTTTTAATTGCTGTTGTCATTTCAGTGGGGGCTTTTTAGTTTTTTTTTGCATTTTTTGGTTTGTTTTTGTACAGTATAGCCATTTATTAGCGAATAACCAAAATATATTAGTTCAACCAATTGGTAATCTTTGATTTGTCATATGTCATTACCCCCTCCATCAATCGCCGATAAGGGTGGGTTATCGCGTTTTTAAAGTTATGGTTTTTCATAATAATAAGAAAGCCGTGTTTATTATCAAATAGGTACTATTTTTTTTATGAAAATTGCATGAAAATCTGTCCAGTGGTTCAGAAGCAAGTTAAATAAAAGCTTGTAATAAAAATATTGTGCAGAAAAAAGGGCCTTTTTCACTCATTCAATTATGGATTATCTGCACCTTGGAACTATCACCAAACTTTATCAGGGTTTTAGTTACAACGCGTAATCTACCGCATTCACCAGAACTACAAAAAAATTTGCACACGAATTTGATCGGTGCTACTGTAAGCTTCGGCTAACTAGTAGTACACGTTCGTCAAATGGTACCGTTCGCTCTGGTGAAATACATTGGCGCATTCGCCTAAGCCGCAACTTGAGCAAGAAAGTATAGAAATTAAATTCAAGGTATTGCCTTTTCTCTTTAGTTTAAGTAAGAGTTTATATTTAAGTGATTTTTTGGAGTTTAAGTTGAAGTTAATTTTTTATTATAATTTTCACACAGTACCAGGTAATAAAAAAGTCTTAGTTTGGGCAAATATCTTCAATACCATAAGAGGTACAAGATAAAATTTTTATAAATATAATGACCCAAATATTGCAGTTCTATTGGGCGATATGCACAGAATATGGACCTGGATTCGCTCTGTAAAGGCGCAATTACACAGACGAACGTGCTCAAACAAAAGCTCGTGCAAAAGATCTAAAATTTTTTGCGTGAAAATTTTTGTGAGCTTTTCTTTGAACATTTTGTTCGGGTAAATTTTTGGGCAAATTATTGGTATCTGTTTTGGAAACATATTTTTATAGATGAGAATAAATTAAAATTCACATCAGTGATCAGTGATCTCAATTCTTTAAAAAAATGGAACACCAACTTTTATTTTAAATTTTTGTGAAAAAAAGCCGACGGCAAGCGAAACATTATTCTTGGCTATCAGTTTTGTCACATGGATTAGGGTTACTTATAATATTTTTTTCTTAGGGTTTTTCCCGGATTTTTTTACCCGGGGGTTTTTTTGGATTTTCTTGCGAGTTTTTTTTATTTACAAGGGTTTTTTCCTAAATTCAAAAAATAACCCAGGAAAATTTTTCTTTTCTAAAAAAATTTTAAGTTTTTCAAATATCGGCAAAAAGCTCAAAAGTTGAACTTTTAAGCGATAATCCACGCCTCACGACTATGAGGAGTGGCGGGGAGGGTATTTTTTTTTAAAGATATTTTTGTAACTTTACTTTACCCTTAGCTTTGATTGTTTTTTTTTTCATTCCTCACACCAGATTTACCTAGTTAGTTTAAGGCCCCAACGGTTGCTTAAAAAAGCAAAAGGTTCATGAAAATTCTGAAGATAGATATTTACTGTCAATTTAATGTAATAATCAAGGTCGATTACTGACACTGAACAAACAATATGCAAAGGAGCAACATTCCGATTCAGAAGTCTAGTCTATTACTGCAAAATTATATTCTTTTAGACAATGGTCGGGATCGTAGGGTTGTAAAAGTGGGTAATAAACGGGTATTATTTAGACCGAACGTGCGTTTGTTCATATATTTGAGATTTAATAAAATGTATATAGGTTTTTTAATTTGACTTAATTATTATTGTAAAAGACTAATTTTAATTAATTATATTTTACAGGCAACAGCAATAAATATGTGCCAATTATTATTTTTTTTATTCTCGTTTTTTTACAACCCCAAAAAAGACACAAGTATACTGGCATATCCCCTATAAAAATCAGATCAATCGAAGTTGCTTATGAGGTAAAATGTGAATTTCGTCATCAAATCGTTTTTCCGTCGGAAAGCACTTAATTAAAAATACCTTGTTTTAAAACTTAGTCTTTCTATTTTCAGTTAAGTTCAATGAATTCCCATAAAACTATAAAATTTAAATTTGTAAGAAATTTCTATACCAACATTTCTTCAAACAAAATTTGCTTAACATTCTCTCCAAAATTTCCGTGAGCCTTTTTGTACGAGATTTTGCTCGAACTTTTCTTTGAACATTTTGCTCAAGAGGCTCGTGTAAATGTTTGTCGGCATTTCAACATCAAAGGAAAGTTTGTCTGTGTAAATGCGCCTTAAGAAATACTAGTTTTGGTATGAGCGATATGGTAGCCCTTTCTTCAGGCAGAAGGAGGCATTGGGAGGGCAACAGGACTTTTTCAAAATTTTATTTGTGGATTGTTGAAAACAGCATTAATCTATTCCTTCATTTTATTGTTTTGTTTTTAAATTACCGGTCACTAGTTGTTTTAGTGGAATGTTTTATTATTAATTGATTCATTTTGTTTCTTTATATCTTCCTTTCGTTCGACAGCTTTGTTGCGGCTTTTCTAATTTACATAATCTTTTGCATAATCGATGAAATAAAAATAGATAGAAGATTTTATGCTGTTAAATACAAGAATTATAACATTAGAGAATGCACTGGTTAATTTAATTGAAAACAAACAAATGAACTACCTATCCAGGGCCGGCTCCAGGGCCAAATTTTAAAACTGTTTTTTGATCTTTTCATAATTTCTCTTTTTAAAATGAATAAATAACCAACAGAGGCCTTAATTAACCATTTTATTTTATTTGTTTGAACAGTTCCCTGACCGATGTAATATTACATAGTAATTTTGTATCAAATTTTGTACGGTGAAAGTTTATAGTATTATCCTGAAACCATTTCACGGATTTTGCATAATTTTAAGTTTTTTACATAATTTTGCGTATCCTTAAAATGTTTAATTCACGGTAAAAATTATCGATAATTTTTAGAAACTAAATAAAAACAAGATCTATATATTTTTTGAAAAACCACGCGAATCGACTGTGGGGAATACCAGAAGCCCCCGATGTGCAAAATACTCTTAATTTTTGATGTGCGGTTTATCTGTTTAAGTAAAAGTTTTTATTATTCAAATTTACTCTTAGAGCCAAAATTACCTCTTTGGGTGTTAATTCAAATTCGCCAATAGCGCGGTCAGTGGATAGTTAAAAAGGAAGTTTTTTTAAAACATTAATACTATTATAGATAGGTATCAATAAAACCCAAAATTGCTAACACGATGGTTTAGAATATTAGATTTATAGGTAGTGATATAGTCTTGTATTTTGCTAAAAAAAGCAAGAAAGCACTTTTGAGTAAAACATTTGAAAAGCTCCGTATACTAATAAACGCCAAAAAAATTCATAGGGCGGCTACTTTATGGTTCTGCCCAAGCCGCAAAAGTTCTAAAGCTCGCCCTCAAGTTTTGTAGCGTTTTGTGGGCAATAAAATCTCATACCCTGTCAAAACTGTAACAAATAGATGCGTATACTCCTTATTTTTGTCAATTAAGTGCGATCTTTAACAACCACAGAACATATTTAATGGTTTTGAAAGTTAGCCTTGAATCAGTCACATTAATCTTCAGACAAATTGCGCTTACGTATAATGTCGAAAATTAAAGACACGCAGGATACGTCCTTTGGTATACTAAAACTGGTTTCGGCAATAAGTTGCGCCCGATGATCTCCCGTAGAATACCCTGACTTTCCCATCAGAGCAGCATCCGATGCAAAAAAAGTCATTAAAATCATTCAAGGCCACATTAGTAGTTACATCTAATAATTCTTTTGGTACGCCACTGCTCTAGTAACTACATTTAGTATGTTTTCACATCGAACTCAATACGTATTGAAAAGATTGTCTTCTTTTGCTGAGAGAGCGTGATATATATGGAAGAACAAGATGCTTGATATTCGATACGTAATTGAATAAGATGTGAAAACGTACTAAAGTCCATTCATAAAGAAGAGAGAGTAATAAAACGATTTAAAACCCATTTTCTCGAGCGTACCATTGGCGTAGGTGTTTTGCCATCATTTAAATTTAAAAAAAAATAGAAAAAAAAACAGCAGTTAAAAATATATATTATATTTTAACCTGATAGTGAAATTGTTTATTATGCGTGTTCTGTTTTTGCAATTTATGCAGTATGTAGATAATGCCATAATTGTTTCAGGTGCATAATTAGAGGATTAAGTTTAGTGAGGGTTAAATAACAATGTAATCAGTAATAGTAATGGACAACGCCAATTACCATTCCAGAAACCTTGAAAAAGTACCAACCACAGCATGGAGAAAAGCTAATATTTGTAAGTGGCTTACAGAAAAAACCATAAATTTTGAGGCAGATATGGTAAAAAATGAACCACTATCATTGGTAAATAGCCACAAAGAAAAATTCAATAAGAAAGTTGTCGATGATATGGCTGAAAAACTAAACATAACAGTATTAAGACTGCCGCCTTACCATTGTGATCTTAATCCAATAGAATTAATATGGGCTCAAATAAAAGGGTATGTAGCAAGGAATAATACTACCTATAAATTAAAGGATGTGGAGGTGCTTTTTCAAGAATCAGTTAAAAAAATAACTGCAGATAATTGGCATAAATGTGTACAACATGTTTTAAAAGTAGAAGAGAAAATGTGGAAACTTGATTGTTTAATCGAAGAAACTGTGGAACCGTTAATTATTTCTTTGGAAGAAAATTAATCTGAGTAATTTATTCCTATTTTATTTTTGACTGGTTTTAAAGAAACGTATCTACCTCCATTTCATTTTAATTATTTTTGTAGTTATAATAATTGACAACTGTAACATTTTTTTTTATGTACCAACCATTTGTTTAGCCTTAATTTAATTTTTAGGTGCGCTTATTAATTATAGTTAAAACGCCAATCCGTTTTTTTATATATATTATAATATTATTTTAATTCCTAAAATGTATTTTTATTATTTAATTTATAAATTTTTTCTAATAAAGTAATTTATTTTATTAAATTTCATACAACTTTTTACATATTTACTATTTTCTTCACTAATACCTACATACCACGGTACTTAAAATGTAAATTACCCCCAATTGCGGCGCCTATGAGAATAGTTTATCGCTTGCCTTCTTTTGTTCTTGGTTTTGGGTTCTACTGTATTCTCCGGTAGAACAGGGTGAGGTCTATAAAAATATAATGAGGTACATTAGAAAATTTTTAAAAGAGAAGAAAAAGTGATTTATCACTCAGTACAAAATTTATCCAAATTTGCATTTTTATTACTCTGTCTTCTTTATGAACAAACTTTAACTGTTATTTTTACCAAATTGTTGTGGGGCGCCAATTGTATACCACAACTAAAACGACAAAAACTAAAAATTACTTTTTGCTTCGACAATAAGTTCCGCCCGACGATCTTCCATAGAATACCCTGTAGGTCCACCATGACTCTCCCATCAGTGCAGCATCCGACAGAAAAAAGTAATCATTAAAATCAATCAAGGCCACAGTAGTAGGTGCATCTAATTATGACCTTGCTGCAGCCAACAATAAAATAGACATATCACACCGTGAATAATTGCAATTGCACACCGGCATAATTTTTTCTCGATAATTAGTTGTGTGTCATGTCCTATAATGATGACGCGAAGGTAATATGTTAAAAATGTAATCTAGGTAACAGTAAAAAACGATGCAACAATGGTGCGTCTGAGAAAAATATGAATCGATTTAGAAATGGCGGCATTATACTTTACTTGTAAGCAACACCTATAGACTAGCCAGCCATGGAAATGCCAAAACAAAAGATATTGTCTTAGCTCCGGTCTTTTGCATATTGCGAAATTTTATAGAATAAATTCGGTCAGTTTCGGCCAGCTTCGCGGCTACGATATACATCTTCAATCAATAGTCTAGCCAGCCATGGAAATACCAAAACAAAAAATATTGGATTAGCTCCGGGCTTTTGCACATGAGCGAAAATTTATCGATTCGATCAGTTTCGGCCAGCTTCGCGGCTACGTCATACGTCTTCAATCCAGACGAGGCCATTTTTGTTATTTATTTGTTTTAATTCGGTTTTTTCCTTTGCGCTGAGCATATTTTTTACTGTTAAAAATTAGATAAAAGTAGGTTAAAAGACGCTGTTGCATAAAAAAGATCCTGAGTTTATGAAGAACTTCAGACAACGAAAGAGGAGCGATACCATTGGTGGTCTAAAGGATGGTACTTTTTTTTGCGTGTGTCCGAAACATTGAGCGGTCAATTGACCACTGACTAAAACTCTTCTGGTAGTCTGATTTTAACCAAATTTGGCAAAGATCGCTGTACCCCCAAATAAGGGTGGTAGTGCGAATAAACACGATCGACTAGCGAAAAAGTTGTTGATCGGGCCCTTATCTTTATCCGGTTTTGATCAAACTTGGCAGAAATGTAAACGTAAACTTGGTATAAAAATTTTACCACCCTCACCCCCCAAATAAGGGTGGTAGAGCGAAAAAACATAATGACCATCAAAAAAGTTGTGGACCGGGCTTCGGGACTTTATCTTTATCCGATTTTGACCAAACTTCGCAGAAATGTAACCGAAGTGCACTTTGTGTAAAAATTTTGCCGCCTCACCTCCCAAATAATAGTGGTAGAGAGAAAAAACACGATTGATAAGGGTAAGAAACACCAACACTGAACGACACAATGTAGGGGAACGTGGGTCAAAACCGGGCACAAGGACAGTTGTGAATTGTGACGGGTGAGATTTTCTGTCGTTTCTGAAGAATCGCGACTTTGTGACATAACTTCTCTTTATTATAGTCAGTAAGTAACATGCTTTGTCAATGCCAATTTAACCTTTTCGGACAATAAAGCCACTATCTGCGACCCTCTTCTGACTTTGATTTTTCCTTTTATTAATAATTTAGATATTTGTCTTTTCTCAAAAAATGGCAAACTACTTAAGTTTAAGTTTACGTCTTTTGATGGCCTATAAAGTTCTTCTAAGAACCAAAAAAATATTTTTATATTGTTAAAACTTCCCAAAGACAAAAGGAATTTTGTAAAACAATTGCTATATCACTAGTGGGTGGTACCGGCGCGCTGCTATTTTGTTTTTCATGGCCATAGCGTAATTTTACATTCCTCTTAATGACCTGGACCTCTATTTTGATTCTCACGCAAACGCTGTAAAAAGTTCTTGCATAATATTGCACAAATATAATTTATCTTTATTTTGTTTTATAATAAGTTAAATATAAAACTTAAGACCACAGGATGTTTGCGTTTTACACAAACGGAAATTAATTGATGCTAAAGAAGAAATTAAAAATATTAACTGTAACCATTCGATAAGTATACTTTTTCAACTCAAAAAAAGTTGCTTGCAAAATTTAGGTCATGTTTAACTCTTTACATGAGCTGCGAATACAAAGGCACTTCTTTTACACTTATTCGTTTATAAGCTGGTGTCTTAAACATCTAATATTTTCTTACGTGAAAAATGACAAAAATCTCGTCCAAAACTTTGCACTCCTGGATAGTGTACGTATTACGGGAGCTGCATTACCTCGTTGCTAATCGTCTGAATGATAAAGCTTTGAGAATTATTTGAGGGAGCTTTGATACAATTCAAATAACTTTCATATTTTTAAATGACTAGGATACAAATAGAAAACTAGTTCAGAATTTAAATGAGAAAGAAGTTCTTTTGGCTTCGCGTTTATTTACTCGTTTTTTTTTTTAAATATTTAATGCTCTTATTGGAAATCTTTTTTAAGACTCTGTACTTACAAAAATCACCAATAATTCAAATTGTTATGTTAATGCTATTGAAATGCTACTAATATCATAAATTAATAAGAAAGTGTGTGTGTTTGTTTTTCAATCACGCACAAACGGCTTAACCGATTTGGTAAGAAGATAGGGTGTGACCTGTATCGAACATAGGCCACTTTTGACACTTTGCCCAATGACCGCTGTCAAATGACGTTATTTCTGGATACTCCGAGCAACGCCGCGGGTCGACCGCTTATATAAAGGATATTTTTTAAAGAGTTTTTAGAATGAAAAGGAAGATAACGTGAAATTTCGTTAAAGAAAACATAACCCTTCTGTGCGGTCAGTGCGTGGTTTGAATTTTGTTGATTTTTTCTTTTTATTTAGTATATTTAGATAGAAAATGTTGAAATACAATTAGTAATTAGGCAATGGAGAAAAATATGCGTTTCCACAAAAGCAAAATACGAATTATATAGGGTGGTTCAAAAAAAACGGACTTTTTTGATTGTCTATTACGTAAAAAGTACCTATCCGATTTAAAAAAATTTGGTCCCTTTGAAAAGCCAAGACATCGGAATTTTGGGATCTGATGTCAAAGTTGACATTTCGTACAAGTCCAAGATGGCGAACAATTTTTAAAAATAGGTATTTTTGCCCCCAAGCAAAATTTTGGTGTGCACCACTGGTGCAAAAGTAGAAATATATTTCGAGAACCATGTCCTTCCTTAGTTTCCTGATGTATCGCTTGTTAAAATCGGGTAAGAAATAAGAAAGTTATGAATTTTTCAAATAAGTTCGTTTGGCAAGCCTAATTTAGACAAAGAAAAAACGCATCATTTTTGCTTGGCTATGCTTTTCGATGTATTCGCCCGATTTTAATAGCGCTGACCATTCTGAAAAGCCAAGGTTTCAAAATTTATTAGTTTTTTTACAAAATTGATATTTTGGAAAAATTCAAAATGGCGGACACTTTTAGAGAGTAGGTTGTTTTGAACTCTCCTGCAAATTTTTGTGGGCGCTCCTGGTTTAAAAGTTAAATTTACGTGTAAAGCCTTATCATTTCCTAGTCCACCAATGTGTCGCTAATAAAGATCGGCTAAGAAGTAATAAATTTTCAATTTATTTAAATGGGTGCTTTTGGTAACTAAATTCATTCTGGCTAAAAAAACATCATTTGATGCGAAACGCACTTAAATAACCTAATGCATATTTTCCTTACTTCTTACCCGATTTTTACAAAAAATACATCAGTAGACTCGGGACTGATGAGGCTTTACACGTTAAATTTAACTTTTGCATCAGTGATGAACCACCTTTTTTTTGAAATGTCAATTTTGCATAAAAAGTAATAAATTTTAAAACCTTGGCTTTTCGAAATAGTCAGCACTATTAAAAACGGACAAATACACATCGAAAAGCAAAGCCAAGCAAAAAACTTTTTGTTATTTGACTGAATTAGGCGTATCAAACGCATTTATTTGAAAAAGTTATAACTTTCTTATTTCTTACCCGATTTTAACAAGCGACACATAAGGAAACTAAGAAAGAATATAGCTCTCGAAATATATTTTTACTTTTGCCCCAGTGGCTCATACAAAAAAATTGCAGGGTGGTCAAAACAACCTACTTTTAAAAAACTGTCCGCCATTTTAGATTTTTCTGAAATGTCAATTTTGCCAAAAAAATTTGAAATTTTAAAACCGTGGGTTTTCAAAATGGTCCGCACTATTAAAAACGGACAAATAAAAGCTTTTTTTATCTGTGAATTATGCTTATCAAACGCACTTATTTGAAAAAAACAAGCGATACATCAGTAAACTCAGGAGAAATGGGGGTCAAAAATAACTATTTTTTAAAATTGTCCGCCATCTTGGATTTTTACGAAATGTCAATTTTAACACCAGATTCCACAATTCTAATGTCCTGGCTTTTCAAAATTAGCAAAATTATTAAAATCGGACAGGTGGTTTTTAAGTAATAGACAATCAAAAAAGTCCCGTTTTTTTGGCCCACCCTTTATATTTGCGCAAATAAATCCTTATTTGATTCCCTGACTGCGCAGTCGTACAAATAATGATAACTCGGAAAAATATAATTTTAAGTGTTCCAGAATGTCCGTGTAAAATATTTTTTCATAAACTTCTCTAATGCCTCTTCTTGATAGTTGTCAAAAAACTACAGAAACCATTATGTCTTGTGACTTTATTCCTCTTTTATCAGGCTTATCTCGAGTCATTTTAATCACCACTTCATTAGCATAATTTCCTATTAACTTCATGGAGCACTTTGCAAATACATCGTCGCTCAAGTGAGCAAATTCCATTTTACTTTTATTACTGTCTGACCATCGTATACCATGCTCAATGAAGTCTCAGTTCTCACGCTCATAGAATCTATAGGCACTTTACTTTCAATAGTGGATTTTTTGCACCGATAGAAAATAGTCCGATTAAACTAAACTGGTGAGCAAATGAACAAAAATATTTTCTTACAGAATATACATTTTGAACTACGGTTTTCACTGGCTTATAAATCGATCCTTTGGGTTTTTACTAGGGGTAAGCAAAAGCTTGTGTAATTTGACATTTGGACATCTTGTCTTTTAATTTTTGACCAAGTTTGGTAAGTGCGAGAATTGATAGAAACGAAGG
The DNA here is from genome assembly GCA_963921995.1 of Oxystoma pomonae. Lineage (NCBI taxonomy): Eukaryota > Metazoa > Arthropoda > Insecta > Coleoptera > Brentidae > Oxystoma > Oxystoma pomonae. The sequence continues at coordinate 25,020,035 of OY998168.1, forward strand.
TGGAGCTGATTTTTTCTTTTGATTATAAAGCGTTACCTAAAATCTAAAAAATTATGTCTTGGATTTTGGATAAGTTCTCCATTTTGGTTGGATTTTGGAAATTGCAGGTTTAATTAAGGTTACCACTCACGGCCGAAAATTTTTTTTTTAGTTGTGGTTAGAAAGAGTAGATTCTTGTCAAAAAAATACACCAGAAATATTTTAACTTTCAAAAAACGTCAACCATAGGCGGAGTAAAAAAAATAAATGCCCTCCCCCCAAATAAAAGACTAGGTACCAAACGTTGTTTTTTTTTTAATTCAAAAAAAAAAACAAATATTTATTTTAGTTTGGTAATAATGGTAACTTAACATACTATTAGATATATAATATTTTTATTTATTTTATTTACCGCATTTTTATTGTTAACATTATCTGTAACAGTGGCAAGTCTTGAGAGGTCAATATTTAAAAGTCCCTTTTCCTCGCTTTTTCATTGGAAATTTCTTTTATTAGAATGGAGTCCATTTCTCAAGCAACTTTCGTTTCAGTTCAAAGTAAAACTAAGCTGCTTAATCTACTTTGACCCATTTGTGATCTTAAGTAATCTTGCCAAGAGTTGCCACTGTTACCGGTAATGTTAAAAACAATAAAAATGCGGTAAATATTTGAACAAAGTTACTTTCTAGAACCCCGTATTTTTTAATAATTAGCTCAAAAAAATCGCTAGTCGACATATTATTATTTAGACCGTTTTTTACAAGTGTTAAAAGATAATTATATTCAATTACTATAGAAGCGTTACACTTTTGTAGAAGAATTTCTTCAGTAGAACTTTTAATGGTTCTGGGATCCAAAAAATTAATATAGTCGCATACCGTCATCATACGTCTGAATCGATTCTCAATTTGACGAAAACATAAAAATTGGGTATGGGAGTTGTGATGTTACGTTGGGTTAGAGAGGGAAAAAGCGCAGGCCTCATAAAATTATTATCGGGTTTTAGATGGTTTAGTAAAGTAAATAAACGATTTTATTTACTGGAAATACTGAATGGGCAGTGGGCCCCCTTGCATCGCCGGGCCCCGAGGCTTTGCCTCGGGTTGCTAGATGATAGCTACGCCACTGGTCGTTCGGCTAGTTTGTTATTGCTCTTTATCTAACACATGACATTTGGTATCTCATCTTCTTCTACTCATCTGATGTAGAATCGTTCTGTTATTCCCGATTTGGATCGATTTTCTGTGAAATTTACTCTGTGATCGTTTAAATCACGAAAAGTGTGTTATCTTTTTGTGCAAAAAGAGGTCTCCGTGACGTTTAGTAAACGTCTATTATAATAGGACAATTTTAAAAGGTAGGTTCGGTAAAAGTCCTCCCTAGATCGGGGAGGGGGGACATAAAAAACAGGTCCCAGAGACGTTCCAACAACGTCTATGTAACGTCCCAAGGGTCGTTCCCGAAACAAAGTTTTTGGAAAAATCGCTAATTCCCCAAACGTTCCCGGAACGGACTCGTTTATTAGAGTATTAATATAAATATTGAACTTTATCTGTTCTAAACCCAACATTCACATTTCGTACTCTCTTCATCACTCTCTAATGTTTTCCCTGGGACTATGACCATCCATTTGGTTTTTTCAACCTAGTTAAGCCCAAATTGCGAACTTTTGGCTGCAGTTTCATTCAACAACTCTTGAAGACCTTTTAGCATATCTACAAGGGGTTTGTTAAAACTTCCAAATCAGTTACATCAACCGAAAAGAATCTAAAAAAGAAAAGATCAAAAGATCTTGGGAGGAAAGAACGAAACAATTAAACGATGTTTCGCCCGGGGTGACTAGCATGGTCTCGTCAGTGGATTCATTAGTCACCCTCAATCCAGACATCATACAACACCATCGCACACTCTGACTTCCAACTCTGAAACACTCACAAATAGGCATCGTTCCGCATGGTACTTATTATAAGTCGCCTCATACGGGTTCGTCCTGGCGTGTTAATCTTTCCAATAGGAATATGCTCCTAAGACAATTAAAACAAGAAGTTAAAACTTCCAAATCAGTTACATCAACCGAAAAGAATTTAAAAAAGAAAAGATCAAAAGATTTTGGGAGGAAAGAACGAAATTTCAAAATTGGACGAGTGTCCCACAAGGAACACACAAAAGTCCAAAGCGAAAAGGGAAACAATTAAACGATGTTTCGCCCGGGGTGACTAGCATGGGCTCGTCAGTGGATTCACTAGTCACCCTCAATCCAGACATCATACAACGCAGATAATGTGTTTTTGGTACATTATTTAACAAAAAAAGTTTGAATTACAAAAAACGAAAGACGGTTAGTAATAGTTCTTTTTTTATATATAAAAAGGGACGTTAACAATATTAAAATACTTTAAGTATAAAATATTGAGACGATATCAAGCAACATACTATAGTATAAATAGTGGTGAATAATTCCACTTACCTAACCAAGATGTTTTTTTTTTCAAAAAAAAATAGAATTTTTGAATTTTGTGTGTTACAAAAATGTTTTTTTTTGAATTTTTTGTGTTACAAAAATTATTTTCTTTTTTTGAAAAATTATGTGTGCCAGAAAAGAATTTTTGAGTTTTTTGTGCTACAAAAATTCTTTCTTTTTTTTGAAAAATTATGTGCGCCAACAACATTTTTATTGTTTTTTATACATGGACCAACATCTTGGTTAGGTAAGTGGAATTATTCACCACTATTTATACTATAGTATGTTGCTCGATATCGTCTCAATCTTTTATACTTAAAGGGGGTTTTGCGCACGGAGAACATGATTTGAAAACGGCATTTTGCGCACGCCGCGCCGTGTGCAAAACGTTTTGCATACGCTCACGTCATTTTTGCACACGGGTCTCCCGTCATTATGATTTTTGTTGTTGTCACCCAACATAAATTGCCTGAGTTCCATAGCAACCGTCACGGCTACTTTGTTTTGTTGATTAGATACTTCAAATTTATAATATTAGAATATTATACATTTTAATAATAAAAACGAGTTAAAATGAAATTTGATTTAATATCGTAAAAAACTCGTTTGAAAATCTCTTTGCACAATCCCTTGACTCGTAGACCTCGCCTTCGGCGCGTCCACCAGAGTCGTTTTCAAACCTTGTTGTTTAAATAACTATTAATACTGTTAACGTCCCTTTTTATACATAAAAAAAACTATTACTAACCGTCTTTCGTTCTTTGTAATTCAAACTTTTTTTTGTTAAATTATGTACCAGAAAAACATTTCTTTTTGATTGTAGATCTGAAGAAGAATGAAAATATATTCGAAACGTCAGCCAGGTGAAGGTGTCTTTTTGTTTATTAGTCCTATAACCCAAGAACTTTTTTCTTATAAAAAATATTTAAATTGATTTTTGAATGCAAATATGTTCTGTATTCTTTTTAATTGTAGAGATAGGTGTCAATTTTTGTTTAATCATTTTCTTTGGCTAGAATTTCGTAAGAAATGTAAAAAATTGACTTGCACTGGCAACTGTGATAAGTGATTCCGATCTGTTTATTATAACCTCCCTTTTCTTTGTTGTGTTTTCGAGTTTTTAAAAATTATTTATCAATAAAATTCACGGTAAGAAATACAAGAATAAGATATTTTAAATGAAAAATATTATTGGACAAATTCTCTAAATCTTGACAATATATAAAGTCGTCTATAAACAAATTAAAGGCGGCGCGCAAAAACTAAAAATGCTGCCTTAAAAATAACGTGACCTTAGCTACGTCACAGCGCGTTATTAGGCGATAAAGTCACCTAACAGGGATTTTTCATAAGCGGTATTTTTTTTAACGCGCGAACCCCATTATGACAGTGTTGTAAGCATATCTTAGATTTGAAGATTTGAAAATAATAACGCAAATTTTATGTATTAAAGTTTGCGTTGGTTATTTGATCGGTGTAATTTTATCCTAAACCTCGACGGTATAGAAACGGAAAGTAGGCATTCCGACCGCACCTACGCCAATATAAAACAAAACTTTTGCCTTTATTTAGACCCGATTTTTTTTGCATTTAACCTGACTGACGATCTATCGGATCGTTTGTGTTGGCCCACGCAGAACCATTATGTTCTCTATGCGTTATTTATTATTAACATTTTTTCGTTGTTTTATACTTATAATAGTTTTATGTCTGTTGTAAAAATTCGTTTAAAAGGTCACGCTCGCCGGGAACTTTTAGTTTAGCCACGCCCAGCTGTTTGTTTATAATTTGTTTGGATTTTTTTATTTTAATTTACTGGTACTGCACTTGTGGTCGTTCTACAGGTTGTGAAATTAGTTATTTTGTAAACAAAAGTCTTTATACAGCATGTCCTTGCATTTGCCGAAAAAAAGCCGTACCGATAATAAAGATATTTTGGAACGCTTATTTGACACATCATAGCATATTGGTTGTAATTACTGCGCATGCGCAATGCCTAAACGTCATGCCTTTGTGATAATTAATAACCACTACTGCTGCCGTAAACTACAAATCAATTTCGTTGTGGTTATGGTAATTTTTTTGGTTAATTTTAGAGCATTTTGGTGCAAGTAATTTTAAAAATAATAAATTTTTTTGACAAGTGACATTTTTTAATGTGTTCAAAAAACTCTGGTAAAATCGGCTCGTAGTAGTGGTTGTTAATCACTACCATAATGCCTGTCAAAGTTGTCAACATTTTAAGCGTTCCAAAGTATCCTTGATAAGTTTCCGAATCAAGTTAGCCTGGAAAAAATGCAGAGACAAAAACTCTTCGGAGCGCGAGTGGACTTTTGCCTTTGCCCTTGCCCAGGGCCAACACTGATTTTAAATGGCAATGGCTTTTTTGGTTACCGATGCAAAAAAAACTTTTTTTTTGATCACGGGTGCAAAAAAAGATTTCCGTCCGTTTTTTACCTAAAATTAAAGAGAAATAGCGGAAAATAGTAACATTGAAAAAATCTAATTATTCTTGCCTAAAAATTAAGCCATCTCCGCCAGTTTTCACCAAGTAATTACGAAAAAAATTATTTAAGAACATCGTCAAAATATCAAACTGTCATATAGGATGTTTTCACATTGTACTCAATACGTATTGAAAATATTTGTCTTTCATAGAACATGTACTTTCTTCCGACAAAGAGCGTGATATATGAAAGAACACGATGCATAATTTTCTATACGTTTTGAATACGATGTGAAAACGTACTAAAAGATTAAAATGTCGCAACAATGAACGTCACCGAGTAAAAAGGCACATCGCTATGGAAACCATTGTTATTTCATTTACCAGCCGCCTTGATTTAAAGTGTAAAGATGGTGTGTTGCGAGAAGTGCTCTTCGTTCGAGATTTTTAAAAATATTTTCCTGTTTTCCTTGGATTTTTTGGTAAAGGTATTTAAAAAAATAGTGTTAAGAACTAGCGGCTAAACTATGCTTTTTTTACCCGCGTTTTTAAATACATCGCTGCGCTCGTTATTTAAACCAACGCTTGTTAAAAAAAGCACTATTTTAGCCACTAATTGTGAAAACTACTATTCTCGCTCACCTGAAGTAAACAGACACATCACTATGGAAACCATTGTTGTTTCATTTACCAGCCGCCTTGATTGATAGTGTAAAGATGGTATGTTGCGAGAAGTGATCTTCGTTCGAGATTTTTAAAAGTATTTTCCTGTTTTTCTTGAATTTTTTGATAAAGGCATTAAAAAAATAGTGTTAACAACTCGCGGCTGAACTGTGCTTTTTTTTACTCGCGTTATTAAATACGTCGCTGCGCTCGTTATTTACCCCAACGCCTGTAAAAAAAGCACTATTTTAGCCACTAGTATTCTTTGCTTGTCAAAATTATTATTCCAACACATTTTGCAACCCTTGGGCCGTTGCATTGTAGATCTCATAGGTATATGATAAGTCCATAAATTAACTATTTATTACAGTGTTTAAAATTAATTATTACAGCTTTGCTGTTTGTTTAAAATCTCTTTTTTTTATCTGAATTTACTGGCACTGCACTTGCACTCGTACTACAAGTTGTGAATTTATTTATTTGTCTTTATTATACCGGGAGCTCGATTATAATTGAAATAAAAACATAGTTCCCTCTTTTTTCTCTATTTGTTATGGACTCCGTCTCTTCTCCAAAAAATGTTTATGCGCCTCTTCTGTGAAATTAGTAATTAGTCAGATAAGCCATGCCAAATGCTCTGTCAGTTTTAAAAATCTAAAATATAGGGTGCCCATTCGTACGAAAAAAATTTCTTGTAGAGTTTTCTAAAAATTTGAAAATGAACAATTGAACAAAAATTGAAAAAAGTTTGGAAAAAGACTTTGCCCATTGTTACGTTTTTCTTTTAATACCTGGGCAGAAACGATGGTCTTGAGGATAAGATTTTCAACCTAAATTTAATGTTAAACAAAATACATTTTCTACCTAATTATTCACTGATACTAAAGATTTCAGGGGTTTTAGCAAAATCATATTTTATATCGTGTCTTTATTCCGACCTTGAACTGATATAAAAATACTTGATAAAATATTTAGCAATAAAAAATGGACACTGCTTGAACAAAATAGTGAAATAATAGTGAGCTACATTCACTGAAGTAGTAGAATAGGCAATATAGATATAAATTTTCTGAATAGAGGAAAAAATTGGTTTAACATAATAAAGTACCCATTCTTACCTCCTCGGGAACTGTCATTTCTAAACGGTGACAGACTGTCAAAAGTGACAAATAGGAAAAATGTTGCAAATTTAATTCTCTATCAATAATAAAATAGTGATAGTGTAGCTTAAACGACTTAAATTGAAAAAACCCAAGCCAAAATGATGCCAATTTGAACAATTTGTTGCATATTCCTTTTTAGCATTTTCATCAAGATTTTTTAACCTACGAGTACCAAACTTGGCAGGGTTGATCTAAGAGCAATGACCTAAATTTTATCAGATAATTAAATTTTTCCAGTAGCGTAGTCCGATTTTCTTAATTAGAAAATTTTAAAATGTATCAAAACTCTTTGATACGCCACTGTTACTGACATATACAAAAAAGGCCCCGTTTTTCACTGGATCTTGTATAAGATAAAATAGCATTTCCAACGACACCTTCTGCTTGTATTTGCTGCTTCTAGTAATAACATAAGAATTTTTTGAAATCATCAATCGGCTTGATCTAGTTTTCACCATTTTCATATTTCAGAAAATACTCCATATGCATATTTAAAAATCATGAATTTGGTCTAACAAATATTATGAAACATAAAATTCTCAACCCCAGGGGCAACTGCTAATTAGGGGCTAAAAATTTTAAATCTGAAATAACTTGTTTAAAATATACTATACCAAATTCAAAAAGTGCAAAATTTTTTGGCAATTACAAGTTCCCAGCCTCAGCCCCTAGAAGCTGTATGGGGGCAAGATTTTTACCACTTACTATATTCCAGAAAACCTTTCAATATGCACATCTAAACATCATCAAAAACTGTGCATATGGAGTGTTTTCTGGAATATGAAAATGTTGCCCACTTACAGCCTCTAGGGGCTGGGACAAAGTTGGGGGTATTCAAAATTGAGAAATGATCTACTGTGACCCTAGTGAAAGGTAAGTGAAGTATATTTTTTAATTGAAATCGACAAAACTTTTAGACCTTATACTAAGGGCCTTGTTAACAGCTATGCAAATTTTTTCGGTACAGTAAACTTGTGGTTAATAGTATGCCTGAGATTCAGATGTGCAGATGCATTAGTATAAAAGATATAAGGGATAGTTTAAAAACACATTTTGGTCCCTGTTGCTCCCTAGGGCCACATATGTAATTTTTTATGACACACGAGTGTTGTCGGAAGGCCTACATATGTGCCTGCATTTTTTGACTGAAGCATTTTTGGGGCTCTTAACAGGTTAGGCAGTGTTGGTGAGTTGATTATTAATCGATTAAAATGAGTTTCGTAAAATCTTAATCGAAAGGCCCACGGAAGCCAAATTTCCTACGTATGTCCCCGAAGTATGAACTAAGGATATTGTCTTCAAGTTGAAAAAATACCAAAATTTTGATTAATATTTAATTTTTAATGAGTCACTGATTAAAAATTTCAGGGGTTTTACCAAACTCACATTTTATTAAAGGTCTTTAACTCAATCAATTATACCGCGATAAAATATTTAGCAAAAAAAATTGCAAGGACACTGCTCAAGCAAAATAGTGAAATACTAGCGATATGCATCACTATTACCAAACATTATTGCTGAATGGAACTACCTTTAACGAGAGAGAACCGCTGTGCCATGATGGCGGCATGAACTTTGTAAGCAATAGTCGACAGTAGGTTAGTACTGCTCGCCTAGTAAAAAACAATTGCAATTCGACCGCAAATAAACAATTGTTACAGTGATGGTGTTTTGTTATGTGCGCGGGAGTGAGTGGCGTTGCAGGTGCAATTGTCTTTGGATTAGAAAATGAGAAGTGTGTTAATTTTTGCAACTTTTTAAAATGTGAGAAATCTGAAATATTAAGAAATACTAACCTGGAAATGGACATAATTCTTCAAGAAATGCATATTGACCACCTCACTAAACCCAAACAATTTTGATAGAGGGATACTTAAAAACGTATTAAAAAAAAAATAAATTCAAAACCAGTTAAAAAAATATTATTTCAATTAATGCCAATTTTTGGTAATTCCTTAAACCCGAACTCTAAATTATCAAATTTTAAAAAATATATTCATATATCAGCAAATATCATTAAATATGCAGTTGGACTAAATACTTTCTTTACGCTTAAAAATTAACATTTTCTAGATCAAAATAATGCTAATCAATGAAATTATAGGTTATAAATAAAATTTAAATTATATTAAACTGAAATTAATAAATGTGCATTTAAACCTTAAAAGCTCACGTATAATATAAAATTGGAGCATTAAAACTGTAAACATATGACCGGTGACATTGAAGTTCAATAGTCCAGTTTTAATTGAAAATTAAAAGGTGTCAGTGTACAAAATTAATCCAGTGATAATGTGAAAAACATTAACCCCATTCTAGTCCACGCCACAAAAAAATTAGGAATGTATGTTCTTAAATTAATAGACCATTTTGAAAAGCACAAACTGAAACTTTTAAAGTTAATATTAAACCCCAGTGTTGTGCAAAAACTACTGAATATGCCAATCGATTACTGCCATAAGTGTTCGCAAAATTTAAGTTCCTGTTCGAAAACGATCAAATGTGAAATTTGTAAAAAGAAATTCCACATATCTTGTGTAAAAATTAAAGATTCCTGGTACAAAGCGATAGTGCAGTGTTCGAATCTATTTTGGCTATGCGATCCGTGCAAAAACACTTGGGAACATCGAAAAGAGGATTTACGGATCTCGAAAAAAGAAATAGACTGCCTCAAACGTGAAAAACGTATGCTGAATCGTTTACTTTCGGAACTGGAGTACGTTAACGATTTGCAGAAAAATGTGATAAACAGTTACGAGGACCATTTCAATAATTTGGACCATGTACAGCATATCGTTATTGAGCCAGATGGCTGTACTTCATCTAGATCTTATCCTGTAAGTAATTAATCGAAAAATAAAAAATTCCAAAATTTCTATTTGTTTTGAAAATATCTCGAAAATTGTATCTTTGAAAGATTTGAACCTTATAACAAAATTTTGGGTAATATTTACGAAAATCAAAATCTGAAAATCGCATATCAATAGCTGCTTTACTTCTAAAGTTTTTAGTACATATTCATGGAAACTTAAATCTGAAAACCGAATATCGCTACTTGCTTTTGTTCCAAAAATACAATATTTTTAAATATTTGAAAAGCCCCACACCACCCTACTCAAAAGTTAGATAGATGATTTTTGTACCAAGTTTCGTTAAAATCGATTAAGGCGTTCTTGAGTTATTGTGTATACAGACAGACAACAGACCGACAGACAACCTTTTTTTTTCGTCGATTAAGGTGTTTTGGAACCTTAGTAGATTTTACTAGTCCCCTATACCATATTGGATCACTAATACAAGGAAACAGGTGCTTACAAGCGATCAAATGTAGAGGGGGGGGGGGGAGATGTTAACCAATTTGAAAATTGTTTCTTTACCAAAAATTTTAAAGAAAATAACACTAAAAATACAATTTTTTACTTAAAATTAAGCTAAAATCGTAAATATTGATGGGGTTTTGGAAATTTGAGTTGTTTATTTACCATTAATTTGTTTGGAAAAATGCTAAAATCGCCGCAGGCGATATTTCTTGCAAAAATGACACTTAAAATGCCATTTTTGACACCAACTCGTGAGCAAAATGTTTTGATAAAATTACATTAAAAAGACCATTTTGACACGAAATCGTAAAAATAAAAGATGCTAAAGCGCCTCAGGCGAAAAGTTTTAAAGATTTTTGTCAAAAAAATCAGGCTCTTGTATTTTATTCCTTATATATTTTATTTCTGCTGTTATTTGATTGTGCCAATTGTAACCAGGCTTCTCGGGGGGGGGGGGTCAACCCCCCCAATCTTCTCGGTACGTCACTGCCAAATCGAAGCTGCTCTGAATCAAATAAAAGAATAATTATAAAAATTGTTTGAGCCATTTGAAAGTTATAAATATCTTTTTGGCTCTTACAATGATTTTCTTTTAATTGTCGTGAAAGTGGAGGGGAAGTGTAGTTTTTAACGTAAAAGACCAAACGGAATCCCTCTGAAATCGAATATAAAAATTATTATAAAAATCGGTCAAGCCGTTTAAAAGTTATTCTGGAAATAAAACTCTTCTAGGGGTGCAATGGGCCGGAAAAGTAACCAAGGGTTTAAAGTTGAAGTCAGCACGCAATGTCGATTTAATTTTGTCTTTTTAAATTACCGGTATTAGTCCAAAGTGCAATTTACCAATCCTATATACATCTTGGATATTATAATAATTTTTTGAGTATTGCTGTGAAAGTGGAGGGGCAAGTATATTTTTTACTAAAACGGCATCAAACTAAAGCTCTTCCGAATCGAAAATAAAAAGAATTATAAAAATCGCTTGAGCCGTTTAAAAGTTATGCTAGAAATAAAACCCTTCTCAGGGTGCAATGGGCCCGGAAAAGAGGCGCAGGTATCCAAATTAAAGTCACCATGCAACGTCGAATTTATTTTGCCTATTTAAATCACCGGTGACACACAGACAGTGTAAAAATTAAATTTGACTGAGATATACTCTCCGTACTAATATTTTAATGTGTTTGTTTACGTCTTTTTTTAAAGTTTTTAATCAAAATAATGCCTTTTTACCATACGATGACGTCTTTTGGCAAAATAATTGACATATGAAACAACCATCTTGAATAGCCCTGACGAAGCAAATAAATTTTGGAAACGTTGCCATGCTTTTATACTCGAATGGTCGAGCCATGATGAACCTTAAAATAATTTAGTTAAATACCTGTTAAATTACTTTTAGGTGTGCTAAAACACTTATAGTAGCACAGTTGGTCTAGAGAGGGGTTTTAAGAAAAAAAATATATAATCTTTAAAACATACACTTTTGTTTTTGATCCATCGCCAACTACTATTTACCGTAAAAAGTAAAATCCCCTATGCAGCCCTTTTCTGGGTGGCTATTTTTGGAAAATATTCTGGGAACCTTAAATAGCAACCTCCTATTTTGACTTCCTATTTGAATTCTCGCTGAAAATCTCTTTTCAATGGTACCCCATAACATAGGGTTTACTTTACTAATTTTCGAGATATTGGCTTTCAAAATGTCAAAAATTCAATTTTCAAATATCTTAGAAACTAAACAAAATATCTCTATTGTGTTTATTATCGATTTTAGGGTTTTTTTACGAGGAAATAAAAAATGAGAACAGTTTGACAATCTGACCTTCTACTTCATATTTTTGGAATAATATCGTAAAAATCATTGAATATCAATAAACTGTAAATAGGAATGTGCAAAAGTCAAACTATTGTCATTTTTTATTTGCTCTTGTAAAACTCTCAAAATCGATAATAAACACAATAGAGATATTTTGTTTAACTTCTAATATCTCGAAATCAGTAAAGCAAACATTATGATATGGGGTACCATTGAAAAGAGAATTTCAGCGAGAATTCAAATATGAAGTCAAAATAGGAGGTTGCTATTTAAGGTTCCCAGAATATTTTTTAAAATAGGGAGTTAGTATTTAAGGGTTTTAGAATATTTTCCAAAAATAGCCCCCATTTTACTTTTTAAGGTAAATAGTAGTTAGACGATGTATCAAAAACAAAAATTTATGTTTTAAAGATTATATTTTTTTTTCTTAAAACCCCTCTCTAGACCAACTATGGTAGGACACGTTTTTTGGTAAATTTAAATACTAAAGAACTTTGATTGAAATAAATTAATACCACCTTATGTCTTACACATTTTACGCTTTAGAAAATTACATTTTTGCTGTTTAATAAATAAAAATCATATGGACGATCCCAATAAAGATGACAGACAGATGACAAAACAGAAATTATTATCTTTCTCTAAAATACTTTTTTATAGCCTGCTGTCTCTCGTCAACAACATTAAATATTTATACTTTTGTCAAGCACTAAAAAAACACTGAAAAAAGTAAGTGTTTTATCCTAGAAATGGACATTTTGGAAAGAAAGCTATAAAATTTAAGCAAAATCATGGCATAAAAATGTGAAAAAAATAGTAAAAATTGCTTAAACACAAACGTTAGTCCTTAAATTACACTAAAATATTTTAAGCCTTAAATTACCATCATGTCTTTACCATAATAGCCAAAAAAGACATCCAATCTTGTTGGAATATATTTAAAGTTTTTGTCGAAAACCTACCGGTTATTTTTTCTCTCGGGGTTACACAAGAGTAATTCTTACAAACACCAAAAAGAGATCCGACTGAAAGATAACGAATTAATATTATGTCGCAAAATTATGTTAACAAGTTCACATTTTGCTCACGACGAAAAAAAAAACCGCATAAAATATTAAATATCTAATATCAGGTAATACATCGCCTTCCATCATGGTTAAAATAAAATATCAATTTCATGGGATTACTGATGGGATTTGAAAACTGCATGTCTGTGGCAGCTTTGGTTCAAAATTTACTCAAGCCACTTTCCCCTCTCATCTCTTTAACAAACGTAGTTTTTTCATTTAAAACTAAAACATACTTAGGGAAACTCAAATCTGGAATCTGCATTTTTGTAGCATATCAACCCAGTCTCACACAAAGAAATTAAAATAAACTAAAAGGGGCACTCCATAACTTGAAGGCAAATTTTCCAAATCAGCAACCAAATCTAATAGCGTTTTCGATCTACACTGGTTTCAGACTTTCAGATCAGCAGGTCAGTCAAACCACACTCCCCTTCACCCGAAATATATTCGGGTTTTGATATGTTTATAATTTCGAACTAATTTTGAACCACTTATAAATATTTTGAACCACACTCCTTCCTGGTTTTCTTTTTATTCAAAATAAGCACATCCCCCTCATTTAAAGCTTAGAGAAAAATGAAACGCAACTATCCCAAAATTAAGAACTAATTTCGAACTTCAATATCACTAGAAAGAATTTCGAAAAATCCACTAGTACCCCTGTTTTTTTTAAATATGGTGCGGGATGCAGGTTGATGTCAAGCCACACCTCCCTCAAAAAAATTTTAAACTACGCTTTTAATGAGGGGGTGTAGCTTGACGTTCGGCCGCACCCCCCATTTTGAATATAAAAAAAAACAGGAAGGAGTGTGGTTCCAAATTTTTAAAAGTATTTCAAAATTAGTTCGAATTTTGTTCGAAATTATAAGCATATCAAAATTCGAAAATGTTTGGGTGGGGAGTATGGCTTGACTGACCTAGAACACCCCCAGCCAGATCAGTGACGTCAAAAATTTGTCCACGTTCGGGATGTATCTGAGGACGATTCCGAATACGACACTCGACTTGCCATCGTAAATCGAACGCTATTTTTTTTCACAATTTTGTTGATTACCGCCCAAATAAAATAATTCGTTTGTCTATTTGTACTGAATAAAACACCCTTTTCATCCATCCATTTCATCCAGAAAAGTCAATGATTTCTAAGTTTTTTTTTTAAAGAGAACTACCGGGTTTTACAAAATGGTAATTTTCATTTTCTTTAAAACAACGGCCAGATTTTAATACTTTTTACGTATGTTAATAAAAATAATATCAGTAAGCTAAAAAAACATTTTTATCTTAAGTGGTACCATAGTAGGGTAGGTTAGCCACTTTCAAATAAAATGAGGAGATGAGGGTGGGCGTGGCCAAACCCCCCTTCCCCCCTTCCCCCCTTTACCCCCTTTACCCCCTTCACCTCTTTAACCCCTTCACCTCTTTACCCCCGTCACCCTCTCTTCCCCCCCCACCCTCTCTTCACCCCCCACCCTCTCTTCACCCCCCCTTTCCTGTTCATTCCCTCTCCTCTTCTCCCCCTCCTATTTACCTACACTCTTCACCCCCTGCTCTTTACTTATCCCCTCTACTTATCCCCTCTACTTTTCTCCCACCACTACTTTAGTTTCTAGCGAGGAGGGGATGACATTTTCCTCCTCCACTATTTTTTGAGCTAGGTGGGGATGCGGCACATATAAGTCGCAGTAAAAAATAATGTCTCTTTATAGTTTTATATTTGTTAGAGTATTAACAAATATATTGATTTTAATTTAAATTAAAATGAGTGGTTTTGATTTAAATAAAAAAGCACCAAAAATGAGTGCTTTTATTCAGTTGCTTTCGGGTGTGTTTATGTTTTTCTTCAAGAAATATGAAGATATGGTTACATGTAGAGAGGAGTTGGTGATTGACAGGGATGTCAATAGTTTCATTAATCCCTTGGAGGAAGAAGACTCCGATAATGATGAGATGTTCGAAAAGAGCACATGTGCTACATCCGGCCTCGTAAGAATGCGGGACATTAAAGCGGATAAAACCGTGAAACCGGGGTACCGTGAGAAGACCATGTGTGTTACGCAGTCTTACGTGTCAATCAAAATCGGTGAGGAACAATTTGTTGCGTTATGTTGTGAGTGTTATTTTAATCAAGGGATTAACACTCCTATGGGCCACAATAAACACGTCAATCTGCATTACACAGACAAAATGAATTGTAGTCATTTGACGTGTGCCATATGTGAAGAAAAACTGTACCAATTAATTTACCCAGAGACGTGCCTAATATGCCTTGGTGGGACCGAAACAAGCATAACAAATCATAGGTTACGTCACGAATAAAAAACGCTTTTTTTTACTCATTATTTTCAAATTTAAAATAGTGGGGGAAGCAAAAAAAAGAACATATAAATGAATAACAGGTCCAACGCAGCATCATAACTAGTTTAAACGTTGGAAACACAATAAAAATGAAAATTGATAAAAGTTTTTTGTGTGATTTTAATGCCATGTTAAATGAAGAGAAAAACATGTCACTGGAAGTGAAAACATTTTGCAAGTTAAATGTGGATCAAGCTTACGTAATAGAAAATATGCAGCAAATTAGCACTAGATACGGAAAATCAATTTTGGTGACTTTATGTGACAGCTCGACAGAACACAAGTTTAAAACGTTTTTACCAAAAAGAGTGGTGGAAAAATTTAGCGACGACTTTATTTCAGCTGTAAACAATTATCAAAAGTGTACTTTAACATACCTTGGACAGAGTGAACCTAAATTTATTGGGGCCCGTACACAGTCAAAACTAAAGATTGATTTTGTCGAATAAAATTAATTGGTTAAAAAATGACTTTAAATATTAGTTTAGTGACAACTTATATCTCCGAACTGTATTGGTTATACATAACAAAAGCAGAAGAACTTAATTCGAATCCACAAGTTACCAGTGAGGAACTAGAAAACGTAAGAAGATATTTGAGTGGAGCGTTGTTTTGCCAGCAGTTTATTTATGGATTATTTACCGAATCTACATTCTTTCAATTGATGTTACAAGAAAACCTACAAAAAACTCTTTTTGTGATTCCGCACTTTAGCAGATATCTTTCAGAAGCTGACGAAATGCTAAATAGTAAAACGTAGTGACTCTTTTTTATATTAAAATATTGACTTTGCAAGGAAAATGTCTTGGTTTGATTCCAAAGAATACAAAGAATTTCACGACTTGCAAGGGGCCATAGAGTATATTTTCGAGTTATTTCGAGATAGGTGTTTTGAAGCTGAAAATGCCGAAATGCGGGGCGGAGGCCCAGGTTTTTGGAACGTAGAAGAATGTTTTTTAATGAAGAAAAAATACAAAAAAAGCAATATTTCTCTGTGTTGAATACTTTAAAGACTTGAATTTGAACACATTAGTTAACGGATTGATTGGGTTAGAATTATGGAGTGAACTTTTTTTGATATTAAGGCGTTCCTGCCCAAATATATTTTGGACAAAGTTGTAAAACTTGCATCAGATTTAGAAGAAAATTAATAAAAGTGTATGTACCTATTATTGATGTATTATTTCACAAGATGATTTACTTTAAATAGTGATTAATTCTAAATCTATTCAACATTAAAAACATGCTGTACTAACCACTACACGATAGGTTTTTTTTGCGCTTTAATAATTCATTTTATATTTGTTTTGGCTACCTTATAAAATTATGTTTTTTTTTTGGAATGTATAGGGGTAAGGCTGTATATATTTATATGTATCAAAATAAATTTGTCTTAAAAATATAAACAAATTGTGCTGAGAAAATATGTGTTTTACTTTTTTACAAGAAACAGCCAACTCTGGGCCCATATTTGCGTGATTAAAAAACGCAAAGCGCTGCCAAGATAAATGGTAAAACAGCAAGCAAAAACCATAGCAAAAGCTTAGTGTTCTACCATGCGTTTTTAATGGGAATACAAATATTCCTACAAAGTTAAAAAAAATGTAAATATTACTTAGGTTAAAAATTCAACGCTTTTAAAATAGAAAAGATGTATTTATTTGCGTTTGTGTGAGGTCGAAACTGTAGAGTAGCTTTAAATCACCATGCGGGTGGTCAAAAAAAAGCCGCATATTGACTTAATGTGTAGGTAGGTATATGATTTAGGTGGCGATATTATATCCGTCCCAAGCATATATGCCTAGCTTTTTTTTTCACCCTAAATGGGTAGATTTTGTCTTTTAATGAGCATCCCTTTGTTGTGAGACATAAAAATGCACTTAACTTTTTCGGTGAATGGTAGATTTCTTCGCTAAGATTAATGTTTGTTATGTTAGTAAGCGGCTTTTCTTAGAAAAAAGACCACACGTATGAAAATGTGCACTATAGGCGGTAACTTGTTGGGGTGAGATTATGCTAGAATAAGGATTTTAATACGTTGTGAAACGAGTGTATACAGGATGAGGTAAATGAACAGTTGCATGTATTGCTCTTTTTTTTTAAAATTATACAGAGTCGCAAAAGCATAGTTGGGGATATATATTAGTTTTAATTTCAAAGAACCAAAACGCAACAATAAAAGTAGCTTGCAATAATTATTAGTATCTAGAACAACTTGATTATAATATTATATTAAAAAACAAGGTTAGAAATCAACTCTTAGGACACAATCGAGACGAAGTTGGTAATCTGAGCCGAAGGCGAAATCCATAATTTGAGCAAAGACGTTATTTACTGTATTATTTCTGCGACTGCAAAAAAAAGCACACAATTGTATTTTTTTTTTAATTTACTTATTTTTTTGACGTTGTTAGTCATCATCAAATAACATTAATAATGATGCGTGATGTGCAATGTTGACATATCTGTGTACAAAGCGCTACTTTCAGGACTTGCTTTTCAATAGCGAGTTATGCGTTAACCAACTAGTTAAAGAGAAGACAGCTGAAGCTAACTTAAAGGTTAAATTCCTAACTCGCTATTGAGAAACCGTCCCTAGAGTGAGTTTTCCTTGTGAAAAACCTCATTTTATATAGCAGTCGTATAAAAACATTATTATTATTTAGTTTTAACTGCTAGCATTAGGTACCTTTTAATGGTTTTTTGTATTTTTTTAAAAATATTCATTTGGTTTTTTTATATTTTAATGATCTACTTATTACACCGTACTGTTAAACCTAGACAAGAAACTTAAAATACCAAAGTGCCAAATTCTAAACACCGGTTTAATTTAAACAAGGTTTAACATTGCGATGCAAAGTTCGGTTTTATGCAAAAACAAATAATACACATAGATATGAAAAATTAAATATTTTTATTAAAAATTAAAATTAAGAAAAAAACTACATTAAGGTTAAAACTACATACATAAAACTAAAAAATTAAAACTAAATTTACAATATATATACACTTTCCCTCTATAGAATTAAAATTAACAAAAAACTACATTAATTAAAACAAAATTTACAATATGTACTTTCCCTCGATAGGGAAAACGAAAAGAAAAAAAATCTTAGAATCCTGTTCTTTCCAAAAATTTTCTCTCTTTTTCCTTTTCCCTATTAAGGCGTATTTCGGATTCCTCCAGTTCCCGACGAAGACGATTAGTTGTGGCCTCCGCGTCGCCAACAGCCTGACGAATCTGCAACCTTTGATTCCTGACGCGCTCCATGGCGTCGATTTGCGACGCCGTAAAAAAATCGTCTTCATCTGGAACTGGACGAAGTACCGGAATTTGAATTTGTGGGTCCCCCACAAGCCGAATTTCCACAGGGGTTCCCCCTTGTGTGTGGAACATTGGGGTTGGAGGTGGGGCAACTGTTCCTCCCAGCTGTTGTCTTCCAGCAAACCTGTAAAAATTAAAAAAAACTTTAAAAATTAACGTAACAAAATATAGGTAGTAAACTAGCTGAATAAAAGAGCTTTGCTTGGGTTTTTTAAACCGATTTTGATTAAATAAAGCATACATAAAGCCCAGAAATTCAGTAGTAAAACTCCCATTAAATTTAGTTCAGCATTTTTTTTTTACGTGATCGACGGTGGAATAGTCAAACGAACACACGACAGACTCAAAAAATAAACTTTTGGTATCTATGACGTTTGGTTAACTAACAATTTCTATTTATAGATTTATTATAGGTATATATAGGTAAAAGCAAATGCTACTTTATTTAAAAAAATAATTTAAATTGTAAGTGTATTTACCTTCCAGGCCGCACAACTCGGTCCTCCAGCACCTGAATTTTTCTGGGTGGTTCATCAGCTGGACCACGGAACGAACAGCTGGGCTGTGGCTCATTAAATCTATAAATCAAAACAAAAAAGAAATTTATATTTACATATTAAATTGAACGTCCAAATATCCAAAGAAGACTTGTCTTTAAATGTGAACCAATTTCTAATAGATTTAAAAAACAGACAATATACTTTTTTAATTTTAGAGAGAATTCCTTAAGTAATATTAATAACAAATTTTTACCTTCTTTCTTCGGCTCTTCCCGTCCCTACAGCTCCCGCCATCGAAGCAGCCCCGGATGAGCCAGCCGAATTGTCAGTCACATTGAATCTGTAAAACAAAAAATTTTTTTAATTTTATCAACAAGCAGGCGGTAATATATGTGCGCTTTAGCATACTTATTTGAGTGCGGTATTAAAAATATAACACTTAAAAATCTTGCGAGAACGTTCTGTCAAAACCTACTACTACCCTAATAAAAAATAATAACAAAAAAAAATATATATTTTTTCTACGAGCGTGCAATCGCATGTTCCATACTTTTTTTTGTGAAATAATTAATTCTACGAGGCTATTGCGTCTTGACTTGCGACATTCTAATTGCTAAAATTGAAAACGTTATGTTTTTCTGGTTTTTTAGAGAATTCTTTACCAAGATTATAAATCATAATTGATAAGATATTTTTTCTGCATTTGGGGATCTAAATATCTTTTTCGGTTTTAAAGAGAAAAGAAAGAAAAAGGTAGTATCACAGAGGAATTTCTTAGGTAATTCCTGTGTGGTAATATACACAATAAATTACAAATTTTTTACCTTCCAAACGACGCCGGCGTAACAAAATTCCTAATCGGCTGGTAGTTAGGAATCTCTTCTTCGTCGTCTGTTTGCGTTATAAGGTCTACCACGTCCTCGACTTCCTTCTCGGCGACCTCCTGGGCGACCTCCTCGGCCACCTCCTCGGCGTCCTCCTCGTCGTCCGACCCTTGAATATCCCAAAGTTGTGAGTTATAATCAAGATCGGACGCCTCCGCCCACATCCTCGCTTCGTCATCGAAGTACTGTTCTAAATTAAAACTTTCTTCGGCCATTTTTTAACACACACAACTAAAAAAACTCGGTAACACTTCAAAAAGTCTTTCAATTTTGGCAACTAAAGACAGACTAACTTGCTATATCCGTAGCTGCTTTAAATGAAATCTTTGGTTTACCACCCTCTCATTTTTTAGCTCCTCCCTTTGACTTCGCTGCACCAATTCCTAGGGAAGTACCTTTTTTCTCTTTTTAGAGCATGGTCTAACGCTCTCCTTTTAGAGTATTAAGACACACAGAAAAAATATTCTAAGGGTGACATAATAATACCAATTTAAAATATTAATTATAAATAATATTTTTTTTGCGACCGTGCGAGAAACAACACTTTTCCGCACGTATTTTAGTTTGTAAAGTGGCACAGTAGTACGGGAAATTGTTTTTTCCGACTATGACTTTTTTATTATCGACTTTTTACGTAAAGTATCTTTTCCATCTTTTCGCACTAATCAGAATAATAAATATTTTCTACAAGCGTGCGGAAAATAACGCGCACGCATTTTAATTCAAAAAAAATAATATTTCCCGTACAGGGAATAAATTTGCTTTAAGACTTAATAAATGCACCCATTTAATCCCGCTTTTGCGGGAATAAAGTGGGTCATTTATTCCCTAGGGAAATAAAGTAAAATTTATTAACATAGCGACGCATATGTTTCTGCGTTTCGGCATACTGGATGTTATCGTTTGACATAAAGACAGAGCGATGGTACATGTGGCGGTTTGTCTACAGAGTGCGATTTTTTGAAAAATAAATAAAAAAATATAGTATTTTTTTTTACTTTTCTGCTTATTCTAAAGTGTATAAAATAGTATATAAACCTCAGGAGTAAAGTGATGCTTAATCCCTCGACAAATTATATTATATAAACTTTTTTGCCTCGGGATTAAATATACCACTTTACTCCCTAGGTTTATAATGTACTATTATTATCGGGTTTTTTTTATTATTCTAAGTGATTCTAACTCTGCATCTAACGGTTGTCCCGTCGCAAAAAAGAATAACTTTCTGCGCTAGTTAGGTAAATAACTATTTCCAGTACTAATTTGGCTTTAAGACTTTTCACCCTTAAATTAATTTTTTTATTATCGGCTTTTTGTTGCATTATTTTTTTTGCTTTTCTAAGTGATCCAAATAAAAAAAAATATTGATCCTAACCCGTTATGAGGATAAGGTTGATTATAGCATCAATCATTCAAAAACACTCTATTACAATGTAACTTTCGAACTTTAACTTTCCATAATATTTACAATAAAAGCTGTCCCTAGATTAATGTTGATTGAAGCTTTAGTTCCTGAGAAAAAAAAATATTCGAAAAAAAATCAAACAGAATGGGTACTATTTTTAACATGCTCTAAATGCTATCAAATGAAATAGCCGCGATCTTTTAACGTTATAAAATTTAAAAAAATTGTAAGGGGGAAACGCTGTGCCCCCCCCTCCACCCCCTCACCCCCCCCAATTTTTTATTTTTAGCAAAATCAAAAATGTCAAAACCAACAGCGGTATGCAGTCCCTTTATAATAAATGACCGTATGCAGTGCGGATTTTGCAAGACGTATCAGCAAATAAAATGGTTCAATGCATCTGGAGTTTGTGAGGAATGCCAGGATTTGTTTGAAAGGACGACGGTTTCTAACGAGCCTCCTCCTAATTTATTGGAACTTGATGGTTTCCTGTCATCCACAGACTCGGAGATGGAAGAAAATTCAAATCAAAGAAATAGTTAATGGTACCCTATAAATATATAAATCTCTTTTTTTTTTGGATTATTAATAAAAAACTACACTTCATATCTTATGTAAAACTATTTTTCAAAAAAATATATATATACAATTATTATATACTTATAATATTTAAAAAATACATTTTATTTCTGATGTAAAACCTACAATTATAAACTTACACCATGATAAAAAAAAACATTAAAAATACTGGCTACTTATCTAACAAAATAAAATAATTTAAAAAACTTTATCCCCGTTGAACAGTACCGTTTACAATGTTGTACGAAATAAGTGAATCGTGAATTATTAATGCAAACACCTTAGTATTGTCTGGAAACTTTGATTTTCTTGTGTTAAATTCCAGTTTGATGTCGACCGTGGATGAGGTTATAGAATCTAGTTGATGCGAACAATCTATAACAAATACTGGGTTGGCGATGAAACTTTCAAAGTCCAGCATTGGGTCACTGAATGTTTTCCCATAATAGCTTTTTTGAAAATTCTCATATGCGTAAAAGGCAGCCCCGCATAGTTTTTTTGAAAAATCGAGATTCCATCTCTCGTATGGAAAAACTATTGAGTTGATATACAGTCTTATGTCACACATGTCAGCAGAAATAAATTCTGTTGCGTCCTTGCTTTTGCTGTTACTATTATTGGTATTTTGGAATGCAACAATTATGTATCGAGGCTTTTCCAAGTTTGTGCTACTTCTTATCGCCCACGTATCTGAAGAGGTACTTCGAAGAAGTGGTAACTCATAAAGATCCCACATGCGAAAAGCAGCTTTAATATTTACAGCTTTATTTACTTTGGACAAAATTCTTAACTTTTCCTTATCGCCTGGAATGATGTGTTTAATCCTCCATTCAATTTTGTCAATGGATATTTCGCCATCAACTTCACCAATGTAACTGTTGCTAAATGTGTGTGCCAAAACTAGAATTAACTCATGTTTTTGATTAAAAATTCCTCTTGTATAGTCTTCAGCAAACCCCATTAAATATTTGAGCGGTAATCGACCACTAAAGGTGTGGCTTGTCTTATCCAAAATAAATTGATCATTTTCACTAAGTCCCCATCCGTAGGTATTTAAAGTTTTTTCTTGACGACTTCCAAAGGAAACAAGCGTTTTTAATGTCGAACTGATACCCGGCTTTCTAACCACACAAATTTGTTCACTACCTATCTCGTAACGTATTTCATCAAAAAGAAAAGCCAGTGCGTTATTTGATAGGTAACATTTTTTAGTGGTATCATTTGGAGTAAATTTGCCCTCGATGTAGATATAACTGTTAGAAATATCCAATATTAAATCCTGAAATTGAATTGGAATTCGAATTTCATCAGAATTTTTAAATGATGGGCTACCAAATGGCTTGTAGCTGAATTCCTCCAGGCTTATTATTGAATTTTCAAAAATGGGTTCTCCAAAAACTTCCAGTTTTTCACTTGTTGATGTCATTTTGTCGATTTTTTATTCGTAGTCCAAGAGCTGTTAAAAACTTTTTATCTTCAGTTGATAGTTTAGAACGTTCTCTCGTGATGTTTCTAACACAACTGACTTTATTTCTAAATTTACGCTTGTTTTTATTTATTTGTCTGTTTATCTGGGTGGATTCGTGTTGATGACATCGAATTTTGGTATGGTAACAAAATCCCATTCTCTTTTAAAATATTTATGAAATTTTCTTGAGCTCCAATTTAACAATTATTTTTTCTCGTTGAAAATTTATCAGCTGATTATTATCATCCAAGATCCTTAGTGTGATGTTGTCGATGTACTGACGACCTTCTGGAAAAATGGGCATATAAATAATGTTGTTTGGTTCTTTACTTAACTTATATCCAGGTTCTACGTCAATATCGAATTCATATAGTGTGTGAACTTGTTGAGAGTTTAAGAATGCTCCTGCCGTAATATTTGAGTCAACTCGTATTAGTCTTACTCGAGAAATATCAACCATTGATGATGAAATATGATTGTCGTTCGGTTTTAAGCGTTCCACCATTCCAAATCCCAGTATCTTTCCAATAGAGTTGGGATGATTAAAATGTAGATAGTATTTTGACTTAATTTCACATTTCAAAGTATTATTGTTGGCATTTAAACTAAAAATGGTATCATCAAGGTCTTTGGCTGCTTTTTGAAGTGCCTTTAGCATAGCATTGCTAATTTCAGATATTTCATATGCCCCTGGTGGTATTTTTATCAACACTGGTCCTTTCCATTGCTGTTTGCTATAACCAAAACAATTATTTGTTTCATCTACATTAAAAATTGAATTGTAGGAATAAAATCCCACCAATCCTAATCCATATTTTTCTCTTTTGTCCAATTCTAAAGGAGGATAAATATTTGCATGAAGCACACTTGTGTCGCTATGTAAAGTAAAGGTGTGCGACATTTCTTTATTGTGTTTTACAACAAGTCGACAGTAGACTACAATCAACACTTTCTTCAGACTTTAAAATTCTAGATCCTTCTATGTTACACAAAGAACAATAAATTTTCCTCGGAGGTGGACCATCTATCTGATCTTCTGTGGAACTGCTTACCGAGTAGTGGTCAGTACAATACTGAAACTTCAACACATCAATATCACTTTTAAGTTCTTCCGGTAATCTATCCCACACTAAAGCTATTTCATTGGGAGCGCAGGCAATCATTACTTCTTTCGGCATATCACTTAATTCTTCTTTCGTCATTTTCAGTAAACTTCCACATATACTAAAAGCCCGCAAAGATTTATGCATTTTCTTTAAATTTTCACGTTCCGACTTTGGATTTGAAAAACAATTCATTTTACTACTGCTAAAAAGGGTTCTTTCTCATTAAAAACTTTAGGCATAAGTGACCACACCAAACTGTGTCGTAGTTCTGTTCTTTTGTATATGTATAGCGAATCTCAGTGGCAGAATGTGTGCCAGTGCGCATGTATCTCACAAACTCTAGGGGTGGGGGTAAGTTTCCAAAGCTATCATAATATACAACATTTCCTCCTTTCTTTCTGTAAGCGGTCCAGTGACTGCCCATTTGTTGGAAGGTCTCCAAGTTAATAATCCCGGATTCATCCTTTTTTGGCCCGTTTTTGGGCAGTGTGTCACGCATAAAAATACCTTTAAAATTGGCGATTTTATATTTCTTTGCATATTTTTCTAGATCAAAATTTGATAAAGCCCTTCTTGGTAAGGGCTTTAGTGGTTTTTTGAGTTTTTTAAATACAATCCAAGTCCGGTGCGAAATGGTTTCAAATAGAGTCCACTTCCATTTTTACTTTCTGATAATGTATGTTGCTTTTTATTGTTAATAACACTATCCTTATTTTGGGCCACACTTTTAACTGCCCTCGCAATACCTGCTGCACCTCCTGCTAAACTTCCGATCGCGGATAACGCTGAGAATAAAGGAATAAGAGCAGGCAACGCAAATGGTAAAAATCCGCCTGTTCGAGGTATAGGAATAATTCTCGGTGTTCTAATAAACTTTTTTCCACCATATGCTTTTATATGCTTTCGTGCTGCAGCCAATGCAAGTTTTGATATAGTTGATACGTTTTGATGTTTTTGTTTATTGGTTTTTCGGTAGGATTGAAGTTCCGATCGAATTTTTCTTACAGCAGCACCCAACGCCACTTTTTTTACATTCTTTCCTTTTTTAACACTTTTAGTTTTTTTGTTTTCATAGATTTTCCTTTTTTTACTTTTCTGACATTTTTCCCGTTTTTTGTTCCTCCTGTGATTTTGTATTTCAGCCCCATTCCAAACCTCTGCTTTACTTTCATAGCTTTTGCAACAAACCAAGCAGCAGCCTTCTCTTTGAGTCCTGTATTGGTCGACTTCACAATTTGTTCTGCCGCGTCTTGCAGTTGCTTATCAGCTTTGTGTCGTTCTTCTAAATTATTCAAATTATTTGCGTAACTGATATCATGTTTTTTGCAAGCTTTATCTAATTGATTAATTCCAGGGTCACCCCTAGCTAATCTCTTATTTAGACGAGTAGCTGGGCCACAGAATTGGTAAAAAGGAAGGTGTAGTTCAACTGGTAACTTATTTATCAGAGAATTAAAAATACCATAACCTTTCTTTTTGTTGCACTGTCTTTTGCGGTCGGGTAACAACATTTGAATGAAAACAATTATATATCTACCTTAGCTTAAATACAAATTTTAGTCTCTATCGTCATGCGTCTCGTGCAACAACAAGATAAAATTTCTGTTATTAATTTAGATGAAAAAATTGGCCATGGTAGCATTAAGTCTCGCCATGGAAAACTACTACCGAATTCTATTCGAGGTCTTATAATAGGACCATCAAACTGTGGAAAAACCAATGTTCTTATTACACTTTTAACACACCCTCTTGGTTTACGTTTTGAAAATGTTTATGTCTACTCTAAATCACTTTTTCAACCAAAATATGAATATCTAAAGAAGATTTTGACTCCGATAAATGGATTAGGATATTACACGTTTGATGACACCTCCAACGTCATACATCCAAACGAAGCAAAAGAAAATTCTGTCTTTGTATTCGATGATGTAATTTGTGATAATCAGGATATTATAAGAACATATTACAGTATGGGTAGACATAGAAATATTGATTGTTTTTATTTAGCCCAAACGTATTCTAGAGTGCCAAAACAACTGGTTCGAGACAATGCAAATTTTCTTGTAGTGTTTAAACAAGATGAAACAAATCTCAAACACATTTTTTCCGACCATGTTTCACCAGACTTTACATTTTCTCAGTTTCAAGAAATTTCTGGAAAATGTTGGAGTGATAAACATGATTTTTTAGTGATTGATAAAGACGCTGATTTAAACAGTGGAAGATATAGAAAAGGTTTTGACAACTACATATATTTATAACATATTCACATTCTTTATTAGTTGCAAGTTGAATGAACGGAAGCACACATCATAATCATGTCAATTAATGATATATCTTTAAAACGTGAACTTGTTTTAATGACTGACGCTGTAAGGAAAAAGTTTAAAGCTCTGAAAAGTGAGCAGTTACATGACAAAATTGGGTTGGATAAATTTTATGGACCCATTTCCAAACCCCTAGTCTCGATTTCAGAAAATGTTGCGAGCATCAAGAAAAATAAAAAACCTGCAGCTGTCTCAATATCAACAAATACAAGGAATAATGATCTGGAGAAAGAGGAGGGAACTGAAAATGTCAGCGAAAAATCATTTGGGAAAGAAAATTTAGAATTATATCCAATTAGTCCGCCATTAACAGGCACGCCCTCAAACAATTCAAAGTTGACCGATAGGTCACCGAATACAACAGGGCTGACTGATAATGATATATCTTTTATGCGAAGATCCGGAGGAGAATCACAAGCTATAGCTATGACCTATATATATGGGTTAAAAGATAATCCAACAAGGTATGATACTGTGTATGGAGTCCGATATAATATTGCTAATAAGAAGATGTATATAGGAGATGTAATAATAAGATTTCCTGGTGGAATGATAACATTATGGCGTGGAAAACATAAACTCGGAGAATACATCGGATCTCGACAATTATATGACTTACTGTTTTTAAAGAAACCGCATGAATCCAGCATAAACGAAATTGATCAGAATGTTCTCAGCGATTACAAAGATATTCTTCAAGTTTCTAATGCCTACTTTAATCGATACGATAAAATAAATGGAATAAATAAAAGTAAATCTGCTAAATTTACCAATTTTATTAAACCGCTTATTTTTGAAAAAACAGGATCTGGTCTTAAAAAGCGACAAAACATAAATTTAAAAAATAAATTACTTGGCAATAAAAAAGTTGAGTATGTGTACTGGAATACAACGCAGGAGTTGGTTGCACGCTTGCGACTATTGTGGAGTTCTAAAATGGCTGGGCATACAGGGCACGATAGTGAAATACTGTCCATTATTGAAGAGCTCAAAGAAGAAGGTGTTATATATTAATTTTAAAAAAAAAACATTTAAAACCATGAATATTTTTAATTTAGTGTTAGTTGTTAAATGAAATGGTTGGTGTGAACACTATAGATAAGTTCGGACGCTTGGGTCATAGTTCTAAAGTGAAGATTATAAAAGGGCTGAATGGAAACGGTTTTAAATTGACTTCAGACCAACAGTTTGATATTGATAATAAGCGGTTATGCAACGTTGGAGATGCGATAAATGAAAACGATGCAGTTAATTCGAAGTTTTTGGAAAACCGTCTAGGAAAGATTGTAGAAGACTTAAAAGCAGCTATAACAGTAGCTGTTAGTCTTGTTCAATCCAATTTAGAAGACTTTATAAAGAACAAAAAACCAACAGTTGAAGATTTAGATTCTGAGGTATGGTACAAATTTCAACATTTGCGTATAAGAATCGAAAAAATTGAAAAAATTGTTTTATTACATCATCCAGGCTCAACTGTGTAAAAAATTACAAAGAAGCTAAAATGGTTAGTTAGGAAAAACTAAGTGTAGTTAATGAGTTGCACAGAACAGCAAGGAAAAATTTTCCCAGAAGAAAAACTATAATTAAGGGATATAATGATTTGTGGCAAATCGATTTGGCTGATATGCAACAGTATTTAAAAGAAAATAACGGTTATCGATATATTTTGGTCTGCATAAATTGCTTTTCTAAATTCGTGTGGGTCAGGCCCTTACGGACCAAAACAGGACCTGAAGTTCATGACGCAATGAAAGATATATTTAAAGAGGCAAAATGTTTCCCTAGCAATCTCCAATCTGATCAAGGAACAGAATTTTTTAATGCTAATTTTCGAGCACTTATGAAGAAAAAAAGAATTAATCATTACTGCACGTATAGTACTAAAAAAGCAGCTATCGTTGAAAGGGTAATTAAAACAATAAAAAACAAATTATTTAAGGAGTTTTCTGCTAGGGGTAGCTACAAATGGATTGATATTTTAGAACAAATAGTTAATAAATACAATAGAACAGTACACACCACTATTAAAATGAGACCAATTGATGTCAAGCCAAACTCCCATATTAGAGCATTTCAAAACATAAAAATTGCGCCGAAAAAGTTTAAGTTTAAAGTTGGAGACAAAGTTCGAATAAGTAAATATAAATCAATTTTTGAAAAAGGATATACTCCATCGTGGTCTACAGAGCTGTTTATAATTGATAAAGTTAATTTTACAAATCCAGCCTCATATATTTTAAAAAGTCTTGATGGAGAACCAATACGTGGAGCATTTTACGAATTAGAACTACAAAAAACCAAAAATCCGGATGTATATTTAGTAGAAAAAATACTTCGAAAACGAAAAATGAACCATAGAAATGAGTATTACGTTAAGTGGCTGGGTTTCCCTGAAAAGCACAATTCATGGATTAACGCTGCAGATATTGTATAAAGTTTATGGTTTTAAAATTTTGCACATCACTTTTCTACTGGCTACTCTATTGTAAATATGTTTGTTGACGTACAAGGATTTAAGGCTCACAATAACAAATTTATACCCAAAGAATTGGCGGCTTATGATGGTTTAAAAATAGCTCATTACGTTTTTAAACCTCCATTTAACATTAGCAAATTGGATTTAAAATATAAGAAACAAGCCAATTGGATTATGAAGTACCACCACTGCATAAACTGGTCTAATGGATTTACCAATATTGAAGATTTTAAAGATATTATACAGCACATTTCAAGTCTGTCAGAATTTGTGTATGTTAAAGGGCTGGAAAAAGCCAATTTTATCCGAAAATATATTTCCAATGTTATTGAACTTCCAGAACATCCTCCGCTGCCCAAAGGAAATCCTAGCTGTTTATATCACAACAATAAAAATTTATCTATATGTGCTTTATCCAATGTAAAATTTTTAAAAAATTTATTAAATGGTAATACTGCCTAGTTTAAACATGGTCTTTTGATTTGTTTTTTTAGGTTAAGGTAGTAAATAAAAAAAACACTTAAATAAATACATAAATGTATTTTTTTATTACACAAATAATAACAATTGCTAATATACATGGTTTACTACACAACATTATAACGGTAACATAGTTCTTTCTATTCTAGCCAAATCATTTTCATTTAAAGATCTAAGATAAGATAGCACTTCTAAAAACTCTTGGCATGATTTAATTTCTGAATGACCCCAAGGTAATGTACTCGTAGTGCCCGGTATTAAATAACGTTTGTCATCGTGGGAAGACAGAGCTACTTTATTTTTTGTTTCGGTGTAGATATTATGTAATTCACTCTTGAATGTTTTCATTTTACGAAAAATTAAACCGCCCTTTTCTACAATATTTTTATAATCCTCAATTGACATTTGTTTTTTAATAATCGATTTTTTTATACCTTTTGCCTTTTTAGTCTCTTTTAAAAGAGACTTTATACAATATGCCTTCGCGCCAGTACCATAAAAAGCCATTATTGGATTTCCAGGAAATTCATCTTTCATTTTTCCCAACACCGAAGGACCTTTTATAATGCCAAACCTATTATTGATATCATAGTTAGACGTGTCAAAATAATTCGGATTATCAACCATATATTTATAAAAATCATTTGTTATGACTTTCATTACTAATGAATCGGTATCCATGTATAAGAGAGACGCTTTATCTTTGAATTGTTTTTTCATAACATTATAGAAAAAGTCATAAATAACTGTTTTTGACAAGTCCAAGATACAAAAACCAAGATAAATTGGTTTGTCGTACACAACCTTTAGCTTTCCCATGTGAAGAGCAACAAAATCGTCGGAAAATATTGAGCTGTTCTTGAAATTGGGTCGCGCAACTAATGCTCTAGCACCAACTTTTCGACCAATAGTTTCCCAACTTGTGACTAATTTTATGTCCTTGCGATTTTCTACATTCTCCATAGTCTTACCATATATGGAGTTTGTAGAAAACTTAAAAAAGTCACTCTCAAAAGGAGTTTTTGCCTTATTTCTTAAATCCGTGTTAAAATCAATGTATCTTTTTAACCAAGGAGATTGATTAAACTTTAATATTCGATGGGTTTTTATAATAATAAGGCCATGTTCAATGGCTTGTTTTAAAGTCCTATAGTGAACAACATACTTTTGTTTGTGGTTTAAATTTGGGATAAGTTTTTTAATTTTTGACTGGGATTCAGGGGGAATTAAATTTTCAACCAAAAAAGGGAGGTCTGAATGAGAATTGTGTAAATCAAGTGGATAATAAATATCAACCTCAAGTACATATCCAATAGGACTATTTTCTGAAATATCAGAAATATTTAATTGCAAGATTTCCTGTTCTGTAAGCCATTCAAACCCATCAGTGGGCAAAGGTTGAGACATGCTATGGCCGTATAAATTTGTTGCGTCTAAGTACATAATGAAAGATGAATCAACATTGGGGTCAAACTCTGGAAGATACTTATTATTCGCGATATGTTTTCGATCTGTACATTGGCTTACACCCCCCCGAATACCGTTTTTAAAGAAATGTATCATATCGATGTCGGTTAGTAGCTCTAATTGAACTTTAGTCATTCTAAGCATAGCATCAAAGGACAGTGAGGGTAGTGTGTAATATTGCGCTGGATCTAATTTATAGGCTTTTAATGAATTTAAGCGAAATGCTTCGTAACTGTCACAAAGAGTCAGTACGTCCCCAGTTAAATAAAAATTTGCAAATTCGCCCAGATTTCTACATCCAAATGTTTTCCAAACTTTTTTTGCTCTTTCATAGTCTTCATCGCTAATATGTTGTTCGTTTAGATTATCATAAAATTGATTTTTTGTTGGTAATTCACAAACATCTAATTTTTCAAGGCTTGTGACAAAACTATAAGGAAAAACACCTTTTTGCCTCATCAAATTAAACTTTTCTGGGTCGGGAAAATACTTTTTAGTCTCAAAAAATGACTCAGAATCTAATCCTTTGCTTATATTTTCCAGCGAAGTGCTTAAGAATTTAAAACTATCAATAAATCGAAGTTTTAAATACTTTTTCTTTATTTCTCCCTTATAGTTTGTGTAGTCGTGCATGTATATGGATTTGGTAAAAGAAATGTATTTTTCTTTATTTTGGGCAATAACATCGATTTTATCCCCATGGCGACACAGTTCCTTGATAAACATGTGACAATCATAGCCGCTCAAATTATGGAACACAATGGGGACAAAATTAGGCGTTTTATAATTTAGATTGCACTTACTATGTGCGGCAATAAAGCGTTTTCGTCCCGTTATATGACAATGGTCAGTTACCTTTGTATCAAAAGTCTCAAAATGTTTTTCACATATACCACATTCACTTGCTTGTTCCATTTCAATCAGTTCCTGATCGTTTAAAGGTGTCATTGGCACTATATCCTTTAAATATTTGTGATATAGCTCTCTTAAGTCAGATTCTATACGCTCAACGAATACTTTCGCAGCATCAGAGCCTCGATAGAGCACAAACTTTGAAATGGATATATCAAAAGAACACTTTATAATATAAGCAAATGAATATGGTTTATGTATAAAATTTCGTTCCGTAAATGATCCTTTGGGGTTGGGCTCACAACTTTGTATTGGTGCTAAGATGGATTCAAAATCTGCGTAAACTACAAAGGGTACTTCCATTTGCTTTTGAATATTTTGAAATTTTAAAATATTTGAGGGAACACTGTTCCCGAACTTATCTATACGCATATCGGTCGTAGGAGCGACAGTAAAGATATGTGTGCAATCGTTTTGTTGATGTTGATGTAGATTTTTTGGAGATCTAAAATGGATTAAACAACCATCACAAAAATATAATTTGTGGCCATTAGAAGAAATTTGTTTAGACACTAAAGCCGAAAAATTTTTTATCCAACAATAATGACTTTTTTGGCAATTATCACAAACGTGGTTCTTATCTTTTGACTGACAATCCTGCAAAACCAATAATAAGTTAATGTGAAAATTCTTTTTTTTTCTTGAGTAATAATAAGGACCTACAACTTCATAATTCATTTTACCATTTTCGAAAAAACTTTCGAGACCATACACATTAATAGAGATATCATTTAGCTCCTCAAACTTTGATATGTCGTGTAATTTTACTGGAAACTCCATACCTGTCACATTAATCACCGAAGAATAGTGTGGGTATGATGAAATTAGGTTAGGATTCTGATGAGCGGGTCGCAATGCTGATACTATCGCCCAGGCAAAGCAGGCTTGATCTTCATTTTTGACATTTATGACAGCGTGCTTATTCTCAATGGGTTTGGGTAGCTTGATGTATGAGGAGCCTCCGACAGGGTTACATTTATTGATGTTCACCTCCAAATATGAAATTTGTTGTAAGGCCCATCCTTAAAAAGAGAAAATAAATAAATATAAGTAATCGTAGGCCAAAAAATTTTTAAAAAAAAAGCTATTTAAATTTACATTATTTTTAAAAATATTAATACCTACCAGAATTACGTTCTTCAAACTCTGAAGTTTGGTTCATCAATTTATCGACAAAATCATTATAGATCTCATTTAAGTCGGAGCCTTCATGCACAATTTGATTTTGTGTGTTAAACGACTTTTCTTCACATTCTTCATTTTTGGGCATCACAAATAGAGCAAATAATTCCAGATTAATTTTAATTACATAGTATTCTTCTATTGATCTCTGCAACAATTCGCATACTTTGTTTTTAACATCTATAAAAAATTGTTTATAGTTTGTGCCCATTGACTCAGGGTGAATCCTGTAATTAGCAATCTTCTTTCCGAAAGCACTTCTTATTAAACTGACCCCGTCCGATAGCGGAACGCATGCATTTGTGCGGTGTTGTTGTGTTCTACAATGTGCAGCCATTAAACGTTTTTGTACATATACATTACATGTTGGACACATTACTTTTTGCACATCCTGGTCACAAGCGGTTGATGTTGATGGCAAACTATTCGCAATCATAGTCGACTGTCCACTATTTTTCACATTTTCTTTTAATTTTAGTCTTTTAGCCGGAGATGCATCGGAAGTTGTAACTGGTGTATTTTTACATGCCGTGCGTTGATGCCTCTTAAGATTATCGACACGAGTAAAATTTTTTCCACAAAACTCACACAAATTCATTTTCGTATCGTGCACTATATACTCCCAAAAACGAACTATTTTATAACTTGATAAAACACGGCTATTTATATACCGATACTCTCCCACCAAAAAATGTATGTACTAAGAGAGGGGAGAAATCACTCTTCCGTTGTAGAAATACCGACTTAAAGAGAGATATCCCCTCCTGGCTAAAAACTAAAGTAGTGGTGGGAGAAACTTAGAGGGGTTAAGTAAATAGAGAGGGGCGAAGAGAGTAATGGTAGGGGAAATGAAGAGAGGAGGAGTAGAGGGGGAGAAGAAGAGAGGGGGATATATGAGAGGGTCAAAGGTCGAAGGTCAAATATCAAGGGTCAAAGGTCAAAGGTCAAGGGTCAAAGGTCAAATATCAAGGGTCAAAGGTCAAAGGTCAGGGGTGAGGGGTTGAAGGGGGTGGCCACGCCCACCCTCATCTCCTCATTTTATTTGAAAGTGGCTAACCTACCCTACTTACCATTAATTGCAAAACTTATGGGTAGGTTGTACAAACTGTTTCTTAACAAATTCAATTCAAAAGCTTGATACGAATTTGTTGGTACCGATAAGTATTCATTGGTTCATGTATCTGATCAATCAAATTGCTCGTGCTGTATATGCTTTTAGGCTAACTTGGGGTTGCCGGTAACGAACATTTTTCCGGTTGTCTACACTGTTTTTCCAAGAGAATGCGTAAAATTATTTAGGAGCAAATGGAGCCGTTTCTTAAGCAAAAGTTTGACGTTAGCAAGGTGTCATAGCCTAACTTGATTTTTAAAAAAATACAAAGCCTTTCGCACGGAAATACATACCTAAAAACCACTTTCCGCACTTAAGTAGGAAAAACACTGTACCGTATTCTCCTAGAAAAACAGTAATAATAACCGGAAAAATGTTATAAAATTCGTTACCGGCGACCCCAAGTTAACCTAAAAGCATATATCACACGAGCAATTTGATTGGTCAAATACAGGTACTAATTGGTACCAAAATATTGGATTTGGATTAGATGTGTCCATAAAGTTTGTGTAACCTACCAAGTTATTTAAAATCACTTTACGTGTTTCTCCAATATTTCAAAAATATTAAAAACATTAAAGGTGCCTCCATTTTCGAAATTCATGCTACCACTCAAGCTAAAAATATTTTTTTACCTAAGTGACATTATTTTTAATAACATATATAAACATTTTTAAAATCTGGCCGTTCGTTTTAAAGAAAATGAATATTGTCATTTTTTAAAAAACGGTCGTTTTCTTTCTTTTTTAAATCTTACGAATCAGTGACTTTTCTAATGGTGCCTAAGAAACCATATAAATACATTTTTATATGGGTGAAAGGGGTGTTTCATTCCAGATAAATAGCGATTTGAATCCTTTTGTTTCGGCGGTAATCAATAAAGTTGTGGGAAAAAAATTTGTACCATGTCCAAAAATATAGCCTAAAAACATGTCAACTTCATATCTCAGAAAGTAATCCTGCTCCCTATCTCGTTTTTCTTATTTTTGTGCTTTGTTGATCGAGTAGTACAACATAAAAAAAATTATGACATTTAGCCGAATATAATTTGTGCAGGGTTCTTTCCAACAGAGCCAAAAACCGTCCATGAGTGTCCCCTTGAAATTCGTTTTCAAGTACTTTTCTGATTCGTTTTTCTTGAAACAAGTGACCACCGATCTGCAAGAATTGTTTATTTTTTGACTTTTTTTTGTATTTACTAGATGACATAAAACATGTCAAAAATGCATAAAGGGACTCTAGTACTTATATTCTACCTACTATATAAAAATATAATATGATGAACAAAAAAAATAAATTACCCGGTTTTAACACTTCTCCAAAACATTTTTCACTTTCTATACTTGTTTTGGGGCAAACATCGAACAAGCAGATCTTGGCGGAAGCGTGATCCGTTCTTAAATCGAACACGCAAATTTTTTTTGGATTGATACCTACTTTATTAGAATGATGTATTGTATATATGCTACCCATTGCAATATTACGTAATTATAAGAAATAAACTAAGGGAAAATTATGGAAATTCGGCAACCGCTTTCTAAATTTCCGGAATTCGAGTCTGCGTAGATAGATAGATTTTAATTTCATTGATCTCACCGCCTTAGTCACCAACGTATTTTTTGCCCCTAAATTTAGAAAATATTTGGTAGTAGCTTTGGTTCAAAAGTTATGAATCTTCATATATAGCAACCTCCTTCTACCCCGTTAAGCGAAATAAAATTGAGTAAAAAAAGTCATCGGCTGGCAGAAGTGGAGTGGAAAGTGGAAACTTCCTTTGTAAATAAACTGCTTTATAAAAAAATGCAATTTTGACATCGAGTGACTTGGCCCGCGACATTACGAATCGTAGAATCTTGTGGTTCTATTTTGTCAAGCTTGACTACCACTTTTTTTTCTGCATTTTTCATCGAATTAATTACTATATCTATTTTTATTTCGCAATGTAAATTTTCTTCTTATTGTTCTTACTTAACCACAGGTTATAATATTTTTATTGGAGTTCCGTTAATTGATATTAAAACAGTCAAGGTCGTTTGTTCTAAATGATTGTTCTATCTTATAGTATGTAAAATTAACTGTACAATAATAAATGACATTTATGCAAATAGTAGCGACACCGACAGTAGCACTTTATTTTAAACATTGTTTTGCTGAGGAGGAGTTGTGTGTATCCAAAAATCATTAATAGGCCTAAATTAAAAACCGGAGGCAGTATAGATAGAGAGCTGGCAGCAATTAATTATTTTATCCCATTTAAGGTTTATATAGTTTTGATAAAGACACACCAAACATAATAAAAAAAATATGGGCAGACGTCTAGTTGGTGTCTTTTTCTACAGGGAGGCCCCGAAACTTGCAAAAAATAATAGCTTTATGAACTCATTTCATCCCATCTGTAATTTATATTCAAACAATCTACTTACCTCAGGACTTTAAAAAAATCAAACGGTACCCACCTATGGCGGGGAGTTTACGAGTAGTGTATTTTCATCCCTTTTATAATTAGTGCTATTATGTTAAGGTCCTCACCGAGATAACAAAGCAAAACTATGGCACTCCTCGAGGTGGGGTCTTTTTTTACAGGGAGGTCCCAAAACTTGTAAAAAATAATAGCTATAAGAAGTCATTTCATCCCTTTTTTGATTAGTGATTAGTTAGTAATATTATTTTAATAAGAGCTTCACAAATATGGTTGCGTTTTTTACAAGGAGCAAAAACTAACTATATAAAATAGTTTCTTCTGATTACACTGAACCAAAAAACGCACCGTTTCCTATAAAAAATACATTGAGCCAATGTATTTTGTATATGATTTTTGCTCCGATGTAAAGTTTTATTAATATTATAATCAAGTTTACATAAATTTTATAGCCAAAACGAGTTAGTGATTTTACTGCTGCAAGACACAGTTTCAAAAAAAAGTTGTTACAATATAAAGAGTCTTTAAGAAATATTTTTTTGAAGTGTGTTATGAAATCAAGACATGTTTTTATAGCTTTTAGTTACACCTAAGAATGAATTTAGTAAAAGACTGTTACGTACATAAATTTCATAACCATATTTATGTATTTTGTATGCCCGGTTCATAATTTTCATAAACTTGTACATACATTCCATAACAACTTTTAAACGGTAGTCAATGATCGCCATTTATTAAATTTATTTAAGGCATTGATTAAAATCGTTAACATGTTTTATTTATTTCATATGCTCTTTTATTATCTCCATAACCTGTACATACTATTGATAACAACTCTCTATAAAATGTCAAGAAACATTTTTCATTGATTTCGTAACTTTCGTTTATTATGACAATTTTTATAACTTTGCTGCGATTTTTGTGACAGTTACGTGTTATTTATGTACAATTATCTATAAAAAATTAATAAACGCCTGTTATTAATACTATGTACGATATTTTTTCAGTGTAGATAAGATAACAAAAAAAATAAAGCACAGCTCTAGGTGTGGGCTTTTTTGTAGGGAGGCCGCAAAAATAATTGCGACGTAAAGTCATTTCATGACCAAAAACTTTTATTATTATGATTTAGTTATTTTGTTAAAATTAAACAACTTTTTCTTGTAAAAAATAACTAATGTCAATTATATACTTTGAGCATCTGAATTCTCGTCGCCATCTTCAATAATATCTTTGTCCTTTAAAATAATGAAAAGTTTATAATAAGAAATGTGATAATGTTATTTCCTGCATTTTTTCTCTCTATAAAATGTAACCTAATTTTTACTAATTTATTATTCTTCTGTTTGCACTAATCAGAAAAGAGATAAAATGATTTCATATAGCAAGTTTTGGGACCTCCCTAAAAAAAAGTCCTCACCTACAGGTATGTACTATTTTTTTTTCGTTATCTTAGTGGAACCCTAAACATAATAGCACTAATCAGAAAAAAGATGAAATGAGTTCATATAGCAATTATTTTTTGCAATTTTTAGGGCCTCCCAGTAAACAAAGCCCCGATACCTGAGCATCATAATATTTTTACTTAATTCGTATGGATGTAAAGTACATATATCTATCACAAACCTAATGCCTATTGTTTTTTCAATAGTAAAGGAAATTACTTGAATTGGTTGATTTTAATTTAAAACCTCTTTAAAATAAATGATGATAGATTTTTGGGTTAGTTTTTGGCACTTTTAGGGATGCGAGGAGGTTAACTGTAGTACCATTTTATAGGCATCTTTAAGGAGAACAACTGTACCAAAAATTGTTTTTGGTCAGTTCCTGGTTTGGGAGTTTAGACATAGCAGATAAAAAAACTATTATATATTAGTTTTAGATTTCTGGGGTAAATTTTGGCATTTCTTGGGATGTGAGGATAGTACTATTTTATAGGTATTTTCAAGGAGGACAGGTGTTATAAAGTACTCACTCTGTATATACGTTTAGGATCTAGCTTGGTTTTGCCCAATTTTTTTATCTTATTGATCATATTAATTCAACTGTTTAATGTGTTTCAATAAATAATAATATAATTACCCTTTATAGATTATTTTACTATTGCTATAGCTTTTATATAATTACTTCTTACTGGTGGAGAGCTATTATAAATAAATCCATAATGATATAGCCCATTTATACTAAAAAGGTCAGACTATAATAGTAAAAGCTTTAAAAATATTTTAACCTGTCGTAATGCGCTGCAATCAACGCTAACAACAACGGTAATTTAAGGCCTAAAATATTTTAGCGTACTTTACACTCTACTTTTTTTTAGATTTTTAAGTCATAATTTTATTCAAATCTCATGGTTTTCTTTCCAAAATACCGATTCGTAGAATAAAAAACTCATTTTTTCAAAGTTTTCTCTGTTTTTTTATTATTTAAAAAAAGCACTGCCAAAAAATATTCTTCCTCTGAAAAAATCAAAAATATTAAGAAAAAGTAAGCAGTGTTTTAAGACAAACTTTCCTTTGATGTGGAAATGCCGACAAACATTTAGACGAGCCTCTTGAGCAAAATGCTCAAAGTAATGTTCGAGCAAAATCTCGTACAAAAAAACACACGTAAATTTTGGAGAGAATGTTGAGCAAAATTTGTTTGAAGAATTGGGGGTATAAAAATTTCTTTACAAATTCAAAATATATATTGTTATCGGAATTTATTGAACTTAACTGAAAATAGAAAAACAAAGTTTTGAAATAAGGTATTTTTAATCAAGTGCTTTCCGACGGAAAAACGATTTGATGCCGAAATGCACATTTTACCTCATAAGCAACTTCGATTGATCTGATTTTTATTGGGGATATGTCAGTATACTTGTAACTTTTTTGGGGTTGTAAAAAAAACGAGAATAAAAATAATAATAATTGGCACTTATTTATTGTTGTTGCTTGTAAAATATAATGATAAAAATTTACGTTTAAAAGAATATTCCTTCATTTTACTTCCTAGTTTAGTATTTTACAATAATAATTAAGTCAAATTAAAAAACCTATATACATTTTATTAGATCTCAAATATATGAACAAAAGCACGTTCGGTTTAAATAATACTCGTTTATTACCCACTTTTACAACCCTACGAACCCGACACTTGTCTAAAAAATATAATTTAGCAGTAATTTAGTAGACTGTGTCGCCGATATATCATCCCGCGTTTTTGATTTCGCAGGTGTAGGCCTGCCACCCTTTTGAATCGCAATGTTGCCCTTTGCATATTGTTGGTTCAGTGTCAGTAATCGACCTTGATTATTACATTAAATTGACAGTAAATATCTATATCTGCAGCATTTTCATGAACCTTTTGCTTTTTTAAGCAACCCTTGGGACCTTAAACTAACTAGGTAAATCTGGTGTGAGGAATTAAAAAACAACAATAAAAGCTAAAGGTAAAGTAAAGTTACAAAAATATGTTTAAAAAAAATCCCCTTCCCCACCACTCCTCATAGTCGTGAGGCGCGGATTACGGCTTAATAGTGCAATTTTTGAGTTTTTTGCCGATATTTGAAAAACTCAAAATTTTTTTGGAAAAGAAAAGTTTTCCTGGGTTTTTTTTTAACCTTAGGAAAAACCCTTGGAAATAAAAAAAACTCGCAAGAAAATCCCAAAAAAAAGCCCGGGCAAAAAAATCCTGGAAAAACTCTAAGAAAAAAATATTATAAGATAGTAGAGCCAATAATAATGTTTCGCTTGCCGTCGGCTTTTTCCACAAAAATTTTAAGTAAAAGTTGGTGTTCCATTTTTTAAAAAAATTGAGATCAGTGGTCACTGATGTGAAATTTTATTTATTCTCATCTTTAAAAATATGTTTCCAAAATAGATAGCAATAATTTGCTCAAAAATTTACCCGAACAAAATGTTCAAAGAAAAGCTCACACAACTGTTCACGCAAAAAATTTTAGATCTTTTGCAGGAGCTTTTATTTGAGCATGTTCGTCTGTGTAATTGCGCCTTTAAGGCGCATTTACACAGACAAACTTTCCTTTGATGTTGCAATGCCGACAAACATTTACACGAGCCTCTTGAGCAAAATGTTCAAAGAAATGTTCGAGCAAAATCTCGTACAAAAAAACACACGTAAATTTTGGAGAGAATGTTGAGCAAAATTTGTTTGAATAATTGGGGGTATAAAAATTTCTTTATAAATTTAAAATATATATTGTTATCGGAATTCATTGAACTAAACTGAAAATAGAAAAACAAAGTTTTGAAATAAGGTATTTTTAATCAATTGCTTTCCGACGGAAAAACGATTTGATGCCGAAATTCACATTTTACCTCATAAGCAACTTCGATTGATCTAATTTTTATAGGGGATATGCCAGTATACTTGTAACTTTTTTGGGGTTGTAAAAAAAAAGAAAATAAAAAAAATAATAATTGTCACTTATTTATTGTTGTTGCCTGTAAAATATAATGATAAAAATTTACGTTTAAAAGAATGCCCCTTTATTTTACTTCCTAGTTTAGTCTTTTAAAATAATAATTAAGTCAAATTGAAAAATCCTATATATATTTTATTAAATCTCAAATATATGAACAAAAGCACGTTCGGTTTAAATAATAATCGTTTATTATCCACTTTTACAACCCTACGAACCCGACCCTTGTCTAAAAAATATAATTTAGCAGTAATTTAGTAGACTGTGTCGCCGATCTATCATCCCGCGTTTTTGATTTCGCAGGTAGTAGGCCGGCCACCCTTTTGAATCGCAATGTTGTCCTTTGCATATTGTTGGTTAAGTGTCAGTAATCGACCATGATTATTACATTAAATTGACAGTAAATATTTATATCTTCAGCATTTTCATGAACCTTTTGCTTTTTTAAGCAACCCTTGGGACCTTAAACTAACTAGGTAAATCTGGGGTGAGGAATTAAAAAACAACAATAAAAGCTAAAGGTAAAGTAAAGTTACAAAAATATGTTTAAAAAAAATTCCCTCCCCACCAGTCCTCATAGTCGTGAGGCGCGGATTACCGCTTAAAAGTCCAATTTTTGAGTTTTTTGCCGATATTTGAAAAACTCAAATTTTTTTTGGAAAAGAAAAATTTTCCTGGGTTGTTTTTTGAATTTAGGAAAAAACCCTTGGAAATAAAAAAAACTCGCAAGAAAATCCCAAAAAAACCCCTGGGCAAAAAAATCCGGGAAAAACCCTAAGAAAAAAATATTATAAGTAACCCTAATCCATGTGACAAAACTGATAGCCAAGGATAATGTTTCGCTTGCCGTCGGCTTTTTTTCACAAAAATTTAAAATAAAAGTTAGTGTTCCATTTTTTTAAATAATTGAGATCACTGATCACTGATGTGAAATTTTATTTATTCTTATCTTTAAAAATATGTTTCCAAAACAGATAGCAATAATTTGCTCAAAAATTTACCCGAACAAAATGTTCAAAGAAAAGCTCACAAAAATGTTCACGCAAAAAATTTTAGATCTTTTGCACGAGCTTTTGTTTGAGCATGTTCGTCTGTGTAATTGCGCCTTTAATAAGTCGGAGTTAAACCACGGCCATGAAGAAAGACTAAATATCAGCGTTGGTTACAGACAGACATACAGCCAGACGACACAACAAAAACGTTCAGATTTGTCAAAAAGATATACATTATATATATATATACGTGTGAGCTCGATGTGAGAATAAAACTTGCTGGTCTGTGAGCTGTTCCAACTCTTGTCGAATTTCCTTGTGCACAATTTCGCATATCTCTTTAGATAATTCAAACCTCTTTTTAAAATCTACATATCGTCGGACTCCTCCAAAGGATTTGTTCTAGGACAAATAATATTTGGCCTTCGTGCTTCGACAATGTCAATAATTTCGTAATACTTCATCCAGTTGATCAAAAATAAATTTTAAGTCATTGATCATAGCGATTTCACTAAATACTTACAGTCTTTTTACCAAAAACAAATTTTTAATAACTTTTTTGAGGTTAGAATCTTTCGGTAACTATTAAACTGAAGTTTAACAAACACCCTCACCGCCGGTAACGGTTAAACCGAAGTTTGTTGGTAAACTGCACCTATAAAACGTAAAAAAGTCGACATCTGTGGTTTAAACTGAGGTTTGACGTTTAACTATGAGTTGTAAAATTGCGCATTAACAGAAGAACAGAGAAGTGATGTATTCCGTTTATAATTTCAGTCGCGGTCAGCCGGACGGTTAGTTTGATGCAAAACAATTTCTTTCAAAAAGAGCGCTTTACACTGTCAATCGGGCGGCAAATTCAGTAACAGCAGACGTGCTATACTTCTAGCGACGTTTCGGGACTTTTAGGAGTTTCTTTAGCTTTCTTTTTACATTAGAATGTAGTTTTGAACTTCAGTGTTCTCTATTTGGGAATTGTCTTTACCGTGGTAGACCATAGGTTAAGGAGCTACAATAGATACGACAGTTACGTGTTAAACAGTTCGGAACTATTTGGAGTTTGGCGAGTCTGCGCATATATGCACGCGAGCAATAACCATACTTTTATATTGACTTTTCTTTTTTAATTTGTAATGTGACCACTAGATGGCTCACAGTTAAATTCGCGATAACTGTACTATTGATTTTTTGTTAGTTTGTAATATGACCACTAGATAGTGCTCGCTTAAATTTCTGTTTTTTTCTAATTTGCAAGCAATTTGTGTTTAATTTTTAAAAATAATCTTTTTGCTAGACACAAAACAAAATTGTTAAAAAATGCATATTTTTGAAAAATAAAT
The DNA here is from genome assembly GCA_963921995.1 of Oxystoma pomonae. Classification (NCBI taxonomy): domain Eukaryota; kingdom Metazoa; phylum Arthropoda; class Insecta; order Coleoptera; family Brentidae; genus Oxystoma; species Oxystoma pomonae. The sequence continues at coordinate 25,063,707 of OY998168.1, forward strand.
ACAAATTACTCATAATGAAATGCACTTGTAGTACAAAACCTCTGGTTGTTTTATTATAAAAGATTATGACATATATTTCAAAACATCTTAGTTTATATTTTTGATAATAAATAAAATATTACAGTATTATCTTGTCTGTGCTTTTTTAAATATTAAATAATTTTCTTGTTTTTAGTACATAAAAAAACAATAAATGCAACACTTTTGTATTCCAAACTAAATTTGTGAAACAAAAAAAAATAATGTTAAACTCCAAAAATTTACTATATATATACAGGGCAATTTATTGTAAATGCCCACATTAGAAAAAATCTTGGTGTAAATAATATTAATACCTGTGGTTTGGAATACATTTTCTAACTTATTACTGATATATTACAAAAATTGGCAATACTAAACTTGGTGAAATAAGGAAAGGGTGTTTTAACACTATATATAAATAGTTAAATGGAGTCCAAATGCAAGTGTGGGTACGGCAATCCCTAAGGCCTCTGCGACCAGTCTGCAAAATGTCCTCTGGAGCAAAATATTTATGACACACGTAAAATCTGTTATATATTTTATCAGCACTTAGTTTATTCGCACGGTCTCCGCAGCTTTTAACACAGCACACTCTAACTCTTTGTTTCTCATTCATTGTAATCAATGGATAAAATCACAATTTTTTGAACAGGAAAAATCACAAAATCACTTTTTAAAAACCTTGGCGAACCTCAGTTTCCAAAATGGAACTCATAGTTATGAGTCATAACCGACATTCTGTTACTTTTGTCATAATATGCCCTCTAACGGACAACCGCAGAAGGGGTAAAAGGCGGAGCTGCAGATTTCTAGAATATTGCCAACCTAAATATTATTATGTTGGCAGTTCTTTTGCACGCGGAAACATAACCGCACTTTTGTGACGGATCTATAGTTCCTTAATCTATACCTAGACCGTCTACTATTACTGTGGTCGCCGAAAGCGATTCGGAAGTCTAGCGCGTCTGCTGTTACTGAAAAAGCAACCGGGCGACCAAAAATTCTGATTGATTTATAAGCCATTGACCAGTGAGGAGCGGTTTTGACCGCGGTTATTCGGTTGGTCATTTATTTTGACGTTAGGCTATGACGTAGTTCACAATAACCATAACCCAACGGACGATTCGCTTGGATGGAATGGTCAAACTTACTGATTGGAAAATTTTACTAATAGCACCAATGGCAAGAATTTTCGGCTTAGGTCCCACCCAAACTCTTAGTTCAACGGTAACACAGTGTAGTCTATAAATGAGACGCAGCCCCAAAATCTTATAGTTGTTCGTCCCAGATAATTTTCCACGAAAAACCTTGAATCACCTTTAAATCTATCCATATATTCAAAGACACAACTCACCTTCAGATCAAGATTTTCATCGAGGTTCGCTCATGAGGCAAAGAACTAATAAAATAAATTTAAAAATCGCTACTTGAAAATATACCTAACCCCTCCAAAACTAATGACCGGAATTATTACTCACCTCCCGAGCATGGTCATCTTTCGTCAAGACCAAAAGTAAAGCTGATCAATGACCTCTATTTTGGTTCAAACCGGTATCGCTTAAGGGATTTTCGATTTAAGAATTGATCCTGGTTCTGGTTGACATTATTTTGACATACATTTTGACAGCGGCTCTAAAATAATGACGTCATTTAAAATATTGTGAAGATATCTTAGATTTTACCAGAAAAAAGGCTATCTATAATTTTACAAAATTTTAGGGGTTATGTTTACAACCAAAGAGCCGAACCAACCTCCCAGGCTGGTTCTAAAATTTCATAACCGGGTTGCAACTGTGACGTCATTGTTTTAAAACGAAAGGCTCGTTTCGGTTCAACCAGAACCAGAACCAATTGTAAATCGAAAATCCTTTTAGATGCATTGGTCTTGACCAAACATGACCGGTTATTATTGGTCAATGGCTCATAAATCACCCTAGTACAGCTTTCTTTAATCACTCGTTTCCTCAAAAATTGTTTTACCGGGTTGCTGAGTGGAAAGCGTCCAAGAAAAGAAAGTTTTGTTGCCAAATGAGAACATTTTAGGGAGATTTTTTCCTAAAAGTAAATTTATTTTACATCATGTTTACTAAGTTTGAACTAAAAATATATTAAAAGAAGGCTTTTGTGAAGAACTTTGTTAAAGAACTTTTGGAATTATTAGAAATGTATTTATTCAGCGTTAGGGCAACAGTGTCAAATATGTTTTCCCGCAGTGAAAATAATATTTATTTTATAAATTTCATAAAAAAAGGTAGACTTTTATTCTGTTTTAATACTCAAAGGGTATTTTGAAGCCTTAAACTAGTATATTAACTTGTTTTTTTTTAACTACCAAGTTTAAAACGTCTTTAAAATTAGTGAAAAACGTGCCCATGCCTCAAAATATTTTAACACATCTAACTAAAATATTTTAAGATTCATCATGGCCATACCATAAGTATATATAGTTTTAAGAAAAAATTATTCAACGGCGTTAAATAATTTGAACATTATTTTTCACATTTTGGGGCCCTCCATAGGTCACTCATATGATATAGTAGTGCAAAAACATTTACAACTTACTACTTTATCTCAAGTTATGGATCACTTTATTCACCGGTAATCCGAAGGCATTTGATTGGGGGGGGGGGCAATTCCCAAATTACATGAAACTTTGAGATTTTTTTTTATTGTTGTTTGAACAAATTAGAAATACAAAATGTTTTGAAAAATATACTTAACTTTCCCAACTGCACCTTTATTTTTTCCAACTGCAAGCAACATTGGGGGGGGGGTAGGGTCCCCCAAGAGATCGCCATTGACATTATTGCTTTAAAAACAGTGTTGCAGCTTGCAAAACATTTTTATTGTCGTTTTTAAAAACATATAATGATATCTAGAGATTTATTGTATGTATTATAGAAAAATCTTTTTGGTGCAGTTCTTTGTATATTCTAGGTCAAAAAAATAGAATACGGAGATACAATTTAAATAAAATCAATACGTATTTTTGTAAAAGGTCAATAATAAAATGTTATTAAACATTCATAGAAATTTGTTTGTTCTCTATTCAAAATTGAATTTTCAATTGCCTATCAACCGTTATAATATGCATATACATAAATATACAATGTTTTATGCTTGAAGCCATGAGGGCTTTATTAGAAAATAGGGGCACAATGAATAAATATATATGTTAATTTTCAAATTTAACTTTTTGATAATGTTTAATAACAAAGATTTATTAGAATGGGAGTTAACAAATAGAAAAAAAATTTAGATGTATTATTGTTTTAAGTCAAATAACTTAAAATACTTACCCTTAAATGCTTCATGATTTAATGTGGTACTTTATATCCTAATATAATATGAGAATCGTACTATACCTGCATCTATATAAAATAAAAAGAAATCCCTTAATAAAGGACACTTATTACATCTCGTCTTATATTGTACAAATAGTAATTTACGTTATAAGGCCGGGAAATGCTCTATTAAAGTACAATACTATAAGCGGGAAATCCATTATTTTATTCTTATTTTTTTAGTCACTTTAGCGGACTAGTGATGTAATGTATCATTTTCCAGACTGAAATATTTCAGTCAGGGAAAATTACTTTCTCGGACTAGTGATGTAATTTATCATTTAAAAATTTCTATGAGGGCCGGTTTCTTAATAGCGAGTTAGTGTTAACTCGAGCCACATAACCTTGTAAAAATCTTTAAAAAGGGCGATTAAAATATATACAAATATTGGCTTAAAACAGCAAAAAACATGGATTTATAGCCCGAGTTAATTTAACTCTCTGGTAACCTGTTATTGAGAAACCGGCCCTAAGAATTAATTTTTGTGCTAGATTAGGTGGAGTCTTTAATTAAAATATACCCAAAATATAAGACCTACCCTGTAATCATCATTACTTTAGAGATTGACCACCATTATGCACCGAGGTAAAAACTATATTCTCTGTTATTATCATTGTTGCAAAATCTAGGTAAAAGTACACGAAAAAAACAGCAGGAAAACAATGGCTTAATGTCAGCACAAACAGTTCAGAATTTCGATGATGCAAGGTAAAACGAATTGTGCAGAAAAAAATCGGGTTGACAGTTGAAATCCACCAAACAATGGATGTTAAAAATACCGAATTGAGTAATGTAATGGCTTAAAGTTGTAAAAAAGTGGCACAGAAAATGATTTAGAATAAATTTTGCAAGTGGATTTGCATTTTACAAAAGATTACAAAAACAGTAATAGTAGCTACATATTTTATATTTGCAAGCAATTTTGTAGAATTTTTATTAAAACATACTGTGTGAGGCTGCTGAACAATTCATTATAATTGACTGTTGACAGATACAGACTTAAAATTAAAAACAGAAGAGAGAAAAAAAAATTGAAAGATTTTATGAATGGGTATATACGTGCCTGCTGGTGCCATTTTTCTTATAGTATTTAATTTAACTACTAATTTAAAAACACTTATTCTTGAAATTGAAGAATAAGCAAATAGTTTTTCGAAGTATTCAATAGTGTTTTTATAGAAAAATAATATTCTGGCATTAAGTATTTTTTTTTTTGAGTATAAATCTATTCTTAAATATAGAATACCATTTTTGTCAGTGTATCTTCAGCGGTTATATAAATCAAAGGTCCTTAGGTACTTGAGTGGTTAATCTCCAAAACCCAACTTTGAGAAAACACTCCACACAGTAAATTAATTAATAAAATCAATGAGAAGAAAAAACATTTTTTTAAATTACTCTATCAGAGTAATTTAGCAAACTCAAGAGAGAAATGTATCAAATACACCAAAAACTTGATTGAGTTGTGATGATAGGGTAACAGGCCTTTAGGTATTTGTAAAAATAATATTAATTCCGTGACAGCAAATCTCGATATCGAATATATTCCATTAAAAAGGTACATACAAAAATGTATTAAGACCCCAAATTTGGCATTGTGTATTAGATTATATTATACTGTGTCATTGTAGATTACCATAATACTTCCTGTGGTTAACTATTTTTAGTGTCAATGATATGCTTTAAGACTTTTAAGTAATATCCTGACAATAATAATCATAATTGTTCATCGGAATTGTCGTTCCAAAACCAATCAGTATGTGATTTTATTTAATACGATTACAAGAACTTATCACAAGCAGTGCAAAAAAAGATAACGTTAAAATAAAACTAATTTTGCCTCATGAAATTCAGACTTGATTTAGTTTTCTCCTCAGCTTTAGTTTCTCTACTGAACTATATGGTTGTGATAATTAAAATCAGTGGTCCCTCGTATCAAAGTTACGAGTGTTATAGAAAAAATAGTCCGTTTTATAGAGTAATCTACATCTCAAGAGTGTATATCAATCCTGTTTTTTTTCAATTTCAGGTGGATGCGGATACCTATGCTACTACCAAAGAAGGTAAGAGATTTGGGATTGTAGATTAATAATATTGGCAAAATTTTATAAATGAAACTGTATCAGTGGCGGTCGCAGCTTTTCCAAAAGGGGGGCGGGCATAAGGGCAAAATTTTGTAAAAGCAAAGAAAAAGCCTTATGAAAAAGTTTTAAAATTAAAAATTAATGTAACTTTAGACTCAATAGAGCGAAAATTTTTAATTAAAAATGTAACTGTATGTATGCAAAGACTGCAATTTTTTAAATAAATTCTCGCCCCCTCCTGGGACCGCTATTGACTGTATTCTTAAAATTTGTCAATTTGAAATTCTGAGGGATATATTTCTAAAATGAAGATACTTTAGTTAACCATAAATTTGCTTCCTAATATTGACATTGAACATTTTATTGAATTATTTTGAGGCCATTTTCATAAAGCTACAGTGTAATACAGTTCTCTATTTAAGAAAAAAAAAATAAAAAAACTTAATCCCCAGAGTTAACCTCACAAAAACCACCACAGAAAAGGAAATGGTTTGGCACTCTTTTGATAGTGGTTTTTATATTCGGTAAATGTTTAATTTCAAACTTGTTCAAAATTGGAGCATGTTCTAATTGCGTGAATAAATGCATCATGCTAAAATGAAGCTCAATCTTTTTGACCATAAAAAATCCATGTATATTATAGTCCAATTTTTTGATGAGCGGACTGACGTCATTTTTGCCTCTGAAAACGTATTTCTTTGTAGTCAACAGTTCGTATGTCAAATAATTTGCTGTTGCCATTTTGAAGTAGCAGTTGAAACAAACAACGACATGACTTTTTTTACATATTTATTGTCGCTGTCTAAAACAATGTATTAAACAGAGATCCAAAAAAATGACGTCAGTCCGCTCATCAAAAAATTGGACTATACCAGTGTAAAACAGCCATAACAATAGGGACTTATCGGACTTATCGGACATGCTCATACCCAATGAGCATTTTCAGAAACTTCTGGTGACAGATATTTATATAATTATTATAAAGAGGGTTCCATTGATACCCTAGGGTATTTAGAAGTTTCCTACAAGAATTGAGTTTGTATATTTGTTTTATTAAAGGCTCTTAATTGATGGTACCCTAAAGTAACATAAAACTGGCGTTAACAATATTTTCACGGACATCTTTATAAAAATTAAAGTCATCAGTACAAATGTTATATAAATTGGTGTTAACAATGTTTCCACCAACATATTTATAAAAATATAAGTCATCAGTGACAAAAGTTATATAAATTGGTGTTTGAAATATTTCTGTCAACCCACCTATAAAACCGTAAGTAACAATCAATTAAAGATATATAATAGATTGGTTTTTAAAATGTTGCTATCAACCCACTTATAAAACTTAATTAACCAACAACAAATTTATATAAGATAAGATTGAAAATATTTCGAGAGACACTTATAAAAACTTGGGAACTCACACACAATAGTTATATAAATTGGTGTCTGTAATATTCTTATGAACTCATTCATAAACCTTTTTTGCCCATAAGGTTTTTTCTATAATGTTGTTATTAATTTCTTTATATAGTGATTATAATACAACTGTTTTTAGAACAAGAAAAACAATTTTAATTTATTTTGGCAATTATAATAACAAAACAAACAAGATTTTTTAAGGTTAATTTTGTGACATCAAAAGGCGCGTTTTTGCGACATCAAAAGGAGCGTTTTTGCGACTTCAAAAGGCGCGTTTTTGCGAGAAACCATACCATTATTATCTTGTTTTAATTACATCAATCTGAGAGAGATAAGAGATCCAAATCTTCTTGAGATAGTTGCCGATGACAGATATCGGGATCGAATGCATTTTACACCCGATTCCCACCAGCGTTTCCCATGCGCAGTCACCCTGACTCAAAAAACTCATCACGTGGTCCGACATGAACTTGTATAGGCAAATCTCGCTTAGACCACGTGATACGTGTTTTGATTCGGGGGACCGACGAATGAGAAACGCATAGATGGGAACCGTGTTTTAGAAAAAGAGAACAATATAGTTACCGTGTTAAGGTCGCAAAAACGCACCATGAAACGTCGAGCGCATACGCTGATACTGCTGGTCGGCGGCAAATTTGAACACCCCACGAAAATACTCGCCTGTACACCCTTCGACCCCGCAATCTAAATGTATTCTTGAGATAGTTACTTCTGACAGTTATGCGGGCTTGAAGTGTGTGGAGGCGGGTATTTTTCCTGGTATGTGTAGTATGCTGGATCTCTCGAGGAATGCATTTAGGAAAAGAGAACAATGGTAACTATGTTAAGCTCGCAGAAACGGACCATCAGTGTTCAACACTGCGCCATCTGCAGCCCTTTGTTCCAAGTAGCATCATTTTTTAAAAGGGTCATAAAATAGTGTTTGTCAAGGTAAACAGTGGTATAGTTGTATTGTTTTTTTATAGAATTGTCGGAAATTTTCGCCATTTTGGATTACAAAAATAAGTTTTTGGCCTAAATAAAAACGTTATTTATGGGGTTCAACATGTGTTTCAATCGAAATATTGCTTGTTAGGGTTAAGAACAACATACAAAATTCAATATTTGTCCCAGAAAACTGATATTTAAATGAATATTTTTTTCCCGTTTTCTCAAGTATTTTTGGAGCCCATGAAATTTACGTGAGTGTATTCGAAAACTATACAGTACACACGGGACCGCAGCTTATTTTCAGAGTAGGATGACTTGAAAAACAGCTTTTATTTGACTATAGTATATAAATATTCATATTCCTGCTTCAGCTTATCTCACTTTCATTTTTATTTATTTTAGAAGATTGCTAAACACCATTTTATAAATTTTTTTATTGTGAAAAGAAAAAGAATAATACATAACAAGCAAAGGGAAGTAAGATGGAAAATCTATATTTCTAAATCCATAAAAACCTTTAATTTGTTATGTAGTGTTGTTAGAACAGTTGTAAAACCTTTTTATAATAATCTCTATACTTGAGGGCTCATAAGGAAGTTTTATAAAATCTATATGTTGTTTTTCTATCCATTACTATGTACCATAAATTTTTATAAGCTGGTGTTGAACAGTTGTTTTTCAAGTCTTTTTTGCTCATTTAAGAGATATATTAGAGTTATAAAATTATCACCAACACTAAATAATGTAACTTTTGGTTATTTTATGAAGGTTTTATATTATTTGCTGTAACTTTTATATAGACAAAAATGCTCATTGGGTATTGTGTCACCCATAACGTTGACATAAATAATTAAAGTTAATGCCTTAGAACACTGAACTACTTAAAGGAGTCTGGTCTGTCTGGTTACACTGGTTGTTTGAGTGCAACATCTACAGTGGGGAAAGGGGAGAAAGAAATCTGTGTTGCCAATTTTAATAACAAAAAACTTATTAAATTTGGATTAAGTTTTGACGCTTATTTATTAATTAATTAATTAATGAGGTTTCAGATATATGTTGAAAGAGCTAATATACACAATATATAATACCCACAACCTATTTAATACGTTCGACGTTTTTTGAAAATATAACACGTGTTTTCCTTAAACATCTTCTTTTGTAGTCAACGTGGCAACATTGATTGTTTGTTACGGTTTCTCGATTTTTCCTGGAATATCATTATTATTTTGAAAGTGAAAGTTTTAGCACTTATCAATAGTGTCTTTTTCATATTTTTATGAAAAGTTTGTGGCGAGAAATGGTTCCGAAGTGTATTATTATATGCAAGTTGGAACAAAAGCCGGGGGACCGTAGTGTTTCGTTTCACAGGTACCTTAAATTAAAATATTAACAAATATTAGGTTAGAATTCGTCATATTTGGCCATTCTGGGTAAACAAAGACAGGAAATCTATGTTGCCGCCTTGTCATTAATTTCAGTGTGAATAGGGATTTCCATAACACCTTTTTCTTGTACATCCTACTTGAATACATTTTTAGGTTTTTTTTTATAGAAACATAGATTTTGATTACTACATGTAGACCATTTAATTAAACGAAACTAAAAATTACTGAAGGTTTTTAAATAATATTAAAAACAGGGGAAAACGTATTAGGTTAACATGTCAACATTGGGATGAAGATTTCGAACTCAAACACCCTGCCCTAGGTCTGAAAAAAGCTCCTTCTAGTAGTTCAATGTTCTAAGGTTAATGCCGTCCTTTATTAAAGGTCGGCACAAACATTATGAAACTCGACATTATTTTGATAGCACCGCGCACAAGAAAGCTCTGCCCGAGCGAAGGTTTCGGATAGATCCGGCAACGAAGAAGAGAGCCATCTCTTAATAGATGGCTAAAGTGCCTAAAATATGTAGTAGTCGTGCGGAACTGTCAAAAATAGTGCCGACTTTATTAAAGTCAATCTATAATGTACCCATAAGTCCCTAATATTAATAATGTTTTGTTTGTTTGTCCTTTATTTATTTTTTTTGCTAATATAATAGTAGTTTATATTCTGTATTGTAAATTTTAATTGGCATACATTTTCATACAAAACCCAAAAGCAAAATTTTGTGTGGCAAAAACTAAATGTTTTTACAAAAGTTGGGTCTAAATTTTAAAAAAGTTTTAGTCTTAGCTCTACGGCAAGAAATAAATTTTGCCTACGACGACATACGAAAATACCGAAATTTGCAATCTTTCCTGTTTTAGAAACGCCTATATTAATTTTTATTCTTGTCACTAGGGCCGAAAATATTTTTTTTCTCTACATTTTGGGTTACTTGAATATGATGATGATGATTATGAATAAAATCCTAGAGGATCTTGAGTCAAATGTTTTGACGAACATATTTTCCTTTCTAGACAAGAAAATATTTTGTTATCTTAAGAGAAAAAGATGTTTGTCTATAGGCACGAACATAAAAAAAGGTGATTGTAGCAAAAATAACAAGGAAATTTGGGTTAATATTTTGTAGTTGTAGGAAAAATTCACATTTATGCTAAACATGTCACTTTATTGATTCCTTATGTAATATACTATTTTTTTATCAATTTGGAAGTAAGTTGACATAGTTCTTCAACTCTAAATAGCCAAAATTTATGCAAAATGTATAGAAGCTAGTTTTTTCAACACAAATTATTGGGTATAAGTCTGATGGATTTCGTTTAATAACCCTATACGTCCTTAAAAATGTAAGTGTGAGTGTTTTTTTTGTACAACCCCTATTTCTGCAGAAGAATGGGTGAGCAAAAAGAAAACAGAAATAGTCAATACCAAACAAATAGAAACAAGAGTCAAAAGGCAAGTGGTACTGGAAGATGGCAAAGTGGTGGAGGACACTGGTCCCATGGTTACCACGAACACCACTGAGGACACTGAGACTAGGGAGAATCATCAGACTGAGGTAATTACAGTATTTTCTACCAGAGGTTTATACAGACTTAATTGACATCAAGGTCGCGATTCTTCAAAAACCGTCAGAAAATCTCTTGCTCTTGCTAATATTCCTTAAAATTTAAATTTTTGTGGGCAGTTTTTGTGAAAGACCCTTTTTTTATTCAAAAATGTATGTGATTAAGCTTATTTTTATGTGTAAACAAACCTTTAAAACTTTTAACATACAGAACCATAGTTAGCCATGGAATATGTCGCTGTCACTGTTCAGAAAAGTCACACAAATTCTGTCTTTTCTTTAACATAGTGATAATTTTCGACACTTTTTGACATTTATTGGTACGCCTAGTAGCAAGCCCAATTGCTACTAGCCGTAAAACTAGTCCTGCAGAATATCTTTAAAATAGTAAATTTGCAAAATGTAACTAAAAAAATGACGCAGTTTCTCTTACAACGTTAGGATAAATATTAAGGATGCTGTGTTTATTTAAAATGAGGCAATAAGTAAAAACCGCCAGAATTGTGACGGATGAGATTTTCTGTCGTTTCTGAAGAATCGCGACCTAACTGTCAGCGAGAATTTTCTATCTGACATTTGGTAACTTTGGTTCTCAGCATCACTTTCATGAACGCATCAATTCAAAATGTCAACATGTCAAACATGTCAGTGTCAAAAAGTGCAAACAATAAAAAATAAAACGAATGCATGTCAAACTAGGTTTACTGGTGGCACAATTGTAAGGTATTTTTAAATAATTTTAGTTTCACGAGTCTTCCATGGCCAAAATTTAAACAAATACTCTTTTTTAAAAATTCAATGGGAGACTTTGGAATGAACAGAAGGGTTGTATTTTCGCGAAAAAGCCCGACTCTGCAGGAGAAGGCATTTTCGTAAAATATGAAAACAAACGAACGCAGTTTGTAATAAAAACACGTTGAATACAAGAATTTTCTGGTTCATTTTGTTGCACGAATGTAATTTATTTGAATATTTTCCGTTTTATTAAATTTGAAGAAATGGGAACTAGTGTCCTCAAAGTTTAAAAAAAAGTGTGACTTTGAATTTTTACTATCTATCTACCATCACCTCATTAAAAAATACAAATAAAAATTGTAACAGTGTAATTCTGACATAAATTACCGCTGTAAGTTTGTGAAAATTGTACACCTCACAGAGAGCCTCAAGTAAGTATGAGGGTTTCAAAAATCAGTGGCGGTCCCAGGGGTGGCGGAGGGGACGATTGCCCCCCCCCCTTTGTTCCAGAAAAAAGTAGACAACAAAGATGCTGATGGTAACCTTGAAGTCTTTGGAGAAAAAACGAGAAATTGTAGAACGTTCCTTTAAAGCAGGGTTGAAAAAAACCCTGGTTTTTTGTATAAAACCCAACCCCCTGGGCTTTTTTCTGTTTTACAAATGGGTTTTATTGGGGTTTTTATGGTTTTCTTTTTAAATTATATACAGATTGTAGTTCTTCTTTAAAAATAGGTGGAATACAGAAATCGACAGATTGTTTGTTTGTTAATAAATCAAAGCAGTTTTGGTTTAGTTTGACCAGCGCTTTTTTTATATACATAATATAAACAAACCTTAAGGAAATTATTGTTGGAGTTTGTGTATTTACTACACTGTAAGTACCTCCTTACTTAGTATGACATGATAGTATACGATTTAAATTGACTGAGATTTTAGAATCTAGTAATAAAAGTAGAGTCTGCAAATACTGAACCAGAATCGTTTTTTTTTTAATAATTTGCATTAATGCCCAGCTAGTGCAACATCCATTGAAAGACATTTTTCAACTTATGTTCTTATTTGGAATAATAAAATTAGAAATTGTTTGGGATTAGAAAAAGATTTGCAACTGCTCAAAGTTTATCGAACCTTACGATCAGATTCAAACGACAAACGATAATATACCTTTCTTACGTTTATTTATTTTATTAATAATGAAAAAATCCACTTTTAAAAAAGCCCTAGGTGTTTTTTTGAAGTGGGTTTTACCCCAAAAAAAACTCAGTGGGCTTTTTCGGTTATCCACTGGGCAGCCAACTCTGCTTTAAAGACATTCTATAATCCCTCCATAGTATTTTAAGAATAAACAAACGCATGAAGTACTTACCATGAAAAACACAATATTGGAAATACAGAACAATATTATAGAATTTCTATGTAATTTATAAATAAGTTTTAGACAAAATAATTTCCGACATTTTTGACCTGAACATATTCATACCAAGTTTTGTACAACGTGAAGCCAAAATTAAGGCAAAATTAACTAGTTTCTAAATACGATAAACTGTTTGATTAATTCAAAACACAAATTCTTGAACTTTTATTGAGAGAAGTCAGTAGGTATTTGAAAACAGTATTGTTCAATAGTAGGCAAAATATTAAATCAAAATATACCTGATAACATTTTCGAGGTAATGAACAAGTATGGCGATATTTTTCCAAAGTAGGGCATAAATTGCGGTACTATAACACCTTTGATATTTACGGTATTAGAGTTTAATTTTGTGTTAAAAGTAGCATTTTAGTGTTATTTTCTTAAAAAATTTTCGCCTGCTGCGCTTTGAAACCATTGATATATTTACAATTTTAGTTTAATCTCAAATCAAAAAATGCATTTTTGGTGCAATTTTCTTAAAAAATTTCGCCTGCGGGGCTATAATACCATTGATACTCACGATTTTAGTTTAATTTAACTCAAAAATTTTCGGCGCATTTAAACATTGTATGTATGAAATAAACAACTTAAAATCCCCACCCCTAGATTTGAGATCAAATCCGAGCTTGTAGTTACTAATTTTAGTTTTCATATATTGATATGTTCCTTATAAAAGCTACGCTTTTATCCTAGTTTATTTTTTCGTATCGAAACCGCCCCCCCCCCCTTTTCAAATGGCTGGGACCGCCACTGCAAAAATGTAGCCAAAAACTAATTATTGATTATTTTTCCTGAACGTTTGAACTCTTTGAAAACCCCTTTTGTAAAATCGTGCCTGATAGGATATGCACTTTTTTTTCAAGTTTTTGGTTTTTTCTAATAACAAAAGGCGCATTTTTTTAAATGTAACATTACTTTAAATTTTATATTAATTGATAGTGTATTATAGCACCACCTATATCTAGTAAGCGGGCTTTGGATAATTAAGATAGCATGTTTTGTTTCACTTAAAAGTATTTTCACCTGTCAAAACGTGATGATATGCTTACAGTCAAATCATGAGGAAAATCGGAAAGCAGTTTGTGTGGTATGTGGCTAAAATAATAGTTTTCACACCTAGTGGGTAAAATAGTGTTGGTTTAAATAACGAGCGCAGCGAGGTAATTAAAAACGTGAGTAAAAAAAAGCATAGATTAGCCGCGAGTTGATAACACTATTTTTGTTAACACCTTTATCAAAGAATCCAAGAAAACCAGGAAAATACTTTTAAAAATCTAAAATGAAGAGCACTTCTCGCAACACACCATCTTTACACTATAAATCAAGGCGGGTGGCAAATGAAATAACAATGGTTTCCATAGCGATGGCCCTTTTTACTCGGTGAAGTTCATTGTTGCGACATTTTAATCTTTGACAGTTTGATATTTTGATGATATTTTTAAATAATTTTTTCGTAAATACTTAGTAAAAACTGGCGGAAATGGCTTAATTTTTAGGCAAGAATATTTAGATTTTTTTCAATATTACTATTTTCCGCTATGTCTCTTTAATTTTGGGTAAAAAACGGAAAGAAATCTTTTTTTGCACCCGTGATCAAAAAAAAAGTTTTTTCGCATTGTTACCAAAAAGTCATGCTTTGGTTATCTGCAGACAGTTACTTAAATCATGTTTTTGATGAAGTTATAAAAATATACTTTTCGGGAAAAACAAACCCATAAAGTTTCAAATAACAGATAAGCTTAAGTTCTACAATTTAACTCAAATTTATTGTTTCAAGTTTGACAAAAATGATTCTCGCTATCCTTGCTCATTATGTGGTCATTTTCGTCTTGCTCTATATGATCGTGAAATAGTAGTTTTCACAACTAGTGGCTAAAATAGTGCTTTTTTTACAAGTGTTGGTTTAAATAACGAGCGCAGCGAGCTATTTAAAAACCCAAGTAAAAAAGCATAGTTTAGCCGCGAATTGTGAACATCATTTTTTTTAATACCTTTATCAAAAAATCCAAGAAAAACAGGAAAATACTTTTAAAAATCTCGAACGAAGAGCACTTCTCGTAACACACCATCTTTACACTATATAGCGATGTGCCTTTTTACTCGGTGACGTTCATTATTGTGACATTTTCATCTTTGACAGTTTGATATCTTGACGATGTTTTTAAATGATTTTTTCGTAAATACTTGGTGAAAACTGGCGGAAATGGCTTAATTCTTAGGCAAGAATAATTAGATTTTTTCGATGTTACTATTTTTCGCTATTTCTCTTTAATTTTGGGTATCTGCAGACAGTTACTAAAATCATGTTTTTGATGAAGGTATAAAAAAAATTATTTGAAAAGTATCACTTCCATTATTAGATGCGGGGTTTAATAAAACTGTGTTGCATCCGGAAAACAGACAAACAGCACTCAATTTCGTATCCAGTTGCATTATCTGTGTCACTTCTAGATATAAAGGACATCAAAAATCTGCTGAAGGAAGATCCACAAAAAATAACGCTTTCCTAAACTTAAAGGGAAGTATAAGATTTGTTATAAATGCTTACAGAACAGTGAAAAAGGAATTCGTTATGTGTGCTCTAAACCAAATGCTGTAAATTTTTTTTCCTATGACCACATGCACATACATGCACATTCGGCATAAGGCTGAAATTATTTAAGGATGCAAATCGTATAAAATCCATGTCATATGTGGTCGTAGGAAAATATTTTTTACAGCATTTTGTTTAAAGCACATATGACGAATTCCTTTTCCAATGTTCTGTAAGCATCATTTTTGCCAAACTTGAAACAATAAATTTGAGTTAAAGTGCAGAGCTTACCTCTTATTTGAAACTTTGTGGGTTTGTTTTTACCGAAAAGTATTTTTGGGCCACATACCACACAAACTTTTCCCCGATTTTCTTTATGATTTGACGCTCTTGGCATTTTTCAACTTTTATTTTACATAAACACTTCTAATTCTATTTTTAAAATTGTAAGCATATCATCAAGATTTGATAGGTGAAAATACTTTTAAGTGACACAAAAGATGTTATTCTAATTATCCAGAGCATGCTTACTAGATATAGGTGGTGCCATAATACACTATGAATTAACATAGAATTTTAAAATAATGCTACATTTTAAAAAATGCGCTTTTTTTATTAAAAAAAAGAAAAATTTCAAAAAAAGTCAGGTACAATTTCACAAAAGGGGTTTTCGAAGAGGTCAAACGTTCAGGAAAAATAAACAGTAATTAGTTTTTGGCTACATTTTTGAAACTCTCATACTTACTTAACGCTCTCTGTGACCTCTTATGGGAGTTTGAACAAGTGAGGGAAATATTCTGTGGTAATTTATTAAGAGATGGGAAATTATCGAAAATTATGTCGAAGATTTTTGCCTTGGAAACCGCTCGAGGGCTTGCCCGAGAGAGCGGTTTCCTCATGGCAAAAGAATGATTTTCTGATTATTTCAACATCCCGAAATAAATTTTGAAGATCATTTACCAAATTAAATACATTAAACTGTAGAAAATAAATCGCTATTTATATATCATCAAACGACACATCCACAACCTGTTGGTACAGACGTCTGATTTTAGTTTGGAAAAGGGCAATTATCAGTTTTGACAAGGAAGATTTTCACCTGAGCGGGAAAGAACCCCGCACAGAATACATGACAATTTGGTTGATTGTAGAATTCAATGAAATTTTGGTATGTTGTAGATCTCGACCTACTGATTACACTTTATACCACCATAATCAAATCGTATCATTAGTTTCAAAGATACAGGGGGGTGTCGAAAGTAGTTACTAACAAGTAAAAAAATCGTCATGTTTTAATAATAAGATTTTTGTGAGTTTTCTAACAAGATTCAGTTGAGTGTTGTCATCAGTATGTATGCGCACAACCGTTTTTATTCAGAGGTGATATTTTAGTGTATCGAGATCATCACAAAATTATTCTCTTTAGAGAATTTATGTTCATTTGTTATGTGTTTGTCCCATATACCCTTACGGCTTATCCTAAGTATTAGAAAGTAACTCAGGCTATAAATATCAATCACCAACCGGCTCCCTTATTCTTTTTATTTTAAAGACGTTTCAAGTAAACCAGTTTACTTAAAGTTCTAGCGCTTACTTACCTTCGATGCCAAATATTAATCTGTAAAAATGTAGTTTACTACTTTCGGTATCTCCCCTGTAACTCAAATTACGAACAGAACGTTCTTGATAACCTGCCTGATGGTTAGCTTTAATCACTAATCTGTCATCAAAAGACATAAAAATATGTACATAAAAAAATATACATAAATTCTCTAAAGTGAATACTTTTGTGATGACTCCGGTACACTAAAATATCACCTCTCACTCAACTGAATCTTGTTGGAAAACTCACAAAAATCTGATTATTATTAAAACATGACGATTTTTTTACTTGTTAGTAACTACTTTAGAAATCCCCCTGTATCTTTCAAACTGATCGCAAGATTTGATTATGGTTCATTTAAAGTGTGATCATTAGGTCGAGATCTACAACATACCAAAATTTCATTAAATTCTGCAATCAACCAAAATGCCGTGTATTCCGTGCGGGGTTCTTTTCGCAGAATAATATAGGTGAAAATCGAGGTCAATCAAGCCACAGCCCCCCCCCTCGGAAGATATTCGAGTTTTGATATGCTTATAATTTCGAACCAATTTCAAACTAATGTTGAACCACTTTTAAAAATTTTGAACCACACTCTTCCTGGTTTTTTTTTAGCTTGACGTCCGGCTGTACCTCCCATTTTGAATATTAAAAAAACCAGGAAGGAGTGTGGTTCAAATTTTTTAAAAGTGGTTTGAAATTAGTTCGAAATTGGTTTGAAATTATAAGCATATAAAAACTCGAATATCTTTCGAGAGGGTGTGGCTTGACTAACCTGAAAATCGGCCTGCTTTTGTAATGTATGAGGTAAATAATCAGTATTAATATACCTAGTGCATGTCAAATTTCCAGGAAATTTTGTTTGAAGCCAATTTTTTAACAAAAGCTTGAGCGCATACAATCTGAAGAAATCCCGAAACCGTAGGGTGAGGGATTTTTTCTGGTGTCATGCACGAAAGTTTTAAAACAAAAAAGTAAAGAAGTTAAAAAACCTCCAAATCAGTTACCTACTTCAACCGAAAAGAATCCAAAAACAAAAATCTTGGGAGGAAAGAAACCAAAATTCAAACTTGGATGAGCATGCCACAAGAAACACACAAAGGACCGAAGTGAAAAGAGAAATGTGTAAACGATGTTTTGCCCTGGGCAACCAGCGTGGGCTCATCAGTGGTTTCACTGGTCACCCTCCACTTTGATTTCCAAATTTGAATCACTCACAAATAGGCATCGTTCCGCACTGGCACTTATCTAAGTCACCTGATACGGGTTCATCCTGGCGTTATATTATTTCCAATAGGGTTATGCTCCCAAGGCAATTAAAATAAAAAGGAAAGAAGTTTTTCACTTTGGTCTTTTGTGTGTTCCTTGTGTGGTTGTGTGTTGTGTCCTTTGTGTGTTCCTTGTGGGATGCTTATCCAAGTTTGAATTTTCGTTATTTTCCACTGAAGATCTTTTCATCTTTTGTTTTTACGAAAGATTTTGTTAAAAAAATTGGCTGAAAACGAAATTTTCAAAGAAGAAAAAAGAAAAAACACAAGATGCGATTTCCATGGAAATTTTTAAGGTACATCATGCGATTTCCAAAGATTTCCACTTATTAATCCAGAAAAATTCCAGTTATTAATATTCACAAGGTATATTCTCAATTTAATTAATCTCCTAGCTAGATCTGCGAATATAATTCACGATGTAATTAATCCAAAACAGTATTCCTAGCTAAATGTAAGAATGTCATTTTGGTTGAAACATCCTGTTTCTTTCAACAGCATCGAAAATTGGGCAACGGAGATACAGATGGCCGTCATCACGCATTGGAAGATGGTTCCGGTCTGGAACGATCCAACTGGGTGTCGGTACCGAGCCCTGACGGTGTAGTACGGGAGGTGAAGGAGAGGAAGGTTACGTCACGAGAGGAGACTGAGGACGTCAAGGAAACGGAAGAGATTCAGCATTTGGGAAATATTACAGAGGAGGTAAGGACCAATAAATAAACATTTTATCGAGAGTAGCGGACAGCAGAAAAGAGGGGATAAAATGCACTTCTTTTAGAAAACCGTTACGCCCTAGATTTAATATTTTGGCCAAAAAAAATAATGCGGGCGTGAACGGGGCCGTGAAATATAAAAGTATTTCTTACACCTATAGCGGCTAAAATAGTGGTTTTTTGCAAGTGTTGGAATTAAATTCGCGAGTAAAAAAAGCAGTTTATCCTCGAGTTTTGAACGATATTTTTTTTTTATTTTTATAAAAAAAATATACTTGCTTACAAAAACTTTGAACACAACCAACATTGACGGGTCACCATTTTTATATTATAAATCAAGGGTATTAATTAATGATTTTAATTTTTTTCTCTACTGGGTAAGGAAAGGACAATAAAAAAGTCAATTTAATTTTGGTTTAAAATAATTTTTGTTATTATATTTTTAACAAAATACTTTATATTTGTTGTCGTTACTACTGTTAACGAAAATATATTGCCCTCAAAGTGGGGAAAAAATGGTTTAGTCGTCGCGTTTATTTTCAGACAGTGGCCTTACACTGTCGGTCATTTTATTTATTGACGTTTGTTCATTTCTCGTGTTGTCAAAAAGTTTTTTTTGTGCCCAATTTTTAGACGGGAATCATTCGTTTTTGGATTTGGATGGTAGTGTACCCGTGTGCAAAAAAAGCTTTTTTGCATCGGAAAGCAAAAAAGTCACAGTGGCGGTTGCAGGGGGGAGCGGGGGAAATCGCCCCCCTTTTTTCGAGAACTTATTTAAAAAAATAGTCAGTTTTTAATAAAAATAGTAAAATTTTTGATACTTTAAAAAAAAATTCTCCTGTGGGGCCCTATAGGTCGAAAGTTACAGTAATTTTAGAAGCCATGGGTATTTGCAAAAAATGGGATTTTTGTTTTGGTTGAAGAATTTTAAAATTGAATTTATTTCCTATCGAACGTCAATCGTTAAATTAAAATTTGTGAACCAGAAACAATTGCCTGCTGACAGTCAAGACAGAAGATAGGCGTGAGGCAAACGTTTCGCCATGGTTGGTGCGAACTGAGTTGAAGATACATGACCTATCATGAATTGTTGGCGGCATGTTTTTACTGATTTCCTCTGTTTGTAAATGGTTTTACTTAGAATAAGTCAGTGTCGTAACTTTTTACTCCAACATAATACCATTGCACAGCCAATTCCAGAAAAAAATAGATTAACAACATTGGTATTTGACAGAACGTCGTACAAATAAAATCGTGACAACTGTCCCTTATGGTGTTTGAGCTAGAGGGAAAAGTTGAAAAATGGTCGCAATAACCAATTGATGATATCTCTCTTAATTTAAGAGATAATTGAGTTCTGTAAAAACGCCTGGGGCAACTTTTTAGAAAAAAATAATGGTCTTTTCGAAATCATAAGGAATAAAAAGGTTAAACACGGACCAAAATGTTCTATTTCATATTTTAGTTCCTTTTTAATTTTGTTTGATAATAAAATATATGGTGTTTTTCGGGATCGAAACTTAAAAATAAAAAAAAATGATATTTTAAGTAAAACATTTTGGTCCGTATTTAACTTTTCGATCCTGATAATGGTATCTACGAAACTAAACGTCTCCCTGTAGCTCAAAAACTGCAAGAGACAGAATAAATCTGTTATTAACATTTTTTAAAGCTCAAAAAAGTAAGACCGCATGTCTCTATCTTCAATAATAACGGAGTTTCCTATTCAATTGAAGTTTCCATCGTTTCCAATTGTTGATTTGTTTTAATTTAATTAAAAAGTTTTAATTTGGTTTTTTATTTAATCACAAAAATTTAAGACGGCCGAGAATTTTTCGAAAGTTAGGATCTAAATAAGTAAAAACGCCTCTGTTTCGTTTTCGTTGAAACACTCTGTATCTTTCTATCCTCATCAATTTTTTAAACAAAAATAAATTTTGGTTGGGAGCCTCAAACTAAAATTAATTTTCTGTACGTTCCTATAGATATATATATATAGATGAAAATAACGATATAGGGCCGTTTTGCGCAAGTGCGTTGAATTGATGTTATTGTTGACGCAATTTTTGTTTGTTTTGATTCCAAAAGTGGTGTGTTTTTTCGGTTTTTAATTTTACTCACAGTACACACACTATAGTGTCCTGTGAATTTACTTTATCTTCTATGTTTATGGCAGGCAAGTTATTTATACAGAGAAAAACAAATACCTGCAAAATCTTTGATATCATCCAGAGGAAACATCTGCCTTGGTACTTTCACACCTTATTAATTTTTCGATCAATAAAATGCAATTAAAAACGCCATAAGATTATTTTGTTTTGGGCGGCACATATTTTTACGTAAAAAAACGAAAACTGCTTGGTTTTTGAAAAGTAAACACTACTGTCAACGTGAAACGTGACATTCGTATGCCATCAGCCATCACAGTGAAGGGCATCGCGCATGCGTTACAAGGCTGAAATTTCAAAAATTTTCGTAGCCTCCTGGATTTAGATGATTAATTTTGCTTACAAAAATTTTCACGGGGATGCATTGCAATGCCGTGTAGCTGATAAAGAGGGGTTATGTTAACTGTAACTGTAACTTTACTTTATTATTTTTAAGCCTAAAAATTTTTATAGCGTTAGAAAAAAAAACCTTACAGCTAAAATTAATAGCAGATAAATGTAAAGAATACTATGCTAATTAACAAACCTAATAATTCAGCTAATTTATTTTGCTTTTTTTATACTTAACAACTAAAAAAAGAATTTGGAGACAGAGGCCCTCTCAGAAAATTTTGCTAATACCTGTTGTATAGTTAGATTATCCAGGACTTGTACTATATACTACTATAAGACCGGTTATGTTAAAACTATCCAGCAATCGGCATCGGCTCTTAAAGTCGCTGGCTGCTTGCTGACATCACCTGCTTCCAGCAGAATTTTTCAAGAACGCGCTTGATGGCAGCGATTGCTGAAGTGCTGACTTTCCAAACCCATAATTTTTATAGATCTTTGATATGTGTGACTAAGGATTCGATAAATTCTATAGTCAAGGTGATACCTTGTGGAAGATTCTTTGTTCTCTTTTGCGTAGTACTTTTCCATCCTATAATTTGACATTAATGATGGCTGTCTCCATATCTTTTACTTTCTTTGACTGTCACGTAAGGTATCTCCTGTTAGAATCTGATTCCATGGATTTCTCTTTTAAACGGTTTAGTCAATAATGTTTGGTTAAATAACTTTTTGTGAGAGGAACAAACAGATCTCTAGTGGTAATAAATGACAGTTACGTCAATGGTAGTATTATCAGAAGGCGATAAAAAAACGGTTCCTTAAAATTTGAATCTTATGTCTGAGTAGCATGCGGGTGGGCTCAATCACGTTACGCCTCTCCCTCAACGAAACTCAATTTGGATATTGTCAAAATCATAAACTAATTATGTACTAATTTAGTTCCTTTAAAAAAAAATTATACTGGCGCTAAGCTGCACCCCACCCCATACGTAGGAGACAGATTTAATGAAAGTTGATATGCCATTATTTGGTACTAATTATGTAGGTACTCTTAAAGAAAGGTACTTTTAGTTTATTTACAAAAACCATCGGTTCCTAAGATTTTTGTTTGTTTGTTATCGGGTATGTAGCTTTAAAAGAGATTCGACCAAAAGTGACCATGCCAGAATTTGGTACGAATTATGTACTAATTTCGTCACCTTAGTAAATTGCCTACTCTCAAGATAACTTTATTTTTTCTTGTTTTTATGAGGTGTAGTGTAGTGTTTTAGTGTAGCTGGATATCAAGACACACCCCCCTCTGCTTAGGAAAGAGATTAAAAAAAACTTGTGTCATAATTTGCTACTAATTATGTACTTATTTCGTCCCCTTCTAGAAAATTACCTACCCTCAAGATAAGATAGTTATCTTGAGAGTAGACAATTCTCTAGAAGGGGACTAAATTAGTAAATAATTAGTACCAAATTCTAGCATAGTTCCTTTTGGTCGAATCTCTTTTCCAAGCAGAGGGGTGTACCTTGATAACAAGCTACACACCCCATAACAAACAAACAAAAATCTTAGGAACTGATGGTTTTTGTAAACTAAAAGTACCCTTCTTTAAGAGTAGATAATTAGTACAAAATTATGACATATCAGCTTTTATTAAATCTGTCTTCTAAGCATGGGGGGGGGGTGCAGTTTAGCGCCAAGCCACACCCCCCTTTTAAGTTCGAATAACACCGTTATTCATTAGGTACAAAATGTTTTAAAAAGGGACTAAATTGGTACATAATTTTGACAATATCCAAATTGAGTTTCGTTGAGAGGGTGTAGCTGGATTGAGTCGTGCGGGTGAAAAAAAGTCTACCATATTTGTAATATACTTAAATAAACTTATTTCATATCATTTTTTAAAAATATTTCTACGACACTGTCTAATTTATTCGTTCATTCCTCAGAAAATTCCGATTATGCAAGAACAATATCTGTATGCAACAACAAGATATTAATGATATATTTATACGAACAACTAGGCACAAAGTTATTAGAATTTGACTTTTTAGGAACATCATTACGCGTCGGTTAACTTTAAAATCCCTTATTATACCTTATATGGAATTTAGCAATTTTTGGATTGGCTTCACGGGTTTTTCGTTTTAGTAATAAACGAATAATAAGTAATTTTGTGTTATGGACACCAATATTATGCAATAGATTCAATCTTAAAACAAATTTTTGGTGTAATATAATATGAGTTTAAAATTACGGAGCTTATGGAATATACACCAGTTTAAATTCCTTTCTTTTTTAGCTTGATTACACGGTGTGTTATGTGTGTTATTTCATTAAGGATTAAACGACTTACCTGTAAGGAAGTTCAATCCAAATTATACGAGATTGGTCACATCCTATTAGATATACCAGGTAGTGATACTTCGTAGCACGTCATACGCAAGTTTTAGAGATAAGGAAAACATACCGCCCCTGCAGCCTGCCTGATCTCTGCTAGGTACTTCAGTATACTTCTAAAGCTTTCCTGAAATACTAAAATCGTCAAGGGCGGTTGACTAGTACCTAAAAAGATTGCATGAAAAATACTTAAATATATAAATGGTAGGGTGTCTAATAGGATGTGACCAATCTCGTATAATTTGGATTCACCTTCCTTACAGGTAAGTGGTTTAATCCTTAATTATACAGGTAGTTGTTTAGAGAATATGGCGATATCAGTTAAAAAGTTAAATAATAATAAGAAAACTACAGTGTTTAAAATATATTTCTTAATATAATTAGCTAAGAAATCTTTTTAAACTAAAGTTTTATTTTAAAATCAATTGAACGTTTTCCTTTTTTCGGAACATCCCGCAGCCTTAATACTTTTAAGTGATGCACCAACCCTTAATGCAGCGGGAGACACCCCATGTCCTGTGCTATGTCCTTTAAAATTTGATTCTATTTCTGCGTTTTTTAGACCTTTTTAAATCCACCTGCTAATGAACTGGGATGTAACGGGCTTATGAGGCTTTTTAATTGTTAAAATAAGTATATCCTCTGTTCCTCGAAATAGTTTTGTTTTCTGTATGCAATATATAATGGTAAAACACAAATAGAACTGTAAATTTTCTTTGAAAAAGGTAGCGTAAGATAAGGCTGAATTCTTCTGGGTCCAGATATTTTTAAAATATATTTAAGAATTATTTCTATACCCTCTTCGTTAGCTTTAATGTTACTTAACTTATAGAAAATGTCTGAACTCTTTGAGCAGAACAAAGAGGCAAAAGAAGTACCATTTTTATAGTTAATAACCCGAATGTTAAATTTACCAAAGGGTATAAGTTACCTATATAAGGTAACACTGGTTCCTGATACCAAGTTTATATTTCGGAAACTGACGGCGCAGCTTAAAAATGCCTCTCATAAACCTATCTACTATTTCTGATTTTTCTGCTGGCAAATTAAATTTAAGGCAGGCCTATGTGTGTTAAAGAGTTGAATATTTCCCAGTATTTTGAGATTCTCTTTCTAAAACAGATACAACTTGATTTACATTAGGCTGCAAGATGGTCTCAATATTATTGTCGCAAAACTTCCTTCATTTGGAAAAAAATAAATTGCATCCTTCCAAACGCCCCTTTTACTATAGGCCAACTTGCTAACCCCAGAGAAAGATTATTTCATAGTGGGTGGGGTTCCCTAAACGAGGATAAGAGTAAATCACCTTTCGGATTTAAAACGATAAGTTTTAAGCGAACTATGGATTCTAATTTTGGATACCATGCTTGAGTTTTCCAGATAAAATAAACCACCAGACATATCGCATTATCGTTTTAAATTTTTACATTTTTGGAAATAGTGAGGAAGGAGGAAATATATAAGAATTAAAACAAAGTTATGATTGTTTTCCACAAACCAAAACTACACTTTTTTGCACTCGACGCGCGTTTCGTTAACAAGGTTAGCATCATCAGGAGACGATAAACAAGAATTAAGGTTTTTCTAATTCATTGTGAATGGATCCACTGGAAGCCACGACACAAACCGGTGGCATTTTTTGATCAGATAGCTTGCAGATAAATATACAATTTTTATACCAGATTTTTTGTCCTCTATATGATTATCCAACGTATTTATGTACGTCGCAAATACAAAAAATATACCTAAGCTCACTGGCACATCATTCTCCCAATAGCAATCAATTCTTAGTAAAATATGACAATTTTTTAAAAATATTTACAAAGCTTGTTAAGCCATAAAAAGCTGCCTTCATTTCAAGAATGTTTATGTCTCCTGTTTACCTTGTTGCCAAAAAAAAACCCTTTTGCTTCCTTTCCATTGCAACACGCCCCCATCCCGATTTATATGCATGCACCAGAGGAGAACATTTTAATGTTATATTGTATTATAATTAGGCTGTAAAATAGTATGTGATTTAAGCACTACTCAAGTTCATTTTTAACTAAGAACCTAACAAGCATCTTTTTGTTATAGTTGTTCCTGTTAACCTTTAAGGCACGATATTTTTCTCGCTCAAGGGTTTTTACGTACAAGAAGCCGTAATCTGTAGCGTAACAAACCGAGAATAGCCTTCCTATAATTAGCGGAACCTCTTTAATTGTTAGTTTATTTCCTTTTTTTTTCTTTAAATAATCTTAATGGCTGTTTTTATTTTTGTTATTCTTTTTTGTGCGAGATATATCCACATCTTTTTTTGCATTAAGGATAAATCCTAAAAATTGTATCTCTTGAATCGGTTGTGTATGGTTTTTTAATTGTTAATAAAAAACCCAATCTTTTAGATAAAAGAAACAGGCCTGAAACCTTGGATTAAAATGATGGAACAAAAAAGTGCAGTGGCTAGACCGATTGGTAAACATTGGAGTTCAACTTTTGTTTTGAAAAGAAAATCTTATATTCATCAAAAATGCTAAAAAATATGATCTAATGTCGCAAGGAAGCAGTTTTTAGTAATTAAGTCCTCTAATATCTTCCAGTTCAAAATGAGGTGGGCGAAAGAAATTTATTTAGGGTTCTAGGATTAAAGATAAACCTAAAATCCCCTGTTATCGTTCTTTCTTAACAAATAGCTTAATAAAAACTGATCTTGACAGTTATTAACAGTTTTAACTGCTCCTACTTATAAATGTTGTATGCTTTTCGAATAAATTTTTAACTCATTTTTGGTAAATGAAAAGGTTTGTCCACAAAGGGAATTTTGTAACGTTTTGTCCAACTCAAAGTTTATTTATTTTAAGTTATTTGATTCCACTCTTCTGAAAAAAATTTTATTCGACAGGAATACGTTGTTTCACTGTTTAGCTCTAATATTTCCTCTCGTCGCCTTTTTTATATTTTTGCAATTTTCGGAAAAACCTTCGCTAAAAAAGAAAAGATCTGAGTGTTGCGCAGTAGCAATTTTTTATATTTTTGCACGAAACAATATTGTAGCCAATCCAAAACAACTGCGCCGCGCTGATTCGGCAAGACCCAAAAGATCTTTATCAAGTGCTTCGTCTCTCCCTTTTTTGTTTAGGCCAAATGAGAGAAAAACCCGCTCTAAGACTGTCAAACCTTTTCCCAAAATGGTTTACAGTTTCAAAAGTTACGTATCTCTTTTTTGCTCTGTGGATGCTAGCATCCTGGATTTAATTTAGGACCTTGAAGAATTTGGCAATTTTTCCGGGAATTTTGTATTTTTCGAGGAGATTATTTTTAGTTTCCTTACATATATATCCCCATAGAAAGATGCTTCTTCCATCTGCAAGCTAGCTCTGCTGATATATCTGGACCCAATGTACTATCATCTGTCCCCCCTAATATACTTTCTAAGCGGTACCTCTCTATGCTAGAGTTCGAGGAACTACTAGTGTCTGACGAGTTGAGGAACTGTCAGATTCGTCGTCACATATAATAATATGAAAAACGATGTGCTAATAATAATTTTTTAAGTAAACATATTATAATCTACTTAGAAAATTGGACACCCGGTAGCGTGTTAGGTTCCGGCTACATGAAAAATTCTGTTGAGAGTTTTTGTTAAATTACGACGAGTGAAGGGTTTTTGTTCTAATAATTATTCTGGAAATTAAAATGTGATATTTTGGAAAAGGATTTTATTAATATTATGGAGTTTTTTATTGAGTCTAATATGGCGGGCATAAGTCAAAAACTATGCAGCTTTAAGTTTTTATGAGTTATAAAAACAAATGTGTGTTTACAGAATAAACAAACCCATGCCAAAAAATATTAGCCAATAGTCTCATTCCACTGTTTAAAGCTGACAATGTGCCTTACTTACTTGAATCACGACGCTTCATTTTCCTTTCCTTTCCCAGTTTCCTCATTTTCTTCTTTAGGTAATCCATTTGCTTTTTACATTTTCTTTTGTTAGATTTTTTCGGCATTTTAATCGTTTAACTGTCAGATTCGTCGTCACATATAATATATGGAAAACGACGTGCTAATTATTTAAGTAAATATATGGAGTTTTTTTATTGGGACTAATTTAGCGGGCATAAGTTAGAAACTATGCAGGGTTTAAGTTTTTATGAATTATAAAAAAATGTGTGTTTACAGAATAAACAAACCCATGCCAAAAAATATTAGCCAAAAGGATAATATTTGCTTCACTCCATTGTTTAAAAACTGACAGTTTGCCTATATCTTTCTTACTTGAAACACGATGCTCCCTTTTTATTTCCTTTTTCAGGTTCCTCATTTCCTTCTTTAGGTAATCCATTTGCTTTTCACGTTTTCTTTTGTTAGATTTTTTCTTTAAAAGCGTATTTTCATAATTCGCGCGCGCGATACCGTCTTCACTTGTCGCGTGACAGCGCAAGAAGTATACTGAAGTACCTAGCAGAGATCAGGCAGGCTGCAGGGGCGGTATGTTTTTCTTATCTCTAAAACTTGCGTATGACGTGCTACGAAGTATCGCTACCTGGTATATCTAAAGGCGCAATTACACAGACGAACATGCTCAAACAAAAGCTTGTGCAAAAGATCTAAAATTTTTTGCGTGAACATTTTTGTGAGCTTTTCTTGGAACATTTTGTTCGGGTAAATTTTTGAACAAATTATTGCTATCTGTTTTGGAAACATATTTTTAAAGGTAAGAATAAATAAAATTTTACATCAGTGATCAGTGATCTCAATTCTTTAAAAAAATGGAACACCAACTTTTATTTTAAATTTTTGTGAAAAAAAGCCGACGGCAAGCGAAACATTATTGTTGGCTATCAGTTTTGTCACATGGATTAGGGTTACTAATATTTTTTTTCTTAGGGTTTTTCTCGGATTTTTTTTGCCCGGGGGTTTTTTTGGGATTTTCTTGCGAGTTTTTTTTATTTCCAAGGGTTTTTTCCTAAATTCAAAAAACAACCCAGGAAAATTTTTCTTGTCCAAAAAAATTTTGAGTTTTTCAAATATAGGCAAAAAACTCAAAAATTGCACTTTTAAGCGGTAATCCGCGCCTTACGTTTATGAGGAGTGGTAGAGAGGGGATTTTTTTTAAAACATATTTTTGTAACTTTACTTTAACCTTAGCTTTGATTGTTTTTTTTTAATCCTTCACACCAGATTTACCTAGTTAGCTTAAGGCCCCAACGGTTGCTTAAAAAAGCAAAAGGTTTATGAAAATGCTGAAGATAGATATTTACTGTCAATTTAATGTAATAATCAAGGTCGATTACTGACACTGAACAAACAATATGCAAAGGAGCAAAATTCCGATTCAGAAGTCTAGTCTATTACTGCTAAATTATATTTTTTAGACAAGGGTCGGGTTCGTAGGGTTCTAAAAGTGGGTAATAAACGGGTATTATTTAACCGAACGTGCTTTTGTTCATATATTTGAGATTTAATAAAATGTATATAGGTTTTTTAATTTGACTTAATTATTATTGTATTGTGTTTTAAACTAGGAAGTAAAATAAAGAGATATTCTTTTAAACGTAAATTTTTATCATTACATTTTACAGGCAACAGCAATAAATAAGTGCCAATTATTATTTTTTTATTCTCGTTTTGTCACAACCCCAAAAAAGTTACAAGTATACTGGCATATCCCCTATAAAAATCAGGTCAATCGAAGTTGCTTATGAGGTAAAATGTGAATTTCGATATCAAATCGTTTTTCCGTCGGAAAGCACTTAATTAAAAATACCTTGTTTTAAAACTTAGTCTTTCTATTTTCAGTTAAGTTCAATGAATTTCCATAAAACTATAAAATTTAAATTTGTAAGAAATTTGTATACCAATATTTCTTCAAACAAATTTTGCTTAACATTCTCTCCAAAATTTCCGTGAGTCTTTTTGTACGAGATTTTGCTCAAACTTTTTTTTGAACATTTTGCTCAAGAGGCTCGTGTAAATGTTTGTCGGCATTTCAACATCAAATGAAAGTTTGTCTGTGTAAATGCGCCTTAATAGGATGTGCCCAATCGAAGTATAATTACTCTTAAACGCTCTATCGCAAAAATTTTCCACAGTACAATTTGTTCACAAGGTATCGGCTCGCCTGATTCTCGTTTTAGTAATAAACAAATAATAAGTTATAGATTCGTTTTCAATTTGGAAGCTTAAGGAATATACACCAGTTTAAATTCCTTCCTTTATCAGCTTGATTATTCAGCGTGTTCAAAAATTAAATACACGTCGACTGATGACTGATTATATTTAATTACTCTTAAACGCTCTATAATATACAGACCGCTTCAAGCTACTGCGAACATAGGGCGGAAGAAGTCTAATTTGCCAGTGTACGTACATGCAGAGACACCGCACGCCTATCAGTGAACCAACCAACACTCAGGTTTCCGATCGCCGTTCGCCGCCGTTCGCCTTGTATTTAGTACGCCTCTAACCGTAATGCTGTGTGGAGCGTATTCAATGAAACCGGAATTTGGTTAATAAATACGCAAATTTTTATAACGTAATTTTCTTATTTTTTGTCACTGATAAATAAGAGCGTTTTATTGTCAACTGCTCAGATTTATCAGTGACGACGTGTTACAATGAAAATAATAAGGAGAAACAAAATAAAAGCAAGTTCTCAAAATAAAATAATACATTCTAAAAACCAAAAAGATTCTCCCAGTCAAAAAAAAATTAAAGCAAATGTTCGAAAAGTCCTCCTTGCTCGGCTAGACAATATCCGAGCCTACTATAAAAACCCCTTCTAACGTTTCCAAGCATGCTAGGGGTGATAATTTGAAAAGCTTCTTCAAAAACAGATAGAAGTCATTAGGAGCAAGATCGGGAGATCGAGCTGGCCATAAAATAGTTCCCCGTGTACTTATAACCCGATTAGGAAATACATTATCAAGATATTCCCTAACAAGGTCAACATTGTGAGCAGAACAATCATCTTGTTGAAACCATGTTTCACCAAATCTTACACCTAACAACAGCCTAGCAGTTGGAATAATGTGCTGCTGCAGAAGATCCAAGTATCTAGGACCATTCAAATTGCAATTGGCCCAATTACGTGTTCCCCTGTAATACCCCCCCCCCAAACATTTAGTTTTTGGGGATACTGTGTTCTTACGTCAAAATACAAATGCAAATTTTCCCTCGACCAATATCGAACGTGTGTTGGGTTATGACGATTTGACCATTTGACCATCTGCACTTTTTCGGCAACTTCGTAGACATCCATTTTTGGTTTTAAAAATGTATTATTTCAATTAAGAACTTACCCATCTGTTTCTCGAGCAAGGCAGAAATAAAACAAAATAATAAAAACAAAATGAATTTCCAAAAGATAAGAGAGTAAATTGGACTTGATTCCCCCTATGTTCGCAGTAGCTTGAAGCGGTCTGTATAAATAAATATGTTCGACCAGTTTTTTCTGGACTATCCATTAGATCTTGGAAGCCTGGTCGTAATTTGTCTTTGATATGCCACGAACCTTTATTTTTATTTATTTTTCACGGACACGAAATCTACTTTTTTGAAGTAATAAATCTTATCTTAAAACAATTTTTTGGTGTGATTAAATTGTGCATTTACTATTTGGGATTTTGTTAAATACGTACTAGTTTAACCTTTTTCCTTTTGAGGCTTTATAAGAAGTTATGCAGCTATCGGGTTAGAATTTTGTTAAAAAATTAAAGAAGACATCGGCTAAGATTTTTTTTACTTTTAATCAGACTATCCCGCTTTCTGCGAGTGTACCAGTTTCAATGAGAACCAATCAAGTGTCCAAAGGTACTACTTGACCGTGTTCGATTGTTGAATTTCGACATGGATTAATCGTTTGCGAGCGTCATCATCATTGAGCCAACGTTAACGCCAAACGTATTTCTTGTATGCATGGTTAGCCCTTTATAGTTACAATTTCTTTGTATTTCATAATAAATACCTCACCATAGGTATACCATCTTGGCGTAATTAAAGGCCTTCAATAATATAAAAAAAATAAATTCTTGGGTGGCAAGCCTATTATTATTCGTACTTTAATTATTGGGATCCTCCGACATGGGAGTCTGATGACTCTTTTTATAGTGTTTAAAAAATAATTTGATAAAAATTGCATGCGTGAATTAACAATGATTTTGCTTAATCATCTCAGAAGATCAATCTTCTTTAATAGGTTACAAATTAGCAATCAAAGTAAAATTCTTAGTTTGTATCTACCTTTGATATCCAATGCTTGTTTTTTTTCTATTTCTTTTTCTTCTTTTTCAAAACTCTTTAAGGAAGAAACTGTAATATGTTTTCTAATTTATTAATTCCTTATTCTTCACTTTAAATGCCAATACCTAAACTTAATAGGTACCTATCGGTACGTACATTTTTTTTTCTCTCTCAAGTCTCAAGGGGAAATCTTGCATAAGACGCCCAAACTACTTTCCTGCCAGAGTCATTTCTCCACTACCAGGACCCTAATTCTTGAGCAGGGAATGACATAGATTTGTGTCGAATGATCCCACGTCGAACGTATTTCGTATTCTTAAGCGGGGATCACTCATTCCATTCTATCAAAAATTTGGTGTTCGCGCTCCCCGACTCCGAAGCCAGGTTCAAGGAAAAGCAACTTGTTTTCGAGGGATGGGATCATTCCCAGGGATTGATCCTTTCTCTTGAGGGATCGTTCCTTCTCTCGAGATTCAAGAATTAGGCCCCAGGAGAGCCCGGATAGTGTCAACAGGGAGCGGCATAGATCTATGACGAATGATCACATAGGACGAAAACGTTATATTCTTAAAATCATACGTTCCCGATGATCGCATGGTCCGAAACCAGGGAACAGCGTCAAATCTAGTGACGCTTGCGCAAGAAAAAGCTTTTTTTTTTAAATGTTTTGCTTCCCAAACTATTATTTGAGGGAGGTGATAGATCCCATGCGATAGATACCATCGCACGAGAGAAACACCGGATCGTATGACTTTCAAGAATACACGTCCTGGTGGTTTTGTATTAAAAAACACAAAGTGGCCAATTGTGGCCGTTACAAAAAAAAATATTTTGTCTCTCCGAGTGATTCTGGGGTAAAAAAAATATAGTGTGATATATAGGGCGATTCTGAATCCGAATCCGAGCACTCAACTTGCGACCGTAATTCGAATGCGTTAACGCTCTAAAATTCATTACATGACCCCAGATTTTATTTTGTTTTGTATATTTTTTCGGGATAAATTTTCGTGGGGCCCCCTATGCAAAGGGTGTTTCGTACTGTAATTCAACACAAATATTTACTTTACCACTTTATCTGTATATTCAAGCACCACTTTTTGCACAAAATTCGTAATGTTTTCCCAAGTAATGGTCATAAACTCGACTCTCTGTCCATTTTTTTTTCAAAAAAGATTCCATAGACGTTTAAAAATATAAGGCACAAAAATAACAAAGTATGGTTATGTTTATCCATTAAGATTGACGGCGCAAGAAAAACCGGTCTGCTGTTTTTAAATCGAACACACAAATCTTTTTTGAATTGATCTCGAGAGCGGTTTTTGAACGTATAGCGAAAACGTTACTATAGTATTATTTAACAACTTGCGTTGACAATTTCCCATTCTTTCCAAAATATATATCATTAAACGTAATGTTTACTTGTTGTTTTTAACTTTCCGGTGACCGACAAACAAAATGAGGAGCAAAATTGTGTAAACGTAACTATTTTAAACGCTACAATTACCTTAGACAAAAGACGTATCACTATTGAGTAATTTTCGGCGTTGCCACTTTTATCCACCTAGTGAAGGGGCATGTGTAAGTCCGTGGGATTTTGAATGAAGGGGTTTTGTGACTATGTGGGTATCAATCCCACATAGTCACACAATCTAGTGTTACGGGGTGTTTTGTTCGCATCCGTGTATATGACGTCATCTTTCAAAATGTCGGCCAAAAATCATAAGAAATACAAATTATGCAACCGGGCCATGATTATACTTGATTCCATATAACTCGAAAACGAAGATTCCAAAAAATTTACTTTCAAGGTTATTCGTCCTTAAATGACTTTGAAAATAGCAAAAAACAAGATTTTTGCCATTTTCTCTTCAAAAAATCTTAATAATTCGAGGTTTTGTCAGTCCAACTTCAAATCTACCTTAAACTATTAGGCATGTATGCGAAATTCGATCCTTAGAGTTTGGTTTACTCCAGTAAAATTAACATACTGCAAAAATAACATACTAAAGGGCGCTATTCATCAACTATTAAAGCGAAGAGGACCAAATTTGATAAGAAAGATAAGAAGGTCGAGTCCAACAATACTGTTAAAATAAAATTGGGTTCAGCTATGACGCGTTTCAATATAGCGGCTGATATATCAAAATGGCAACCTATAACTACATTTTATTTTATCCAATTTCGTAAAAAAGCAAAAACGGCAAGGTGGCCATTAATTCTTTTTGACTTATTGCCGCTTACTATGAAAAAAAAGTTTAGTTGATGCATTGATTTGATTTTAAGAAAAACGCATACTTGCAGTCACAAAATTGACCTTTCTAAAAGTGTATAATATATACCGACTACCAGCTAAAATCCCAAAAACTTCAAAAGTACGACAATTTGTCATATTGTTTAAAAAAGGTCTCTAAAACTGAAAATATTTTTTTACTTAAATTAAAGGGAACCTTATTTTTACATAATTTTGCATAATACTAAAAAATCAGCAAAAATAATTTTTTAGAAAAGTCTTTATTGAACAATATCAAATTATCACTCGAGTAACAAACGAAGGCTGTTCTATAAACAATAATTCGACGAATAGGAAGGAGATTAGGACGAAAACGATGGTAAACTTAATACTAATTATTTTAACTTAAAAAAGAACTAAAATAAATTATTTAGTATTTAATAGGATCACCATTTTTCTCTATTACAAGCTGCAAACGTCTGAGCATTGAAAAGGTTAAATTTTGAAAATACTGATGGTCTTCTGAGAGCTGATCTAATGCGCGATAAATAGCATCGCTTAACTCTTCAGCATTTCGTGGTCTCCAATTCCTTTGGTATATTATTTTAACGATTCGACCCCATATATTTTCCATTGGGTTAAGGTCAGGGCTATTGGCTGGCCAAGGAAGTGTTTCTATACTATTATTCTGAAACCATTGGCGAACAACATTAGCCGTGTGTACTGGACAGTTGTCATACTGATAAACGAAGTCATTATTTTTATGTAAAGCCTGTACAGATGGCAGCATAACATTTTCAAGGATTTCAATATATCGTTCACTATTGAATCTTCCTCCGATTCTCCAAAAAAAAACCAAACCTCTATTACTAAACCAGCCCCACATGTTTACAGAAAAATGTCCAGCTTTTTTAATTTGGTTTTTATATTCGGGTTCAAATCTAGAATTTGGTGAACGATAAACTAAAATTCTCCTGCTGCTTGAAGATGATTGAAAAGTTTTTTTGTCAGTGAAAACCACCGTCTCCCAGAAGTCATTATCACGAAGAACGTTGTTCAGTGCAAAAATCACACTGGCCTGTTTTTGTTTTTCTGTTAGAAAAGACTTCTTTGCAGCAACTCGACAAGAAACTTCTGATTTCGTTACTCTTTTATTTACTGTTGCTAAAGAACCTGGAAATAATGTTACACCAGCTGCTTCAACCGACGTTGGAAAAGGATTTTGTCTAAGATGGTCAATAAGTCTCTCATCTTGCACTTCAGAACTTACTTTTGGTCGTCCTGATCCATCTTTCCTATCCGTAGAATTATTTTCAATCCA
Organism: Oxystoma pomonae; assembly: GCA_963921995.1. Lineage (NCBI taxonomy): Eukaryota > Metazoa > Arthropoda > Insecta > Coleoptera > Brentidae > Oxystoma > Oxystoma pomonae. The sequence continues at coordinate 25,099,424 of OY998168.1, forward strand.
GCGCTTTTTCCATCGCATTATCGTCATTTTATCAACTCTAAAATGGGTGGCCGCTCTTCTTATAGACCAGCCGTCTTCTATAACTCGAGTGATAATTTGAAATTTTTTAAATGTTGATATCTGTGGCATTTTTAATGATGTCACACTGAATTTTAAGCTGTCAGGCATACTAAGCTGGTGGTGCCTTATAATAGTATACACTAATGGAAAGCTAAAACAACCTATAAAAGAGTTAACAGAAGTTAGATATATATAACCATATACCAGTGGTTTTAAATGCCATTTTCCAAAATGGCAGTCAAACAAGCCTAAAAACTTATAATTATGCCAGTGGGGCATAACTATATTTAAGGATGAAAACCACAGGCATATAGGTCATTTTTACCGGGGTATAGCATAAACATCTGGGACGCCATATAAAAAAAAATGATAGGGAGGTTTAAAATGAAGTGTTTGTTTGTGGTTAAGATGTTCATTTCATCTCCGGCGCTTAAAGTTTTTCCGTAGTGGTAAATTGTATGGTATATTTTTAAAGTTAATCCAGGTCATGCACCAACTTAACTTTTTTTTCATAGTAAGCACGCGTCATAGCTAATCCAAATTTTTTTTTAACAATATTGTTGGACCTGCCTTTCTTTTCTATCTTACCAAAATGTGTTAATTTTCCTGAGGTATTTTTCAAGGTCATGCCATCAAGCCTAATAGTTTGAGGTACCTTTGAAGTTGTACTAAAAAAACCTCGAGTTTTTAACATTTTTTTGCGATTTTTAAGGTCATTTTAGGTCGGATGACCTTAAAGGTGAATTTTTTGGAATCCCTGTTCTCGAATTATATGGAATCGAGTATAATCATCTCCCGTTTGCATAGGTACCGAGAGCGACAGTTGGAAAGCACCTTTTTCTACGATCGTTAGGAAAATGGCTCTTCCCCTCTCTCTCTCTCTCTCTCTCTGTTTCTTAAGAAATTAAGAAAGGTAAAAACCACGGTGATATAAGTATTCTTCTTCGAATAAAAATGGCTTTGTTGATTTATCAAGAAGAGTTGATTAACGTTCATAACTAATTTTAAACTGTAAGACTGGTCGCGATTCTTCAGAAACGACATAAAATCTCACCCGTCACATTCTGAAAAGTGGCGATTTTTACTCATTGCCTCATTTATAATAAAATCACAGCGTCCTTAATATTTATCCTAACGTGTAATAAGAAACTGCGTCATTTTTTAAATAATATTTTGTAAATTTAATATTTTAAAGATATTCTCCAAGCAGGGGTGGTTCTAGCTCTTTGGCCGCCCTCGTGCAAGAGCTTGTTTTGCCGCCCCCCCCCATAAGGAACTTTTTGTTTCAAGGGGGGGGGGTAATTTTTTGAATAATAATTTTTACAAATAATTTTTTGACAATAAACATTTCCACAAATAATTTTTTTACATAATATATTATATTTGAAACATTATATACAGGATGGATTCTTTAAATGGAACGCTGCGTCTAGCGGGTTAGAATTTAGTTGACAAAGGACTGAGACTAAGATTTTTAATTTCCTTTAACCGTGCTATCTTGGATTTTGTATATGTCATTTAATTTACGAGGTATGGCAATTTTTTATTTTTTTTAAATAGGACACCTTGTATATTTTGCAATTTTTGAAATCTGCAAACAGTTCGCTCTTCAGCAATAACACACAGTAGGATCTATCTTTTACGATAATCAAGATATTTTTGTCTAAATCTGTATTCGATATTTATTCAAATATCCCCCGTAAAACAGGGCATAGACATCAATTCCATGCAAGTTTAAATGCCTCTATCCAATAAACCATAATAGATAGAGTATACAGGGTGTCCTATTTAAAAAAAATTAATTTTTGCCATACCTCGTAAACAAAACGACATAAAAAAGTCCAAGATAGCACGATTAAAAAAAAAATAAAAATCTCAGTTGACGTGTTTTTGGATTTTTTTATAAAACCAAATTCTAACCCGCTAGAAGCACCGTTACGTTTAAATAATCCACTTTAAGAACTTGATACTTCAAAAAAAGAAGTTAATATTATAGTATATTTTTTAAATGGGTCCAAATTTTAAAGTGTTTGTAAAAGTCAAAGGACAGGAGTAATGATTGTTGAAGTCTAATGATGGCATACTTGGCCGAAAACATGTTCACAATTTAAAATTAAAATTTAACAAAATACAAAACTTTTATATAAAACACAAAATACCAGTTCAATCCAAAAACTTTACGGCCAACTCTGACATTAATAAAATTTGCCGCCCCTTTTCTAAGAAACAAAGATCTTATTTTAGAGTACGCATCTCTCCGTGGGTGGTAAGTTTATTGATTATCGCTAGCAGGTGATTGGCCGAGGGCGCTTGTACTACTTTGCGGGGTGTTCTTGTACCACTTGCTCTGTAGCACGCGCCCCAACTCTAAAATCCGGCCCTGCTCCAGAACTAGTTTTACGGCGGAGCTAAATTGCTACCAATAAACGTCAAAAAGTGGCGAAAATTCTCATCATTTAAAAGGAAAGTCAGAATTTGTTTGACTTTCCTATACAGCTATAATGCTTTTGTAATTGTTTGGCTCTTTTATTCCAGGAAATCTTTGAAAATCCTTCCAAAAAAACAAAATAGGATAATTGTTTTAAATTGTATTTATATTACAGACCGTATAACTCAAGAAATTGTGCAGCTATGGAGCTAGAAGATACAAAACAATAATCCCTACAAAAATGGTTAAATGCATTTTTCTTGATAGTTTTCGTATAAAAACAGCGTTTATCAGCTTAAAACCTGGCATTTTTGGGCTCTTGCACCAACGTTTTTAGGATACACCTAGCCCTAGGTATCCCCTAAATTTAGGTAGGTGACAGTTTTCACTTGCTGAAGCGTTTAGGTGAGTCCTAAACGTGTTAGGTTAGCCCCAAATCTAGGTAGTCGATTTTGGGTCCTTAGCTCCCACCTTACCCTTACCTATTGATAATATAACCTCAAAATTCAACTAACCACAATCTTTTTTTTGTGGCTGTGTTGTAAAAATGGATTGAGGCGTGGGACGATGATCTGGAGCTCTTAGAAATAATTGAGAATGACTTTCCACGTCAAGTTTATAACAGGATATGAACAACCTAACTTTTTTCGAAAGGTGTTAACGAAACCAACCGTGATGTTAATTTTGGAGCAGATTGAAAATCAGCTGGAGTATCCTCATGACCGGTAAGCCCTGCGGATTTATAAACTCAACAGTCAAGATTATATACTTATACTATAAATATGTCTCTTTTTCCCTTAGCAAAAGAAAAAGGGTCAGGTTGCATCACCGTCGAACAGTAAAGGCCCATTTTATATCTCTATCTGATTCCAGCATACTAAAAGACAGAGGTCAAAAATTAAGCACTATGCATTAAAAGCCTTACCAATACCACCAAGTTTATAAATCCAGGGTTAATAGGATATTGGCTTTGTTACCATACCGCACCACCTCGCTGAAAGAATATCAAAAGGTGCAGTTAGACTGTGGTAGTGTAGTCGTCGTTGCATTGCAGCTGTAGTGAATTTTTTTCCACAGATAATGCAGAACAGGATATTTTACAGATAAATATTTAACAATATTTTTTGGTACACGCTTTTGAATATAACTTACCTTGTTTAATGTTTTAAACAAATATTGGTGATAATAAACCCTCTTGAAAAATTTTTGAGCATGTTAAAAGATCCACCTTACATATTTCTTTTGTATTAACCAAGAAAGTTCCGTTTTTTCTTAATATAAGTTCAAAAATGCTTTAGTTTTAAAATTAGGGTTGATTGGGTACCAAAGATGGACAAAATAAAACTTGGGGAAGAAAAAAATTGTGATAATTTTGTATTTGCATACATACCTACAGTCAATAGTGTGCTCAGTGGTATTAGCGATAAATTAACAAGGTACTGTAGCAGTTATATCTGATCCGCTGATTAATCATTCTGGTTTATTATAATTGCGAAGAAATTAGAGCCTTTTTTCTAAGTGACAAAAAGCGCTTACTTTGAGCATTACTTCGCTTGCATGGACAAATTATATAAAATAATTTACCTTCTTAATCTTATATATTGCTTTAGTAATAACCTTTATAAAAGTTACAGTACCGTATTATCAGGGGTGCACGGTGGTTGTAGTAAAAAAAATCACACAGAGATAGGTAGATATTTTCGGGCGCACAGGAAAGAGATAGCATGAACTCACCAACTTTAAGCATAGGAGATATTTCGTGGAAATGCAGACAGTCGATATTTTCAATAAATGAACAAAGTATTATATTTACTTATGTCACAATCCCCTGACCAGCCGAAGTTAATAATTAATAATGGTACCTACCTACAATAAATAGCGGCGCTATATTACCCCTCTCCACTTTTCTACGTCAAATTAGTAATTTTCTAAAATTGTTTATAATACTGTTTAAAAGTAACTTTTTTAAAGAACATTTTTCCCTCAAATATTACTTATATTACCCACTAGACATATTACTTTTATTACACACTAGACACCACGCCGCTTTGTCTGTGATTTTATCCATTTTTCCCGCTTTTATTCCTTTTAATGCCATAACTTTTGTTTCCGTAAACCGATTTTGATGAAATAAATACCTATGTATTGCCTGTGTGGTCTATGTGTGATGCTGGAACAAACAGATATACCTACAGACAAAAGATGTAAAAATTGCATTTTTGGTATCTCGTTTGGTCAAACAATAAAATATAAATAAATAGTCAATGTACAATTCAATGTACAGATATTTATTATATGTATAGATAAACAACTAATTATAGTCAGGGGATAAGTGGCGATTTCATAAAATTTCGGTTCAGTGAATTTTGCCTAATTGTCTCCCAAACAGACAGATAGACACCATAAAAAATTTTATATTTAGGTCTTTCTTTTTGCCGATCCCATTAGCCTATACCTACCAAGTTTTTGTTTATGGGTAATAAAAATAAGACGACCACCTTATTTATAATATTGCTATTGCTATTTTGATAGATGATGAAAGAGAAAAATTTAGAGATAAAAAGTATGTATATTAAATACATAAGGCTATAGGTATTTATATTTTTTGGTTTAAAAAATATTCAATTTACAGAAATTAGAGAATTACCAATAAATGTACCAATAAATTATAGAAAATTAATAGTTTAATGTAAAAAATGGGGGGGGGGGGTTACTGTATCGCCACTGCCTATTGTAGTAGATAACATTAATATTATTAATATTGGTTGGTCAGGGGATGGGGCCATAGGTAAATATAATACCTTCTTCATTTTATTTTATTGCAAAGATCGACTGTATGCTTTTCCACGAAATCAATCCCATGCTTAACGTTAGTGTATTCATGCCATCTCTTTCATGCACGCCCGAAAATATCTACCTATGTCTGTTTGAGTTTTTTTCACTACAACCACCGTGCACCCCTGATAATACGGTACTATAACTTCTCTAAAGGTTATTACTAAAGCAATGTATAAGATTAAAAAGGTAAATTATTTGATATAATTTGTCTATGCAAGGGAAGTAATGCTAAAAGTAAGCGCTTTTTGTCACTTAGAAAAAAGGCTCTAATTTCTTCGCAATTATAATAAACCAGAATGATTAATCCGCGGATCAGATATAACTAGTATCGTACCTTGTTAATTTATCGCTAGTACCACTGAACACACTATTGACTGTATGTATGTATGCAAATACAAAATTACCACATTTTTTTCTTCCCCAAGTTTTATTTTGTCGATCTTTGGTACCAAATCAACCCTAATTTTAAAACTAAAGCATTTTTCAACTTATGTTAAGAAAAAACGAAACTTTCTCGGTTAATACAAAAGAAATATGTAAGTTGGATCTTTTACCATGTTCAAAAATTTTGCAAGAGGGTCTATTATCACCAATATTTGTTTAAAACATTAAATTAAAAGGTAAATTACATTAAAAAGTGTGTACCAAAAAATATTCTTAACTATTTATCTATAAAATATCCTATTCTGCATTATCTATGGAAAAAAAATTCACTACAGCTGCAATGCAACGACGACTACACTATCACAGTCTAACTGCACCTAAACATATTGTAACTACATAGCAAAAATATACACACACTCAGGCAGGCATACAAATATTGCCTGTATGCATAACCTCTCTGTAACATTTTACATTGCGATAAATTTGAAAAATCTGAAAAATCAATGTCGGCCATATATCTTTAGGAAAACAATTTTTCACCTGTGTAAGTACTTACAAAAAAATTTGGGTGACGGAGGCAGAGAGAAATGGCAGAGAACCCAAGGAATTACGTTTTTTCACAGAATTTACGACGTTGCCGAATGTTTTGCTCACCTAGCCAGGGGTACGTTTAAAATTTGCCAAGCAAGCCATTTCAGTTTAGGTGACGGGTTAGGGTTTCCCAGGAACTAGGGAGCACCTATTCAGGTGTGCTCCAGGTTTGGGTTCGTGCAAGTGGCCATTAAAGAATCTCTTGTTATATCGATGACATTTACTTATGCTGGACAATTACACGAAAATCCTAGGAAACTAAGTTGTGAATTACTTAAAAGGTATTACAAAAGTCTATAAATAACCTATCTTATATTTTTTAAAATTTCGCAACGCGTTTCTCAAAAACCGCTATGTTTGAAAAAAAAAGAATAAAATTTCTCAAAATACCACAATTTCTGGCGATGAAAGGGAAGTTATATAAACAGTTGAAGACATTGTGTGGGAAATTAAATTAAAGATATTTTTATTATTTATGCGAAACATCATTCTATTTTTCAGAAATAATAGCTGCCAAAAAAAATTACACATTTAAAAAAAATAAAAAATACGCGTTTTAAATCCTATTTTAAGAGCTCACAGCCTCGGTAGAGGGGATAGAAAAATAATTTTTGTGCAAAATAGATGAGAAATACTATAACGCACTCTTTAAAACGGGGTAGAAAATTCCCAACGTCCCTACGAGTTGCTCCATATCCCAAACCGTAATCTACTAATTTTTCTGAAAATTTTGATGTATCGCACGTTACTGTAAATAGAAATTGTAAACGGAATTGAAATTTGCGACATAATAAAACTAACTACTGATAAAAAAAGATTAGTAAAATTAAACAATCAATCATTGGTTATCGTGTGGCCATAATGGATATTGTAAAATTACTTGCTGCCTGTAATTTTACAAAAAGATTATTAATTTACCTTACAATTTGCATACCTGACAGTGTATATTCACATTTATTTGTGCTGATTTATAATGTCAAGTGTTTTGCTACTTTGTATAGATTTGATTTTACATAGGTAAAACATAAATTTACATTTTAGAAAGTAAAATTTAACGCGTTTCAGCGATTATACTCCTTATATGGTAAAGATTCCACAGGATTACATTTAAACAGAGTTTACACGAATGTTGTAAAAAAGTGAAGCTGATCGGTAAAAATCAATCATAAATTTTCATAATTTTTTACTAGTATAGAAAAGGAATGGGTATAGATATTTTTAAACTCGAAAATCTGTGGTTACTAGCTTACGCAAACGTTGATGTCTGGCATACGGAAATCCTTATACTTAACCTTATTAATTTGTTAAACGAAACTTTAATAATAATAGTAATAATAATAATAATAATAATAATAATAATAATAATAATAATAATAATAATAATAATAATAATAATAATAATAATAATAATAATAATAATAATAATAATAATAATAATAATAATAATAATAATAATAATAATAATAATAATAATAATAATAATAATAATAATAATAATAATAATAATAATAATAATAATAATAATAATAATAATAATAATAATAATAATAATAATAATAATAATAATAATAATAATAATAATAATAATAATAATAATAATAATAATAATAATAATAATAATAATAATAATAATAATAAAATAATAATAATAATAATACTAGTTTATTTAGTATCAAAGTAATATCATTCAAAAAAAAAAAAAATGTCGACTTTTATAATGTTTGTGCCTGCCTTTAATAAAGGACGGCATTACCTTTAATTTGTCTGACATGTTTATGTGAAAAAATGTCAGAAACCTTTCAACCTTCGTGCGATGCGAACTGTCAGCAATGCCGAGTCAGGCTATGCCGACTTTATGTACCGATAAGTCCCTATTAATACAATTGATAACTAAATAAAGAGATTAACCATCTATGGTTTCATGTTTGGATAAATCTTCATATTCGGAAGATTGGGTCTGAGTTAGGAAAAAGTCGCAAACTAGGAAAAAGTCGCAAATCAGAAGAAAATGTCATTGATTATTTGACCGTGATGAGTTTTTCTATTTGTTTTTGAAATCAATAAGTTGCTTCAACTGCCAGGTATAAGCCTATGACTCCCTGATAATTCCTAATAAGGATGAAACAGGTCTGTAGGTGTCTGGATTCTCCATTAGACGTTAGAGGCCTGGTCGTAATGAAGAAGTGAGAAACAAAAACGCTTTGTCCGATATGCCACGAGTGTTGCTTTAATTTCTATTTTTTGTCTTCTTTGTTTCGAGAGCCAGTTTAAGTAGATATCTTTTAGTTAGTTGGCAACACCGTATTGTTCTATACTTAAAGACTGTGAAGAGTATTGCTTCTGGCAATTAAAGCATGTTAAAAAAAGAGCAGATGACGAGATGCATACTGCGTAGTTTCAGCTTGCTCTTCAAAGAGACAACTCCCTTGAACAAATTCTGTAACTCTAAAACAAATTTTCATAAATAGCACTGTCATAGTAATAATTTAGTGGGTATTCTCTGCTTTTGTAGTTCATTCTTTCATCCAAAATAAGCATTTTTACAATTTTGGATTACTAAGCTTTTTAAAAGTGTTCCTCATAAGCCAAAAGTTGTAAGCACTGTAGCATAAGTTCAAATTGCAACTTTTTGACTTTTTTGATAAATAGAAATTGACTTAAAATATTAGAATAAAGTAGACTGCCAGCGAAATTCCCTTACTATCGCTTTTTACATAAAATTATTGACATCTTTTTTAAGGATCTATTTTCTTTCGCTTTAGCTTGCTTTTTTTCCAGGATTAAAAATATTTTAATTATTGTTTTGATAATGCTTGTGAAAAAAACATTATAATAGGGAAAAACTATTAGTTGTTTTAGCTGCAAACTACTACTAGTCTTTGCAACAGTACCACCTGTATTAGTACCATATGATCCTGCAAGGGGAAACGTACGGGGGGTACCTGCTACTCGGTACCCGGTCTGACAAGCGAGAGCCGGCGAACCGTTCACCGTCCGTAAAATTCTGCTCTGCAGGAATTTCTTATAAGATAGTACCCATTTGGTTCTTTGTATAGTAAGAGATTTTATTGATTTTATCAGGATTTAAAGCTAGTGAAATTTTAATGTTTCTATGTGTTTCTGGTGACTTTATAATTGCGGTTCTTTTGGGGTGTTTACCCTAGCTGTGTTATTATTTTTTACTTTTCATTCAACAATTCCGGAAAAATCAAGTTTTTCCCGAAACGACCTTCAATATGACCCTACCTCTTGGATAAAACTTTAAGAAGGTACCATTTTTTAAATTTATTTAAAAACTATTTATTATTTTATTAAATTCAATTTCGTAACTTTTCGGTTGTTTTTGGAAACACTTTTAGAATTTAAATTTAAAAAATCTCATAAAATTCTTTACACTAAACTCCATTTTCCACACTAAAATTTTTTTCTGTGCTTATTTGGTTACTTTATGACTCGAATTGCGGTTCTTTTGTGAGGTTTACACTAAGTATGTTATTTTGACCTGAGAATTTCGCAAAAATCAAGTTTTCCTGCAACGGCCTTCAATGTGCCTTGTCTACTTGGTGATAAGAGTTTAAAAAGGTATATTGTTGCGAGGGCAAACGCAACTCACGGTACTAAAAATCAAATCAGGAGCAATAATACGTTAAATACAATATTGGATGGATGGATGGAAGTAAATTAGTAAAACACACAGTCTTCTCCACAAAATAATTTCAGTAAATAAATCTTACTTATGAATACATGTTTCGAGTTCAGTGGAACCCATCATCAGCCTTCAAACAATAAATACCCTAAAAATAAATCCTGTATGTTCTTTTTCTTTACCTAATTTATAAATTTTTTCAATTTAAAATAAGTAAATTGAAGGAAATTAAAATTTTGCAACATTTTAGGGTTGAAGTAATTTATGTGGGTAAAGATACTTTTTTAAAGGAAGAACACGACTATTGATTTTTCTTGTTAATAATTATATAATTAAATTTTTTTAGATTCCTAAAAAAAATATGAAAAAAGTTGAGGTGGCAATTACATACTTATAGAACAAAAACCTTGCAAGTTGAACTTGCCATGCTTAAAAATGCTAATTTGTGGTTACCTAATTAATGCTACGTAATGTTTTAGCCATATTTTAACAAAAATGGTAATAATTAAAGGCTTTTAAACGCCAAAGCTCACACAAAATAAAATTATAATATAGCTTGGACACTATAGAGGTTTGGCTAAATAAGTTTTTCAATCTTTTTTCAATATTTAATCAAATAAAATTTTAATAAAACTTTTAACCCCCCCCCCCAAAGCGAATGCGGACAAAGAGGGGTGTTACCAGTTTAACCCCTATGTCTATGTATGTGTGTATGTACGCATGTAGTCTCGAACAGCAGCGAAACAATTTAATTCCAGGTTTTTTCCTATTTAAAGACCATCCTTTAAGGAGTGTTTTTTTGATAAATATGGGCTAAGTGGTTCCAGAAATAATACCCTTTCTAAACAAATATGTCAGGTAATAAAATTATAAATGTAGATGTAAAATAGTTTATTTAGGTTTCGTCAAGTAAAGAAAAATTACTTTATGGACGAAGCAATTGGGGGTATTTTTTAGAAACATTCGCAAAGTAGTCGGGGTGTTAATAGTATATTATAAACCTGGGGACTAAAGTGGCACTTTTTATCTCGAGGCGAAAAGTTTGTAAGCGAAGCGAGGGTTACAATTCGCCAAGGCATAAAAAGACACTTTAGTCACGTGGTTTGGAAAAAGTAATTGAATGTCACTTAACGTTAAACTGTTTACAAAGCACTCTGGACTCTAAATGTTCCAATTTTTCCATTCTATCCATTTTTCCAGCCGCTCTATTTTTTCCATTTCTATTTTGTCCATTTTTCTAATTTTATTAATGTTTTCCAAACGCAAAAATCATTTTAAATCTCTAAGGATTGAAAGTACCACTTTGATCCCTAAAAAGGGGATTTTAAGTACCACTTTAGTACCTTAATTCCTTAAAGGGAATAAAAATTGTTAATTTTACTTGTGTCTGGTTACGTCATTAATTTGGTTACGTATCCTTACTATACAGTATTTAATGTGCTTAAATCTGCAGTCATAACTGACCAAGATCCGGCAAATTAATTATGGTTTTAGAATTGGTAGTTTTTAAAGGAATTTTTGATTAAAATCTTTAAAAATCCATTTGTTTTAAATTTAGAATGATGACAAAAACTGGGCAAAAAATAACCAAAAATAAACTGACGAATATAATAGGAAGGCCATTATTTAATTTAATATTATTTAATACTGTCTAGATAATTTTGTAATATAGATTTTCCGATAAAGTTATTTGCAAGACGTCAATCAATATTTCATTTCGTAATCGGATTATGTTAAACGAAAGGGAAAGGGCATATTGTTTTTAATTGTGAAATGTGAATAAGTTTAAAAATTAAATTGTTAAGAACCTTACGTCATAATTAAAAATTAGAAGAATTGTATATCAATTTTTCGGTTTTTTTTTGCTGCAACTTCATGAAACTAAAAATAAAAAATCTACAATTACAATTAGTGGCTAAAATAGAGCTTTTTTACAAGCGAGTAAAACAGTACAGGTTAGCCGCGATTTGTAAATACATGCTATTTTTTTTAATACCTTTATCAAATAGTTTAAAAAACGGGAAAAACTTGAACTCAAAAATCTTTGACAGGTGACCATATGGCGATACACAAGAGCATTGCTTAGCCACCGCTTACTCCGTTTTCAAATTTCGCATTTTGATTTTTTTTGCACTATAAATAATCAAATTTACCTATTTCAAACATCATAGTTATTAATATATTATATGGGTTCTAGAAATTACTATATTTATATATTTTTTTAATAATTTTTTTATTTTAAACACTAATCTTTTTTGATCTAACCAAAATTTACCATCTTAAACAGAAACTTACAACACAATTCAACAAAATAACCATTTATTATTATAAATTACAGTATAAAGCAAATGAAAGTAAGTCTTGTAGATAAATTATATCAAATTCTATATATCGTCTTCTAAAGTGTTAAAACTGTTAAATGCCAACAACAAACTTAATGGTATGACCCATCTTAAATAGTTGAAATAACTTTATAATTTTTGAGAATGGAAATTTGCGCAATAAAAGTGCTTAATAATGTTTGCTGCAAATGTTTCTCATTAGTGCTTACCGAAAATGTAGGTAGGTATCACTGATGTAAAAAAATATTGAACATATCAGTTTCCCAATTTCTATCGCAAGAAAGATCACATCAGCACCAAGGGCTTTTACACCATCAGCACCAGCTTTTTAGTAAGGCGGGGAGGTGGTCACATCAGTAGCGTAAGAGAAAGCGGACGCAAATAAGCCCAAAATTTTACTTAAAAAATTGAATCAAATTACAAAATAAATTTTCCTCTTCTGTCTTCTCGCGAAACGATTAACTACTTCCTCCACTTCCATATAGAAATGTTTTTATGAACATGCCCACTTAGCACAAAACAGGACTCACATCAAAATACGCGAAAAACAACAACTTTCTAACGCTTAACAGGCGGCTTTCTAACGTTTTTTGTGTCTGAACGTTAGAATCACATTAAAAAAAACGTTTTTTTCTGGTTTTATATACAAAAAGACGTTAAAAAGACGTCTATTAAGCGTTTGAAAGATATTGTTTCTTACGTGTCTTGATGTTAGTTCTGTTTTGTGCTAAGTGGTGTTGGTGTGCCAATCCTGTTAGTACCTTAGATAATCGCTCTTGAAGATCGTTTATTATGGAGTCTAGAAGAGGGATGTAGACTCTCCTTCGAAAATAATATTACCGACAGCGTTCGTTTTGGTTTAATTTGCTGAGGAAATGTGCACTGGTACTCCACAATAGTTTTTATGTATGTTGTAAGATTTTCACATAAAATTTCGGGAAGTGACTAGATATGATGTCCAAGTTACAGTATTTTTGTTATTTAGATATTAAAAAAAGATCAACACCGTTCTCAACTAAAAACCTCTTTAGTGACAGCCCTTGTTGGTCAGATAAGTAATTCTAACTAGACAACAGAATAAAAAATTGTTGGTTAATTCGTATTTTTCTTTTTCGTGAAAACGCATATTTTTCGTTATTTCCCTATCACCTAAATAAATGGTAAACAGCTAAATGCACACCATGCACTGACCTTACACAAAAGTTAGGTTATTTTTCCTTTAACGGAATTTTACGTTATCTTCTTTTACATCCCAAAAACTCTTTTAAAATTAATAGTCGTTATCCTTATGGTCAATTGCTATAACCACAAAATTAGTCATTTTTGCTGTTATTTTCGATGGTCCAAAATGTCCCTGTTAATCTAGGTTGTCAACCTTCTTTAACCAAATTTCACTATCTGTATTTACCTACTAGGTTGGCGGTAAAAAAATCCCAAAAATTTTAATTTTGTTGCCAACATTCAATAACAAAACGGTAACTTTTGAGGATTGTTGTTCTGCCATTCTAGTAGACCGTTTGGTGAAACACAACACTTGTCAATTCACCAAAAACCGACCATTTCATTTTGGAACAATGCATAAAACTTGTGGTATTATGCAATCCGTTAATTAAATTAACGTTTTTAGTAGCTCGAATTATTTGATTTTTTAGGTGTCTTTATACAGAGATCTATAAGTGGATAACAAGATTTCATTTAAGATAGCAAGGCTCTAATTAAGGCATAAGAAAATTAAATTTATGGTTATCTGGGTAAAGTGAGCAAGTTTTATTGCTAGTTTTATTTGATATCGCTTTGATGTTTTGTACTTGTTTTGTCTGCATCGGTGTCATTTTTCCACTTTCTTAAGTTTAATTTGCTAAGTTTATTAGACAATTAATTAAAATACTTTTTTGTGCGTTCTTCTTTCTGTAGCAAATTTTCCAAATTCGCAATTAAATATTTTTTTTTGATTCGGTAATGGGGACACCGTTATTATTATTTTGTATGTAACAACAGGTTTTTGAATGGTAAATAAATACCCACAAATATTTTCGTGTCTGTAAGTACTTTCTAATGTGCCTAAAGGTACTAACATACTTCAAAAATTTACTATTATTATTATTAGTGTGTAGGGACTTGTCGGTACATAAAGTCGGCATATCCTGACTTTAATAAAGTGGGCATTATTTTTGACAGATCTGCAGGAATACTACATATTTTACGAACTTTACCAATCTGTTATTAGACGGTGCTCTTCCTGTTTGCCAGGGGTATCCAAAACCTACGTTAGGACAGAGTTTCCTTTTGTGCGGTGCATCAAAATAATGTTGACACTTTTGTAAGGTTTGTGCCAACCAAAAAGTAGATGTTTTGCCCGTGAAAATAAATAGAAGGAAAGGTTCGTGGCATATCGGACACAACTTTTGTTTTCAATTCATTACGACCAGGTCTCCAAGATCTAATGGATAGTCCAGAAACCTACAGGCCTGTTTCATCCTTATTAGGAATCATCAAGATAACAGGACTGTACCTGGCGTATGAAGCATAACATAAGCAACCACACCCAGCGAAAGCGGAAAGCCAACCCAACCAACCCAACTCAACCTTTATTTATTAAAGTTCTTATTATTGTGAATACCTAACCTAAAGGCGCATTTACACAGACAAACTTTCCTTTGATGTTGAAATGCCGACAAACATTTACACGAGCCTCTTGAGCAAAAGCAAAATGTTCAAAGAAATGTTCGAGCAAAATCTCGTACAAAAAAACACACGTAAATTTTGGAGAGAATGTTGAGCAAAATTTATTTGAAGAATTGGGGGTATAAAAATTTCTTTACAAATTTAAATTTTATAGTTTTATGGGAATTCATTGAACTTAACTGAAAATAGAAAGACTAAGTTTTAAAACAAGGTATTTTAATTAAGTGCTTTCCGACGGAAAAACGATATGATGTCGAAATTCACGTTTTACCTCATAAGCAACTTCGATTAATTTGATTTTTATAAGGGATATGCCAGTATACCATAATTGGCACTTATTTGTTGCTGATGCTGGGTTAGGAGAAGTTAAAAACCGTAGACTAGTGAGAGGGGGTTTTGGTCAAATGAACATTGACACACAAAATTACATGACAACAAACAAGGGTCAACGCAGTTTTTTTATGAAAGTTTTAGAACAAATCTTTCCATAAATAAAGGGCTCTCCGACGCAAAAGAAAGAAATTCGTTTTATTTTATTGACGCGTAGAACTTGCGTTTCCGATTTTTTAAATATTGAAATTTTTGGCGATTTTTACAAGCTTTTATTTATGTATGTTTGTATGTTCGGCTCAAATCTTGCAACTCAAATTTGGTATTCAATTTTAGTTTTCGGTGTGTATTTATAGTTGCGGCGACAATACAATAATATGGTATTATTAGGCACCCCCTCGAGTCGAGTTGGGTTGGATTTACTTCACAAAAAATTGAACTTACAATACCAGATAAAGAATTCTTTATATTTACACGTCGTAGTTGTGGTGAGAGTATTTTTTGTACTTATGGTATTTATTTTCTTTTTGATACGTTAGTTATAAACGCCTTACCACTCATATCTCTTTATATTACTTCCCAGTTTAGTCTTTTACAATAATAATTAAGTCAAATGAAAAAACCTATTTACATTTTATTAAATCTCAAATATATGAACAAAAGCACGTTCGATTTAAATAATACCCGTTTATTACCCACTTTTACAACCCTACGATCCCGACCCTTGTCTAAAAAATATAATTTAGCAGTAATAGACTAGACTTTTGAATCGGAATGTTGCCCCTTTGCATATTGTTTGTTCAGTGTCAGTAATCGACCTTGATTATTACATTAAATTGACAGTAAATATCTATCTTCAGCATTTTCATAAACCTTTTGCTTTTTTAAGCAACCCTTGGGGCCTTAAACTAAGTAGGTAAATCTGGTGTGAGGAATTAAAAAAAAAACAATCAAAGCTAAGGTTAAAGTAAAGTTACAAAAATATGTTTTAAAAAAAATCCCCTCCCCACCACTCCTCATAGTCGTGAGGCTCGGATTACCGCTTAAAAGTACAATTTTTGAGTTTTTTGCCGATATTTGAAAAATTCAAAAAATTTTTGGAAAAGAAAAATTTTCCTGGGTTGTTTTTCGAATTTAGGAAAAAAAAAACCCCCGCGCAAAAAAATCCGGGAAAAACCCTAAGAAAAAAATATTATAAGTAACCCTAATCCATGTGACTAAACTGATAGCCAATAATAATGTTTCGCTTGCCGTCGGCTTTTTTTTCACAAAAATTTAAAATAAAAGTTGGTGTTCCATTTTTTTAAAGAATTGAGATCACTGATCACTGATGTGAAATGTTATTTATTCTCATCTTTAAAAATATGTTTCCAAAACAGATAGCAATAATTTGCTCAAAAATTTACCCGAACAAAATGTTCAAAGAAAAGCTCACAAAAATGTTCGCGCAAAAAATTTATTTTACTTTATTTAAATTACACAGACGAACATGCTCAAACAAAAGCTCGTGCAAAAGATCTAAAATTTTTTGCGTTAACATTTTTGTGAACTTTTCTTTGAACATTTTGATCGGGTAAATTTTTGAGCAAATTATTGCTATCTATTTTGGAAACATATTTTTAAAGATGAGAATAAATAAAATTTCACATCAGTGATCTCAATTCTTTAAAAAAATGGAACACCAACTTTTATTTAAAATTTTTGTGAAAAAAAACCGACGGTAAGCGAAACATTATTATTGGCTCTACTATCAGTTTTGTCACATGGATTTTTCTCAGATTTTTTTGCCCGGGGTTTTTTTTTCGAATTTTCTTGCGAGTTTTTTTTATTTCCAAGGGTTTTTTTCCTAAAGTCAAAAAAAAACCAGGAAAATTTTGAGTTTTTCAAATATCGGCAAAAAACTTAAAAATTGCACTTTTAAGCGGTAATCCGCGCCTCATGACTATGAGGAGTGGTGGGGACGGGGATTTTTTTAAACATATTTTTGTAACTTTACTTTACCTTTAGCTTTTATTGTTGTTTTTTAATTCCTCGCACCAGATTTACCTAGTTAGTTTAAGGTCCCAAGGGTTGCTTAAAAAAGCAAAAGGTTCATGAAAATGCTAAAGATATAGATATTTACTGTCAATTTAATGTAATAATCAAGGTCGATTATTGACACTGAACCAACAATATGCAAAGGGCAACATTGCGATTCAAAAGGGTGGCCGACCTATTACCTGCGAAATCCAAAACGCGGGATGATAGATCAGCGACACAGTCTACTAAATTACTGCTAAATTATATTTTTTAGACAAGGATCGGGTTCGTAGGGTTGTAAAAGTGGGTAATAAACGGGTATTATTTAAACCGAACGTGCTTTTGGTCATATATTTGAGATTTAATAAAATGTATATAGGTTTTTTAATTTGACTTAATTATTATTGTAAAACCCTAAACTAGAAACTAGAATAAAGGGATATTCTTTTAAACGTAAATTTTTATCATTACATTTACAGGCAACAACAATAAATAAGTGCCAATTATTATTTTTTTTTTTCATGTTTCTTTTACAAACACAAAAAAGTTACAAGTATACTGACATATCCCCTATAAAAATCAGATCAATCGCAGTTGCTTATGAGGTAAAATGTGAATTTCAGCATCAAATCGTTTTTCCGTCGGAAAGCACTTGATTAAAAATTACCTTATTTCAAAACTTTGTTTTTCTATTTTCAGTTAAGTTCAATGAATTTCTATAACAATATATCTTTTGAATTTGTAAAGAAATTTTTATACCCCCAATTCTTCAAACAAATTTTGGTCAACATTCTCTCCAAAATTTACGTGTGTTTTTTTGTACGAGATTTTGCTCGAACATTTCTTTGAACATTTTGCTCAAGAGGCTCGTGTAAATGTTTGTCGGCATTTCAACATCAAAGGAAAGTTTGTCTGTGTAAATCCGCCTTTATATACATGTGTGTAAATTCTAATCAATTTCAATTCAATTTATTATACATTACATTTGCACAAGTTAAGTACATTATAGTTGGTCAAAAAAAATACAATTAAAAAAAATACAATAAAAGAATACAATGGAAATAAATATTAGACAAGACCCTGTAGTTAAGTTTTACATTAAACAAAAACAAAAAACGCATGGCATCCGGCCGTAATCGCTTATAAAAGAACATAAAGTAGAAAAAAGTTAACAACTTTTTTTAACTGATAATTACAATGTTGTAAAATATAAAAGTCTGACATTAAGTAATTCTAATAATTGTTTGAAACTTGCATTTTGCATTTTTTTTCTTGCTTTTCAGCTAAACAGCTCCTCATATTATAATTATGCAAATTTAAATTCGATAGAAGTTTGTCTTTCTGATTGTACATTTCAATTAGCCTAAAATGTAAATACACACAGGGCATGATTTTGTATTTAAGAAAAGCGGTCAGCCAGGCAAAACTCGTTTTTGCTAGTAAGCGCACTTTCTGCAGCTGAACTGCATCCCCAAAGCGCTATTTCATATGACAGCTTTGAATGAAAAATGCCAATGTAACAAATTCTCATCGATTCAATATTAATAAAAAATTTTAGTCTGCGAAACAAGAAAATAAAATCAATCAATCAAATCGTTACACCTAATTGTTTGACACTTTTTCCTTCAGAAATACGATTGTCTGTAGGAATGAGTAAAGTTTGAGTAGAAGACCGTGGGCTGAGAATAACTTCTGAGCTTTGAGAACCTTGCCATTGTAAATTTGATCCAAAGCAGCTAATATCTTGCTATAAGAGACAAAACTTGTGTCATCAGAAAATTTGGTAGTGTGTGTGCACAATCAATAGTAATGGTCCTAAAATAGAGCCTTGCGGAAACCCATTTTTATTCATTTTAATGCCCGAAGGTTGGCCGTTTTTTTCGACATATTGGTAACGGAGACTAATATAAGATTCAATTAGTTTAGTTAGACTTTATTATGGAAAAATTAAAATGTTTAAAAAGTGTGAATTTTGCTATACAATACAATGCCGGTCTATATGAAACTGTTATCTGTTCTAAAACATAGGTAAATGATACCAGGCAGACATGTTTTAAGGGCTTTTAGGTTTATTAAGCGAATTTAAATTATTTTACTATTTTAATATGATTTTGGTTATCAACTAGCGCCCCAATGTATACCAACTTTTTGTTTTGTAATACCTACACTAATGGTTTTTCTGTTACAACAAACATTAAAATTTCTTATAGAAGTCATCACCAAACCAGTAATGTTTCATAAAATTTACTCTTTTCACTATTAAAAATCCATTATATTAGTGAACACTTAAAAATCAATAATTTAAACTGAAGTTTCTGCCCAAAAAACTAGTTAGGTGCTTTTGACTCTTTTAGGCAAACGGATTTCATTTGAGTGCGATTGTGTGGAGTTAAAAGAAAAATATGTGTGTTAAATATTGTTAACTGTGATGAAAAAGGGTTTTCGAATAGTAAAATATTTTTAAATGAGAGAAAACTTTAAATGTAATAAAACCAGGCATACAGCCTTTCACTTCTGGGAGAAAATGGTACATAACTTTTTTTTAATAATTTTTCCTTCGAGTGTGTTTAATTTTATTGTTTTTTTTTTCAGGAATTTTTGTCTGCCATAAAAAGTGGAAAGTCTGACTTGAGAACTATTTTGAAAACTTCAGATGGTGGAAGGACTCTAGTATCAACAGGTATAGTGAATTATATTGATTATGTCATAATGGGGAGAGAACGCCTCCTTTGCAGTCAGGCCAACCCATTTTTTTAAAAATATTTTACAAAAAACTTAAAATGCGCAGCTATAATAACATTATTGACTGTTGCAAATATTTTAGTTTTATTTTAAACAATTTTTAGTAAGCAGCATGCAAAAAGTGTAATTATCGTATGTTTATAATAATTTTCTCAGCATTTTCACCGGTGGCATATTTATCGCATGATTTTTCCAACAAATCTGCTTAAATGGCAAAAAAAAACGACATATATATATATATGGCTGGTTCCAAAATTTCCAGTCTTCCTATAGCAACAAAAGCAAAAAATCACAAAAATAACTTAACTTTAAAATAATTATTGAACAAAAATCTTCATCCTGTTGGGTAGGTGGCAAGGGAGGGGGTAAAAATTAAAGAAGTACATATTTGAAAAAAATTGTTTGCTGGATATTATCGACATTCGAGGATGACCAAACCGAAAATAACCACCTTCATTCATTTTAAGGTTTCCTTAAGGGATGGTGAGGGTATAAAATCTCCAATTTGGGCATTTTAATAAAAAAAGTGTAAGATTTTAGTAAAAATTTGCATAGTATTGTTAATAATTTTAATATTTTAACTTATCTCACTCACTGTTGGGCAGGTGGAAAGGGAGGGGAGTGGAGTTTTCGAGGATGCCCAGAGCGAAAATAACAACCTTTATACATTTTAAGATGCCAGATATGCTGCCCTTAATGTATGCTGTTGGATGGCAGCTTCAGCTGATGGCAATGAATTCAAACTTTGAAATAAATAAATGTTTTCTTGCCTCATTGACAGTGTCCATTTCCTGAACCCCATATAGCATGACGACAAATTTTTTCAGACTTTTTAGACATTTCGCCAATCTGCATAGAATATTAAGAAATTGTAGCAAATGCTTCAGTTTATTCCTTTGCCTTCCCAGGAAAAAAGAGGTCATATCACAGCCAGAGAATGCATGAAATCCTCTTGGTATCTCGGATTTCCCTTTTTTTAGAGCAAGAACAATTAAATGTGCTGGAATGACACGACTCATTTAATTTGTAATAAAATGACCCTGCTAAAATCAAAACGTCTGTATCAGAGCGACAGATAGGAACAGAAAATACGGCCATCAGCCTCCCCTAAATTTGTGCAGTCCATTTGGTTTAGGTTCGTAAAATTTTTATCTTTAAAAGTCATAATGTTTTCAATATTGGTTACAACTTGCAACTATGATTTCGGAGATAATCTGCCCAATCACTGGGTAGCATATCTGTAAGAAAAGTTTCTAAATAAGTAAGAGTTATAGGAAAAATAATGGACATACCAGGAAAAAAATATTTATCTTTTGTCGGAAAATTCTGACGTCGGATTTCGAATTCCCTGCTGTCTCTTGTTGCCTCCTTTAGGCTATTGGGTTCGTAAAGATCCCAAGCAAAATCAACTCTTTTAATTTGTAGACTTAAGCTAAGTTTTAGATTATAAGGCTTTAATTAACTATTAAAGTAGTCTCCAAACTTTTTAAAATTTGCTGTAAATCAATTGCCATGTCGATAAAATCCAGCAAAATATATTTTTTTAAATAAATGCCTGTTTCATTTTTACGCCCCTCCTTTTCCACCTGCCCAACAGGATGGAAATCTTTGATTGATGGTAAAAAATTGAGTGATATAAGTTAAAATATTAAAATTATTAACAATACTATGCAAATTTTTACTAAAATCTTACACTTTTTTTTTAAATTGCCCAAATTGGAGCTTTTACCTCCTCACCATCCATTAAGGAAACCTTAAAATTAATGAAGGTGGGTATTTTCGGTTTGGCCATCCTCGAAAACCTGTAAATCAATACCTATGACGATAATATGCAGCAAACAATTTTTTTAAATATGTGCTTCTTCAATTTTTATCCCCTCCCTTTCCACCTACTCAACAGGATGAAGATTTTTGATCCAAAATTAAGTGATATAAGCTAAGATTTTTTTTTAATCCTACACTTTTATTATTAAAATGCCCAAATAGGAGCTTTAACACCCCCTTAATCCCTTAGGGTCGGCTTAAAACGAAGGGAGGGGGTAATTTTTGGTTTGGACATCATCGAAAACTTATAAATTGATGTCAATGATGATTATATACAACATACTAACATTTAAGAAAATATAAACCCCTCCAGTCTTTACCCCACCCGCCTGCACAGGTTTTGGGAGAAGAGCTTCGGGTCAACAACTGTGCAAAGTTTGTTGCTTTTATCACAAAACGCCGCTTTTTCCCTATATAGTTCATGCACTATAATTTTGGTATAAGATTTAGGTTTTTCTTCTTCTTTAAAAATGTTGAGATAGTTTTAATAATAAAAAATTTGCCATTGTTTATTATAAAATCTAGCTATTATTTCATTGGACTAAAAACTCTGATGTTTTATTCTTAGGTCCCCGTTTGATTCGAGATACCTCGAAAACCAAAAAAGTCACCGACACGGAAGAGACTCGAGAATCAAGTTCAGTTCTGCCAGATGGTAAAATTGTCACGGAAACTCAAAGAACTACAGAACACGAAGAGCTAAACGACGATGAGTATCCTGAAGACGGAATCGAACAGAATTATGAAAAGAGTGGGTCTCAAAGGTGAGAATACAAATAATATATTTTTTTAGTGTTTTCTTCTTATTCGATTTCCATATTACCCTGCCAAAAAATCTCATAAAAGATTATAAATAACGACACATAAAATATTATAAGATTTTATTATCTATGTTCATATAAATTTATGATATTGTATAATTCCGGACTAGTGAAAGGGAAACACAAATCCCGCATAGGATTTCATCATATTTCACCATTGGTTTATAAAAGTTTACAATATTTTATGATTTTTAATATGACAATTTCTCATAAAGGTTTAAAAAATTCTATATAAGTTCGACCTGCAGCATAAAAAACCAAAAATGACAGCACAACTTTAGAAGTGGTTGTAGTAGAAGTAGTAGTAGTAGTAGTAGTAGTACCTAAAATATAAACTACGACGACTTAAGCCACTTAAATAGAATAACACAAGCACTACATATCTAATACAAAAGTATTCTCGTAAAATTGCTTATTTGTCGCCCTGGAAGAGATGTTACTTATGTAATAATTAAACCTACAAGATTTTCTTAAGACAAAAAAATATTTTTTTTTGTAAAAGTATTTACGACAGGTTAATTGATGATAACTTTTTTTGATTAGATTTTATAAGTTCCGGTGAGCAAGAAAAATGTTTTACGACTTAATATTTGTTTCACCTATAAGCTTAGGGCAGGTAAGATCCTATTACTTTGATAAGTTTCTATGAGATCTTGTAAGACTTTGTTTATATAATATTTTAGATTTCAGAATCAATTTTTTTTTTGTGGAAGTATATATGACTAATACTAAGTATATCTTTTTTAATAAGTTGTCAGGTGGTCGAAAAAAACCGAGTGTTTATGAGTTTTTTCGGTTTCAAAGGCTTTAGCCATGTAGTAAGTAAGTAATTATAAAAGAATAGTAAATTTATTACAGAAACCCTTAAAATATTATGTCCCTATTAGATTATAAAATGCACTGAAAAACCAATAAAAATTCTGAATATATTCAAACCACAGACCCAAAATTCAAACTTATAGCATATTTTTTTAAAGATGGACACATAAAAGCATGTAAAATTTTGTGGGTTTGTCTGACTATAGAATCTATAGGAAGACTTCTAAAAAGTTGTGTTTTTAGCAACCCATAGCAAACAATTAATAAAGAAACATGTTTATGGAACTTTTAAGATTTTATTAGTCTGGCTGATCATAAAATCTCCAAAAATTTTCATAAAAAATGTGCTTATACAAATCCATATTATATTATAAAAAACAAAAGTATAATCATAGAAACCTGTTAATGAGTCTATTTGATTATGAAATCTCTTAAAAAACGGTTCTTTTGTAAACCTATAAAATATTTGAAAATAAAACGTTGTACAAAAAAATTTAACACATATTTAAAAGTCTGTCAGATTACAGGATCAGGTAACAAACAGATATATGAAACCGCACAAAATCTTACTAAAATCAAAGTCATACCTCATAAATTATTACAAACTTTTATAAACCTAAAATTTTACCTCACAAAGGTTTTTTTTTCGAAAACGGATTCAAACCCGGGACCTTCCGTGTGACAGGCAGAGACGCTGCCCACTGCGCTACGGTGGCACAAAAGCCTATAAACCTTATAAAAGCTTATAAAACCTGATAAAAATAAGGTGTGTTTTTATAAGACTTAATGCGTTTTTTTTGGCAGTAGTAACACCATACCATTGTCTAAGATTTTTAAGCTATGATATACGTCTGCAACCCGGACCTCTTCTGGCTTTAATTTTTCCTTCTGTTATTTATTTTACGAGTTCACATTGTTTGCTGGTTACTAAAATTTCAAGATCTTTATGTATTCTGAGCAGAATATTAACCCACGAATACCTTTGAACTGTTAGCTCAGTGGCGGTCGCATCTTTCCCAAAAAGGGGGGGGGCGTGAGATCAAAATTTTGTAAAAGCAAAAAAAAATTTATGCAAAAGTTCTAAAATTAATATATCCTTCGACCTAAAAGGGTGCCGCAGGCGAACTTTTTTGAAAAACCATCAAAAATTTTACTCTTTAAATGTATTAAATAAATTCACGACAAAAGGGGAAGGGGGCGATCGCCCCCCCCCTGCGAACGTCACTGGCTAGCTAAAAGTTACTGCGAGTTTCTGCATCAAAAGAAAGCCATTTTAGGTTCTCAAGGAATACAGGCAAAAATATCAACGTCGAGGGTAAGCGCGTGTTTAGTCCCTGAATCAGTATAATCAGTCGTATATTATGTACTCTTTACACCTGAAAAAACATTGCCAGCGCCTAGTCAATTTAGGAAAATTCTCATCCGCCAATCACTCTGAGCTGTTAGCTATAGACTGTGCTAATAGTTCCTAGACAGCACAACTCTGTCCCAAGGATGTCCAGTGGAGAGAGTTTTCTGGACAATGCAGTAGTCTATTGGATAACCAAATCAGTAGGAAATTTTGTCCAAGGCATATCCATCGGTTAACACAATTGTCAAAACGTTGGACGTCTCTTGGACATCCCAAAAAAATCCAAAAGTTTCAATATTTTGACTATTGTACCACTATACTAAATCCATTGGTTATCTAGTGGAACGACATTGTGTCCAAAAGTTATCCATTGGCTATCCAAAAAGTATCTTTATGGTTCACTATTGGAAAAAAATAAAAATTACAATGTATATCCGTTGGTCTCAATTTCTAAGTACACTGGATATACTTATTTGCTCGATTGGATATCCAGTGGACAGTTTTGTCAAAAGCGGCGATATTTTTCATATTTAAGTATATAGGTACCTATATATTTGAACCACTCCAACATCATAAGTCTGATTGTCGATCCTTGCGGATGGAGTTCTAAAGGATGGGTATTAAAATACTAAAATACCAATTATTCCAAAATAATGAAAAATACTTGCTTATATAATTCGGCTAGATATGACGGAAATGTTATTGTTGGTAATGAATAAGGAAAAATATGATCCATTGGATATCCAAAACAGTTCGGATAAATGATTAAAATTATTTATGTGCCAACTAGGCCAAGCCCAATTGACATAGATTTTTTGATAAATATTGTTAGTCAATGTATATAAAGTACATTGCTTTTGCTGGACACAAAATAAAGGCCCATCGGACATAGTTTATCCATTGGTTATCCAAAAACTAACTGAAAGAAGGCAGTTCTTTATGGATCAAAATTGGAAGTCCTTTGGACTCAGTTTTTTTGTCATCCACTGTATCAGGAAAAATCTTTGTCCAATGGATGTCCATAAATGGTCCATGGTCAATGCGGGCGGTTTGGACAAGAAATGGCTGTCCGATGGACAATTTGTGCTGTCTGGGTTACTACGAGCTAACTCGCTATTGAGAAACCTGCCCTAAAACAAAAATGCAAGCAAAAATGTCAACTCTTATCTTAGAAACGTGTGTTAGTACAATTATTTTTAATAGGATTAGCTGCTTTCAGCTCTACTGGGTCATCTTCAGATCCTAGGATTTTTAAACTCTTTTAATTGATTACCTTTTTCAATGAATCTAACCTGATAGTATGTAATAAATAAAATACCCACATATTTTGTTATAGATATGTAAAAACCCGTGATCAAGAGGACGTCGACTACCTTCAAGACGGTCGCAACGTGGGTCACGAAATGAAGTACAAAACGGAGACCATGGAAGTGGAGAAACGTGGAGAGGGAGTGGACGAGCCCGATTTGTTTGAGTCTCTGTCAGCGAGAGCGAAGAGGAAAGCGAGCAAACAGCAACCTCACAGATATAGAGGTAAGCAGTAGTACCGGGTGGCCCAAGTTCAAAAAAGTTTTAGACATTTCATGGGAGTATATACACCATCGACGTACTAATTAATACATCGATAATATACACCCACATAGCACAATCTTCCAGCTAACACATCTGTTACATTAACATAGTATTTACGTAAATCTAAAATCAAAAAATTTGCATAAAAATTTTCATAAAATTTACGTAATATGACTTTAATTTTACATAAGTGTTACATTCCTATACGTAATATTTATATCACATTTATGTAATAAATTTATATATAGTAGCTACATAAAGATTACGTTATTTACGTGACGTGAAGTTTACCTTGATGTTACTTGTAAGAGATATCAATATTATGTAAAAGAATTTACCTGAATTTTACTTTTCGATTAAATTTCTAGTTACTAGTTAATTGATATCTGCCGTTTCCCAATTTTTTGTTGGCATGTAATATTTCAGTTATTTTAATTACATATTATTTACGTAAAAGTGCATGGCATTATGCAGAACATGGAAGTTATTTTTACCTTGTTGTGACTTCTAGTTTACCTAGAATTTATGTAACAAAGTAATCGTGTGTTGTAACATTTCTGTAATATTTACATAACGGTGTTGGCTGGGCTATCATATTTCAAAATAACGTTATTTTACGTGAAAAACACGGGATTTGAAAAAAAAAACATTAAAAAGTTACCTATTAAGCGTGATTTTCTCAAACTAAATAAATTTAAAAATTAAGTAGGCAGTGAAAACTTCAATAGTAATCAAACTAAAACAGAAATGTGACAACTTATAATAGAGACATAAAGCTATTTGTAACTCATCGCGGTATACGTATCCGCATCTAGCGAGAACCAAGCACATTGATTGGTCAGAAACTTGTAGCACGTTCGAAAAGAGCAGATATATACTCTTTTAAGGTGTTTCTGAACGCAATAGGTGCTGAGATACGATACGTGTGCCATAACGATACGTGATACCTAACGCATCTCAACACCTATCGCGTTCAAGAACACCTTAGATTAGCATACACCTGCTCTTTTCAAACGTGGTACAAGTTTCTGACCAATTAATGTACGTATACTGCGATGAGTTAGAAATAGCTTTATGTCTCTAATGTCTTCCTTTCCGTTAACGCACTGAAATAATAAACTAAAATCTCGCTAGCGCACTGAACGTTTTTAGTTTTAAAAAGTTTTAAAAAAGCCTTTTTTTGAACTTTATTTGACAGTATGCTCGAAATTCTTCCGAAACGACACAAAATCTCACCCGTCAGAATTCTGGAAAGTGGTATGGGGACTATTAAAATCGTGAAATTTTGACTTTTCTTAATTTCATCAAAAACTAGTTGCAAAGGTTGCAAAACACCGTAATCGACGAAAAAAAAAGTTGTCTGTCGGTCTGTTGTCTGTCTTTGTACACGATAAATCAAGAACGCCTTAGTCGATTTTAACGAAATTTGGTCAAAAAATCCTCTATCGGCTGACCATGAACTGATTAACTTTTGGATAGGGTGGTGGGGAGTTTTAGGGGGGACAAGGAGGGAAAAGGAGGATAAAATATTTAAAAAAAATTTAACTTTGGAATAAAAGCACGGTTTTCAGATTTAAGTTTCCATGAATATGGACTACAAATTTTGTTATAAGGTCCAAATTCGTGGGAGTTTTAGTTTCCGAGTGATTTGAAAAAAACCGTTAAAATATATTAAAAAAATCATAACTTTAGAAGTAAAGCAGCTATTGATATGCAGTTTTCAGATCTTGGTTTTCGCAAATATTACCCAAAAATTTTGTTATAAGGTTCAAATCTTTCAAAGCTACAGTTTTCGAGATATTTTCATTTCCTTTCAACATAAAATAATTTATTGTTTGGTGGACTATCCGTGCTTTCTAGCACCAATTTTTTAATAACATTTTGTAAATTTAACATTTTAAAGATATTCTGCAGGACTAGTTCTACAGCTTAGCTGAATTGCTACTACGCGTACCAATAAACGTCAAAAAGTGTCGAAAATTTTCACCATATATGTAAAAGGAAAGAAAGAATTTTTGTGACTTCTAAATAGTGACAGCGACTTATTCCATGGCTATCTATGGTTTTGTAGGTTAAAAGTTTTAAAGGTTTATTTACACACAAAATCAAGCTTAATAACATATATTTTTAAATAAAAAAAAAACTTCACAAAAACTGCCAACACAAATTAAAATTGACATATTTTTTATTTACTGGAACAGTATTAAGAAACTACGTTTTAAGGAATATTAGCAAATAAGTCCTAACAAAAAAGCAGTTAGTGTAAACCTCTGACGGTTTTTGAAGAATCGCGACCTATGAGGCAATAAAAAAATTACATAATATTTAAAAACTTATAATCTCAAAACTAGTCACAAATTGGTGGGTTGAAGTTTTTCTACTTTTTGTGTTGGGCCCAAAAAAAGTGAAAAAAATACGTTATTTTAAATATAAAATGACAACGATATTTCCATTTGGTTTGGTTCGATTAAATTTGGATTGAATTATAGGTACTGTTATATGGTACATTATCCTACATATCTAAGAATTTATAACATAAATTTTAGCAAAAATGTAAAAAAATACCTCAACGAAACCAAATCTTTTCTTACAAAGATGGCGAACTCAGTAACATACAACTAGGAACGAGAAAGCGGACGAAATTGCGAGACTAGGGGCCGGAACCCAATACATTGGACCGGAACCACTTCTGGGAATAACAAGGAAACAGGTACAGAGTGAGCTCAGCAAATAGGCGGACAATGAACTGAAACGTCTTGGAGGAGTCAAAGTGCAGACAGTCCAAACTATTCGTGGATGGTCCGAATGCAGCCAGAACTAAATGACTTTTAGGCAAGACCCGAAGGACATTGGACTGCTGACAGGGATGATGACTGATGATGAGATCTCGTGTGTCCCCCTTATGGGCTCGAAGAGGAATCGGCGCAGCACCTAATAGCAGAGTGCGATGCACATGCCAGATCAAGGCAGGTGAAGTGAGGATTTCCCACGACAGAGCAAGAAGAGCTGCATTCGCTCAAATCAAAAAGACAGGGAGGTCCGGAGAAAGAGTTGCAGCGGAAGTAGGGGCTTAGAGTAAGGAACACGGCATGGTAGAAAGGGCCCATGAAGAGGCCTAATTGCCAGGCCCACGGGCCGCCCCTATTCTAATCGAAGTGTTGGATCCATTATTCGTTATTCCAATGACGCTAGCAGTTTTGCTAGTTGACCGCAAAAAAATAGTTACTTTATTAGTTTACCAAACACAATCATTCTTTTGGTTTCAAACGGTTTATGGAGCTTTGTATTCGTGATTATAAAATGATGGTATCTGGGGTACATTTACCGGCGTTTTAACACATAATTTACTTAAATAGAAAGTAAAAGTCATTAAAGTGCAGTCAAGTATCAAAACACTGGATGTCTCGTAAACAAAAGATTAAGCTTATGCAATGATCAATTATTATTTTATTTTATACTATAAGTCTACTATAGTGTCCTCTAAAAAGAAATCACGGTTGTAGCTTCAACACTTAATTGTTATTAGAAAAGATAGGTCATGTGGCATATCATTTGATGGGTCGCAATTCCTCAGAAAACTTCAGGGCCCGTATTCTTCAATTTCGGGAAAAGGAGTGCTCCCGGGAATTAGAAACGCACCTGATTGGACGAATTCTCATTTTTTTGTCACATTTCCGTTAGTTTTCCTACTAAGTACGAACAAAGTCATTTGAGACAAAACAGACAGAATAGTGACAGAAAACTCAGATTTCGACCAATCAGGTACCTTTTTGATTCCCGGGAGCATTCTCCTTCTTCGAAATTGAAGAATACGGGCCCAGAAAAACTCGCCCTTACAAAAAATCTGACAATTTTGAAACACAAGTTTACACTATTTGCTTTTTTGTCAGTACTTATTTGCTAATATTTTTAAAATTAAGTTTCCTAATGCTATTCCAGTGAATAAAAAATATGTCAATTTTAATTTTTGTATGCACTTCTTGTAAACAAATCTTTAACATACAAAACCATAAATAGCCATGGAATATGTCGTTGTCATTGTTCAGAAAAGTCACACAAATTCGGTCTTTCGTTTTACATGGTGAGAATTTTGGACACTTTTTGACGTTTATTGGTACACGTAGTAACAATTTAGCTCCGCCGTAAAACTAGTCCGGCAGATTTTCTATCGTAAAATATTTACTGTGTATATTACTCTTCATTATTCTCCATCTCCGTAAACCAAAACCACGTGTTGCTGCGCTTTTTAAATTTAAGAGAAATCCAAAAGGACACTTTTAAATGGCCCACCCTGTATAATATTGCATGGTTTTTAAATTAAAAAATTAAGAAAAGCGGGTTATTTCAAAATGTTCTGGATTTAAAAAGCGAGGTGTCAATAATAAATGGTTACTTATATTTTTGTACTATTTGTAGTGCTCATTTATTAATTGTACATATACATAAAATACTAGAAAACGCAGTACTCTAAAAAACTAATATAGGTATTCAACATACACACACACACATAGAACATACGTTTGTTTCTAGATTATCATACAAAGTTTTTAGCCAAATTTTTAAATAATTAAAGTTATATGTAACTAAGATTTTTATTTTTAAAATCTCTTAATTTTAAAAGCAAATACCAAAATTTGGCTAAAATCTCTGGTATAATAAAAATGTGTAAAGCACTTTGTAGCTAACCCATCACTAACCACAACCTAACCTATTGCAGGAGTAGAAAACGGCGTTGCCAGCCCCTTGGACCGAAAAGACGCCCTCACACGTCGTCCTATTAACTTTGACCAGGAAGAAGAAACCAGAAAAGTGGAGACTTCCAAATGGTTAGAGAATCATTTCGGTTCAGAATCTAGATCTTCTAATTCCACTCTCGATAGATTAGATGAATTGGACGAGAGTCCTGTTCCGGATAATAACATTCGCAGCAATGTCTTTAACCTTACCGTGAACAAAAATCACTCGTCTACTATTCACAAGAATTTTAGTCAAAGCTCACCTCGAGTTACTCCAGTTGAGCCCGAACGAAATCATACAACGAAAGTATTTCATACAACGAATTCAGAAAGAAATCATACGCCACGGGTATTTAGCCCTGTAGATTCAGATAGAAATCGTACACCCAGAGTTTTTAGCCCAGTAAATTCAGATAGAAATCATTCGCCCAGAGTTTTGAGTGCAGACTCAAATAGAAATCATATCCCACGGGTATTCACATCAGTAGATGATCGAAATCACACGTCACGAATATTTACACCAGTAGATAAAGAGAGAAATCATAGCCCTAGAGTGTTTAGCCCAGTAGAATCAGAGAGAAATCACACCGCTAGGGTATTTAGCCCAGTTGAGCGGGAGACTAAACAAAATGGTGGATTTTTTAAAGGTTAGTTTGCACCTTTTAGTTACTAACTTCCGTCGGTTATTGTGGTGTAACGCAG
Source organism: Oxystoma pomonae (assembly GCA_963921995.1). Classification (NCBI taxonomy): domain Eukaryota; kingdom Metazoa; phylum Arthropoda; class Insecta; order Coleoptera; family Brentidae; genus Oxystoma; species Oxystoma pomonae. Next base: position 25,131,314 of record OY998168.1, read on the forward strand.
GGATTTAACATGGTTCTTTTAACTTTGAATTTCTTAGAAAAAACTCTGTTTTTTTGGTTTCAGGAATAACGGATTGGACTGAACGTCGCCAAGAAAAGCACTTTAATTCGCGTACTGAATCACCATACCATCCCCCAGATTCGCCCAAACCTTACGTCACCTCACCGTCACCATCTTTTCAGGAATATCCAAGGAAGTCGCCCGTGCCGGATTATCGATCGCCCACATTTAATGATTCATTGGGTAAGTCTCTTCTTGCCGTTTATCGTATTTTATTTAGAAAACACTCAAATTACAGGCCTTTTCTCTGCTTTAATTTGCTATTCCAGCCTGTTGTATAGCAACTTATGAGATCTCGCTTTGAACTGATTCAAGGAGATCACTGCCCTCTTAAATAAGAAAAAGCCTTTTACATATAAGTTTAAAATTAATTTCCAGTAATTAAAAGAGGACAAATTCGCGTTAAATGGTTTGCGCTGTATATGCTAGCGCGGTGAAATATCGCGCTGTAAAAAATTTGATTTTTTCACACATCAATTAATGCTTGTGATGTTTAGAAGAACAAAAATAATAAAGAAAAGAATAAAATAACTAATAATTTAATATTTATTAACAAATTTAAGAAGGGGAGGAGAGGTTTCGAAAATTCTACAAAGGAAAAAGAAGGTTAAAATTAAACTTTGCCAAAATTGGTGTTACACCCGATTGCCACCTATGCGTTTCTCATGGGTGCCACCCTGACTCAAAAAACTCATCACGTGGTGCGACATGAACTTATGTAGGCAAATCTCGCTTAGACCACGTGATGCGTGTTTTGAGTCAGGGGAGCCACGCATGAGAAACGCATGAATGGGAACCCTGTTTTAGACATCTTTACTGAGATGTTAAAGGCTTTTTTTATTTAAGAAGGTATGGTTTTTGTCCAAATCTCGTCGAGCGAAACGTCAGTTAAGTTTGTTTTGACAGTTTATAATTATTATTCGATAAAAATTATGAATTTTTTTATTACTGTGAAGAAGTGTGCGTATGGATATTTGTTAATATAATATAATAATTTAGGAATAAAAAGGAACAGAGCATTTTAAGTTAAAAGGCCTATTATCCAGGGACAAACCCACCGCCAATCTCCTTTTGTCCATTTTTTTCTCGAAATACTGGAAAAGCCCTTGTTTTTCCCTTGCGACAAAATCTCGGTTTTTACAGGCAAAGAAAAACAAAAATACAAATAACAAATTCAAATAAAAATAAAAATATCTTTGAAAATTGAAATAATTTTACTAAACTTTATCATATTGTTTTTTTACACAATATCTGCAAAAAACAAACAAAAAATTCCAAAGACCTGAAAACTAAATGACAAAAACAAACGAAAGTAAGGTTATGCTAAAGGGGACCTTCGTCTTCGCCCTTCGATCGAGACACCATTTTTGTTGACTTGTTTTAATCACACATTCCACGTTTTCTACGTTTTCGTTTATGCAAATTTATCTATTGTGATATTTTTAATCTTTGGTTACGCGAAAGTTTTTAGGAGTTATAATAAAAACTGTTTATATCTTGGAGCTTAAGATGTCGCCGCATAAAAAGATGTGCTGTGTTTGTGGATGCCGCCAAAGTAAAGTTACACAGGTTGGTAGCTATTTTTTCTTAAAATTTAAAGGAAAAAAAGTGAAAATACCTAAAAATTATTTCTATTCATATATTTATTTATTTAAAAATAAAAATTACTTATTTTCTAAAAACGTAAACAAATAGAAAAATTTTGACAACTGGATTTTGGTTGGTTAACCGACGAAGATGGCCGCGCATGTGCAGAACCGCTAAGCTTTGACGCCAGAAAGAGACAATAAGAGTCATAAAAAAGTAAAAGAGAAAGGTATAGGCACGCCGAAAGCATTGCAAGGGCGTATATTTAAGCTCATACATATATGGTCGGAGCAGTAACGTCACATATCTGGCCAAGAGAGATCTGACGGCGATTCCGAATCCGACTTGCGCGTTTTCGCTCTAAAATTCATTACATATTTTGTTTGTTTTTGCAAAGGTTGTTTAGTAGTGTAATTCAACACAAAACTTTACTTGATCACTTTGCCCCTTTTTGAGGCACACTAAAGAGGTAAAGTTCAGAAACTCGACTTTCTGCCCATTTTTGTTTTCAAAAAAGATGCCATAAAGGTTTAAAAATAAAAAAAAGAATAAAAATAACAAATTATGGTTATGTCTATTATTTTGATCTGTCTGAAAAAAGATTTTGGACAGAAATCGAACACGCAGATCTTGTCGGAAACGTGATCCGTTCTTATATCGAACACGCAAATATTTTTGGATTGATCTCGGATCACTCGGAAGCGGTTTTCGCGCGTATATCGAAAACGCTATTAATTATTTTAAGCAACTACTTCTTGAGTGTAAGATTTTAACTATTTTATGTTTTTTGCTTTAGGTCGAAGATCCCCAATGTCAGATTACAGGCACAGAGATTCTCCTGTCAATTTCGAGGGGTCGTTAAGAAAATCGACAAAAGATGTGGAGTATGTCAGACCGCAAAAATCACCGGTACCCGACTACTATCATCATACGCCCAGTCCTGATTATGGGAGACCGTTGAAAAAATCACCTCCGAGGTAAGGTTGACGAACACATGCTGACTGAACAACTAAAGGGATCGTCGTCTAACAAAAAAAGGACACCAATAAAACAAAGAAAGGATATATTTAATATTAGAAAAGGTTCGCCAAGCTTATTCTAAAAATGTTAATTTATTAATATTTGGAATTAGATTAGACTAAACCAAACCCAGTACAAAAACAAAAAATAGTGAATCATTGGCTATAAATGTGGTTTCAGCCTTATGAATGTTGGGTCATTTAATTCACCTTAGATTGAATTTAACAGAATGTAATAATAATATCATTTTCTAGTTTTTCTCTTGCCCAGTCTCGCTCGTTTAACGATAATATTGATGTTGGACTTGTCTTCCATTTAAACTTGAATATCCTGGAAAATATAAAAGATATACTCATAGTGTTTGATATTTTTGAAAAGCTTTAATGATTCAAAAAATGACATAATATCCAAGTTAAAAAATGTTTGATACTTGCTGGGTTTACGTTTGACATCGGACAAACATTTTTTGGTTCCTTAAAATGTTCAAGCATTATTATTTTATTAATTTTTTGTTTGAGAGTGCTACATTTCACAATAAATGTTTGGATGGGGTGTCCACCTACCTTAGTTTCGATATGATTAAATATTTTAATTTTATTTTTTAGGGATGCTTCACCACAACCTCCTCAACGGGTCAAGAAAGAGAGACATCGTCAAAAAGTCGTAGAGGAAAGAACTAGATATGATAGCGGCTATAGGTAAGAAGATAAATAAAAAAAAATATAGAAATAAACTTAAACTAAGAGGGAAGAATGAATCTACTACCAAAGTGTCACTTTTAGTTTGTTTGACAGTTTCAGTCATACCACCTTGTAAAAAGATTTAGACGATCTTTTTTTTCACTTTTTACGCAACACACAAAACTACCCCAGCAGATGTGCTTCTTCGCTTCTTATTACTACTGCTACTAACCTTATGTAGATACTTGTATTTTTGGAGTTTTTTTTAAATAATTCAAAATACCCTTTTCTCTGATTTTCTGGTGTCAAAGAGTGGTCTGTATGGATACATCAGTGGTGTAGGGAGGGTTTCGTCATTTAATGAAAATCAACTACTAAGAAATTTTTTAAAAATGGGTAGGTACCTATTGATTTTTACTGATGGGGTTAGCGATGTCACGTAGCCTCTAAAAGTGGGCGGGGGGCTGAGCTATTAAAGTAAAAGGGAGAGTTTTAAATAAAATCGTTTTCTCCGAGTGTTTATACGTCTTTCATTAAATGTCATTAAATATGTTAGTTTAAAGAAAAAACAAATAAAAAAACTTAGTTAACAAGATTTTTCGGAAAACCAGGGTATATAGTATTTCTTTAGGTTGGAGGAAATGCACTAAAGCGTTTTTAAAGTGTTTATAACGATCCTAAAAATGGGTTTTAAAGCAATAAACCACTTTCTTAAATCGCTTTAAAATAAAGTCGATTTAGTGCTTAAAAATGTTTATTGGTGTTTACACGACAACGTTTTTAAACCGTCCTTATATAAAAGCGCTTTAAGAGGCCCGTCTAAACAAACTAATTTTGTAAGTAACAAAAATAAATAAATAAAAATATAATTACAGATTTTTTATTTTTTTTAAAAACTAAGCAATTTAGAGCAATTTCAAAGCTTTTTTCAGGCTCACCTGTATGCATATGATACCTGAAATAAACGTAAAAAATTTTAGTTGTGGTCCGTTAAATAACAAAATAAATAAATAAGTGTTGCTTGATTGGTCGTTTCTTTGTAAGGACAATTTCAAATGGGTAAAAAAGCGTATTTCGTATGTTTTGACGTACTCTGTACAAATTTAAATGTTTGTCGCTCATTTTGTTTGCATTGTTTTTAGGGAATCAGAAACCATTTTTTTTTCGCTGCTCCTACATACGTCAAAAGTGCTTCTAAAATAAGGGATTTTGAGCAATTTCAAGCGTATTTTTTGGCTTATCCTGTACACAGGCGGACATTAGTATCAATATCAAAAATGTAGCTTGTTATGCGTTGAATCAGATCTGCAAAAACCATTATTATCCTATCTTTAGTTTTGTAGTAAACGAAGGTTAATTTTAGTAATAAGCTACCATTTTTGTAACTTTAAGTCTAATTTCTAGCTCACCCTGTACATATTGGGGAAAGTGCCCATGACGAAAACCCCTTGCTTAATATATTAAAAATATTTTATGAGCCTTAAAATTTGTCGTCCTTTGACATTAAATGCATTGTTGCAAGTGTTTTAAGGATACTTAATTGCTTAAGTGTATGAGTCAAATTCATAAACCCAACTTTAGATATGGCATTCATTGCAGATCAAGACAAGATGACTCGAGAGACGAACGAGAAGATCGGCTCGACGAACCTCCCATCGACTACGCACCTCCCAGCCCACCTCCAATGCCCAAGGAGGAAAAAAAGCCCGTTCAAAAGACGAGGTTTGCCAAAGAACCACCATCGCACAAGGCTAAAAGTGGGAATATTATTGGTAAGTCGAAATTTTTTCATCATAGTTTTCTCCATCAAAAAATGGCTCAAATTTTATAATGGTGCTGTTTGGATATTTACAATTCTGCAATATCCATAGTGTAGGTTTATTATGTTCCTGTTCATATAATCTATAGGTACATCTGGTTCAAAAAACCAGGTTGGCTGTGGCCATATACCAATTAGTTAAATTAGATTAAATTAGTACATTTAGATTAAATTAGATCTCCAATTTAATGTTGAATTTTGAGCTTACCATATGGCAAAAGTATCTTACTCAACTCAATCAACTTTGAATGTATATGATTCTGTGGGTCAAAAATTTCAGTATAGCCCTTCCAATTTTCACTTTTCGAGAAAATCCAGGTCCGTCCTTTTAAATGGTACGCTCTGTATATATTTATATTTCCGAAGAGGCGTCAATATTATGGTAATATACAATAGCGTTGGAACTCTAAGTGGGCACTCAAATATTAATAAATTTATTAAATGAACAATTCTAAAGGTCAAGGTAAATATATCGCTATTTTTGCACGTTGTTTCCTTTTAGATCTTCATTCACGTATTTTTTTAAACTACTTTAAGTAATTTAAAAATTAAATTAAGTCAAAATATTTTTGGTATTTGTTCGCCAGTGGTGCAACTAGGAATTTGTTCTGGGGGGTGGGACTTAGATAATTACACCCAGTTTAGTTCACATAAATCTGATAGACAATCATTAATAGAGAGTTTTGTCGAACTTCATTTACGTAGCACGTAGCTTCTGCGACGTATCCAAGATGGAGTTGCGGGGGAGAACAAGAGAATCTAGTTACACACAGCTCTATGTCAACAATAAGTGTAGTTTACATAACAAGCATGTTATGATGGTCATTACACGCCTTCGGCTCGCGTCTTAATTTATCGGAGCGTGTAATGAATGTAACATGCGAGTTAGTGTACTATACTTCACCTGCGACCAATGAAAATTTCATTATAAATATAAGTACGTAATTTGTATTATTTGTGCAACATTACTGTTTCTAAGAGAATTTTAAAAGTTTTTGAAAATTTCATAGAATTTTGAAATTTGATATTTCAATTTTAAACATTTTTGAAATTATTTTGGAATTTTGAAAATTTTAAGAAATTTCATTTTTTTTTAAATTTTTTAAAACTTTGTTTTTTTTTTAATTTTGAAAATTTATATATTTAAGAAACATTTATTGTTCGTGTGGCAAGATGAAATCAACTTCGATGAGGTTTTAACACGTTTTTTATTTTGTTTGTTTACAAATGCAAAGTAAAATATAACAGCAAAATGTTTCTTCATACGTTGCTGGTCGACGACTCTGCTTCTTTTTGGTGGTAGAAATTCTTCGCCGTTGATTTCAAGAGGGAGCCACTTGACGGCGATACGGGGATGGTTGGGACCGAATTTAGTTTTATACATGCCCCCGGCCTTGGAAGTCTTAACTGACAATTGGAAGTGGACATAATCGTACTACAGCTCGAGAGGTGGTGCCATCAGCTGTTTTGAGGGATGCCACTCGTGGGAGGCCATCTTTTCCGTAAGTGAAATCTATAATGCGACCCAAGCGCCATCTATTGGTTGGAAGGTTATCATCTCTTATGATGACTATTTGTCCCCTTTCTAAAACGCCATCAGTTTTTCTCCAGCGGTATCTCTGCTGGAGCTCGCTTATATATTCTTTGCTCCATCTACACCAGAAATGCTCGTACAACTTTTGAAGTTTCTGGTATTGAGATAGCCGGTTTTCTGCGATGCTGTCAACGGATTGTTCTAGCAATGATATCATGGGCTTGCCGATCAAAAAGTGAGAGGGGTTAACGCGGATAAATCATTGGGATCGGATGTGATAGGACACAAGGGACGGGAATTGAGGACTGCTTCGATACGAATGAGCAGCGTTTGAAAATCGAAAAAAAATAAAACTTGATTACCCATTATGCGACGTGAATGGTGTTTAAAAGATTTCACCCCCGCTTCCCAAATTCCGCCGAAATGGGGGGAATTTGTCGGTATAAAATGCCATTTTATTCCTAAATTGGCTGAAAATTCACAGATATTTGACTCGTTGTTTTTGAGAAATTCACCCATTTCTTTTAATTCTTTATTAGCTTTAACAAAATTCGTACCGTTGTCCGAGTATACATTGGAGGGCTTTCCCCGGCGACCAACAAAGCGATGAAAGGCCTGCAAAAAGGCATCACTTGATAAAGAAAGTACGAGTTCTAAGTGAATAGCTCTAGTACTAAAGCAAACAAATAAAGCTACCCAACCTTTAAGGGACTTGCACCCTTTTCCGGGTCGGTCCTTCAAAATGAAAGGTCCGGCGTAATCAACCCCTACTACTGTAAACGGAGGCACTGGTCGAACGCGCGTTTGAGGTAGATCTCCCATGATGGGTTGAAATTTATTCGTGGGATTAAACCTACAACAACTTACGCAATTTTTTACAATTTTACGTACAAGATTTCGCCCAGATATTATCCAAAATTGTTCACGCAACGTGGATAAAAGCAACTGAGGACCGGCGTGAAGTAATTTTTTATGTGAATTTTCGCAGATAAGGGTTGATAAATAATGTTTTGGAGACAATAAAATTGGGTACTTTTTATCGTAGGAAAAATCGGAATTTTTTAACCTGCCACCTACACGTATAATACCGGAAGTGTCAATAAAAGGATTCAAACTTAAAATTTTACTGCTCCGAGACAGCTCTTTTCCTTTTTTTAAAATCGTATAATCTTCCAAAAATGATTGTTGTTGTGCGATTTTAACTAAAAAAATCATGCTTGAATTTAATTCGTCAGCTGTTAAGTACTGAGAAGTTTCCCTTTCACGCTTAGATTGTGACTTAGTTTTACAATTTTTAATAAACCGCAACATATATGCAAAGACACGTTTTATTACGTCGAATCTTGAGAAACGGTCGAAAGGAAAATCCAACTGAGTCGCTGCAAGAAAACATTTTCGTTTTTCAGGTAATTCTGATTCGGGATAAGGCATATTAGGCCAATTCAGTGGGTCTAATAATAACCAGCGCGGTCCGTGAAACCACATGTCCGATTTTGTTAAAATTTTGGGATCTAAACCGCGTGAGACTATGTCTGCAGGGTTGTCGGCAGTTGGCACGTGTCGCCACTCAAAACTGTGAGTTGATTTTTGTATTTCGGCTACACGATGCGCAACAAAGGGCTTTAACATTAAAATCGATATCAGAGGACTGTATAACTTTCGAGATAAGGCGTGATAAAGTTAAAGCTGCGCAAAGTTCTAACTTTGGCATAGTGAGTGTTTTAATTGGTGCGACTTTGGATTTTGCGCACAAAAGACTAGATTGGATTTTGTTTTGTGACTTTTGTGAAACAGCATAGATACAAGCCCCGTAGCTAGTTTCTGATGCATCTGCAAAACCGTGCAATGATACGTAATCTGGACCATGACATAAAATATTACGAGGGATTTTGATATTGTTTAAATGCTGCAAGGAGGTTGAAAATTCTGTCCAATAGTCGGTAATACGTTTGGGTAAAACGTCGTCCCAGCTAAGCTTTTCTGACCAAAGTTTTTGTAATAATATTTTAGCAAGTATAATACAAGGACTAATTAACCCCAAGGGATCAAAAATAGTCGCTATTCTTGAAAGGATCGTGCGCTTTGTGACACGATCGAGTTTAATGTTTTCATTATTTTGAATAGTAAAGGTAAGAATATCAGAATTCGAACTCCAGGAGAGTCCCAGAATTTTGCTTTCATGCTCTTTATTTACCGAGAATTCAAGTAAAGGCGAATCCGAATTAAACATATCCTTAACATTCGATCTCCACTTGCGCAGAACAAAACCTCGCTTTAATAAGATTTGATATAATGTGGTGTGAACATAGTTGGCCTGCTCCTCGGATTCAAGACATGTTAACAGGTCATCGACGTACATGTCGTTCCTAATAATTTTAGCAAGTAAAGGATGTTCATTTTCGCATTCGTTAGCTATCTCATGTAAACATCGTATAGCTAGAAAGGAGGCTGCGGTAGTGCCATATGTCACGGTGTTTAATTGAAATGTTTTTATAGATTCATTTGGACTGGATCGCCAAACAATTTTTTGCAAATTACGTTGTTCAGGATTTATTAAAATTTGGCGATACATCATTTTAATATCACTGGATAAAACAATAGGACGCATGCGAAAACGCAAAAGGATAGATAAAATATCTTGCTGTATGGTAGGCCCGGTCATTTGCAACTGATTTAAAGTAGTTCCGTTAGAGGTAGGCGCACTACCGTTAAAAACTACACGTAATTTTGTAGATGTACTTGACTCTTTTAAAACCCCGTGGTGTGGCATGTAGTACTCGGGCTTATCATTTAAACAGTCGGAAACATCAGACATGTGCCCTAGTTGCTCATATTCATTTAAAAAATCCACGTATAATTTTTTAAGCTTTTCGTTCGAGATTAAACGTTTTTCTAACGAAATAAATCGTTTTATCGCGTTTTCGCGTGATTCTCCGAGTAGCAATGGTGATTCTTTGAATGGGATGGATACGACGTATCTTCCATCTTTGCCTGTTTGCAAATTTTCGACGAAATGCTTCTCGCATTCTAGTTCTTCGATTGAATATCGCGATTTTTCGTTTCCCACCTCTTCGATTTCCCAAAACTTACATAGTTGCTGCTGGAGAACAGATACATCCCTGCTTAAATTACAATGAGTTTTGTTCGAAATCGAAGGTATAGACAATGCACCGGCAACTACCCAGCCTAAATGGGTATTTTGTAACAAAAGATTATTTAAACCGATGTTAATTTGTCCTACACTTAAAAGCTGCCAAAACGCATCTGCGCCAATTAAGATGTCTATGGGCTGAGGGATGTGAAAATCTGGATCGGCTAATGAGATGTCACACGGTATGCTTAGGTTGTCTATATTAATGGGAAAGTCCGGTAAATTTGGAGTAATATTGTCTAAAACAAAACAAGAGAGGCCAAAAGAATAAGAATTGTTTTTTGATTTTAGATTTACGTCACATTTATGGTTTGAATAAGAAATGCTTTGGCTTATTCCAGAAACTGCTAACTTACATTCTTTTTTTGGTAAATTTAGTTTTTCGCATAATCGTGTAGTAATGAAACTTGACTGCGAACCGCAGTCCAACAACGCCCGGACTGTAATACCAGTAGTGTTGCTACTCGTTTTGTTTGCGTATACTTTGACCTGGGCTGTAGATAAAATCGTATTCTGCGCGGTTGCCAACGTGCAGTTAGTTTGGACGGGATCCGAGCTATTCTGTGCCGCATTAGATTGGTTCAAATGTGGTATTGTTACTTGGTGTAGCGCCGTATTATGTTTTTGACCACATATTTTGCATCCCGACCAAGTACAGTCAGAAACTTCATGATTTCGTTTAAGACAATTTTCGCATAACTTTAACTTTTCTACTTTCGCGTATCGATCTTTGACGGATAATTTTAAAAATTCGGGACAGTAAAACAACCTATGACTCCCTTTACAATGATAACATTCGAGTTTTCTCGCCGCATTCAAATGACATGTCGTGTTTTCGCATGCGTCTGAATATGTTTCCGAATCTATGTCATCGTTTTCGTTTGTGCTCACCGCAAGGCCCTTTGTCGCGTGACCTTCGTTACGTTTATATGTTCTAAAATTACCGTTTTTTCGTGTGTCGTATTCTTTTTCGTTTTTTGGAAAGCTAAATTCAACTGTTTCCAGCATGTTTGCTCGTTTTTTCAAAAAATCTTTAAAATGGTCAAGTTCAATGGGGGTCGTGCTACTAAGTTTGTATTTTTCCCATTCTTGGGCCGATTGTTTGTCAAGTTTATTTGAAATAATAAAAATTAATAATGTATCCCACGATTGAATCGGTTCGCCGAGTTGTTTTAAACAACTCAGATGTTTAAAAAGATTTTCATATAAAAACCTAATTTTACTGGCTGAGACGGCAACTACGCTTTCGAGATTAAAAATGGCTCTTAAATGATTATTTATTAAGAGATGTTTGTTGTTAAACCTCTCGCATAAGGCGTTCCAAGCTGTTTGGTAATTTGTAGCCACGAATTCGATTGATTGTATGACCTGGGGCGCGGATTCGACCAGTGCACCTCTCAAGTAATGGAATTTTTGGATTTCACTCAAATGTTCACTCGTGTGAATTAAGGATAAAAATAAGTCCCGAAATTCCAACCATGTATCGTATGATCCGTTAAACTTGGGTACCTTTATTTCAGGCAATATAACACCTTGAATATTTCCAGTGTGCCTGGAATTGCATGACTTCATACTTAATTTATTGGAACAAGTGGAGTTCGCGTCGTCATTAGGTTGATCGAGTTTTTCAAGCAATACTTTGGCTTGAGCGTTCAAGCGATGGTATTTATTTTCAAATTCTTCGCGCTCCGAGAGTTGACCGCCGTCTTCCTCAGATTTACACTCGATCTCGATCTGAAGGCTCTCGAATGAATCCAGCATAGATTCCATGCGCGTGGTTCTCTGAGCTAGCTCGATCACCTTCACGCGATCGGTTTCTTCGGAACTGAACGTATTTAAATATTTTTCAAAAAGAGTTAATTTTGACTTTAAAACACCGCGGTTTTTAATCAAGTCAGCTAAACTTGGATTTGACATTGCAATGTACGAATTTAAAACAACAAATCAAAACTACTACACATGCAAACTATTATAATTCAAATAAAAATGTATATTCGTTTTAAGCTGCCCACCTCTCAAACGCTACCCATCAGTCTCAAAACAGTATATCTGGAATGGGAGGAAAAGAGATAGGCTAATGGATTGATCTCACCCGGACTAGTTTGGTTTCTGTAGCGTGCTGATTCTTGTTTCTTTTTCCGTCGGTTTTCTTGTTTTCGCTTTTCCACTGAGTTTTCGTTTCTGGTTATCCGGATCGGTGTGGACCAAATGTTCGTGTGGCAAGATGAAATCAACTTCGATGAGGTTTTAACACGTTTTTTATTTTGTTTGTTTACAAATGCAAAGTAAAATATAACAGCAAAATGTTTCTTCATACGTTGCTGGTCGACGACTCTGCTTCTTTTTGGTGGTAGAAATTCTTCGCCGTTGATTTCAAGAGGGAGCCACTTGACGGCGATACGGGGATGGTTGGGACCGAATTTAGTTTTATACATTTATTTTGTTAAAAATATAGAAAAATAATTGACATTTTTGCGTCAATCAGTGTCCTTATGAAAGAAAGTTTCTATGGTCCATTACAGTCGTGTTAGGACGCTTGTTAAACTAGTATTATGGGTTGGTCGTAAGTAAAAAAAATTAGAGTTTTTTCAAAAAAAACGGCATATTAAGAAAAAAAAATCTACGTTTTTAATGACCTCAGAAATATCGGGGCAGTCAAAACTCTCTAATAATTACCATCTGACTCGTTCAGGAAATCATTGCAATCCTATAATAATTGACTTGCAATTCCTATTATTACATTAATAATATCGAAATCATTATAAACTTATACCTTATGTGAATTGATCTTGCGAAATTTCTAATGAAGAATTTTATCCTGTTGAAATCAGCGTCGATCTATTAGATGAAGTAGATAACATTTTAAGTAGATATTAGACACAGACAGCATTCGTATCCTTATCTCTATGTAGTCGACCAATCAATCAGGTGCACTTTTAAAATCATGGCGAATGCGTGACCGCTCCAGCTGATTAAATGCATGAAAACCTCGGTAGGCACGATAAGTGAGTCGTAACGTTCCGACCGTCCCTGCATGCGAAACGATGTTTTGACGCATTTGATCAGCTGGAGCTGTCACGCATTCGCCATTAGTTTAAAAGTACACCTGCTCGATAGGACGACTCGATAGAGACAAGGATACGAATGCCTATAAACCCAAAAATTAACTGAGTCTACTAGTATGATATTCTTGCAGTTTTTTTTAAAAGGTTGTTAGTACTCATATAGAAATAAACAAACATCTTCACCCTTATAATAAAATTTTAAAGATGAAACGTTAGGAATAAATTGTGTTCGTCAGGTCTTAAACAAAAACGAAAGACGCTAATATAAAATCTGCAATGCTCCAAACATATTTTTAAAATATTAGGCAAAATTATTTTGTTAAAGCAAAACGTCGTTCTTAAAATTTCCAAAAAGGTACCAACCCAACCCACTTGCAAAGTTTCCAAAATATCTTGAATTAAAAATAAAAATAAAAATTTCGGTTTTTTTCGCCTATCTCCGGAACTGCACGAATTTTGTAATTTTTTTTTCCTACCATTTATGAGATCCCCACGGTGAGCAACGAATTTGGAATACCCTGTATCCTTATATATACTTAGTTAGTTATTAAAAGTATTGCTGCTGGGTGGACCAACGTTCTGTAACTATAAAAGACTTTTTGGTAACTATATATGAAACCACTTTTTTCCAATTCGGAAGTTATTTAGGATGTCCCCAAATTCGAACCATACAAAATGTTTTCGTCATTTTTAACCCTTTTAATAAAAACATCGCTATAGGTATAACCATAGCGTAGATAGAGAATAGGGTATTCTCTATCTACGATTATAGGGAAATGCCATTCTTTTTTTAAGTTTTCTGTTTTATCAAAAAATTCAAGAAAAACAGGAAAATAATTTTAAAAATCTCGAACGAAGAGTACTTCTCGCAACACACCATAAATCAAGGCGGCTGGTAAATAAAATAACAATGGTTTCCATAGCAATGTGCTTTTTTACTCGGTGACGTTCATTATTGCGACATTTTAATATTTGACATTTTGATATTTTGGCGATGTTTTTAAATTATTTTTTTCGTAAATACTTGGTGAAAACTGGCGGAAATAGATTAATTTTTAGACAAGAATAATTAGATTTTTTCAATATTACTATTTTCTGCTATTTCTCTTTAATTTTGAGTAAAAAACGGACAAAAATCTTTTTGTGTACCCTTGATAAAAAAAAAAAAAATTATACCTGCATGAAAAACATGATTTTAGTAACCATCTGCAGATCACTAAAACATGGCTTTGGTTACCGATGCAAAAAGCTTTTTTTTTTTACGGGTGCAAAAAATGATTGCGGTTTGTTTTTTACCTAAAATTAAAGAGAAATAGCGGAAAATGGTAATATTGAAAAAATATAATTATTCTTGCCTAAAAATTAAGCCATTTCCGCCAGTTTTCACCAAGTATTTACGAAAAAATCATCTAAAAACATCGCCGAAATATCAAACTGTCAAAGATTAAAATGTCGCAATAATGAGCGTTACCGAGTAAAAAGACACATCGCTATGGAAACCATTGGTATTTCATTTACCAGCCGCTTTAATTTATAGTATAAAAATGATGTGTTGCGAGCTCTTCATTCGAGATTTTTAAAAGTATTTTTCCATTTTTCTTCGATTTTTTGATAAAGGTATTAAAAAAATAGTGTTAACAACTCGCGGCTAAACTGTGCTTTTTTTACTCGCATTTTTAAATACCTCACTGCGCTCATTATTTAAACCAACGCTGGTAAAAAAACCTCTATTTTAGCCACTAGTTGTTAAAACTACTATAAATGACGTATTGCAATGCGCTGTAGGTTATTATAGGTCTTTTAAAGGTGCCATATTTCGTCAAGTGTTAGCAGGTTAAGAGGATTTTCATAAAAATTTACTGTTCAACGTAAGAACTTCCGTGTTTTTATTATTTAATGTCAAGTGGTAAAAGGCTTCACTATATAGCATATTTTTGGCTTTCTTAATAGCCATTTATATATTTTATTTATTTTCTGGAGTAACAGTGGTGCAAAAATACGGTTCAAAAATGGAAACAAATTAGTGTTCTCTTAAATCGAGTAAAAAATGTTTTTAAAAATCGGTTGAGCCGTTTGGGAGTTAAACTGATGACACGAGAGTGTGTCACGTATTAACTTGTTACATTTTTTTTTTATTCATAATCAGTATATATAAGAAAACCCTTTGGTAATTCATAATATATAGTAAAATTACTACAGAAAAGAAGCATGTTTTCTTCGGAATCCGTAGATATAGAGAATTATGTTTACATAAGCTGTTCAGTGGCAATTTGCATAAGCAGAACTAATGCGACAACATTGCAAAAATCCTTGTTTAGTAGCCTATATGGTTTTTATGATAATATTTGTATGGTTTGTTCCACATCCATAGTTGACTCCGTTTAATCATATTTTGTTCTTCTCAATTATTAGATTTTACTATTTTACCGGGTAAAGATGTTTGTCTAAGAACCCTGCACAAATTATATTGGAAATGGCGTTCGGCTAAATGTCGTAATTTTTTTATGTGTTATAGTGCTTGATCACCAAAGCACAAAAACAAAAAAAAAACCAGATAGGGAGCAGGATTACTTCCTAAGATATCGAACTTTAAAGTTGACGTGTTTTAAGGCTATATTTTTGGACGTGGTCCAAGTTTTTTTTGCACAACTTTGTTGATTACCGCCAAAATAAAATGAATCGTTTCTCTATTTATCCTGAATGAAACACCCTTTGGTATCACCAGAAAATTCACTGATTTTTAAGTTTTAAAAAAGAAAGAAAACGACCGTTTTTTTTAAATATACAATTTTCATTTTCCTTAAAATGCCAGTAGGCTAAAAAAACATTTTTAACTTGAGTGGTACCATTAATTGCAAAAGTGGTATTTACCTTTAATGCTTTTTAATATTTTTGAAATATTGGTGAACTACGAAAAGTGATTTAAAATAGGGATAGGTTATACAAAACTTTTTCTGAATAAATTAAATTCAAAAGCTTGATATCAATATGTTGGTGCCGATAGGTATCCATTGGTACGTCTATTTGACCCATCAAATTGCTCGTGTGGTATATGCTTTTAGGCAACTTAGGGTTGCCGGTAACGAATACGATGACATTTTGCTGGTTGTTTATACTGTTTTCCCAATAGAATGCGTAAAATTATCTGGCAGAAAATGACGCCGTTTCTTAAGCATAAGTTTGACGTTGTCAAAGCCTACCTTGATTTTTTTAAAAATACAAAGAGTTTTAATTTTTACTTTTTGCACGCAAATTCATTTGTAAAAATCACTTTCCGCACTTAAGTATGAAGAACACTTTACCGTTTCTCCTAGAAAAAAAGTAATAGTAACCGGAAAAATGTCATCAAATTCGTTACCGGCGAGTCCAAGTTAGACTAAAAGCATATATCTCAGGAGCAATTTGATTGATCAAATACAGGTACCAATGGGTACTAATTGGTACCAACATATTGGTATTATTTAAAATCACTTTTCGCATTTCTGCAACATTTCAAAAATATTAAAAAACAATAAAGGAGGCTACCATTTTCGAAATTCATGGTACCACTTAGGCTAAAAATACTTGTTTCAGATAAAAGGTATTATTTTTAATAACATATTTAAAAAGTTTTAAAATCTAGCTGTTCGTTTTAAAGAAAATCAGAATTGTCCTTTTTTAAAACATGGTGGTTTTCTTTATTTTTTAAACCATATAAAAATATTTTTATATGGGTGAAAGGGGTTTCATTCCAGACAAACAGAGATTCTAATCATTTTATTTCGGCGGTAATCAACAAAGTTGTGCAAAAAACTCGGACATGTCCACAAATATAGCCTAAAACCACGTCAACTTTAAAGCTCCATATCTCAGAAAGTAATCCTGCTGCTTCCTATCTCGTTTATTTTATATATATATAAAAAAAATATGACATTTAGCCGAAAGCCATTTCCAATGTAATGTGTGTAAAGTTTTCTTAATAAACTTAATACTCTTCTTAAGGAATATACGATATGTATAAAACAAGGTAATAAAAATGCAACAATTATGTGATTTTCAAATGATGTTTTTTTTTCTCTTCTCGCGAAAACCGACCAGTCAACAATTTTATTTGTCCACTACTCATGCAGTCAACTAAATATTGCCAATCGACGCGGTTCTTTTAAACAACTAGTTACTATTATTGTAAATTCGTAAGCGGTATTTCGGTTCTTGCCTATTAGCTACCACGCGTTTTGTTTTTATACCGCATTTTCGCGAGTTTCATTTTTGCCTACGCTAGATTCTTTTAAAGAGCGATAATCGTTTGTATCTTTGGCCTGAACGAATAAACAACTTCTTCTTTTTTATTGCCTCTTCGAGCGTTAGCTATCATCAGCACGATTATCGCCATAACTACTGCCTTTCTAAAAAGTGTTACTATATTATTGAAAATTAGTACGCAGTATTTAGGTTCTTATTAGCTACCACGCGTTTTGTTTTTGTAGTGCATTTTACTATGGCTGTTTACATTATAACGATTCTGCGCTACGCTAGATTCTTTAAAAGAGCAATAACTGTTTGCTGCATCTTTGGCATAAACCAATAACCAACCTCTTCTTTTTTATTGCTCTCTTCGAGGGGTTCCTATAAAAAACCCGAAACCAAATTTGACAGAAACATAAAAAAAAAGAAAATAATTGGTCCGAAAAAAATTGTTTCGAAAATTAAATGATTGGAAAATCAAATCGCTAGAAAATATATGCATAGAATGTCTGAAAATATAATGCGGGACAAAAAATCTTGCCCACTTTTAAATTTGCTATAACTTTTGATTGAATAGCTCGATTTTAAATTTTTTTAACTTTTTTGAAAGACTTTTCCGATCCGGTTCAAAATTTGACATTTCATAAAAATGGCGAGCCGTTTTGAATATTGGCTAATTTTCACCCCCCCTGCAAAAATAATACGTGCGGCACTGTAACACATCTATGTTATTGCGACAAAAGCCTTATATATGCTTTCTATACCAAGGTATTACTTAATTAAATCGGTTAAGAGGTAAGAAAACTATAAACCTCTGAAATAAGTGGTTTTTCACTCGACATTGTCATTTGAAAAAAAAATCGCAGTTTTTGCATTTGCTTTCACTTTTGATCGGATTAGTGGATTTTAAACATTTTTACATTTGTGGGTGAACAAAGCTTGCGGCTTTGACATATTTCGAACATCGAAGATGGCGGACAGCTTTAACACGCTTTAACCATTGGGTAATTTCACTCCCCTAGAAAATTAACAAAACAAAATCAAGGCTATTCTACCTCCCATCTCTGCTAGGTATATGGAGGTATCACTTGCTTAAATCAGTTAAGAAGTAAACAAGTTAGTGTCATCATTTCATTTTCAATAAAAATTGTGACTTCTAACAAAATTAAAAAAATTGCAGTTGTTTTAAACTACTGTTTTTTTAGCTCGAGTGGCTAAGCTGATAACCATGTGTTCTTAAGACAGTACGCAAATGGTTACGACATTTATTAAAAGCATTAGTAATGTTTCTTTGGGGCAAACTTCGATGGGCCTCTGTAATGCCTTGACACAGTTCGTTAATGTCGCCGTAGCTGCGGCAATTTCTGTACACTTCTTTTTCTAAATCTCTCCAATAATGGCTGTCTACCAGATTCAAATCGGGACTGTTAGCAGGCCACTCAATGGGCCTAAAAAAATCTGCGACATTTTCCTACATGCAGAAACAAGCAGATTTTAAGCAAAGGTCATTTAGTTTATGTTACCACACATAATGATTAATTTTTAATTTCTTAACCGATTTAATTTAGTGATAACTTCATATATGCAGCAAAGAGGACACTTTTGTCGCATTAATTTAGATTTTCTTCAGTATAAATACCAAACATAATTTTTTTTTTGGGAAGAGAGGGGGAGGTGAAAATTATCCATTATTTAAAAATGTCTGCCATCATGGGTTTTTGAGAATTGTTAAGTTTTGAACCATAACATAAAATCCTCTTCTAATCTATCTTTCATCTAAAGTTACAGCAAACAACTCCGCTTAATATAAAAGCCCGTATGTTTTTTATTTCTTAACCGATTTAATTAAGTAATGTCTTGGTATAAAGAGAATACACAAGGCTTTTGTAACAATGACTTAGATTTTCTCCAGTGCCGCACATATTTTTTTACAGGGGGGTGAAAATTTCCCGTTATTTAAAACAGTCCGCCATCTTGGATTTTTAGGAAATGTCAAATTTTGGACTGGATCGGAAAATTCTCATGTCTTGTCTTTCCAAAAAGTCAACACATTTTAAAATTGACGGATTCGATCAAAAGTTATAGCAAATTCAAAAATGTGCAAGATTTTTTGGCCTACCTTTTATTTTTTAACGAAATAATTTAATAGAAACATAATAATGCCGAACCATAAAATTCAAGAACCCCAATCTGTCCGAAAATGATTTGAACCGATAGCCACAAATTCAATTGCTACGTTGCCAGGCTTACGGCAGGGAAGGGTCGAAGTAAGTTGTGATATTGTATTAATTTACTCCCTTTACATCCCTCAACCACCCCCTACCCCCAAATTTTTTCACATTATTTTATTGCCATCGGACCTACATCACTGTTCCAAATTTAATTAAAATCGGTTTACGGGAAGCGTGTCAAAAATGAATCGCAGGATTTGATAGACAGTTAGACAGCCAGAAAATGTGAAGTTAAATAAAATCGTTTACCTACGACCCTCGCATAATACTAGTTTTACGACCACCTCAACACAATTTTAGTAGCTCATTTACGGTCCTAGTATAGTAATAAAGCTTAGACGTAAACCACAAGATGGCGTGACCAGCCATGAAACTTTATTTTATAAGAGGACTAACTGACGCAAAAATGTGAATTATTTTTCTATATTTTTAAGACAATAAATATTTACTAAATGTTAATAAATACAATATAATTTTAGACCCTAACCAAAAATAAGTCCCGTTAAACATGTTACGCATTTTTAAGAAAAAAAAACCTTGATAGATGAAAAGCCCTTAGTAACCTTATTTGTTTTGACGTTTTAGATAGAACGTCATTGAAACTTCAGGGTATAAAGGATGTTGACTTAAGACTGTCCGCGTTTGATATTTTTAATAATTTCTGTAAAGTATAGTACACTAACTTGCATGTTATGGTCATTACACGCTCAGATACATTATGACACTCGCCTGCGGCTCGCGTCTCAAACTTCATATTTGCGCTTAATGACCATCATAACATGCTTGTTATGTAAACTGCTATTAAAGTCGTAGTTACAATCTGGGGAATTAGTTTTAGCAACACTGTACGGGAAATCAGTTTAACTATGTCGACCTGATTTTTTTGCAAAATTTTACGTCATTGAATTGGTTTTTCATGGCAACGCGGAGACTTTATTTATGTTTATCCACAGTGGGACACCAGAGATTTTTTAGCGCCGTGTCAAAAATTTAGGGTTAGGTTACTTATTTTAGAATTACCTACTAAAAAAAAGGCTACCCAACTACGTATTAAAGTAACTGGGTGTAAGGTTGCGTTTACAGGTGCATTTATAATTTAATTGGAAACACTCCTGCTAGCTGATAACGACAACAGGTTAGCTTAAAAGTATGCAGATTTGAAAATCGAGTACTGGCGCTAAACGAAATAATCGTATTCTATTTTATACAGGAGCGTCAACGACTAGCAAGAGTCTTTCCAACCTCTAAATGGAGCTTTACAGACCTGTTTTATTAGTACTCAAGTATCCGTGTGTTTTTGAAACTGAGGTTCTAAAATCTATCCTTTGAACTTCAAGATTTCACTAGTACAATTGCAATAACTATGCTGCAATAATTGAAATTTTAAAAAAAATTATTGAATCAAAATAAAAACAAAATTCTGTGGGGCTATGGGCGCCGAAAGTTTCTATGCGAATTCCTAGTAATCCAGGCGAGCCAGTAAAGTTCTCTTGGTTCTTTGATAGACTCGAGGTAATGCCCACGCAGCGCTAGGCCTTTTTCGGCGGGCGAACGCACACGCAGAGTGGTTTCATATTTGTTTTAGAACAATGTTTTTGAAAACACATTTTTAAAAGATAAACATTATTTTGGTTTTCTGTCAGAAAACGTCAAAATACTCTTCTGTCCCACTGCGGCCCGATTTAAAGTTTGTTGACAAAACATCTGCATTTACCATGGAATCGTATAAATTCTGCGGTCTATCGGCCAACACTTGAACTGAGTGTGTCTCTCAAATTCAATGAAGTGTAATTGATTGATCGGTTTTCTTTTCCGGAGTGTACAGGTTTTTAGAAAAAAGGAAACCTAGTTTTTATTTTCGCTATAACAAGGACATATAAATATAAAATTGTGAGTATTTCTCAATTTTTTTGTAAATCGGGTTTGTTCTAAACCGCAATTATTTTGAGGCTTTTGGGCTAGATGACAGCACCGGAGCTTTTATTTTGAAAAAAAAATAATTGAGAATTTTAAAAAATTCTTCAGATATTTTTGTTAAGCATTTAAAAATGATCACCTCTGCAAAATTTCAGCTAATTCTAATGTTTAGTTTTCCCGGTGCAATCTGGCAAAAGATTAAAAAATTAAAGGACAAGGCGTTGCCAGTTGTACTTTTTTTTACTTAAAATCTGGGGATAGCTTTAATCAAAAAAATACCCGTGTCGTCTTCCAATTAGAGAAACATGTCAACGCCGCAATCCAGGGTCTACGGTGCTATAGAGATTTAAGTTTGACGCATGCCCAATAGCGATTCGGATGGATTGTGGTTCTGCCTATATAAGGATCGGGCATATTATTTTCTATCAATTTGTGGTACGGGTGTTTTTCGTATCTAGACAATTATTTTCGATACTTTTGTAATTCTGATATTTTAAGGTTCGGGAAAATTATAATCAGGTAAATTATGTTCATGTCTTTTAAGGATTGAGAGAAAAAAGGATCAGTTTTTAATATTTCAAATTCAAATTCAAAATCCATTTACTAGCAGAGCTAGTATAACAAATTACAAAATGAAAAACAATTACATCAATATTATAAAAACAAACAAAAGAGTCACATTTAGTAGTATAGTAGCAAATCACTGTCTATCGGTAAGATGACACAAAATGTAAAGAATTTCACAAAGATTACTTAAAATTCATAAATACACACTTAAAGTTAAATTTCGGGTCTATCGGCAGTCGACTCCCTTATCGTACCTAATGAGGTTTTCGTGCATTTAATCAGCTGGAGCTGTCACGCATTCGCCAAATTCGATAAAGATAATAATACGATTACTAACAAAACTGGAAATTAACTTTAAGTGTCTATTATGTTTAATTGTAAATGTTTGTTTTTTTTTGTTGATAATAAAAGTTCAATTAAAAATTGAAAATCAGGTACGGAACTTAGGTGCGAGCGTAATCGACATTTAAAGGCACACACTGCTTAATACTAGGAGGTAGACTATTATATAAAATCATACCACTGTTATAAATGGTTTTTTTAGTTGATGTTAATCTAGTTTGAGATGTGTTAATATGGTCTTTTTGCCTTGTATTGTATGAATGAATATTATGTCTAAATTTAATATTATCGGAGAGGTATTTTGGTAACATATTATTAAAAAGTTTATATATAAACAAAATGGTTGTATATCTGATGTTAGTTTTGTATATACATATATATACTTGTATATTTGTCGCATTTAATTGCCATTGCCATGGTGCAACACCGTTCTCAACCAAAAAGCCTGTTAACTCATACTTGTTCAGTGCCCTTTAGCCTAGTGTTACCGCCATTTTTATCACCAAATTGACAGGTAAAATAGGTAAAATATAGATTTTCTGTCAGTTTGGCGTCAATGTGACGGCTATAGTAGGCTAAAGGATACCAAATCGAAATAGAGTTAACTGTCTTTTTAGTTACTAAAAAGCCTGTTAACTCATACTTTTTCAGTGCCCTTTAGCCTAGTGTTACCGCCATTTTTATAACCGAATTGACAGGTAAAATAGGTAAAATATAGATTTTCTGTCAGTTTGGCGTCAATGTGACGGCTATAGTAGGCCAAAGGATACTAAAACGAAAATGAGTTAACTGGCTTTTTAGTTGAGAACGGTGTTGGTCCGTCAATGTGATAAACAACTTCTTCTTCTTCAAGTGCCATGCTCTCTTCGAACGTTGGCTATCATGAGCGCGATCCAACACCGTACTCAACTAAAAAGCCTGTTAACTCCTACCGCTTCAGTGCCCTTTAGCCTATTGTGATTATTATAACCAAATTGACAAGTAAAACACGGATTTTCTGTCAGTTTGGTGTCAATATGGCGCCGATCATAGGCCAAAGGATACTAAAACGAAAATGAGTTAACTGGCTTTTTAGATGAGAACGGTGTTGCGCGATCTGTACCCTGTCCACTGTTTTCCGGAAAAGTGTCATAGTACTAACAGCATACCATTGTCTAAGATTTTTAAGCGATTATATATATCCCTCTACTCCCATTTTGCCTTCTATTATCAATTTTAAAAGTTTATATTTCTTATTTCTCAAAATATGGCCAAAATATTTAAGTTTTCGCTTGTTGATGGTAAATAAAACTTCAAGATCCTTATTTATTCTAAGCAAAATATCCACATTAGTTACTTCTCCTCCAAGATATCCTTAGTATTCTACGATAACACCACATCTCGAATGCCTCCAACTTTTTGCACATGGCCTCAGTCAGTGTCCATGCTTCCATGCCATAATATAAGATGCTAAAAATATAACACCGAAGCACCCGAATTCGGAGTTTTGATAGAAGATAATCTGGCCTGTTCAATTGAATTATTTGATAAACAACCCGCCTCTGAAATTTTTTCAAAACATTGCGGCGTCACTCATATTGTTTTGCCGGCAATGTGACAACCCACATATTTCATGGTGATGACTGCCTTCTTCGGACATATGCGCAATTTTTATAGAAACCTTGTGCAAAATATAAACTATCATTTGTAATTTTATTTTATGGTTTAACACGTGGTGTTTTCAAACATTAAATTCTTTCTCCAATAGAGCAAAAACTATTAGACTTATACCCAGTAAAGTCTTATTTGAAGAAACTTTTATTGCATATTAAACAGTTTGCAGTTGTTTTTTGGTGACGGGGTGATGTGATGTGTTTTTACCAAAATGATTAGGCCTACGCGGTATTACCTATTTTGTATTTGTGCAAAAACTACGCATAATTTTTAACATTTTTGTGTTCTTTGTTTCATTGCGTGTGCGATATGTGTTTTTTTTTGTTTTGAAATTATTTTGCTACCAATTTTTTACATTTTCGAATGGCGTCCTATTTCTAGAGGGTGTCCAAAATTCGCACACTTTTGAGATATGTGCAGGTTGACCGTTTATAAAGTTCCATTTGGGAAAACTTTTTTGTTATTTGTTACAAGAAGATAAAACAAAATGTGAATGACTAGAGGAAAAATATTTTAGGAGGTTCTTTGTTCAACACATTACTCTTAAGGCAACGTTTTTGTGAATTTCAATAAAAATAGACAGGCAATAATAAATAATTTAAGAAATGTACATTTTGTTTGTGGTTTCAATAAAAATTAAAAAAAAATGTAGTTTTTGCACTTCTAAAAAAATATTGTTCCTAACACGTGCGCAAAGCCGTTTACACTAGCTGATGAAGAGTTTTGAGACACCCTAACTTTTATAGACTTTACTTATTGCTTTTCTTTAGACCTTTGCTTTTATTCCTATTGACTCTCTGTGGTGCTTGTGACTGTTTTGCTGACTTTTTTGTGTGATTTTGTGATGGTAGGCCAATCGTTTCGCAAACTAGTCAACAAAATCCGCTCGGCGAGCGCCGAAAGGAAACAAAAGAACCAAAGGATCAAAAGGTCGCCGAGTCCTTCGTACCAGCAAGGTCACGTGATCGACTACAACAACGGCAACGGGATGGACAGGCAACCAGTGCAAAGGTGAGTGCAAAATAATTACCAATCGTAAAGGTGGAAGCTACATTCAAAATACAATTGATAAAAGCTTCTAAATAATGATTTCTAACCCCAATTTTTAGCGCGATTTCTTTGGCGATTTCTTTGTAACAAATTACAAGATACAAAATACCAAACTTTCGACAGTGGCGCACCGAGGGGAGAGTTTTGAGGTGTATCTGTATCTGATAACTTACAGCATTGATTTAACTGTTTTGGAAGTCTGTCGTCAGTATTAAGTAGCTTTCGATTTTTAATTGAGTCTTTACCTTGTATTTAGTATCAGGATGAAATTTAAATGAACAAAAAAAATTATTTTTTAGTGAGCGTTGGGCTCAATCTTTTTGGGCAATACTTTAAACCAACTTTTAGCCACCAGATTTGAATGTTTCTTAGTTTTAGAAGGAAAATTATGGTGGTGGGAGTTATTAAAAATAACATTCCATGACTTTAAGGCCTAAGGGGCTACGATTATAAAATTTTTATATTTGAGTTCTACTAACAATTTTATTACAAACAAAATTATACAGGGTGTCTCAACGAAAACGAAACGGAGGTGTTTTCCATTATTTAGAGTAACATTAAAAAAAAACTCTCGAACATGTCGATTTGTTATTAAAGGTGGACACTTTCGAAGAGTGGGTTTCACGTCCAAAATTTAAATAGGAAAAGTGGGTCAAGTGATACCTTATTTTGAAGGTCTCTTAAATGCCTTTAAAAATATGTTAAAATTTTATTTTTGAGCCGTTTCACTCTCTCGACTGACAAATCGACGTGTTCGACGGTTTTTTGAAAATCGTACTCTAAAACTAAACAGCTTCTCTCTATACTGGTCTTACTATTATTTATAGTGGTAAACAAATAAACTGTTATCCATAAATCTACAAATATAATAAATCTCCAGAATGATCATTTCGGTACATAAAATATATTAATATAAAACAATTTTTGTCTGTTTGCCTGTTTGTTCCAGCACCACGCAAAAACTACTTGACCGATTTTGATGGGACTTTCACTACTCGATTACTTGGACTCTTGGGCAGGACACAGGCTTTATTTTGTCAAAAATTGGTTTACGGGAACAAAAGTTGTGACTATTTAAAGCAAGAAAAACGGGGAAAACGGTTAAAACCGCACGCGAAGCTGCAGGGTCTTCAGCTAGTTTTAAATAAAAAAACTTTTATTTTTAATAATAAATCAATAAACATACAAAACATTTTATTAATAATTCTAGTATGTACTATAGTTTTTACCGTCTTTCCAGATACTATCTTGGGGAGGATCCTTTTGGTGGGAGCATTTTTGGACGTGAAGACAAATACGATGGAGTAAAGCCTGCTAGAAGTTCTAGACGAAGACCGGAAGAAGAAAGAAGGTAGGAGAACATTATTTTTTTAATTTATACTAGTCTAGTTTCATAAATTTTAACGAAATAATGAAGAGAAAAATCACTAGCAGAATGTTTTTTTGTACAAGGAATAATTTTCTTTTTTTTATTTTAAAAATTATTATTTCACGCAAATTATTTTTGAAACTTTGTATTTTTGTGTAAATAATTTTGCCAGCGAATTTCTTCTCTTTATAAACAGTTAGTGTTTACTGGATAATTTTGCCTTAAATTTAATTCATGTATATTTAAAATGAATAGTTTTCTGAGAAAAAAAATCTAGCATTCTAAAAAAATCATTTTATGATCGGTGCAATAAATTTAACTGACAGAAAAAAATTAATCAGATAAACCTAGTCTCAGATTTATTTGTTCCGCATTGCAATTCTTTATATTTTATTGCTTTTTAGAACAATTATTATAATTAACGCCATTATCGTTACATACATATTTAATTCGTGTCGTCAGTCAGTCGGTCTCATTGAAGTTAATTGGTATGACAATGACCATGGTAACAAAACAACTCCTACTCACTATATTACAATACGTGTCTTCTGAAATAAAATATAAATAAATTGAGTTAATAGAGTTATGCTGGGATTATAAAAAAAAATAACGTAAAAGGTATTATAAGAAATAAGAACTCCTGTGACCAATCGCAGGACCAATTCTTACTTCTTATTTTATGTTACTTATTTGCTGTTGACCAACTAAAAATTCTCGTAAAATTAAGGTAAATGATCGTCATTCGTTTGATTCCCACATATCAAAAGCTGTTGGCGCTAAAATTAACCATAAAATATCTTTAGTTGTAGTTAATTTTGTATTCATTTTAACGTACTACACCTAAGTTTCTCCTGATCATGCGCGTGAAATTATTTGATTCCAATTACTGAAAGCATTTTTGGTCAAAATTTAAATTTTAGGCTTATTGTTAAAAACGTTGTCCTTATTTTTTGCGCTAAGCTTAAGAAAAAAACACCCATGGGACATCAGTTATAGAGCCAATTTTTTAAACCAGTTCAAGGTTATATCGTATATCCTAATTTATCACAACAATATACGTATACAGGGTGTTTCAAATTCGATGCTCACCATGGGGATCTCCTAAACGTTAGGATATACGAAAAGGTTTAAATTAGGGCAAAGTTACGCAATTTGATGCTTTGCTCAAAACTAAAAAAAAGTTTACAAATTCCGGATAGTTCCGGAGATAGGCGGAAAAAACGGAAATCTTCATTTTTAGTTTTTATTTTTCTGCGCCCTTATTCTTAAAGCTGTCAAAAAACGCTTAAAACTTTCTACAGGCACTTTTTTAGGATCTACCTAGTGCGAGGTCCGTTTTTGAAACTTTCAGGAGGACGGTTAAGTTAATTTTTTCTTATGGACACATCCTTTTTGCAACCTTATTTTAAAAAGTCACCCGACGTTTTGGGTTTATTGACCATCATCAGCACAAATTTAATTTTTGCTTTTAACTTACTCAAGATATTTTTTTTATAACCAAATAACTTTACCTAATATTTTAAAAATAGGTTTTTTTTCTTTGTTTTTTAATCTTTGAATTTGGGCTGATGATGGACAATTAACTCAAAACTTCAGGTACTTGTCAAAATGTGGTTGTAAAATATGTGTCATCCTTTATGAAACAAATGGCAGGAGAAAAAGAAGCATGTGTTCATAAGATAAAATGAACTTGATAGTGCTCCTGTCACACTGAAATGTCAAATCTCGAAAATGGACATCTCATTAGGCAGATCTTAAAAAAGTGGCACTAGAAAGTTTTAAGCGTTTTTTGGCAGCTTTTAAAATAAGGGCGCAGAAAACTAAAAATGAAGATTTCGGTTTTTTCCGCCTATCTCCGGAACTATCCGGAATTTGTGCACTTTTTTTTTATTTTTTATCTCCTACCGTTTAGGAGATCCCCACGGTGAGCATTGAATTTGAAACACCCTGTATATATGTATATATAACTATATGTTTCGATTTACTTGAACATTTGGAAAAAAATAAGTCCTATAAAACCTCTTTCATAAAATTGCCTTAAAAAAGGTAACAAAGATCACATCATTATCAAAGTATTTCTTACGCTAATACATAATTATTTGTATGCAAAATTCAATTTTCAATACCTTTGAATTTTTCACGTGTTTCATATTTTAATTTATTTGCTGGAAATTTAAAATTTACATTATTTAAGGCTCTTTAATCAAATATATTTAGATCTAACTGCTTTGTCAAACAAAACCATGTCCATTAAGCTAAGGTCACCTGTTTAAATGGCAAGGTTTTTACAAAAATAGAATATAATAGAAGATAAACTACATTAAAAGTACCCATGCTTGAATTCCTATACAATATAGGAAACGTGTCTAAATATGGAAAATTTTTATTGCTTATTTCTTGTATTTTTTACGGATGTGATGTAGGCCTCATTTTGGTTTTTTACGTGGGAATTTTTCATTAGAACTTAAGTTAGTAACAGAATAAAATATTAAAACAACTTAAATTTAAGTAAACTTTTTGTGATAATATAGAATAAGGAATTACTAAAATATTTGAGTTTTAGACGTGTTAATTTTTGTGTTTATCTAATAAATTTGTTAACACACAACTCGACTTATTTTTTCACAATTTGTAGATAAGTGGATAAAAAATGAACAGAAAAAATATTGCAACTCAAAAAATAAGGTAAATATGACACGCTTGTGGCCTTCTGTTAGAGCAATTTCACAAAAAGCACTTTTGTGTTTAACACACATGTAACCAAAAATAATATCACATTCTTAAAACGCTAAGCACAAAAATTAATAATACTTAATATAATGTAAAATAAAGTTTGAGATACATTAATATTTATCAGAGGCGTACGATTAAATTGAGGGGGGGGCCAGTGTACGCCACTGAAAATAGTTTCAAAATTTGTTATTAATACAAACAGAAAAAAAGTTAATTGAGTCAAATATCATGTGTCAAGAGAAATAAAAATAAAGAGAATAATTTTTTCTGTTGCAACTAAAAATGTATTTAAACTAATAAAGATACAGCAACCACATATATTTATTTGACTCTAATATTAAAAAGTTATATTTAGATAATTATGTACGCCGAACAGTAATATGTCAATTCAGTATTTTATTTTTGCAAGATGTCAATAATATCAAATATGCGAAGATTGAATATCACAAATTTTATAATAATTGAATATTAATAATATCACCTACACACTTCTGACGTTTCTTTTCTATTTTTCTGCCTATCTCTTTATATTAAAAAAAAAACAAAAAAAAAGATGTAGGCGCACATTCAGAGTACCTACCTCGCCATATTTGTATAAACAACATATTTTCACTTTGTTATTAATTTTAATTTGAATGTATAATTTCAGTTGTTTTCGATTGATTTATTTATTGGGTGTCTACCTACTTAACCAAGTGACAACGTTTGGTTTATTTCCTGATCGAACTGCCTTATTTGGTGGTTCGCATACGCAGAACCACTGTTTTGTAGCGTAAGTACGTTAATAGCGTAAAACATTGCAGTCGATCGTTTTGAAGTCACTTTAACAGTAGAAAATTAAGATTTTACAGTTTTTTTATTAATTTGTTTTTTTTTTCTACAAAATTTTACCAAAAAAAAAACAGGAAATTTTGACGTTGTTAACTTTTTTAGGATTTTGTCAACCGTTTGAAGCAATGTATTTCAACAGCAGAAAATTAATAACTAACAAATTTTCTTCAATCAATTAACTGTTCTTTAATTTGATCAAAACCATATAATTTATACTGATAAGAGGGCACAATTTATTCTAATTATTCCTTCTAAAAACCGGTAATTTTGAAAATTTATAAAAAGATAGTTTAGAAGTGTTTTTTCTGAAATTTACGTCCTTTTATATACAGGGTAAACCAACGACAACGAAACAGACGCATTGTTGAGTATTTGCAGGGGCGGGGTTTTGGGATGAAACCTTCCCCCCACCAATTTGTACAATTAAATATCAGCAGAAATATAAAATTTGTAGGGAATAAAATACAAGAGCCTGGACTTAATTTTTAACAAAAATCTTTAAAAAATCTTAAATTGCAATATTTTTACAAAACAAAGGTAAATAAACAATTCATATTCTCAAAACCCCATCAATATTTACGATTTTAGTTTATAATTTTAAGTTAAAGATTGCATTTTAAGCGTTATTTTCTCAAAAAATTTTCCTGCGGCGCATTAAAGCAGGACACAAACACAAATTTTGGTTAAATAAAAAAATTTAAATTTGGTTAATACCCCCATTCTACATTTGGGCCCAGGACGCTTATTCTTGACCGACCGTGAGGTGAGGTGAGCGAAATTCCCCGTGGAAAAAGTTGGTGAAAAAAGCTCACCTCATCTCACGGTCGTTCAAGAATAAGCGTCCAGGTCCGCGCTTGGAAGCACCAGTTTCCTTGTATTAATTGTGGGCAAATTTTTACTTCAAATTATGTGTTTTTTATTATTTATCCTTAACCCCCCCTCAGTCAATTTCTGGGTGCGCCATTGAGTATTTGCACTACGATTTCGAAAAGAACCTCAAATATGTCAATTTGTTATTCAACGGCGAGAGTTTTTAGCTCTATTTGAATTTCCGAGGAATGAGTTTTACCAGAATTTAAATGGATAAAGTGGGTCAAGCGATACTTTCCTTAAAGATGCTTTTACAAAAGTGTGAACATTCTAAAAATCGATCAAATATTTTATGAGATATTCCCTTTCGAAGTTGCATGGGCCAATTCACGATATTAAAATTTTTTGATAAATTCTTGGACTCTCAATTTTGTTTTTGTTACATTTTGTTATTCCGGTTTTTCTCCTAGGATACGTTTCTACGCGGCAAGAAAACAACTTGTACAATTTACTTACTTTAACTAATCGCTGGATTTTAAAAATTTTAACACTTTTGTAAAGGCGTTTAACCCAACTTTAAAATAAGCCGTCATTATTTTTTCCCCACTATTTTCCTATTAAAATTCTGGTGGTGAAACTCGCCTTTCGAAAAGGGTGTACCTACAAAAATTCCAATATTGCCAAAGTGTCCCCCTTGAATAAGAAATTGACTTGTTCATGCAAGGTTTTTTTCCGAAATTGTACTTCAAATACTCAAAAAGCTTCTGTTTTGTTTTCGCTGGTACACCTTGTATAATATAATAATAAGAAGTATAGTATAATTCTTAGCACGCAGATAAATCACTGTGACAGTATGATACGTATCTAGTTTTTTACATTTTAAAACAACCGTAATTGCATTGTATTTAATTATATATATTATGGAATTTACACATTCAATATTAACATATTCTTTTGTGTTACAATTTACTTTATCCAGGTGAAAAAGTTTCCTAATTGGGTAATAAAGTGCTTTTTACTCCCCTCTACTCAAATAAATAATCTGATCGATTTTTCAATTCTGATCGATACACATATTTCCTGTAGAACGCAACACAGCAGCAGTACCCTCGGTCGTTTCAGCAAGAGTACGGGTCGTCTATCGAACCACCACCGTGACGCAGACAGGAGTTCCCAAACGTTGCCGAGACACCTAAACAAGTACGACCCGCCCACCAGGTTAGAGAAGCAGAGTGGCAAATCGAGCAGTACCATAAACGTGTCTAGTGTCAACAACAATCATAGTTCTTCGAGGTTCGTGAGTGACGGTAGGTGGTTCCATTTTAATTAATTAATTGTTATACTTAAGTAGTTGTTTTATTTTATCTTAATTGAGTTTCTTATAGTGGTCGCACCTCTTAAGATTTATTAACAATTTGTTACATTTGGAGCCTGTTTGTGGTACCCAAATAGTCGAGGGGTACTACTAGTGTTCAGTGTTAGTTGTTGTGGTTATTTGAGGTTCGTGAGTGACTGTAGATAGTCTCGTATTAACTTTAGTTAATCAGTCGCTTGTTTTTACTTTATTTGATTTTACAAAAAAAAGTGGCGTAGCAAGAAATCGACTCTGGGGGGGTTTATCAATTAATAAAAAAGACTACCTACCTATGACAAATTTTAAAAAATTAAGTTAGCCTATTGCTTGAGCTCTTGAACTGAGGGGAGACGGGCGGTTTAATAGGTGTTGAGTCAGTGTTAGTCAAAAGAAACTCTCATCTAGTCTTGCAGATTTTTTAAAAATTAATCCTTAAATGCGCCGCAGGCAAAATTTTTGAAAAAATTACAATAAAATGCTATTTTTACGTGTTTCAAGTGTTGTTGACAAAAAAATTGCTTAAAATTAAAGAAAAAAAAATATAAAAATTCTTTAAAAATATTTATCTGTTAGGTTTTGTGTAAAATATTTAAAAAAAGGAGACTGGGTTAGATGCCAAATCATAAATGTGCCGCAGATGAAAATTTTAAGAAAAATTACACTAAGAATGCCATTTATTACACGTTTTGAATGCTGGTGATAAAAATTCCTTGACGTCATAGCACCGCAAAATTTTTAAAATTTAAGACATCACACCAAACACACGTCACAAATCGTCACAAAAAAGTGGGGAAGCTATAGCTCTCTCTCTTCTTCGCTCTTCGCTGTTCCTGTGGGGCCCTTGATCATGATTTTATTGTAGATTGGGTTGGACCTCCTGGGGGGGGGGTTAACCCCCAAACCCCCCCCCCTGGCTACACAACTGCAAAAAAGGCACTAAAACCAATTCATTTTTTGGTACTACTAGTGTCCAGTGTTAGTTGTTGCAGTTGTTTGAGGTTCGTAAGTGACTTTAGATTGTTTCGTATTAACTTTAGTTACCTACTAAGTCGCTTGTTGTTACTTTATTTGATTTTAGAAAAAGATACAAACCAATTCAATTTTTTTTTTATAGGGATGTGTTCAGAAACAAGAGTAATAATAAAAAAAGCTCTAAAATAAGATCCTAAACTGGTGATTTTAAATTTAGTAACTAGTAAAACCGAATTTGCTTTAAAAAAAATGAAATGAAAAAAAAATTAGATAACTAGACTAAGGTTTGTTTTTCCATAACTCCATCATTGTTACATACATATTTATTACGTATCGTTAGTAAGCCGGTCTCATTGAAGTTAATTGTATGACAATGATCATCATTGTATGACAATGACATAACAAAAGAACATGCACCCACCTACAGACGTCTTTTCTAAAGCGCATTGAAAAAAATATACGTCACCGTTGCAACCGCAACGTTTTTTAAAAATAACAAGCACGGCCAGTGATATAGAAACTCAAAAATTTTTCTTTATATTTGGGTTAGAAATAGACAAATTTTTTTGCACCCGCGAACATAAAAAATATGCATCGGTAACCAAGGAACGCATAGTTTAGTATTTTTTTAAATTAAAAAGTTTCCGCTAAAGGCACTATTTTTAGTAGAAAGATTAAAATTAAATTTTGTGTTTATTTTTAGCCACCCTTTTATAACAAAATATTATTTTCCTACGCCCACATATGAAAATGATGGATTTGAAACCATTTGCATTCTTAGAAAACATTAAATTTCACCAGTTTGCAGAAATTTTTCCGCACATGTGTGGAAAAGTGTACGATGACGTTAACTGTTGCAAAGTACTTTTCCACACATATGCGTAAAAGCAGTTTCATTTGATTTGTGCAAAATTAAAAACTAATTTTTGCAAAAATTAGTTCAATTCATCAGTGTTTGTAGAAAAAACAGCTAACACAACTCGATAGAAAGTAACTTTCTTACACTCGCGTGGTGTTTCACTCGGCCAGCGCCTCGTTCACAACATTCACGCTCGTCTGAAATTTGTCACTTTCTTCTCTTGTTATGTAATATACTATTTTTTCCGTTATCTTTACTTTTACGCCTTTTCAAAAATTAAATCTTTAAATCTATTCACATATTTTGTAACAAAAGAAAGTGGACACTTTTGACGTCATCATTTTTGATTTAAATAATAAAAAAATATGAAAGTGGCTTGAAAATATCTAATTATTTTTCAATAAACAAAATTAAAACATCTTTTAGATCAGAAATTTACATATTTAATTTTTTCTTCTTTTCGTTATCAAGCACTCTTAGAGATCTGACCATAAAAAGAATTTCATCGACTTGATCTGTAATTGGGTTATAACCGAGTACAACAATCTATACCTAAAAAACAAAAGATCAAAAGATCTTGGGTGGAAATGAGCATGCTACAAAGAACACACAAAGGACCAAAGCGAAAAGAGAAATGATTAAACGATGTTTCGCCCTGGGTAACCAGCGTGGGCTCATCAGTGGTTTCACTGGTCACCCTCCCCATACATCATTAAAAACCATCATACACTTTGATTTCCAACTTCGAATCACTCACAAACAGGCATCGTTCCGCACTGGTACTTATCCAAGTTACCTGATACGGATTCGTCCTGGCGTGTTAATATTTCCAATAGGATTATGCTTCTAAGGCAATTAAAACAAAAATTTTGATGGAAATTTGTTCTTGTAGACCGATCTGAAAGTACTAAAGCCTATGTACTGCCCAAGAATCCAAGGAATACTGTAGGTAGTAAATTTTATATCAATATCGGTTTAGTACTTTTTGCGTGAAGCTGGAAAAAATAAACAAACAGACAAAACACAGATAACTCAAACTCGCGGAAGGCTGTTGTGATTCACAGCACAAAATTATAATCATTTCCTTTTATATTATAGGTCCGCCCAAACCATCCAGGACCTACAGGTCAAATCTAGCCCGTAGCAAAAGTCTGATTGTCACTGGAGACCAATCGCCAACCAGAAGAAATATGTACACGTCCAACCCCCACATTAACAGAATTGACGAAAATCCAACCGGATTGAAAAGTCCGGGCTTGATTTCTAGTCTTTCCAGAAGCAAACTAGATGTAAGTTAAGAAACGAACAATAGGGACTTTTTGGGTCCCCTAAAATAACATTTTTTGTTCTTATGCTTATTTGTGCGGCTGCGGACAAAGCAAAAAGAGGGGAGGTAAATGAAATGGCAAAATGACAAGCTTTATTAGATAAGGCCTTTGTGTTTTTTTTATATGGTATTTTGACAATGACTTCGAAAATTTCCAGAATACTTAGGGGGCATACGTAGAAAATTTCACTTACGTGAGCCTTTTGATGAAGATTTTACGAAACTTATTTTAATCGATTACTAATAGACCCACCAACACTCCCTAACCTGTAAACAGACCCAAAAATGCTGCAGTCAAAAAGGAGGGTTCGGGTGTTAATTTTTTTTTCTTAAATTCAGACCGTTTAAGCTAGAGCAATGAAATTTGGCACATCTGTTGGTCTTCTGGCAACGTACCCTCGTGTGCCATAAAAAATTACATATGTGACCCGTAGGGGGCAACAGGAGCCAAAATGTGTTTTTAAACTATCCCTTATACCTTCTATACTAATGCACCTGCCTATCTGAATATTAGTCAGTTAGTAGTTCATACTATTACCTACAAGTCTACTTTAACGAAAAAAAATTCATAGCTGTTAAAAAGGCCCTACGTTAGGATTATATTTCACTTATCTTTCATCCTATGTCAACAAAAATGCACCATTAAAGGTTCAGTGGACCATTTCTCAGTTTTGAATACCCCCAACTTTGTCCCAGCCCCTAGAGGCTGTAAGGGGGCAGGAGAAAATACTCCATATGCACATAAGCAAATGTTTTCTGGAATATAGAAATGGTAAAAATCTTTCCCTAGTACAGCCCCTAGGGGCTGGGGCAAAGTTGGATGTAAAAAATGTAAGTGTTTTTATTCGAACTTGTAATTGCCAAAAAATTTTACACTTTTTGAATTTGGTATGGTAAATTTTGAACAGGTTGTTCGACATTTGAAATTTTTAGGCCCTATTTAGGGGTCGCCTCTGGGGTTCGAGATTTCATATATGGGAGTTTTTTTTTAAATGGCCAAAACATGAATTTTCATGTCACTAAAGAAAAAAAATATTTGCGGTAATTTTACAAGTCCAATTTTTGGTCAAAAATCGAAAACATGATCCATTTTATAAAAATCACTTAAAAAGTTGGTTAATAATATCACTCTTTAGAAAGCCGAAAATAACCTCAGAATCACTAAATGTATTTTTAGTTTTTAAACGCATATATTTTTAAGTTTAAAAACGGTAACAATAAACAGGCATACATTAAATTAAACTTTAAAGTTTCTAGAATCCTAATACATCATCTGTTGACTAGTAGCCTTAAAATTAATTCCGGCATAAAAATAAATATTTTGTCACCAAGTTTTTGTAATCGTCCGAAAGAACAGATTTTTCTGTGAAGAAATTGAATTTGAAGTTGCAACGTTGACATTTTATTAACTTAAAGCTTTTGAGGTGAGCAAGTTGGTGGTGAATTTTGCCGGTAAGTATTTATTTTTTATGTGTTATTATTAGTAATTAAAAAAAATATATATTTACATAGTTGTCACAAAAAAACTTGTAATGTCCGAAACATGAAATTGCCACGATACTGTGCCGAATAAACAAAAAACACTATTTGGACAAAAGGGTCCGGAAAACGAATTATTATAACGTCAAAAAATTATATAAATAACAAATGGCAAGGTTGCCGCTATCCAAAATGTTAAGAACCGTAATTGTCCGAAACGAAATGTGAGCATCCGAAACATCATTTATGAGTGTTTCGGACGGTTACGGTTGTGTTTAAGACAATTAAACTACCTACATGTACGTACATACATAGTATTTTTTCAATTTAAAAGATACTGTTGAATAAAAAATTCAAGTTTTTAATAAAATATACTTTATGCAAAAATTTTCATGGGCGGTGTCTGAGTTCACAACAAAAAAAATTCATTTTCCCGCACGATTGTTGTAATAGTTATTATCCTAAGAACTGCGGAAAGTTAATCTCTCCCGTACGCGACTGCCGTTGACCCGTAAGAAGCGGAGCGGAACATGAGTTAGGATCAATATTTTTTTTACGAATAATCAAAAAGAAAAAAAGACGATAATAAAAAATCCGACTGCGGGAAAAACACTTTCCCGCACTCAGTGCGAGAATGCCTCGGGGTAAATTCATTCCTGCACTCAGTGCAGGAAAGTGACACTTTCCTAACTAAAATCCGTGCGGGAAAGTGGTGTTTCCCGCACGGATTTTAGTTAGTAGTCGTAGAAATAGTTGTTATTTTTAGGTATATAATATCTTGAATTAAAATATATTGTCCTTTAAAGTAAAAATCGTGCGGAAAAACCAAATCCTTTTCCGCACGCTCCTCGTAGGAAAAATACTTTTACGCACGTAAATGTGTTCAATGAACGTTTGATTCGACCCATTTTGTACAAATAATTAGAGAGAATAGTACAAAGCTTGAGTGATCGTAGGAAAAATAGCGTACATAACTCGTAAGAAAGTGACTTTCTAACCACACACGCGTAAAATTTGTCAGTTTCGTTGTTATGTAATAAACTATTAAAGTGGAAGCCAGATATTCCCTGTTTTTGAGATACAGAGCATCCAATCGCGCATTTTTTTGTGACAACCCTTTCGAATAAAAGAAAAAAAAGGAAATTGGTTAAAGTCATGCCTCATAATAAGGAAAATATTTGATAATAGTTTAGTAGAAAATTTAAAAAAAAAATAAATTAAACGGTTTTTTTTCTGGTATTTCAAAGGGAAGTCTGTCCTGATATTTTTTAAAGTTCTTCTTTTTCTTAATTATTGAGCTATCTTTTTTTACCTATTGCAGGGTTTTCTTTACGGTCTGTATCTCCTTAACGTGTCTGTTTTTTAAAAAACATATTGGAAAAAAATTTAAATCATAATAAAGTATACTATTTCTTTTGCTGTTGGCAACATTACCCTTTTTTAAGAACGCTATGGATGAAATGAAATTTAAAAAAAATAAAAAAAAAGAAATTAATCAGTAAAAAATATCAGAAAAAATCCAAATTTCAGTTAAAGTTAACGTACAAAGCGGAAGAAAAATCCCCGAAGATCATGTTTGAAAATAATACATTTTAGTTCTTTACTTCCATTTTTTATTCTACATTAAATCGACTAACGTAATTGTCCGAAACAAATGTGTAATCGTCCGAAACGCCTGACGTATAAAATTCAATCGTCTTCTATGTGTCATTTTTCCTATATTTATGAATTTTTTTTAATTTATCAAGTAAGGTACGTATCAAAAAGTCGAACACACAAAAGATTTGGTCAGATCGTGAGATGTAGTTCAACTAGCAAAGAATATTCTCAAAAAATACAAAAATGTATTATTTTCTTTAAGGATATATAGATAATATTTTTATTTTTTCCCATAAAACTTACAACATTTAATTTAATTTAAAAAATTATTGGTTGAACTTTATTTTAAATACTTGCAGTCGAGTAAATTGTTGTCTATTATTTTCCTACAGTCAGAAAATATAGGTGTTTCGGACGATTACAAAAAAAACGACATGACCTCAGAAAACTGCTTCTCCAGCAAAAAAAAAACAAAAGTTATTTGGCGCTTTTGTGGAATTAGTAAAGTTAGAACCTTAGCAAGACCTGCGACATCTTTATTTTTGCTTGATTTCATGTTTTATTTTTTGGCATCAAATTTTGGAAAGTGGCCATTTAAAAAAAAACTCCCGTATTTGTTACACCTAATTCATGAGTTTTAAATATGCATATGGAGCGTTTTCTGCAATATGAAAATGGTAAAAATTATATCTTGCCTCCTTACAGCCCCTAGGGGCTGGAGCAAAGTTGGGGGTATTTGATATTGAGAAATGGTCCACTGCGCCCCTGGTGGTGCATTTTTGTTGATATTGGCTGAAAGATAAGTAAAACATAAATTTTTAGCCCATAACCTAGGAGCCTTGTTAACAGCCACGAATTTTTTTTAGGTATAGTAGACTTGTAGGTAATAGTACGAACTGACTGAGATTTAGATGTGCAGGTGCGATAGTATGGAAGGTAGGGGCCACATTTGTAATTTTTTATGACACCCGATAGTACGTTGCCAAAAGGCCAACATAATATGTGTCAAATTTCATTGCTCTAGCTTAAACTGTCTGAATTTAAAAAAAAATTGACACCCCAACCCTATATACTTTTTGACTGCAGCATTTTTGGGGCTGTTAACAGGTTAAAAGTGTTGGTGGGTCTATTGGTAATCGATTAAAAGGGATTTCGTAAAATCTTCATCAAAAGCCCCACGGAATACGCTATGCCCCCAAGTAAAAACATTTTGTAATTGAAATTGAAATAAAGCTTGTTATGATCAGGTAAATGAATGTTATTCGGCGGATGGCAACGCGTTATATTCAACATTTCTGGCATGCATTTCTACGCCAAATGGCTCGTCGACTACAAGAAATGGTGCTAAGAATGAAACCTTGGCCAAGAGCAAGTGCTGTTTGGCCTGGCTTGCGATAAATTTAATTATAATTTTCCAGGGATTAATTTTTTTTTAAATCTCTGAGGGATTAAATTTACTTCTAATCCCTAGGCGGAGGGATTAAATTTATTTTTAATCCTTTAGGGATTAAAAGTGCCACTTTAGCCCTTAAAAAGAGGGATTAAACGTACCTATTTAATCCCTAAAGTGCATAAAAATAATTTCGTCCCCCTAATAGTGGCCTTTTGCCGTATGTGTAATGTCGTGCATGACGTGGTCGCCAAGTAACTGTACAGTATCTGACCACTTTCTGGTTCTTGGATGACGTTGGAACCTTTTCAGATTTGTCATAAAAATGTTGCTTGGATATACTCTTAATTCCAGTATTATTCACTTTCATTTATTCATTTTTGCAGGACCTCAATGAAGACGTCTACGTCCCACGTTTCTACCGAAACGGCGACACAGTAGACCACAGCACTACTCGCCGGTACTCGCCCCCCACCTTCGAGACGAAGCGGTACTCGCCACCCAATTCGGACACCAGAAGGTACTCGCCTCCAACCAGTGACTCTAAACGTCCGGTACTGTTCGAGAAATCCGAAAACAAAATCCCCGGCGGTTACGAAAGGTCCGAGAAAAGAATCTACATTCACAGTTCCAAAGACAGACCGTCGGATGCCTTTAAGAACAGCTTGATTAAGGAAAACGGAGATGATTCTTGGAGACCGAAAAATTTCAGTACCCCCATCGGAAAGGGATCCAGAAACTTTAATGGGGATATTTATGAACCACCCACAAGGTAAGATATTAAGAATATAAGTAAAAATCGAAATAAAAATAGTTAGTGGAATATATTCAGCAGCGAGGTAATCATTTTTGTTCCGAAATCCAAAAATTTAAACTATTTATAGTCCAGGCAAATTGTACTTTTCACAACGCTTTTCTGGGAACTAA
This sequence comes from Oxystoma pomonae, assembly GCA_963921995.1. NCBI lineage: Eukaryota > Metazoa > Arthropoda > Insecta > Coleoptera > Brentidae > Oxystoma > Oxystoma pomonae. The sequence goes on from OY998168.1 coordinate 25,171,864, forward strand.
AAGCGAGCAACCTAAAATTTCTCATGGGTGTAAGGTACCACTGGGAAAGTTTAACTATAGATTGGCACCATTCTCACCCCCTTAACTTTGGCGCCATCTTGAATCAAATGGTTAAATCGGTTTTTCGCTCATAACTTCTATTCATTTTGCACTAGAAAAAAAATCAAAAAACATTTTGTAGAGAAAAACAATACCTACAAACCGACGTCTTTCAAATTTATAGTAACTTTTGGGCATGAGCATAATGATAACAGTTTTTTCGCTATTTCTACTTTCCTCTAAGTGAAAAATGTTTATAGAGCAAAAAATTTTCTACATTTTATGTTCGGACATTTTTTCTTAAGGTCATAGTTACCATCTGGGGATTTGTTTTTAGCAACACTGTACGGGAAATCAATTTAACTATGTCGACTTGATTTTTTTGCAAAATTTTACGTCATTGAATTTATTTCCATGGCAATGCGGAGGCTTTAAAGATTTTCTAGCACCGGGTCAAAAATTTGTGATTAGGTTACTTATTTTGACTTTTCGCGTTCTACACGGCCAAAACCAAGTAAAATACTAAAATAAAAGAAAACCATTTAATGCAGAATTACCTGCTAAAAAAACGCTACCCAACTACGTATTAAAGTAACTGGGTGTAATGTTTAAGGTTGCTTTTACAGGTGCATTTATAATTGAATTGGAAACACTCCCGCTAGCTGTTACCGACAACAGGTTAACTTAAAAGAATGCAGATTTAAAAATCGGCTACGGGAGCGTCAACGACTAGCAAGAGTCAAATCTCTTAATGGAGCTTTACTGGCCTGTTTTGTTAGTACTCAAGTATCCGTGTGTTTTTGAAACTGAGGTTCTAAAATCTATCCTTTACACTCCAAGATTTCACTAGTACACTTGCACATAACTATGCCGCAATAATTTAAATTAAAAAAAAATGGTTGAGTCAAAATAAAAAATGGGGTTATGGACGCCGAATGTTTCTATGCGAATTCCTAGTAATCGCAGCGAGCCAGTAAAGTTCTCTTGGTTCTTTGATAGACTCGGGGTAATGCCCGCGCAGCGCTAGGGCTTTTTTGGAGGGCGACTGCACACGCGGAGTGGTTTCATATTTGTTTTAGAACAATGTTTTTGAAAACACATTTTTGAAAGATAAACATAAACTCGAATGGTTTTCTGTCAGAAAACTTAAAAATACTCTTCTGTCCCACTGGGGCCCGATTTAAAGTTTGTTGACCAAACACCTGCAGTTACCATGGAATCGTATTAATTCTGCGATCTATCGGCCAACACCCCAAATTCAATTAAGTGTGATTAATTGATCGGTTTTGTTTTCCGGAGTGCACAGGCTTTTAGAAAAAAAGAAACTAGTTTTTATTTTCGCTAAAACATGGAAATATAAAAAGAAAAAATGTAATCCAGAGGAAATTGTGAGTATTTCTATATTTTTTTTTTAAATAGGGTTCGTTCTAAACCGCAATTATTTTTTGGGATAGATGATAGCATGAAAGCTTTTATTTTGAAGAAAAAATAATTGAGAATTTTGAAAAATCCCTCAGATATTTTTGTTAAGCATTCAAAAATGATCACCCCTGCAAAATTTCAGCTAATTCTGATGTTTAGTTTTCGCTGTGCACTCTGGCAAAAGATTAAAAAATTAAAGAACAAGGCGTTGCCAGTTGTACTTTTTTTACTTAAAATCTGGGGAGACACTATATCCTTAAACTATTTCGCTGGAGGACGAGGATTCATTATGGTATCTCTACCTTTTTATGGCGATTTTTCGTAATTTGTTTACATAAGCCTCATTTAAAGTAAAGCTCTAATGATGTGTGGAATGTGGCCGGCAGTCACGTGATAATGATGCCATATGTATTTTTTTAAATATTTCAAAATTTCTTTATTTAATTTTTTTTTCTTTTGATTGTAAATCGTTTTGACAAATATTAAGTGAACTACGTCAGCGCAATCTACAAAAAAGCTAGAGCGATGAAACTTGCCACAATTGTTAAGCTAGTGGGAAATGAAGCCTATTGGAAAACGGCAACTGCAGTAGAAATGGAAGAGTGTCAAAAATATGCCTTTTTAAGATGTACCTTCGTTGTTCCTCTCTAACTGTCCATGAAGTTGACTAATCGTTTTCAAATTATGCACGAATTAGGCCGCAAGTAGGCTAAATCGGAAAAAGATAAGTGACTCATCTTGAGACTTTTCTAAAGGCCCGCGTGGCCCCATTTTAGGACATGTGGTAAAATAGAAGCAAATTTGCCGGAATTTTTGCCGTTTTTTAAACTATCTCAAACCATTACTCGAAGTAGCCAACCGATTTAAACCAAATTTTACACAATCATAAGGCCGAATTTGTGCTCAGTGACTGTATAGTTGGTTTTTGGGATTAGTTTTTAGTTTTTGAGGATTTTTCGAAAATTATGTAAAATTTTTATAGTCAAAAATACTCGATGGAGAGATTTTTTTGCCTCTTCTGTTTTTGACGGTTCCTGATCTGCTATTTTCATTAAAAAGGTCCAAAATAATTTCTAAATAAGTTTTGAGTTCTCCAAGACATACCGTTTTTGAGTTTTAGGGCAAAACATCCAAAAACACGGAAAAAATAAAAAAAAATGAATTTTTACAAAAATTGTAATATCTCAAAAACAACGAGCTCTAATGTGATGAAAACTGCACAGTTCGTTTTCTTGAAGTTTTTTAAATAAGAATCGATCAAAAGTTTTACCCGTTTTGTGGATGGCGTTGACTTAGTTCACTTAATATTTGTCAAAACGGGCTAGAATCATAAGAAACAAAATAAATAATGACATTTGACATTCCACACATCATTATTAGAGCTTTAAATAAACGGTCATAAAAAGGTACAGTCAAATTTTTTGATGATGGGACTGACGTCATTTTTGCCTCTGAAAACGTATTTCTTTGTTGTCAACATATTTATTGTCGCTGTCTAAAACAATGTATCAAATAGAGATCCAAAAAAATTACGTCAGTCTGCTCATCAAAAAATTTAACTATATATACTATAACACCATAGCGAATCGTCGTCCTCGAGCAATTTTTAAATCGTGCGCAGAGCGACTGCAGGAGCGTTGAAATTTGTTGAACATTTGGCGCGGTGTACAACAAAAAGAATTAGATTAGTTTAAGAAAAAAAATGTTCAAACATAAAATGTAGAGAATTCGCTGCTCTACAATATTTATTGAAAAATTTTTTCAATCATTAGAAATAGCGAAAAAACTGATGTCATTATGCTCACTTTGTTTAAATATTGGAATTCTGAGCATGAACCAAAAAGTTAGTATATTTTTGAGAAGCGTTGTTTTTTAGGTATTGTCTTTCCTTAAAAAACATTTTTTTGATTTTTTTTTCTAGTGCCAAATTACCACAAGTTATGATCGAAAAACCGATTTAATCCTTTGATGGGGTGGTAGCTCGGACCTGGGGTATTACACCCAAGAACCTCCACTGGATGTACAAGGCAATACTAAGACCTAGGATCCAATATGGATCCATCGTCTGGTGGCCGGCAGTGGAGAGAACTACCATATCTCAAAAGCTCAGAAGCCTGCAAGGGCTTATGTGCAAGGGAATAACCGGCGCCATGAGGACGACACCAATCAGTCAGTCAGTCAGTGGAGAGGAAGAGGGGAAGCCGTTGGACACCTAAGGGTCGGTCAAATGGCCACCAGGGTGATGCCACTTGCGTCCTTTAAGATCAAGGCTACCCGAATTTCCTGGAGATTCAATAATAGGTACAAAGTCGAAATTCCCGATAGGAAATTCTGGGAGAGTGAGAACCTCCACCAACAGTTCGAGAGGAACGCCATGTTATGCTACACCGATGGCTCCAAGCTATTGAAGAGGTAGACAACAGGGGCGAGGGTTTACGTGCAAGACCGAGAAGTTCGGATGAGCTACCTGCTCGGAGAGCAAGCTACGGTCTTCCAAGCCGAGTTATACGCCATTATAATGGCGATAACACTAGAATAGGTTTGCAATGATCTGAAGGAGCATGTGTACATATGTTCCGACAGCTAAGCGGCCCTAAAGGCATTCAGTGCGCCAAAAATTGCCATTACTCTGGTGGAAGAGTGCGTAGAAGCACTGGAAGCCTTGAGTCGAGACAAGAGAGTTACAGTGATGTGGGTACCGGGACACATGGGACACATGGGACTGTCGGGCAAGGAAAAGGCGGATGAACTCACTCAGATTGAGGCCAGCACTTCATACGTGGGGCCGGAACCACTCTTAGGTATAACAAGGAGACAGCTGCAAAGTCGACTCATTAAATGGGCTAACGATGCACTGGCAGACAGTCCAAAGAATTCATCGACGGACCGGACGCGGCCAGACTCAAGTGACTCCTGGGAAGAACACTAAAAGATATTGGACTACTGATAGGAATACTGACCGGCCACAACCGACTCAGTAAGCACCTGACTCGCATCGGGATCGGGAATGACTCTATCTGCCAGGCCTATGTGAGGGCGGAGGAGACATCCCGGCACCTCGTTGCGGAGTGCGATGCATACCTAAGGATGAGGCATCAGGTACTCGGACAACCGAACCTGGATGCAGAGGACCTACAAGCTCTCAAGTGGGCTAAAGTACTGGACTAGCGTACAAGCGGTACAGGTGGTGGATTAGGGGGATGGGCTGGGGTAAGGTAAAAAAAGACCGATTGGGCCTACTTGCCAGGTCTTGGGTCGCCCCCTAGTTACTACTACTATTACTACTACTACTGCTGCTGCTACTACTAACCCTTTAATTCAAGATGGCGCCGAAGTTAAAGGGGTGAGAATGGTACAATCCTATAGTTAAGCTCTCTCAGTGGTACCCTATTCCCATGCAAACTTTTAGCTTGCTCGCTTTTAGTTTAAGAAAAATTACAATTTGCCTGGATCTGGAGCAAACTTTTGTACTTATTTTTATCAGTATTTAATTTTAAATACGTCTATTTAGTGTCAACTTTAGAATTTAGTGCAACAACAAACCAATAAAACAGACATTAAAACATTTAAAAAGCAATCCATATTAAAGATATATAAAATAAACTTCTTTGATCAATAAAATATATTTATTACTTTCCAGATTGAGAGACACTCACGGGATTTCCACCTCCATCCAACCCCAGTCGATCCTTCGTCGCGGAAGTACGTCAAGCACCGATTTTTCCGAAACCTACCGAACGACCACGAGAAACGACGATCCCGTCCGACCGAGCGTGACGAACACTGTCAAAACTGTCAGCAAAAAGACCATACCAAGCAAAAGTGGCAGAGCGTTTGAGACGATCGAAAGCAGTGAAATGCAAAGCGTTACTAAGAGTCAGTTTAAAGAAAGCAGGCCGAGTTCTGCTCTTAAATTTTATGAAACGGAGAGGAGATATAGTACTAGTAGAGATAGTAATGGTTCTTCCAGGGCTATTCCGATTGAGGTCGAGCATTATAGAACGAAGTAGTTTAAGATTTATTTTGTACTAACGAAGATGATAAAAATGTTGTAAAGTAACAAAGGCTGATTAAATTTTACGCAATAGAGTCAAAATTTAGCAAATTTTGTAGGGAGTAAGAAGAAAAATTTGCTATACACAGATAAAAATATATATTTCAAAAAGTGTGCCATTTTTTAAACTTAACATCATCCTTTTTGCCATCTGTAACTTTAATAAATATAAACAATATCTAATTATTACTATACCTATATTATTATAAAATGTTTATTATTTTTGTACTTCTAGGTCTAGGTAATTAAGAAGTACTTAAATGTAGGATTATTATTATTGTTAATAGGTAGTTGCCAGTGATAATGAATTCGTTAAAAAAATACTAGGCAATTAAAAACTGTAAAAAAATCTAACATGTGATCAATTTTATTCCGTCCATAATTTTTAGTTTGGATGAAATTTTAATTTCTGAAAATAAATTAGCCTTACTTTTAACAAAATTTAATTTTAATAGATTTATTTTTTTTGTGTAAATTTACATCCAAATTTTTTTTTCTTAATAGCTACTGCACACGTAAAAAGTTGTTTTATTTTAATTATTAATAATAAATCCTTACGTTGTAAATAGATAGTTTTAGAATGACAAAAATGTTTTTACTTATATTTAACAAAATAAAAATTTCATAATTTAATTCAGAGTATCTTTACTAAGTGCATTAGGGAGGATGAAGCGATCTATAGTCGACTAAAGCCTAATAAGCATTTTTGACATTATGGAAAATATTTTTTAATTTTTATCTCTATTTTAAATGGGTCCAATGTAGTTAAGTACGTTAAAAATAGAGACCTGTATGTGACAGATATCAGTGAAATCAAGAGTCGCGCAAAGTAGCCATGTAATAGAGATGGATATATCGGAAATACTCTACTGTCCGTGTGTACAAAGAGAAACGTTTTCTTTGTCTTACACTGAACGTAGAAAAAGAAAAAAATAAAAAATATTGTTAAAGTAACACTCGTGGCATATCGGACAAAGCGTTTTTGTTTCTCACTTCATTACGTAGTAGGTGTCTGGATTCTCCATTAGCCATTGGATATTGTTTTTTTACATCCACCATATAGTGTTTTTTAACATGTTGTGTAGTTTTTTAAGTAATTCAGTGGCGCTCCCAGCCATTTGAAAAAGGGGGGGGCGGTTCCGATACGAAAAAAAAACTATAATAAAAGCATAGCTTTTATGAGGAACATATCAATATATGCAAACAAAACTTGGTAACTACAAGCGCGTATTTGGCCTCAAATCTAGGGGGGGGGGTACTCATTTTTAAGTTGTTTATTTCATACATTTTTTATTTACAAATACAAATGACATAGTAATATCAAAGGGGTTATTGCGCCGCAATTTATGCAATTATTCCTCTACCTTCCTGAAATCAGCGCTAAAGTAACTACGTATAATTTTTTCAGTCATAAAAAACATAGATAACAAACAAACCACAAACAAAACCTAACAACAAAATACTTTTTTTGAGATCTAAAAAGCTTTTTAAGTTGAAACATTATTTTTCATATTGCATATCTCAAATATAAGGTGCCTATCTCAAAAAAAAGTTCGTTTCCAGTTTTTTTGGATAACCGGACTCCCTCAATGTCAATTTCAATATGTTTGTTGATATGCAGCAACGATAAGCCCGCCAGACGAATTTCCGTCATAGTGTTTTATTTTCAATTTTCTGAGGCAGGAGAAACTTCTTTCTAACGAAGCATTACTTACTAACAAACAAGAATGCTTTTATCAACGGAAAAATATCGCCACACTTGTTCATTGCCTCCAAAACGTTATCATATATTATGTTTTGATTTAAGCTTTTTCCTACCTCTAACCAATATTGTTTCCAAATACTGATACTGACTTCTCGTAATAAAAGTTCAAGAATTTGTGTTTTGTATTAATCAAATAGTTTTGTCTGATTTTGTCTTCACATTGTACAAAACTTGGTATGAATATGTTCCGGTCAAAAATACTTAGTCTCGTTATTGAATCTTGATTTTACGTCCGAAATAATTTTGTCTAAAACTTGTTTATAAATTAATACTCTATAATACTGTTTTGTATTTCTAATATCGTGGTTTTCGACTGTTTCGAACTGTCCCAAAATACTGTGGATGGTTTCTAGAATGTCTTTAAAGGAACGTTCTGCAACTTCCCATTTTTTCTCCAAAGACTTCAGGGTTGCCACCCGCATCTTTGTTGTCTACTTTTTTCTGAAGCCAAGGGGGAGGGGCGATCGCTAACAACAAAACAACCCCCCTACATTAATAAAAGTATGTCATTAAATTATTATACTTCAAGGAATCATTTTCATACTTTTAGTGCTACTTAGAAAAATGTTCCCTAATTGAAACATTGTTGAAGAAGCTTTTGAAAACGACGTAATGGTCTTTTTTTATATATTTTTGTATTACTTGCATGCCACTTAATACGCCCTAAATAAGACACCCTGTATAATAACTGACAGATTTGAAGAATTCTTTTATAGGACCAAATATAAACTTGCAGGTACATACCTAATTTACATTTAATTATGCAAATGGACATTAAAAAAATGTATAATATATCTTAGCTGAATTGCTTTATAATTTTGATTTAAACTTAAACTCGTGCAAAGTCTAAATTTTAGTTACCTTATATATATATATAGAATATTTTTTTTCATTCCTCTAGTCACACCAATGAAATTGAAGTTAATTTATCATGACCTAAAACTTCATCGACAGTGACTTTGAAAACCTTGTCGCGACTCTTTATTGCACTGATATCTGTCACGTCAGGGACTCTAGTTAAAAGTAACAGAAGGTACAAATTAAACGTACAGGAAAAAGAAAAATATATATACTTATTAGACTGTTTAATTGACTATATCGGAATGACAATGCAAAATTTTAAATTGATAATCTTATAGTGAAAAACAAACAGACAAACAAAGAAAAATGATAAAAATTGGATTTTTGGTATGTATGACTTGGTTACACTCCAGCATCAACAATTTTTTAAAATATTCAATGTCCAGAATTGGTGATTCTAAAGATTTATTATATATGTATTAATAATATTTTCTTACTAAAATATTAAACCTTCCTGATGTCGATAATGTTTCAAAAATATCTTTATTTAAATGGTTTTAAGTTAATATACAGGGTGTAAACGATATAATAGTCATTATTTAAATGGGTGATAGGGGGGACCATAACAAGCAAAAAAGTTCATATAATATGGGCGTCAAACTTCGTGGTTTCGGAGATTTACTACTTTTAAGTTATAACAGTTTGGCAACAATGCGCTTTGGTTGGAGAAAATTTTTAATTTAGTTTAATTTCACATCTAACTGCAAAAAACTCGCGAAAATAATTGGAGTCAGGTACACTCGCGCGACTGACAACCTTCACAACGAACAGCGGAAGATGCACTATGCACTGTGCTGTGTGCTGTAGAGAGGAGAGAGGGTCGGAGATCAGAGATTCACGTTTGCAGCGAATTGCGCTGTTGCCAAGTGTTTTTTAAATCTTTAACTCAAAGGAAATCATTATTATTTTTTTTTATTAATTTTGTAAATTTAGAGGATTTAGAAGAAATATTTGTTTTTATTTATTTTGAAATGGTCCTATTGTAAAATGGTTTAAGTTAGACATGTGTGAAGAATCGAAAAGATATAATCAAATTATTTAATTTAAAACAAAAGGTTATTAATTTTTCTTAAAAAAAAAATATTTGAAAAGTACAGAAACAAAAACAGAAACAAAAAATTTAAAAAAGGATTTCTTTTAATATCCCAAAGTTATAAACAAATTTAAAAATAATTTTATTTTTATTAATTGGCAAAGTATTTTCTTTCCACAAAAAGTGATAACACGAGAAAGTGAGTTCATTTTGTTTAAATAATTTTATTTTAAAAGAAGAAGAAAAAAATATATTTTTTAAATAAAACTAACTTTTAAAATCTTTTTTTTCTTTTTTTTTTCAGCAGCCAATCAGAAATATTATCATTCTTTTTCGTCATTATTTTTACTTAAATGATGTTCATTAAAAATATAAAAGTTGTAAAATAAAAGATTTAAAATATTCAAAATAATTTTTTATAGGTTTTAATTCCATTCCAAGTCACCTATTTTCTAGGTGTCTACCTACCGCGCACTTCCCGATGATTCTTGTTCAAAAAATCCTAACAGACTAAACTTTGATTCTCCAGAGCTTAGGAAAATTTTACTATATTTGCTCAAAAAACAAAGTTTTGATTGTTTTCCACAAACCAAAATTACACTTTTTTGCACTCGACGCGCGTTTCGCTAACAACGTTAACATCATCAGGAGACGATAAACAATAAACTAAATTAACTTACGCTCTATCTTATATACTATCTTTTAGTGGGCGGAGATAAGACTAATAATTTGTGATTGATCACGTTTTATAATTCTATCTCCCCTCAACTAAAGAATAAAGGGTACTAAACGGGATGGGTTCTCTATCTTCATTTAAACTATTTCTGGATTTAATGGTTTCCATACTTTCATATGCATTCAAAAGTCTTTTGTTTGATACCCTTTTTAGAAGTTTTAGGTTATCTAATGTGAATCTATGATTGTTTTCAAAAGCATGCTCGGCCACACTTAACTTTTCTGTTCTTCCGTATTTTAAGTGTGCTAAGGGTTCTTTGAATCGTGTTTGAATAAAGCGTCTCGTTTGGCCAACATATTTTTTGTCACAATCCATGCAACTAATTTCGTAAATTCCACTTTTTTCTAGAACTGTATTTTTGTCCTTGAGATTTCCTAGTAAACTTCTTATTGTGTTTCCGGATTGATATACTAATTTAATACCGGTGTTATTAAATACTTTTTGTAATCCTTTCGTATAATTAGGATTATAAGGAATTGATACAAATTTTAAGTCGGAGGTATCTTTTTGTCCGAAAAATGTGAAATTCCGAAAGGTCTTTTGAAAAGAATGCCTATTTATCAGCTTATTTATAAAGCCTTCGTCGTAACCGTTTTCGCCAGCTATATTCCTAATCCTATTCTTTTCTGCTTCAAATCTTTCTTTGTTTAAAGGGAAATTTACTAATCTATATGTTAAAAAGTGCAAACTTGCAAGCTTATGTTGTAAGCAATGAAAAGAGTCATTTGGAATATACCTGTTGGAGGCCGTTCCTTTTCTGTATAGGTCAAAGTCCAATTTATTTTTATTTCTTATAACTAAAGTGTCTAGAAATGGCAGTGTACCGTTGTTCTCTGTTTCATAAGTAAATTTAATTGTGGGAAATTTGTTATTTATTTTTTTCCATAAAATTTTCAACACTAGTTACTCTGAAGAAATACTCAAATTCTTTACTTATATCTGATTCAAATTTGCTCATAAAGGGGTTTGCGATAAAAGGTGATATATGTGAGCAGGCTTTTGATTCACATTAGATAATCTAAAACTTCTAAAAAGTGTACCAAACAAAAGACTTTTGAATGCATATAAAAGTATGGAAATCATTAGATCCAGAAATAGTTTAAATAAAGATAGAGGACGCATCCCGTTTAGTACACTTTAATCTTTAGTTGAGGGGAGATAGGATTATAAAGCGTGATCAATCACAAATTATTAGTCTTATCTCCGCCCACTAAATGATGATGCTAACGTCGTTAGCGAAATGCGCGTCGAGTGCAAAAAAGTGTAGTAAAACTTTGTTTTAGTGCAACCAAAGGTTCCAAATTCCCAACATAGTATATTTGTTTACCTAATTAAAAAAAGTCACGTATTTTTATAGGCATAACATCCTCATTTTGTCGCCGCGCTAAAAGATCATAGGAAAACGAATTTTTTTAATAAAAAAATTTTGCTTTCGGCTTTGATCCAATTTGTAGAAGGTACGTAATTTCTAAGAAATCCAATCATCATTTGTCATTTTTCTGTCGCACTGAGAAAAATTTTAATTAAAAAAAAATACACACACCTTAATTAATTTGGCAAAAGTCACGTCCCACCTTGCTATAAAAGCCAAGATTCGGAAAGGCAGTAAACAGTAGAAATCGAAATGAGTTCCAAGACTTATCTTAAAAAAGGGCAAGACAGTTCGAAAGAAAATAGCTAGAATGTAAAAAGTGAAGTTATTTTTGTGAAAGTATGTCAGAATGTTAAAATTTTGGAAACCCGATATAAAAATTTTCTGGAAGTTAAGACTCAAACGAATAATTTAAAATAGTGTAGTGTAGTGATTAGGTAGGATCGAGGACAGGATGTAAGCCGGATAATTCCTGGACTAACGTATCGTCCAGATTTTGTGCCATGGTAAATTTTCATACAAAAATACTTATTTTAGTGTAGGACTTGATGTTTAAACGAATGTTGTATTACAATGGATTTGAATTTTGAACAATTGCAATAAAACACCTAATACATTTTTGAAAATTGAGTTGTCTGTTTGTACATTCCTAAATTAAAGATTACTATGCACACTAAAACGCTCATGTCCAAAACAGTGTAAAAAAATTGTGGCGTCTCTTAAGGAGTTAAAAGTTATCTGCTCGAACTTTAAAAATAACTCTTAAGGGCCGTAGTTCACACATGAATATTTACAAAATTCTTATAGATATAAGCACCTAAACTTTTTAACTTTAAAGTCATTAAAACAAGAATCTGTTGAGTTGCCCCATAAGTCATATGAACTTTCTGACTTAATTGTTTAGACCCCCCTTTCATCAGTTAAAGGATGGCTATGGTCTTGTTTACACCCTGTATTGTTATTTAAGTTTTAATCAAATAATATTTCTTTTTTAAACAAGTTTTGTTTAATTTTTATTCAAGAGATGCATTGCATTAATTTAAACAAATAAAAATAAGTGGTTTTGCAGCGAGAACGGACACTATAATATACATACAGACCGCTTCAAGCTACTGCGAACATAGGGGGAATCAAGTCCAATTTACTCTCCGTGCCGTACGACCGAGGTGGATTCGAAGCACGCTACAGTGTTATCTTTTGGAAATTCATTTTGTTTTTATTATTTTGTTTTATTTCTGCCTTGCTCGAGAAACAGATGGGTAAGTTCTTAATTAAAATAATACATTTTTAAAACTAAAAATGGATGTCTACGAAGTTGCCGAAAAAGTGCAGATGGTCAAATGGTCAAATCGTCATAACCCAACACACGTTAGATATTGGTCGAGGGAAAATTTGCATTTATATTTTGACGTAAGAACACAGTATCCCCAAAAACTAAATGTTTGGGGGGGGGGGTATTGTAGGGGAACACGTAATTGGGCCATTTTTTATTAATGGCAATTGCAATTTGAATGGTCCTAGATACTTGGATCTACTGCAGCAGCACATTATTCCAACTGCTAGGCAGTTGTTAGGTGTAAGATTTGGTGAAACATGGTTTCAACAAGATGGTTGTTCCGCTCACAATGTTGGCCTTGTTAGGGAATATCTTGATAATGTATTTCCTAATCGGGTTATAAGTACACGGGGAACTATTTTATGGCCAGCTCGATCTCCCGATCTTGCTCCTAATGACTTCTATCTGTTTTTGAAGAAGCTTTTCAAATTACCACCCCTAACATGCTTGGAAACGTTAGAAGGGGTTTTTATAGTAGGCTCGGATATTGTCTAGCCGAGCAAGGAGGACTTTTCGAACATTTGCTTTAATTTTTTTTTGACTGGGAGAACCTTTTTGGTTTTTAGAATGTATTATTTTATTTTGAGAACTTGCTTTTATTTTGTTTCTCCTTATTATTTTCATTGTAACACGTCGTCACTGATAAATTTGAGCAGTTGACAATAAAACGCTCTTATTTATCAGTGACAAAAAATAAGAAAATTACGTTATAAAAATTTGCGTATTTATTGACCAAATTCCCGTTTCATTGACTACGCTCCACACAGCACCGTGGTTAGAGGCGTAATAAATACCAAAGGAAAGTCATGCAAGTGGTGATGGCAAGCCTGAGTATTGGTTGCTTCACTGATAGGCGTGCGGTGTCTCTGCATGTACGTACACTGGCAAATTAGACTTCTTCCGCCCTATGTTCGCAGTAGCTTGAAGCGGTCTGTATACATTCCCGCAATGTCCTTGGTGGAGTTAAATAAGCATTATTTTCCAATAATGACGGCCCATTGGAATTTCTTTTCACAGACTTAATCAAAGTATCTAGGACCTGCTTTTATTATTAGGGACCAATTATTATCATTTTATTTACTCAAGAATTTATGACAAATTCTATTCAAATAAGAAAGTAGTTTAATTTATGTTAAATAGGTATGTAAGACCAAAATTTAATGACGTAAAGTTTAATCAAACATTATATTTATTTGTTTACGATATTATTTTTTTTAAATCATGCTTTTTACATGTAAACTAATAAAGCTTAACTCTAATACGGATGCAGATCACTGATGACTTTAAATAATGCTTTATGTCTCTATTGCATATGCAACCCACGGTTCCTCTAAATAATATCTTAATTTTTAAGCAAAAATTTTAAATCACACATTTAATTTTAATTTTTCAAAAATTTTATGGGGAAGTTTTAATATTTTTAGAATTTTGGCCTGACGCAATTGGTAAAAAATAGACATTGGATAGCAAAAAATAAATGCCAATTTTGAAGGACCTGTATTATTTGCCCCTTTATATTTCCTAATGTTATTTAGGAAGGACAAGAATACCATCTAATGACTGACTCTATGACTAATCTTTGACAAAACTTGTAAGCAAGCACAAATGCGTCACCATTGACTAATGCGTTCGATAGAGTTGCAGTCATGTAACTTTTTATTCAACAGGTTTTGAACTTAGTGTTGAATGAACATTCCACAAAATCCGCCATAAAAACTAATATTCGAATTTTTAGACAACTTTAAAATTGAGATACCAGAAACTATAAAAAAAACAGTGAACCAGGACGTTGGTAAAATATTTTTGTTAAGGTCGCTAAAAACTGAACGCATGTTCACAATAATTCGTACAATTTTTACTGTTACAGCAAAATGTAATTTTATTTTTAGTATTGAAAATACTACTACCCTAATAGCACAAGTACGTTTTTAAAACGTCCCTGGAACGTCCCACCGGGGCTTTGTGGGCATCCCGGGAATGTACGGTGCCGTCACGGGACCTCCCGGGGACGTTTTTTTTTTTTGGTAAAAGTATACTGTTTTGAAAGAAACATTTTTGGGACGTCCCCGGAACATTGCAAGGAGGTACTGTTATTAATATCCCTGGGATAGCTCCAGAACGTCCCGGGAACCTTTGCTAATATTGCGTAATATGTTTCTTTAAGGAGAAACTAGACGACGATCCTACCCTTGTTTGCACGAAGTGACATTGACAGTGGAAATCGACGAAAAGCCGTTTTTTTTTGCTGCAGTCTGTATTCGATTCGCATTTCTCGATACCTAAAGTGTCTTAAAAACATTTTCTGGTCACGTCCCCGGAACGGGATTTAAAAAGTACGTCCCAGGGACGATGTGTGCTATTAGGGTGGGATCGCTTTTATAAAAATTTACATTGGGTGTCGGTGTCGGGACCAACACAAAAATGCTTCTAGCGCGCGACAGAGATATGAATGGGCCGCCAAAGAAAATATTATTAATACGTATAATAAATCTTTTGAATGACCATTTCTGATGACCATTTGTTGATGTTGAAGTGTAACCAAATGATACGGATACAAAAAATCGAATTTTTTTTTGTTTGTCTGTCTGTTTCTTTCAGCATTATGTAAAAACTACTGAAATGGAAGTTTAATTAAAACATTTTGGGATCCCTGGGCAGGCTTTATTTTATCAAAATCGGTTTACGCAAAAAATTGGTAAAAGCCGCAAGCGCGGCTTCAAGCGATGGGTATATAGCTAATAATAAAAATAATAATAATAATGTATCTTGCAGTAAAGGCCGATACCTGCCTATATAGTACCGATTCAAATCGTGCTAATAAAAAAAATAATAATAATAATAATGTTACAATATTACTCCGCGGGATTATAAAGCATGGCACCTGTAAAAAAAAAGAACTTAAAAGACATAACAGCATACTACAAATATACACTATATGGAAGACACAAAAACAAAAATCTATTGGGATAAGGTTATAAAAATAATATCTAATAACAACCTGGCATTGTTGCCAGATTGTTTACCTTATGTCTGATTGCAACTGTGGTAAACATAATGTCTCTATTTAAGTTATACCTTTATGCTTCGGACCGATGAATCCAACCCACTTAGCACAATAACGTTAGAAACTTATCAAATTCACGTGAGTTTAAAACATGTGATTCTGCGAATTGCATAAATATCACGTTGCTAGCAACGTGAATTCCGAATTGAAAATGACGCTTAATAGGTCGCGTACTAACGTTATAAAAATTAACGTGAGTAAAATTAACATCAGAAACACATACGATCACACATTATTACAGCATTTTTTCGATGTACTATAAAATGATATAAAATATCAGTTTTTATGTTATTTACATATCAAAAAAATATTCCGTGTCACGTAAAAAAAATGCTTTTTCTTAGTAAGAAAACCTGTAATGCTTAAATTTTATTTAAAAAAAAAATCAAAACGCTTTGAACAGTTAAAAAGTTTTAACAACAATAATTTCAAATTTTGAAAGTGTGATTAGGTCAAAATACTATCTTCTAGCGTGTGGCAAAGCGAACTTTTCTACACCCATTTGCGAGGGAAAACTAGTATTTTCTACACCCAAATGGGACAAAAAAGTACATTTTAGTAGATTGTTCGTATTTTGACCTGACTAAACTTTTGAAATTATTATTGTTATAAATTATGTTTTTGAAGCGTTTTGACTTTGCAGTTTGTCTTGACAAACGAGAAAAAAAATTGAAGCATTTCAGGTTTTCTTAATAAAAAATAAGGGCTTTTTCCTTTTGATTTTGATTTTTTTTAAATTCTATTTAACACATACAGAATTAAGCTTTCCATTCAAAAATTTTGTTCATGTCAAACAGAGCACAGCAGTATATTAAGACTTGCAGGCACCATATCGCATCCTATCCATTACAAACATATCTTCATGTTTATCTCTATTATTTTGGGTGGTCGGTATGTCTCTATCTGCAGCATCCTTAATCAGTTTTCTATGACAGTAGGAAGCTTTGTATTCATGGTGGTACTTAAAGAAAGGGAATTTCTTCTTACTGCAGCTACATCTGGAAACAAAATATTTTTATAGATAGTAGTAGCAGTAGTAGTAGAATAAGTAGCATATCCAAGACGGGGGATGAACCTTGTCCCGCTAAAAAACTGCACCAAGTTTTTTAATCAGTGTTTTATGAGTTTTAAGCTTTATACCACCAATTAGGTGTGCGTCCAGAAATAATAATAATAATAATATTAATATAATAATAATATTAATAATATCAATTTATGATTTTATTGCCACAAATGAAAAAATTGGCACCAAGAGGCAACAGCTCTAACAAACTTTGACGTTATGATAAATTTCGTTGGAAATGTAATTCTTAATCCAAATTCGAAACCCGCATTTTTTACTATTTAATACCTTATACCTTCCCCCAGAACTTCTTTTAAATTTCCTTACAATACTTCAAGGGTAATGTACCTAATTATTCCTAGGGAAAAAAAAGGACTGAATTTCTCTCGAGAAAATGTTTATTTGAGTCGACGTCTCTGTCGAATTTTGTAGTCATAGGCGCTACGCCTTCGATCAATAAACGCTGTAGCGTCCCAAGTAAAAATAACGGGAATTATTTCCCTTTTATCAGCCGTTTAGTAAATTTAAGTTTAATGTGTGGTTGTAGCGTGCCCTGCGCGTACAACAATTAAATGCATGTAAGATACTTTACACAAAAACAATAAATTGACCTTTAAGTTTAATAATAAAAACAGTTTCATGGCGCACGCATTTATGTTTGAATTTCCAGTGAGATAAAGTGAGGCAGTAAAGGACAACAATTTTCACATGTGAATTCTAAATTAAAATTAATTCTCAATGTCATTGGGATAGAAAAGTGATAATTCTACCGATTATACCAAAAAAAATCTCAATTTTTAAATTTATAATTTTGATGATCCTTTCTGGTCTTATGACTGGATATTTTTAGTTAAAATAAGTGTGGTGAGATCAAATAATATTTCGTAATATTAGAACAGTTCAAAAACAAGTGCGGGCGATGAATAATCTAAAACGAAGTAAAAATAAATAAGTTTTTTTAAAGTGCTTCTATTCGTCTACAAAATTTTAAAAATGGGTAAGTATTATAAAATAATTAAGTCGTACATAAGGTACTATAGGTTAATTTAACTTTTAGCACACAAACAGTATATACAAGTTTTCTTTTTTAAGTAAATAAAATGCTTGTTTATCCAACAAAAATAAAGGTGATCCGCTTTTAACCATAATAATAAGTATAACTGCTAAAAATCGGTTTGTTAAATGAACACAGGGTTCCAATAACACCCCCTTCTCTGCTTAATTTTAAAATACTCCAATTTTTTAAAAAATATTCTTATTTTTGCCATATTCTGTTCTTTCTACCTTTGTCTTAGTGGTTCGTCTCTTAATATAAAAGTTTTACAAACCCACACGGTAAGCTTACTAATTACAAAAAAAAGTATTATTAGTTTTACTAAAGTTACCTTATTGTGCCGGGGTGGATACAACTTCCAAAAGGGGGGGAGGAGGGCGACAAGTAAAACTCTTGTTTATCTTTTTTAAAATTACTTTTTAAATTACCTATTATTGGCGCGGGCGAATATTTAATAGTTCATTATACACCAAGGGATGAAAGGGTCACTTTTTATCCCGAGGCAAAAAGTTTGTAGCACTCGGCTTCAATTCCCTGAAAGATAAAAAAACCCTTTAGGGTCGAGGTGCATAAATATACTCATTAAAATAACCAAGGCACCTACTAAAGTGAAATGTCAAAAACTATCTGCAATCCAATTATAGTTTGGTATTTTGTACTTTCTATCCATTCTTTTTACTTTTAATACCTCCTTTTTACTTTTTATCCCTTTTTTTCCATTGATAAATAATATTAGAAATAAACATGCAGGGATAAAAAGTGATACTTTTATCCCTAAAGGTCGAAGTATTACATTATACACCTATAGAGACAAAGTGGTGGTTTTTAACTCAAGGTGAAAAGTGAAATCGCCGAGGGATAAAAAGACACTTGTTTCACGTGGTCACATATATTATTTTGAGATTTGTTTTGCTTTTCCTTAAAAAACATTGTTGATTTTTACGTCTCATACGCATTGTGGAATGGCACTCACGTAAAACAAGATGCATGACATTTTTTAATTTTTAGTTCCTAGGGTCTAAAGGTGTTATTTTTACTAGGGATAAAATGTACCATTTTCGCTCCTTATTTGAAGTCACCAAAGCGCAAAAAAAAATATTATAGCCCTCTCCTTTTGTAAGCAAAAAGAGAACTTTATATTAGTGAAAAGATTTTTAAAATAAGGCATTACTTAACACTCACTTTTCCGATCTAAATTACGATGGTGAAACTCACTCCTCGAAAAAGGTGTGTCCTACGAAATTTTCATTATAGCCAAAAAGGTGTAGCAAATCGTACTATAAATACTCGAAAACCTCTCTGTTTCGTTTTCCTTGGTAATACTCATATGACTATGAGATGCTATAGGCTCGAATTTATAGCCGATCCTTAAGGCCTTCCTTTGATGAGGATTCCTTGAGGGCACCTCATTGAGTCCGTTTTATAAAGTCTTCCTCGAGGTCGGGCAATTTGTAGCAACGTTCCATTTTCGCTGTTTTTTTTGTTGGCTGATGTTAGATTTGAGCCAAAACAGGATTTTGTGATTCTTTTATAATCTTTTTTTAATTCATCATATACAATTGGGTGTATATTATCTTGAAATATATTTTCAGAACACTTGCAATATCGTTTTTTGAACGTTTTTTTCAGAAAACCTCTCAAAAGAGCTGTCAAAATCACCGAGGTAATTTTTTCAACTCGCTGATATGGTGAGAGGGGTTTCTACTTCTACCATATCCTGAGTAGTGGTCCAAGAAATCTTGAAGTTTGTCCATTATTCAGCAAAAGCGAAGCCAAAAAAAAATTACTCTTCAAAAATCGCACCAACAACAACACATAAAATCCAAACCTAACCTGAAAAATACTACCCAAGGCCTCCTTAAGGTAGCTCCCGAGCTACCTTTCCGACCTTAAGGAATCCTCAAAGACCACTCAGCCTTAAGGAGGCCTTGAGGATCGACTATAAATAGGCCATAAAGGCCCAGCCCGTGTATTTCTCTATGATAAAAAACGTAGCGGACACTTCCTGCGAAATATTAAGTTGGATTAATGACGAGCTGAACGAGAAATGAGGTGATTCGACGTTACAAACTCGCGCAGGCTCAGATCGAGCCGTCTTGTCCCATTGGTTACGTCATGGCAATATAAGGCAAATTTTTCATAGTAAACTACTTATACCATGGTTATGGTTATCCAAACCACTCGTCTTTTCGCGTGTGTGGTTTGTAAACCACAATCAATTGTATTCGAAATGGCGCATCATGTGTGACGTCATACTTAACTAAACCATAAACCATGTCATTTTTACGAGTGGGTTTTCTTACCATGACGTCAGACCAAACTAACCTGGCAAACTACCTCTTGCAGTTGGTTTGTGATTGCAGTTTGTTTTATTATAAGTTTTTGCAGTTTAAAAATACATTTTTTTGTGCATTTTCATTGTATTTATAAATTATTCTTTGAAGTGAGCCACGGACCATCGAAATTTTTAAAAATCCAACAAAAAAAAGTTGTATATATCTAAAGGCGCATTTACACAGAAAAACTTTCCTTTGATGTTGAAATGCCGACAAAACATTTACACGAGCCTCTTGAGCAAAATGTTCAAAGAAATGTTCGAACAAAATCTCGTACAAAAAAACACACGTAAATTTTAAAGAGAGTGTTGAGAAAAATTTGTTTGAAGAATTGGGGGTATAAAAATTTCTTTACAAATTCTAAATATATATTGTTATCGGAATTCATTGAACTTAACTGAAAATAGAAAAACAAAGTTTTGAAATAAGGTATTTTTAATCAAGTGCTTTCCGACGGAAAAACGATTTGATGCCCAAATTCACATTTTACCTCATAAGCAACTTCGATTGACCTGATTTTTATAGGGGATATGCCAGTATACTTGTAACTTTTTTAGGGTTGTAAAAAAACGAGAATAAAAAAATATTAATTGGCACTTATTTATTGCTGTTGCCTGTAATGATAAAAATTAACGTTTAAAAGAATATCTCTTTATTTTACTTCCTAGTTTAAAACACAATACAATAATAATTAAGTGAAATTAAAAAACCTATTTCCTTTTTATTAAATCTCAAATATATGAACAAAAGCGCGTTCCGTCTAAATAATACCCGTTTATTACCAACTTTTACAACCCTACGATCCCAGACCCTTGTCTAAAAAAATATAATTTAGCAGTAATAGACTAGATTTCTGAATCGGAATGTTGCTCCTTTGCATATTGTTTGTTCAGTGTCAGTAATCGACCTTGATTATTACATTAAATTGACAGTAAATATCTATCTTCAGCATTTTCATGAACCTTTTGCTTTTTTAAGCAACCGTTGGAGCCTTAACCTAACTAGGTAAATCTGGTGTGAGGATGAAAAAAAAAACAATCAAAGCTAAGGGTAAAGTAAAGTTACAAAAATATGTTTAAAAAAAAATCCCCTCCCCACCACTTTTCATAGTCGTGAGGCGCGGATTACCGCTTAAAAGTGCAACTTTTGAGTTTTTTGCCGATATTTGAAAAACTCAAAAAAACTCAAAATAATTGCGCCTTAAAGGCGCATTTACACAGACAAACTTTCCTTTGATGTGGAAATGCCGACAAACATTTACACGAGCCTCTTGAGCAAAATGTTCAAAAAAAAGTTCGAGCAAAATCTCGTAAAAAAAGACTCGCGGAAATTTTGAAGAGAATGTTAAGCAAAATTTGTTTGAAGAAATGTTGGTATAGAAATTTCTTACAAATTTAAATTTTATAGTTTTATGGGAATTCATTGAACTTAACTGAAAATAGAAAGACTAAGTTTTAAAACAAGGTATTTTTAATTAAGTGCTTTCCGACAGAAAAACGATTTCATGTCGAAATTCACATTTTACCTCATAAGCAACTTCGATTGACCTGATTTTTATAGGGGATATGCCAGTGTACTTGTAACTTTTTTGGGGTTGTAAGAAAACGAGAATAAAATATAATAATTGGCACTTATTTGTTGCTGTTGCCTGTAAAATGTATTGATAAAAATTTACGTTTAAAAGAATATCTCTTTATTTTACTTCCTAGTTTTAAACACAATACAATAATAATTAAGTCAAATTAAAAAACCTATATACATTTTATTAAATCTCAAATATATGAACAAAAGCACGTTCGGTCTAAATAATACCCGTTTATTACCCACTTTTACAACCCTACGATTCCGACCCTTGTCTAAAAAAATATAATTTAGCAGTAATAGACTAGACTTCTGAATCGGAATTTTGCTCCTTTGCATATTGTTTGTTTTCATAAACCTTTTGCTTTTTTAAGCAACCGTTGGGGCCTTAAACTAACTAGGTAAAGTAAAGTTACAAAAATATGTTTAAAAAAAATCCCCTCCCCACCACTCCTCATAAACGTGAGGCGCGGATTACCGCTTAAAAGTGCAATTTTTGAGTTTTTTGCCGATATTTGAAAAACTCAAAATTTTTTTGGAAAAGAAAAATTTTCCTGGGTTGTTTTTTGAATTTAGGAAAAAACCCTTGGAAATAAAGAAAACTCGCAAGAAAATCCCAAAAGAAAATCCGGGAACAATCCTAAGAAAAAAAATAGTATAAGTAACCCTAATCCATGTGACAAAACTGATAGCCAAGAATAATGTTTCGCTTGTCGTCGGCTTTTTTTCACAAAAATTTAAAATAAAAGTTGCTGTTTCATTTTTTTAAAGAATTGAGATTACTGATCACTGATGTAAAATTTTATTTATTCTCACGTTTAAAAATATGTTTCCAAAACAGATAGCAATAATTTGCTCAAAAATTTACCCGAACAAAATGTTCAAAGAAAGGTCACAAAAATTTTCACGCAAAAAATTTTAGATCTTTTGCACGAGCTTTTGTTTGAGCATGTTCGTCTGTGTAATTGCGCCTTAAGAGTCCTTAATATATCCCAGTTTTATTTTTTTCGCATTTTACCCACCAATTATAAACCCGACGTTACCTTTCGAGGTTGACCCTTATCTGGGATCCAATTAGGTTAACCAGTGAGTTAACCGTGACGTCATTCCTGATGTCATTATCCTAACAAACTACAGAGCGGTTATATTTATATATGATATAAGGATATTATTATTTTCATAAATATTCCTATTTATAACATTCTAAAAACCTTCTGTTTTGGTCAGAGGTTTGATAAATAAAATTTATAAAATTTTATCGTAAGAAGGTTCTTAGCATGTTACAGGAATAAAACAAAAGAATAATAGTATTAGTACTTGAAATACCCCCTCTGCAATCGACTTATATCACATTTATATAATCTAGAAAGAACCTTCCTAGAATATTTCTGTGTTTACTGGGAAACTTGAACTTTTTATAGAGGTTTCTAACGGGTCGCCAATAGAATTGCTCTTTTTCAGTAACATCAAACTTTTACCGAAATATTTTCGTAACAGCGCTTATGGAAGTTGCCTAAGCATTCCATTTATTTCTGTATCTGGGTGATTCTACAGAAAGTGAGTAATTTTTAGTAAGTGATTTCCCCCCTTAATTATTCGCCCAACAAGAATAATTAAAACAATTAATAATATCATATAGATAAAAGAGAATATTTTGTTTTTGGCACAAATGTTTTTTTAATTTTTTTTTTATTTTTTACTATTTTTTGCACTTTCTATGCCTAAATCGTCATTCTTGTCCCCAGCCTGTTCTGAAAACTTTAGCTGACATATAAACTATGTATTAATAAATTTATTTTATTTGCTTTAGGTTATATTAGGTTAAAATTTTGTTGAGTAATAAAAAAAATTAGAAAAAAAATATAGTTACAAATATGATAAAAATCTTTTGGTTCAGAAATTTCATCATTGGGGTGTCACATATTTTTTCGATTAAACGCGGCAAAAGACAGAAAAAGTTGGATCAAACCGAGGTTTTGGTAGGCAGAGAGTACACATCTCTTGTGTAGTGAATTTTTTGACAAGTTTTTACAAGCTGTAACGTGATACTGCGTCATTGGGATGGTAAGTAAAATTTGCTTTAAATATAATAATTTGAATTAGTTTGGTATAATTTATAATATTAAATGAAGGACTAATTATTGCAACCTAATATTTTCGTAAAATGGTCAGAGTATTGATTTACTATTTGCAAAAAATACAAAAAAATCATTCGGCTGTGCGTCATTCGTGTGTCTCTCTTGTGACACGTAAATGACGCAATTGACACTCGAATGATTAGCTCGGTGAGATAAGTTAGCTTTAAACCAGGTAAAAATAGGAAAATAATACCAATCCAATTAAATCCCCCTTTTTTTATTTATGATATTTTTGTTCTTTTTAAAGGTTCCTCATCCAAAGAAAACAAGAGAAGAGATACTAGAAGCCAAGAGATTATAAGAAAAGGAAAGGCGAAAAAGAATAAAAGAAATTCCAGAAAAATATGAAGCTGAGAGGCAAAAGAAACATGAACATTACTTAAAAGCCAAAGAAAATAAAACAAGAAAATGCATTGCAAAAAACTACAGGGAAAGAAAAAAGGAAAATCAAGAAAATTATGATCCAGCGCGGGTGGTAGAAAATAATCAAGAAAATAGGAGACCACGACAAAGAACCCAAAAAGATGTAGGACGTGCAATTGCTAACAGAAATAGACTGAGACGCTTTAGAAACAAGCACAGAGTAAAAACCATTATAAAAAAACTTAAAGAGAACCGCTGCCTATTACAAGAAGAAGTGTCAAAGACTCTCTGAAGCCACTCAAGCTAATACAATTCAGAATACCAATGGTAATATACAATATACCGAGGTAACTCCTCAAACTAAAGTTAATATTATGTTAACTGATATTGATAAACAGATTGATGCCACAAAGGTTCAACAGGTTAAAAAAATTTTAATATTTGGAGAAGTTATCAAACAACAATTGTCTGAATCGTACAAAGATATCAAAACTTTTAAAGGAAAGCAGAGAAATTTTAAGTGGCAAAATTATAAAAAAATACAAGTTTGGAACAAAACTGTTAAATCTTATGAAATACCGAAAAACTCCAACTTATTTGACGAATAAAATAACAAGATATGATCGAAATGTTAGTTTAAGAAAATTGACCATGAGGATGAAAATCCAAACTTTCTTGGAACTCGAAAACAATAGCCGAATGTGTCCTGGAAAAAAAGAGTTTGTGACGAAAAATGGGGTGACCAAGCAAAAACAATTTTTTTGCAATACATTAAAGAACTTGCACAGAGATTTTCTTCAGGCTCACAGCAATGTTGATAAAATCAGCTATAGCTTTTTTTGCCATGTAAAACCATTTTGGATTAAAGCAATGACAGTAGCTGATAGAGATACCACAAAATGTGTTACATATGCCAACATGGAACTGATAGTCACCGGACTTTATTTGAGTGGCATTATTTTTGCTAAAACTCCTGAAGATATTCTTAAAGACATATGTTGTAGCAAGAAAAATGAACATTGTTATTGTTATTAAGTGATGAATGCAAGAAAAACTAAACCTTACTTTAAGAATTATGATGAAAATGAAAATGTGACATATTTCCAATGGGTCACTTTGACACAAAATTATGTGGACAAAAAACCCTTCAAACAAAACAAACGAACAAAATGGCAAAGCAGCTTCAGGATGCAAAAGCCAAAGATTTAGTTCCTTTGTTTCTTAAAAAGTTGTTCATGAAACACGAAGCCAGAATTTTGCATCAGTACAATGCCATTACCAGCCTTAAAGATAATCTAAAAATCAATGAAATTTTGGTTCATTGCGACTATAGCAAAAACTATTCACTTAAATATGCGGACGAGATTTAATATTACCATTTTGGGGGTAGCAGGCAACAGATCACACTGCATACTGTTGTAGTTCATTTTAAAAACTCAAATGGCGAAACAGTTTCAAAAAGTTTTTGTACCCTTTCAGAATCATTGGCCCTTCAGCTGTTTGGGCTCACCTTAGTCTAATTTTACACCTTTATATAAAACAGGGCATTGATACGGTCCATTCTTTAAGTGATAGCCCTAGTAACCAATACAGAAATAAGCAGATGTTTTCATTTGTAGCAAATAATCTAAGGAAATGCTTCCCTGGTATTAAAAATGCCACCTGGAGCTACTCTGAATCAGGTCATGGTAAGGGAGCTCCGGACGGTATAGGCGGAACTTGTAAAAGATCAGCTGATCGGGCTGTAGCTCAAGAAACTGATATACCATATTTTGATACACATTTGAAAGTTTTGAAGGAAAATTGCCCCGGTATAACGTTTTTTAAAATTAATTTTGACGAAATAGAACACTACCGAAATGTTATACAAGGAAAACCTCTTTTAAGTTTTAAAGGCACAATGAAGTTGCATCAAGTGGTACTTGCCAAAAACCATCAACTATGTCTAAGATTTTTATCATGCTTTTCTTGCAAAACATTCTGCATTGACTATGAAATAAGGGAACTTAATTATCCTAACCGTCTGGAGTCTCCAACAGAAAATTCCTCTTCTGAAGAAGATTCAGACGTCCCCTTATCAGAGTTGGTAACTAAAAAGAAATTAAAAGTGTCAGATATTTACAGCAGTAACGAAGATGAATTGGGTCGTTCTCATGACAACATGAAGTTGCCTAATACATATTCCATTAAGACAGGAAAATTTGTTTTAGTGTCAGTACAAAGCACCCAAAAACATAATTTATAATATAGATACATAGCGGTTTGTCAAAGTGACTTTGACGATGATGAAATAAAAGTATCTTTTTTAAAATTATGCAATAACACTGATAATCTATTTAAGTTAAACGAAGACGATTTGAGTTACATAAAAGATGAGCAAATAATTCGAATTCTACCAGATCCAGCATTGACACTTAAAGGAAACCGAATCTTTTACAAGTTTCCCGATAAAGTTGATGTATTTTAATCTGCATAAGTTTATTTGAATCTACTTAGTATTTATGTATTAGAATATTTTATGTCATTTATTCAAAGTTTACTTTGTTCGCGTTTCTTACTTCTATTTTAATAAAAAACTCAAAAAATTATCTCGTGTGTTACTTTTCATCATTTGCATGTCAAGTTAGTAATTTTGGTGTTAAAATTAAAAATTCTTTGAATTTTTTGTTTTTTTCAACAAAAAGTTTTGCATTTTACATAAATTAAAAATTTTATAGATCAGATTTATTTTTTGGCTTCTTACTTCTTCACATAATTTTATATATTTTCTGAAAATGTCTATTATCAGGTATTATAGTCATTAGCATGTCGATGAAGCGTCATTAGCATGTTTTTGTTCTTTAAAAAAATTAAATATAATACCGACTAAACTCGTTTTAGATTGTTATTAATCAAAGATAGTTTACACTTACTAAACGCCACCCCATGGATGAGTTTTTAATTACTAATTTGGTTAGTTTTTCATTACAAAGATTATGCCTTCAAATTACTCACTCTCTGTAGAATCATCCATCTATATTCAAAGATGAAACACAAATGTTTTGATACCTATTTTATACAAAATACAATACAAAAAAAAGAAAACTAAAAATAGAGTGCAATATGAGTTATTAATTTTTCTCTCTAGTTCTCTCTCTATTATCTCGTTTGGCTTAGTAACGCTGTGCGGCACAAAACCTGCTTAACTAAAAAGCAAGTTAACTCTTTTTTGATTTAGTATCCTTTAGCTCACTATAGCGGTCATGTTGACACCCCACTGACAGAAAATCCATGTTTTACCTGTCAACTTGGTTATAAAAATGGTGGCAATCTTTGGCTAAAGGGCACTGAAGAGATAAGAGTTAACTGGTTTTTTAGTTGAGGACGGTATTGTGCGGCACATGCGACTCGCCAGCGTCGTCGACTAAGTCCCAAAACCACGAAGGCAGCCGACCATTGTTGTTTGACAGAAATAATTCTGTATTTGTCATGCATTTCTTTACTTTTCTCAAAAATCCTGGAGTTTTTTATTTTTTCTGAGGGAAAAAATATAAATGTGTGCCACTGAGAAAGAAACATAGTCTCATCGATTTATCTTCAGCTTTCCAAAACAAAAAAAGCTACCAATCTCTGGATCTTCTCCACTCTATACCTCCTCTTTCATTGGCTGACGTTCTCCGTACACGCAGAAGCATCTTTTAACTTATTTTTTCCTAATTTTGAACTGAAAAATACACGCAGCACAAATGAAAACACCATATAACTATGAGATACTATAAAGGCCCTTGCCTTTTCCGAAAAAAAGCCGTACCGATAATAACTCTCCCAATCAAGTTAAAGTTTATTTAGAATAGCATGCAGCAGCTTACGCTAGCTGACAAGCGTCAATTTTTTTGTTTGTTAATTTATAGTGAATTTTTAGGTGAACAGTGCAAATTTTTGGGAGGACGTACTCTAATTTTAAAAATGCCTGAAGTCAGAAAGCAAAAGATACCTACATAATTAGAGCTATTTTAGTGCTCCATGGTTTCATATATTTTTTTTAAACATATAATACGAAAATTATACTACAAATATGATATTCTGATATAGAGAAATTTTCCCGAGAGTTTTTTTTGGTAAAAGTGATGTAACCAATGATTCATGTGATTTTTGGTATTAAACCTCTTTTGGTTTGCCCGTTATAATTTGAGCTGCTAGCTACCATAGAAGCTAGCAGCGCAGGCTCTATATTTAAAAAAAGCGAGCTCTAAATTTTTTAAGGCGTTAGGAAATTAGTGCCTTAATGTATTTAGTTCTTATAGTTTTAATTTAATAAATTGGATATCAACAATTGAGATAGACTTGAAATCTAATGCCTATAGGGGAATTTTCCCGAGGAGTAGTTTTTTTTTGGTAGAAATGATAACTCTAGAGCACTAAATCGGTCGTAGTGATTCATGTGACTCTTGGAGTTAAATTACGTTTCGTTTGCTTACAATCACTTGCACTGCTAGCATCCGCAGAAGCTAGCGGGGCACGCGCTCCTTGTTTAAAAAAACGAGCTCTACATTTTTAGTGTAGAGCTTAGTGTTACTATTATTGATTCACTGTAAAATAAAAACAATTTATTTTTTTTATGAAAGAAAAAAGAAAATGACATCAGAATATAATTTGTACTATAATTTTCGTATTATATATTTCAAAAAAATATAAAACTATGGAGCACTAAATTAGCTCTAATTATGTAGTTTTCTTTTTTTTTCTAAATTCTCTTAATTAGGCTATTATCGCATGCGCTGCTGGCTTCTCACAGAACCTAGCAGCGCATGCACTACCTTTTAGAAAACGCAAAAAAAATCACAAGTTCTACTGCTAGCTTGTTGTACATACATTTTTCGCCCGTACCCTGCCAAAAAAACCACTTCAAACCTCTTAAAAACTGAACAAGTCTTGATGAGATTTTAAGAGATTTTATTGGTTTGAAGAGACTTGACCTGGCAAAAATGTATGCCACATGAAAACTGACCAATTCTTATGATGTTTTATGAGAATAATTTTTGACTATTGAAAACTCACAAGATTTCAATAGATCCTTCACCAGACACATGAGATTTCATGAGGTTTAGCAAGCAAGATTTTTATGAGATTTTACAACATTTCATGAGATATAGGGTAAAGGCGGGTAAAGGGTTTTGAAGATTTGACAAGATTATATAAGTAATAAACTGTAGAATATAGACATGCATGCACAACCATGCAGATTTGATAAGCAAGATGAGAATTTAAAATATTTTAAGATTACTTATAAAAATAAAATAAAAATAATATATTATAAAGATGTATAATTAAAAAAATTTGACTAAAGCAAGAGATTTTTGGAGATTTCGTAAGTTTATATCAAATCACAGATTTTATGAGGTTTAGCAAACAAAAACATGTAAACTTATCACAATCAGTGAAATCTTATCAACTTGTTTCTCTTAAAATCTGCTAATTGCTAAAAACATGTGGATTTTCTTATGTAACCGTGTGAAATCTGATAGAGAGTGGGTCTTTTAAAAACTGCTGAAAATATGTGTATTCTCATAAAAACTTGTGAAACCTTATTAACTTTGATTTATATTTTTGTTAAAATCTGCTCAAAACTTAACAAAACTAGTGGAAGCAGAGCCTTTAAAATACTGGTGATATCTTTATCAACTCTTATCATAAATTCTTTTAAAACCTTTTCAAAGCTTTAAAAAACTGATGATTTTTGACGAGTTTTGAATCTCTTTCCAACATTGAAAGTTCATGAGATTTCACCCGAAAGTAATGTTTCATAAACCGCATGAAATACCGACCAGAACTCGTGAACTTTCACTAGTTTTGACGAGGTATTTTTGGCAGGGTAGCCTTACTCAGGGCTAATCCTGATCTTTCAATTATTTTCCTTGTTTTTTAAAATTATTATTGTCACACATTTTGCAATTCTTGGGCCATTATAGTCTGTATCTCATAGTTACTTGGATGTCACAAAGGCTTACGAACTCTGCTTGGTTTCCTATTTTTCTGGCATACACAACTTGCGATCTCGTCTACTTGTCACCCCTTTTAATAGTTTTAGTTAAGATTCTTTTAAAACTATGCTGTGAAATGCTTTATATAATTTGAAACGAGGATATCCAAACTAATCCATTATTATATAATACAAAAAATGCTTTCAAAATTTAAATTTTTTTAATAAATATCCTCATTTTTTATTTTACTGATGATACTTCAAAAAAGTTGCTTCGCAAGAAACTATAAAAGATCCTTTGGTAGACGTACTTTAAAATTTAGGTAAACTTGAAACAAAAAAAGCAAAAAAATATTTATAAACTTAAGAAAATTCTATTGCAGCAGGAAAAAATGTGCTTTAGTCATTCAAAAAAACCGTCTTTTATGAAATTGGTACTAAATCAGTGAAAGTCTAAGACCATATTCGAGACCGTTTTTTTTTCTTATAGATAATTATTTTAAGAATGTTCTATTGATTTAAAAAATTGATGATATTTAGAAGCCTTTGCTGCACAAAATTTTGCTAATTTTGAAAGTGCCGTTTAACTCAATGGAATGTTTTTTTCGCATCCACTTAACAAACCTTTTTAAACGGTACTTTATTTGCTTTCAGTTTATAGTGTTTGCTTTTTATTGTTCTACAGTAAGACGTCAACAGATAACAAAAGGATATGAATGCAGCAAGGATAAAAATAATACCAAAAAATTCAATAATAAATTATTTTTTAAACCAGCCCGTAGAGATAATCCTCTGGAGTTATAAAATTAATCAAGAATTCTGGCAATTAGATATATAATTCATTCACAAATAAATATTAACTTTTGTACCCTATTTGAGGACCGGATATTATTTTAACACGAATAAAAGTATTGCGAGATATTTTGGAATGCATTACTAATACTTTAAAAAATATAAATATTTTTTTTTACTGTACAGGGTCATTCACCATATTCTCTACCCCCCCCCCCATTATCTCCTTTATATTGAAGCTGCAAAAAAGTTTTATGTTTAGAAGTTGTTTAGAAGACTAATTTTTTTTTAAATTTAGTATGTTGTCAAGTAAAAAGAAAAATACTTTCCCATAATAAACATAACTTTTCAACACATAAAGTATCTATTTAATCGAGAGCAATCCAAGATAAATCCAACATATTATATATTTTTGAAATCGGAAAAAAAGGCCATTTAAAATAAAAAATTTCATGTCAAAATTTTACAGTTGCGATGACATTATGCAACTTAAGCACACATAGACTTTTTTCCAGCTCTAATAATAAGGGAGATAAGGGTAAGGACACTTATCCTAGAGCAAGCTCTAAAGGAAGCGAAGCGTGACATTACTTTGAAAGTTTGAGTTGTCATTTTTGATTTGTTTGCCTCGCTTTTGTCATGGGCGGCTCGTTCTTATTTTAAATATTTTAATAAATGATAAATGCGATATGAAAGAATTTCTCGAAAGCACGACTAATGTATTATCATACAGTCGCGAGTTACTAAAGTAAAAAATATACGCAAAAATTATAAATCTAACAGATTTTACTCTTATTCCGAGTCCTCTGTATTTTGATAAAGAAGTAAAACGACAGGCATTCAGAATTACTAAAGTTATGAATAAATTATCAATACGAAAAGTTGGGTAAACCCTCTGTAAAACCGAACAACAAAATTTTCAGGTAAGTACTATTCACAGGAACTAAAATCTGGAAACGTATATTGATGTCTGCTTCTTTGCTTCAAAAATTATGTTTTTAAATATTTTAAAAACTAAAGCTCTTAGTAATTTGAACTAAACTGCAGAAAAATGTTTATTTCAAAGTTACAATTTTTTCAACTATTTCACACTTTTCTCTTCCTAAATCCCCATCATTCTATCCAACATTTACTTGGTGGGTGGCCAAAAAAACGCTTTGGTACCAAATTGTGGTTAAAATCATAATACATAATGCCTCTTCTCTATCATGTGTGCAGACGGACAGAAAATCCTTTTTTTTTTTTGTAGATGTAGGTGTTTTAGGACCCAAATAGCAACTAAATTTTTGATGAACTACCGTACCATACGTTGGTATGATGACGGTGTGTTAATAACACATTTTGTGTCACTGTGTTTCAAGTAAGAATTAAAACAGTTTTCTTTTCTTTCTTTTGACTATTATATTTATACTTAGACGTAAAAAAAATAATTATTCTGTAATAATTACAGAAAACTGATTAAAGTTACCTAAATTATTCAAATGAACTTAAAACTACATTACATTTATAATGTTTAAAATCTTTTACCAATACAACGCATTATTATTACAGTAAACTTTCATAAAAGTGGTACACACTACTTTGTGTTGTAATAACTTGGTCTATTTTTACAAACAAATTCACTCGTCATTGTATTTGTCTAAAACTGTCAAAGCATGTCATTCTGGATTTCTTTCTGACAAGTAAATAAAAAAATGCCTTTTTAAATTTCTTTATTTGATAAAGCCCAACTTCTGGAAAAATTGACACTAGATTAGTCAATTAGAGGCGTGACTAGACATTCTGGACGCAATAAAACCACGATTATCAAAATTAAAAAACGATCACAAAAAGATCACACAATAGAAAGAAAGCAAGGGACTGGTTTATTGAAAGTTTCAACTGAGGAACAAGACCAAGACCATACAGTTGTGTTTTTAAATTTTCATTACAGTTAGTTTATAAATTAGTTAGTATTATTAAATATAAATATTATCTTTAAACACAATCTTTTGATCTCAATATTTTAAAATTTTAGTCCAGCATGGTATAAAAGTCAGTGTCAAAATATAATTCGGTAGTTAACCATGCAATTTAAAAAATACCTATGCCTTTCACGTACCACTTTTATGATGCCGATAGTGTACCTATATGTTACCATTAAAACCCGGTTTTTCCTAGTAAATACTAGTTATAACTGTTAACTCTATATTAGATTAGATTAGACTAAATTATATAAGTTTATAGTAGATTTTAATCTGACCTAATACAACTGACCTAATCTAAACTAGTTTTTCCTAGGAAAACAAAGTTGTAACTGAAATCGGGTTTTACGGTAACATATATAGAAACGAATACTTGCCCCAAAAAACGTACTTAAATTCTTACAATAAACTAAATAACTATATACCTATATCTTTAAAAAATGATAGAAAAATAGCTAAACTCGACTAAAGATCAACTTTCACAACGCCATAATAATTTTTTTACTAATTTCGGATATAAAATGGGACACAAATGGGCACGCAAATACACAAGCAATCGAATTTATAGTTTCACTTTATTAAGCACTATCGTCGGGGCAAAAACAGGTACCGTTATAAAACTTGCCTCACAAATCCTTAAATTTTCGTGCTGCTTTAAGTCTTGTATTAAGGCTTCCAGCCAAGCTCTACTTCTATTGCTGTTTGATTTTCCTAATAAAAATACTTCTTCACTCATTATAACTTACCTTTAATAGGTACTGAACTCCGTCGCAAGACTATTTTTTGCAGGCTGGCACACAACAGGAATAAATAATAAAATTAAATCGTTTGATAAAAAAACTATTTAAAATAATAACGAGCTGCCGATGACAAAAGCGAGGCAAACAAATCAAAAATGACAACGCAAGTGTCAAAATAAATGTCAGGCTTCGCTTCCTCAGGGCCGACAAGAATGTGTTCCACACGGGCCTCACACAACCAAAATTGTGACGTCACAATCTTGGGCCGGTTTTTTTTTTTCGTTGGTTGCGTCCAGCCAGACGCGCAAGGCCGCAAACATAACCTCACTAATTCTTGATTTGTGTATTTAATTTTCAGTCAATTTTTAACATTTTTTTTCCAATTTTGGAATCAAACAAACTTTAAAATAAACCGGTATTGTTTTAAAAAGAATGACTGGTCGTTTGATGTGAAAAAAGTGAACTTCAAACCAAAAAAAGGACAATTGCTTACAGTGTGAATTTTGTGATTCGAAAATGTTTAAATCACCTTTATCGTCTATCGTATTTGATATAGAAATCAGGAAAATGCGTCGAAAATCCTGCATACCAGAAAGTGCCCAGAAAAAGGGTGAGTCATATGTAACAAACTTTTCCTATCCAACTGATCCCTTCCTTTTCGGTAATTTTATATGCAGTATACGGTTTTTTGCCATTTTTGATTTTTTATGAAAAATTCTTTATAGGTGCACCTACTAGGGTCCCTAGGACCTCAAACCCGCCAGCGCCGGTTTTTTTTTTAAGAGAAAAAGGGTGCCGGGGGGGTTGTAATGTGTTCTTTTGATTGTTTTGGGTTAGGTTGGGTAGGGCTGTGTTGGATTGGGTTGTTTTAGTGAAAAAAAAAATAAAAAAAACAAAAAAATTAAAAAAAAACCAACCGGTGGATTTGGGGTCCTAGAGAATTTTTCATAAAAAATTGCAGAAAACTGTATACTGCATAATTGCCCCCTTTTCTATTAAGCTAGTAAAATGTCACATATTACCTGCCTATTGCTAGGAGGCCCTTCATACATCATGTTATCAGAGGTAGGAGACTTGACTTTCCTATCTTTTTTGTTAAATTTACTTGTAAAAACTGTTCTTGTATAAAACACTGAACATTCTTCATACTTAGCGATAATTTAAACATATATAGGTATTGAACTGAGCTAATGAATAAAATTTTATGATTATATACTAGGAGCTGTGCACAAATTATGTAACGGTCATAGAGGGGTGGGAGGGGGGTAGCCAAAGTGTTACAAAACGTTACGTAGGGGGTTTGTGACAGAGTTGGAATGAAAATAAGAAAAAAATATTTTTTGGGGAGCGGTGGTCTTGAAACCGTTACATAATATTATGGGCGGGGGTTTACCAAACCGTTACAAAACGTGATATGGGGGAGGGAGCGATAATTTGTACATGTCCCCAGTTCTTTTGCTAATAATTTTGATTATTTTTTATAGGAAAAGGAGTAGAAAATGGAAACTTGCATAATGGAGAGATCTTGGGAGAGATAGAGAACTATGAATATGGAAAATAATACCTCGGCACATGTTATTAACAATATCAAGGTAAACAAAGTTAACAAAACTAGCATATTCAAGTACTTTGCAGCCCATATTTTTAACTTACAAATGCCCCTAGCTTCAAGTTAATGTAAAAATTAAAATTTTTTATGTAGCTCCTTTTTAGGGGGCAATGTTGGTTTAACTTAGAAGGTTTGGACATAAATGTTCCATTTTAATATTATATTTGCAATCTTCTTAAAATTTACTTTTAATAGAAATCTGTTTCATAAGGTTAAGTAACTTTTAAATGCCCATGTCTCTAAAACTAAAAGGGGTACCCCTATGAAGTTTGGTATCATTTTTTAACGTATTTTTTAAGAAAAATCCACAGCTATTAACTTTTTGGGGATCACATGCTACCATTGCCAATAAAAGCGATAGAATGACCTAAAATTCGTATATATTGGAGAATTTATTGATTTAATTCCCTTGAGGTAGTAAATTTTTTAATGTTTTTAGAATGGAAGTAGGAGGAGATGAAGAAGATAAAACTGGAGAAAGAGAGGTAAACAAAAAAGGCATCACAATAATACTGTTCCAGTTGAAGGGTCCGGAAGTGTCCATTCCTTTTTTGAAAATAAATGATTACCGTACCTCCAAATACTACCTAGAGAGATGGTCAATGGTCATCTTGGTTTATGACACCCAATGAAAACTATTCCTAGATTAAGTTGGTTGCCTATATAATATTGTAGAATATACTGGGTGGGGACTTTAACTCAAACAAATTTTCTACAGCTTCAGGGTGAAGAATTTGGACTTTACAGTCATACTAAAGAAAATATTGCTTCACTCCTTTTAGAGGGCGAAACCTGACCCCACTTGTGGCATTTTGTTGGAAAGCTCTTTTAAGCAGAAAATTGTGCAATTTTTGTTTTATTTTGAACTACTCTGAACCCAACCATTAAAATTTCAATTTTTAATGTTTTTGGTTATTTGCCGGCGTTTTTAATGTAAATAAAGAATATTTGAAAAATATTTCGGCAAAAATAATTGATTTCATTCTGCCACACAAATGAAAAAAAAATTATATATTTTTTTTAGTAAGTATTTCAACTTTCATTCAGAAAAATAGGGTGAGGTTGGGTTTCACCCTCTAAAAGGGGTAAAAAAATATTCCTTTTACTGTGACTGGAAAGCCCTGGGCCTTAATTATGTCTATCATCTGATACTGGACGAAATTAAAACTGTTAACAATCAGAAAAAATTTAAAAAAGAGATAAAAGTTTGGATTCCAAACGAATCTAGATTATTTTTTGATCAAATTATTTATCAAAGGCTATGCAAACGTTAGGTTGTTAGGTATTTAAAAATAATATAATTTTTTTCTAATAACCTCTAGTATCCTTGTATATTTCTTTACAAAAGTTGCCTTTATATTTTATTATTTATTTATATTTACAGATTTTATGTTTATGTTTATTCTTTATATTTGAAATTAATAATTTATTTCTTAGTAGTAATCATAAATAAATTAAAAAACTTCCAAGCACAAGCATCATAGAGGCTTCAGTGAGTTAATAATCTAATTTGAGATTGAAATATAATAATAATAATATTATTATTTTATGAAATAGTCAAACAACCATGAAGTCGAGAAGGTCCTAGGAAATCTCTAAGTGATTATTTTTTGGATTTGTAAAGTAGGTACCTACTTATGTGTGAATCTCATTAAAGAAAATAAACTTATTTGCAGAAGAATACCGCATTTTATTGAAAGAATTCAGTAGAAGGTCCACTCGATGTCAATATCAAGTAAAACAAATAGGTATACACAGTGACAATTCTGTTTAACTAAGATGTCTTGTTGGAGTATGTAACTCAGATATTCTATGTATTTCAACAAGTTAACATTTTTAATTAAAATTCCAGTTTAAATTAACAGTAATTCTCGGAGATGGTGGTGATGAAAACAGTAAATCATGACATTGCGAAGTTTGTCTACTTTTGAGAGCCACAATCCCTTCGTAGTATTTTACCCTTAACTTGTCAATGTTGCTTGTTTTGGGGGTGGTTATCGTATAACGTTTTTCTGTCACACTTTTTTGTGAAGAATCCCAAGATACTCTGAGACAAAGGATCAAAAAATGTGATTTGATAACCACATTCAAACAAACAATGCTAACAAGTTAAGGATCACATTATGCAGAGGGATTGTCGGTCATCCTCCTATCATAAATACACCTCCATAGCACCTCAAATAATGCAAAAAAGAGCAAGAAAATTTTGTGATGTCACTGAAATCACTGTTTCCATCTCTAGTAATTTTTGTTAAGTTCATCATCATAATGTTAATTTAATCTGAAATTTGTATTAAAAATGTTAACTGGTTGAAACGCCCACAAGACGTCTTAGATAAATAGGATTCTCAGTGCAGCTACCTATGAAAAATATTTAATTGCTAATAAAGAATTATCTATCTATCTATCTATCTAAATAATGTTCAATTTAGATCTCTTATGATGAAAATCACACAAACAGCAAAAGTCCCAGATATTACTCAAAAACTGCACTCAAAATGACGTATTAATTAGATGCTTCTCTGTACCGTATTCTGTGCCATTGTCTTACTTTTTATCATTACTCCAATCTTCTATAAGGTAGTCACTCTGATGGGACCTGGTTGGTAGGAGACCTCGTGGAAGAACCTAAACCAACATTTAAACCGTACCTACTCTTCTCGCTATACGACAAAATATATTCAGATGTCATGTATGGCGACTAAAATATTATTTAGAGACTCAACAAGACAGGAATTATTCATTTAGGTATATAAATCCACCATTTCCAATTCGTGAAATGATCACAAAAAAAACACTAGTCTCCTGCATTTTTTTCGATAAATCAATTTCTATTCTGGTGTAGATATGGATGCGCACCTTTTGAAACCTTTCATGTGCATTTTATTGCTAACCATATGAGAAAATTTCCTTTTTTTAAGAAAAATAAAATAAGTGTTGTTGTTTACATCAACCTAACCTCACAAAATACTTTTCCTAGAATTTTTATTATTTGAGACCCTATGATCTCCAGAAAACTTTTTTAAAATATTAGGATAGTATCGAAGAATATTTCATGGGAATTTGAAGAAAATTCATCGAGTCGTTTAGAAATAATCCCGAAAAAACCTCGGATCTCCCATAAGACTCCATGTAAAAACCGGCCCAAGATTAACAGCTGTTTTTCTGATGGTTACGGCCTGTTGTTTTTTTTGTCGGCCTTGGCTTCCTTTAGAGCTTGCTCTAGCATTAGTGTCCTTAGATAAGGGGGGGGGGGGAGGTTGGAAAATATGGTAAATCGCCCTGTAAAACTTAAATATCAAACGTAATATACACGCCCTGGAAGTGGCAATTTTGTCAGCAACATATCATGATCAAGTAGGCCATGAAAATAAAGATTTTACGGCCGTTTTGCGGCAAGTGTGTTGGATTGATGTTATTCCTGACGCCATTTGTGTTTCTTTTGATTTTTCGTTCCGAAAGTGGTGTCCCAGTAAACATGCTTGCTGCGTCCGGCTCAGTGCAGGATACTCCGAGGATGGTTGGGCCACACTTTGATAGTAAAAGCATTTTGGTTGATACCCGGTGATATCCCGCCACATTCTTTAAGCAAAGGCCGTATAATGACCCGCAGTCACTCCCCCGTAATTTGTAGAAAGCCTATTGTTGGCCCACTGAGTAAGATTTGGACATTTTTTTGACCGGGTAGTAGACAAAAGGCCTGTAAACATTTTCGAATAGATATTTATATAACAACTTAAAAACCAAGGGCATATGCTGGCCCGCCGTTAGTTTCCCAGCTGTTATTACTTTTTATTTAAAATTGCTATTGGACAATCAAAACTATAGAAAATAACCCAAAATTATAGGTAACAACTGTTGAGCTCTTAAAAGAGGTAAAATCGAAGTTTTTTATTGCCGTATTTTATAAAATCGGTTTTTAAAAAGACTAGGTATCATTTTGCTCCTTTACCCTTTCCACTTTTTTAGTTTTAATGTTCCATTGAAGAACTAAAACGTTCAGTTTTGCTACTAAACTTAAGCCGGACATGACACGCAATCTTGTCACACGCAATCCTTTCACACGATTTACTTGTGGAGTGTTAAGTCATCATGCAAGATGGAGTGTGTGTGGCATCAAATTATCCGTCTTAGTACTGTGTACCATCATTTGTTTGGTATTCATCGAATGGACGGTCTCACGGATTGGGATATTGATGGTGTATGTCAGGCAAGACGGCAGAAAATGCCGGGGTCCCGGACCTGCACCTTTATTGGCCCGAGGGGACATTTCCTTACTTTTTTTTTGCACCGAGGTCCCATATACATATTGTCAAAAGGCCATTTCTAGCCTAATGCTGGGCTTGCATTAGGCTGTCACTTTTTTTTATAACGATTGCCTATTATCGTTGCATTGACGGTCTCACGAATTGGGATATTGATGATCTATGCACGGATAACCTCTGTTCGGTACTCTATTGTCTATGTCAGGCATGCCGGCAGACTATGCCGGGGTCCCGGACCGGCATCTTTATTGGCTGGAGGGGACATTTCCGTATTTTTTTTGGACCGGGATCCGATAAATATATTGTTAAAAGGCCATTACTATGACTGTCCATGATTCTGCAACAGGCCAACAGTGAGACGTAGTAAATTGTTTACTGGAGGGTTTTTCAATGACCTGCAAGTTTTTTGTTTTGACCTTGCAAGTTATTGCTGCAATTCCTAGGAGATTTTATTGGGCCATGTCAAGCGCACTTAATAGTTAAAATTTCACCGGGGAAAAATAGACTTACCTGTAAAATTTTTGGTATTATCCAGAGAAAACATCTGCCTTGGCACTTTCACATCTTATTCATTTTTCGATCATTAAAATGCAATCGAAAACGCCATAAGATTAGATTTTTATTTAGGTTGGCACATATTTTTACATAAAAAAACTTGACAACATTCAAATAGACAATTGATTGACAATATTCAAATAGACAATGAAAATATCAGAAAGTCAGACTGTAACAAATTTCTAGGCTTAACAATTCATAACAGTTTAAAATTTCAGTAATATATTGAAACACTAAATAGCAAAATTGCATCAAGCTGTTATGCCCTCAGAGTAATAAATGATCACCTCGGATTGGATATAGCAAGATGTGCATATTTTTCACTAGTGCAGTCTCACATTAGTTATGGTATTTGCTTTTGGGGCTTATGGTTCAAATCCGTTTTCATCATGCAAAAAGGGCAATTAGGAACTTATGTTAAGTAAAAAGACGATGACCCTTTTCCTGCAGCATAAAATTTTAACTTTGTGCTGTCTTTTTATATTGGAATCTGTGTGTCTAATCTATAAAAAGTAAAAAGCGAATCAGACAGATCAAACAACTATAGTGATCAACGCTCCTTTACTTTGCAGTTGCCTATTCCTCACTCTACATTGATGAAGAATTCCTTTGTTTATAATGGAAAAAAATATTTAATCATTTGCCACCAGAAATAAGACAAACACCACAATACAAAAAATTTAGAGACATAACAAATAAATTTTTAGTCGGAAAATTATAACTTGGAGGAATTCTTTGAAGTGACGGAAAGCTGAGGCTTTTGTTGCTGCATATATTATAATTATCATACAACATTTGTAAATTGTTTTCATTTTATTTTGTGTGTTGATCTTAATCGTTTTATTGTAATTTTGTTTTTGACGATTTTCTTTTGTCCATTTTTATTGCTTTTGACCATATTTGTTTCTGTGCAGCTTATGTTAGGGACAGATTAAATAGTTTAAGTCTTTTTAGATATTTATTTTTTACCTATATATTTTCCTTATCTTAATTTTGTAAATTTGACGTAAACCTAAAATTTAACCTTAACTTGTTTTGTTGTCTAGCCATTTAGTATAAGTATTTTTTACGATTTATTTATGCACAAATTTTTTTATGTCTATATTCTTAATCTACTATCTAGATTAAGTATGGCTTTGTCAATGTACTCCTGTATAATGATAATAAAGCTATTTTGAATTTGAATTTGAAATTTGATCTTACAATAATTTTTAAGAGGATGCATTGCAATGCCAACTATATGCCCTGTACCAATACCTAACTTAACAGTAATAAAAATTTTGCATGTGTAATTCGTAAAGACGTTGACCCCTATTCATAGTACGGGCAAGTTAGTAACCATTACCTGTCCTATAAATAGAGGTCAATGTTTTTTAGGACTTACACATGCAAAATTTTTATCAAAACATACCTTGACAGGGAGCCTTTACAAAGGTAAAGTCGTGAAAATGATCAGTAATCTTAATTATTTGTTGAACCTGACCTTCATGGTCATATAACCAATAAGCATATATTTACCATTTACCAAACGATTTGTCCGAAACAATACAGTAAAAACAATTGCAGAATGATATACTGCTAGAAAAAACTTCGTGAGTAAAGACGACTCAAGCAGGACGTTGCTTTGTCATACTTTAACCATCCCAGTATCTCAACCAAAATTTATCTCCACTTGGTCAGCTCCTATCTGTAACCCATGTTTAACGAGAATGTACCTAAGGAACTACGCATAGTTTTTAAATGATACAGACATATTTTTTGATAAGCAGTATAAAAAGCGATTCTCATAAAATCAGTACCATTATTATGGGTAGTTGGTAAAAGTCAGATTATTTTATTCGCTGAAAAAGTTATGTTTGGCGTTGTGAGCTAAAAGTGTTTAACTAAAAACAATATATCAAAATGGAAACCAAAGAAAATTTAGACACCAAAGAAAACTTAGATAATATTAAAAAACAAAATAAAAGTGACAGTTCTAACGAAAAAAAAGTTAATGAAATAAGGAATCCAAACTTTAAAGAAAGTGTTAAATTACCCGAAGAAATGGTTGACAATAAAAAGGATGCTCACAAAGAAAGTGAAGTGGATTTTAATCAAAAACAATCCTCTGGCGAAGTATTTGAAAAAGCTTCCATAAATGAAAAAACAGCATCTGCCAAAGGTATAGTTTATTGTAAGAATAGAACTGGGTAAAACTATATTCAGGAACTTAATTAATTAAATCAAACATTTTATGAGGTTTATTTTAACCATACGCAACAACTAGTTAACACTATTTTATAAAGTTATTTTTGATATACTTAGTTGCGAAAAAGCAAGTATTGTTGTAAAGTATTTATACATAAAAAGATATTAGAGACATAAAGCAAAATCATAAATTTTAACACGTATCCCTATTTGTATTCGTATTGGAAGAATCATTTTTTTCCTAGGTCCTCTAGGTGGAAATCTTAATGAACCTTAGGAAAAGTGCCGACTTGATAGTGTCGGTTTCTAACAGATTTAAACAACTCCAAAAATGACTTTCCCTGGCTTGCTTCAATTCTAAGTCTTGCACCGAAACCCCTTGGGCTTGTTCAGGAGCGTCATTTCACATTTATCTTTGGGGAGGGGGGGCATACCTAACTTCAAAAAAAATTATATAAACGAAAAAAGACACTTTATTGATGCCAAAATAAACAAAAAAAAAACAAAAAAGCTTAGCCCTAATCGCTAAATTAAGGTTTAGTGGGTAACAGCAATGCGTTATTGCAGTAAATTCCAGTTTGTCCAGGTCTAACTTATTAACCATGTTTGATTGATTTTTGCGTGAGAATACTCAGGGGGCAGTTAACCCCCCCCCCCCCCTTCCCCCCAATTGACGACCTTGCTCACGTTCCACCTAACAGGGTCTCCAGCCAAACCCAACCAGGGGGCTG
Source organism: Oxystoma pomonae (assembly GCA_963921995.1). NCBI lineage: Eukaryota > Metazoa > Arthropoda > Insecta > Coleoptera > Brentidae > Oxystoma > Oxystoma pomonae. The sequence continues at coordinate 25,214,883 of OY998168.1, forward strand.
ATTCTTGAATTTTCTAGGAAAGATCGCACGGGTCCTCTCCATGATATCGACCAATAATAAGCTTTGAAGCGATCACGAGTTATCCGAAACCTATCGGACCACGACCACTTTCATACACCTGGTCCGGGGCAGGTGTATGAAAGTGTAGGAAAGTTCCTACGATACGCGGCAATCATGTGAGCTTCGGTCGTGTTCCGATAGGTTTCGGATAACTCGTGATCGCTGGTCCGGGCAGGTGTATGAAAGTGTAGGAAAGTTCCTTCGATACACGGCAATTGGGTGAGGTTCGGTCGTGGTCGGATAGATTTCGGATAACTCGAGATCGCTTCAAAGCCTATTGTTGGTCGATATCAAGGAGAGGAAAGTTCCCGTGCGATCTTTCGTACGAAATTCAAGAATAAGCCCCCAGGTGGTAAAGCTTCTAGAACTTGATACCCAGGAGCCACCGGACTAAGTTGGTACACCCTTGACTAATGGTAGTAATTCCTTACTGTTGACTAGGTTAATTCACCCATGTTCGGTTGGCTAACTGCAGAGATTAATCCCTAATTAATGAGATCATCACGTTCCTACTGCAGGTGGCTTTACTTTTACGTTTCGCCCCAAAAGGTCCCAGTCAAATCGTGTAGCCTTCAGGATTTGATACTATTTAACAGTTACTAAACGAAGCGGTCCCCGGACCTTTGTCATTTACTCTATTAATGCACGTTTGTTTAGGTTTGACCGCCTATATTCGGTTGCAGTGAAAAAAAGAGTATTCTGTATTTGAGAATAACCCTATACTTAAAAAAACATATGTATAGCTGATGCAAGAATATTATTCTTCTATCTTCAGTATTTAATACTTCAAACAACTAATTTCCTTTTTCTTAAATTTTAAAAATAAGTCTTTTTAAATTAGTATTTTATAAACCTAAATCAATAATAACACCAAATTATATTTAAGAATAGTTGGACTATTAAAATAAATTTAACCAAATATTAAATTATTTCTAGGTTTTGCAACAACGAGACTATGCTATTAAATTTAGCTTAGTTATTATCGAAATAAAACCGCATTAACGGCATTGGCGACAAATAAGTACTTATAGAAGAAATACTAGAACAATTTGAGATTAGATTTGTAAAGTTTGTGCGATTACTAATACTACTGAGCTTACTAATACTATTGTTTTCCTAAATGCATTCGGCTGAGAGAGATCCAGCACGTTACCGAGAAAATGGTCTGTCAGACCCGCTTGTACACCCTTTGTATATCTGTTAACGATAACTATTTCATGAGATGATATTTTAAAAGGCAGTGAACTGAAGTGGGAGCATTTTCTGGTCAGCTTGATCTCTCTCAGACCGATGCAATTTAAATAAGAGGTCGTCATAGTTTAATATAGGTTGTACCTTATACTTAAGGTTAGGTTATAGTTTAGTTCGATTTGTTGGTTTAAGAGTACAATCTGTTTGAGTCAAAGATAGGATTGCTTGATTCAAGGAATTCTTATTGTTAGTTTGATTAAAAATTACGTGTTGGATTAAGTATAACAATAATCGTTCCAAGCAGGCAACCTGATCAAATAAAAGATGGTATTTCTTTAATCCAAGTAATTATTTTTTACGGTTGGAGTGTATGAATTTCGGGTTGGATGAAGTATAACAATTATTGTTTAAATAGTTTCTTTACTTGCCCCTAAGTATTGCTTGGATTAACATGTCATCTTGGTCCCAGTATATTTTTTTCCGTGTAATTACTATTTTTCTGTTTATTTTTTAGGCTTTCACGTACCGACACGTTTCTGGATAGCCGCAATGATATTCTTCACGACCTACATCAACTATACAACGAGGAGTAACATGTCAATTAGTATAACGTCTATGGTAGCGAGATCTAAGCATAATGCCGTGCCGGAATGTAAACTAAATGAAACTTTGGCAGCTGTCAATTTTTCAGGAAACCATACCATTGCTGCTTTACCTAATGTGAGTTTATTTTGTTAGTGTAATTTCTTAATATGTTTTATATAGAATATTACTCGGAATATTAGGCAAAAAATCGCAAAGGATCTCATGAAAGTTGGTGAGTTTTTCATAAGATTCTATGAGCCAGGCTCGTTTTAACAAGTTTGTTTCACAAATCGCATAGAAAACATGTCAAACCTAATAAAACATTATAAAATCTCGTACCCCTGGTTAAAAAACCGCAAAGGATCTCACGAAAGTTGGTGAGTTTTTTATAAGATTCTTCGGGTCAGGCTTGTTTTTACAAGTTTGTTTCACATATCGCATAGAAAACATGTCAAACCTAATAAAACATTATAAAATCTCGTCAAACTTTTTAGCTTTATATCAAGTCATGGTCATTTACACTCTGGTTATTTGATATATAGATAGTTCAGGCTTGGAAACTGAAGCACTTATAATAATTTATTTTGGATAGTTTTTGCCGAAGCGTAGGTAGAAATCGTTTCTGGTGGGGGGATTTCTTGAGCTACAGATTAGTCTTAATAGTCCATTTTATTTTTGGTTTTTGGGAAAAATTCGAACTTTAGGAGACGATAGTAATTCAATCTGGGGGTGGGAGCTTTAGTCCCTAAGTTCCTTCTGAGTACTCCAGTGCTATGCTATTAAGGGTGACTTATACTACAGAGATGATCACCCCGTCCCACAGTGGATATCACTCCGTCCCACAGTGGATCGAGTGTATAAAAAGGACATAGGCCAATTTTACACAGTAATACAATTTACCATTTTTATTAATTATTTGGTTTCAAGACACATTCATCCTTTCAAAAAAATACATACTTAACAGTTTTCCGAGTAAAACTAGGTTTTTACAAAAGCTGCATAATAATTCATTAACTTTAAAAAGTATGTTATTCTAAATCTATATTTTTTAGCATTATTATTTAAGAATTTATACTTACAGGCATTCCTTAATAGTAAAAAAAGATTCCTCAAATAGCAGAAAACAATCTTTTAAGCCTACTTTTTTTATTTATCAGTTTATCACTACAAAAAAAAAGTATTTTTCTTTTACTTTTAAATAAGCGCATAAGCTAAAAGTGTTTTTTTTATACAAAGTCCAACGTAAAGATGCAAAATATAACTGTGACCTCCTGGGACATCTTGGAATATAGCGATTTAAATTAAACTGATCTAGACCATAATATTCAGAAGGAAAACCAGAAAAAGTGGAAATGAATGATACAAGATATTTTTTTTACTGATTTTTTTTCTCTAAAATATCACAGCTGAGGGGGGTTTGATTTTATGGAAAAAAATTGACCTACTGACATAGACAAGTGATATCCTAATTTGGCTTGGATTTTTTTTTTGCTACTGAATTCAAATTTGCAGTAAAAAAAAGTTGGTGGTAATTTCAAGAAGTAGGAGGGGGGTATTTATGATAGTGCAGCATAAAACTGATTAAGTAGAAACTTAACAAACCAATTTTATTCTACAAATTTTGAAGCTCTATGCTCAACCCCGTTATATAAAACTAGCTAATGACTTTGGAGTATACAGACCGCTTCAAGCTACTACGAACATAGGGGGAATCAAGTCCAATTTACTCTCCGTGCCGTACGACCGAGGTGGATTCGAAGCACGCTGCAGTGTTATCTTTTGGAAATTCATTTTGTTTTTATTATTTTGTTTTATTTCTGCCTTGCTCGAGAAACAGATGGGTAAGTTCTTAATTGAAATAATACATTTTAAAAACTAAAAATGGATGTCTACGAAGTTGCCGAAAAAGTGCAGATGGTCAAATGGTCAAATCGTCATAACCCAACACACTGGGCCATTTTTTATTAACGGCAATTGCAATTTGAATGGTCCTAGATACTTGGATCTACGGCAGCAGCACATTATTCCAACTGCTAGGCAGTTGTTAGGTGTAAGATTTGGTGAAACATGGTTTCAACAAGATGGTTGTTCCGCTCACAATGTTGGCCTTGTTAGGGAATATCTTGATAATGTATTTCCTAATCGGGTTATAAGTACACGGGGAACTATTTTATGGCCAGCTCGATCTCCCGATCTTGCTCCTAATGACTTCTATCTGTTTTTGAAGAAGCTTTTCAAATTATCACCCCTAACATGCTTGGAAACGTTAGAAGGGGTTTTTATAGTAGGCTTGGATATTGTCTAGCCGAGCAAGGAGGACTTTTCGAACATTTGCTTTAATTTTTTTTTGACTGGTAGAATCTTTTTGGTTTTTAGAATGTATTATTTTATTTTGAGAACTTGCTTTTATTTTATTTCTCCTTATTATTTTCATTGTAACACGTCGTCACTGATAAATCTGAGCAGTTGACAATAAAACGCTCTTATTTATCAGTTACAAAAAATAAGAAAATTACGTTATAAAAATTTGCGTATTAATTGACCAAATTCCGGTTTCATTGACTACGCTCCACACAGCACCGTGGTTAGAGGCGTACTAAATACCAGGCGAACGGCGGCGAACGGCAGCGAATGGCGATCGGAAGCCTGAGTGTTGGTTGCTTCACTGATAGGCGTGCGGTGTCTCTGCATGTACGTACACTGGCAAATTAGACTTCTTCCGCCCTATGTTCGCAGTAGCTTGATGCGGTCTGTATAACGCTTGTTGATAAATCCTTGCTACGTCCAGTTTTACCTAGAAGAGTCCAACGAAAACAAATTCACCAAACGAAAACTCTTCTGACTAAATTACTTTGATGATAACTGACTCAAATTCGAATTTCTTTAAATGGGTAAAAATTTCTACTAGCGTGCGGGAAACACCACTTTCCCGCACCAATTATAGTTCGGAAAGTGTCACTTTTCCGCATTCAAATGTCATTTTCCCGCACTGAATTTTTTCTAGTCAATTTCTAGCTCACCCTGTACATATTGGGGAAAGAGCCCATGACAAAAATTGCTCATTGAGACACCCTTTATAACATATTATAATATATTTTTATTTTTCCTTAAATCGAAAAATATTCCCATAAGAAAATTGCAGGGTTATTTCATTTGTCATTTGTTTATTTATTGCGTATAAAACATAAGAAACACTTCTTTAAATGACTTGAAATAAATCAAAATGTCCCTATTTCCCTATACCTCGATCCACTGGGAGTCCCCTGCATTTGTTATGTAAGCAATATGGTTAGTAAGGAACGCCAATCAAGCGAAATACTTCATTTTGATACTTTGTAAATTTTCATAATAGAAAACTTTAAATTGTTAGTTTAAAAAATTATGACAGTTTGGAATGGTTTTGAAATAACCCAAATTGTCTTGATTATCAAAAAGTTTATCTGAATTAGATAAACGAATGTAATAATTATAATGTTACAACGATTTTGGAAAAATTAAATAAACATTCGGTTTTGGTTATTCATTTTTCCTTGGCTTTTATCTACAGACCGCTTCAAGCTACTGCGAACATAGGGCGGAAGAAGTCTAATTTGCCAGTGTACGTACATGCAGAGACACCGCACGCCTATCAGTGAAGCAACCAATACTCAGGTTTGCGATCACCACTTGCATAATTTCCTTTGGTATTTAGTACGCCTCTAACCACGGTGCTGTGTGGATCGTAGTCAATGAAACCGGAATTTGGTCAATAAATACGCAAATTTTTATAACGTAATTTTCTTATTTTTTGTCACTGATAAATAAGAGCGTTTTATTGTCAACTGCTCAGATTTATCAGTGACGACGTGTTACAATGAAAATAATAAAGAGAAACAAAATAAAAGCAAGTTCTCAAAATAAAATAATACATTCTAAAAACCAAAAAGATTCTCCCAGTTAAAAAAAAATTAAAGCAAATGTTCGAAAAGTCCTCCTTGCTCGGCTAGACAATATCCGAGCCTACTATAAAAACCCCTTCTAACGTTTCCAAGCATGTTAGGGGTCATGATTTAAAAGCTTCTTCAAAAACCGATAGAAGTCATTAGGAGCAAGATCGGGAGATCGAGCTGGCCATAAAATAGTTCCCCGTGTACTTATAACCCGATTAGGAAATACATTACCAAGATATTCCCTAACAAGGCCAACATTGTGAGCGGAACAACCATCTTGTTGAAACCATGTTTCACCAAATCTTACACCTAACAACTGCCTAGCAGTTGGAATAATGTGCTGCTGCAGTAGATCCAAGTATCTAGGACCATTCAAATTGCAATTGCCGTTAATAAAAAATGGCCCAATTACGTGTTCCCCTACAATACCCCCCCCCCCCAAACATTTAGTTTTTGGGGATACTGTGTTCTTACGTCAAAATACAAATGCAAATTTTCCCTCGACCAATATCGAACGTGTGTTGGGTTATGACGATTTGACCGTTTGACCATCTGCACTTTTTCGGCAACTTCGTAGACATCCATTTTTAGTTTTAAAAATGTATTATTTCAATTAAGAACTTATCCATCTGTTTCTCGAGCAAGGCAGAAATAAAACAAAATAATAAAAACAAAATGAATTTTCAAAAGATAACACTGCAGCGTGCTTCGAATCCACCTCGGTCGTACGGCACGGAGAGTAAATTGGACTTGATTCCCCCTATGTTCGCAGTAGCTTGAAGCGGTCTGTATATGATAAGTGAGGTAGGTTATTAGATATGTACCTATTTCTTGTTTTGTAGATATATCGTAAAAATAATAGCCTTTTGCACTAAGCCAACAAAACTTGATACAAAAGAATGTTTTAATTTTCTCCTTAGGAATTTGCGTCAGTATAAGGCAACTTCCTAATTGTTTTGTTTGATAATTGTTTTGTTTGTGTGGATATTTATCTAATAAAAATTTTATCACGTTGGCGCCCAACCTTTAATGAACTAATTTATACTGGTAGCAATAGTGTAAGTAATAAAACCACTCCAATAATTCACTGGTCGACAAGATTTTTCTAACACAGGTAATTTCATTATTTTTAAAATGTAAATAAAAATATTCGGAAAGTAACACCTACCGTTTCTCAATACCTTAATTAGACCATTTTACATTAGCAGTTGATTAATTTTATTAAGGTTAAAATAGATGCAATTTATAACAGAAAAATTACCTGAACTGTATTGTTTGAACACTATACATAAAATCAACATTAAATATTAGTCTTCTGTTGAGTTTCGAAGTGAGTAGTTTCTGTGTATAGATAAAAAAGTGTTTTTAAGTAAGAAAATGTCTAGTCAAACGCGCCGGAATTGCAAAACTTCCCCTGACAGATTTTGCTACATTTGTGGAAAATTTATGGTGAAATAATAAGCTAGGCCATTTTCTGAAAATGTTAAAAAAGCCTACTTCAAATATTTTTGTGTTTTAATTGGAGATCAAGACAAGCAGTGGGCTCCCCATGTGTGCTGTCTTAGTTGTAGCGTGTCATTGGTGGAGAGGATGAACGGGAAGAGAAAAAGCATGCCTTTTGCAGTTCCAATGGTATGGCGAGAACCCACTAATAATTTTGACGATTGCTATTTTTGCCTAACAAAGACTGAAGGTTATTCCAAAACGGGAAAGCACAAGATTGACTATCCAAATTTGCAGTCTGCCATACGACCTGTTCCTCATAATGGAGATTTACCAGTGCCCATTGCGTCTTTAGATCCGCAAAATATTGTTTTGGAAGATATTGGAGACAACGCATCATCAGGCAGCTCCGAGGAACAGTGTACCGATGCTATTTTTACTCCAGGTTCCACTTCTGGTGAGCCACATTTAATTGTTCAAAGTGAGTTAAATGATTTAGCACAGTTTTGAGGTTATCAAAACAACAGTCAGAACTTCTTGGTTCCCGTCTTAAGAAATGGAACTTGCTAGCCAAAGAAACCAAAATTTCAACTTTCAGGAAAAAAAAAATGCTACGTTTTCTGCATTCTACGGTATGGAAAATTCGTGTACGTGTACTGATATCGATGGTTTAATGCAGAAACTTGATATTGAGCATTCTCCCGGTGAGTGGCGCTTATTTATAGACTCGTCTAAATACAGTTTAAAAGCTGTGTTAGTGCATAATGGAAATTTAAAGCTCTCTATACCAGTTGCCCATTCAGTGACAATGAAAGAAACTCATGAAATTATGCGCACACTTTTAAGTAAAATAAACTACAACAGATATAAATGGCAGATATGTGGGGATCTAAAAGTTATAGGAATCGGGGAGGATTTACAAAATATTGCTCTTTTTTTTGTTTATGGGACAGTCGTGCAGTAGATCAGCATTATACAATAAAAAATTGGCCAGAAAGAAGTGAATTTCAACCGGGATCTCAAAATGTTAAGTTTGAACCTCTTGTAGCCCTCAAAAATGTTCTTCTGCCTCGTCTTCACATTAATCTTGGGCTGATTAAAAAAAAAGTGAAAGAATAAAGACGGTGATGGATTCAAATACCTAAGACAGGTCTTTAAAGGCATTTTTATTGGGCCACAAATCAGAAAATTGCTGGATGATGTCAACTTTACAGAGAAGCTTACCAGGCAGGAACTCAGAGCATGGAACTCATTTGTTATTGTAGTAAGGAGATTTTTGGGCAACAAGATGGATGCAAACTTCCAACAGATAGTTAATGAACTTTTAGATGCCTACAAATCGCTTCTTCGCTCTTCCTCCATTCCCATCAAAATTTGGGAGCTGCCAGTGACGAGCAGGATGAAAGGTTCCACCAGGTTATGAGGACAATGGAAATCCGCTATCAAGGACGATGGGATCCAGCCATTATGGGTGATTACTGTTGGTTCCTGAAAAGAGAAAATACGACCCCTCATAAAAGGAAAAATAAAACTTAATTAATGTATTCAGATCATATTTTTAATGTCTGTATTTTTCTTAGATGTAAGGTATGTTTAGTAGGTGTAAAAATACAAATATAGTCAATATACATTGTTAAATTATTTTTTTAATAGATATTAAAATATTGTAACAATAAATGTGGTACTATAAATGTAACAAGAAAAAGTTGAGTGTTACAACTTTTTTATTATCATTTTCGTATTTGGATAGATCCATTCTACCACAAGTGTTACAAGAAAAAATAATTTTGTTGACCAAATTATTAAAAAAGATATAAAAATAAAATTAAACAAACAAAATTACGCATTCCTAAGCATCTATATAGATACCCAGACAAAACTCTGAAATCATATAAGATTTGCAAAACGGGTAAAGTTAAGAGAATAAACTTTTCAGTTACAATTAACTTTAATTAAAAATTTAAATTTTGAGTTAGTTTTTAGATTTCTTCTTGAGATAATAAAAAAAAACAAATTTTTTTAAATCGATTTTATCAATAACTCACCCTGGAACATCACTCTTAAAAACAAAAGATCTTGGGTGGAAAAAAAAACGAAAATTCAAACTTGGATGAGCATCCCGCAAGTAACACACAAAGGACCAAAGCGAAAAGAGAAATGATTAAACGATGTTTCGCACTGGGCAACCAGCGTGGGCTCAGTGGTTTCACTGATCACTCTCCCCAAAATATCATTTCTCTTTTCGCTTTGGTTCTTTGTGTGTTCCTTGTGGGATGCTCATCCAAGTTTGAATTTTCGTTTTTTCCACCCAAGATCTTTTGATCTTTTGTTTTTAAGAGTGATGTTGTTCCAGGGTGAGTTATTGATAAAATCGATTTAAAAAAATTGTTTTTTTTATTATCTCAAGAAGAAATCTAAAAATTAACTAAAAATTTAACCTTTTAATTAAAGTTAATTGTAACTGAAAAGTTTATTATCTTAACTGATTTACCCGTTTTGCATTTTCGTTTTTTTCACTCAAGATCTATTGATCTTTTGTTTTTAGATTCTTTTCAAATTTGGAGGTTTTTTAAATTCTTTCTTTTTTATTTTTTTTTTTAATATCACTTCTGATGGAAAGTTTTGATCACTTTTATATTTCACAAAAAACTTTTGATCTCTGCATTATCAAACATTGAATCCAAGATTTTGTAATTTTTAGTACGGACCTCGTTTCAACTGGCCGGAAAACATTCAAGCTCTCATCATCGGTTCCTACTTCTGGGGATATGTCATTGCCAGTGCACCAGGTGGTTTTGTTGCCGAGTGGCTGGGACCGTTCAATACCATATTCTATACTCAGATTGTCACTGGTGTTTTTAATTCGCTCTGCGTCTGGGGAGCGAACTGGCACTGGGGATTTTTGATATGTTGTAGATTCGTCATGGGTATTATGGCAGTAAGTATTTTGATTTTCTTCAAGATTTATTTGTCGATTAATGCGTTCGCATGCTCAATCGGTTTCGTACTTTTATGCTAAGCAATACTTATTTAATTAATACTCAATGCGTAAAAAAGTTGGCACAGAATAAGCATTTTCCTCTTCACCATTAACAATAAACACAAAATTATGATTGTTTTCCACAAACCAAAACTACACTTTTTTGCACTCGACGCGCGTTTCGCTAACAACGTTAGCATCATCAGGAGACGATAAACAATGAACTAAATAAATCTACGCTCTATCTTATATACAATCCTTTAGTGGGCGGAGATAAGACTAATAAATTGTGATTGATCACGATTTTTAATCCTACCTCCCCTCAACCAAAGAATAAAGTGTACTAAACGGGATAGGTCCTCTATCTTTATTTAAACTATTTCTGGATTTAATGATTTCCATACTTTCATATGCATTCAAAAGTCTTTTGTTTGGTACACTTTTTAGAAGTTTTAGGTTATCTAATGTGAATCTATGATTGTTTTCAAAAGCATGCTCGGCCACACTTGACTTTTCTGTTCTTCCGTATTTTAAGTGTGCTAAGTGTTCTTTAAAACGTGTTTGAATAGAGCGTCTCGTTTGGCCAACATATTTTTTATCACAATCCATGCAACTAATTTCGTAAATTCCACTTTTTTCTAGAACTGTAGTTTTATCCTTGGGATTTCCTAGTAAGCTTCTTATTGTGTTACCGGATTGATATACTAATTTAAGACCGGTGTTATTAAATACTTTCTGTAATCCTTTCGTATAATTAGGATTATACGGAATTGATACAAATTTTGAGTCGCAGGTATCTTTTTGTCTGAAAAAGGTAGAATTCCGAAAGGTCTTTTGAAAAGAATGTCTATTTATCAGCTTATTTATTAAGCCTTCGTCGTAACCGTTTTCGCCAGCTATATTCCTAATCCTATTCTTTTCTGCTTCAAATCTTTCTTTGTTTAAGGGGAAATTTACTAATCTATATGTTAAAAAGTGCAAACTTGCAAGCTTATGTTGTAAGCAATGAAAAGAGTCATTTGGAATATACCTGTTGGTGACCGTGCCTTTTCTGTATAGGTCAAAGTCCAATTTATTTTTATTTCTTATAACTAAAGTGTCTAGAAATGGCAGTGTACCGTTGTTCTCTGTTTCATAAGTAAATTTAATAGTGGGAAATTTGTTATTTATTTTTTCCATAAAATTTTCAACACTAGTTACTTTAGTGTTGAATACTGCAAACTCATCGTCTACATACCTGAACCATACTCTGGGGAAATACTCAAATTCTTTACTTATATCTGATTCAAATTTGCTCATAAATAGGTTTGCGATAAAAGGTGATAAACTATTACCCATTGTGGTTCCTTCTAATTGCTGGTAGTAGTTATGTTTATATTGAAAGTAATTTTGATTCATGCAGAGTTTTGTTAAAGATAGGTATTCTAAAGTCTGTTTGTCTTCTAGAATAAACACATTCAAACAACTTATTTTTAAAATTATGCGAAAATTAATTATATATATTTGTCTTTAATCTTAAAGCAACAATATACGTTAATTATATTTTAGTTTTTAAAATGGTATTTAATATTTTTAGGGAGCTGTATACCCAGCTTGTCAATGTCTAATTGCCAAGTGGGCGCCTCCGACGGAAAAAGGAAAATTTGTATCAGCTTTAATGGGCAATACTCTGGGTACCTGCCTCTCATGGATTTCTGTAGGAATGGTATGTATCTCAAAAATTTAATTTTAAACGTACGTCAAGCTAAGAATTTTACCACCAATGGGACTGGAACCTTTATTGTGAATGATGAATTAAAAAACCTTTTACTTGCCAAACCAACAATATTTTAACTCACAACAAGATGTGTTTCGCTAACGAAGTTAGTTATGGGCGGGGTTAACCTATTTGTTTAAGACTAAGGAGTTCAGTGTGCTGTTGTGAATTGGATATTTGTCCCCATTTATAAAAGTTTTATGATTATTGACAATTGGCAAGCTTTCATTTGCATTTAATTTTTTATTGGTATTCACATAGACATAAGTCTTGTTCTGACCGAAGTATTGTCCTATATTTCCATATTCCTATATCTTTCACAATACATACACACATTAATTTCTAAATTTTTTACTTATTGTTTCTTAAAGGCTCAATCAAAACCGTTCATTAAAATTAAATTAAATTAAAATAAAACTATTTTCTAATTTAAAAACTCGTAAAATTTTAAAAAGGGGGGCGATCGCTTTAATGCTCCAGAAAAAAGTAGGCAAGAAGGATGCTGGTGGTAACCCTGAAGTCTTTGGAGAAAAAAACGAGAAATCGCAGAACGTTTCTTTAAAGACATTCTAGAATCCCTCCACAATATTTTGCGACTGACACAACAAACGAATGACGTACTGTACTTACCGCAAAAACCACGATATTGGAAATACAGAAGTGAAGAACAGTATTATAGAGTTTCTAGAAATCATGTGAGACATAAAATCAAGGTTCAATAACGAGACTCTAAGTATGTATTTTTGACCTGAACATATTCATACCAAGTTTTATACAACATCAAGTCAAAATCAAGGCAAAATTAACTAATGTCGTTTCCAAATACTATAAACTGTTTGATTAGTTCAAAACACAAATTCTTGAACTTTTAATGGGAGAAATCAGTATTTGGAAACAATATTGGTCAGAAGTAGGCAAAAGCTTAAATCAAAACATATATGATAACGTTTTCGAGGCAATGAACAAGTGTGACGATATTTTTCCGTTGATAAAAACATTCTTGGCTGTTTGCTTCGTCAGAAAGAAGCTTCTCCTGCCTCAGAAGACGGAAAACATAAGTACTTAAAAACACTATGACGGAAATTCTTCTATGTTGCTGCATATCAACACATGGAGAAAATAATTATCAACAGACATATTGAAATTGACATTGATCGAGCGCGTTATTGACCGGTTTGCCCAAAAAAAAACCGGAAACGAACTTTTTTTAGATAGGCATCTTATATTTGAGATATTGCAATATAAAAGGTAATGTTTCAACTTAAAAAGCTTTTTAGACCTTAAAAAAAGTATTTAGCTATTAGGTTTTTTTTGTGGTTTGTTTGTTATCTATGTTTTTTATAACTAAAAAAGTTATACGCAGTTACAAAAGCGCGGATTTCAGGAGGGTAGGGGGGTAATTACCCCTCACCCTGGATTTAAATTTTTTATGAAAACATTTACAAAATCGAAAGAAGGGGCCTAACACCTTTGATATTTACGGTATCCGTTTAATTTGGTATTAAAAATGGCTTTTGTAGTGTCATTTTTGAAGCCATATTTACAATTTTAGTTTAATTTTAAGTTAAAAAGTGCATTTTCAGTGAAATTTTTTAAAAATTTTCGCCTGCTGCGCTGTGATACGTTTGAAATAAACAACTTAAAATATGAGTATCCCTCCCCTAACTTCCTCATAAAAGCTATGCTTTTATTCTAGTTTTTTGTTCCAATCGAAACCGCCCCCCCCCCCTTTTAAAATGGCTGGAACCGCCACTGTTAAAACATACATTTTCGGATAACGCTCTTGAATGAACCATGAGAATTTTATTTTAAGTATTCCAAAAATGTATTATATTATTTTCTTATTCTTTTTTTTCTTTTTAGTTCACAGCAGCCTTCGGCTGGGACTGGGGCTTTCACAACTTGACAATTCAAATTGTCATATTCTGCATTATATTCTTCTTTGTGGCGGCAGACTCGCCCGACACCCACAAATGGATCAGCGAAGAGGAGAAGAATTTCATTAAGAGTTCTCAGGCCAAGTCTGTTTCCAAGGGGAAGGTAATTACATTATTTTATGCACTTCAGGGACTAAATAGGTACTTTTAATTCCTATTTTTAGGGACTAAAGTGACACTTTTAATCCCTAAGGGATTCAAAAAAAAATTGATCCCTGAGTTATTAAAAATAAATTTAATCCCTCAGCTTAGAAATTAAAAGTAAACTTAATCTCTCAGGGATTAAAATAAAACTAATCCCTGGAATATTATAATTAAATTTATGGCAAGTCAAGCCAAACAGCACTTACTCTTGGCCAAGATTTCATTCTTAGCACCCTTTCTTGTAGTTGACGAACGCTTTGGTGTAGAAATAATGTCGTTTAATCCCTTAGCGAAACCTTTCCCCGCGGGATTAAATGTGGCACATTAGTCCCTAGGTTTATAATGTACTATTACGTGAGTTTAAAACAAATGTTAAATTTAAATTCCAGAATAATCTCTGCTTATTTTAAAACATCTTCCAAATCATTTCACCTAGAATTTCAATTTTGCTGCACTCGGGCAACACTGAAACTCACTTGGTGCTGTCAGAAAATTGCACTGGTGCATTTTAAATGGAATATGATATGCACGGTTTAGGAGTATATTTTTTTAGGTTATTTTATAAAAATTTGAAAAAAAAAGTATTTCTCGAGCTTCAGAAATTTCTGAAATTCCCAAATGATACTTTAAATTCAATGATAAGACAGTAAAACATTAAAAGAGTCTGTTGATGGGAGTGATTCGATTTTTCATTTGCTGATCTTATGTAAATCTTATGTTACTTCCTGAATAAAGCCAGTTAAGTCGATAGTTAAACAAGAGATTGTAAGCAGATAATCTCGCACTTACTTGTACAAATAAATTAATGGTCACCATTGAGGGGTTCTTCTAAGTAGGAATAACTATTTATCTTTATTGTCATAAACATCAGTTTTAAATTATTGGACATTTTAAACAAAGATACAGTCAAATCCGAAAAAAAAATATTTCAAAAATAAACATGCATTAATCTTTTAATAATATAATATTTGCTTTTTTTTTTGTTTGCAGGCCTTCCCTCCGTACGGTAAAATTCTTACATCACTGCCTTTCTGGGCTCTCTGTGTCTGCCATTTTGGCAATCTCTGGGGTCTCTATCTTCAAATTACTGGAGTTCCTAAATTTATGGTGGAAGTTATCGGATTCAATATCAAGGTAAGTCTGTGGAAGGACATGCAGAACATTAAACGACTTTTTGTATTGTGTGCCTTTGTGCCTTTATTGTGGTGGCAGATGGGAAATTTGGCACTAGGGGAGGTAATTCTTCATTCGGATAGTGTCAGATGCTTAGATGTTTACCGGTCCTTAAAATCAGCAACTCTTTAAAAAAAAATGTCAACAAAATATTTTTTTATACCTTCATCAAAAACATGATTTTAGTAACTGTCTGCAGATAACTTAAGCATGGGTTTCTTGGTTACCGATGCAAAAAAACTTTCTTTTTTGATCACGGGTGCAAAAAAAGGGTTCTGCCCGTTTTTTACCCAAAATTAAAAGAAATAGCGGAAAATACTAATATTGAAAAAATATAATTATTCTTGTCTAAAAATTAAGCCATTTCCGCCAGAAAATATCAAACTGTCAAAGATTAAAATGTTGCAACAATGAACGTCACCGAGTAAAAAGGCACATCGCTATGAAAACCAATATGGTGTGTTGCAAGAAGTGCTTCTTTTTTTCGAGATTTTTGAAAATATTTTCCTATTTTTCTTGGATTTTTTGATAAAGGTATTAAAAAAATAGTGTTAACAACGAGCAGCTAAGCTATGCTTTTTTTTACTCGCGTGTTTAAATAACATGCGCGTGTTTCAAAAATTAAACGGAAAATTGACATGAGTTTGTGAGGAATTGATTTATTAGTAACAAATTGCAAACATTTCTGGATATATACTGGAGAACAAAAAAAATGCAACACCAGAAAGGACAAATATTTTTAAAGTAATAAAAAAAAAATAATGAGTGGCTCTTCCATGGTTATTTATGCACTCGTTGGTTCTATTGGGCATTGATATTATATTGAAGAAAACTCATCCAAATTCTCCTTACGGCATATCCCATACGTGTTCGATAGGCGACAAGTCGGGCGATCTTGCTGCCCATTCCAAAGTCTCTATTCCAAGTTCATGTAAGAGGTCTATTGTTTCACGAGAAATATGCGGTCTGGCATTAATTTGTGGAAAGATCGCATTTGGGATAGTTTGTAGGTACCCAGTAAATATGCTTGCTACGGGAAAAGTCTGGCCCAGTGAAGGACACTCCGGGGGATGGTCGGGCCACACTTTGCTAGTAAAAACCTTTTGGTGGAAACCCGATGATACCCCGGCACAGTTTTTAAGCAAAGGTCATATAACGACCCGCAGTCACTCCCCCGACGTTTGTAGAAAGCCTATTGTTGGCCCACTGAGTAAGATTTGGACATTTTTTTGACCGGGCAGTAGACAAAAGACCTGTAACCATTTTCCGACAGATATTTATATAGCAACTTAAACACCAAGGACATATGCTAGCCCGACGTTAGTTTCCCAGCTGTTATTACTTTTTATTTAAAATTGATATTGGACAATCAAAACTATATAACACAACTCAAAATTATTGGTAACAACTGTTTTAGGAGGATTTTCTTCATATTTTTTTGCTTCTTTACCCTTTCCACTATTTTAGTTTTTATACGCATGCTTGTCGCACGATTTACCTATACAGTGTTAAGTCATCATGCAAGATAGAATGTGTGTGGCATCAAATCGCCCGTCTTAGTACTGTGTACCATCAGTTGTTTGGCATGAATGAACAGTTTCACGGATTGGGATATGGTCTATGTCAAGCATGCTGGCAGAAAATTCCGGGGTCCCGGACCGGCGCGGCGTAGGTTTTTTGGACCGAGGTCCCTTATTCATATTGTCAAAAGGTCATTTCTAGCCTAATGCTGGGCTTGCATTAGGCTGTCACTTCTTTTTTATAACGATGGCGCATATTATAGTTGCATTGACGGCCTCACGGATTGGAATATTGATGGTCTATGTCAAGCATTCCGGTAGAAAATGCCGGGGTCATATACATATTATCAAAGGGCCATTTCTAGCCTAATGCTGGGCTTGCATTAGGCTGTAACTTTTTTATAACGTTGGCCTATTATAGTTTCATTGACGGTATCACGGATTGGGATATTCATGGTCTATGTCAGGCACGCCGGCAGAAAATGCCGGGGTCCCGGACCGGCATCTTATTGGCCCGAGAGGACATTTCCGTACTTTTTTTGGACCGGGATCCCATAAACATATTGTTAAAAGGCCATTACTATGACTGTCCATGATTCTGCAACAGGCCAACAGTGAGCCGTAGTAAATTGTTTACTGGGTAGGGATGTAAAACTGGCTGCAGTACTTCATCGATGTATCATCGAGCAGTCAGATTGCCGAGGACTAGAGGTGATCTGCTTCCTAAATATATAGCACCCCATACCATGATCACTGTCTTGCTGTATCACGTTCAACGTGCAAGTCTACATTTCGTCTCTCACCTCGAAATCGCCTAACCCTCATGCGTGCATCATGGTCGCCTAAACAAAATCTGGATACGTCGCTGAAGCTTATGGTATTCCATTCGTCATTCCAGTTTTGCCGAGCTCTGCACCATTCCAAGCGGCGAGCATTATGTTGTGGGGTCAAAGGTAGCACCAAAAGCGGACGGTAAGCCCTCAGCCCCTTACCAAGCAATCTTCAATTAACTAGAACATCTCTTACTTGGCGTATACTGTTCGGTCGATTTCTGAGAGCAAGAAGTCTGAGATGCTGTAAATCACGACGTTGTAATAATCTAGGGCGTCCAGAACGCGCACGCCGTCTATAAGTCTCATCATGGGACCACCTTCTCTCTCTTTGGCGTTAACGCTTCTTCTTGCAATTTCCCGTAAACCAAAACCAGCCTCTTTTATGCCCACGATGTGTCCTTTCTCGAAGTCGTTTAAATTAAATTAAAACTCTTGGAATTTTTATTTTTTAAGGATACTGTAAGCAATCCAAAAAGACCAAAAACTACCAAAAAAGGTATTTTATGTGTTGGTTGTTTTTGAAAATGAATAGAAAAAATCTGGGAAAAAAGAAAGATTAGAAGACAAAAAATTTATCAAATATTTCTTTTGAGATAAGGTATACACACAAATAATTTTCATTCAAATAATTAACCTTCTGCTTATACATGGTGGTGCATTTTTTTGTTCTTCAGTACATATTGAAGAAAACACACCACACTGATAAACCTGGTTTTCCGGCGTTTAGAATATGTTTTTAAATATTCCAATATGATTCAATTTTACCTGTGCATTTGACCTTGTATAAGTTATTATTTATTTAATTTGTTTGTAGGCCTCTGGAGGTCTGGCTGCAATGCCCCATCTTCTAAGAATGTTTATGGGCATGGGCTACGGTTACATTAGCGACTACATTAAACAAAAGGAATGGATGAGCACCGGAACAACCAGGAGAGTGTTTGCTGTATTCTGTAAGTACCTTTGTAGAAATATGTTTTAAAGGCTAACGGTGGGTCGTTAAGAGTAGAAAATATGCAAATTTTAGATGATTGATGAGGGATAAATATATGGGTTTGATGATTTATTTAATTTAAAGGAAGCGTGGACAAGTTGTTACCTGGTTGTTGATTTCGATCTCCTCCGTTGAAAGAGCTCTTACGTGCCTTCGTCTGGTGGAGCCTATCACTATCGCGTAATCGGCTGGTGTATTGCATAATTTTTTTGTTAGAGAGAGTTTAGATTAATTGGCGATATTCACGGTAGGTTAATTTTTCCCGATCGCGGAAAAGTGGTGTTGTCGTGACGAGAGTCTTGTTCAGAGAGACAGCTGTCTATGATCCCCTCCATGGCGTGGTTCTCCTTCTTTCTTTACAACTTTTCATAAAGGATAGGAGGAAGGAATAGTTGGGGGGGGGGGAATTTCAAGGGGGCAATTTTAGTGTTACTCAAAATAGAAATAATAATTAAAAAATAAAAGAGAACATAAATGAAATTAATGAATACGGAACAATGATATTCGTGGTTTTATCGTTCTTAGAAATATTTTTTTTAGGAATATATATGTCAGAGAGAATAAAATATTGAACATAAATTAATTTAATGAATACGGAACAATGATATTCGTGATTTTATCGTTCTTAGGAATATTTTTTTTAAGAATATATATTTTTACAAAAAAAAATTGTTTGACCAAGAATAATTGAATAATTGGAGAGGATAATGTTTTCATAAACATTAAGAAAATACAGATTATTACTTTCTAGGGTCAACAAATTTTATTTGATATTCCATATTTTGATATATGACTTATTTTTAGCTCACATCATTCCCGGTTGCCTGCTTATGGGAATGTCTCTAGTAGGATGTGACCATGTGGGCGCAGTCCTAATCCTAATCTTTAGTATGGCGATTAATGGCGCTGCAGTCGTCACTAATCTTCAAAATGCTCAAGATTTGGCACCCAACTTTGCCGGCTCCATTTTTGGTATCATTAGTCTGATTGGAGGTACCACTGGGTTCATTACTCCGGCTGTTACTGGTGCACTTCTGAAGGAACATGTAAGTTGCTTTTATTAATAGAATAGGGTGGGCCTAAAAATTTTAAATTGACTTATTTTTGTTATTAGTTTTTTGTTTGTAGGCCGATTTTTATAAGGTTTTTGGATTTTGGAAAATGACAACTTTACTATTTTTGTACCAGAATTCAAGATTGCGGACATAGCTAAAAATTAATTTTGAAAAAAGAACTGTAATTTTTTATTGCAAAACTAGAAAAGCATTTCACGTCTAATGGTATCACTTATAAAAAATATAAAAATCGTCGTTTCCGTCAAACGTCAAATCTCTTTTAATAAATGTCCGGACACATGTCTTGTTTGCTAGAAACCATACGATAAGTTTCCCATGAAATCAATTTATAAAATTAAGGAGGCCACAAAAAAATCAATCACATCTTTCAAACGTCAAAAATGCCGCGTTTAGTTTTTGATGAATTTTAAATATGGCTTTAACACCACAGGCAACATAATAACTTACGGAGAGTAACACAAAGATAGGGCCGCGCAGAAACTACGTTCCTGTAGCGCATAGCACATTGCGTCGGAGAGGAAAGTAATGCTTGTATTAGGTAAACACCTACCTTGCCCCTTCCATCTCTTTCTATATTAACACAAAAGAAAGACAGAACATTTTTCAATGTCGAAATATACTTCACGCAATTTTAATTTTGTACCTGCCGGTTTTTGCTCCGCTTGTCAAAGTCTGTCAAGCCTGTCAAGTGTCTGAAAAAAATTAACCAAAAGAATATATGTATTTTATTATGAGTCTGGCTGTACAAGTAGTTCCTTCCTGTAGCCACCGGCTAATTTTGGCTAAACAAGGCCCGCCATCTTGAATTTTTGACATTGGACGTTTTGAATAAATGCGCAATAAACTCGGTTTATTTACCTTTCCATAAAAGATATACTTGAAAAAGTCCGATAAGAAATAAGAAAGATCTTGGGAAACAAAAAGATGCATACACGTGTTTCGAACGTATTTTGGTTTTCTCAGTTTTAAGTTTTTTCAAATTCAAATTCATTTATTCATCACTTTGCCATACAATTATATAGATGTGAACGTCATTATTATGTTTTCGAGAACATCTGCGAAGCCCGGTATGTCGATGAAGTTTTATAGCCCCAATGCATATGTTCTTGGGTAAAACAAGTTGAGAAAAGCCCTTGAGTTTTTCTTGTCTATAAACAATTAAATTAAAAGTAATTTTCTAAGGCATTTCACAAAAGCCGTAGTACTCCAATCATCTAGCAAAAAAGTGGAAAAAATACCACATCTCTGATTTTTGGCATAGAGCTTTAGAATACATTCATAAATAAACTACCGAAAGCCCCCTTAAACCCGCTGGATCCGTGGTCCGTTGTGTCATACGTAGGTACATATTGGGGCCTAATATGAAAATCCAAGATGGCGTCCTGCTAATGTCAAAAATATTTGAAAATACCTCATTCTCTCATTATCATTCTTCCTAATCCGGTTAGCCATGATCGTTAAATTCAGTACGCAGGCTAGCCATAAATGTCTTCATTTAAAAATTGGGGTAATGCTGTCATATGTTAAAAATTACGACCGCCATATTACATTAAATGTTGCACATCTAAGTCGGCTATTTAAAAATAAAAAGATAATCAAACGTGTTGGAACATATTTCTAGCACAGCCCTTAACAACATACTAAAAATACAACTTTCTAAGTGCTGAGGGGCGGACGCCATTTTTAAAAAACTGTCAGTTTTTCATATTACAGTTTCAAAAATAATTAATGGACAGATTTTTTTACAAAAAAAGTCATAATAATAATACCAGCCAATATAAGACTGCTGGCAAATATATTTACTTTTACCCCTCCCACTCTCAGTCCCTCCTAATGACTAACTTTTTTTTAAATGACCTTTCGTTCAAATTATTATAAATATAAATTGTCCCTAAAATATGTTTTTTAAAAATACCCTACACTATAGACCTATCTTTTATATTTTCTGAGATATGGGGGCTGTCAAAACTGTCAGAATTCAACTTAACAATTTTGAAAATAAAACATTTTAACCCTGGCATGTGGCACATCATTGAAAAGCAATTTTTAGGCAGATTTTAAAAATACAGCTTTCAGTTAGAATTTAGCCCCCCCCTTCTCTCTTTCCCTCATATGGACCTCATTTTCATGAAACAGTACGATTTTTAAAAAATTTGGCATAAAAATTTTCTGGCACCATGCAATGAGCTGATCCGGTTTTGATGTGGGGAAAAGTTTGTGAAGAGTGTATAAAGTGGGGTTAAAATTTTACAAATATATCAATTTACGAACCGTAGTAGCTAGCGACGTACGATTTTCATATTTAAATGGGCAATTAAATTTTCAACAAAAACTAATAATGGCCAACTTTGTTTAGCCGCAAATATTGTCAAAGCCAACTTATTCAAACCCCGCAATAATTTTTTTTTCATTAGTTTTTTTATAAGGCTAATGTAAAAAAAAGAGTGGGGGGGAGTAAATTCTAAGTGCATGGTGTTTTTAAGATCTGCTTAAATGTTTTCCAATGATGTGCCACATGCCAGGGTTAAAATGTTTTATTTTCTAAATTGTTAAGTTGAATTCTGACAGTTTTGACAGCCCGTATGTATCTCAGAAAGTATAAAAAATAGGTCTATAGGGTTCTCCCAAAAAATCCATTATTCTGGACTTTTGGGACACACTATATAGAACTTTTTAACACCTTTTATTTTTTTTATAGAATGGTATTAAGGAATGGTCCACGAACTTTATCATTGGTGGCAGCGTTTACATAGCTTGCGGTGTATTCTTCATCATCTTTATGTCATCGGAAATCCAATCGTGGAACGAAA
The DNA here is from genome assembly GCA_963921995.1 of Oxystoma pomonae. Taxonomy (NCBI): domain Eukaryota; kingdom Metazoa; phylum Arthropoda; class Insecta; order Coleoptera; family Brentidae; genus Oxystoma; species Oxystoma pomonae. Next base: position 25,237,311 of record OY998168.1, read on the forward strand.
AGAAACCAGATCTTGAAAATGTAGATGGCCAAGAAACTGTTAGCCTTAAGAATAAGCATGAAAGTTTCGATGACGCCAAATTGAGGATAGAAAATGGGGACGCAGAAGATGTAAAACTTAATGAATAAAAATTGGATGGTTTAAGTATGAGGTCTTTTTTAGGCAATTTATAGCCAATTCATTTCTAAATTTTTGTGACAAAAATATAAAAATAATTTAATTTGTTCGTTCATTTTAAGCAATATTTGACTCTTGGATTAGATTAAGGACGATTTTTTGTAAATTTTATTTCAGTTCCAAATTTTTGTGACAAATATACAAAAATAATTTAATTTGTACGTTTATTTTAAGCAATATTTGACGCCTAGATTAGATTAGGAACAATTTTTTGTAAATTTTATTTTTTTTTCTATAATTTAGAACAAAACTTAATTTTTTGAACTGATAAAAGTTAAGCGAAACAATCATAAAAATACAATATGACCAATATAATATTGAACCATAAAGTACAAACATTTTCCTACCAGTGGAATTGAATATCTCTGTAACGAAATGCCAATAAAATTATGTTGTATATGTGAGACATTTTAAGCTTAAAGTAATAATATATTTTTTACGCCAAAAGACTGTTTGTTGTGTAATACTAAATAAATATTACGTTAACTGAGTATATAATAAAGATTAATTTTAAAATTTATCTAGGAGTTTTAATTAAAGACTATATGCTCGTATCCACCAACGTTAGTTAGTAATCAGAAAATTTCACGTTGTTGGATATGAATATAAATATATATGTAAAGTAGCTTTTCTTGTATTTTCCACCTAAAAAATTGGGTATTTAAATTTTTCCATACTGTGAATTAGATCAAAGCAGAACTCTTAGGCGACGCCGTTTGGGCGCCAGCAAAGAAAATATTGGGAGCATACGTGAAAGAAGTCATTATCACGAAGAACGTTGTTTAGTGCAAAAATCACTCTGGCCTGTTTTTGTTCTTCTGTTACAAAAGGCTTCTTTGCAGCAACTCGACAAGAGACTTCTGATTTCGTTACTCTTCTATTTACTGTTGCTAAAGAACCCGGAAATAATGTTACATTAGCTGCTTCAACCGACGTTGAAAAATGATTTTGTCTGAGATGGTCAATAAGCCTCTCATCTTGGACTTCAGAACTTATTTTTGGTCGTCCTGATCCATCTTTCCTATCCGAAGAATTATTTTCTATCCAGCGCTTTTTCCATCGCATTATCGTCATTTTATCAACTCCAAAATGGGTGGCCGCTCTTCTTACAGACTAGCCGTCTTCTATAACTCGAGTGATAATTTGAACTTTTGTAAATGTTGATATCTGTGGCATTTTTAAGGATGTCTCATTGAATTTTAAGCTGTCAGGCATACTAAACTGGTGGTGCCTTATAATAGTATACAGTAATGGAAAGCTAAATTTTGTGGCATAGGAAAAAATGCACATATGAGTTTTTTTTTGAAATCAAGGGTACTTGTAAGAGATATAAATATTATGTAAAAAAATTTACCTCAATTTTACCTTTCGATTTACTTTCTAGTTACTAGCTAATCGATATCTGCCGTTGCTTAACTGTTTGTTGCATGTAAATATACGTTATTTTAATTACATGTGCATGTGTTGTTGTGACTTCCATTTTACCTAAAATTTATGTAACAAAATATTCATGTCTTGTAACTTTTAAGTAATATTTACGTAGCGGTGTTGTCTGGGAAGGATTGGTTGGTTGCTTTTTCCGGCACCCAAATTTCGGGTAGGTAAAAGCAGTAACTTCTACAAACTAACTGAATGGACTTGAATATGCTGGCAAGTCTTCTGATATGAGACTCATTTTGTGAATAAAAGGTTTACTGGTTCTCTTATTATAAAAATAATGATTAAAATTTTTTTAACAAAAAATCGATTTAATGGTTTATTGGAGGAACGAGGAAAATATATTGTTTCGCTAGTTCCCTTGATCAAAATTAATCAATTTATATTCAGACTTTGTCAGTTCCACCCAAACCATCAATTAGCGAATCTCACATTAAACTAAACCCAACAAACACAGTGCCCTGTGGGATTTACTAAGATCTAAAATAGTACCCCCCACAGGTCTAAATATTTACACCTGTGGGGGGTACTAAATTTTAAAACCTGTTTTCAGAAAACACTTACCCATACAGAAAAGACACAAAGTTATTGATTATTTTGTATTGTTATTGCAAAATACCACTGAAAAACTGCTTTTTTTCTCAAAATACACCATATTTTAGAAGAAAATGCCCTAAAACTAATTTTTTTTTACAGGTTTCAAAATGGCAAATGGTGAATACGCCAAAAATTTGGCATATAATAGCTTCATTATTTGTGTTTGAGGTTATAAAGTTGGTGAATTCTTAGAACACTTCAGGGGCGGTGGTTTAAATTTGTATCCCCAAGAAAGGATTGTTTTGTGGCATTTGGTGATAAGTTCGTTTATAATTTCCCTAAGTAACCGTTTTTACAAGGATTAATTTACCTTATTTAATATCCCAACTTGTTCATTACCCAATAAAACACCTCCTATTTTGTCCACAAAAACGCCATATTTTGAACCCGTTTTTATAGAAAAAAAATTGGGTTCGGTCTAAGTAGTTTGTCTATGCCCGTTTTCAGTACAAAAAATATATTTATGAGGGCACTATGAGGCAAAAAAAACATAAGTGAAGGTCACTGATTATGCACGAAAAATATACCAAACAAAAAACCCAAAACTACTATATTAATTTATTTACAAACTACAAGTAAAACATTGAGGTTATCTAAAAGCTCAGTCAAAAAACTTTCCTTACTCAAAGCCCACTCATTTTAAAGCTGTAGCTTTCATCAGTAGAGGTTGGTAAAAGCCAAGGTGCAAGCAGAGGTAAAAAATCGGAACTCGCTGTTTGTGATTGAACGCAGCGCTAATATTTTTAAATTGATATTTCGACAGTGACAGATATGTAAAAAAAACTTGGGTTTAAATTTTCTAATACATTTCATAAATAAAAACACCTTTTAAATAAATACAAAATTAATCTATTCCTTATTTTATTATTACTCATCTAAATCGTTGTGTGACATCAAGTATTAATTGAAAAAATTAATTAACTGAGATAAGTTTTAATTAGAGTGACATATAGCTCCAATATTAATCTATTCTACAGAGTGTTTCCTATTTAAACCCCGCATGGGTTTAAATTTTTTAATTTTCTTTTCTCCTAAATTGAAAATTTTCTCTTAAATCCAACAAAAGATTGTGTTAAGATGATTATTCAAATCAAATTTATTAAAATTCTTCTTATCAATCAGACTATGCCCAAAACTCAAGGAGGGTTAGTTTAAAATGCTTAAAACCAAAAATGTCACTTAAACTTAGGACCGTTCTAACCTTTTTAGTAAATCCCACCGTAAGAAACTAGCGCAGCGGCTAGAGCGCTATGGGCGTCAGCCGCGGGTATTCCACCGGTAATAAAAAAAAAATAGTGGACGCACTGAGGATCGAATCCGAGACGCCCGGGACAAGGACCTGCATGTCAAATGTTTCTGCTAATATTGTGATTTAAAATTTTACCGGTTTTAACGCGTCCTGCGGATAGAAAATGACGACCGCTTTTGGAGGCACATCCGCCGATCCACTTCCGCTGGTTCTTTGTTGCCCTCTTTTGGAGGCATAACCGCTCGTCCACTTTGACTGGTGCCTTGTTACTTCCCTTGCTAAAGGGAAGTAATTTAATCATCGAAAAATCGCACTTCGAGATTTTCATGATCCTCCACGAATTTTGAGGTATCGAATAGTGAATAAGCACGAATCCAGACGCCGTCGCTCTGTCTGTCGGTCTGTCTGTAGCCACTCTAACTCAAAAACTCCTTCACTAATCATAACAAAATTTTACATAGTGATTACTTTTGTTGACGCGCAGACCCCTATTGTTTTTGAGCATTCTCCTAGTAGACCCTTCGGAGCTACCCCAAAAACTTCATCCCTAAAAAAAATATTTTTTTTTCTTAACATGTGATACCTCCTTGGGAAGCTTATAAAAATTGTGGTTGAAAGTTTTGACTACATATATAATATATATATCACATAAAAAATGCAAAAAACAATTGAAAAATTCAATTTTCTGTACCATATATCTCGAGTTATGAAACGAAATGTTAAATAAAAATTAGCTTAGGATAAGATCCAGGTCACACCCTATTGTCTTATCAAATTTCATACAAATCGGTTTAGCCGTTATTGCCCCATTAATGGACAAAAATCTTATGTATACGAGAATATATATATACACGTAAAACGAAATGTTTTTAGAAACAATAAAGTCTGAATCTATATATATATTTGTATATAGCACATATAAAATGTATTGGAAAAGTCCGTGCACCCTAGAAAAGTCTAGATACACCCTGGAGAAGTCTGGAAAGACTCTGGAAAAGTTTGGAAAGATCCTGGAAAAGTCTGGATACACTCTGGAAAATCTGGAAAGACCCTGGAAAAGTCTAGATATACTCTAGAAAAGTCTGGATATACTCTGGAAAACTCTGGAAAAATCCTGGAAAAGCTTGGATACACCCTAAAAAAGTCTGGAAAGACCCTGGGAAAGTCTGGATACAATCTGGAAAAGTCTGGAAAGACCCTTTAAAAGTCTAGATACACTTTGGAAAGTCTGGAAAGACCCTGGAAAACTCTTGAAACACTCTAGAAAAGTCTGGAAAGACCCTGGAAAAGTCTGGATATACTCTGGAAAAGTCCGGAAAGACCCTGGAAAAGTCTGGATACACTCTGGAAAGTCTGAAAAGACCCTAAAAAAGGCTGGAAAAGTCTGGAAAGACCCTGGAAAAGTCTGGATACACTCTATAAAGTCTGGAAAAACCCTGTAAAAGTCTGAAAATACTCTGGAAAAGTCTGGAACGACTTTGGAAAAGTCTGAATATATTCTGGAAAGGTCTGGAAAGACTCTGGAAAGTCTGGAAAGACCCTGGAAATGTCTGGATACACTCTGGAAAAGTCTGGAAAGACCCTGGAAAAGTCTGGATACACTTTATAAAGTCTATGAAAACCCTGTAAAAGTCTGGGAAAACTCTGGAAAAGTCTGGAACGACTTTGGAAAAGTCTGAATATATTCTGGAAAAGTCTGGAAAGACTCTGGAAAGTCTGAAAATACCCTGGAAAAGTCTGGAAAGACTCTGGAAAAGTCTGGATACACTCTGGAAAGTCTGGAAAGACCCTGGAAAAGTCTGGAAACACTCTGTAAAATACTGGAAAAAACCTGGAAAAGTCTGGATATAATCTGGAAAAGTCTGGAGAATTCTGGAACAACTCTGGAAAAGTCTCGAAAGATCCTGGAAAAGTCTGGATACACTCTGGAAAGTCTGGAGAAACCCTGGAAAAGTCTGGAAACACTCTGGAAAGTCTGGAAAGACTCTGGAAAAGTCTGGAAAGACCCTGGAAAAGCCTGGAAACACTCTGGAAAAGTCTGGAAGGACCCTGGAAAAGTCTGGATACACTCTGGAAAAGTCTGGTAAACCCTGGAAAAGTCTGGGTACACTCTGGAAAAACCTGGATACACTGTGAAAATGTCCGAGTACACCATGGAAAAGTCTGAATACACCCCTGAACAGTGTAGGTACACCCAAGAAAATGAATGAAGTCTGACCAACCCAATCTAACCCATGTATATATGAGTAGCGGTTTTTTATATAATATATGTTCTTCCGAGCGAGGGAAGTTTTTGAGTAAACATTTACTCGATTTATTCTCTCTTTTGGGGTCACAGGCCATCGTATCGACCGCTTATCGCAGGCCCCTTATACCCCTCACTAATCCGCCAGTTTCTTGTAGTGGCCGAGTGTTTACCGGCACTCTTGTGTTTGTTGAGAAGAAAAAAAATATTATATTGAAAATTCCACATCAGTACTTTTTAACCAAAAATGGATTTTTTTCAGTAGTTCAAGGCGCTATTATATATAGATCGCAATAAGCCTATTTTCTCTAATGCATGCGTGTAACAACTTGCAGCTAATTTTTTGCTACAAGTTGCCAAGAGCATGTTCCATTTTATATATATTCTAAACATTTTCAGGCAATTTCTTCTAATTGCAGTTTGCAGTGAAAAACGGGTTTTACGCCGACTCTCGCCAATGATTATTGCCTGCACCTTTATTTTGTATTTACTTTTGTTTACTTGACTACATTAAAATCGACTCTTCCTATTTTTAACCATGATTCATACATTTTTACACACTGAATTACGATTCCACCAACGTCAGCCTAACCTTTTAATATTTTTAGCAGAGTTGTTAGACGATCGATTCAGCCGACGTCTAAATTAGAATAAAATTTCGTATAAATAGATGTGCCATTTTTTTTTTCATTTAAGAGAGCGTTGTCCAGCAACAACAACAACAAAGGATAAATTTCAATAGAAATCAGTTATTAAAATTAATGTAATTTTGACTTCTTCCTTTACAAGTTTTTAACCATCATTCACGTACTGTCCAAAGATTACTGTGAAAACGTCATTTTAAACTAAAAATTTTAACACAATAAATAAAACAACTACCTAGCTATATTTGTCACGTGACGACCCGATCTATTAGAGGCCGATCAAAATCTACCATTTTTGACTTTCACAAAAAATCCATTGGTTAAAAAAATTGGTCTGCGGCATTTTATATAACGTTTAATTTTAAGCATTTTTTATCAATCAATCAAATTTTTACATGCGGTGCATTTATTACATGATGTTGGAAAGAAATCTAGAATTGAGACTAGATCCCATCCCAACCCAGCCCCTCTTGGCAAAGTAAGCAAGGCAAAAAAATTACGGCAAAGGTCGTAAAATTTGTAGATAACCCAACCCACATTTTCTTAAATATTAAAAAAAAAACGTGAAAACAATGTGTTATTTTCGCCTGCGGCACATTTATTAGAGAATTGAGACCCTATCCCATCGCAAGCTATCCCCTCCCTCCCACCCTCGGCGGAAATCCATTAGTAGGTACACTGAAAAAAATATCCACTAATCCTAAGTAAGACTTCATTCCCCAAGTAGAAACTTCATTTAAATATGAGACAAGTGAACTGTCACACTGTCTACTTACCATAACTTTCCTCACGGTTATAAAATAACATATTAAACATAAGTAAAAACTTCACCTACCGTAAGTGAAGTATCTACTAATCGTTAGTAAGTCTATAGTAGCGCAAGACCAGTATAACTCCTAAAATATGGCATTAAATAAAATAGAAAATATATTTATAATACACCCTAAGAAAAAAAAGTACAAACAAATAATAAAAAAAATTGCGACGCGCGGACGGGGTTCAAACCGACAACCTACAGGTTGATAGACCAATGCTTGATCCACTGCCCAATGCGCTTATAAAGAAATAGCTTGAAATCGCGGAATATAAGCGTTTTGGGGGATTCTTATTGGTCGACTGAAAAGTGTTCATGATTAATCAGAGAATTTTCGCGTTTGGTGGATTTAATATATGGACAAGCATCTCCAAACCAAAGGTTAACGGGTTCGTTTCCGGTCATCGATTTTTTTTCGAGTTTTTTTAACTTATTTCCATCATGATCTCTTTATAAATAGAACAATGATCCTTGCAAATGGGACTGTCGAATTCTTATTATGATGGCAATACGTTGACAAATCATTGTAGGCATGCATTATTATTAGGATGAATATATTTTTCCGCATGATTTTTCAATATTTGATTCACTCGTCCTTAATGTAGAAAAATTCGCTAACCGTAAGTGAAGGGAAACCCAGCCAACACAGTTCCCCCGGGCCTTCGTCGGCCCGATGTCGATTGCCGAATTTGCCGTCATCGGCATGACGTCGATTTACATCGGACCAGCAGTATTTTTTGTCGGCTTTGCGATGTAGGCCCAATGTATGTTTACCGACGCAACGTTAGACTGTAACCCGCCGTCGGACCAATGGTAAATTTTACTTTTTGCTGACATCGGCATACCGGCGCCGTACGATTAAGGTCCGATATGTTTTAACCACATGGTACCGACCATCCGCTCATATAGCTGCTTAATTTGGTCGGTCTAACGTAGGCAAGCTCGTCTCGGCCCGACATAGGTAAACTATTCAAGTCCGGCATTGGTTTCCTAAAGCGTCGGTGGTAGCACAAAACGGCCCGACAATAGCAAAGCACAAAGGTCCGATAATAATAATAATAATAAGGCCCCACATCGGTCTTTCAAAGCGGGCCGACGTCGGTGATTGACGAAGGTTTGGTGGTTGCTTGACACGATCCGACATTGGCAAACTACAAAGTTTCGATAATACGGGTGCTCAACCAGTCGGGGTGGTTTAAGTGGCGGAAGAAGTAATTCTTGTAGAGAAGTATCACCATCTTGTCAAGGCCGCATTCTAGTTTCGAAATATCTTTGCTCACTATATACATAATATTATCTTCCACTGTACAGGGAACATAGTGACATTAGCGCCATATCTATATACTAGGAAGAAACTATTATGCAGTTTAAAAATTTTAATGTGACGTACCATCGTCTGTTGCCGGTTATCGACCAATCGAACAAAAATCTGATCAGGCTATCGTCGGTCCTAAAGCAGATAAAGTGCGTTTCGGCATAAAGTCGATTATAGTAAATCGGACCATCGTCGAGTTGCCGATTTTCAATCAATCAATCAAAGTTACAATCGGACCATCGTCGGCCCTAAATCAGATAAAGTGGTTGTCGGCATAAAGTCGACTATAGTAAATCGGGCCATCATCAGTTGCCGTTTCTCGACCGATTAAACAAAGTTGCAATCGGACCATCATCGGCCCTAAAGCAGATAAGGTTTGCGTTGGCATAATGTCGACTATAGTAAATCGGGCCATCGTCAGTTGCCGTTTCTCGACCGATTAAAGAAAGTTTCAATCGGACCATCATCGGCCCTAAAGCAGATAAGGGTTTGCGTTGGCATAATTTCAACTAAAAATTTTAATGTGACGTACCATCGTCTGTTGCCGGTTATCGACCAATCGAACAAAAATCTGATCAGGCCATCGTCGGTCCTAAAGCAGATAAAGTGCGTTTCGGTATAAAGTCAATTATAGTAAATCGGATCATCGTCCAGTTGCCGATTTTCGACCAATCAATCAAAGTTACAATCGGACCATCGTCGGCCCTAAATCAGATAAAGTGGTTGTCGGCATAAAGTCGACTATAGTAAATCGGGCCATCGTCAGTTGCCGTTTCTCGACCGATTAAAGAAAGTTTCAATCGGACCATCATCGGCCCTAAAGCAGATAAGGGCTTGCGTTGGCATAATTTCAACTAAAAATTTTAATGTGACGTACCATCGTCTGTTGCCGGTTATCGACCAATCGAACAAAAATCTGATCAGGCCATCGTCGGTCCTAAAGCAGATAAAGTGCGTTTCGCCATAAAGTCGATTATAGTAAATCGGGCCATCATCAGTTGCCGTTTCTCGACCGATTAAACAAAGTTCCAATCGGACCATCATCGGCCCTAAAGCTGATAAGGTTTGCGTTGGCATAATGTCGACTACAGTAAATCGGGCCATCGTCAGTTGCCGTTTCTCGACCGATTAAAGAAAGTTTCAATCGGACCATCATCGGACCTAAAGCAGATAAGGGTTTGCGTTGGCATAATTTCGACTATAATAAAAAATCGGGCTATCATCAGTTGCCGATTCTCGACCGATTAAAGAAAGTTTCGATCGGACCATCATCGGTCCTAAAGCAGATAAGTTTGCGTTGGCATAATGTCGACTATAGTAAATCGGGCCATCATCAGTTGCCGATTCCCGTCCGATTAAACAAAGTACCAATCGGACCGTCCTCGGCCCTAAAGCAGATAAAATGGGCGTCGGCATAAAGTCGACTATAGTAAATCGGGCAATCGTCAGTTGACGATTTTCGACCGATTAAACAAAGTTCCAATCGGACCATTGTCGGTCCTAAAGTGGTGTCGGCATAAAGTCGACTGTAGTAATATGGACCTCCGTCAGTTGCCGATTATTGACCGAAAACTGAAAATCGCAATCTGTCCAACATCGGGGCAACGTGTAGTCGCCGATGCCGACACACTGCCGACGTTGTCGACATTGGCTCGATTCAATGCCTACGATTTGTGTTAAATTACTAAGGGTTAACAAACCAGTAGAAAAATTCACTAACCCTAAGTGAAGGGAAAACTAAGTGACTCGTCGCATATTGGTAAGTAGATAAATCACTAAGGGTTAAGAAACTCGGCTCTAAGTGGATCGTTTTACTTGCAGCTATTGAATTTATCAGTTGGGGCTAATAGAAACTTCACTTACCACTCACAAAAAAAGCTAACACTGGATGGTTTTCTGAGTGTATTGGGTTAGATTATTGTGTACGAAAAAAAGGCCCTTTTTGAAAAGCAAAGGCAATTATGCGCTGCAGACAAAAATTTTAAGAAAAGTATACTAAAAATGTAATTTTTTACACGTTTTGTATGCTGTTGCTACATACGAAACGTTTTAATATATACTTTTGTAAAAATGTTTGTAAAAATGTTTTTAGAAAAGTAACCAGTAACCTTTATTTAAAGAAAAACTTAAAAATCGCCTGATTGTTCGCCACCTTAATAACCGTGTTTCTTAATGAGGTCAACGCACGTATTTTTGTAATCCTTCCCTGAAAAACGTTTGGTTACGGCAACATAATATTTATTTTGTAGCAGTTGTCAGCAATGTTAGGTCATTTTTTTTACATCTTTCGCTATTGTAATTACCACAGATTAACGCATGGGTAGCAAAGCTTTTAACAATTATAATTATTTTAAGTATTTGTTCGACGCGACGTGGTGTTAATAAAAGTTTAGTTGAAAAGCAGTGGAAGTCTTGGTGTTTATTTTTGTTATAATTTATTATTGTAATAAAAGAATCCTTTTTTATTCTGTTTTGGATTTGGGTTTCCGTGCTGCTTGTCAAAAATGAGAAACTTTCCACGAAACAAGCCAGAGTAATTTTAAAAACAGTTAGTTTGGTGTTCACAAAAAAGTTTCTAATGTACAATATGAAAACCGAAAAAAAACTACAAGTATTATTATTAATAAATAATTTTTGAGTTTTAAAAATGTGGTGAATATGAGAAACAAAGTGTGGATATTTAAATTAAATGTAGAATAGAGGGCATTAGATACTTCGTCAAATTTTGAAATAGCAGGCATTACCAATGGGTAAGAAAAAAGCAGTAGTAAATTATTTCACGCGCCATGGTATGGGGGACTATTAAAATCGTGAAATTTTGACTTTTCTTAATTTTGTGAAAAATGAGTTACTAAGGTTCCAAAACACCTTAATCCACGAAAAAAAAAGTTGTCTGTCGGTCTGTTGTCTGTCTGTATTCACTATAACTCAAGAACACCTTAATCGATTTTAACGAAATTTGGTATCCTCTATCGGCTGACCATGAACTGATAATATTTAAAAAAATTGTAACTTTGGAACAAAAGCAAGTAGCGATATACGGTTTTCAAATTTAAGTTTCCATGAATATGGACTACAAATTTTGTTATGAAGTTGATATTTGTGGGAGTTTTGGTTTCCGAGTTATTTGAAAAAACGTTAAAATATATATAAAAAAAATCGTAACTTTAGAAGTAAAGCAACTATTGATATGCGGTTTTCAAATTTTAGTTTTCGTAAATATTACCCAAAAATTTTGTTATAAGGTTCAAATTTTTTAAAGCTACAGTTTCCAAGATATTTTCATTTTTAGGAATTGCAAAACCCCCGCATAGACTATGGATCGCTCTCCTAATTTTTTTTATCACCTACATCACCCATACCATGATGGTAAACATATCGCAGAATATTACGTGCATGCTCAATGCTCATAATAGAGAAATATACAAAAATGTAGGATCATCCAATCCGAATTATGTAAAACCTATACGTGATATTTTAAACAACGAAACAATAGTAAGTCAATCACACAATTTGTTAGTTATGGGAGGCGGCGTAGCCCCTTCACAAAAAGTAGATACACAAAAAATATTGAAAAATTTACTTAGGAACAAAGCCAAACAAATATTAAAATTTAAAAACACTAAAGCTAAAACCAGGGGCGTGTCAAACGCCCCCGCCGCCCCCCGCAAGGCGGGGGGCCCACAGCATATTGGAGACCTCTTAACCGCCTTGCCCTAAAAAAGCAAAAAAGAAAGAGTATAATATTATATAAAAACAAATACGCACACAAATACCTTTCGCTCCTTTAATAAATAAATAAAATAAAATATACAGAGGGTACATTAGTTTGTTGGTTTTCTTTATATTTAGTTTTCCGCACTTTTTGGATTAGCTATAACTTTTGACTTGATTACTCGATTTTTGCAAAGATAAATCGTAAGAGTTTTTCAATCTGGTGAAAAATTTAAAACTTCAAAAAAATTCAAGATGACCATGAATTTATGTGCGACACTGAACAAGCTCTAATGCTTTCACTACAAAGGCTCATTGTTTCTGTGTATATTGAAAAATCATTTAATTCAATCAGTTGGGAAATAAAAAAGTTTTTTGACTACGAGGGTTTTGGCTTCGCATTAAAACAAAATCAGAAAATTTCATGCATTTTCCATTTGCTATATTATCTTTTGACCTCATTATTTAATTAAGAAAATCACTAAGAATCTAAATACCCATTACTTTTTAATTTCTTACCCGATTTAATAAGGTGATACCTCGATATACGAAGAAAAAATGGAGATTTGAAAATACTAATTTATATTTTGTCCAGTGTAAAAGAAATAAGGCGTGTAAAATAGAACTCTCTTTAAAACTATCCGCCATCCTGATTTTTTTTTAATGTCAAATTTTGAATAAACGGACGCAACAATATTTTTTTTCAAAAGTAATCAGGCGAAAAGTTATAGCCAATTAAAAAATATTTGCAATTTTGTGATTTTTTCCAAGGTTAAGCCCAAAAACTCATAATCTTTTTCATTTCTCAACCGATTTAATTAAATGATACGTCAAAATACACATAAGCAATGAGCGTTTGTAGTGAAAGCTTTAGAGTTTGTGCATTGTCGCACATAAATTTTTTTCAGGGAAAGGGGTTGAAAATTAAACATTTTTTTAAAACTGTCGGCCATCTTGGATTTTTGAAAAATTTTAAGTTTTCAACTAAATCGAAAATCACGTTTTATCTTTCTAAACAAACCATATCTTTAAAATCGAGAATTTATGTCAAAGGTTATAGCCAATCACCCTATATATTATAAATATTTATAACAATAACATATAGCCTAAAATATCAGGGTTTCAGATTAAAGATGGCCTCCGCATTAATGCATCATTATCTTTCTTGTTGTTGAAAAAAAAATATCGAGTAGAACAGAAGGGCACCCTAAAAAATTTTGCGGGGGAAAAATCTGACATGCTTCTAGCTAAAACTGAACTTTTCTTACTTTTCGGTCTGCCATTTCATCAATTTTGTAATTTCTTATTCGAGATTACTCAACCTATCTTGTGACATGCTTGAATAATATTTGAATAACTGGAAATTAGGTAATATTATATAACTATGAGATACTATAACGGCCCTACCCTTGCTTTTCCCGAGGAAAATGCGTACCGATAATAACTCTCCCAATCAAGTTGGCCTGGAAAAAAACGATAAACGCAGAGTGTAAACGGTAAAACGCATCGATTGCGTCAGCAGTGAAAGTTTCATTAAATTATCGTAAGGTCACTACGACGCCAGGCATGTGTATGTGCATGCGCAGTAGATTTTTGGTTTATGGCCTGGTGACCCAAAACGTTTCAAAGCCAACCGCGATCTTGAATTTTCTCCTTTGTTTTTCAAAGTTATTTTCGTTACACATTTTGGAGCATTTGGGCCATTAATAATATCAAAACGTTTAAAATGTCCATTTGACTAGCATTACTAAAATGTTGGACGAGGCCTGGAGCATGGTATTTAAAGTTTTCAATTTCCAGACATAATTCTGTAGCATTTAAGTTGGTAGAATATTTTAATGCCCAATTTGCAGCTGATTTCCAATATTGATTTTCCCGTAAGAAAGCCAAAATCATCAATCACACGCTTGTTCAAGGTCTTAATCATCCTGCTGCATCCTTAAACTGCTTAATTAATTTATCCAATTAATTTTAATGTTCAGGTTCAAAGTTACTGGATTTATCTTCATATTTTCATCAAAATTGTTTTTCATTTCTCTGCGACGCCTTGCTGGAAAAATATTTTCAATTTCTGCTGAAACAACAAAGCATTTCATAACTTTATTTTCTCTGAAGTTTTGCAAATCAATTTCTTTTGCAGATCTTGGAGTAATTGGGAAGAGTTTGTTAATAGCATATTTTTTTAATTTTTTGCAAAAACTTACAGGGTCTTGACTTCGACAGGCGCTTCACGGCACCCTCTGTCGATGGCGCCTGGGGCAGGTGCCAAAAATGCTTTTGTTTATGAAAAGAAATATTATACTGTATGTAATTTCTAAAGGAATATTATATTATCCTTCATTATTTTAAAAATATTAACATATATAATCTTTTGTATTTGATTTTAGACCAATGGCTTCGCGCCCGCAACTTGGTCGCATGAAGTCATCTTTTACATAATAAATTCTTACTTCTGGGGATTTGTTCTATTCAGCGCTCCCACAGGCTTTGTAAGCGAACGATATGGACCATACAGCACCATCCTTTACTCATTAATTTTGATGGTTTTTATAAATTCGTTGTGTGTGAGAGCAGCGGAATGGCATTATGCGCCTTTGATTGTTTGCAGGATTATCTTGGGAGCCCTGACTGTAAGTATTAATTAAACGCTTTTAAAAAATTACGTTTTCCCTTACCCAAGTAACAACTTTTATTTACCTTAGTTGCAATAACTAAGGAATACACTAAAATTAACGTTGCATAAAGTACAAAAACTAGTAATTTTTGCAACGGCCGCTATGATGGACAAGAAAACGAGGCCACACCTTTGTTATTAACTACGGTAAATTTGGCAACCCTGTAACAACGTTTATTTTTACTGGAATACTGTGGGGTTTTCAACGACCGACCGCAACAAACGACGGATTAACGACTCCAAAACGTTGATAATTAACTAATTTAATTTACGTTCTTTCAACGTTTTTCCTTATGAGACAATAGTTGCCAAATAATCAATACAGTTGCGGCCAATTTCAAAATATAACTGTTTCTGACTACTGTAGTTACTTGCAAAACGGTTAGGTTTTCAATAAACCAAGAAATGATTATTGCCGCCATACTGTTTTCTTTTCCTGATTTGCGCTGCTACGCCATTTGTGTAAAACGTTAAAAAAAATGTTGTTTTTTTTGCTGGATTTTGATAATTTTTTAGTTAGTTTTAGTAATTCTTAAGTATTCTTTCAGACCGGCTACTGTTTAAAATTAAAATTTTCAGAATTTTAATAAAAAAATACTTTAGCAAAAAAATTATAAGGATTGAATGCCCGCTTATGTTTTAAAACTAAGGTGCGTTGGTAAATTTAGTGGATTGGAAACTTTAGAAAGCCACTTTAATGTTATAAATTAACTGTTAGTTACATAGCTACGTATTTTAGAATTGTTAACAAATGGTAGTGGTGGAATTCTTGATTTCAAATCAATTTAATAAAAATATTATCCAGATGGCACTCTAGTCGCAGTCGCTTCGGCGACGTTGTGGAAACGTTGCACGCGATTCTAGTCGCAGGCAACGTCAACACAACTCAAAAAATCTTCGGGAAATTGGTGCAAGAACGAGTTGCTAGAACGTTTATACACCTTTTTCACGTAATGTTAAACGTCGACAAATTGTTCCTTAGGTCGACTAGCAGAACACATTAATGTGTTTTGCTAGTCGAAGGGAAAACTTAATTTTTTAAGAGCGTTCAATTTACTGTTTTGAGAAGGTGACGAAAGAACCGGAACTTTTGTACCGGGTGTGTAGCGCTTTTAGATTTACCTGAAAAAAATTTATACACGACGTTTCGATCAATACAATCTCTGATCGTCTTCAGGTGCAAACTGTCGACGATCAGAGATTGTACTGATCGAAACGTCGTGTATAAATTTCAAAAAAAGCTAATTGTTATTGCAAAAGACAAATTTAAACATCAGGTTTTTAGTTTTAAATATAACATCCTATATATTTTTACAGCGGCCATTCCTTTCTGATTTCAAAAATAACAAACACGTTATTTCTATAGTGTTTTGTGAAAAAAATACCTTAAGCATTATTAGTTTTAATCACTTTCTAACATCTCGATACCTCATAGCACACTTTAAGTTAAGTATACCAAAGGATGCAACATTAAGTAATCAGATACACGAACCTGGAAGACGAGGACCTGCAAATTCTCAAAGAGATAAAATTCTGGACTTTGACTGACATTTTTTCGGCTAACATAAGCTCCGGATCCAACGCCTTGAAGGCATTTTGGTTCCGTCAGTCCTCCCTGGGAAAAGCGTGTTGTATAGGTTTTTGCTATCTACTGTTGCGGGCATTAGATACGGTAGCAGCCCTAGATGCAGTGGCTCTCAATTACCCGCGTTAAAGGGTTTGGTACTACTTGACTTGCCCTGCCAGCCCATTGGTTGGCTATGATTCTGCCTTCATAGCGTCTTCCTCCAAGACAAGTTGGGGAGAAGGAAGGTTTAGGAGGCATTCAAGCGCTGCTGATGGTGTGGTGCTCATAGCAGTAGATATTAACATACTTGCTTGACGTTGGATGCTTGTCAGTTTGGTACGAGCCAGCGTTTGTCTACCCTTCGTGTACCAAACTATTGTCCAGTATGAAGTCATGGGTCTAACTACCGTGATATACAGCCAGTACATTTGTTTCGGACTAACGCCCCAAGACTTACGGCAGATACGTTTGCACGTCCATAGAGACAGTGCTGCCTTTTGCTTTACTTTCTCCAAATGCGCATTCCATGTAAGATATTTTACTTCAGTTGCAAATGGGATTGTTTCACCCTTTAGTACCGAAGGAATAGGGAAGTCAAGCTTCTGTTTTGGTGAACGGTATAATGATTGTTTTGCTAGAACTTACAGACATTTTTTTTACACACGATTTTGCCAATACTTAAAATAACGATTTTTGTTTCGTATAGTATAAAAATAAATACATTTTAGGCTGCGATACTTGCGGGTCTCCAGAACCTAATAACGAATTGGTCTCCTCCCGCAGAAAAGGGAAAATTTACCTGCACCCTCGTGGGCTCTACTCTGGGCATGTTAATCTCCTGGAATCTGGTTACCCCAATATCCAAACAATTTGGCTGGGATTGGGGTTTCCATTTCCTTTCCATTCAAGCGGCTGTGATATCTCTGATTTTTGGTATTGTGGCAAGCGATGGGCCAGCAGAAAATAAGTGGGTTAGTTCGGATGAAAAGAAACTCATAAAGGAATCTCAAGGAAATTTAGTATCCAATCTTAAGGTAAGGGTTCTTAATTAACTGAAGCATCCATCCGGTGGCCTGTTTTCTTGAAACACCCTATATATGTAATTACGACGCTCTAGCGACCATAATCATATATACAGGGTTTTCCAAAAGTTCGTGTCCACCCTAATATCTCCAAAACCAAAAGAGGCAGAGAAGTAAAATCTCACATAATTAGAAAAAAAGCATATTTTTGGATGCTAATTATCGCACCCGTCATTAAGGAGGCGAAGGTAGGGCGATATTTTTTTTTAAATGAGATACACTCTGTATATTTTGGAAAATTTAAATAGAGCTTTTCCTTATGTTTCCAAAACACCTAATATGTTACTTTTTTCTATAACAGTTTTTCTCTATAAGACCAATGAGTTAAACAAGAAAACAGATATTCGGTGATTCTTTGTCTAAATCATGCATCGTTGTATGAACCTCTTATTTAATAGTGTTTGTCAGTTTATTTAAAAATCGTTAGAGGAAAAAGTAACGTATTAGATATTTTTGGAAACAGAATGAAAAGCTCTATTCAAATTTTAGAAAATATACAGGGTATATCATTAAAAAAAAATACTTTCTCCGCCCT
This sequence comes from Oxystoma pomonae, assembly GCA_963921995.1. NCBI lineage: Eukaryota > Metazoa > Arthropoda > Insecta > Coleoptera > Brentidae > Oxystoma > Oxystoma pomonae. The sequence continues at coordinate 25,255,361 of OY998168.1, forward strand.
AGCTCCTGAATTAGCATCCAATAAGATACTTTTTTAGAAACCATCTCACTATGTGAAATTTTACTTCTCTGTCTTGGGAGCCTTGACTGAATTTTGTATGATAAATAACTTGCTAATTTTTTAAAGTCTATGGTTCTAGCGATTAAAATTGTCCTTCCAATTTATGCATAAAAACCATGCACAAATTACATTGGAAATGGCTTTCGGCTAAATATCATATTTTTTTTTATATATTGTACTACTCGATCAACAAAGCACAAAAAAGAGAAAACGAGATAGGGACCAGGGTTACTTTCTGAGATATGGAGCTTTAAATTTGACGTGTTTTTAGTCTATATTTTTGGATATGGTGCAAGTTTTTTCCCACAACTTTGTTGATTACCGCCGAAATAAAAGGATTCAAATCTCTATTTATCTGGAATAAAACACACCTTCCACCCATATAAAATGTTTTTATATGGTTTCTTTGGAACCATTAGAAAAGTCACTGATTCTTAAGATTTAATAAATGAAGAAAACGACCGTTTTCTAAAAAATTACTATTTTCATTTTCTTTAAAACAAACGGCCAGAATTTAAAAATTTTTACATAAGTTATTAAAAATAACGCAACATAGCTAAAAAAACATTCTTAGCTGAGTGGTACCATGAATTTCGAAAATGGAGGCACATTTAATTTTTTTTAATATTTTTAAAATTTGGAGAAATACGGAAAGTGATTTTGACCAATCAAATTGCTCGTGTGATATATGCTTTTAGGCTAACTTGGGGTCGCCGGTAACGAATTTTATAACATTTTTCCGGTTATTGTTACTGTTTTTCTAGAAAAATAAGTTAAAGTTAAAACTCTTAAGATCTATTTAATATGGCGGCATGCAGCGGCTTTGTATTTTTAAAAAAAATCAAGGTAGGCTATGACACCTTGCTAACGTCAAACTTTTGCTTAAGAAACGGTCCATTTGCTGCCAAATAATTTTATGCATTCTGTTTATATTCCTTACCGGCAATCCCAAGTTAGCCTAAAAGCATATATACCACACGAGCAATTTGATTGATCAAATACAGGAACCACTGAATACCTATCGGTACCAACATATTCATATCAAGCTTTTGAATTGAATTTGTCCAGAAAAAGTTTGGATAACCTACCCATAAGTTAATTTAAATCACTTCGTATTTTACCATTATTTCAAAAATATTAAAAAGCTAAAAATGTTTTTTTAGTTTACTGATATTATTTTTCTTAACATATGTAAAAACTATTAAAATCTGGTTGTTTTAAAGAAAATGAAAATTGTCATTTTATAAAAAATGGTCGTTTTCTTTCTTTTTTAAAACTTACAAATCATTGACTTTTCTGGTGGTACCAAAGAACCCATATAAAAGCATTTTTACATGGATGGAAAGGGTGTTTTATTCAGTACAAATAGAAAAAACGAATTACTTTATTTTGGCTGTAATAAACAAAGCTGTGAAAAAAAAATATAGCTTTAAAACACGTCAACTTTAAAGCTCCATATCTCAGAAAGTAATCCTGCTCCCTATCTCGTTTTTTTTTTATTTTTGTGCTTTGTTGATCGAGTACTACAATATATAGAAAAAATATGACATTTAGCCGAAAGCCATTTCCAATGTAATTTGTGCAGGGTTCTTTCGTCCATTTATGAATGCTTCGGTTTCTTTTAGGTGTTTCTTCCATACCGTAAGCTGGTGACCTCGAAACCCTTTTGGGCGATGTGCATCTGTCGTTTTGGAAGTGTTTGGGGCTTTTATTTTAAATTCCACCTGATATACTCATATATGGTGATAAATTATGACGAAAGATTTTTTTTGTATTCTCCGGTAAGTATGAAGAATAACTTTTATAAGTGGTTCGACAGTTCTTGTCTAGGGTACCGAAATAGCGTGTATTGAAAAAGGAGCGCAATGGCTAGTAAATGAGAAACCGATACGCTGTTGCCGATGTCACCTACAATTAACTTAACGATTCCTAACTAAGATCCCGTCAAACTTAACATTCAAAACAATAAAAATAGTACATTAAATCACAATAAAACAATTAAAAGTTTAAGAGAAAAAGATGTTTTCTATCTAAAGGCTGAAAAGGGTAATAAAGTTGTTATATTAGATAAAACAGATTATTTCGAAAAAGTAGATAACCTAATAAAAAATGGACCCTACAAACAAGTCCCAAAGAACCCCTTACCAAAAATGATTAACGAAGTAAAGAACACAATTAAAAAATGTAACAATATTATTACTGACAATATTAAATATAAACTACAAGTAAGCAATCCCACTATGCCGAAACTGTATTGTCTTCCGAAAATCCACAAGCCTGGAAAATCGGTTAGACCTATAGTTTCTGCTTACAACATTTCGAAATGGCTAGCAAAATTTACCGATAAAGGAAAAAGGTTTTTCTGTTCAAAATTCCCTTGAATTTATCAATAAAGTTAAAGATATTTCACTCCAAGAAGGTGAAATTTTAATCTCGTTTGATGTTAGTTCGTTGTTCCCTAGTATGCCGATCCCCAATACCTTACAATACCTGGAGGAACTACTAAGAAAAAACAATCTAGAAGACAAACAGACTTTAGAATACCTATCTTTAACAAAACTCTGCATGAATCAAAATTACTTTCAATATAAAAATAACTACTACCAGCAATTAGAAGGAACCAAAATGGGTAATAGTTTATCACCTTTTATCGCAAACCTATTTATGAGCAAATTTGAATCAGATATAAGTAAAGAATTTGAGTATTTCCCCAGAGTATGGTTCAGGTATGTAGACGATGTGTTTGCAGTATTCAACACTAAAGTAACTAGTGTTGAAAATGTTATGGAAAAAATAAATAACAAATTTCCCACCATTTCTAGACACTTTATTTATAAGAAATAAAAATAAATTGGACTTTAACCTATACAGAAAAGGCACGGCCACCAACAGGTATATTCCACTGCTTACAACATAAGCTTGCAAGTTTGCACTTTTTAACATATAGATTAGTAAATTTGCCCTTAAACAAAGAAAGATTTGAAGCAGAAAAGAATAGGATTAGCAATATAGCTGGCGAAAACGGTTACGACGAAGGCTTAATAAATAAGCTGATAAATAGACATTCTTTTCAAAAGACCTTTCGGAATTCTACCTTTTTCAGACAAAAAGATACCTCCGACTCAAAATTTATATCAATTCCTTATAATCCTAATTATACGAAAGGATTACACAAAGTATTTAATAACACCGGTCTTAAATTAGTATATCAATCCGGTAACACAATAAGAAGCTTACTAGGAAATCCCAAGGATAAAACTACAGTTCTAGAAAAAAGTGGAATTTACGAAAAGTTGCATGGATTGTGACAAAAAAATATGTTGGCCAAACGAGACGCTCTATTCAAACACGTTTTAAAGAACACTTAGCACACTTAAAATACGGAAGAACAGAAAAGTCAAGTGTGGCCGAGCATGCTTTTGAAAACAATCATAGATTCACATTAGATAACCTAAAACTTCTAAAAAGTGTACCAAACAAAAGACTTTTGAATGCATATGAAAGTATGGAAATCATTAAATCCAGAAATAGTTTAAATAAAGATAGAGGACCCATCCCGTTTAGTACACTTTATTCTTTGGTTGAGGGGAGATAGGATTAAAAATCGTGATCAATCACAAATTATTAGTCTTATCTCCGCCCACTAAAGGATTGTATATAAGATAGAGCGTAGATTAATTTAGTTCATTGTTTATCGTCTCCTGATGATGTTTCTATTAAATTATTTTCGTAAAAAATATTTTCTGCCATTTTGTGTTTCCATAAAAATATGATTCGTTTAAATTTAATTCTATGCATATATTTTCTAGCGATTTGACTTTTCCGTCATTTCATTTTGGAGACAATTTTTTTCGAAACAATTATTTGTCCGATATGCCACAAGTGTTACTTCAATTATTTTCTTTTCTTTTAAATTCTGACAAATTATGTTTCTGCCAAATTTGGTTTCGGGTTTTTTATAGGAACCCGTTCAATTACCGCCTTGGGGCCCCCACGAAAATATATCCCGAAAAGTAAAAAAAAACAAACAAAATCTGGGGTTATGTAATGAATTTTAGCCCTCAATAGATCACTCCCGAATATATTTGTTACGTCACTTCTCTGATAGAGATATTTGAGAGCAGTTTAAACCGAAAAAGCTATATAACTCCATAAAAATAAATATTAAGCTGATTTTCCCGAAAAAACTGAAAATTTTGAAAAATATTTTAGATATTTTTATTAAAAATTCGAAAATGGCAAAGATTTGAAAAATTTTGGAAAAAAGCGTTGTCGGATTTTTTTTTTAATATCTGGGAAGAAACTATTTCTTTGTTTATACGGGCCTCTTAAAACGATTTAAGCACTAAATCGATTTTATTTTAAAACGATTTAAGAAAGCGGTTTATCTCTTAACAACCAATTTTATTATCGTTATAAACACCTTAAAAACGCTTTAACGCATTTCTTCCAAACTTAAGAAATACTCAATCCTGGTTTTCCGAAAAATATGTTGTTATCGAAGTTTTCTTATTTGTTTTTTCTTTAAACTGACATATTTAATGACATTTAATAAAGGATGTGTAAACTCTCAGAGAAAGCGATTTTATTTAAAATCGTCCTTATATAAAAGCGCTTTTAGGTGCGTATAAACGTAGTATATAACCTTAAAATAGTGCCGATTTAGATTATGTCCATTCGACTGGAACGTTTCTCTATAGGACTGTCTAACAAATTGTCAAAGTCAGTCATTATCACGTGATGGCCATTTAAAAATGGTGAGTGTAGGGTAAATAAAGCGATTTTCCATATGACTGAAAATTTTGAGAAAGTGGAAAAAGATGCAGATTAAACAAAGTAACTGAGGAATCTTTTCTGCATCGAGGAGAAACGAGAATTTTCCCGAAATGTTAAAAATAAACTCAAAAGTCTCTCTCGCACTTGCACAGTGTGGCAGGCATTGTCTCTCTCATTTCAGCCTGAAGATCGGGCCAGATCGGCTTGAAGAGAGGCAGTTGCGCTATCTGATTTGAGAGAGATGACGTTATCTGTAATTACACTGGTGCGACAGAGATAGGTATAGGGACATTTCTACGTTTAACTGGGAATTTTGATTTTATTGTTAAAATTTCGGCAAAATGTTTATTTTTCCCCGATTCAGAAAGGATTGCTTTTTCCACTTTGCCAAACTTTTGATTTTAGTTAGCATTACGTCTTATGGAAAAGCGGTTTGTTTACCCTACACCGGCCATATTGGATCGACTATTTTGTTTTTTGTATACTGCCCTATTATTTTTTGCGTAAAATATATTTTTTTACTTTAATAGGAAATGCTTTGGACTGCAGTACTATCACTTATAATGGAAATATGTGTTGGAATAGGATCTGGTTATGTAGATGATCTGCTTAAGATTAAGATACCTTCAAATAAAACTGCAATACGAAGATGTTTTGTGGTTTTTTGTAAGTTATTTAAATCATGTTTTATATCAGCCAAACATTTTTTGAAGTTATCCCAAATATTTGTCAAAGACCTAAAATTTTTGGTTGGTTATTGGAATTCTTTGCATTTTGGTAGCATATTTTTCATTTTATACCGACCACCAGGGTGGGATCCATTGCAAAATTACCTTTCATATACCTATTAGAATAAATAAGCAGCATGTACGAAGAAGTCTCTATAGTTTGTAGAAAAAATACATTAGAGAAACGTATTTCATAGAAATGAACAATGGAGAAACTGTAGAAATCGAACTTTAGATAAATGTACATCGAAGAAATCATAAAACAGAGAAACAACGTAGAAATTGGTAAAGCGAAAATCTGTTCTGTGCCTAGCATCTGTTTGTATGTGCCCTTAGAATAAGAAAGGGATAGACCAAGTTTTTTTTTTTAAAACCAACCCGAGTTGTTCCAAGTAAACTTAAACCAACGCAGATCAATCCAAAACACTTAAAAAATCAATCCAAACCCCTCTGTTAAATTTAGCATAAAAAAATATAAAAAAGTCTTTTCTACGCCCTGTCAGGCAGCAGAGAACAGATTTTCGCCTTACCAATTTCTACGTTGTACGGTTTCTCCGTTTTACGATTTCTTTAATGTATATTTCTCCAAAGTTCTATTTCTACAAAATACGATTTTGCCAAAGTTTGTTCCTATAAATAACGATTCCTGCATTTTACTTTGTCATTGTCTTTTGTTTTGGTATTTCTATGGCTGACTAGATGATATATAGATGTTGCTTACAAGTTTGACCTAGGTAAGGCGTGCTAATAGGTATATGTTTGAACCAAAAGGTTTTGATTTTCGATGTCGCAACCTTACGCTCAATATTAATGATAATAATAATTTGAGATTTCTTGGACACATTGTTTTTTATCAAAAAACGCGCCTTTTTATCAACATCAGATTTTCGCTTTGAAACGAACCTAACTATAAGGTTTTCTTTAGAAACCCTATTCTCTAAATCTCTCAAAAAATAATCTAGGGAAACCCTGTATGTTTTTCTTTTATTGATATGTTTAATGTATTTTTTTTTGTTTTAGCTCACATCCTACCCGGACTCCTATTGGTACTATCAAATCTTATTCTGCGCTATACAAGTGTTTCGTACTATGTTTTTGACATACTTTTTACTATAACTTGCGGATTAACTGGAACCTCGGTGGGTACCGACTTGCAAAACGTTCAGGATTTGGCACCCAACTATGCCAGTTCCACAAACGGTATCATCAACTTTATTGCGGGCTTGGCTGCCTTTATTGTTCCCAATATTTTCAGAATGCTGGATCTCACAATCGTAAGTAATTAGATTCCTATTCCAAATAATTTTTTTTTATGCACTTCAGGGATTAAATATGTCCTTTTAGAGACTAAAGTGACACTTTTAATCCCTAAGGAATTTAAAGAAAATTTAATCCCTAAGGATTAAAAAAAAACTAATCCCTGGAAAGTTATAATTCAATTTATGGCAACTCAAGCCAAACAGCACTTGCTCTTGGCCAAGATTTCATTCTTAGCACCCTCTCTTGAAGTTGACGAACCATTTGGCGTAGAAATAATGTAATTTTAACAAATATCTTTTCCTAAAGTGCATAAAATAGTATATAAACCTCGGGACTAAAGTGTCGTTTAATCCCTTAGCGAATTGTAGACCGAGCGTAGGGATCCGCGGGATTAAATGTGGTACTTTAGTCCCTAGGTTGTTAATGTACTATTATAGCCCGGTTAGAGGGATTGGTTTAATTTTTCTGGTCTAGTGGATCAGGTTCAATAAAAAAAAGTTTTTTGATTAAATACAGTCAAGATTTATAATTTAAAACATAACAACTTTAACAACTAACAACTAGGGGCCGTTTTCTCAGTAGCGAGAACATAATCCCTTTACCTACGACCAAGGAATAATACTACACAGCTTCCTAAACTTAGGGTTGCAAGAAAAAAAAATACATTCTCCAAATTTGCGTTTTTTATAATCTTCAAAAATTGTTTTCGAAATCATCTATGTATCCCAGTAAATACACTTGTGACTTTAACCTAATATTTATGTAAATCTAAGGTTCCTATATTTATGTAAAAAATGTTACATCATATTTACGTAAATCTCACATAAAAAAGCTTATTTTTTAACGATTCAGGAAATGAGATAATATGTAGGGTGTCCAATCTAAAAAAAAGAAAATTTTGTGCCATATTTTAATTTTGAGACATCCTGTATCCGCCTTTTTTATCTATATAAGTTTTTTTTAAATCCATATAGTTCTCCTAAAAACTCCATTATTCCAGACTTTTGGGAAACACTGAATATTAAGGTCAAAGTTATTTAAAAATTATGTTTTAGGATGGATTACCATTAGCAACTGCAAATATGCTGACTACAGGTTGTATTTATGTTATAACTGGTCTACTTTTTGCTATATTTGCAAGTGCGCAAACTCAAGAATGGAATTATAAACTTGGACAACGATTGGAGGAGGAAATGCCAATTCGAACGGAAAATCCAGATAATAATGGGACTTCGAATGTGGATGATTACACCAGTTTAAACGTTTAGATTTTTTTTTAAATTTTGTTAAAAAAAAGACAGAGCCCAGGACCATTTTCTTAATATTAAGTTTTAAATAGATTTTAAACAAAGGGAAAGCATTTTATAGGACGCACCACTATTCAAGATTTCCTGTGAAAATTAAATTACAAAATTCGAGATACTTACCCATCATGTTGATAAAAAATATTTCTTAAAATATTGATGTTCAAAATTAGAATAGAATAGAATAGAATATAATAGAATTTCTTTATTATTCAAAAAGACATATTAAATGTTCTGTACGTCAAAGTAAAAGAAAGAAAAATAATAAAATAAAAATACATTCTAATGTAAGAAACATAACACAACCACAATAATGACAACTATAAATTACATTAACTCTGTGTTTCGGACTTCCATTGTCTATATTTTATTGATACAAGACGTTTCGATCAGTACAATTTCTGATCGTCTTCAGGTCACTCAACCTTGAAGTTTAAGAAGTTGGCTCCGCCCAAGGAGAGGCTTCCAAATATTTGGGATTTCAACACTTGGTTTACTGAAAATACCCTGATTCTGCCCAATAAAGGCAGCTTCACGGAATTTTAGTTTCTTCCAGTGTGACTCCTTGTGCAAAACCTTAGCTTCTGCCCACTTCATTCGGTGTTGTTTTGACCATGCATGTTCGGCGATTCCTGATTTCGTTGTTTCACCTTTTCGGGTATTCGTCTGATGTTAAGGTCTTTATTTTCGCCTATGTATGACTCACCGCACTCAAAAGGAACTTGGTAAATGCATTTCTTATTTTGTTTGTTCTCCGGTTTTGTTTTACTAAGAAGGCTTCGAATTGTTTTACTAGATTTAAAAGCTGTTTTAACATTAAAGTTTTTCGCTACTCTTCGAATTTTCTCTGATACTCCTTTAACGTATGGAATTGTAAGGAATGCATTTGCCTGTTTTTCATCTTGTAATTACTGTCCTGTTTGTTGAAATTTAGAAATAGTATCTGTTATAAGTTTAAGGCTGTAACCATTCTGTTTCAAATCCTTCTTAATGTTTCTTATTTCGATTTCCAAGTCATGAGAATTGTTACAAATTTGAACGGCTCTGTTATACAAAGTTTTGATTATGCCTCGTTTGGTTGTAGCAGAATGATTTGAACCTTGATTTAATTATTGTCCTATGTGAGTGGGTTTACGATAGACTGTTGTTCTGATGTCGCTTTCTACTCGTTTAACAAGTACATCAAGAAAAAGAATTTGACAATTTTGCTCCAACTCCATTGTGAATTTAATGGTGGGTCTTATGTTATTTAGGTGGTGAAGAAATTCTGAAAGTTGTTGGTCATTCCCGGTCCAGAAAATAAAAGTATCATCAACATATCTCAGCCAGAGCTTAGGTTTATATGTTGCGGTATCAACCGCGTGTGATTCGAACCGCTCCATGTACATATTGGCCACCACTGGCGAAAGCGATGAGCCCATTGGCAGACCGTCATCCTGAGCATAAAACCTATCTTTCACTTGAAAATAAGAGTTATGTAGGCAGCACTCCAACAACTCCATCACACCCTCCAGCTGTAGGCTGGAACGATCATAAAGGGATTCGTCATCAACCAGTCTCTTTCTAATAATATCTAGCGATTCCTTTATCGGGACATTGGTATATAGACTTTCGACATCAAAACTGAAAAGTCTATCCTGGGTTCCTAAAACAAAAGATTTAAGAATATTAATAACATGGTTGGAATTTTCTACAAATGAAACGGTCTTGCCTGCAAGAGGTTGAATAATTTTCATAAGGAATTTAGACAGATTGCTTGTTGGAGAAGTCCGTATAGATGGAGGCTTGCTATAATGTGGTGTATGGTGAATACTTTTTCAAGATTCTATAAATCTTACTTTCGATTGATTGCGTCGGATCTTTTGGGAGAAGTTTATAGTTTCCTTTAGCAAGTACCTCTTCAACTTTCTGGTCATAGGTTTCCGTGTCCAAAATCACTGTTTTGCACAAGAAGTCACACTGGAAGAAAGGAAAATTCCTTGAAGCTGCCTTTATTGGGCAGAATCAGGGTATTTTCAGTAAACCAAGTTTTGAAATCCCAAATATTTGGAAGCTCTTTCTTGAGCGGAGCCAACTTCTTAAACTTCAAGGTTGAGTGATTTCTCACAGTATATAAGTACGTAGTATGTTGGAAATTTGGAACCTTTGGTTGCACTAAAACAAAATTATGATTGTTTTCCACAAACCAAAACTACACTTTTTTGCACTCGACGCGCGTTTCGCTAACAATGTTAGCATCATCAGGAGACGAAAAACAATAATTGTTTATCGTCTCCTGATGATGCTAACATTGTTAGCGAAACGCGCGTCGAGTGCAAAAAAGTGTAGTTTTGGTTTGTGGAAAACAATCATAATTTTGTTTTTATAAGTACGTAGCTTTAGAAATCGATTGTAGTTTGCACCTTATGATTGTAGATTAGATTGTACTGATCGAAACGTCGTGTATACATAAAATATAGACAATGGATGTCCGAAACACAGAGTTAATTTCAAACACATCATTGTCTCAAACTTTTCATATAAATTACATTTTCTCTTAATAAACATTCAAACAATTTTACTTTTAAAATAAAAAGTAACGTTAAAAGAAATCGTCGATTTTATAAAAACATTATTTAGACTCCCACTACCCTCCCTGGGGGGACAAGATTTACAGTGATAACTTGCATGATATATTGCATAAGTTTCTTCTGAAAGTTAGTTTCGCCAACTCACTACACTGCCATAATTAGTCACGAGGATCTTCCTATGTCTAGTTTCATCCAGTGCCCCGAAAATTTGGTATTTGTGTTAGTTGAATTCATCCGTGACCTTCGGTCACTAATCTAGCCGATATCTAGCTTATCAACTCGGTTGTCAGAATAGATCAGCTGTGGATAGAAGTTTCTAATCTGTGCGTATGACGCTGTCACCATAATCGTCGGAAAAATAAAAAATAACAAAATTTTTTTGCATTTTTTAAAGTCTCTGTCAAGCCTTAAAATTTAGTGACTTAGGTTGGTTTAATTTTTGCCCTTTATCCTCGGTACTAGAATATATAATTAGTTGTTTATTATTATTAGCTATGTAATTACTTTATAACTACTAACTAGAAATAAAAAATATGAGTGGGCTAAATCAGCGGTTTTAAAACAAAATGATTTAAGGATTACGCGTTATACTTATACCACGATAAATATTTCTATTTTATTTTATCTTTCACTTTTAACTTATTTAATTATTTTGCGGTCATTATAGGTAAATCTGGAGCTGTCGTCAATGCTAATAATCACTATTTTCCAAGAAATAATTAAAATTTGCTCCAGTTGGGGATGGTATGTTCTATTTTAAATAAGTAGGTATGCTTTTATTTGCTTTTAGTTTGTTTCGTATTGTGTGTGAATTACGGAATTTAAAGCAGTTATAACGCAAAGTTATAGAAAATGTTCAGCAAGGTGACACAACGCCTAGAAGGTGTTTGGTATTACAAGTAGAACGTTATTTTACGTTAGAAAAAAATAACTCGGACCCGTTAGTGTCTGTTTTGGCAGTGCAAAAACGAACGTCTGATGCTTGCGGCATTTCAGATAAGACCTTAAGAAGACTTCGAAAAAAGAGTGAAGAGGAATTGGACAGACCATATAAAAGGATTCAACAGCATTCAAAAAGCTTTGACTTATCCTAAGGGATTAAACTATCGATTAGAAATATTGTTTATGATATGCATATGTTACCCTCAAAGCTATTCTAGAAAAGATAAAGGAAAAACAACTTTGCAATATTGGAATTACCCGTTTGTCCAAAATTTTAAAAGAGATGGGCTTTACATTAAAAAAAAACAAACAACAGAAAAGTGCTTTGCGAGCAATCCAATATTGTGGCAATTTTTAAGAGATTACATAAAAAAAATCGGAATTACCAAGGCAAGTTGTTTTTCTCGTCTTGGCAGGATGAATCGAAACATTGCTATTCCAGTACTCGTGCAAGTAACGGAAAAAGATATATAATAATACATGCAGGCAATGAAAAAGGGTTTCTTTCAAATGCCAGTTTAATATTTTCATCAACAACATTGGTTTGAGGAAAAACTTTTAAAAAGTTTAGAAAACCCTTCCTTTATTGTTTTGGACAATGCTTCTTACCATACGAGATTCGAAGAGAAATATCCTACAAGCAGCTGGAAATAAGAGAGTGGTTGTCAAAGAAAAAGATAAACCATAAAAATTTATTTTTAAAAAGTGATCTTTCAAGCAAGTGTAAACAGCAGCCATTTAAAAAAAATTAGCTCTTAAATATGGATATCAAGTTTTGAGATTACCACCCTACCATTGCCATTACAAAGCAATTCAATTGGTATGGGGTATTAGCAAAAATTATTATGACAAAAATGCCTGTAAAAATAACGGTGAGCCTAGCGTTATAAAGTTGTGGGAGGAGGCACTTAGCAAAGTGGGCAAAGGAGAATGGCGGAAATGCATTGAACACACGGAAAAAATTATTTTTGAATCTTATTTGACAGAACAGGTTATATACGAAGTAAGACCGTTAATTATTACGGATGATGATAATGATTCTGAAAGCATGGATGATATTTCAGATGCAGAGGAAGACTATTTTTAGTAGGTGCGTTCTATCACAAGACTGCAATATCGGTTCTTTTTAGAACCAAAACTTTATAAAAAAATTTTCGTAAAGCGAATTTGCCTAAATACTATAAAAGCTAAGAAATAATCTGTTTTTACCTAATTATTTTTTATTAACTTAAAATGATTTAAGTACTGTTTGCAAATGTCCAAACCATGACTTTCCTAAGTACCTTACGCTTGTAAAAGCACCATTTTAGCCACTAGATGTAAAAACTACTATTATTTAGAAAATTTGTTATGTTCCAAAAATATAATTTATTGTTTGAGAACCACCGACTTACCTGCTCAAGAGGTTTTATTGCTTAACGGACTTCTCACAACGAATGCACTTTACCTAGATTGAAATGCAAAGATTTTGATAATAGCAAAGTACCTATTTTAAACTGTTTCTTTATAATAATACATACCTATAGGTAAAAAGTAAAGAATAAATAAGGTAAAAGCAATTGGCACACCTATAAGCAAATGTCTTCTTATTTTTGATTGACTGGAGAAAACCACTATCAACAGCTGATTTGATAGACAGAGGGTTGTGGCCCGGGTTGTGTAATGAATCTTCCCAAATACTTGATCGGAGACTTGATCCTACTAGAAGGATTCTTAAATATAGCTCCATTCACATACCCTCGGACATAACTAAAAATAAGTATGTATTTTAAGTTTTTTCAAAATAGTACTTATCTAAAATCCGATCAAAGTTTTTATTTTAATTAAACTATCTTATTAGAAGTCAAAAGGTACAAATGGACTCAATGGGCCCAGCTAATGCACCCATGCATTGTTTGGTCCCTACATGGATGCAAATCATCAAACCGCGCGGTCCAAAACACGAAAAAAATTGCCGCGCAAGATTTTTACAGCACAATACAAAAACCGCGCGTAGACCAAAACCGCGATAAAGGGACAATTACTGCGAAAAGCATTTACCGCGAAAGTCAAAAACCGCGAAAGACAAATACCGAGGAAGACAAACATCGCGTAAGGCAAAGACCGCGCAAAGGACAATACCGCGCAAGTTGAAAATGACATAGATAATTTGTAAATAATTCGTTACTGCAAAAGTTTTAGTAGGTCCTATTAACCAGTAAGTAGTAGGGACAATTTAAATATTATAAATTTTACGGTACTTCTACACATGGAACGGCGGTCTTGAATAGCCCTGAAGAAGCAAATAAATTTTGCGAAACGTTGGCATTTCAAAAAAAGGACGTTTCATTAACAAGATACCTCAACCCATAAATCTAGACCATCAAAAAAAAATAAAAATAGGATCTTTAAACTCTTCTACAAGTATTACTCTTAATGCCTTTATTGTAGCAAACCAAAACCGCGACGCGAGTGATTCAAGGTTTAAAGTGTATGATGGTGTTTAATAATGTATGGTAGAGGGTGACCAGTGAAACCACTGATGAGCCCACGCTGGTTACCCAGGGCGAAACATCGTTTAATAATTTCTCTTTTCGCTTTGGTCTTTTGTGTGTTCCTTGTGGGATGCTCATCCAAGTTTGAATTTTCGTTATTTCCACCCAAGATCTCTTGATCTTTTGTTTTTTAGTTTCTTTTCGGTTAAGGTAACTGATTTGGAGGTTTTTTTAACTTCTCACTCTAACTTTTTTGTCATATATAAGTCATATATGCTCACTTGTTAACTTTAAGAGTGAATTTGTTCGTTTTCTAACAAATAAACCGCACATCAAAAATAAACAAAATTTTGCAGAGCGGAGGCTTCTGATATACCCCTCTGACCAATCGCGTGGTTTTTTAAAATAATCGATAATTTATAATTAAACATTTTTCGGTTACGTAAAATTATGTAACAAACTTAAAATTATGCAAAATCCGTACAATTGTTCCGGGATAATTCTTTATACTTTCACCGTGAAAATTTGATACAAATTTGATTAACAGTTTTTTGGATTAAGGCTATAGTTTCTCCCCAGATTTTAAGTAAAAAAATTTTTAACTGGCAGCGCCTTGTTCTTTAATTTTTTAATCTTTGCCAGAGTGCACAGGGAAAACTAAACATAAGAATTACCTGAAATTTTGCAAGGGTGATCATTTTTAAATGCTTAACAAAAATATCTGAAGGATTTTTCAAAATTCGCAATTATTTTGTCTTGAAAATATAAGCTCTGGTGCTGTCATCTATCCCAAAAGCCTTAAAACAATTGCGGTTTAGAACAAACCCGATTTACAAAAAAAATTCCTTTTTTCTAAAAGCCTGTGCACTCCGGAAAAGAAAACTGATCAATCAATCACACTTTATTATATTTCGGAGACACACGCATTTCAAGTGGTAGTCGATAGATCTCAGAATTTATACGATTCCATGGTAACTGCACGTGTTTTGCCAACAAACTTTAAATCGGGCCGCAGTGGGACAAAAGAGTATTTTTACGTTTTCTCACAGAAAACCACTTGAGGTTATGCTTATTTTTCAAAAATGTGTTTTCAAAAACATTGTTCTAAAACAAATATGAAACCATTCCGCGTGTGCGGTCGCCCTCCGAAAAAGGTCTAGCGCTGCGCGGGCATTACCCCGAGTCTATCAAAGAACTAAGAGAACTTTACTGGCTCGCTGGGGTTACTAAGAATTCGCATAGAAACATTCGGCGCCCTTAACCCCATATAATTTTGTTTTTATTTTGATTTAACCAGTTTTTTTTAAATTTAAATGATTGCGACATAGTTATGTGCAAGTGTACTAGTGAAATCTTGGAGTGTGAAGGATAAATTTTAGAACCTCAGTTTCAAAAACACACGGATATTTGAGTACTAACAAAACAGGTCAGAAAAGCTCCATTTAGAGGTTGGAAAGACTCCTGCTAGTCGTTGACGCTCCTGTTTAAAATAGAATACGATTATTCCGTCTGCCGATTTTTAAATCTGCATGCTTTTAATCTGTTGTCGGTATCAGCTAGCGGGAGGGTTTCCAATTCAATTATAAATGCACTTGTAAATGTAACCTTAAACATTACACCCAGTTCCTTTAACACGTAGATGGGTAGCGTTTTTTTAACATGTAATTCTGCAATACTTGGTAACTAAATTACTACATTTATACGCATTTAAAACCGCTTTTATGTAAGAACGGTTTTAAATAAAATCGCTTTCTCCGAGGTTTTATACGTCTTTCATTAAATATCATTAAATGTGCCAGTTTAAGGCTACAGTCTCTCGCCAGATTTTAAGTAAAAAAAAGTACAACTGGCAACGTCTTGTTCTTTAATTTTCTAATCTATTGCCAGAGTGCACAGGAAAAATTAAACATCAGAATTAGCTGACATTTTGCAGGGATGATCATTTTTAAAGGCTTAACAAAAATATCCGAAGGATTTTTCAAAATTCTCAATTATTTTTTCTTCAAAATAAAAGCTCTTATGCTGACATCTATCCCAAAAGCCTCAAAATAATTGCGGTTTAGAACAAACCCGATTTACAAAAAAAAATAAAGAAATACTCATAATTTCCTCTGGATTACATTCTTCCTTTTAATATTTCTTTACTTTAGCGAAAATAAAAACTAAGTTTCCTTCTTTCTAAAAGCCTGTGCACTCCAGAAAAGAAAACCGATCAATCAATCACACTTCATTAAATTTGGGAGACACACGCAGTTCAAGTGTTGGCCGATAGAACGCAGAATTTATACGATTCCATGGAAACTGCAGGTGTTTTTTCAACAAACTTTAAATAGGGCCGCAGTGGGACAGAAGAGTATTTTTACGTTTTTCGACAGAAAACCATTCGAGGTTATGTTTATCTTTCAAAAACATTGTTCTAAAACAAATATGAACCCACTCCGCGTGTACGGTCGCCCGCCGAAAAAGGCCGCTGTGCCGGCATTACCCCGAGTCTATCAAAGAACCAAGAAAACTTTACTGGCTCACTGGGATTACTAGGAATTCGCATATAAACATTCGGCGCCCATAACCCCACATAATTTTGTTTTTATTTTGATTCAACAATTTTTTTAAAAGTTAAATTATTGCGGCATAGTTATGTGCAAGTGTACTAGTGAAATCTTGGAGCGCAAAGGATAGATTTTAGAACCTCAGTTTCAAAAACACACGGATATTTGAGTACTAACAAAACATGTCAGAAAAGCTCCATTTAGAGGTTGGAAAGACTCCTGCTAATTATTGACGCTCCTGTTTAAAATAGAATACGATTATTTCGTCTAGCGCCAGTAGCCGAATTTTAAATCTGCATGCTTTTAAGTTAACCTGTTGTCGGTATCAGCTATCGGGAGTGTTTCCAATTCAATTATAAATGCACCTGTAAATTCAACCTTAAACATTACACCGCGTTACTTTAATACGTAGTTGAGTAGTATTTTTTAAGCAGGTAATTCTGCAATACTTGTTTTTTTAGCGGCGCAGAATGCGAAAAGTCAAAATAAGTAACCTAACCCCAAATTTTTGACCCGGTGCTAAAAAATATCTGGTGTCCCACATGGAAAACAAATTCAATGACGTAAAATTTTGCAAAAAAATCAGATCGACATAGTTAAATTGATTTCTCTTACAGTGTTGCTAAAAACAATTCCCCAGAGTGTAACTACTTACGACCTTAAACGAAAGCAAATAAAACAATTAAGTTTCAAGTGTTTTTAACGACCCTAAAATCGTTTTTAAAGCGATACACCGCTTTCTGACATCGCTTTAAAATAAAATCGATTTACTGCTGTATATATAGGGTGGGCCGCAAAATTCCGCACTTTTTGGATTGGCTATAATTTTTGACTTGATTACTCGATTTTGAAGTATATGGACTTTTTGAAAAGATAAAACGTGGGAGTTTTTCGATTCGGTTAAAAATTGAAAACTTCTAAAAAATCCAAGATGACGGACAGTTTTAAAAAATGTATAATTTTTACTCCTCCTGAAAAAAATTTATGTGCGACAATGAACATTGTTTCTGTATATATTATGTTATAAGTTCTTTGACTACGAGTGTTTTGGCTTCACATTGAAAAAAAGCAGATCATTACATACATTTTCCATTTGCTATATTTTTTTACCTAATTATTTATTTAAGAAAAAGAGTCTATATACATATTACTTTTTTATTTATTATCCGATTTAATTAGGGGATACCTCGATATACGAAAAAAAAATGGAAATTTGGAAATACTAATTTTTATTTTGTCCAGTGTCTTACTTAAAAAAAATTTGGCGTGTAATACCTCACTCTTTTTAAAACTGTCCGCCATCTTGAATTTTTTTTTATTGTCAAATTTTGACGCAACTCTCATATTTTGTCTCTTTAAAGAATATCTTTTTTAATTAAGTAATAAGGCCAAAAGTTATAGCAAATTGAAAAAATATGTAATTTTGTGATTTTTTTCCAATGTTAAGCCCAAACACTCATAATCTAAAAGATTATAACTTTTTCAATTCTCAACCGATTTAATTAAATGATACGTTAATATACACATAAACATAAAACTGTCCGCCATCTTGGATTTTTGAGAAATTTAAAATTTTCAACTGAATCAAAAAAATATCACGTTTTATCTTTCTAAAAAACCAATATCTTTAAAAATCGAGCACTTATGTCACAAGTTATAGCCAATCCAAAAAGTGCGGAATTTTGTGGCCCACCCTATATTATACTATGTTGGGAATTTACCTTACAATACCTGGAGGAACTACTAAGAAAAAACAGTCTAGAAGACAAACAGACTTTAGAATACCTATCTTTAACAAAAGTCTGCATGTATCAAAATTATTTCAATATAAAAATAACTACTACCAACAATTAGAAGGAACTACAATGGGTAATAGTTTATCACCTTTTTCTGCAAACCTCTTTATGAGCAAATTTGAATCAGATATAAGTAAAGGATTTGAGTATTTCCCCAGAATATGGTTCAGGTATGTAGACGATGTGTTTGCAGTATTCAACACTAAAGTAACTAGTGTTGAAAATTTTATGAAAAAAGTAAATAACACATTTCCTACAATTAAATTTACTTATGAAACAAAGAACAATGGTACACTGCCATTTCTAGACCCTTTAGTTATAAGAAATAAAAATAAATTTGAATTTGACCTATACAGAAAAGGAACGGCCACCAACAGGTGTATTCCAAATAACTCTTTTCATTGCTTACAACACAAGCTTGCAAGTTTGCACTTTTCAACATATAGATTAGTAAATTTCCCCTTAAACAAAGAAAGATTTGAAGCAGAAAAGAATAGGATTAGGAATATAGCTGGCGAAAACGGTTACGACGAAGGCTTAATAAATAAGCTGATAAATAGACATTCTTTTCAAAATACCTTTCGGAATTCCATTTTTTTCAGACAAAAAGATACCTCCGACTGTAAATTTGTACCAATTCCTTATAATCCTAATTATATGAAAGGATTACAAAAAGTATTTAATAAAACCGGTCTTAAATTAGGATATCAATCCGGAAACACAATAAGAGGTTTACTAGGAAATCTCAAGGATAAAACTACAGTTCTAGAAAAAAGTGGAATTTACGAAATTAGTTGCATGGATTGTGACAAAAAATATTTTGGCCAAACGAGACGCTCTATTCAAACACGATTCAAAGAACACTTAGCACATTTAAAATACGAAAGAACAGAAAAGTCAAGTGTGGCCGAGCATGCTTTTGAAAAAAATCATAGATTCACATTAGATAACCTAAAACTCCTAAAAGGTGTACCAAACAAAAGACTTTTGAATGCATATGATGATGAAATCACTAAATCCAGAAATAGTTTAAATAAATATAGAGGTCCCGTTCCATTTAGTACACTTTATTCTTTTGTTGAAGGGAGATAGTATTATAAAGCGTGACCTATCACAAATTATTAGTCTTATCTCCGTCCACTAAAAGATAGTATATAAGAAAGAGTGAAGGTTAATTTAGTTTATTATTTATCGTCTCCTGATGATGCTAACGTTGTTAGCGAAACGCGCGTCGAGTCCAAAAGTTGTAGTTTTGGTTTGTAGAAAACAATCATAACTTTGTTATATATTATACGACAACATTTTCAAACCGACCTTATAGAAAAGCGCTTTAAGAGGCCCGTATAAACAAAGTAAATGATGAATTGTAAAAACCATCTTTTATAATTTAGTAGCCTGATTTAAAACTGTCATTCCTGTTGTTTCAAATAAAATTAATAAACGTCAACACTTTTGACAGCAATCTCAAATGGATACAATTTTTTACAAAAAGTGAATTATATATTTTATAGATTTAATCAATTGGTTTTAGAAAAACGTAAATCCGTTAACAGAATGGGTAAGTATTAAGGCGACGTTTTGCTCATTTTTTTTTAATTTTAGGCGCTTTTACCCAGTAACGTAATGGAATATGCCCATCTTTAATCGCAAAAACCACTATTTATCTCTTTTCATTTGAGTAAGGAAAAAAAGACAGATTTATGCTTAAAGTTTTTCCTTATGTATTACGACCAGGGCCAAAAAAAATATTATATTTTTTAGGATTTCAATGTAAACCCATTCCGGTTCGATACAACATAATCATAATGATATTTCTATCAACCTATATCAACTACACGACCAGATCTAATATATCTTTAAGTCTAAGCGCGATGGTCGAAATTGTTGACAGTAAGGGAAAAGTGGACCCTGTTTGCAAACAGTTGGAAAAAGCGACTGCTGATCCTGGTACAACAACTACTGCTTCTACTACTGTTGCAGCATCTACAAAAGTAATCATTTTTGATGTTAACTTAGCAATTTTTTTTAAATAATGCCTTCTGTATCCTTTCACGGTATCAAAATGTATCCGCATTTTCAATTTGCCAATTAAATCTGCAGAATCAGAATCAGTGTCCGCTACAGCTAGCAGAATAACGTTGATTTAACATTATTGGAACTTTATAATTTATGTTAATAAGATGTTACGGGGACTTCTTAATGACGTCACTTTAAAACGTTAATAGACAACGTGCACCTGAAGACGATCAGAGATTGTACTGATCGAAACGTCGTGTATACATAAAATACAGACAATGGAAGTCCGAAACACAGAGTTAATTTCAAACACATCAGTGTCTCAAACTTTCAAACAAACAACGTGATCTAATAATTAAACGTTGTTACATAGGTTTTTTTTTATATTTTAAAAGTACTAAAGTAATAAAATCCATTAGTTTTCTGTCAATATGCCGGCGAAGGTCGAGAAAAGGACACTAAAACGGTAGGAGTTGATTGGCCTATGTGAAGAAGGTATTGTTTAATGGTAATCCATACAAACCTCAGATTTATTACGTCCAAATAACGTCTTCGGATGACACATATTCTAATGTTAGTTTTAAACAAACAACGTGTCTAGTACGTTAGCAGTATAACGTTGAGATAACGGCATTTTGTGTCACTTATGTATTCGAAGCTGGTGGTTAGCAACCTTTCGAAGACTTAATCACGCATTTCGCCCTTAAGTGGGCCCAAGATTTAGTCAAAAGTCAATCGTAGCATATCGATATTAGTTATGTATAAAAACAAACGTGTCTTGGACATTAGGAAATGCCTTATTTATTAATCAAGGCCAATCCAATGTTTAATAACTTATATTTAACGTAATAATAACGTTTTTTAGACGTAACATTGACAAACGTCACTTCTTTTTCACGGAAAATCCAAGTTTGTAGGGAGGTACTTTTTTAACGTTAAAAGAACGTCATGTTTTGTTATGTTCCTTAATTTTACAGTGGGACCTTAAATTAACGTGTTTTTAACGTCTCTTAACTCCTAAAAAAAATATAATTTTTGATTAACGGAGTTTTAAGAGCTTGATAGATAGATATTCTTTTAGAGTAAAGGTAGGAAAAAATTCGAATGGAAACAATCCTGGCAAGGTCAAGTGCTTGCCGCTTATTTCTACGGTTACGTGCCCGGTAGCCTACCGGCTGGTTATATATCCGAAAAATTTGGACCGTTCTGGACCCTATTTGTCAGCGTAGCAGTGGCCGGAATTATGAACAGCGTGTGCGTATTTGTGGTTGGAATTAAAGATGCCGGTATCTGGCTCTTTTGTGCGTGTCGCTTTATTATTGGAGTGTCCGGGGTAAGTATGCCTATGTAGTAATCAGATGTTCTTCGTCATAAAAGCAGGCACAGTCTAAAATAAACATAAACAGGGTCTGCGTGTTTGTTATTGGAATTAAAGATGCCGGTATTGTGTGTCGATTTATTATTGGAGTGTCCGGGGAAAGTATATTTATTTATGAAGTAGCAGTAAAATTGCTAAATAGGTACGTATACCTAACAACAAAAATAAGTCAAAACATATTACATTTTTGCCTTGTTGTAGCAGTGGCCAAGATTACGAACAGCGTGTGCGTATTTGTGGTTGGAATAAAATATGCCGGTATTTGGTTCTTTTTTGTGTGTCACTTTATTACTGGAGTGTCTGGAGTAAGTATTTATTTGTAGGAAGTGTTTTAAAAGTAGTTGAACCTCCAAATTACTTTGGAGGGGAAAAACACTGAAACTGCTAGAATTAAATCGATTTTCGAGCCGATTTTGCTTATTTTTTTTACATTTTATAACGTCCGCTATTTTGAATGTTAAAATGGCCCTTATTTTGATTTTTGGTTTTAAAAGTCACGTACATGGTTAGGCTACTCAACGGCTTTTCAAGGTTCACATCAGGTTAAAACTGTATAAGTTAAAGAAGTAACCAAATTAAAAATAGATTTTTTTTGGCTGTATCTTTGGAAGAATTAACATGAGTCATGTGATTGATTTGTCAATATAGCAGTGACCGAATTGAAGTCGTTTTCTGAAATCTTTTTTTTGGATCAAAATATATTGGATTAAGAGGTAATAATATGTATTTCTTTGGAATAAGATAAAATGGATATAAAAGGGTAAAAGTATATAGATAAAAAGGAGTTGAAAATACGAAATTTTATGGTATAGAATTGCATTGATTTTGTTTTCCTAACTATTTATTAAAATGGACAGGAAGTTTGTATCCTTCTCTATAAAATTGAATCAGTTTTTTGAAATCCTTTTTTTATTATAAAGTATTGGCTTGAGAGGTATTAATATGTATTTATTTTGTATACTATACAGTGGATTGAAAGGGATTAAAAGTATATGGATAAGAAATAATTGATTTTGTATGCCAAATAATTATTGAAATGTATGGGAAGTGTGTATCCTTTTCTATATAAATAAATTTTCTGAATAAAAAATAAAAAAGGATTTGTATTATAAGGTACTAATATGTATTCTTTTGGATTATTATAAAAGGGATATCAAAGGATGAAAAGTATATGGATAAGAAATAATTAAAAATACGAACCCATATATGTATAGAATCGGATTGATTTTGTATGCCTAAATATGTATTGAAATGGAGAGAAAGTTTGTATCCTTTTCTATAAAATTGAATCAGTTTTCTCAAATCTTTTTTTTGGATAAAAGACTGTTGGATTAAGAGGTATTAATATGTATTTCTTCGGAATACTATAACATGGATATAAACAGATAAAAAGTATATGGAAAGAAGGAATTGAAAATACGAACGTCTAAAGGTATATAATTGATTTTGTATGCCTAAATATGTATTGAAGTAAATAGGAAGTTTGTATCCTTTTCTACATAATCGAATCCGTTTTTTGAAACCTTTTTTTTGGATAAAAATGTATTGGATTAAGAGGTATTAATATGTATTCCCTTGGGATACTATAAAATGGATATAAAATGATAAAAATTACCTATATAGATAAAAACGAGTTGAAAATACGAACATTTTATGGTTTAGAATTGGATTGATTTTTTTTGCTTAAATGGATAGGAAGTTTGTATCCTTCTCTATAAAATTGAATCCGTTTTTTGAAATCTTTTTTTTGGATTAAAAATTATCGGTTTAAGAGATATTAAATGTATTCATTTTGTATACTATAAAGTGGATTAAAAGAGATTAAAAGTATATGGATAAGAAATAATTGAAAATTCGAACATATAAAGGTATAGAATTGGATTGATTTTGTATGCCTAAATAAGTATTGAAATGAATAGGAAGTTTGTATCCTTTTCAATATAATTGAATCCTTTTTTTAAAATCTTTGTTTGGATAAAAATGTATTGGAATTAAGAGGTATCGATATGTATTCCCTTGGAATACTATAAAATGGATATAAAATTATAAAAAAGATATAGATAAAAAGGAATTAAAAATACGAACCCTTAAATGTATTGAATTGGCTTGATTTTGTATGCCTAAATATATATTAAAACAGATAGAAAGTTTGTATCCTTTTTTATAAAATTGAATCCGTTTTCTGAAATCTGTTTTTTTGGTACAGGTTTGAGAGGTATTAATATGTATTCATTTTGTATACTATAAAGTGGAATAAAGGGATCAAAAATATATGTATAAGAAAAAATTGAAAATACGAACTCATAAAGGTATAGAGTTGGATTGATTTTGTATGCCTAAATAAGTATTGAAATGGATAGGCAGTGTCTATCATTTTCTATATACATAAATCCGTTTGTAATATCTTTTTTTTTATAAAAAGGATTTATATTAAAAGGTATGTATATGTAGTCTTTCAGAATACTATAAAAAAAAATAAAAACCCATATAGGTATAGAATGGGATTGATTTTGTATGCCTACAGATGTATTGAAATGAATAGCAAGTTTGTATCCTTTTCTATATAATTGAATCCGTTTTTTGAAATCTTTTTTTTGGATAAAAAATTATTGGATTAAGAAGTATTAATATATATTCGTTTGGAATACTATAAAGTTCATATAAAAGGATAAAAAGTTTCTGAATAAGAAGGAATTGTAAATACGAGCCCCGAAAGGTATTTATTTTGTTTGCCTTAAGTTGTATTGAAATGAATAGGAAGTTCGTATCCTTTTCTATATGTTTAAATCCGTTTTTTGAAATCTTTTTTTGGATAAAAAATTATTGGATTAAGAGTTGTTATTATTTATTTCTTTGGAATACTATAAAATGGACATAAAAAGATAAAAAGTATATGGATAAAAAGGAGTTGAAAATACGAAAATTGTAAGGTATAGAATTGAATTGATTTTGTATGCCTAATGGTGTATTAAAAAACATAAGAAGTTTGTATCTTTTTGTATATGATTAAATCCGCTTTTTGGAATCTTTTTCTTGGATAGAAAAGTATTGGCTTGGGAGGTATTAATATGTATTTATTTTGTATACTATAGAGTGAATTGAAAGGGATTAAAAGTATATGGATAGAAAAGAATTGAAAATATGAACTCTTGAAGATATATAAATGGATTAATTTTGTATGCAATAAGGTGTATTGAAACAAATAGAAAATTTCAACCATTTTCTATTATAGTTGAATCCCCTTTTTGAAATCCTTTTTTGGATAAAAACGGATTAAATGAAGAAGGTATTAACAGGTTTTCCTTTTGGATACTATGAAGTGAATAAAAAGGAATAAAAAGTGTATGGATAGGAAAGAACTGAAAATATGAACCCTTAAATGTATACGGAGTATTGAAATGGATAGAAAGGTTGTAACTTTTTCTACTCCATTGAATACTTAACGTTTTCTAGCCCATGAGGGTCACAAAAGGGATTTCAAAAAGAGGATAAAAAAGGGATTAGTTTTTTTATTCTTTCCTATCCATTTTTCTTAAAAGGCCGGAATTATGAGCAGCGTCTGAGAGGAGAACTAGTTTGTAGGAGATATAAGCAACATTTTTCTGTACTGTTAAAAGGTTTTCAATACAAATACCAGAAAACAACTTTTGGGTAAAGGACTGTTTACTGTACAAACACTCTGTCTTGTTCTATAGGGTATGGTTTACCCAGCACTGCAGTGTCTCATAGGGCGATGGGCGCCTCCTCAAGAAAGGGGAAAATTCGTGGCGGCCATGATGGGCAACACCTTGGGTACTTGTATCACGTGGCCCCTAGCAGGCGGTGTTACTCATGCGTGGGGATGGGAATGGGGTAAGGTCAACATATAAATTATAGTCCCGTTGTATACAGTGTGTCGATTTTTTATTCAAGAGGAAAATTTTTAAATTTTCGCAGCAGAGACCCTTTTTGGGGGTAAATATTCAGTACCATCTACAGAGCGTTAAAATATAAAGATTATTTTACTTTTTTCTTTAGAGCTCTTGTAGCTTTCAAGATATTTAAATCCAATTTGAAACAGGTTACGTTTTAGAGCTTACATCATCTAGTATGGCGAGTGATACAGAGAGATATTTTTTCAGGGATCAATGCTTTTTTTGCCTAATAAACCGAAAGCGGAGTCACGAATACAAAATAGATTCTTTTTTTGTTTTGAAACTTTTTAAAAAAATAATTAAAATCATTTTTCGTAACCTATATCAAACTAACGCTCTATGGATCGGTAAGGAAGCCTTTAAATCTTGATACTGAATTTTAAAACACCCTGTATATGCTGAAGAATATGCTTTTTCTTCTAGGTTTTCATGTAATTAGCTTCCAACATGTACCGTTTTTAATATTGCTGTGGTTTCTGGTATATGACAGTCCAGAAATACATAAATATATTAAAGAAGACGAACTTAAATTTATCAAAGAATCTCAAGGTGGAAATGTATCAAAAACAAAGGTACCATAACCTGTCAAAACCCTATTTTGCGACCTTTCGGGAACAGGACTAAAAACTGATTTTTAAGTAGGAGCCAAAAATTCTTTAAAGAAATGGCTAACCATAAAAATTATCACCTATATAGCTTTATAAGTTAATCCAAATTATACGAGATTGGTCACATCCTATTAGATATACCAGGTAGTGATACTTCGTAGCATGTCATATGCAAGTTTTAGAGATAAGAAAACCATACCGCCCATACAGCCTGCCTGATCTCTGCTAGGTACTTCAGTATACTTCTAAAGCTTTCCTGAAATACTAAAATCGCCAAGGGCGGGTTGACTAGTACTTAAATAGATTGCATGAAAATTACATGAATACATAAATGGGAGGGTGTCTAATAGGATGTGACCAATCTCGTATAATTTGGATTGAACTTCCTTACAGGTAAGTCGTTTAATCCTTAATTATACTTCGATTGGGCACATCCTATTAGGTATAACAGGTAGTTGTTTAGAGAATATGGCGTTATTAGTTAAAAAGTTAAATAATAATAAGGAAACCACAAGTTTTAAAATTTAAATGTGTTTAAAATATATTTCTTAATATAATTAGCTAAGAAATTTTTTGAAATTAAAGGTTTATTATAAAATCGATTGAACGTTTTTCTTTTTTCGGAACATCCCGCAGCCTTTCTAATACTTTTGGTTAATGGACCAACCCTTAATGCTGCGGAAGGCACAATGTCCTGTGCTATGTCCTTTGTTTTATTTGATTCTATTCCTGCGTTTTTTAGACCTTTTTAAATCCACCTGCTAATGCTTTGGGATGTAGCGGACTTATAAGGCTTTTTAATTGTTAAAATAAGTGTATCCTCTGTTCCTCGAAATAGTTTTGTTTTCTGTATGCAATATATGATGGTAAAACCCAAATAGAACTGTAAATTTTCTTTGAAAAAGGGAACCTAAGCCAAGGCTGCATTCTTCTGGGTCCAGATATTTTTAAAATATCTTTCAAAATTATTTCTATGCCCTGTTCGTTAGCTTTGACGTTACTTAACTTATAGAAAACGTCTGAACTCTTTGAGCGGAACAAAGAGTCAAAAGAAGTACCATTTTTATAGTTAATAACCCGAATTTTAATTTTAATAAAGGGTACAAGACAAGTTACCTATATGATGTATCACTGGTTCCGGATACCAAGTCTATATTTCGAAAACTGAGGGCGCAGCTTAAAAATGCCTCTTATAAACCTATCTACCATTTCTGATTTTTCTGCTCGCACAGACCTTGAATATTTCGCAGTATTTTGAGATTCTGTTTCTAAAAAGAATATAACTTGACTAACATTAGGCTGCAAGATGGTCTCAATATTATTGTCGCAAAACTTCCATCATTTGGAAAAAATAAATTGCATCCTCCCAGGGAAAGATTCTTTCATAGTGGTTGGGGTTCCCCAAATGAGGATAAGATAAAACGATAACTTTTAAGCGAATCATAGATTCTAATTTTGGATACAATGCTTAAGTTTTCCAGATAGAATAAACCACCAGACATATCGCATTATTGTTTTCAATTTTTTTTTGGAAACAGCGAGGAAGGAAGAATATAGGAATTAAGGTCTTTCTAATTCATTGTGAATGCATCCACTGGAAGCCACGACACAAACCGGTGGCATTTTTCGTTCAAATAGCTTGCAAATTAGACAATTTTTATACGAGATTTGTTGTCCGCTATATGATTATCCAACGTATTTATGTACGTGGAAAATACAAAAAATATACCTAAGCTCACTGCCACATCATTCTTCCAATAGCAATCAATTCTTAGTAAAATATGACAATTTTTTAAAATTTTTTACATAGCTTGTTAAGCCATAAAAAGCTGCCTTTATTTCAAGAATGTTTATGTGTTTCTCCTGTTCACCTTGTTGCCAAAAAACCTCTTTTGCTTTCTTTCCGTTGCAACACGCCCCCATCCCGATTTGTATGCATCGGAGAAAATTTTAGTGTTATAATTAGGCTGTACAATAGTATATTTGGCTTGGTCTATGTGCTTTAACCATCACTCAAGTTAATTTTTAACTAAGAACCTAACAAGCATCTTGTTGTTATAGTTGTTCCTGTTAGCCTAGGCACGATATTTTTCTCGCTCAAGAGTTTTTACGTACAACAAGCCGTACTCTGTAGCGTAACAAACCGAGACTAGCCTTCCTATAATTAGCAAAACCTCTTTAATTGTTATTTTATTTCCTTTTTTTTCTTAATGGCTATTTTTATTTTTATTATTCTTTTCTGTGCGATAGATATCCACATCTTTTTTGCATTAAGGATAAATCCTAAAAATTGTAACTCTTGAGTCGGTTGTGTACTGCTTTTTAATTGTAAATAAAAAACCTAATCTTTTAGATAAGAGAAACAGGCCTGAGTAATTTGGTGAAACCTTAGATTAAAAAGGGTGGAACAAAAAAGTGTAGTGGTCAGACCGAATGGTAAACATTGGAATTCAACTTTTGTTTTAAAAAGAAAATCTTAAATATTTTTTTAGTAATTAAATTCTATAATACCTTCCAGTTGAAAATGAGGCGGGCGAAAGAAATTTATTTAGATTTTTAGGATTAAAGGTAAACCTAAAATCTCCTGTTATCGTTCTGTCTTAAACAATAGCTTCACAAAAACTGATCTTGACAGTTTTTAACAGTTTGAACTGCTCTAACTTTTAAATGTTGTATGCTTTTCGAATAAATTTTTAACTCATTTTTGGTAAATTTTGAGGTTTTGGGGGTGAAAACTTGAAAAGGTTTGTCCACATAGGGAATTTTGTCATTTTTTGTCCAACTTAAAGTTAATTTATTTTAGTTATTTGATTCCACTCTTCTAAAAAAAAATGTATTCGACAGGAATACTTTCTTTTACTGTTGGCGCCTTTTTTATATTTTTGCAATTTTCAATTTTCGGCAAAATATTCGCTAAAAAAGAAAATATCTGAATGTTGCGTAGTAGCAATTTTTTATATTTTTGCATGAAACAATATTGTGGCCAATGCAAAACAGCTGCGCCGATTCGGCAAGATCCAAAAGATCTTCATCAAGGGCTTCGCCTTTTCCTTTTTTGTTTAGGCCAAAATAGAGAAAACCGGCTCTAAGGCTGTCAAACCTTTTCCCAAAATGGTATACAATTTCAAGAGTTACGTATCTCTTTTTTGCTCTGTGGATGCTAGCATCCTGGATTTAATTTGGGTCCTTGAAGAATTTGGCAATTTTTCCGGGAATTTTGTATTTTTCGAGTAGATTATTTTTGGTTCCTTATCTGTTCCCATAGAAAGATGCGTCTTCCATCTGCAAGCTAGCTCTGCTGATATTTCTGGACCCAATGTATCTGTCCCCTTTAATATACTCTTTAAGGGGTGCCTCTCTATTCTAGAGTTCGAGGAACTACTAGTGTCTGACGAGTTAAGGAACTGTCAGATTCGTCGTCAAATCTTATTATGAAAAACAATGTGCTAATAATAATTTTTTAAGTAAACATATTATAACCTACTTAGAAAATTGGACACCCGATAGAGTAAACCATGCATCGGGAGCATGGGTGAGATATGATGGTATTTGTTTTTACGTGCAGCATATAGGATATAGCGTGCTAGGAAAAAAAAAATTCTGAGTCAGGTTTCGGCTACATGAAAAATTCGGTTGAGAGTTTTTGTTAAATTACGACGGGTAAAGGGTTTTTGTTATAATAATTATTCTGGAAATTAAAATGTGATATTTTGGAAAGGGATTTTGTTAATATTATGGAGTTTCTTATTGAGACTACTATGGCGGGCATAAGTCAAAAACTATGCAGAGTTTAAGTTTTTATGAGTCATAAAAACAAATGTGTGTTTGCAGAAGAAACAAACCCATGCCAAAAAATATTAGCCAATAGTCTAATATTTGTCTTACTCCACTGTTTAATCTGACAATGCGCCTTACTTACTTGATTCACAACGCCGACGCTTCCCTTTCCTTTTCCAGTTTCCTCATTTTCTTCTTAAGGTAATCCATTTGCTTTTCACGTTTTATTTTGTTAGATTTTTTCGGCATTTTATTCGTCGTCACATATAATATATGAAAAACGACGTGCTAATAGTAATTCTATAAATAAACGTATGCAGTGAGATTTACTAAGATCTAAAATAGTACCTCCCACAGGTCTAAATATTTGCACCTGTGGGGGGTACTAAATTTTAAAACCAATTTTCAAAAAACACTTACCCATACAGAAAAGACACAAAGTTATTGATTATTTTGTATTATATAACACCGCTAATAAACTGCTTTCTTTTCTCAAAATACACCATATTTTAGAAGAAAATGCCCTAAAACTAATTTTTTTGACAGGTCTCAAAATGGCAAATGGCGAATACGCCAAAACTTTGACATATAATAGCTTCATTATTTGTGTTTGAGGTTATAAAGTTCGTAATTTTTTAGACCACCTCAGGGGGGTGGTTTAAATTTATAACGCCCAGAAAGGATTGTTTTGTGGCATTTGGTAATAAGTTCGTTTATAATGTCCCTAAGTAACCATTTTTACAAGGATTAATTTACCTTATTTAGTACCCCAAGTTGTTCATTAACCAATAAAACACCTCCTATGTTGTCCAGAAAAACGCCATATTTTGAACCCGTTTTCAGTACAAAAAATATATTTATGAGGGCACTACAAGGCAAAACAAACATAAGTGTAGGTCATTGATTATGCACGAAAATTATCCCAAACAAAAAAAACCTAAACAACTATATTAATTTATTTACAAACTGAAAGTAAAACATTGAGGTTATCTAAAAACTCAGTTAAAAAACTTTCCTTACTTAAAGCCCACTCATTTTAAAGTTTTATAGCTGTCATCAGTAGAGGTTGGTGCAAGCCAAGGTGCAAGCAGAGGTAAAAGATCCCAACTCGCTAAAATACACTATATTTTAGAAGAAAATGCCCTAAACCTAATTTTTCTAAAAATGGCAAATGGCGAATACGCCAAAAATTTGGCACATAATAGCTTCATTATTTGTGTTTGAGGTTATAAAGTTCGTAATTTTTTAGACCACCTCAGGGGGGTGGTTTAAATTTATAACCCCCAGAAAGGATTGTTTTGTGGCATTTGGTAATAAGTTCGTTTATAATTTCCCTAAGTAACCGTTTTTACAAGGATTAATTTACCTTATTTAATACTCCAAGTTGTTTATTAACCAATAAAACACCTCCTATTTTGTCCAGAAAAACGCCATATTTTGAACCCATTTTCAGTACAAAAAATATATTTATGAGTGCACTACAAGGCAAAAAAAACATAAGTGAAGGTCACTGATTATGCACGAATATTATCCCAAACAAAAAAAACCAAAAGAACTATATTAATTTATTTACAAACTGAAAGTAAAACATTGAGGTTATCTAAAAGCTCAGTTAAAAAAACTTTCCTTACTTAAAGCCAAGGTGCAAGCAGAGGTAAAAGATCCGAACTCGCTGTTTGTGATTGAACGTAGCGCTATTATTTTTAAACTGACATTTCGACAGTGACAGAAATGTAAGAAAAACTTGAATTTAAGTTTTTTAATACATTTCATAAATAAAAACACCTTTTAAATAAATACAAAATTAATTTACCACTTATTTTATTATTACTCATCTAAATCGTTGTGTGACATCAAGTATTAATTGGAAAAATTAACGAATAGGGGTAAGTTTTAATTAGAGTGACATATAGCCCCAATTTTAATTTATTGTTTTTTTGTAAATAGCGTTTACTATTTAAATCCCGGATGGGTTAAAATTTTTTAATTTCCTTTTTGTCTAAATTGAAACTTTCTTCTTAAATCCAACAAAAGATTGTATTAAGATGATTATTCAATAAACAAATTTATTAAAATTCTTTTTAAAAATCAAACTATGTTCAAAACTCAAGAAGGACTGGTTTAAAATGCTTAAAATCAAAAATATCACTTAAACTTAGGACAGTTTTAAAATAGACTAAACCCTTTTAGTAAATCCCACCGATGGAGTTTTTTTTATTGAGACTGATTTAGCGGGCATAAGTCAGAAACTATGCAGGGTTTAAATTTTTATGAGTAATAAAAACAAATGTGTGTTTACAGAATAAACAAACACCAGCCAAAAAATATTAGTCAAAAACATAATATTTGTCTCACTCCATTGTTTAAAAACTGACAGTTTGCCGAATATCTTTCTTACTTGAAACACGACGCCCCCTTTCCATTTCCTTTTTCAGTTCCTCATTTTCTTCTTTAGGCAATCCATTTGCTTTACACGTTTTCTTTTGTTAGATTTTTTCCTTAAAAGCGTATTTTCACAATTCGCGCGCGATACCGTCTTCACTTGTCGCGTGACAGCGCAAGAAGTATACTGAAGTACAGAGATCAGGCAGGCAGTATGGGCGGTATGTTTTTCTTATCTCTTGCGTATGACGTGCTACGAAGTATCACTACCTGGTATATCTAATAGGATGTGCCCAATCGAAGAATAATGTGTTTTATAAATTGTCAAAAACATTTTTTTGTAGTTTGTGATTGGTTTATTTATGTAAATTATTATCAACCTTATTTGTGATATAACTATTATTCCTCTATTTTAGGCTACTCCCCCCTACCGTAAAATGTTTTTTTCGCTCCCTTTTTGGATCTTAAACATCCTTCATTTTGGAAACTTGTATGGTCTTTATATTCAGATGTCATCTGTGCCAAAGTTTATGGTTGAGTACATAGGATATGATATTAAGGTTTGTGCATAATATACTGGAGAACAAAAAAAATGCAACAACAATCATTTGTGTGTATACCTTATCTCAAAAGAAATATTTGATAAATTTTTTTGTCTTCTAATCTAATCCTTTTTTCACAGATTTTTTCTATTCATTTTCAAAAACAACCCACACATAAAATACCTTTTTTGAAAATGTTAAATAATTTTTCTCGTAGTTTTTGGTCTTTTTGGATTGCCTACAGTTTACTTAAAAAATAAAAATGCCAAGAGTTCGCGGTCGCCAACAAGTTCATCATTTAAACCACTTCGAGAAAGGACGCATCGTGGTTTACGGGAAATTGCAAGAAGAGTTAATGCCAATCCATCAACAGTGTTAAGAGTTTGGGGAAGGTGGTCCAATGATGAGACTTATAGACATCGTGTTGGTTCTGGACGCCCTAGATTATTACAGGGTCATGATTTACAGCATCTCAGACTTCTTGCTCTCATAAATCGACGGGACAGTTCACGCTAAGTAAAAGATGTTCTAGTTGCAGCTACAGCACGAGTGTTTTCAAGGATGACAGTTAATCGAAGATTGCTTGGTATGGTGCTGAGAGCTTACCGTCCGCTTTTGGTGCTACCTTTGACCCCACAACATAAGGCTCGCCGCTTGGAGTGGTGCAGAGCTCGGCAAAACTGGAATGACGAATAGA
The DNA here is from genome assembly GCA_963921995.1 of Oxystoma pomonae. NCBI lineage: Eukaryota > Metazoa > Arthropoda > Insecta > Coleoptera > Brentidae > Oxystoma > Oxystoma pomonae. The sequence continues at coordinate 25,289,134 of OY998168.1, forward strand.
ATACAAAAGGCTTTAGCGACGATTCCAGGTTTTGTTTAGGCGGCTATGATAGTCGCATGCCAAATGCGATCTTTCAGCAAGATAATGCCAGACCGCATATTGCTCGTGAAACAATGGACTTCTTACATGAACTTGGCATAGAGACTTTGGAATGGCCAGCAAGACCGCCTGACTTGTCGCCTATCGAACATGTATGGGATGATAGGTCGCAATCTTAGTCGATTACCACGTCCTTCTGGAAACTGGATGAGCTCGAGTGCATAAATAACCATGGAGGATTATTATGAAGGAATCTTCTTGGAAATGTAATCAATTACTGAGAGTATCCTAATGTATTAATACGTAAATAAATAACTTTAAAAATATTTGTCCTTTCTGGTGTTGCATTTTTTTGTTCTCCATATATTATAATACAAAAAAGTGGATTGATCCTATTTTAAAACAAATTCAAATTAATAAGAAATACATAACAAGAAAATATTCTGGTATTTTTTTAACTGTTAAGGTTTTTTTTCTAAACTTTACGTTTTTTTTAACTACTGGAAACGTTTGTGGCTCATTAATTGCTTTGCAGAGATTTTTTTGACAGCTTGTATTTTCGGTCGGTTCTTAAAAAAACTAAAACATTTTCGGATCGTAATAGATTCAAAATTCATTTGACGCTATCAATTTCTATTTGGAATGCCTTTTTTCCCCACTCGTCGAACTTTAAAAACCAAAAATCTTGGAGTCGTTATAGGAATCTTTTTTCGGATTGCCTAACGCAAAAAGTTTCATAGGTAATATCATGCTTTTCGTAAGAACAAAATTTGACTGAATATTTCCCTCAGAAAATATTGACCAATAAAATCTATGCGGCTGGCCGATTTGGACTAATAGGAAACGAATTACAGTGATAATTTTCACTAGTGCAAATTACCAAAAATTTTTCGACGAATTGCTAAGTTACTCAGAATAGCAATTTATCGAAAATTTTTTCTGAAGCACTAGGAGAAATCACCGATAATTTGCACTTGTGAAAATTATCGCTGTAATTCGTTTCTTATTGGTCCAAACCAGCCAGCCGCATAGATTTTATTTGTCAATATTTTCTGAGGCTAATAGTCAGTCAAATTTTGTTCTTACGAAAAGTGTAAAATAACCCTGGACTAACCATTCTAGTATAGATAGTCCAATTACCAAGTTTCTAGAATTGTGTATTTGTTTTTAGAAATCTGGCATAATGGCAGCTCTTCCCAACCTTATCAGATTTTTTGCCGGTATTGGCTATGGAGTTTTAGGAGATTACCTAAAGACGCATAGATTCAATAGGGAAATAGTGCTAAAAGTTGGTGTGGGTTTTTGTAAGTATCGAAAAATTATAAAGCTTAAAGACAAGAAAAAGGTCCAATTTTCGTGCTAACGAAAAAGGTTTTGGGATTCCTGTAAGATAAATTAGGTTGTTTGCCAAAATTGACCAATTTAGTAGCGTGATTATGCTTTTATTTTTAAGACTTTCTGACATAGAGGGCCCATAACTTTCGAGCCCTGAAGATGACACAATAAAGTATCGAAACAACGGCGAAGAATAAATGTAGATCTTTTTATCTGACCCTACCACACTAAAACGAACCGAACAATATTCTTGTAGCTTGGCGCGTCCTTTCTAGCACAGATTTTAAAAAATATTAATAATTACATTTTTATTAATTTTTGACGACCTACTCATTTTTATAGCACACGTCATACCTGGTATCCTCATGGGTTGTATGGGCCTAGTGGGATGCAATCAGATACCTGCTATAGTTCTTCTAGTGCTATCCTGCGTAAGTATATATGCATAAACATTATGACCATGACCAATATATACTAATAATAATATTAATTTCTTCCTTAATCTTACTCTTTTAAAATAATTTTTTACCTCATTCTACTAAGCGAAAATCACTCTCTCAAAAGGGTAAATTTCCACTCTTAAAAAATTATAATTTTCTATTTAAAACTGATAATTATTCTCTGATAATAATTGGTACGTTATTATTGAAGTTTGATGTCTGTCTGCCCAGAAATTACCAAGTTTTTAGAATTGTAAATGTGATGGGATTATGATCATAAAATCTAAAAAACAGCTTTCGTTCATGCACAAAGACACTAAAGCAGTGTATAAGCAATAAGTAATATACGGAATATTCAATTCAATTAAAATATTACTCTATGTTATAAGGCAACATTAACCTTTCGGGGTTTTCTGTAATTTCCCCATCTTTGTGATATTACTACAGATTATTTACCTTAGACATTATAAAAGCCCCCCTTGTCAAAACTGATAATTTGATGATATAAAAATAGCGAATATTGACATTTTGGTTTGTTGTTGTGTTGTTCGTTTTCTAGTTTGGTAAATAATTTTCAAAATTCATTTCGGAATGGTGAAATAATCAGAAAATCATTCTTAGATTTTTTTCCATGAGGAAACCGCTTGAGGGCTTGCAAGGTTTCCACGGCAAAAAATCTTCGACATGATTTTCGATAATTTCCTCATCCCTTGATAAATTACTACAGATTATTTACCTCTCATACATTATAAAAGCAGGTCAATTTTCAACTGATTATTCCATGAAAATTTCCCGCTCAGGTGAAAATCTCTCTTGTCAAAACTAAAAATCTTCCTTGTCAAAACTGATAATTACCCTTTTTAAAACTCAAAATCACACGTTTGTACCAACAGGTTTTTATTATCGATGTGTCGTTTGATGATATATAAATAGCGGACATTGACATTTTGGTTTGTTGTTGTGTTATTCGTCTTTAATTTGGTAAATAATTTTTAAAATTAATTTCGGAATGGTGAAATACTCAGAAAATCATTCTTAGATTTTTTGCCATAAGGAAAATGCTCTCGGGCAAGCCCTCAAGCGGTTTCCATCCCTTAGTAAATTACTACAGATTATTTACCTCTCATATATTATAAAAGCAGGTCGATTTTCAACTGATTATTCAGCGAAAATTTTCCGCTCAGGTGAAAATCTCTCTTATCAAAACTGAAAATCTTCCTTTGTGTTTGTACCAACAGGTTTTTATTGTCGATGTGTCGTTTGATGATATATAAATAGCGGACATTGACTTTTGGGTTTGTTGTTGTGTTGTTCGTTTTTAATTTGTAAAATAATTTTCAAAATTCATTTCGGAATGCTGAAATAATCAGAAAATTATTCTTAGATTTTTCGACATGATTTTCGATAATTTCCTCATCCCTCAATAAATTACTACAGATTATTTTTCAACTGATTATTCAGCCAAAATTTCCCGCTCAGGTGAAAATCTCTCTTGTCAAAACTAAAAATCTTCCTTGTCAAAACTGATAATTGCCCTTTTTAAAACTCAAAATTACACGTTTGTACCAACAGATTTTTATTGTCGATGTGTCGTTTGATGATATATAAATAGCGGACATTCATTTCGGGATGGTGAAGTAATCCGAAAATAATTCTTAGATTTTTTGCCATGTAGTGTAGGGGCATATGTCGATAATTTATATCCCGTGGGACTTTTTATGAAGGAGTTTTGTGACTATGTTTTACCGGGTCTTTTGTTCGGTTCCATGGCGGCCAAAAATTATAAAAAATACATCTTTCAAGGTCATCCGACCTTAAATGGCCATGAAAATCACAAAAAACAAGATTTTTGCCATTTTCTCTTCAAAAAATCTTAATAATTCGACGTTTTGTCAGACCAACTTCAAATGTACCTCAAACTATTAGGCATGTATGCCAAATTGGATCTTTAGAGTTTTATGTAATTTGAAGCTTCATGACCTTGAAAAATACCTCAACAAAATTAATAAATTTTAAAAATAACGTACTAAAGGGCGCTATTCATCAACTATTCAAGCGAAGAGAACCAAATTGGGTAACAAAGATAAAAAGGTCAAGTCCAACAATTTTGTTAAAAAAATTTTGTGCAGCTATGACACGTTTTAATATGACGGCTTATATCCCAAAATAAAGACTTATAACCACATTTTATTTTATCCAATGACGTAAAAAAGTAAAAATAAAAAGGTGGCTATCAATTCTTGTTGACTTATCTCTGCTTAATATGAAAAAAAAATTAGTTGATGCATGACCTTGATTGACCTTGAAAATACCATGTAAAATTGAAAAACCAGCTTTTTGCAGTGTTTTTTTACAATTTAAACTACGCAAAAACTTTAAGTGCCGGAGATGAAATTAACATTTTAGTCATAAATAAACACTTAATTTTAAACCTCTCTACCATTTTTTTTTTTGATCTGGCGTCCCAGATGTTTATGCTATACCCCAGTAAAAATGACCTATATGCCTGTTGTTTTTAGTTTCGGAACTGTGAATTTTATGTTCTACTCACTTGTCTAGCCAACAAAGTCATTTAAATTACCTATAAAAAAGTTAGCAGAAGCTAGATTTACATTACCATATGCTGGACCAGGTGTTTTAGATGCCATTTTCCAAAATGGTGGTCGAAAAAATCCTAAAAAATACAATATTTGCAACCGGTGCGTGATTAGACTCGATTTCATATAACTCGAGGACGAGAATTCCATAAAATCACTTTCGAGGTCATCCGACCTCAAATGACCTTGAAAATCGCAAAAAACACGATTTTTGCCATTTTTTCTTTAAAAAAATCTCCATAAATTAACGTTTTGTTACACGAACATCTGAAACGCCAGATCAAAAAAAAATGGTAGGGAGGTTTAAAATGAAGTGTTTTTTTTTTATGGCTAAAATGTTAATTTCATCTCCGGTACTTTAAGTTTTTGCGTAGTGGTAGTTTGGAGAAAACACTACAAAAAGCGGGTTTTTCAATTTTACATTGTATTTTCAAGGTCAATCGAGTTTATGCATCAACTGAACTTTTTTTGTATAGTAAGCGGAGATATGTCAAGAAGAATTGATGGCCACCTTGTCATTTTTACTTTTTTACGAAATTCGATAAAATAAAATGTGGTTATAGGTCGCCATTTTGATTTTGATAGTTGATGAATAGCGCCCTTTTGTATGTTATTTATGCAATTTGTTAATTTTACTGGGGTATTTTTCAAGGTCATTCAAACTGCGTCAAACTCTAAGGATCGAATTTGGCATACATGCCTAATAGTTTGAGGTACATTTGAAGTTAGTCTGACAAAACGTCGAATTATTAAGATTTTTTGAAAAGAAAATGGCAAATATCTTGTTTTTTGCGATTTTCAAGATCATTTAATGTCATATGACCTTAAAATAAAATTTTTTGGAATCCTCGTCCTCGAGTTATATGGAATCGAGTATAATCATGCCCCGGTTGGTCTGATTGCGAAAGTTGTATTTTTTTATGATTTTTGGCCGCCATCTTGAAAGATGACATCATATCAACCCCCTCTACACAGGTGCGAACAAAACACCCGGTAACACTTGAATGTGTGACTGAAGAGCTATCATTCCCACATAGTCACAAAACTCCTTCATTAAAAATCCTACGGACTTACACATGCCCCTTCACTAATGAGGAAACCGTTTCCGTGGCAAAAAAATTTCCACATGATTTTCAATAATTTCCCGATCCCTTACTAAATTACTTGTGAATGCATCCTTTCTAAAGGTGCAGTTAGACTGTGGTAGTGTAGTCGTCGTTGCATTGTAGCTGTAGTGAATTGTTTTCCATAGGTAATGCAGAACAGGATATTTTACAGATAAATAGTTAACAAAATTTTTTCGTACACACTTTTTAATATAATTTACCTTGTTTAGTGTTTTAAACAAATATTGGTGATAACAGACTCTCCTGCAAAATTTTTGAACATGTTAAAAGATCCACCTTACATATTTCTTTTGTAGTTGATTGGGTACCAAAGATAGACAAAATAAAACTTGGGGAAGAAAAAAATGTGGTAATTTTGTATTTGCATACATACATACATACAGTCAATAGTATGTTCAGTGCTATTAGCAATAAATTAATAAGGTACTATAGTAGTTATATCTGATATGCTGATTGATCATTCTGGTTTATTATAATTGCGAAGAAATTAGTGCCTTTTTTCTAAGTGTCAAAAAGCGTTTACTTTTAGCATTACTTCGCTTGCATGGACAAATTCTATCAAATAATTTACCTTTTTAATCTTATATATTGCTTTAGTATTAACCTTTAGAAAAGTTATAGTACTATTATCAGCGGTGCACGGTGGTTGTAGTCAAAAAGACTCACACAGAAGTAGGTAGATATTTTCGAGAGCGCGTGAAAGAGATGGCATGAACACACGAACTTTAAGCATGGGAGTTATTTCGTGGAAAAGCAGACAGTCGATATTTTCAATAAATGAACAAAGTATTATATTTACTTATGTCCCTATCCCCTGACCAACCGAAGTTAATAATTAATAATAACCTACAATACACAGTGGCGCTATAGTACGTCCAACTAGTAATTTTCTAAAATTGTTTATAAAACTCTTTAAAAGTAACTTTTTTAAACATTTTCCCTCTCAAATATTACTTTCATTACCCACTAGACATATTACTTTTATTACACTAGACACCGCCGCGCCGCGCCACTTTGCCTGCGGTTTTACCCATTTTTCCCGTTTTTATTCCTTTAAATGCCATAACTTTTGTTTCCGTAAACCGATTTTGATGAAATAAATACCTATGTGTTGCCCAGAAACACAAGGAATACAATAGTAGAAGTCCCATCAAAATCGGCTGGGCGGTCTTTGCGTGATGCTGGAACAAACAGACATACAGACAGATAAAATTTGTAAAAATTGCAATTTTGGTATCTCGTTTGGTCAAACAATTAAAAAAAATATTCAGAAATGGTCCTTTCAGAGATTTATTATATGTATAGATAAACAACTAATTATAGTCAGGGGGATAAGTGGCGATTTTTAATCGAGCCCGGATTTTCTTACTACTAGTAGATTTTATGGTGTTATATGAAAGCTGAGACTCCCCAGATTATGAATCCGCCGGATGACATCTCGAAAATGTTAAGTGATGAGATATTCAGCGCAAAATCCAAAAAAGCGGCCAATGACTAAATTTGATTTTTTTATTTTTTGTGTAGAGACAAATTGATGGTGTTTGATATCAATGTATAGGTTTTGGAATACGAGGAGTTTGAAGCTTTTATCAAAAATTACCTAAAATGACATTTGACACATTTTTGACAGCCATTGGGTACAGAAAAATGGATATATATATTATTGAAAAAAATATCTATTTTTATTTCCTTTATTTTATCGGTTTGTAAGGGGATGGGAACGTACGTAAATACAATACCTTATTCATTTTATTTTATTGCAAGATCGACTGTATGCTTTTCCACGTAATAACTCCCATGCTTAATGCCATCTCTTTCATACGCGCCCGAAAATATCTACCTATCTCTGTCTGAGTCTTTTTGACCAAAACAACGGCTGGTACGGTACTATAACTTTTCTAATGGTTACTACTAGCAAAATATGGGATTAAAAATGAAAATTATTTTATATAATTTGTCCCATGGAAGCGATGAAATAATGCTAAAAGTAAGCGCTTTTCGTCACTAAGAAAAAGGGCCCTAATTTCTTCACAATTATAATAATCCAGTATGATTCATTAGCGAATATACATATAGGAATATACCTAAATACCACTTACAATATCTTGTTAATTTTTTGCTTGTGTCACTGAACACACTATCGACTGTCTATGTGTATGCAGACACAATATTGCCACCTTTTTTCTCCTTTTGTTCCCTAAGTTAAATTTTGTATTTCTTTGCTACCCTATCAATCTCAATTTTAATATTAAAGCATTTTTGAACTATTTAAATATTAAGAAAAAACGGAACTTACTCGGTTAAACCAAAGAAATATGTAAGGTGAAACTTTTAACATATTCCAAAATTTAGCAGGAGGGTCTATTACCACCAATATTTGTTTGAAGCATTTAGAGAGTAAATTATATTAAAAAATGTGGACAGAAAAAAATTGATAACTATTTATCTATTAAAATAATCCATTCTGCATTATCTATGGAAGACAATTCACTACAGCTACAACACAACTACGACGACACTACCACAGTCTAAATGCACCTTAATATAGCTAGAATTTTGATTTAACTACGTGCGTATGAGAAAACGGTTTGTTAATACCTATGCCTACTTGCACCGTAAGGTTAACACCGGTTTAAATTATTTTTTTTTAAATTGCTTGCTTGGTTTGCACCGCAAGTTAAGTCAAGTTTAAGTGGTGTTAAACTATTGTTAAATTGAACCCTCAATTTTGCAGGATTACATAAATGCGTTTAAACTATAGTTTAGACAACTTTAACATGAAAAAAAATGTTGTTGCCATACTATGTTGGGAATTTGGAACCTTTGGTTGCACTAAAACAAAATTATGATTGTTTTCCACAAATCAAAAGTACACTTTTTTGCACTCGACGCGCGTTTCGCTAACAACGTTAGCATCATCAGGAGACGATAAACAATGAACTTTCGTACTTAAAATACGGAAGAACAGAAAAGTCAAGTGTGGCCGAGCATGCTTTTGAAAACAATCATAGATTCACATTAGATAACCTAAACCTTTAAAAAAGTGTACCAAACAAAAGACTTTTGAATGCATATGAAAGTATGGAAATCATTAAATCCAGAAATAGTTTAAATAAAGATAGAAGACCCATCCTGTTTAGTACACTTTATTCTTTGGTTGAGGGGAGATAGGATTAAAAATCGTAATCAATCATAAATTATTAGTCTTATCTCCGCCCACTAAAGGATTGTATATAAGATAGAGCGTAGATTAATTTAGTTCATTGTTTATCGTCTCCTGATCATGCTAACGTTGTTAGCGAAACGCGCGTCGAGTGCAAAAAAGTGTAGTTTTGGTTTGTGGAAAACAATCATAATTTTGTTTTTTTTGTTGCCATAAATAAATATTGTAAAAGCGTCCGGTGATACTCCGATGTTTTTTGTAAGCGCGTCATAGATATTTTTGACGAAATAGTGCTGGAAGATGATCTAGGTATTTTGGATGTAATCGATATGGAATTCTCAAGGCGGGTTTAAAATAGGGAAAACCATTTTATTGGTTTGGTTAACTTGAGTTTATTTAAGAGATTCCGCCTGTCGCAGGCTACAGTGCTCAACATTCTTGAGCTTATTGAGGAAGACCTTGAAGTTCCCAATGATTTGTAAGTAGTTACCGATATTATTTTGAAAAAAATTGCCGATGTTATAATGTTTTAGATTTATGCTTTTTAATAAATCCTAACAAAATGTCTGGTAGATATTGAAATTATACCTACAAAATAATAAAAGTGATAAAAATAAAGCAATCAAACTCAGCCAAGTCCAAAAGTTTGAGGAGCGCAAAGCAAGTTGGAACTGGACAAAACTTCGAAACAACACACACACGAAAAAAAATACCATAGCCCTAAAAATAAGGTTGCCGTAAAGTTAGCTATTTGTAATATTTGGTACCAATCTAACTTTATTTCATCGAAATTTCCTAGATTGTTAATTAGTTAAATTTCAAACCTCCCCAGCAAACAAAGAAGGTCGGCTATTGTTGGCCTCGTCGGCGCTACGTCGTCAGCGGTAATTATATATCGGCCTGATGTCGGACCTACGAAAGTTTAACCTAATAGACATAAAATGGATACTGGGTTGTTCGAAATTTTTTTGAAGGGGGTGTGGCTTGACGTCAACCTGCACCCTCCCCCCCATCATATTTTAAGAAAGGGTTACTAGTGGATTTTTCGAAACTTCTTTTGGTGATATTAGGAGTTCAAAATTAGCTTGACGTCCGGCTGCACCCCCCCCCCCATTTTGAATATAAAAAAAAAACAGGGAAGGAATTTTTTTTTAAGTGGTTCAAAATTAGTTCGAAATTTCAGCATATCAAAATTCGAATATGTTTGGGGGGGGTGGCTTGACTGACCTAAAAAAAAAACGGTGCCATCAGTTGGGAAAAAACGGTGTAAGTAGGCATAAGAATATATTTGGTTTTAATATTATCCGATTTATTGCTAAAATGTATTTTGGACAATATGTTTTAGGCCATTAATGGGGCTGCGGTGCTAACCAACTTATCAAATCCAACCGACCTGGCACCCAATTTTGCTGGAACCATTTTTGGAATAATCAGCTTTATTGGCGGTACCACCGGATTTATAGTTCCGGCCGTTATGACTAGTATGATCGACGGACTAGGAGTATGTACCATTCTTTTTCTTTAAGTGTACTATTCTAAACTCCGATTAGTGTTAATCATGATTAGGGTGGAATATATTTTTTATATTTTTACAAATTTCATAAAAAATTGCATATTTTTCAACAAAAATCAAATTTGTGTGCATATTTTTATGTTTTTCGTTTTATCAAAAGATTAAGTGCGACCCTTGCAGATAATTGAAATAATTTAAAAGGTGGGTGGGTTTTGTCGGCTCACTCGTTTTATTATTATATGGTTTATTGCCGGCATTTATTGGGGTTTTAGGAATTTCCAAGTAATCAGCTTACCTAATGGAGAGCAAATGTGCTCTATTTTTTTGTATTTATATTGTATAGTTTAGTTTGTCGATAGATTCCAGTGTCAAAAGAGTGATTCTGAAAATATTTTATTTCAAACGCCTAAAATGCCGAAAGCCGCTTCGCGGCTTAAAAATTTTCCTGAGATGGAGTTTATTGGGGATAAAGTGTTTTGCAAAGTTTGTGCCAAAATCATTGTTTGTGAAAAGAAGTTCCAAATTGATCAACACTTGAAAACAGCTATGCATAAAGCTAAGTTGCAGAAAAATAAACCTGGGCCCGTTCAGCAGCACAGACTCTTGTGGTCGATATATCGCACATCTTATGATTGAAGGGCTTCAAGAAAATTAGCCAGGGAAGCCATATTTAATATCTTCTAGACAAAACAAATAATGTGACCGTAACTCGATTTATTCAGCAGTCTCTATCAATTTTTTTTACCAAATCCAGTTCCAGAAGAGAAGATTTTAGTGTTTTTTCTGACGCAGCAGCATAATATGATTAAAGTAGGCCAAAACTTAAAAATATTTTATCCCAATATGGTACATGTCACTTGTCTTTTACACGGGATAAACAGAGTTGCAGAAACTATTAAAACAGCATATCCCTTGGTGAACAAATTAATTTCAAATGTAAAGAAAGTGTTTTTGAAAGCACTTCTAAGAGTGCAGATCTATATAGATAAATTGCCAGGAGTTAGTTTACCTCCAGAGCCCGTAATTACTCGACGGGGAATATGGATTAAGACCGCGATATTCTACGCAGACCATTTTGAAGCCATTAAAGACATAGTTTTAGATTTAGAAGACAATTCGCAGTGTGTAGTGCAAAGTCAAGCATTATTCAAAAATGTAAATTTAGCTAAGGAACTTGTTTTTATTAAGGTTAATTTTAGTTTTATACCAGATATAATAACTTCGTTAGAAAGTAGGAATATAAGTTTAAGAGAATCAATTAATATTGTTGAAACTTTTCCCGCCAAATGCAAAAAAGTTCCCGGTGATGTAGGAAATCAAGTAAGAAGGAAACTCGAAGTTATTGTGGGAAAGAATGAAGGCTTTAAGTTATAACTTACTACTCAAATTGAAATATTGCCAGATCATATCGGTAGATGGCTGGACATTTTCTTTGTACAAACATATTTTTACAGACAGAAGGCAAACATTTTTATTGGAAAATTTTGAAAAATATATCGTTATAAAAGCATTTTATACTATTTCAGGTTGAAAATCTTACCTATTATATTTTTCTTTTAATTTTGCTTAAAATAAATAATTTTTGTAAGAGTCGGCGTTTCTTTATTTCCATTTTTCCATATTTTGACAAATAAATGCATATTGTTGCATATTTCAAAGAAAAACGATGCATATATATATGCGCATATTTTAACTGAATTGGCGTGCATATATTCCGCTCTTTAAAGCTTAATCTCAGAATTTTCGCTTTGTTTCATATGGACATTACTACCACTTTTCTCAGAAATAAAACTTGACTAAGTCAAATCGTGCATGTCCCATATGTGCAACTCTTGTTCCGTAAGTAACATAGAAAAAAATTATAAATAAAATTTTGTTTCATTTTTGTAGAATAATGCAAGCACGTGGACCTGGTTTTTCGTGCTAGGAGGATCGGTATACGTGCTCTTTGGAGTAATTTTTATTATTTTCGGCACGTCAAAAACCCAACCTTGGAATGAAAAGAAAGAAGACGTCGAACCAGTAGCTACGAAATCCTAAAGCTCGTTTTCAGTTTATATTAGATATTTTTTTTACCTAACGATATTTTAATTAACATTTAGAGGCGCTTGAGTAAAAATACTATACTTCAAATATACCACTCAAATAAACATTTTAAAAACAAATTATATCATTTTTATTTAATTATTATTATTATTTTTACCATATTTTCTAAAAGAAGAGTCATAACTCACAACGCACCTCCAGGGTTATTTTCGCACAGCAAAAAATCGTTTTTTTCAATTTTTTCCAAAAAGAACCAACAAAAAATTTGGTAAATTTAACCTTAAAGTAAAAAAAAGCAATTGGGAGAAAGCGGAGTGGGGGGTACTTAAGGGAAAACTCTTATTTCTTTCTATCTATATTTTTATGAACTTAATTTGACAACTCTTGGTAGGTAAGTTATCAATTTTTTAGTCAAATTATGGATTTGCCTCTATTTGGAGTAAAATGGAGAAGCCTTATATATTTTTTAAAAGTTTAATTAGAAAATGTTTTAATTTAAGAAAATACTTTTGTTTGAGAAAATTAAAAAAAAAACATTTAAATTTGTGGCAAACAAAGCATAAACTGCAAAAATACTGTTTATTATTGAACAATTTTTTTAAATTTAACACACAGAATATCCTAACTTTAATTATAAAATGGTTTTTAAGGCTGCCATAATCCATTAATAAAGACGGTTTCTTCATCATTGCTGTGTACTCCCCCTTACAAAAATACTCATTTTTAATGCTTTTGAATATTCTTCTTCAGCGTACTCCAATGTAGTCTGATGTACATTAAACTGCTGGGAGGCTTTTTTATAGCAATTTCTCTGGACTGAAACGCATTAATAGCATTTTTCATGGATGACTCGGACCAACTTTGCCTTTGTGTCCTTTATCTATACTTTCTCCGCATCTAATAAAATGTTTAATAGAATTGGGTATAGTAACTCAAAAATGCGGTGCCCCATTTTACTCCCAAACCGCTACCACGTTTTGTCCTAGAGCAGATGAGAAAAAAAAAGAATTTAAAAAAAGTTTAACTTTAGACTATTTTTTTAAAAGCATTTTAATTTAATCTATTTAAACTGATTGAAGAAACCAAAATGACACATTTGGTTCCAATTATTCTGGAAAAAAGGCGATTTAAGTTTCTGGTTAAATATCAAGTTTTAAATCTTTTTAAAATTGCGCACACAAATAAAAAGGAAAATAAGTTTTACCAAATTAGATCGATATAAAAGTGCAGTGTATAGCAGCCCAACATCGTTCTCAACTAAAAAGCCAGTTTTTGTTGAGAAGCAGTTGAGCATTTACGCTGGCAACTGTCCAAAATAACAGACATAATTTTGAAAGATCTTACTGTCACAATTTTTCTTAAAGTGTTTTTATTATTAGACACTCACGGTGGTATTTACTAAAAAGGTTTAGTCTATTTTAGAGCGGTCCTAAGTTTAAGTGAAATTTTTGGTTTTAAACATTTTAAACCAAACCTCCTTGAGTTTTGAACATAGTTTGATTTATAAGAAGAATTTTAATAAATTTGTTTATTGAATAATCATCTTAACACAATCTTTTGTTTGATTTAAGAGATTTTCAATTTAGAAGAAAAGAAAATTAAAAAATTTAAACCCACGCGGGGTTTAAATAGTAAACACTCTGTAAAATGAATTAACATTGGGGCTATATATCACTTTAATTAAAACTTACCCTTGTTAATCAATTTTTTCAATTAATACTTGATGTCACAGACACACACACACTTGATTGATTTTGTATTTATTTAAAAGGTGTTTTGATTTATGAAATGTATTAAAAAACTTAAATGACATTTTTTTTACATTTTTGTCACTGTCGTTTTAAAAATATTACCGCTGCGTTCAATCACAAACAGCAAGTTCGAATCTTTTACCTCTGCTTGCACATTGGCTTGCACCAACCTCTACTGATGAAAGCTACAGCTTTAAAATGAGTGGGCTTTGAGTTAGGAAAGTTTTTTTGACTGAGCTTTTAGATAACCTCAATGTTTTAGTTTCAGTTTGTAAATAAATTAATATAGTTGTTTTGGGTTTTTTTTGTTTGGTTTATTTTTCGTGCATAATCAGTGACCTTCACTTATGTTTGTTTTGCCTCGTAGTGCCCTCATAAATATATTTTTTGTGCTGAAAACGGGTTTAAAATATGGGGTTTTTCTGGACAAAATAGGAGATGTTTTATTGGGTAATGAACAATTTAGGATATTAAATAAGGTAAATTAATCCTTGTAAAAATAGTTACTTAGGGAAATTATAAACGAACTTATTACCAAATGCCCCAAAACGATTCTTTTTGGGGGCTATAAATTTAAGCCACCACCCTGAAGTGGTTTAAAAAATCACGAACTTTATAATCTCAAACACAAATAATGAAGCTATTATGTGCCAAATTTTTGGCGAATTCACCATTTGCCATGTTGAAACCTGTAGTTTTAGGGCATTTTCTTCTAAAATATGGTGTATATTAAGAAAAAAAGCAGTTTTTCAGTGGTATTTTGCAATAACAATACTAAATAATTAATAACTTTGTGTCTTTACTGTATGGGTAAGTGTTTTTTTAAAATTGGTTTTAAAACTTAGTACCCCACACAGGTGTAAATATTTAGACCTGTGGGAGGTACTATTTTAGATCTTAGTAAATCTCACTGTAAATGTTTATGGGTGAGACGTAACGAAAAAACGAATTAGAAAAAAACATGTAATTAGTAAAATTAAATTTGTAAAATTTAATTGAAAACGAAATGTTCTTTAGACCTGAACCATTCATCATAATACAGTTAAAATTTGTAACAATCAATTTAATATACTATATTTTGGTTTGTTGTTAAAATTTTCAAATTCTCGTTTGGTTTAAAAGTGTAAAAATATTATAAAGTGTACTAGAAAATTAAGCTGGGTTTATACAGGTAAATAAAAATTAATGGCAACGTATAATTCTTTTACTACTCATTTTATTAATATCATGTTTCATCATATTTTTCAACAACATTTTAATAATTTGTTATACCAGGTGCAGATTAACAAAATGCCCTAAATAATCACACAAAAACAGGAATTCTAACTATAATATAAAAAATAACGATCATAGGCAAAAATAAAAACAATTGAAGAATTCAAAAACAAAAATTATTAAAAATTACAACTTGGACTCCGTCAACCATGTAAAAGTCTGTGGCTTTCGATCAGCGGTAGGACTGATAATAACATTGATAATCGTGGGGCTATCTTGAATTTTCAAGGCTTCGGTGATGGCCTTTTGAAGTTCTGGAATGGTTTTCACAAAAAATCCTGATTGGCCAAAGAGGCTCATCATATTTTCGTAGCGTGTCGCGTACGTTAGGCATGCAGGTGGTGTCCTGAAGCAAAAAATAGTAGTTTACATAACAAGCATGTTATAATGGTCATTAAACGCGGGAATGAAGCTTGAGACGCGAGCCGCAGGCGAGTGTCTTAATTTATTTTAGCGTGTAATGACCATAACATGCGAGTTAGTGTACTATACATTCCTACGACCAATGAAAATGTCATCGTAAATATCATGAATTATTAAAAATATCAAACGCGAACACTCTTAAGTCAACAACCTTCATAATATGAAGTTTCAATGACGTTCTATCTAAAACGTTAAAACAAATAAGGTTATTCATATATCTTTTTAAAAACAATGTTTTTTTTTCCTAAAAATATGTCAATTTAACGAGACTTATTTTTGGTTAAGCACTAAAATTATATTGGATTTATTTACGTTTAATAAATATTTATTTTCTTGAAAATTTGGAAAAATGATTCACATTTTTTCGTCAATTAGTGCTCTTATAAAATAAAGTTTCATCGCTTGTCACGCCATCTTGTGATTTACGTCTAAGCTTTATTATTATCCTAGGACCGTAAATGAGCCATTAAAATCATGTCGTAAAAATTAGTATTATTCGTTGGTCGTAGGTAATTGTTGTGAAATGAAGTGATGTTTTTAACCTTTAAGGATAAAAAGTTATTTTATTACCACTTTAACCACCCTCCCCCCTCCCACCAACAAAGTTTTATCTCTCAAATTAGAAAATATTTAGTGAAAGTCAAAACTTAAAACTGCATATTCCTAGTAGCTTTGGTTTAAAAGTTGTGGAATTTTAAACATATCAACCCCCTCTCCCCCCTTAACCACTCCCCACTAAAGTATTTTCCCTTTAAAATTAGGAAATATTTCCTGGAACTTAAATCTAAAATCTGCATATTCGTAGCAGCTTTTTATCATGAGTTATAGATATTCAAAAATATTATCCCCCTCTTAGTCCTCTACCACTTGCCCATCCCCACCAACGTTGATTTATTCCTAGGAATTAAAAATATTTAAACGAAGTCAAATCTGAAAACTGTAGGGGGGGGGTAGCTTTGGTTCAAAAGTGATCAAATTTGGAATATCTAAAAACCCCCTCTAATCCCTTCAACGACTGCCTAGCGTAGTTTTTTTTTATAATTTGTATTTTTACCGAACCTACATAACTAAATATACCAATTTTCATTGAAATCGCCTAAAAGTTTAGTCAATTTAAAACGAATTGCAAGATTTATATCGAGTAGACAGATAAACAGACGTAGACGCCCTGTATTCGATTTTTGACAGTTATTGGTTTACCAGAGGTTAGAGGCCCTGTATACAATTTTTGACAATTATTGTTTTATCATAATATATGTTAGGGAAATATTTGAAATTGTTTGTTGGCAATGATAGTTGGTAACCCCTGACAATAAATAACTTTGTCACTGTCAAATTTTTTACTAAGAAACGTCAGGTTAAAAATGGAATTTTGCTGTATCAAAAACTGTAAAAATACAGTTGTCGAGCGGTGAAAGAAACTTAGGAAAAGTGAAAGAAAACATACATTTACCAAGCTGGAAAATTAATAAAAATAGCCGAATTTGCGAGGTAAGTGAGCTACCAGCAGTAGTTACAAGCATACACATTCAGCATGTACTTCGTTAATAAATAACACATTATGTTTCCATGTTTTATTGTGAGAAAAAAAGTAACAAAAATATAGATCATAGGAGTCTTTTTATTTTACCTATTATTTACATCACACCGCGGGTATATTCACTGTTTTTTTTTTGACAGATATAAGTATTTGATTTATTTTTGATCAAAAAAATTACAACAATAAATTTAAAAAAAATAAAAATATAAAAGAATTAATATATACAAACTTACTCTCACAGGCACACAAATCTAAACGCAGAAAATTTCCTCCATCCCTCCTCCCGGATGGTGTTTTTGTTTTTTTTTTGTCAAAGCTTGACATATTTTACTAACCAAAAAAAATCAGTCTGTCTGGGGAAAATATAAAAAGAGACAGAAAACCTCAGTCCATTTCATAAAATCACTTTTGCATGCAAATATGAAAAAAACTAGAAAGTATATGGTAAAACAATAACTGTCAAATTTATAGAGGGACTCTACCAGAAGTGAGCAACACCGTTCTCAACTAAAAAGCCAGTTAACTCTTATCTCTTCAGTGCCCTTTAGCCAAAGATTGCCGCCATTGTGTTGATTTGACAGTTGTTAAGGAAATGGCAATAATAGTTGGTAACCCCTGACAATAAATAACTTTGTCACTGTCACATTTGTGATTCAGAAACGTCCGGTTTAAAAATGGAATTTTGCTTTATCAAAAACTGCCTCGACGAATTTGTCCAACGGAGAAAGAAACTCAAGGAAAGTGAAAAGAAAACATGCATTTGTTTTTGCTTTTTTTTTGTCAAAGCTTGACATATTTTACTAACCCAAAAAAATCAATCTTTCAAAAACTGTCTGGGGAAATTATAAAAAGAGACAACAAAACATCAGTCCATTTAATAAAATCTGTTTTACATGCAAATACGAAAAAAACTAAAAAAAAATATGAGTTGCCTACACTTCGCGACACATAAAACGCATACGCCGATTTTATATGCAATATGTCCTTCACGATTTAGCAACCTTTTCTGTCACAAAGTATCAAAGTCATTGTCATGTTTTGTTGTCACAGTCTTGTTCAACTCAAATAAATGTCACGACAGCTATCGGAATTCGATAACTAAATATTATCAAAATTAGATGGAGGTTGGTCTGTTCGTCGAGTCGCCGATCATTATGGACCAGACAAGTCCACTATAGTAAGACTAAAAAGAAAATACAAAGAAGAAGGAACTGAACGGCGAAAGGAAGGAACTGGTTTGACTAAAGTCAGCACACCCCAACAGGATCAGCAAATCACTAATTTCCTGGAAGAACACCCATTTTCCACAGTACGATAACAACTGCACTAAGACGGATAAAGAAGTCGAGGCTGAGATGTCGTGTTGTAGCTAAAAAGATAAGGCTAAATGAAGAAAAAAAGCAAGCCAAATTACTTTTTCGAGACAGGAAAACGAATTTTGGCGACAGGTAGCTTTTACCGCAGAAAATTTATCAAAATTTAATATTCTTCCACGGAATGCTGACCATTTAATGGGGCTAATATAGTTAACGCTTACGAAGAGATCGTTGAAGAATATCCAAATTTATTTGAAAATTTAGCACACTCAAGGGGTTTAGAAAAAATTATTCAAGGAGATGGTGCAATGACCAGATACCGAAGTTAATATTTTTGATTTTTATTTATCGATAGTTTTTTTTATTTCTATTTGTTTTTTAATATTTTGTTGTTTATAAAACTGATCCTTTTGATGTGTATTGACCGTTCTTAACCCAAAGCCTTCCAGTTCTTTCTTCTTTGTATATTCCTTTTAGTCGCGCTATAGTGGACTTGTTTCGTCCATTCTAACCCGCTATTTGTCGAAGGGGCCAACCTTCTTCTAGTTCTGCCAAAATTTGATTGAATTGCTTTATTTATAATAAAAATTTAGTTTTAAGTGTTTCATCTTTTTTTTTATATTTCGTAACAGCAACCTTAAAACTATATAACCCGTAAATATCGGTAAAAATGCTTTCAGTATCCTTAACAAAATTTCTTTATGTTGTCTAATAGCGTTAACCTACAAAAGTTGGTAACAATAAGCAATATACTGCTGTGTACGTTTTATGTGTCAGGGGGGCCTCTAGACAAACGGACAGAGAGACAGACGAGAAATGGTAAAAATGCAAAGGTAGTACACTATCGGCATCATAAAAGTGGTACACAATACTTTTTGTTGTAATACCTTGGTCTATTTTTACAAACAAAGTCACCCATTATTGTATTTTTCTTAAACTGTCAAAGTATGATATAATAAAAAATGCCTCTACAAATTTCTTTATTTAATAAAGCCCAACTCCTGGCAAAACTACAACTTATGGACGCAGTAAAACCACGATTAAAAAACGATGGGAAGAAGATCAGACAATAGAGAGAAAACAAGGGACTGGTTTATTAAAAGTTTCAACTGATGAACAATATTATGACCTTATCGCTTTTATGGAAAAAACCATTTTGCATCTGTTGCCCAGGCAAAGAGATTAACACAATTTCCAGGATGTGTAAGAGTGGCACGAAATCGCGTAAGGAAAGGCTCTAATTTGTGTAGGTGCTAAAAAATTAAACTTACGAATGAAAAAAAAAACAGGCCAGGTTACTTTTTGCCCTTAATCAGTCTCTAAAGGAACCAGAGTTCTTGCGAAAGGTAATATTTTCAGATGAAAAAGTTTTCCAGTCCTGTAGTGACAGAAAGCAAATTCGGGTGTATCGTCCACCAAGAACACGCTATGAGATCGCGCTGGAAGATTTTTGGTAAATATGTGGGGTTGTATTTCTGCTAGAGGTCATGGTGCTCTATTTCGAATCAATGGAAGACTCACATACAGTGGACATTTTAGAGAACACCATGCTTCTAGCCGTCACAGAACTTTATCAAGACCAGTTTATTTTTCAACAAGACAACTGCCCTGCCCATACGGCCAGAATTTGCCAAACTTGGTTTCGGGAGCAAAATATTGAAGTTCTTCCTTGACTTGCGAAAACCCCAGACGCCAATCCTATGGAAAAAATCTGGGGTTTAATTTCAAAAAAGCTGGAAAGCTTTAATATTGTGCCGGGAAATCAACATCACTTGGTCCAGTTAATAGTCAATGGTTATGAAGAAGTGATTGGTGAAAATGAAAACCTTTTTGAAATTTTGGCTGATTCTCTACCAAGAAGGTTAAACGGTATGTATAATTGATGTGAATGGCGCAATGACTAGATATTAAAATTTATTATACCTAATAATTTGTTTCTATTGATTTATAATTTTCGTTACAGTTGTGTTTTTTTAATTTTTGTTACAGTTGTTTTATGCGTTAGCGTATTATTGTAATATAAAAATTATTTTTGAAAACAATCTTTAATGTCAATATTTTCACATTTTAGTACCAGTCTGTCACAAAATATGATCCGGTAGTTAACCATACAATTTAAATAATACCTATGTTTATCACGTACCACTTTTATGATGCCGATAGTGTACACTTCCGGCCACATAAAATGCGTACACCGATTTTATATAGTGTATTATGAGCGTCGCAACTCAGTAACCTTTTAGATAGATAGAGATAGATAAAATGTCACCGTCAGTTTTTGCTGTTGTCATACGCTTATATTTAAAAATGCTTCAACTAAACGAATTCGAAAAAGCCTAAATTTTGGCAAAATTGTAGGAATAAGAAGAAAGTATCAAGAAGAAGGAACACTTTTTTGAAGACCACCCATTTGTGATGGCCTCAGAGGCGAAAGTTGAGGCACATTTTCCTGGATCCATAAGAACGACGCGGAGACGGATAACGGCTTATCCACACTTAGACGTCGCGTTGCTACTTAGTGCGGAAAAGAAGCAAGCCCGGTTAATTTTTGCACTAAACTGTTCATTACAAGAAGAAGAATTTTGTGGTCTTCACGGATGAAAAAATATTTCAGTCCCACAATGACAGCAAACAAAATTTGGTAAATCGGCGAGACGACATGGGGTTCTTTTAAGAATAATAAGGTTTATGTTGATATGATGAGAAATATTTATGCCTCCAGAAGCAATCATTCATTCAACAGAATAACCTGTCCTATCCATACCACACGCATTTCTAAACAGTGGTTCCAGCAAAAGAACATCGAGGTTTTGCCATGACCGGCAAAAAGTCCTGACGCCAATAGCAAAAAAGTTAACACACAAATGAATATTGTTCCCAGAAATTCCAACCACTTAATGGAGTAAATCAGAGGGTACGACAAAGTCATTGTTTCAAATCCAAATTTATTTCAAAATATAGCAGATTCCATGCCACGAAGACTGACAAACATTATCGAAGCTGATGAGGCAATAACACGCTACTGAAGAAACGTTTTCTTGTTTTTTTTTAATTTACGTAGTGTTTTTTTAATAATTTCATTTTTATTTTGAACATTCTGGGTTGTCTGCAAAGACTTAGATTACTCAAATTTACCGATCCTGCATTGGTGCGGTGACTATGATTAAGTTATTGCTTTCCTTTCGCCAAACAGTTCTTGATACTTTCTTCTTATTCGCACAATTATGGTCTTGTTTCGTCCATAATGAGCTTTAAGAATATGTTTTTATAATAAAATATTGAATAATTTAAAAAAATTGTTTTATTCATTAGTTTATTTATAGTATTTTAGTAAAGTCTGGCCAGTCTTCTTATTTTTGTGTTTACAATGTCAAAAGATCTAACCTGTAATTCAAAAACGTCAAAGTCAGTTTCAATAAGCAACGCAATTAGCAAATCTTAAATTCAACAGACCTGCAGCTAACTTCTGCTGTACACATTTTATGTGGCCGGAAGTGTACCTTGGGAAATTTATTTACTTACACTTTGGTTATCTCTCCACTTTCCTGAATCTCCTTAAAGGGGTCTGCCTCCATTCCGGTATAAATTCCAGAATTGTTTATCACCACGATGGTGATGGGTAACTTATATCTGAACATAGTCTCGATCTCCATTCCCGAAAACCCGAAAGCGGAGTCGCCTTCTACGCAAACTACGCGTTTGTGAGGGGCGTAGTGTCTGCAGTACAGGGCGGCGGCGATGGCGAAACCTGGACCTACCTAAAAATGATATAATCATATAAATATGAGATATATATATAACTGCACTATCGTAGCGATAATAACTCTCCCAATAAAGTTAGTTACGAAGTGCGTCAGGCATGCGCCATTGAGTGTAAAATGTATTCCTATCGTACCCCTTCATTTATGCCGGTAACCAGGCCAGATGGGATCGGATATCCCCGAGGAAGTGGATAAGGTTACACCTTTCACAACCTATGTTATTATTTGGCATTGTTGAGCATGTGTGACTAAACTTTTTAAAGCTTTAGATTATTCTGGCTTATCGATGTGGGATCGATACCCGCTAGGTACAGTTCCTTTTCAAAGCTGGTATCCTGAACAATTTTAAAGTGTTAAAAATTCCAGGGAATGACTGTAACATGTAATCTTATCCTACCCCCCCCCCCATTCACGCCGATAACAGTCGCGGGTGCGATCGGATATCTCGTAGAAGCGGACAAGGTAGACCACCTCTGAGAATTAAGAAAACAGACTATATACATCTCTCCTGAAAGGGTGGGGAGGACTACTCTGTGTGTTCCTCTTGCGGACAGACAGAAAAGACATCTTCTTGGTATCTATAGGGAGAGATATAACGAGCCATCCCACTTCTACCACCTACTACTACTGAGGACAAAGACCGTGTCGGAGTGGGCAACGTCTAGGGTTTAAAGATGTTAATTCAGGACTGCAGATAGGCACCAAGTAAAAAAAACTTTTCTTAAATCGCGTTATAAGCGGAGCAAGCAAGTTAGCTTTGGTTAAAATTGTTCTTACCCCCATGGTTCCAAAAGTGCCTGCATCCAATCTATGTCTTGGTAATGCATTCAGTAACATCGATCTGCCAATATCCATGGTGTTGGCTCCTTCGCTCACTATAATAGTGTCGTCGGAAAGGCGTTCGTTTAAGTTTTTAAAGACTGCGTAATAATTAAGAGGGGTTGAGTTGTCGAGTGCCATGGCCTAAAATAAAAATCGTTCATATCTAAAACAAAGTTATGATTGTTTACCACAAACCAAAACTACACTTTTTTGCACTCGACGCACGTTTCGCTAACAACGTTACATCCTCAGGAGACTATAAACAATAAACTAAATTAACCAACACTCTATCTTATATACTATCTTTTAGTGGGCGGAGATAAGACTAATAATTTGTAATTGGTCACGCTTTATAATCCTATGGGTATGGGGCCTCTATCTTTATTTAAACTATTTCTGGATTTAATGATTTCCATACTTTCAGATGCATTCAAAAGTCTTTTGTTTGGTACACTTTTTACAAGTTTTAGGTTATCTAATGTGAATCTATGATTGTTTTCAAAAGCATGCTCGGCCACACTTGACATTTCTTTTCTTTCGTATTTTAAGTGTGCTAAGTGTTCTTTAAATCGTGTTTGAATAGAGCGTCTTGTTTGGCCAACATATTTTTTGTCACAATCCATGCAACTAATTTCGTAAATTCCACTTTTTTCTAGAACTGTAGTTTTATCTTTGGGATTTCCTAGTAAACTTCTTATTGTGTTTCCAGATTGATTTACTAATTTAAGACCGGTGTTATTAAATACTTTTTGTAATCCTACGTATAATTAGGATTATAAGAAATTGATACAAATTTAGAGTCAAAAGTATCTTTTTGTCTGAAAAAAGTGGAATTCCGAAAGGTCTTTTGAAAATAATGTCTATTTATCAGCTTATTTATTAAGCCTTCGTCGTAACCGTTTTCGCCAGCTATATTCCTAATCCTATTCTTTCCTGCTCAAAGTATTTCTTTGTTTAAGGGGAAATTTACTAATCTATATGTTAAAAAGTGCAAACTTGTAAGCTTATATTATAAGCCATGAAAAGAGTCATTTGGAATATTTTTATTTCCTATAACTAAAGTGTCTAGAAATGGCAGTGTACCGTTGGTCTCTGTTTCATAAGTAAATTTAATTGTGGAAAATTTGTTATTCATTTTTTCCAGAAAATTTTTAACGCTAGTTACTTTAGTGTTGAATACTGCAAACACATCGTCTACATACCTGAACCATATTCTGGGGAAATACTCAATTTCTTTACTTATATCTGATTCAAATTTGCTCATAAAGAGGTTTGCAATAAAAGGTGATAAACTATTACCCATTGTGGTTCCTTCTAATTGTTGGTAGTAGTTATTTTTATATATTGAGAGTAATTTTGATTCATGCTGGTATTGTAAGGGATCGGTAAACTAGGGAACAACATCAAACGAGATTAAAATTTCACCTTCTTGGAGTGAAATATCTTTAACTTTGTTGATAAATTCAAGGGAATTTTGAACAGAAAAACCTTTTTCCTTTAAAGGTAAATTTTCAAACTCGTTTGCTAGCCATTTCGAAATATTGTAAGTAGGTGATCCTACAGCAGAAACTATAGGTCTAACCGATTTTCCAGACTTGAATTTTCGGAAGACAATACAGTTTCGGAATAGTAGGATTGCTTACTTGTAGCTTATGTTTAATATTGTCAGTAATAATATTGTTACATTTTTTAATTTTGTTTTTTACTTCGTTAATCATTTTTGGTAAGGGATTCTTTGGGACTTGTTTGTAGGGTCCATTTTTTATTAGGTTATCTACCCTTTCGAAATAATCTGTTTTATCTAATATAACAACTTTATTACCCTTGTCAACGTTTAGATAGAAAACATCTTTCTCTCTCAAACTTTTAATTGTTTCATTGTGATTTACTGTACTATTTTTGTTGTTCTGAATGATGTTTTGAGAAATCTGATATCGGCAAGCATCTCGCACATAGCCCTTTGTGCCTTCTGAAAGATTAGAAATTGAACTTTCAATATTTGCAAATTCCCAACATAGTTCATACCCATGTTAATAAAATGTTTTTCAATTTTTTTTCTGCCACACTGACATTTTCGAACCGCTTACGAGAGAGAAAATTGCATTTTACCTCCCTAGGGACTATTTTTTACTTTACCTCCCGCCACCAAGTAGAAAGTTATTTTTTTTAAACTCAATTAATTCACAACTATTATTAGGTAGTAGAAAAAATCAAATACGTTCTTCTGGAGTAAAGTGCCTTTCTCTCTTGATTTTTTAATTTTTGATTAACCAAACAATCCGCAGGAGAGAAATGGATCTATTAGCATGTAAATAAATATTAAAGCATTGAATTTTTTTACTCAATAAAGTCATTGGTGACGGGCATTATAATAGGCTTTAAACAACAAGTTTAATATTTTTTTGGAAGAAGTTACCCAAATCTCAAAATGATCTTCATATTACGTCACCAAGACGTGAATTTTACGTAATGTGGTCGAAATGACGTCTTCACGACATAATTAACGTAATTTTGCTCCTTAAGGGCCTTATAAAAAACCACACAGAAACCAAAAACATGTTTGATTGTACTCCACACGAGCAAAACAAAACTTACTTATCAGAAACATGATATGTAGGTGCCTGAAAATTATTGAATATTTTTTGTCAATTTGTATGTATGTATCAATATTCGTGAGGGGCGTGACAAAAATGGTTATATAAAATTCACTAAATATTTATTCGGTGAATATACTCTAAAACATATTTTTGAAAACAATGCAAAATATACAATTTTAAAAATAATTTTTTCACCGGGAATATTTTTAAAATTAGATTCCAAGGTTTTCAAATTAAATTTAAAAGTTGTTTATATATATTTTTACCTCAACCATTTTCCTATTATCACCACACTTCTTCTTCAAATCGTTCCACCACTGAGTCTTTCCATCAAAGAAGAACTTTTTTTGCTTCAACTCCTTGTTTAGACCTTCAACAGCCGTTTTGATGTCACTTTGGATAGCAACTTCAGATTTTATGCTGTTGTTAAGTTCTTCTGCAGATATGTCTAAAAGAAATGTAAGGAAAATTTGATGAATTTAATAAACTTATAGCACATTTAATTTATAAATTTACTGCAAAAATTAGTAATTTAGTTTAAGAAAGTATTGACTTTCAATTTCAATCACATTTTTTAACCATTTTTTGCAGAATCTAAAATGGAAGAAAAAGATCATTAGCTTAAAATATGTGTCAGTTTAAGAATTGTTGGATATTCTAAAGTTGCACCAAAATGAGGAGCAACAAACAGAAAAATAGGCTAAAAATAAGTTAAATAAATATTAATTCCCTTGGCTAATATGTGACTTTGCAAGGGTGTCCAGTCTTTTAGACTCTAGAAATAGGGAAATATAAATTTTTGTTTAAATATTTGTAAATGATCAAACGATCAATATTTCAGGTAATTCTGATATGTTTATTTCTTCCTGGCTATCCTGGAAAAGATTTAAGAAAATATGGAAAATGCGTTGCAAGTAGTTTTTTTAAAAATATAAATATGGGAAAAAACTAAAGCTCTACCTATTTGAATAACCTTAACATCAGGAGCGTATCTTGGTTGTCTACCGAAATGCAAAATCCAGTTTAGCCTGGCACCAACCAACAGAATCACATCGGCTTTCTGTAGTGCCAACGACCGTGCAGGTGCGATGCTATGTACTGAGGTGTCTGAAACTACGCCCTTACCCATGGGCGTGGCCAGGAAGGGTAGGTTTGTGGATTTGATCAGTTCGTTCACTTGGTTTTCTGCATGGGAATATGCTGCGCCCTTACCCACGATGACTAGAGGCCTTTTGGCTTGCGAGAGGACATCTGCTGCTTGTCTAAACATTTGGAAATATATACGTATTATTTTTGTAATCCACTGACACTATTTTTTTATTTTTTTTTTAAATTAGCTATATATCTATTGGTAGATTTTTACATTTGTTGTGATTACTGACCTAATTTTCTGTGGATCAGGAAATATCAACGGCACCTCAGTTGGACCGTACCCAATGGGCACATTCTCAGCAGGTACCCGCCCGGCCAAGATGTTGCTGGGAAAATCCAAGTAAACAGCGCCAGGACGACCGTTCTTTGCTAGCCGTACGGCTTTTTCAACGTGAAGTGGTATTAGAGGAATGGTTGGAGGCCTGGCCGAGTATTTGCAATAGGGTCGGGCTAATTCCACCTAAAAAAACTTTTTTGATCCTTTACTCCGGTTTGTGACGTGTGTTTGGCGTGATATCTTAAATTTTTGGCATGATATCTTAAATTTTCAATAATTATTAATTATTATTATTAATTTTAACAACAATTTTAGTTTAATTCTACGGAATTTTTCTCACCAGCATTCAAAACGCGTAATAAAAGGCATTATTAATAAAAAAAAAATAAAAAACCTAAGAGATCAAAATTTTTAAAGAATTTTTTGTTTTTTTTTTGTCAAAGATTTCGCCTGCGGCGCTATACTCATATTAAATATTATTGCAATTTTTTAAATTTTAAGCAAATTTTTTGTCAACAACATTTTAAATGCGTAAAAATAGCAGTTTAGTGTAATTTTTTAACAAATTTTGCCTGCGGCGCATTTAAGTGTTAATTATAATACAAATCTGCAAATGAGACTAGATGAACTTGCTTTTAAAAATAAGTATTTTTGTTTCGTACACACTAACTCAACACCTATTAAAATGCCCCTATCTCCCTCCTTCAAGTGCTCAAACAATAGGCACCTACCCAATTGTTAAAAATAGCCATAGTTGATTTTTATTAAATGATTTCTGGCTACTCCATTGTGTTCTAGAAAAATCGTTTTTCTAATAATATAATTCACGAATATCAACAGATTCCTTCGAGATAGAGAGGTGGTAGAAGTAAAAAATTAATCATTTTATCCCATTTAAGGTTTATATAGTTTTTATAAGACACACACCAAAGATAACAAAAATATTGGCAGACGTCTAGGTGGGAGCTTTTTATACAGGAAGACCCCAAAACTTGGAAAAACTAATAGCAATATGAACTTATTTCATCTCATCTAACAATCTACTTACCTCAGGACTTAAAAAAAAAACAAACGGTACCCGTTTACGGGGCGTTTACGAATCACACATCAAAAAGTTACTCATTTCATACCATTTATAATAAGTGCTTTATGTTATGGTCCTCACCGGCATAACAAAAAAAAATATGGCACGCCTCGAGATGGGGGCCTTTTCTACGAAGAGGTCCCAAAACTTGCAAAAATAATAGCTCTATGAAGCCATTTCATCTCTTTTCTGATTAGTGCTATTATGTTAACGGCCACACCAAGATAACCAAAATAGCTATTTTCCTAACAAGTGCGGAAAATCGATTTTTCCGCACGTAACTGACGTTGACGGAACGACGCGCAGCGGAGTTCTGACAAGCAGTTAAGTGCGAAAAAAAAGGTTTTCGCACGTGTTAGGAACAATTGTTTTTCTACTCGCTTCACTTAAGTATTAAATTAACTCAATAAAAGGAATTTTAAAAATGTTACTCCTTATTTATCGTGACTAAAATGTTTACCGAACACAAAAAAGAAATTTTTTTAAAATATAGCAATATATTAATTTTTTTATTTTTGGTTTAGTGCGGAAAAGTTAACTTTTTGTTACTTTAATAGTGGGGAAAAGTGCATTTTGGCGTGTAAAATTAAAGGAAACTAAATCACGAGCCAGGAACATGAAAGTTTAGGGTCAAAAACTAAAAAAAAACGTTTGTATAGTGACTTTTTCACAAATGTCGATTTTTCTTGTTCTTTTTTGTATCGAAAGGCAGTAGTTTTATCGCCATAAAACTGAAAAACTCACTAGTTTGTTAACTGAAAAAAAAAAAGAAAAGATTTGATGCGTGGTTTTAGTTGTTTCAGCGTAACTCCCAAACGTCTTAACCGATTTTTAGAAGAGCGCTAATGTGGTATAAAACTGAAAACAACGAAATTAAATAATTTATTCAAAAATATACATTTTTTTAACGATATTGGAAATAACACATACATAGAATTTGGCAAGTTAAGTGTTGTATTTTATAACACTGTCAGTACAAATTTTCCTCCATGCCCACCCTCATTTTCAAAATGTTCAGCAAAGTTTTGTGTTGTAGGTACAGGGTGATTCTTTATATTTTGATATTTGGATATCTCTGTTAATATAAAAACCAAATTTGTATAACTTTTATTGCATGAGCTTTAAGAATATTTCATTAGTATAGTTGTCAAATACCATTTTAAATATCAAATTTTAATAGCAACTTTCTTATATTAAATAAAATACTCCACATTGTATATTATTTCGTTTTTAAATTGCCCATATTTTCGTAATTTTAAAAATATTTAGTTTTTATAAGTTCCGTAAATAAATTTTGAGATAGAACACATTGTAAAGCAGTGGCGGTCTCAGGGGGTCCCCTTGCTCCAGAAAAAAGTGGACAACAAAGATGCTGGTAGTAAGATATTCTAGAATCCCTCCACAAACGCATGACCTTCTTACCGCGAAAACGATTGGAAATACAGAAAAAGATTATAGAGTTTCTATTTATAAATAAGTTTTAGACAAAATCATTTCGAACATAAAATAGTCGTTTTCACAACTGGTGGCTTAAATAGTGCTTTTAGGAAAATACTTTTAAAAATCTCGAGCGAAGAGCACTTCTAGCACCGCACTATCTTTACACTATAAATCAAGGCGGCCGGTAAATAAAATAACAATGGTTTCCATAGTTATTTGCCTTTTTACTCCGTGACGTTCCTTGTTGCGAAATTTTAATCTTTGACTGTTTGATATTTTGACGATGTTTTTAAATGGTTTTTTCGTAAATACTTGGTGAAAACTGTCGAAAATGGCTTAATTTTTAGTTAAGAGTAATTAAATTTTTTCAGTATTACTATTTTTCGCTATTTCTCTTTAATTTTGGGTAAAAAACAGACAGAAATCTTTTTTTGCACCCGTGATCAAAAAAAATTTTTTTTTGCATCAGTAACTAAAAAAGCCATGATTTGGTTATCTGCAGACAGTTACTAAAATCATGTTTTTGATGAAGGTACAAAAAATAGTAGTTTTCACAACTAGTGGCTAAAATAGTGCTTTTTTTACAAGTGTTGGTTTAAATAACGAGCGCTGCGAGGTATTCAAAAACGCGAGTAAAAAAAGGCACAGTTTAGACACGAGTTGTGAACACTATTTTTTTAATACCTTTATCAAAAAATCCAAGAACACCAGGAAAATACTTTTAAAAATCTCAAGCGAAGAGCACTTCTCGCAACGCACTATCTTTATACTATAAATCAAGGCGGCTGGTAAATAAAATAACAATGGTTTCCATAGCGATGTGCCCTTTTAGTCGGTGACGTTTCTTGTTGCGACGTTTTAATTTTTGACAGTTTGATATTGTGACGATGTTTTTAAATTATTTTTTCGTAAATACTTAGTGAAAACTGGCGGAAATGGCTTAATTTTTAGCCAAGAATAATTAAATTTTTTCAATATTCCTATTTTTCGATATTTCTCTAATTGAGTAAAAAACGGGCAAAAATCTTTTTTTGCACCCGTGATCAAAAAAAAAGTTTCTTTGCATCGCTAACCAAAAAATCCATACTTTAGTTATCTTCAGACAGTTACTAAAATCATGTTTTTGATGAAGGTATAAAAAAAAGTATTTTTGACCTGAACATATTCATAGCAAGTTTTATACAATGTGAAGCCAAAATCAAGGCAAAATTAACTAAAGTCGTTTCTAAATATTATAAACTGTCTGATTAATCCAAAACACAAATTCTTGAACTTTTATTGGGGGAAGTCAGTATTTTGAAACAATATTGAAAATAAATTTGAGCGAGTCATTGCCTGGTTTGCCCAAAAAATGTGATGTAATTTTCTCAAAAATTTTCGGCGCATTTAAACATTTTTTAAAATAAATTATGTATAAAGTAAACGGCTTAAAATCTGAGTACCTCCCGCCTTTGATTTGAGACCAAATCCGCGCTTGTAGTTACTAAGTTTGCATATCTTGATCGAACCGCCCCCCTCCCTTTGAATGAGCTGCGTGGCTCAGATAATAGACCACAATGGCACATAATTTTGGAATTTTAAGGAAGTTTTATTTTTATTTGTTTGTAGTGGCGGGTTTATCCAACTTTCCATATGTATAATTCAAAACTTAAGCACAATTTTATTCATAATCATAATTTCATTTTAAATACATTATTGTTAATAGAAGTGTTTACCCTAGTTTTTATAGTTATAATTCAAAGTTTATAAGCACAGTGCATAATTTTAAAGTTGATTTGATCTCAAAATAGGAGTGATTGAATTCAGCTGACATTAGAAAACAGAAAACTAGCAAGAAGAAGAATACCTAACCTATTGAAGGTTATAGGTAAAGAAAAACATTTTTTGTGTTCTTCTGTTTGGTCAATTTGGTATGTTAATTGTCGAAATTTATCCTAATGCATTATGTTTATGAACCCTTGGATAAACAGGTTCTGCTAAATCGATTTTAATTTAAAAATGAAGTAATTTATAAGATTTTCATGAAATATTTGAAAACCCAATAAAAAATACACAAGTTTTGTGTTTTTTTATCTGTATAATGAATTCCCCTGTACTTGTTACCTGATTACATTCCTGGAATCCTCCGATACCTTCATGATCTTGAGGTGCAGAACCTCCTAAGACTAAAACAGGCCAGCAATTGACTTGGGCATTTGCTAGGCCTCCAAAAGTGTGCAAAAGGCCGGGTCCTGAGACTACGAGAACTGCCCCCGGTGTGCCTAAAATTAAAAAAAGTTCCTTATCTTTACGGACTACGGATTAGAATCACCCCACTACAGCTAGTATATATAGGGTGTTCATTTTAAACACCATTTAGAGTCTTATTTTGGAGAAATTTATCTTAAAATTTTCGGTATATAGAAAAAAATGCAATGATAAAATTTACCTGCACTATTAACAAAAACTGGAATTTCTCAAAAAATAAAAGAAATATTTTGTAAAACGCCTGTCAAAACAACCGCGTCATATCTTTTAGAAAGATTTTACGCGATTATAGCTGTTTTATCGGGTTTTATATGCGGTATGTGAAACAAATCTGTAAAAATCAAGTCTTTTATTAATTTTTACGAGGAATATAGCTTGGCTCGTAAAATCTTATGAAACCCTATGAAACAGCATAAAACTTTTCGAGAACCTATGCGGTTATTTTATCGGAAAACAACGATTTTCGCATGCAAATGTGAAAGTGAGTGATCTCCAAAACGATTCAAAATATTTTAGAAATTTTTACACGACTGTAAAGGCATTCAAAAGACCTTCGAAACAAGGTATCACTCCATCCACTTTCTATATTTAAAATATAGGGGTAAAGTTTAACCCTTGAAAAGACATTCAACTAAAATAAACCCATGAAGTCATTCATAAATCGCTTTGAAAGGCGATCAGTCGTTAGATTTAGTGGCAACGCTGCATCAGGCAATACCAATCATGCTCCACTTCACACATACTCTATCCACCTTACGTCTATGTTTACCATCTCAATTCTACTAAAGCGGCAACCCCGACGAAAAATATTGAATGAGACAAAAACTTTTTTTATGAACAGATGTGTACCTACACATTATGAATTATTTATTGAATTAAGAGTGAAGATTTGTGAATATGTGAATAAAAATCACAGGTAAGCCCAACATTTACAATATGGCGTTGTGACGTCACGTGGGTTTTTTTATTTTTCACAATAAAGTTTATTTAAATTCGTATTTAATTAAAGTCGCTACTTTGTCTAAAAAAACATTTGAGGTTCTCTCCGGCATACACTGCTTAATAAGTTTAAATAAAAAAGCGTTTATAGTACCCAGTTGATGTTTCAATATGACGGCCAGTCAAATCTTGGGCTCACCTGGGCTGCATTCAGAAAGCCCACACCATGGTGTGGGTGCGCACACTCGGTAGGTCCACAAGTGTACACACCACCTATAATCTGGCATTCTTGTCTAATGTCAGCTACTAATGTCAGCTAATTTACAAAACAAAGGGATGTTGGAATAAATTATAAAATAGGCTGTTTGTTTCTGCTTATTTTCGAAAGTTGGGTTGATTTCTGGAGTTGCTTTTCTTGTATCACATTATCTAATAAAACATGACCCAAAAACATATTTTTTTGGGCTGCAAGTGGGTAGAAAATTCTAAAAATATAGGCTTTTTGTCCTTTCTTATTTTCGAATGCTGGTTTTTCGGTTGGTTTCCCGGGTTGTTTTTTTTGTGATATTATCCAATATGAAATGACCCCAAAAAAGCATGTTTCAGGCTACAAGTGAGCAGAAAAATGTTGGATAGACCACCTTTTTCCCAAAATTTTGGAAATGATCAAGTAAGTATGAGCTAGAACTTTTTGAGACCTGCTATAAAAAAGTATATATACTAGACTAATAAGACATCACATTTAAAAATAGAAAGAGTAATAAAAAAGTCACGTTTTTTTACTTCAAATACTTATTATGTATATTGCCTTAAAAACAACTCATTAAAAACCATATATTTTACAGAGTAATTTAAAAAAAAAATGAATAAAATTAAATTTTTAAGCAGTCTTGTCATTAAAAATTATCAAAATTCCACCTTATCATAACCTCACTCAAGCACATCAACCATCGCCCAAGTCGAGACTGGGGTGACGGTGTGGTGTAAAACGCTCACTAAAATAGACATAAATATGTGCAATTTTGACCCTTATTGCCGCATGTTAGTGGCCTTGCTCATGACGCTATAAACTCACCAGTAGACACACCACCTCTCCTGAACGACGAAAATAAGACGCACCGGTCATTTTCATAATCCTGAACGGCGACACACCACGCACCGGTGCGTTTTTTACACTGGGTGTGGGCATTCTGAACGCAGCCCTGTGAATAAGGTGTTTCTCTATGTTTTAAAAAGCAAACCAGAGAAAAATTATAAAAATAATATGTTTGTGAGAACATTACGTGTACGGATACAACTTTCAGCGCAATCTGGCATCGTCGCCAAATTGTTTACTTTATGTCTGATCGCAACTGTGGTAAATATAATGTCTCTATGTTAGTTATACTTTTATGGTCCTCCTTAAATAAAAAAAATCGACGTGCCCGAGGATTTTTCCAAAACCACACTCTATATATACAGGGTGGATTCTTTAAACGGAACGGTGCTTCTAGCGGGTTAGAATTTGGTTGAATAAAAAAATCCAAAAACACGTCAACTGAGATTTTTGGTTTCCTTTAATCGTGGTACTGGACTGTATATTTTACAATTTTTGAAATCTGCAAACAATTCTCTCTTCAGCAATACCCACAGACCTAAAAACCATAGACCCTGAATCCCATTCATAAATTCTTATTTGTTTTGCCCCCAAGCTAGCCTATGTGCCAAAAAAGGACAGAATGATTTTCAGAACGTTGCTCGGCAACACTGCGGTAAAACATATGTATGTTTGTAGACGTATGTCCTAGATACATGCATTTGTTTTACATACTCTACCAGTAGCGGCGAAAAATTAATAAATATTTTAAAAAATGGGTTAATTGCACAAAAGCAGTAATTTGTGGTTTTCACAACTAGCGGTTAAAAGAGCGTTTTTTTTACGAGCGTTGATTGAAATTAACGAGCGCGGCGAGTGATTAAAAAAAACGAGTTTTTTTTTGCATCGGTAACCATGCTTTTGTAATTTACTGACACTTCACACACGTCTTTTCAGAAACCCGCCACCAATTTAATTGTGTTATGTTGTTAAATATTTTTTTAAGTGCTAATGCTGAGCAAAAGCGATTAAGGTAATTTTAATAATTATTGTAAAATTTGCTGGTGCAATACCAAAAAAAAAAAAAATTACGTAACTTTAGTGCAAGGTTGAGGGCAACAGTTGTTTAATAGTCTTTTCTATCAACTGAAGAAAAACCTTAATATATCAAAATATTATTATGTTTTATTGTCTGTTTATTCTGGTATTTTGGTATTTTATGTTTTATTGTCTGTTTATTCTGGTATGTTGGTATTTTAGTCCTAAATTTAGAAAAGCAGGTACCTGACCACAGACATAAGGGTTTCAAGTTCTGTGTACCTCACTTATGTAAAATAACAATTATCTTAACATATTTTATATATATATTATATTAAACATCAGGTTTTGCCTTTTTCCTTCAGTTGATAGAAAAGACTATTAAACAACTGTTGCCCTCAACCTTGTATTAAAGTTATCTTTAACAACAAAA
Organism: Oxystoma pomonae; assembly: GCA_963921995.1. Classification (NCBI taxonomy): domain Eukaryota; kingdom Metazoa; phylum Arthropoda; class Insecta; order Coleoptera; family Brentidae; genus Oxystoma; species Oxystoma pomonae. The sequence continues at coordinate 25,324,564 of OY998168.1, forward strand.
CATAATTAAATTGGTGGCGGGTTTCTGAAAGGGTGTCAAGAAAGGGGGTGGATTTTTATAACTTCATCCAAAAGACGTGTGTGAAGTAAGTGTCAGTAAGTTACAAAAGCATGGTTACTGTTGCAAACAAACTCTTTTTTAATTCTCTCTTTTTTTTTTAATCACTCGCTGCGCTCGTTAATTTAAATCAACGCTCATAAAAAAAAACGCCCTTATAACCGCTAGTTCTGAAAACTACAAATTAGTGCTTTTGTGAAATTAACCCATTTTTTTACATATTTATTAATTTTTCGCCGCTACTGGCAGAGTATGTAAAACAAATGGATGTATCTAGGATATACGGCTACAAACATATACATGTTTTATCGCAGTGTTGCCGAGCAACGTTCTGAAAATCATTCTGTCCTTTTTTGGCACACAGGCTAGCTTGGGGGCAAAACAAATAAGAATTTATGAATGGGATTCAGGGTCTATGGTTTTTAGGTCTGTGATAAAACCAAATTCTAACCCGCTAGAAGCACCGTTCCGTTTAAAGAATCCACGCTATATGTGAATCTTGGGTAAGAAGTTAATTTACCAGTAAGGTATCCAATCGCCTGTGCAGCGTAGCAGGCAGCTTGCTCGTTTCGCATGCCAATATAGTGTATGTCCGCCATTTGTAACGCCATTGAAAGCTCAATGACAGGATATCCTATGATGCCGAAGACAAATTCTACACCCTAAAAAATTACATTAACATAGTAAAAAAATATTCAATAAGATTTTATTTACTGTGACATAGCTTTATAAACAGGTTTTGAAAGGTATAAATAAAAATAAAAAGAGAGTTTTCCCAACAGAAAACTGTTGGATTTTTCGCCTTTTCCACCAGTTCTACCACTGACTGGTTTCAGACACAGTCCATACACGTGTTTCACTCTTGTTAGAGATCATCAGTGCGACATAAGTTTTTATAGTCGAATAATATGAACGATCTAATCAACAAGTCATGGACAAATGTTCGGCACAACAATAGTTAACAGAATGAGAAATAAATTCCCAATGTCCATAGTGGAGTTAAATGTAAATAAAAAGAGAGTTTTCTGTTGGTAAAACTCTCTTTTTATTTATATTTTATATATATAGTTATATCTTGTTATATAATAAAAAACAAAATTTTGTAGGTCTGCCCTTCATAATAAGAGTAAAGCATGAGCACAATTTTACAAGCTTTTAGTGTAGGGGCATATGTCGATAATCTCTATCCCGTGGGATATTTTATGAAGGACTTTTGTGACTATGTCAGACTAGTCACACTATCAAGTGTTACCAGATGTTTTATTCGCATCCATGTAGAAGGGGTTGATATTACGTCATCTTTCAAGATGGCGGCCAAAAATCATAAAAAATGCAACGTTTGCAACCAGGGTATGGTTATACTTGATTTCATATAATTCGAAGACCAGGATTTCAAAAAATTTGCTTTCACGGTTATGTAATCTTAAATGTCCTTTAAAATCGCTAAAAACAAAATTTTTGCCATTTTCTCCTCAAAAAATCTTAATAATTCTACGTTTTGTCAGACCAACTTCAAATGTTCCTCAAACTATTAGGCATTAACGCCAAATTTAAGTTTGAAGCTTCATAACCTTGAAAAATACCCCAGTCAAATTAACATATTGCAAAAATAACATACTAAAGGGCGCTATTCATCAACTATTAAAGTGTAAATGACCAAATTTCGTAAAAAAAATAAGAACATCAATACTGTTAAAAAAAATTTGGTTCAGCTATGACGCGTTACAATATGGCGGCTGATATATCAAAATGACGACCTATAATCACATTTTATTTTATCCAGTTTCGTAAAAAAGCAAAAACGACAAGGTAGCCATCAATTCTTATTTACTTATTGCTGATTACTATGAAAAAAAGTTAAGTTTTTTATTTAATTTATTTATATTTTAATTTACCACTACGCAAAAACTTTAAGTGCCGGAGATGAAATTAACATTTTAGCCATAGACAAACATTTCATTTTAAACCTCCCTACCATTTTTTTTTTGATCCCGGTAAAAATGATCTATATGCCTATCGTTTTTATCCATATCAAGCCCTTCTACATGGATGCTAACAAAACACCCGGTGGCATATGAATGTGTGACTAAATAGCTGTTAAAACCTTATCGTTGACTTTCATTAGGAATGTTAATAAACAAGTATAGTCATGTCCTACTGGCAAAATTAGAATTTTGTATGATTTTTTTGACCGCCATTTTGGAAAATATGGCATCTAAAATACCAGGTTCAGTAGAATATACATGGTACTATATATCTAATTTCTGGTAACTCTTTTATCGTTAATTTAAATGACTGTGAGGCTAGACAAGTGAGTAGAACATAAAATTCACAGTTCCGTAAAACTTAATAAAAACAACAGGTATATAGGTCATTTTTACCGGGGTATAGCATAAAAATCTGGAACGCCAGATCAAAAAAAATAGTAGAAAGGTTTAAAATGTAGTGTTTATCTAGGGCTAGGATGTTAATTTTGGCACCGGCACTTAAAGTTTTTGGGTACTGGTGAATTCGAAAAAAACCCTACAAAAAGCTGGTTTTTCAATTTTTCATGGTATTTTCAAGTTCAATCAAGGTCATGCATTAAGTAACCTTTTTTTTCATAGTAAGCGGAGATAAATCAACAAGAATTAATGACCACCTTGTCATTTTTGCTATTTTGCAAAATTGGATAAAATAAAATGTGGTTATAGTTTGCCATTTTGATATATCGCCATATTGAAACGCGTCATAGCTGAACAAAATTTATTTTTAACAAAATTTTTGGACTTGACCTTCTTATCTTTGTTACCCAATTTGATCTTCTTTGCTTTAATAGTTAATGAATAGCACCCTTTAGTATGTTATTTTTGTAATTTGTTAATTTTACTGGGGTCATTTTCAAGGTCATGAAGTGTCAAATTGCATGAAACTCTAAGGATCCAATTTGGCATACATGCCTAATAGTTCGAAGTAAATTTGACAAAACGCCGAATTATTAAGATTTTCAAGGTTATTTAAGGTCGTCCTCGAGTTATATGAAATCGAGTATAATCATGCCCCGATTGCGCATTTTTGGCCGCCATCTTGAAAGATGTCGTCATATCAACTTCTGCATGAATGCGAACAAAACAACCGGTAACACTTGATTGTGTGACTAAAGAGCTATCAATCCCACAAAACTCCTTCATAAAAAAATCCCACGGACATACACATGCCCCTTCACTATATCCAACTTCACATGTATGCTAGGCCAGTGTTACACTATAAAATTTATTTGTCAAAGATCTTTTATGAAAGATATTTGATGAAATGTAATATATAATGTAAAATGTTTCATCAAACATCTTTTACAAAAGATCTTTAAGAAATAAACTTTATAGTGTAATACCGGCCTTAGATAGTATCTTTGCCACAAATCTTGGAAGTCAATTTTTTACTTCTCCATAGTTTTCTGTCACAGTTAGGTGTCTTGGAAACGTTTTATAATTTAGAGAAAGTTTCGTTTAAATCAGATAAGAAATAAAAAAGTTCGATATGGCGGATCCAAGATGGCAGTGCAATTTTGACATTTAAAATTTTATTTTTAAAAAGCCATGTCAAATTCGAAAAAAAAATTAGATTCTGGCCGGCTTGCAAATAAGGTCAGTACAATAACTCAAAAATTGCTCAAAAGTGCGATTTCGACAACTTTGACGTCACTTTTTGGGTATTTCTGGGCGGGGTAGAGAGTTGGCACAATGAAACAAAAGTCTTCTTAGGGCGGGTACTACAACATATTAAAAAATCAGGCAATTAATTCTACCGAGTACAAATTTGCATTTTAAAAAAGGCGATATCCAACAGTTGGGAAGACGTTTTCCCAACCTTAGGTTGGCTGTAATATCCCAAAGGTACGATGCGTGTTACTATGCGCTCATCAATAGTTTGGAACCTTGTTTAGTACTTACTAAACTCAAATGCTTGAAACTTATTTTCTACTTTTTAGTGCTTTTTATAAAAGGTAGTTATTAAAAAACATTTTTTACTTACGTTTTTGGTACCAAGTTCCCTAATAGCACAAGTACGTTTTTAAAACGTCCCTGGAACGGCCAACTGGGACTTTGAGGGCGTGTCGGGAACGTACGGTGCCGTCGCGGGGCCTCCCGGGGACGTTTTTTTTTTTGGTAAAAGTATACTTTTTCGACCGCTCCAGGACGTCTTCTGGAGACATATTTAAAACGTAGCAAAACAGTTAAAAAACGTTGCCGGGACGTCCCCGGAACATTGCAAGATAGTCGATTATTATGACTACACGTTATTTTTGGTGTTCGAAATTCGATGCTCACCATGGGGATCTCCTAAACGGTAGGTGATACGAAAAGGTTTAAATTAGGGCAAAGTTGCGCAATTTGACGCTTTGCTTATAACCAAAAAAAAAGTTTGTAAATTCTGGGTAGTTCCGGAGATAGGCGAATAAAAACGAAGTCTTTATTTTTAGTTTTTATTTTTCTGCAGCCTTATTCTTAAAGCTATCAAAAAACGCTTAAAACTTTCTACAGGCACTTTTTTAAGATCTACCTAATGAGAGGTCCATTTTCGAGATTTGACGTTTCAGTGTAACAGGAGCTCTTTCAAGTTTATTTTTTCTTAAGGACACATGCTTTTTTTCTCCTGCCGTTTGGTTCATAAAGGATGACAGATATTTTACTACCTCATCTTGACAAGTACCTGACGTTCTAAGTTAATTGACTATCATCAGACCAAATTCAAGGATTAAAAAACAAAGAAAAAAACGTATTTTTAAAATATTAAGTAAAGTTATGCGTTATTTCCAAAACATCTTGAGTAAGTTGAAACCAAAATTAAATTTGGGCTGATAATGGTCAATAATCCCAAAACTTCAGGTGACTTGTCAAAATAAGTTAGCAAAATGTTATCTGGCATCCTTAATAAACCAAACGGCAGGAGAAAAAAAGGATGTGTCCATAAGAAAAAATGAACTTGACAGTGATCCTGTCACACTGAAATGTCAAATCTCAAAAACGGACTACTTACTAGGTAGATCCTAAAAAAGTGCCTGAAGGTTTTAAGCGTTTTTTGACAGCTTTAAAAATAAGGGTGCAGAAAAATAAAAACTAAAAATGAAGATTTTGTTTTTTCCGCCTATCTCCGGAACTATCCGGAATTTGTAAACTTTTTTTTTAGTTTGACCAAAGCATCAAATTGCGCAACTTTGCCCTAATTTAAACCTTTTCGTATCTCCTACCGTTTAGGAGATCCCCATGGTGAGCATCGAATTTGAAACACCCTGTATAGTAACCTTGCCAAAAAAAATACTTCAAAACTCTTAAAAACTGATCAAGTCTTGATGAGATTTTAAGAGATTTTATTGGTTTGGTTCTCTTACCTGACCTGCCAAAAATGTGTGCCACATGAAAACTGACAAATTCTTATGATGTTTCATGAGAATCATTTTCAAATAATTTCTGACTATTGAAAACTCAAAAGATTTCAAAAGATCCTAAAGACAATAAAATTTCATCTTTAGATGTTTTACAAGGTTTCATTGTATTACACCAGACACATGAGGTTTCCTAAAGGCGCATTTACACAGACAAACTTTCCTTTGATGTTGAAATTCCGACAAACATTTACACGAGCCTCTTGAGCAAAATTTTCAAAGAAATGTTCGAGCAAAATCTCGTACAAAAAAACACACGTAAATTTTGGAGATAACGTTGAGCAAAATTTATTTGAAGAATTGGGGGTATAAAAATTTCTTTACAAATTCAAAATATATATTGTTATTGATTGATTGAACTTAACTGAAAATAGAAAAACAAAGTTTTGAAATAAGGTATTTTTAATCAAGTGCTTTCCGACGAAAAAACGATTTGATGCCGAAATTCACATTTTACCTCATAAGCAACTTCGTTTGATCTGATTTTTATAGGGGATATGCCAGTATACTTGTAACTTTTTTGGGGTTGTAGAAAAAACGAGAATAAAAAAAATAATAATTGGCACTTATTTATTGTTAAACCTATATACATTTTATTAAATCTTAAATATATGAACAAAAGCACGTTCGGTTTAAATAATACCGGTTTATTACCCACTTTTACAAGCCTACAAACCCGACCCTTGTCTAAAAAATATAATTTTGCCGTAATTTAGTAGACCGTGTCGCCGATCTATCATCCCGCGTTTTGGATTTTGCAGGGTAGTAGATAGTAGGCCGGCCAACCTTTTGAATCGCCTTTGCATATTGTTGATTCAGTGTCAGTGATCGACCTTGATTATTACATTAAATTGACAGTAAATATCTATATCTTCAGCATTTTCATGAACCTTTTGCTTTTTTAAGCAACCCTTGGGACTTTAAACTAACTAGGTAAATCTGGTGTGAGGAATTAAAAAACAACAATAAAAGCTAAAGGTAAAGTAAATTTACAAAAATATGTTTAACAAAAAAATCCCCCTCCCCACCACTCCTCATAGTCGTGAGGCGCGGAATACCGCTTAAAAGTGCAATTTTTGAGTTTTTTGCCGATATTTAAAAAACTCAACATTTTTTTGGAAAAGAAAAATTTTTCTGGGTTTTTTTTTACTTTAGGAAAAAACCCTTGGAAATAAAAAAAAACTCGCTAAACTAAAAAAACACCGTAAAGATAGCAATAATTTGCTCAAAAATTTACCCGAACAAAATGTTCAAAGAAAAGCTCAGAAAAATGTTCACGCAAAAAATTTTAGATCTTTTGCACGAGCTTTTATTTGAGCATGTTCGTCTGCGTAATTGCGCCTTAAGGTTAAGCAAGCAAGATTTTTATGAGATTTTAGTAGATTTCACAAGTTTAAAAGGAGGGACGGAGAAATAGGGTAATGGGTTGTGAAGATTTGACAAGTTTATATAAGTATTAAAGTGTGTGAAAATGAGAATTTAATAGATTTTATGAGTATCTATAAACAAAAATTAAAAAGAATATATAATAAAGATTTAACTATCAAGATATTTTAAGAGATTTTGTAAGTTTATATCAGACACAGGAGAATTAATGAGATTTAGCAAGCAGGGCTTTAATGAGATTTTAAAAGTAGAAATGAAGGGATTTTTTAAAAATATTTTACAAGATTTCATTTTGGATTATCCTTTAAAATAAAATCTGTATGAAATAAAAAGTGTTCGACTCATTTTGTACAAGATATTTAATGATTTGGTCCACGATTTGTCCTAAAAAGTGTCAACTGTTTGGTTCATAAGGTTGTGCAACTTTTCAAAGAATGATAATGTATAATGTCTGTTCCACAGGCTTACCAATCACTTTTAATATGGATTCCTTTAAAATCTGAAAATTGGTGAATGTGAATGTTGTTTCTCTTAAAATCTGCTGAAAACATGAGAATTTTTTCATATAAACTTGTGACATCTGATGGAGGCTGGTTTTTTTAAAAAAACTGCTCAAAACTGCTGAAAATATGTGGATTTTGTCATGTAATCTTGTGGAATCTGATGGAGGGTAGATCTTTTAAAAACTGCTGAAAACATCTGTATTCTCATAAGTTCTTGTAAGATCTTATTAACTTTGATTTAAATTTTTGTTAAAATCTGCTCAAAACTTAACAAAACTAGTGGAAGCAGAGGAGCCTTTAAAATTCCGGTGAAATCTTATCAACTCTCACCATAAATTATTTTAAAAAGTTTTCAAAAATCCTAAAAACGGGTGACAGTGCTCATGCAAAACCCATGATGTTTGACGTGTTTTGAACCTCTTTCCAACATTAAAAGTTCATGAGATTTCACCCGAAAGTGGTGTTTCATAATTTTCACTAGTTTTTTTTTACGAGTTTTGACGCGGTATTTTTGGCAGGGAATATACCATATATATATATATATAAAATATTTCATTTATATTATAAAATATAGAATATAGTAGAATCATCAAATATCTTTTATAAAACATCTTTGACGAATAAATTTTATAGTGTAATACCGGCCTTACCCAAAAAAACATAAACAATTTTATTGGGACACACTATATAGTAATTTGTGTTTTTTACCAATTTTAGTATTTCACTTACTTGAGATTTTAAAGATTCTGCAATCACTGTATTTCCATCAACTTCCTCGCCCATTTTTTATATTTTTTTGTAACTTCTATTTCGACTAATGTATTTTGTACGTCTTTCAAAACGTTTGCAGGTTATGTTTCCCAAATATCTCCAGTTTCTTTGTGAAAATCTGACACTACGCCTTTAAAAAACTTCAAAAATATATGTTTTAACTTCTCTCTATATATGTTACAACGATTTTAAAAAACTCGTGAATAAGATAATTTACATTTTTACGAAAAACCTATCAAAGGTTAAACATTATTTTATTTTGTGTTCAAGTAGGCAGGCACTTAATATAATTTTCGTCATCGTGCACTGTGGTATAGAAAAATTATATTATGGACAAATTTTGAAAAAAGCAATGTAACTTTCTACTTAACTTGTGCCAAAATAAATTAAAAAAAAACTTTTAAAGAATAAGCCTTTATTAAATGCACTCAAATGTATAAAATAATTAAAAATTAAAAATTTTAACTTTAGGTATCGTATATCGGAAACAGTTGCATTACTCCATAACCTAAGGACATTGTCGAAGGCTTGGCAAGCACGGCAATCTCACCCGTTGTCAGCTTCTTTAGATGAAAGCTAGCCTTATGTTTATCCTTCGAATATCACCGTAAAGTTAAAATTTTTAATTTACGCCCATCTTTTCTTATTATTAAATTCATAGTTCCTTCCCGAAAAACCCCTGTATGCCAATTTTGATTTAAATCCAAGAAACTAAGTGTGTACCTAATAATACCATATTATTGTAATGTCGCCGGAACTATAAACACACACCAAATTTGAACTCACACCCTTAATTTTTAGATTTGTACCCTAAATTGTCCATTTTGAATCCGCCATATTGAAATTGTCAAATCTGATCCAAAATTCATATACCCTTCCCAAAAAACCCCTATATGCCAATTTTGATTTAAATCGAACAAACTAAATCTTTTTCCCCTCCACTTCCCCAGGGGAGGTGGGTACCAGAGAATACCATATTATTATATTTTCACCGTAACTATAAACGCATACCAAATTTGAACACAATCGGATGTGGATAAGTCAGTTGAAAGCCCCCGTATACCTATGTTGGTTGAAATCGGACAAACTTAGGTGTTTTCCTTCCTCCACTCCCCTTTTAGGGGAAAGGGGTGCCTAATAATGACATATTATTGTATTGTCACCGGAACTGTAAACGCATGCCAAATTTGAAGGCAATCGGATGTGTATAAGTTAGTTAAAATTGATTAGCAAAGGATGACCAAAAATCGTCCATCTTGAATCCGCCATATTGAATTTTTAAAATCTGATTAGAAATTGGTTATTTCCATCCTGAAGTGTCCCAACACACAAAATTTCAACGAAATCGGGCGTACTTCAACTGTACCCCCCTCCACCCCCTTCGAGTAGGAGCAAGCTGTCAATTTCATCACTATATTCTTATGTTGTCACCGCAACTATGTCAGGAAGTTGGTCAAAATTAAGTTGCAAGATTCCAGCCGAACAAATATAGATATTTACATAGGTAGATACATAGATAGGTACATTGCAACTTAAATAAAAGCTTGTAAAAAAACAACATAGCGGTCTACAAATTCCATTATTAATTAAAAGTATGCCCAAAAACACAATAGATTAATGTGTCTTAGAAGAGGCTTAAGCTTCTCCTAGATCCTGAATCTACATATAAGAAATCTCTAGATAGACCATTTTTGTGAAATGAATATTTTTTAAAAAACTTTTGTTGTAAGCTTTTATCGTATCGATATAAGTATATAGTTATTAGTTACTTACTTTATGGTCTTAGCGTCACATCAGCATCACGCAAAAACTACTATGCCGAGTTTAATGAGACACTACTGCATTTCTTGAATCATTGGGTAGTATATAGATTTTATTTCACCGAAATCGGTTCACGGCAACAAAAGTTATGACCATTTAAAGCAAGAAAAGCGGGGAAAAACGGCTAGAATAAAAGAAAATCCTAAATAGACAAATTTAAATCGGATAAGGCATTGCATACTTTTTTTCCTTTGGGTTTTTATGGTTAGTTTTGACCAAAATAATCTTAATCTTTCCCACAGTGGAGTCTAGCAAGTGTAAACGAAAAGCAGGAGAATGGGGAAATCAAACACCGCAGGAATTTTAATCTATACATCGCAGGTTTCTATAATATAAACTTAGTTTAGTTTGTTAAAGTTTAGTTAGATGTCTCTATATGTTTGTTCTTTTTTTGTTTTTTGTAATACACGACTCACATATTTTCCTGGCCCTGGAATACCTTTAATCAATTACTTTGTTTATACGGTCCTATTAAAGCGCTTTTATTTAAGAATGGTTTAAAAATTTTGTCGTATAACTACCAGTGAAATCGCACTGCGCATTTAATCGTTTTTATTTTAAAGCGGTTTATCGCTCTAAAACCGATTTTAGGGCCGGTATAAACATTTTTAAAATGCTTTAGACCGTTACTTTCAACCAGATATGTATGAGGTTAATATAGGCCTTTCCCAGGCCAAACTTGTAAGCAAGATCTAAAATCTAGCAGGCCATGGAGCCGTTTTAGCTCCGCGCCTATGCACATGCGCGAAAACTTTACGAGGCGGCCGGTTTCGCGAGCTTCGTCTTCGCGCTTCGGTCGAGACGCCATTTTTGTTGATTTGTTTTGATCACACATTTTTCCGCGTTTTCGTTTATGCAAATTTTTTTATTGTGATATTTTTAATCTTAGGTTACGCGAAAGTTTTTAGGAGTTATGATAAAAACTGTTTATATCTGATATGATAGTTCACATTTTTTATAATTAATGTTTAAGCCAAATTCAGAGCATGCTAAAGAAAGTTTTTCAAAATCTTTAAATATTGTGTCGATGTTCCCTCCTAAAACACCATCATCTAAGTACCATAGATTAATTTCAGATTGAACATCTTGAATGATAAAGTATAGAGCTAAACAGAATAGAGAGAATATCGGCATATCTCTATTGATTTGACCTATCGAGCAGCTGTACTTTTAAACTAATGGCGAATGCGTGACAGCTCCAGCCGATCAAATGCGTCAAAACATTATTTCGTATGCAGGCACGGTCGTAATGTTACGACTCCCTTATCGTACCTAACGAGATTTTCGTGCATATAATCAGCTGGAGCTGTCACGCATTCGCCATGATTTTAAAAGTGCAACTGCTTGATTGGTCGACTCGATAGAGATAAGGCTACGACTGTTGATAAAACTGAAAATTAACTTTAAGTGTCTAATAAAACTGGACCTAAGGACTGTTATTGTTGTTGTTGTTTTATTTGCTTTTTTTAACACATTGACATTCAATGAAAGACGTATAAACTTTCGGAGAAAGCGATTTTATTTAAAACCGACTTTATATAAAACCGGTTTAAGGTTCGTATAAACGTAGTAATTTACTTAGCCCTAGTACAGCCTGAGAGCAGGGCTGATGGACGAAAATGATGGAGTATCGTTTAACGAGAGTTGTCACCACAGCCTTCAGCGGTTGTATAATCACAAAGACATTCACCTTTATGTATAATCATAAGTTTCTTATAAAAAAGTGCACTTTTTGAGGAATTTAGGAAAAAAAGGAAAAGGAAAAAGGAAAAATTAAGTGAATTAGGGACTTCTTTCTACTTTACTCCTTACTTTTGGATCACTTGAAACACCTCTTACATAGTCACAACTTTTAAAACTTTGAGCCGCCTCAGAAATAAAAAATAATTTTTAAAGTTTTTTTTTTATCTTTATAGATAGACAACAAAATGGTTAATAGGGGTTATAAGCCACAGAACGTAACTCGACGTAGCGTAAGTTTTTATCAAGTGCGCATGTGCAGTAAACTCCAAACGTATGATACGCTTTACGCGCGGTGTATCGTGAGTAAATGCGTAACCCCAGATCAAATGAAACTTGTGTAGTCTCCTACAAATTTTTATTCTATAGGTATATGTAAATAGCAGGCTACTCTGTTCCCGAGAGCAGTTTGTCCACGGAGAATTTCGATGATGATGGCATCATCGATGTTATCATTTTCTTCATCGTCATCATCTAAAAAACACATTATAAGAAGGTCTTGCATTTTTAAAATACAAAAAAAAAATAAAAAAACACGAAAATGTTTAGGTTATCTTATCAAAAACAAAGCAAATGAGAGCGCCCTCTGCTCGACAACTTAACCAACCTGGCCGCGTACAAATACTGCAAGGGTGGTCGTATAGATAGGTGAGACGTAGTCGCTGTCGTACAACGTATCCATTGTGAGCATGCGCACTGAAATACCATTACGATTAAGCACTCTCTATTTGTGCAACTTGTGTCTAATATGTTTTTTGAATAATGATCACTTTGAATAAATTTGTTGTTTTTTGACATTTTATATAATTTCAGGTTAATAATAAAAAGGAAACACTGTACCTATTTTTAATACTACATTTATTTCTCATCAAACTGTATCATTCAGAACCTTTACGTTTTTGACAATGAGTTTATAATCACCCTTCTCTAACTATATCATACCATAGCATACCATACCATATACACCATATCATAACTGACTAGCTTTTATTTTAACATGAATAATAATAATAATAATAATAATAATACGAGGTAAAAAACAAACACAAAAATTCGTAATGTGGTTGAAAACGATTTTAGAAATGTTTTTTTTTACATATTTTAATAAATATTATCCTACAATATAATTATCACGTTCAAATTGAATTTGACAAGTACATTTTTTACAAAAATATTTTTTATATTGGACTATCCAAAATTTTTTTGGACAACCCAAATTTTTTAATAATGGGGGACCAATAAAAACTCTTTTTTATGTTACTTTCATTTGGAACCAATAATTTTTTGCCATTTTTGGCCTTTTAAAAAAGCGAAGTTTATAAATCTAATCACCCTCTTTCTTTAAAAGGTACAAAATTTTTTCGTATTTTAAAAATGGGTTCCGCGACCAAAAGAAAATACAGGGTACATAAATGATCGTTCTGCAAAACTATTAATGACATACAGGGTCGCGATTCTTCAAAAACCGTCAGAAAATCTCGCCCTTTCAAAAAATCTCACGATTTTTAAACACAAGTTTAGACTTAATGCTTTTTTGTCAGGATTATTTGCTAATATTGCTTAAAATTTAGTTTCTTAATACTGTTCTAGTAAATAAACAATATGTCAGTTTTAATTTTTGTAGGTTGTTTTTCTGAAAACCCTGTTTTTTATTTAAAAATGTATGTTGCTAAGCTTATTTTTATGTATAAACAAACCTTTTAAACTCTTAACATACAAAACCATAAATAGCCATGGAATATTTCGCTGTCACTATTCAGAAAAGTCACACAAGTTCTGTCTTTCCTTTTACATGGTGAGAATTTTCTACACTTCTTGACGTTTATTGGTAGGCGCAGTAGCAATTTAGCTCCGCGTAAAACTAGTTCTTCAAAACATTAAATTTACAAAGTGGCATTAAAACAGGACGCTGTGTTTTTATTTGAAATGAGGCAATAAGTAAAAAATCGCCACTTTCCAGAGTGACGGGTGAGATATTCTGTCGTTTCTGAAGAATCGCGTCCAAGGTGTCAAATTTAGCGATTTTTTCTTGTTTAAAAAATACAAGAAAAAGAGTAATGATTAAAACTAAAACAGTTTGCCAAAAATATTGGGACAAAATAATAATTAAATTTTTTTTTTTTTTTCTAATTTTTCCTGGTATTAAAGGTATGTCCTGCATATATAACAAGATGATACCCTGATATTTTTCTAAATGTAAAGTTTTTTTTTTAAACTGAATACAAAATTTTTGTATAACAATGAAATAAGCGGTGCTATCAAATTTTAATAGCTATGAAAACCCTTGTCCCTGATTCTTAAAATCATGGAATAATTTAGGGTTTTAATATTTATTTAATTTTTTCGTTCGAAATTGATGAAAAATTATACTGCTGATTTTAAAATTGACAAAAAATAACCATTTTTCAGTTTCTATTGATCCACATTATATTAAACAGCGCGACCCTGTAAAGTTTAAATTTTTTGGAATGACCACCCAAATTTGTTTTTAATAGTAGACTACCCTTATGATATACCACTAGTAACCTAAATCGCAGCTGATTCTTCTCGGAAGATTTTTGACTTTTTAAGTTTTTTTTTGGTAATATTAAAAAAACTGTTTCCTTTATACTGTGGCATTGGCTACCGGTGCCGTACTGAAACTACTTCGTGGTCATTTTCAAAATTATGCCTCACATAGAGGGGGGGAGGGCTGGTTTAGATCTGTGACAAAATGTGATGTGAAGCTTTTCAACGAGGTTTTACAATATAGGAAAGAGAATATTTTATTTTTTATTTATACGGTGCTTTCGTGAAATTAATATCCCCTTCACCATCCAAGAAAAACAGTTTTATTGTAATATCCCTGTAAAAATTACAAAATTTTTTTTATTAATATTTAGAAAAAAAAAATAATATGCGCTTGGTAGAAGTTTCAAATTTTTTGCATAAAAAAGACAAATTTTTCATATCTTATTCATAAAAAAAATTCGTATGCATATTTTCATAATATTTGCGTGATAGGTCGCTGCGGTCCCTGCATGGGCCTAAAATTATTAGTTATTCAGGGTAAATGTGGGAAATCACAACATTAAATAATATATAGATTTTTTTTTGTCACAAATTTTCACCTTGCTAATGTCCTTCCCTGTCCCTTATAATACATTCGAGGAAGAGAGCCAGAAAAACTTATCATAATTTTTTTTTCTGCAAGAAATTGTGACATAAAACGACCAACCGAGTTCGAGTCACTCTCTCTTGTCACATTTGGTTGCAGATTTGCATACCCCCCCACCTTTCATAAGTAATTTATGGATGGCCTTAAGAACCTTTTTTTTTTTGTTGTCACCTTTCACAGGGGGAGTGGGGCAGAGGGAATTTAATGTCATCTTTGTCTGCGATACATTCTAACTTTAGTACGATAGCGATAGGCAGTCCCAAAGTATCGGAAAAAAAAATTTAATCTTACCAAAAAAAAAACTTAAAAAAGCTACCGACTAGGGGTGAGGGGGTAGTGTACAAAACTCAACCACAAAAAAAAATTAGTGGCTATTTGAAAAACTAAGCTTTACAGGGTCGCACTGTGATTATAATATTTAATGTTTCTGAAGTGCGTTTTTTAAATAAGTGTCACAACGTATAACTTTTAAAAACTTTATACATAGTGTCACTTTTTAAAAATTTTATAACAAATATACGGCATTATAGACAACATTTTTTTAACAAATATATTACGTCATGTTTCGTAAAAAAGCTAACATCAAATTACGAGGGGCTCTGAAAAATTCTGAATAAGAAATTTTCGAGCCATACCCCGTATAGTGCTCGCTTAATAATAATTTTTGCATTTTAGCTTGAAGAAAAAGTGCAAAATTATTCTTAAAAGGAGTGTTTTGAAAATAAGATGCTAATTGTTTTTTTTTTAACAAAAATTAATAAATAAATTAATACGACAGGAAATAATCACACTATAAAATAAAAATCACAGACAAATTGACAACCACATTTTGCCTAGAAAAATGTACTTTTTACAGAGAAAACAACACAATATGTTATTTTTCTAGTATTTTCTGTAGAAATATTTTAATATTATTTTTCTACTTATTTTTCCGTAATACTTTTTTTCCAAAAATTTTGAACGCTTAATTTCAAAACCTTTTTTTTATAAATTTTTGCTACTTAATTATTAATTTCTTAAAATTGAATTACCAAACTTTTTCGAAAACGTCTTTTTGACAGTTAAAACTGAATTTGATTTTTTTTTCGAATTGCACATTTCCCGACCAACGGAGAACGTCTATTTCTAAAAACATAATTTCGATAAAAAAAAAAACAAAAATATTTATTTACTACGCGTAAGGTGTCTAAAGTATCAAAAATTGTATTTTTAACAATTTGTACACCCTGTATAAGGTTTTAAAAACCCGGTAACTATTTATTTATTTTTAAATTATTTTTCTTGTGTTGCAAAATCTTTTACTTTTAATTTACCTTAAGCTTTTAGGAGATTTTTGAGGGAAAAAGAACATATTTTACCAAATGGTTGACTGCAAAACATAAAATTTCCCGCACGCAACTTTACCATTTTCATCAGCCTAAAGCTTCGTTAATGTCACGTCAACCTGATTAAAGGCAAAATTAGTTTTTTTGCTGTTTAATAACACAGGATGACCCAAAAAAACGGGACTTTTTTGACAGTCCAACTTAAAAATTTTCGTTGCAGACTTCCATTGTCTATATTTTATTTATACACGACGTTTCAGGTGCAAACTACAATCAATTCCTAAGGCTACATACTTATATACTGTGAGAAATCACTCAACCTTGAAGTTTAAGAAGTTGGCTCCGCCCAAGGAGGGGCTTCAAAATATTTGGAATTTCAGCACTTGCTTTACTGAAAATACACTGATTCTGCCCAATAAAGGCAGCTTCAAGGAATTTTCGTTTCTTCCAGTGTGACTCCTTGTGCAAAACCTTTGCTTCTGCCCACTTCATTCGGTGTTGTTTTGACCATGCATGTTCGGCGATTCCTTATTTCGATGTTTCACCCTTTTCGGTATTCGTCTGATGTTCCTTAAGCCTAACAGATAGTGGTCTTTTTGTTTCGCCTATGTATGATTCACGACACTCACAAGGAACTTGGTAAATGCAGTACTTATTTTGTTTTGTTCTACTAAGAATGCTTCAAATTGTATTACTAGATTTAAAAGCTGTTTTAATATTAAAGTTTTTCGCTACTCTTCGAATTTTCTCTGATACTCCTTTAACGTATGGAATTGTAAGGAATGCATTTGCCTGGTTTTGGTCTTGTAATCTCTGTCCTGTTTGTTGAAATTTAGAAATAGTATCTGTTATAAGTTTAAGGCTCTAACCATTCTGCTGCAGATCCTTCTTAATGTTTCTTATTTCGATTTCCAAGTCATGAGAATTGTTACAAATTTGAACGGTTCTGTTATACAAAGTTTTGATTAGGTACTTGCTAGAGGAAACTATAAACTTCTCCCAAAAGATCTGACGGAATCAATCGAAAGTAAGGTTTAGAGAATTTTGAAAAAGTATTCCAGATACATTTCGGACAATACGCGTCTTCATCTATATGGACTTTCCAAAATTCACAAAGATGTAATGCCCTTACGCCCAATTACAAGTTCCAAAAATTCGGCAACAAGCAATCTGTCTAAATTCCTTTTGAAAATTATTCAACCTCTTGCAGTCAAGACCGCTTCATTTGTAGAAAATTCCATCCATTTTGTTAATATTCTTAAATCATTTGTTTTAGGACCCGAGAATAGACTTGTCAGTTTTGATGTCTGGATAAAGATATCGCTAGATATTATTCGAAAGAGACTGGTTGATGACGAATCCCTTTATGAACATACCAGCCTGCCGCTGGAGGGAGTGATGGAGTTGTTGGAGTGCTGCCTACATAACTCTTATTTTCAAGTGAAATATAGGTTTTATGCTCAGGATGACGGTCTGCCAATGGTTTCATCGCTTTCGCCAGTGGTGGCCAATATTTACATGGAGTGGTTCGAATCACACGCGGTTGATACCTTAACACATAAACCTAAGCTCTGGCTGAGATATGTTGATGATACTTTTATTGTCTGCACCGGGAATGACCAACAACTTTCAGAGTTTCTTCACCACCTAAATAACATAAGACCCAACATTAAATTCACAATGGAGTTGGAGCAAAATTGTCGAATTCCTTTTCTTGATGTACTTGTCAACCGAGTAGAAAGCGACATCAGAACAACAGTCTATCGTAAACCCACTCACACAGGACAATATTTAAATTAAGGTTCAAATCATTCTGCTACCACCAAACGAGGCATAATCAAAACTTTGTATAACAGAGCCGTTCAAGTTTGTAACAATTCTCGTTACTTGGAAATCGAAATAAGAAACATTAAGAAGGAACTGCAGCAGAATGGATGCTGCCTTGAACTTATAACAGATACTATTTCTAAATTTCAACAAACAGGACGGAGATTACAAGACCAAAACCAGGCAAATGGAGTATCAGAGAAAATTCGAAGAGTAGCGAAAAACAACACAATTACATACAATTCGAAGCCTTCTTAGTAGAACAAAACCGGAGGACAAACAAAATAAGGAATACATTTACCATGTTCCGTGTGAGTGTGGTGAATCATACATAGGCGAAACAAAAACACCACTATCTGTTAGGCTTAAGGAACATCAGACGAATACCTAAAAGGGTGAAACAACGAAATCAAGAATCACCGAACATGCATGGTCAAAACAACACCGAATGAAGTTAGCAGAAGCAAAGGTTTTGTACAAGGAGTCACACTGGAAGAAACGAAAATTCCTTGAAGCTGCCTTTATTGGGCAGAATCAGGGTATTTCCAGTAAACCAAGTGTTGAAATTCCAAATATTTGGAAGCCCCTCCTTGGGCGGAGCCAACTTCTTAAACATCAAGGTTGAGTGATTTCTCACAGTATATAAGTACGTAGCCTTAGGAATTGTTTGTAGTTTGCACCTGAAGACGATCAGAGATTGTACTGATGGAAACGTCGCGTATAAATAAAATATAGACAATGGAAGTCCGAAACACAGATTTAATTTCAAACACATCATAGTCTCAAATTAAAAATTTTTGTCCGATTTCAAAAATCATTGAAAAAGCCACGACCTCATACTTCAAGTATTTGATGCCAAAATTAAATTTTGTGACACCCTATATTATAATTTAAAAGAAGCAATTTTTTTGAGATTTTTAAAGATTAAAAGCAATTGTTTTATCAAAAACCTTTAACAGTCTACTAACATTATAGTACAAGCGTTCGCAGTAAAAATTATGATGGATAGGTAACCCTCGCTATTTTTTGATAAGATGGGCATCTTCTGGTCCTGAATACGAAATGGACAATCCTGTACCTCAAAATTGTGGATAATGACTCGGCACACCAATCCAAAGGTGGGCAGTTTTGGAGGTCACGTGATGGATAGGGTAACCTCCACCATTTTCACATATATGATGTAGTAATACCAGAGATCTCTTATCCAACGAGATGCGACAGTCAGCAATCCGTTTTTTTATGCGCATAATCGGGACTGCGGGCCTAAGCTTCAAAAGAGAGAGATTTTCGCATTTTGTTGATGTGCGCTTATTCGTTAGTTTTTCTATTTTTGACATTGTTCTTGCGACATTTTGGTTTTGATTTATTTATCAGTATTTTGAATCATGGCGGGCACTTGATGTGCTTATCGCGCCTGTGTGTCAAAAACTGGTATGGCATCAGTTTTTTCGCTTTTCCTAGAGATACAAAACGGTAAGTATAGGTACACATATTTTTTTAAGCTCTTTGACATATTTAAATGCCTACTTACTTAAAATAATATATCGTCGTTGACACTCTAAGACCTGCTATGTGCATTTTTATTAATTTTACAGGAACGAGAAATTTTTTTTATTGCTCTGATGGTTTGAAAAACTAATAACAAATACATAAAATAAGTTTTAGGCAACCTAATGAGTACATTAAAGTAAGCAGTTGTAGGTTTTGACTTTACTAAATGCAAATTATCATCACATATCACATTAAATACCTCTAGCTCTCAAGACGCCATTATGCTATACTAACATTGAAATTCAAATCCATCAATATTTTGGTAATCAGTTGAAATTTTTGACTTTATTTAATGTAAATAATGTCCATAATAAATAATACCATAGCTGTCGAGACGCCATTACTCTGCTATACCCTTAAAAATATAAATCCGTAAATATTTTGGTAATCGAAATTTTTGACTAAATTAAACGTAAAATAATTCAGCCTTGAATGTTTTTGTATTTCTAAGTTATAGTTTTCTGCTACATTAAAGAATAACAGACGACATAATATACCGAATTTAAAAAATTACTTGAAATATATTTGACATATCTTTCTGTTCCCCTTCTCCAAGAAATCCGTTTGCTTTTTTATCTACGTATAGCTAATTAATTCTTAATATATCAAAACATTAAATCGGTTTCTCGGCTCCGGCTCATGGACTAAATCTGACGAGCCAGTCGGAGTGGGTCTAACACTCATTTACAGCGATGGATACGAAATCAAGGTCACGAAAAACGGGACCCCCAACTTCAAAGGTGCCGACGCCGACTGTCGCATCTCGTTCGATAAGAGACCTCTGGTAATACCACCACACCAAAAATCACCTGGTGTGCCAGACCTCATTCATGGATAAGGGTTCGGCACAGCACTCTAAAAGTGGTCATTTTTAGAGTGCTGTGCGGAACCCTTATCCATGAATGAGGTCCGACACACCAGTTGATTTTTGGTCTGGGGGTACTACTACATCATATATGTGAAAATGGTGGGGGTTACCCTACACCCTCTAAAATTGCCCACCTGTGGGTTGGTGTGCCGAGCCCATATCCACAATTTTGAGGTACAGGATTGCCCATTTCGTATTCAGGACGAGAAAATGCACATATTATCAAAGAATTGCGAGGATTACCTATCCATCATAATTTATACCTTGAACTCTTGCTCTATTATCGGTAATTTTTTTGAAGTCTAAAATATTATTTTGCTAAACCCTCGTTATCCTTGTTGCCCACACACAAACCTTTTATCTGGCCTATTTTGGCCACAATCCATAGAACACTTTTTTTGAACAGCTCGTAATTACGATTTTTATTACGAAATATCACTAGATTTTTGTTTGGGATATATTGATCTAAACTTCACAGGGTACCGGTGGAACCTCAGCTAGGCTGAGCTTGACCACGGTAACCTCCTTGCGTCAGGCGGCTTGGGTACCCGTGTTGCATGGTACTACTGGAACCTGTAAGAAGAAAAGGAGAATATTTTATTTATACAGGAAACTGATGATTTTCCACCTCCCTATAGGCACAGTGTATATAACAAACAGTGGTAGCAAATGGACAAAGTCATTAATTACCTATAGTCGGGGATTTTTATATCTTTTTTCCAATGTATAGGAAGATTTTTGGTGATTTTGTTTTAACTCGGTACACACCTATATGATTTCGACGACCACCAAATGAATATTAGTTTTTTCGGCGACGGCGTACGTTAGGCGTCGCGACGCCCTAAACTTTTTTTAGGATTTAGGATCATTTTGACAGCTATATCTCGTCCAAGTGACAACATTTTAAAATTTTGGTTAAACCTCTTAAAAGGCTATAAAATGGCCTTTAATATAGTATGAAAACCATGATATTTTACTTCGGGTTGATTGCATAAAAAAATAATCAATTGAAAATTAACAAAAAAAAATTGCATTCTTTTTTTATAAAAATTTACAAAAAAAAAATCTATTTTCTATTTATGAACGGGATTGTGCAAATTTGTGACTGTAAGAAGGTCCTAGTTATTCGCCGATATCAAAAAAATGCAAATTCATGCCACGGAAAAATCACAAAAAAATCGGAAATTGACGCATGTTCAGAAAATTTAGAAAATCTCAATTTTTTGACCCCGGCTGCTTAACTTTAATTTTTTTAATTCACATTTCCTTTACAGACCTGCCAATATATGTTTTTTAAAAGGCTATATAAAACTCTAGAATATTAAATATAACAAGTCACTATGGGCCCCCAAATTTTAATAAAGTTAAACAACATACATAAAAAATATTTTTGCTAAAAACTTCAAAAATAACAAAAATTATGTCACGCTTATTCTGTCGTGTATTTAGAAATTTTTCAGGGGATTCCTGAAATTTTCACAGTAGCTTTTCCTTTCAGAAACACTAAACGTGAATCTTGGACTCCTTCAGGATTTTTGTCTGTGAGCTGTCAAACATAGATGATTTTTACAAGTCGTCCAATTTTACTTAAAAAATCATTGCTTCTTTTGTTATTTTATTAAGTTTTGGGTAGGTAAGTATTTTTTTATCGGTGTAGGTGCACCTAATAGGCAATACGTACATAAAAATAACATTTTTTACCGCCCCCTTTTCGCTCGTCTCACCCATTTGATGGTTTCATCCATAATAATATATACAAAGCGCCAGAAAATCTTGGACTGATTTAATTTCCTTATTACTTTTCTGTTCCTTAACCGAATTTTATAAAGTTTGGCATTTTAGAATGTTATAAGAACAAAGTTTACCATTTTTGTACAAAAGATGTAAAATGTCAAAAATTAAAAATGGCAAACGTAGTCAAAAATTTAGTCTGTAGAATAAGACCTGAATCTTTTTTACAACCTCCCTGTAATTTTTGATTGCCAAAATAGGAAACCTTATGCCTTTTCACGTCTAGCGAGGTACCACACATAAAATTCGGTTAAGTAGTACAAAAGCTGCATTGGCTCAACATATCGCATAACGTTACCACCAACAAATTATGTCTTTTTTTATTTACCAAGAATTTTCTTAATTCTTATCGGATTTTTACAGGTGTATCCTGTCTGCAAAGGTACATAAACCAAGTCAAAATGTCAAATGTCAAAAACCCAAGATGGCGGTCATACCTAGTTAAAACTTACTTTTCCAAAAAAAAGCTAATTTTAACGAAAACAAACGATTCTTATACTTTTTAAATACTTAACCGAATTTTGTGAGTGATATCTCGTTAAACGTGAAATGCTTTTTTAGATTTGCAATAAAAGATAACAGGAAAGACAAAAAAGTGTTTTTTAGCTATGTCCGTTATCTTGGGTTTTTGACGTTTGATGGTTTATTTATCTTTCCAGAAATAATATAAATTTTTAAAAATCCGATAAGAAATAAGAAAGTTCTTGGGAAAAAACAGGAGACATTATTTTGGGGTGGTTAGAATATGCAAAATTTTGCGCCAATGCCAATGCAACCGAATTTTATCTGTGCTACCGCGTTAGACGTCAAAAGGCATAAGGTTTCGTATTTTGGCAATAAAAAATTACAGGGAGGTCGAAAAAAAAAGTTTTGGACCTTTTTTTCCAGACTAAATTTTTGACTACATCCGCCACCTTGAATCTTTGACATTTTACATCTTTTGTACAAAAATAGTAAACTTTGTTCTTTTAACTTCCTAAAATGCCAAACTTTATAAAAATCGGCTAAGAAACAAAAAATTAATTAGAACATTTTAAATCAGTCCAAGATTTTATGGCCCTTCCCTATTATGGATTAAACCATCAAATGGGGGAGTGGGTGCACGTACGTATGGCCACGTACGTGCACCCACACCGATAAAAATACTTACCTGCTCAAAACTGAATAAAAGAACAAAAGAAGCAATGGTGTTTTAAGTAAAATTGGACGACTTGTAAAAATCTTCTATGTTTGACAGCTCACAGACAAAAATCTTAAAGGCGTTCAAGATTCAAGTTTAGTGTTTTTAAAAGGATATTTCATTGTCTTCAAGCAGCTGTAAACATTTCAGGAATCCCCTAGAAAAGTTTGTAAACACACGACAAAATATAAAGCGTGACATAATTTTTGTTATTTTTGAAGTTTTTAGCAAAAAGCTTTTTTTTATGTATGTTGTTTAATTTTATTAAAACTAGGGGACCCATCGTGCCTTGTTACATTTAATATTCTAGCGTGTTATATAGCCTTTTAAAGAACATATTTGGCAGATCTGTAAAGAGAATGTGGATTAAAAAATTTAAAGTTAAGCAGCCGTGGTCAAAAAATTGAGATTTTGTTAATTTTCTGAACATGCGCCAATTTCCGATTTCCGTATCCGATTTTTTATATCGGCGAATAGCTAGGACCTTTTTACAGTCACTTCAAAATGAATGTGCACAGTCCCGTTCATAAATAGAGAATAGAATTTTTGTTTTGTAATTTTTTTTTTATTTCAAATTGATTATTTTTTTATGCAATCAACCGGAAGTAAAATATCATATTTTGCATACTATATTAAAAGCCATTTCTTAGCCTTTTAAGAGGTTTAACCAAAATTTTAAAATGTTGTCACTTGACCGAGATATAGTTGTCAAAATGACCCTAAGTCCTAAAAAAAAGTTTAGGGCGTCGCGACGCCTAACGTACGCCGTCGCCGAAATTTTTATATTGGTTTTGTGGTCCCCGGAGGAATTAGAACAAAATTACCAAAAATCTTCCTATAGGTTTGAAAAAACCCCCGACTACACAGTGTGAACAACAACGGAGTATTACAGCAAGAAAAATAAAATGACCAATTATTATTATTACTAATTGTAAAATGGTTTAACGATCCTATTTTTAATTTTTTTGAAGGTGTAGGGTTATGGGCTGAGGGATTTTATTAATTAAACGTCCTTTTTTTTAAAATGCCAAGGTTTTGCAAAATTTATTTGCTTCTTCAGGGCGAATCAAGACGGCCGTTCTATATGTCGATTTTATTACCAATAGACGTCATCCTTGGGTAAAGAGGCATTATTTTTACAAGTACCGAACAATTTTGATTAACTTTTAAAAAAACGTAAACAAAAACATTAAAATATTACTACTACTCGCAGTAGTAGTAATATTTTAATGTGTTTGCTTAAAATGAGGCTTCTTTTAGTTCGTTTCTTTTCTATAATTAAAAGAGTCTATAATTAAAGGGTTTATAAGAGCTGTTTCCCTGCTGCATTTGCGAAATCGTACAAATTTAAAGCTAAAGTCCATTCATAAAGAAGAGAGAGTAATAAAACGATTTAAAACCAATTTTCTCGAGCGTACCATTGGCGTAGTACTGGCGATTATCACGAGGACATGAATGGCCATACATTTGAAGAATACTTTCAGCAAATGTTAGAACTAATACCTCCTGGTTCAGTAATAGTAATGGACAACACTAGTTACCATTCCAGAAACCTTGAAAAAGTATCAACCACAGCATGGAGAAAAGCTGATATTTGTAAGTGGCTTACAGAAAAAAAAACATAAATTTTGAGGCAGATATGGTAAAAAAAGAACTACTATCATTGGTAAATAGCCACAAAGAAAAATTCAATGCCTGAAAAACGAAACATAACAGTATTAAGACTGCCGCCTTACCATTGTGAACTTAATCCAATTAGAATTAATATGGGCTCAAATGAAAGGATATGTAGCAAGGAATAATACTACCTATAATTTAAAGGATGTGGAGGTACTTTTTCAAGAATCAGTTAAAAAAATAACTCCAGATAATTGCCATAAATGTGTACATGTTTTAAAAGTAGAAGAAAAAATGTGGAAACTTGATTGTTTAACCGATGAAACTGTGGAACCGTTAATTATGTCTTTGGAAGAAAATGAGAGTGATGATGAGAGTATTTACTGATTTTTTGACTGGTTTTAAAGAAACGTATCTACCTCCATTTCATTTTAACTAATTTTGTAGTTATAATAATTGACGACGGTATCATTTTTTTATGTACCAACCATTTGTTTAGCCTTAGTTTAATTTCTAGGTGTGCTTATTAATTATAGTTAAAACGCCAATCCGTTTTTGTATGTATATTATAATATTATTTTTATTCCTAAAATGTATTTTTATTATTTACTTTATAAATTTTTTCTAATAAAGTAATTTGTTTTATTCAATTTCATAGGAATTTTCACATATTTACTATTTTCTTCACTATTATCTATATACCACGGTACTTAAAATGTAAGTTTCTCCCAATTGCGGCGCCTATGAGAATAGTTTATCGCTTGCCTTCTATTGTTCTCGGTTTTGGGTTCTATTGTATTCTCCGGTCGAACAGAGTGAGGTATATAAAAATAAAGGATTTTTACCTGAGGTACATTAGAAAATTTTTAAAAGAGAGGAAAAAGTGATTAATCACTCAGTAAAAAATTTATCCAAATTTGCATTTTTATTACTCCCTCTTCTTTATGAACAGACTTTAAAGCATTCGACCTATTCTTTCAAGATTTTTTTCAGCTGATCACGGTTTTATAAGGTTAGGATATCCGAGTAGGGTTATTGACGAATTTGATATTAAAGAAACGTGCAACTTTTATTTGATAAGAATAAGTGAAGCATTATTTATACATTTGTTTATTTCGAAAAGCCTTTTTTTATGTTACAAGTTAATCGTATCGAACTAAAATGAAATA
This sequence comes from Oxystoma pomonae, assembly GCA_963921995.1. NCBI lineage: Eukaryota > Metazoa > Arthropoda > Insecta > Coleoptera > Brentidae > Oxystoma > Oxystoma pomonae. Next base: position 25,350,749 of record OY998168.1, read on the forward strand.
GGAATAAAATTATTAAAGTTGATACATTTTTATTTTGCCCCCCTTGAGAAATTTGTTGATGGGGCCCCTGCCTGCGAGAAAGATGTTCTGAAAAAACGTCTTTTATGGAAAATGCCTTCAGACATTTTTCTTAAAAATATGAAAAAATGCAAAATTTCAGCTAGTTCTGTTGTTTAGTTTTTTCTGTGCTGCACCCTGACAAAGTTACGGACATTGCCTGCAGTTGTAGTTTCTGTTTTTAAATATCTGGGAAGAAACTATGACCCTAAACATTGATTTATACTTACAGTTTGGCACCCCATTGTGGTAAGGTTAATATTTCTTTCATTGCCAATGCCACACGATTTCAGTTCTGTGAAAATTTCGGTGAAATATCCCGGTTCGGCATTGATCCTGAGCATGTTGGAAGATAGACGATTTACTATGTCTAAACATCTGTCCCAGAATTTCTCTTTGGAATCTTCTACTAAGAACGGTTTGAGCGGGTAGGATATTTCGTTTCCTAAAATTAACAAAAAAACAGTGACCGCACTTCTCAAGCAAATAACGAGGTTCTTAAAAATATATTGATACAAAAAGCTCGACGAAAAGTTTTCATCTTTTGTCTTTTCCAAGATATTTAAGTTTAAAATTGTATGGAAGAAATAGAAAAATCGAAATGAACTACCCACTATTAATGGACGCGCACGGTTTATAAGATTGTGCAAAATCAAATCTGTTAAATAAAAGAAAGTTCAATTATAAAATCATTCACTATAGAAACGCAGTAAGTAAATAAGTTGTTGATGTAGAGCAACTACACTACACATTTTGTTAACTCCATTATACCATTTACTTAGTAATATTTAGTAACAAAATTATTTACCTCGTTTAAGAATATATAAGGTGGGTCAAAAATGCTTTTGAAAATTAGATTTTATACTCCTTCCTGCCAAACTTTTTTGTAAACCAATGTACAGGGTGATCCAAATTCCAGGGGCCTCTATAGCTTTGGGCTTTTGCAGCATAGTTAGCCCAAAACTAATATACATGTTACGGGCTCGATTTTCAAGAGAAGTCGAAAACTAAAAATCGCATTGTGATATGTCAAAGCGTTTCTTTTTTATTTGTAAAGATAGAGATTTTCATTGAAAACATTTTTTGAAGATTTTTTAAAGACAAATCTACCTGTGTGCTTAAAGTCTTTAGTTCTCGAGATATCACACAAAGTTATATTTTTTTAAATGGGGTACCCCCAATTTTTCTAAAAAATCAGTTTTCCAATAAAATTTCCTGTCGAACGATGTGCCATACACCTATTTTTATTAAATAGTTTAAAAGATATTTGCATATTTTGATATTTACCATAGTAGGCGCTGTGCGCGCCCTAAATGTGTAAATAAAAATTTATTGTTTTTTTTTTCATACAAAATCAAGTTGGCTACGATACGAGGGGACACAGCAACCTCGAACTTTAACTTCTAGTTTACTATAATTACCAACACTAAAATAATAAACAAAAATAAAATTATTAAAAGTTTTTATTTAAAATTTTTATTATTTAAACTAAAATCTACATCTAACAATTTTCTTTAATTCTAAAACAAATGCTCAAATTGACGGCCGTTTTCTTGTAAACATATCCTACATCTTCTCTTGATGCTATTTTCTGCATTAAGAAGTTCTACCGCACGAAGCTGCCTGAATGCAGTACCAAGTGCCTCTTCCAATTCCCTTCTAGTAGTTGGGCGATTTCGAAATATAAGATCATTGACTCTCCCCCACAAAAAGAAGTCGCAAGGGGTCAGGTCTGGAGGGACTTTATTTCCGATCCAGTTTTCGGCAAACACAATATTTAGCAAATTAGTAATGTCTCGTGCATTGTGAGGAGGTTCACCGTCATGTTGAAAGTATAGCTCATTATTTTGCTGAAGTGCACGTCTTGGACCAAAATCTCGTTGCCGTAATTGTTGCACCCATCGGGGTCGATAGGGCCTAAACTTGTGTTTCTTAAGTACCCGAACGGCATTGCTGCATGGAATTCCAGTGTTTCTCTCCATAGCCCTGGTGGAAGTATTCGGGTTAATTTCTATTTCTCCTAGAACCGTTAGTTCTTCCAACTCTCTATCTCTGGCTAGGCTTCTATACGTCCTAGGCCGCGGTTTTGTAAAGGATCCGTATTCTTGTAGATGACGTTTTAACTTGAAAAATATTTTTGAGCTAGGTTGCCTTCTTTCCGGATATCTCTGGAAATATAGATTTAACGCCGTTTGTCGATTTTCGTTACTTTCAATATACCATTTTATCATGTCGTACTTTTCAGTTTTCGAACATTTTTATATCTTGACGAAGACGCCACTTGTGACACTTGGGCTCGTTTATCATAGCAATTGTTTTTGTTTGATCATAGCTACCTAGATAGATACCCTTAAACTGCATAGGTCAGAGTTAAACACAGCCTACCATGGTAATTATTAAAAGTTGCAGATATCTGTTTAACTACTTAATAAAAATAGGTGTATGACACACTGTTTAACAGAAAATTTTATTACAAAACTAATTTTTAAAAGAAAATTGAGGTATTCTATTTAAGCAAGGCAAGTTCATGGACTTAGTAAAAAGCGAACTACACAGAGCTGTTTATGCATGCTTTTTCATAACCAAACTATTTTAATTTCATGTAATATAAAGACGAAAACCATTTCCAATCGACGTGGCATGGAATAAGCCAAATTTCGACAATATTCTTCATCGTTAGAAACCAAATCCCATGCATTCCGTATAGCGTTTAAAAGTTCTTCGGCAGTTTGGGGCCTCCAATTATGTTCATATATTATTTTGACTAATCTTCCCCAAATATTTTCGATGGGGTTAAGGTCCGGACTGCCAAAGCAGCACTTCTATATTTTGGTCTTCAAAGCAGCGACGCACAGTATTAGCTGTGTGAACAGAACAATTGTCCTGGTGAAAAATTATTCCATTGTTTGGATATAAAAAAACAACTGACGGCACCATTAACCCTTCTAAAATTTTCAAATATCTCACTGCGGTAAATCTTCCTTTAATTTGCCAGCAAACACCTAACCCTCTAGCAGACATCTAACCCCACATGTTCACTGAGAAGTGTCCTGCTCTATTAACCTGGTGTGTATATCGCTCAATAAACCGACTTCGAGGTGGGCGATATACTTTTATTTTTCGACTATCCGAAGAAGATTGAAAAATGTTTTTATCAGTAAAAATTACCATGTCCCAATATACCTCATCTTCTGCAGCGTGATTGAGAGCAAAGATCAGTCGTGCCTGTTTTTGTTGCTCTGTCAAGAGGGGCTTCTTTGCTAATTTTTCACTCGTCTGCATGCTGTAGATCGGGAACCCGGAAAACCAGTTGGATTCTCTCGCAAATTATTCAGTAATTGTCCATCCTGTTCCTCTGTGCTCACCTTATTTTGCAAACCGCTACCCCGCTTTCGCTCCAAAGACTGATGTTCTTGCCATCGTTTCGAAATTCTAACTACAGTGGCTTTGAAATTAACTCTGTGTTTCGGACTTCCATTGTCTATATTTTATTTATACACGACGTTTCGATCAGTACAATCTCTGATCGTCTTCAGGTGCAAACTACAATCAATTCCTAAGGCTACGTGCTTATATACTGTGAGAAATCACTCAACCTTGAAGTTTAAGAAGTTGACTCCGAGGGGCTTCCAAATATTTGGGATTTCAACACTTGGTTTACTAAAAATTATTAGAAGGAGACTGGTTGATGACGAATCCCTTTATGAACGTACCAGCCTACCCCTGAAGGGAGTGATGGAGTTGTTGGAGTGCTGCCTACATAACTCTTATTTTCAAGTGAAAGATAGGTTTTATGCTCAGGATGACGACATCGCTTTCGCCGGTGGTGGCCAATATTTACATGGAGTGGTTCGAGTCACACGCGGTTGATACCGCGACATATAAACCTAAGCTCTGGCTAAGATATGTTGATGATACTTTTATTGTCTGGACCGGGAATGACCAACAACTTTCAGAATTTCTTCACCACCTAAATAACATAAGACCCACCGTTAAATTCACAATGGAGTTGGAGCAAAATTGTCAAATTCCTTTTCTTGATGTACATGTCACACGAGTAGAAAGCGACATCACAACAACAGTCTATCGTAAACCCACTCACACAGGACAATATTTAAATCAAGGTTCAAATCATTCTGCTATAACCAAACGAGGCATAATCAAAACTTTGTATAACAGAGCCCTTCAAATTTGTAACAATTCTCATGACTTGGAAATCGAAATAAGAAACATTAAGAAGGATCTGCAGCAGAATGGTTACAGCCTTAAACTTATAACAGATACTATTTCTAAATTTCAACAAACAGGACAGAGATTACAAGACCAAAATCAGGCAAATGCATTCCTTACAATCCCATACGTTAAAGGAGTATCAGAGAAAATTCGAAGAGTAGCGAAAAACTTTAATATTAAAACAGCTTTTAAATCTAGTAATACAATTAGAAGCCTTTTTAGTAAAACAAAACCAGAAAACAAACAAAATAAGGAATGCATTTACCAATTTCCTTGTGAGTGTGGTGAATCATACATAGGCGAAACTAAAAGACCACTATCTGTTAGGCTTAAGGAACATCAGGCGAATACCCAAAAAGGTGAAACCACGAAATCAGGAATCGCCGAACATGCATGGTCAAAACAACACCGAATGAAGTGGGCAGAAGCAAAGGTTTTACACAAGGAGTCACACTGGAAGAAACGAAAATTCCTTGAAGCTGCCTTTATTGGGCAGAATCAGGGTATTTTCAGTAAACCAAGTGTTGAAATCCCAAATATTTGGAAGCCCCTCCTTGGGCGGAGCCAACTTCTTAAACTTCAAGGTTGAGTGATTTCTCACAGTATATAAGCACGTAGCCTTAGGAATTGATTGTAGTTTGCACCTGAAGACGATCAGAGATTGTACTGATCGAAACGTCGTGTATAAATAAAATATAGACAATGGAAGTCCGAAACACAGAGTTAATTTCAAACACATCATTGTCTCATCAAAATTTTCGGCGACCCTTCTTACTGACCATCTTGCAGTCAAGTTATTATCTGCGATTTCGTAAAGGCCGAAAGTTGCGAAACCATTTCAAAAAAGTAATTTTGACAAAAGTAAAAAATTATTGACAATGGTTGACTTAAATCAAAAATAAAATATGTCATGATATATGACGGGTGCCAAATGAATAGTGAGAAATGGCGCATCTATACGAAGAAAAAACGTTGTATTTTGTTTTTCCATGTACGCATTTTATCTGAAATTAACCGTACCTGATTTTAATTATCCGGAAAGCCACGTCTTTTTAGCGTACAAAGAGATATTCGTAAAAATCGGACAAGAACTAAAAAAGCTTTGTTTAACGAAAGAGGTGCGGTTTCTAAATCTGTGTAAAATAGATAAAATGCAGAAAATTTTTATTTTACTGATTTTTTTTTTACTTATCCGAATTTTTTATTTTATACAGTGTCCAGGAAACTAAAATGACATGGCAACGTAGTTTTGATAAAACAGCATCGACGTACTATATTTAGGTGCACTGTTTACAGGGTTAAAACCACCACCTCTTTCGTTAAGCAAAGCTTTTTTAGTTTCTGCCCGATTTTGTACACTGAAAAGACATGGCTTTCCGGATAATTAAAAAAAAAGTTTGGCAGGAAGGAGCGAAAAATATCTAAGTTCCAAAAGCATGCGCCATTACGAGGTTTACCAAATCCCTAGTTTTTTTTTATACTGGAACTTTCCGTCCATTATGGCATCAATGCCCAGTGTTAGCCGAGTTTTTGCAAAGTTAAAGACAATGATCCTATAATCCCTAGTAGAACAAAAACTACAGGTTTTTAGACCTATGTTTTACAAAGGGTTAAAAAATCGCTTACTTCGTTGGCGTTGAGCTTTATTACTTCTTGTGCGATTTTTAGAAGTGATACCTCTCTGTGCACGACAAAAACGTGTCTTTATGACAAATGTCTGGACTCGAGTACAGTGAAGCACATAAAATTTTGGCGGAAGGTGTTCAAAATGAGGAAATTGTGTTTATAATTTAAGAGAACGGATTCTTATAACAAGAGTATATTCGCAATTATTGGCAATAGCACCAACGAGTTAAATGGACACTTAGTTAAGTGGGCGGTGAGAATGTGACTTGCAACATCTCGTCAATATTCGGTACTTCACATTCTGACGCAGACTTAACTGAATTCGCACTTAAGTCGTTGGTGCTAATGACCCTGAAGGCTTTTATTATGAATAACGATTTTCTGACGAATAAAATACCAATTTTTTAAGATCACCATAATTCAGGTATGTTAGTTTGCCAAAGGCAAAAACTAATAATAAAGCAATCTTAGAAACTTTAATTTTTGAAAGTCTTTATTTGTGTACAGATGAAGAGATCCCAATCTTCCGCAATTTCTTTGAATTTTCTGTTTAAACTTACCCATATAAGAATAAGACAAATAAAGACACGTCAAAACGACAGATTGCAGTTCTTGTTCACATTCGGTTTCTTCTTGGACTAGCTCCCTAACTAACATGTAGACAAAGACCACGTTGGCTGGATTGATAAACGCAACATCCTGCAACAAAAAAAATGGTACTTAATGCCGAGTCCACACCAAACCAACAAAAAAAAATATCAACAAAACACCAACAAAACAAAACTGGTTTTTGAAAACAGGAACACATCGTCAACTGCTGTCCACATATAGGAAAACTACGGTGGCCCCTATCCGCCTGCTTACTTTTAACTTCACGGTTCGCAGTTATGACGTCAGAATCGCACTTCTGACGTCGCAAACGAGAAATTTCTCAGTTGTTACGTACCCCTATCCACCTGCTCAATTCGCAGTTCTCACTTCACATTTCTGACGTCACAATCGCACTTCTAACGTCAGAAATTGGAAATTTCTCAGTTCACTGTTTCTTACGTGCCCCTACCCGCCTACTCACTTCACAGTTCTAACTTCCCATTTCTTTTCGTTACTTTACCATGTTTTGAGGTTAAAAACTTAAAATTTGGATTCGCTAAACACGTTTGAGAACAAATCGCAGTTAAATGAGGTGTTAGTTTGAAAAAAAAGTGTCTGGAATTAATTAGTTTTGCTAGCTCTCAGCTGGATGCAAAACCGTCGCACTTTGGGGTTTATTCCATTTATAATTCACAGAATTGGGGCTTTCAAATCATTATAGAAATAAAAAGGTTTGAAAAACGGGCTTTAACCTTCCCAACAGAATCAATAAGGAGGGCAGCCAGGCAGCCATTTGCAACTATGAGAGAAAAACAGTTGATTGAATGTATAATAAAAGTAAGAATATACAAATGATTCAATTAATAAAGTTTTTATGGTGTCGTTTTATTATATAAAAAATGGTAAACTTTTGTAATTTGTTTTTCAGGCTTTAATTAAAAGTTAGATTTTACAATTTTTACTTTAATTTATATAGTTAATTTAAAAGTTCAATTCTATTTGAACTTCGTTTGTAAACAAGGGTAGGCCTACTTGACAAGACGAAAATTTAAATATGCATTGGTTTTTTTACAGGTACAACAACAAATTATATTTATATTTTCTAAAAACTAAACAAAAAGTTATTATTTTGGAGTTCAAACGAAGAGGAGGTAACTAAATAATAAGTCTTTAAAACCCTTTGTTACCAGGAATAATTTTGTACATTTTGTGGTTACTTTCTGCAAATCATGGTGAAACTTAAATATTTCAATTAAAACAACATTAAAAACTCAAGTGGCTAACTGCAAAAATGGGCAACAACTTCTATTTCTATGCAACGTTAAAAATTTCAATCGGAAACGTAAGAACCAGTGAACTGAGAAATTTCCCGTTTGAGACGTCAGAAGTGCGATTCTGACGTCAGAATTGCGAACCGAGAAGTGAGAAGTGGACAGGCGGATAGGGGCCACCGTACCTATTTATTATGGCAGCTGCAGCAACCAAAAAAAAGGAAAAATGTTTTTGGGTTAGACCGAGCTTAAAGAACCGACAAAAAAACTATGTTGAGGAATTATTGCAAGATTTTGAAAGTACATGACGTTTTGAGTTAATTAACCATAATCAGTTCATATTCAAAGATTAAAAAACAAAGGAAAAAACGTATTTTTAAAATATTAGGTAAGTTATTTGGTTATCAAAAAAATGTCAAAAAAAATGTCATTTTTAAAATGTTAAAAAAAGTACTGCAATCGGGTTTCCAAAATATCTTGAGTAAGTTAAAAGCAAAACTTAAATTTGGGCTGATTGTCAATAAATCCAAAATGTTAGCTGACATGTCAAAATAAGGTTTCAAAATGCTATCTGTCATCTTTTATGAGCCAAACGGGAGGAGAAAAAAGGATATGTTCGTAAGACAAAATGAACTTGACAGTGCTCCTGTCACACTGAAATGTCAAGTCTCAAAAACGGACCTCTCACTAGGTAGATCTTAAAAAAGTGCCTGTAGAAAGTTTTAAGCGTTTTTTGACAGCTTTAAGAATAAGGGCGTAGAAAAATAAAACTAAAAATGAAGATTTCGGTTTTTTCCACCTCTTCTCCGGAACTTGAAAACTTTTTTTTTAGTTTATATATGTAGATATTGTGCAAGCACAAGGAGTGTTATTGTATTATAGTTGGTTATGTCGTCGTAATTTATAGTTTAGGTTAGGTTATAGTTTAGTTTGACTGTGTATTAATCTCTATTTCATTACTTTTACTACTATTACTACTACTACAACTGCTAAAGTTATGCCGTAAATTTTTTTTTTGTCATATTAAAAATCATAAAATATTGTAAACTTTTATAAGCCAAACTGGCTGATAAAACGTGATGAACTTCTATGCGTGATTTGTGTTTCAATTTCACTAGTCAAAAATTATAAAATATCATGAGTTTATATGAGCATGAAAACTTATGATGTTTTATCTGTTATTTTCTATGATCTTTTATGAGGTTTTTTTGAAAGGGAATTGTTTAATAAAAATTTCTGTTATGTCATCTGTCTGTCAACTTGAGTGGTGTCGTGCATATGATTTTTATTTTGCCATTTTTATACAAAATACAACAAAAATTGTAATTTTTCAAAGCATGAAGTGTGTGAGACATAAAGTGGTATTAATTTCTTTCAATCAAAGTTCTTTACAGTTCTTAAATTTACCAAAAATCGTGTCCTACTTTTGTGTATTTTAGCACATCTAAAAATCATTTAAAAAGTATTTAACTAAATTATTTTAAGGGTCATTATAGCTTTACCATTATAGTTATATGCTTGTCCTTCAAGCGTCACCTGAAGCAGGTGTGACGTCAAGCAAAAATCTGCTCGGGCGATGCACCGACTGAAGGAGAAATAACGAATTCGCTGTATGAAATGTCAATCGGGAGAATGTATAGGATTGACGTCATGATCGTTGTTTTTTTAATTGATCGTAAAATCCGCAAATAATTTCTTAATTTGCACGTGGTAACGACGAGGGTGGATTTAGCATTTATAGGTATTGTCGGGGGAAGGTTATCGGACCTTAAGTTAAGTGTATCGCTTCCTGTTTATTATTAAATCCTTTACTAGCATAGCTCTCAAAGTATACATAGTAAACAGTATTCTACAAGAATATTATAAAAGGGAAATAGGTATCTAAAAAATCTAAAGATGTTGTTATATTCATATAGCTAGCTTATAAAATAGGTCAATTTAAGTATAAAGTATTATAAAAATATAAAATTAGTTTAACTTTTAAAAATATGATACAAAAAAAACAGAATAATAAATCGATAACATAAAACAAATATTTTTATTATTTTATTGATTATTTCTCACATGTTCCAAGCACTTCTGTAAAAATAGTTTTGTGTGGTGAATTGTTATAATCTATGTAAAAGTCATGTCATATATATCTGAAAAAGTCGTCGAAATAAACGCCGTTTCTATCCTGAAACTTTGCAGGATTGACTTGAAAATTCTATCCGGATAGGTCGAAGTAAACGTTTCTGTCCGGATACAGTAGGCTAATTTGAACTACTGCGAACTTCTAGACTTCAAACTAGAAAGAAAAAGAGTGAAAGTAAGGTTATATTTAAATGGTTTCTTCTTTTGACCACAAATTTCTGATTTTCTCTTTTTCTTTTTCCATTTCCTTTAAAGAAAAAAACGTCGGAAAAAATTGAATGATTTCAACAAAACATAGTCTCTAAATAATTCACTGAAAACTTGGCATGGAGTTAGGGCCAAATCAATTTCAATTCAACTGTGAAATAAAGGCCTAGAATTACGGTTTAAATTTCGATCGCGATCGAGTTTCTATCCGGATAGAACTCACGAAATAAACGTAGTATATGTATCTGATGAACATAGATAATATCTCCTGTCATCTATTCTAGAAAATTTTCAGCTCGCATTCTAAAAATTAATTTTAAGCTATTGTATTGTATGCTGCTCTTTGAGATACATCCACAAACCTTATAACCAAAAAAATAGACTGCTAATGCTTATGGGTTTTCTCCCAATAAATGACTGCCTCATGGAAGTGACAGTTTGGTGTTACTGGAACCAGAGTAAACCGACTTGAGTAAAATTTGTTGTGGTTGCAAACTCAATATTTTAGTATTTGACGAAATTTAAGAAAAAATATAAAACCACTGTTTCTTGAGTATTTTAAAAAATTTATTTAGAAAACTGTTCGAATTAACTAGATTTCAAAGGGGCAGTGTAAACAGTGTCATGACGTGACAACTTATTTTCTCTTTATCCACGTTTTCGGTTGGTAGCATTGCGTTTGACGGTCTTGACGTTAGTAGATTCGCCATTTTCTTTATTTTCGTTTCTTGGTTTTCGAAGATTTTGCTTTGGATAGACGTCTTTAAAGACGCGAATCCATAGTAACCGAGAAGAAGATGAAGAAGTTTTTGCTTGGTTTTTGCTTAACGTGTTGTGTTTTTAATATACTTTTTCTGTGCCCTTTTGCATCATGAAGTGCTTTGTTGTCGGCTGCAACAACAGCAATTCTGCGAGTGGAAATACGTTTTCCTATCACAGGTAAGGGTAAATAATTCCTGTTTTTGCCAATTTTCTTTAATACTTCTGTGGTTACAGCTCACCAGTGCGGGGATTCTTGAAAGTGTGAGAAGGGAGTACACCTCAAGGGAGTATCCATGTCCTCTTCTTACTTGTGTACTTTTGTATATCTCCACCTCACTCACAAATTTCGGGGAGTACTCGCTGGTTTGGATTTCAAAAATCTTCGCACATTTCTCACCCTTTTCACGTCTGGGTTTACCCAACTTTTCAAATTGATAATTTATAACTTTGTGCTAATTCTGTATGTTTTTTTTTTCTTTGTTATTAAAATAAAGAGAGATACTAGCACTAAAACTTTAAATTATCAATATGAAAAGTTGGGTAAACCCAGCCTTATTTTGACTTGTGTGAAAAAATATAGAGACATGCAGAATTTGTTCGCAGTAGCAGCCCAGTAAGTAAGAATATTAATATTCAAAGGATATTCGTATTAGGTGATAAAAGAGTGATATAAATTTATTGCATACTGTTTATATGATAAGAATATTAATTATTAATATTTTTTAAAAATATTCCTGTGCTAAAAATATTTGTTTATAAAATTTAATCTAATGAAGGTTCTAAGAATGTTACAGGAGTATTAAAAAAAAAGAATATTCTACTCATGTTAACTGTACTTAAAACACCTCGTCTGTAATAAATTTTTATCACATTTATATCGTCTGTTGAAAGGCAAAATCAACTAAGTCAAAAAAGTTAAATTTTAGGAAAAGGCGATATTAAATTCTGTCCAAGTGCTGCATTTAATTGGTTATTTTATTTTGAGAATTTTCAATTTTATATGGATAAAATTAGTGTAAAATTAATGCTAGTATAAAAATTGTATTTGTCTCTGTGAAAAAAGTGACTTAGTTGATTTTGCATTTAAACCAAAGATATAATCTAACAAAAATATTCCTAGAATATTTTTGTGTTTACTGGGAGGCCTCATCTCAAGAATACATCTTGATCCATGCCCTCATGGCAAAACACTTGAGCCAGATGGTTGCCATAGGACAAACCATTTTTCCATAGTGCATAATGTTAATATAAATGAAAATTAGAAGAAAGGTTTGTGGCTATCGGAACCTTTCTTCTTATTTATTTTTCACAGACAAGAAATCTACTTTTTTATAAATGAAAATTTTGAAGAAATGGGAAAGAACACAGAATAAAAAAGTGACTATTTTATAGAATAATTCTTTCTGAATCAGAGAAAAATAAGCATTTTGATAAAATGTAAAATTCGCAGTTGTTTTGTACTTTTAGTTCGCATGCACTTGTGAATTGTTTTCTCAAGTCATCTCTCTCAAGCCCTACTATGTGCTACTACTAATTTTATAAAAACTGGAAATAAACCTATGAACTACAGAGTATACACCAAAATCAACATTGTTGGCAGGTTACATTTTGTAGAAAGAAAGAAACATAAATTCTTTAAAAGAGATTTGTCAAAAAATTGCAATACTTAAAACTATGAGCTTAAAAACTTATTTAATCTTAATAAATTTAACCTTGTAGTTCTTATAATTACTGAGATAGCAATAGTGTCCCATGTTAATTAGGACACTCTGTATTAGCAGTATGCCTTATGAAAAAGGGTTTATTTTTCCTAAGGCAACCATGTTAAATCGCTCATCAGCTGATGGCAGTATTATTAAGTATCGTAATAATGAAAAAGTCTAATTATTGTTTTTCTATTTCTTTCAATAGGTTTCCACCAGATGCTGCTATTAGTAGAAAGTGGTTACTGAGCATTTGAAGAGACTCTAAGACTGTTATTAAATACCAAAGGCTCTGTTTTGACCAGCTTTTAGTTGAAGCAATCATTACAACATACAGCACTTTGAGGAGTCATAGCTCTGCAAATAAAATTAGTGAAAGTATATCTGGAGAAAAGTTCCGAAAAGTTTTAACAAAACTGTTTAAACATCAATAGGTTGTTTTATATATTATCTTTAATTAAAAATAAGTAGTTTCTGTTTGTAAATAAGTTACTTTTAAGTATTTTTTGTATTGTAACTTTTTTGATGGTATTTTGTATATAATTATTTTCTACAAATAAAATTTATTAAGGCTGGGTTTATACAAGCAAATAAAAATTAAAGTAACAAAAAGTAAAATAAAAATAAATAATTTTGGTTTATACAGCTGTATGTTTATGGGTTGAGGGATCTTGTTAATGAAATGTCCTTTTTTTGAAGTGCCAATGTTTCACAAAATTTATATAAAAATAAATTTTGCAAAACTTCGGCATTTCAATATATAAAAATAAATTTTGCGAAACGTTGGCATTTCAAAAAAAGGACGTTTTATAAACCATATCCCTTGACCCATAAACATACACCTTCTAGAAAATAAAAATAACTGAACCAATCAGCACACAGCTTCAATAATTGAAATAATTAAACTAAACTCCAAAACCAAACCAAAAAATGAGTGAGGTTATGCGCAAATCTTTTCAGATAATAAAAGTTGCACATCTTTCTATTTTTATTTCTGCTGTATAAACGCCTACACTATTTCCCATAAGTTCAACTTTTATTTGAATTATTATTTTTATTTGCCTGCATAAATAAAGAGTACCGAACAGACAGGGTGATTTTTTTTAAGGGGTCATCCATAAACTGGTGTAAATACTTAAAGAAGGGGAACTTTTTTTCCTAAAGATAAAATGTACTTTACCCATTTAAAAAATTCATATTTTAAGGGAAGGGGGGGGGGGCTATTATTTAAGATTATTGTTAAAAAAATTGCAAATTTATTATGCCAGAGCCTTTTTTACAATTAGCCGCGTCTAGTGTTATTTGTGCTTATCAGTTGGTAGTTATAGGGATTTTGGTGCATTGCCAACTGCTTCTGGCACCAAACTGTCAAATACATGAAGCAGTCATTTCTTAAAGCAACATCATCAGTCTATTTTTTTGGTTATAAGGTTTGTGGATACATCTTTAACTTCTAGCGTTTCAAGCATTAATTTTATAGGGATTATTTTTTTCACTAGTAGAATTGCTCTCATTCTGAATCTTTTGCAAGATAGCTTTTTGTGATAGCGACATAAGTCCAAAAATGTTCCATAGTAACCCAGGTGGGGTGCGATAATGTTTTTATTTATATATTGTAAGCAGTGGCGGTCCCCCCCGCCCCTTTGCTCCAGAAAAAAGTAGACAACAAAGATGCTGGTGGTAACCCTGGTGGTCGAGAAATTGCAGAACGTTCCTTTAAAGGCATTCACAGTATTTTCGGACAGTTTGAAACGGACGAAAACTACGATATTAGAAATACAGAACAGTATTATAATTTCAATTTATAAACAAGTTTTAGACAAAATCATTTCGGGCATAAAATTTTCGCCTGCGGCGCTATGATACCCTTGATATTTACGATTTTAGTTTAATTTGACTCAAAAATTGCATTTTTAATGTAATTTTCTCAAAAATTTTCGGCGGATTTAAACATTTTTTAAAATAAAAATTGTATGAAATAAACAATTTAAAATCTGAGTAACACCCCCCTAGATTTGATGCCAAATCCGCGCCTGCAGTAACTAAGTTTTGTTTGGATATATTAATATCTTCCTCATAAAAGCTATGTTTTTATTCTAGTTTTTTTTTATTTCGTTTCGCAAATATCACTAATATCAGGTTTTTTATTTGTTCTCGGAACTGCAGCTTTATTTGCAGCTCTTTTCTAGTATTTATGTTATGGTCATCGACGTACTACATCGATGGTTATAGTCTATATTTACTAAAATCCTTTGATTGCTGTACAAAAAATACTCAGTTTGTGAATAAAGAGCTGACTAATATTCATTAATTTTGTGTCGTTAAAAAGACTTTCTGTAGAAAAGATTCGAGGTTTTTTTATAAATAATTTTTAATATCCACTTTTGTATAGTTTCAAGTGGTCCAATGTTTTTGTAACCGTTCCCCACCCAATAATACCATATTGTAGTAGGGATTGTACTAAAGAGTAATAAAGGATTTTGACATGCGAAAAGCCCAAAAATTTGCTAAATTGATAACATCGGTACACCAGTCCCCTTATTTTGTTAACAGTCGCCTGAATGTCTTGGTCTCATTTTAGAAATGAATTCACGATTACTCCAAGGTATTTTGCGGTGCGTTCAATTTTAATATGTTCTGTTCCTATACGGATTTTTTACAAAGTTGGTAGCTAGTTCGCAACACACTTTTTTATACTTCTTTTAATCGATAATAAAAGTAGGTGACCCTTTTTCCTGAGGTGTTTTTTATCGTAACAATGGAAGTTTTTATAGGAAACGGGAAACGACAAAGAAAGGGAACTAAAAATAACACTTACCTGTAACAATACGTCATTTTTTTAGATTTGTAATTCGGGATTTTATAATGGAATCCTGGAAATTTGGCACACTTATTCTTTAGACAATTCTTTAAAATTTTGGTCGAGGAAATCGATGATCGGAGCCAAGGTGGCGGCAATTTTTTTAAAATGGACGTCTATTTTTTTTAAATTGTAGGTTCGCGATCAAAACAAGATTATACTCGAATCCATATAACTTGATAAAGAGGAATTCAAAAAAGTAATTACATTGACGCATCGTCCATGAAACGTGACATTTTATTTTAAAAAAATGCAATTGCTACGACAGGTCTTTTGTTGTAATTTTATAATTTAGAAAGAACATCAAAATAACTTTTCTAATTGACTTTTTGCTTACAGGGTGATTGGTTTAGTTATACCAGGCCAGTCAAAGTAAGATTTTTTTAAAAAGCTACATTATCATCCATATCTTTTTTAGTTTCTGAGGAAAAGATGTCAAATTTGGTACGATTATTACAATTGTCAAGGTCAACTGATGATTCTAAAAAATTTTTGGATAGGTGCTGCTGCGGACGACGTGGAACCCAAATTTACGATTTTAAATTTGATAAAATCGATTATGTATAGCTGAAGTATGTAGATTTTTATAAAAATAATTTGACTTTGATATGGTCATTGGTCGCCTAAATTTTTTTTAAAGTATGTAAAAAAGCGGTTTTTCAACGTTTTCTTCAATTCTTCCTAGCGACCAAAAATTTGGCTGGATATACAGCCCCAACAAATCGACTCAGATATTAAATTCCAAATTCTATCGAGCTGTTTTTAAGCTATTGGGCCAGTAAAGTTGACCTAACATGTGTTTAGTTGCCCCGAATAGTTCTCTAATGTACCCTATTGTTCATTTTTTGCGGAAAGCGCCAAATTTGGTACGCTTACTTTTTGAAAAATTTTTTAGGATCGTGGTCAAGAAAATTTATGATCGGATGTACAGAAACCAAATCTTTAAAATGGCGGTCTTAAATCGAAAGTTACTTATCAAAAAAAAAAATATATATATATATATATACTTGAATCTATAGAACTTAATGAGGAGAAATTTAACAATACTAGTTAAATTGACGCGCAACCTTCGATGACCTTGAAAAATGTCATTTTACTTTAAAAAAATACTTTTCCAGAGAGAGTGTTAGGTCAACTTTACTGGCCTATAGCGTAAAAACGGTCCTTTATAATTTGAAATTTCATTCAAATTTCGATTTATTGGGGCCTTCTAATTCATTAGAAATCATCAACGTGTATATCCAGCCAAATTTTGGTCTCTAGGAGGAATTGAAGAAAACGTCTTCAAAATATTAAAAAATGGTTAACTTTCACGGTGTTATCCGTGCGGGATTCTTTGGGGTGAGATTGTACAACTCTCAAGTTAGTATTTTAAGATCTACCATTTCGATTATGGGCTAGAAGGAAAATTATTTTCTGGGCCTGGATAATGTAAGAATGTTCGAGCTGAGGAAAATATGCGAAAGACGCATCAGGCTTTGAGAACTAAACCATAACATGAAGTGGGTTGAAAGAAAAGGGGTACAGCACTGTCGCACAACTCCGGAAGAACAACACTCCAAAGCCTTTCTGAATAAGCCAGACAAATGTAGAGCAAAGCAGCTCCTGCAACTACCAAGAAACAGCCTGAGAATAATCACGACAGGTCTGTATATAGGCCGACAGTGCCGACTCAACCAACACATGAATAGAATTAGAGTGACCAATACACCGATTTGTAGATTCTGTGGAGGAGAGAAGAAAACGTCATAACCTATGCCACTGAGTAAGATTAAAGAGAACCAGGGCGAAAATATTTGGCCCATGAGTTGAAAGTGCCCCAAGACTTCGAGGAAGTCTCACCAAATAGACTGATTTCCTTTATCAGGTGTAGGGGGGTATGAGCCACAATACACCTCTTAGGTCGTATTTGAGGGAGCAATATTGCACCACTCATACAAAACCTAACCTATAACAATGGAAGTTTTAAAAACGTCTATGTTAGGGTTTATTGTTTATTTCGTTATTTCCACCCAAGATCTTTTGATCTTTTGTTTTTAGATTCGTTTTGGTTGATGTAACTGATTTGGAGGTTTTTTAACTTCTTTTTTTTTGTAAAATTGTTTTTATTGTGCAGCGCCATCTTTTAGCTTACTTTTTTCTAATTTTTAACAGTGAAAAATAGGCGCAGCACAAATGAAACCACGGTATCAAAACAAATTAAAATTTAGAAAATAAACAAAAAAAAACGAAACTAACCAAAAAGCCTCGGATCGATAAATTTTCGCGCATGTGTTTGTTTTTTGTTTTCGGTATTTCCATGGCTGCGTTGCTTTTTACAGTCTAGATTGGTAGGAGGTTTCGTGGAGCTAACGACATGTCATTTCGAATTTTTGTGGTTCCATTTTAAAGAGGTTAATAAAAATTCCTCCTAATAAATGGTTAGGATCTTGGGAGCAGGCCCGGCGCTAAGGGCGAGGCAACGAGGTAGCCGCCTCGGGCGGCCATTTTACGGGGGCGGACAAATGGGTACAATAAAACCTTAAATTTTTTAGAAAAAAAAATAAGAAAATTATGAAGAATGGAATCCCCAACGATAATACTATTTTATCATCAATAACATTATTATTTTGTATTTGTTTCTAAACTAATCTAATAAGATCATATATATTACGTTTTGTAACCTTCCTACCAATTTAGATATACAGTACGTTTCGAAGGGAACACTTTTTGACTATCTTGAATTATTTGAAGCACGCATCTCCTTCGAAGTGGGTCGAGTCATATCTTGTTTTAGAGGTCTTCCAAATACCTTTACAAAAGTGTTAAAATTTTATTAATATTTGCTATTATTTTTAAGATATTTAAAGTTGCATATACGAATGCAGAAAGTGCAAAAATTGTCGCCCTTGAATAAAAAATCGACTTGTTCAAGAACTTTTCCAAAATCAGACTCTAGATATGTGAGAAAGCCTCAGTTTTATTTTTTTTGGAACACACTATATACAGAAAGATACAGGGTGATTCATCATATTTTTTATCCTCCCATTACCTTCCTTATTATTGAAGCTGTAAAAGGGAAAAAGCTGTCATCGCATATGTCAAATTATGACATTAAATGGAATCTTCTTAAAATTAAAATTGACCTTTTTTTCCTGATTCTAAAAATATATAATATTAGATTTATCTTGGAAGATTCCCAAGTAAAGAGAAAAATATGCTGCCATTTTTACAAAAATTGCCACGGGCGGCCAACACCCTAGCGCCGGGCCTGCTGGGAGTAACATGAATTATAACAATTTTTAAGTCTGTAAATTTATAACATAGTCTTTTACCAGCTTTGTTGGTATACCTTCACACTGAATATTATATTTACAGAAATTATTATTTTCTAATTATTTTTTAACAAAAAGTATAGGTATAGGTAACAATATAAAAACTTAAAAAATATAGAAATATTTGATTTGCAGCAGTCTGTAAGCGTTAAAATCAGAAAAAAAGAGAAGCAAAATATCTAAAAAAGTTCACGGATGGCCTCGTCTGCGGTTCGGCATTGATCCTACAGTCACCCAATTCAAGTATTGAACTTGCTCATAAATCGCCGCCAAGGATCAGCAGAACGACGACCCCACTGATCTGCTGGAAAATGTTTGCCACGTTGCCGAACTTTGTTAAAGCAAGGGGCCATTTCATGCACCGCGGCTGAATTTTGGTGAGAGTTTTCAAGTGAACGATATCGCGATATGACATTGTTATGGGTGTGATTGATGGACCTTTTTAATATTGTCGTAACCAATTTCTTTGGGGTTAGTTTTTGCAGGTTTTTAGGTCGCGTTAATAGAGCTCTTGACACCATTAAAAATGGGATTACTTGTAGGGTTAAAAATCTGGGTCAAAAGTTTTGAGGTGCGGAAAAGTAAAATTGGGGGAAAGATGTTAAGGCCATTGTTCAATCCCCAAGGTTGAACTTAAAAATTTTAAACTATTCCACAACGTGACAAAGGGCGAGTTTGTAAATTCACAGAGGAGCTCACCAATTGATGTCATCGTTGCTTACCGACTCTGGGAGACGGGACTGGGAGCCTTCCCGATGAATGTCATTAACGTCATTAATCAGCTATTTTTTGTTTTTATTAATTTGTTTTAAAATTTTTTGATGTTTTTTAATAAAAATTGCTGACTTGATAAGAAGTCGCGTTAAAACTACTTGAAAGACAGTTTTCGAGGGTTTTTACAGCAAAATAAAATAATGTAACAATAGGAATACCCAATAAAAAATCATATTTGTGATCACACGATCACGATTGACCAATGGCAGGGCTAATTCTTGTTTCTTGTTTTATTTTAATGCATCATAAAGAGATAAATAAATCTTCAATTTGGGCTGGTATAAAGGCACAATTACACAGACGAACATGCTCAAATAAAAGCTCGTGCAAAAGGTCTAAAATTTTTTGCGTGAACATTTTTGTGAGCTTTTCTTTGAACATTTTGTTCGGGTAAATTTTTGAGCAAATTATTGCTATCTGTTTTGGAAACATATTTTTAAAGATGAGAATAAATAAAATTTCACATTAGTGATCAGTGATCTCAATTCTTTAAAAAAATGGAACACCAAGTTTTATTTAAAATTTTTGTGAAAAAAAGCCGACGGCAAGCGAAACATTATTATTGGCTCTACTATCAGTTTTGTCACATGGATTAGGGTTACTTATATTTTTTTCTTAGGGTTTTTCCCGGATTTTTTTGCCCGGGTTTTTTTTTGGGATTTTCTTCAGTCAAAAAAAAACCCAGGAAAATTTTTATTTTCCTAAAAAATTTTGAGTTTTTCAAATATTGGCAAAAAACTCAAAAATTGCACTTTTAAGCGGTAATCCGCGCCTCACAACTATGAGGAGTGGTGGGGAGGGGGATTTTTTTTGAACATATTTTTGTAACTTTGCTTTACCTTTTATTGTTGTTTTTTAATTCCTCACACCAGATTTACCTAGTTAGTTTAAGGTCCCAAGGGTTGCTTAAAAAAGCAAAAGGTTAATGAAAATGCTGAAGATATAGATATTTACTGTCAATTTAATGTAATAATCAAGGTCGATTACTGACACTGAACCAACAATATGCAAAGGGCAACATTGCGATTCAAAAGGGTGGCCGGCCTACTACCTGCGAAATCCAAAACGCGGGATAAATAAATAAATAAATAAATAAAGCCTTTATTGCCCAACAGTTAAAACCCTTTAGAGAGCAATATTATGAGAATTAACAACATAAATACCAAAATTAAACTATAAAAATACTATAATCTAAATTCAATTTAAACCGATAGTTAAAGACAATGATGCAAAATTAAATAATTTTAAACAGGAGAAACATAATTTGTTAACTAAGAAAAAGTATTTTGAAAGTACGTTTAATGTCACTAATGTTACTTTCAAAGATATCACATTCATGGCAAATTAGGTTAAAATATTGGCACATGACATAAGTAGGAGATCTAGTAAGAAGATTGGTTCTGGCTCTCTCTAGTTTAAATGTATTATTATGTCTATACATATTATAAGGCACATTAAAATTAAGCTTACTAAGTAAATCAGCACAATCGATCTTTGAATGTAAAATTTTATGTAAAAATGATAAAGCAAAAAATATACGTGTTAGCGTCAAACTATCAATTTTATACCTGGCTAGCAAGATTTCGTTATCTATTCCCCTTTCAGGATATTGGTTATCTTCTTTCCAAACGAGATATTTCAAAAAACGTCTTTGAACTTTTTCTATGTTATGCTTATGAATGTCATAGATTGGAAACCAAATTAATGAGCAATATTCGAGTTTGGAACGAACAAATGAGAAAAAAAGCAATTTTAGTACCACGACAGTTCCTGACGATAAAGCCATACATTCTGGATGCCTCGGCGAATTTATTGTTAATGTGATCAGTGATGATAGATCGGCGACACAGTCTACTAAATTACTGCTAAATTATATTTTTTAGACAAGAGTCGGGTTCGTAGGGTTGTAAAAGTGGGTAATAAACGGGTATTATTTAAACCGAACGCGCTTTTGTTCATATATTTGAGATTTAATAAAATGTATATAGGTTTTTTAATTTGACTTAATTATTATTGTAAAAGACTAAACTAGGAAGTAAAATAAAGGAATATTCTTTTAAACGTAAATTTCTATCATTATATTTTACAGGCAACCACAATAAATAAGTGCCAATTATTATTTTTTTTATTCTCGCTTTTTTTACAACCCCAAAAAAGTTACAAGTATACTGACATATCCCCTATAAAAATCAGATCAATCGAAGTTGCTTATGAGGTAAAATGTGAATTTCGGCATCAAATCGTTTTTCCGTCGGAAAGCACTTGATTAAAAATACCTTATTTTAAAACTTTGTTTTTCTATTTTCAGTTAAGTTCAATGAATTCCGATAATAATATATATTTTGAATTTGTAAAGAAATTTTTATACCCCCAATTCTTCAAACAAATTTTGCTCAACATTCTCTCCAAAATTTACGTGTGTTTTTTTGTACGAGATTTGGCTCGAACATTTCTTTGAACATTTTGCTCAAGAGGCTCGTGTAAATGTTTGTCGGCATTTCAACATCAAAGGAAAGTTTGTCTGTGTAAATGCGCCTTAAGATGGACATAAGTTTTATCCTCGCCATATCCTCCTGAAGCCTTACGAGGATTTTCCGTTCGTCTTTATTTTAATACATGAGATTTTTTCGAAAAAGCGCAAATCTCTCAATTGGCAAAAAATCAAAAAACAAATCTGGGCTATAGCTAAATTCTGACTGATTTTTATCGCGTTTTTTTAATTTTCGATGGCTCATCGAACTCAACGACATGGAATGGCAGATTAACGTCAAAAAACTGACGACATCGTTGAAGAAAATCTTATGAATTTACAAAGTCGCCCAAATCTGTATCTCTTGACATGCTGACTTGGGCGAGCACGATAGACGGCCCTGAGAAATAAGCTCGATAACATGAAGCTTTATTAATTGTATTTTGTAATGTAAGAAAAATCTACGTAAAATTTACTAAAAGTCAAATAAAAGTATTCTAAAATCTACAACAAGTATTGTCAAGTGTGCAGAAGGTGTGACAGGATAGCTGGTCTCTCGAAAACAAGGTTAAACAAGCCAACCGCCCATAGCGATAATTGCAAATGCCAGTCCCAAAAATCCAGCGCCCCAAAAATCCAGCGCCTCTTGTAATGGCGAGAATATGAGAAAACACGAGATGAAATATTTACTACGTTTATTTCGACAGCTCTATTCGATTAGGAACCGGATTGGCCTCATAAATCTCGCTTAAATCTCCGATATAAACACTTGGGATTAAGGGATCGAAAACTTCGATCCAATCCTGAAATTTTTTGGATTCGATTGAGTCAAGTCAAGTCAATCCGCCGAAATAAACGCGCCCGACGGATTAACCTTGCCGTCGACCTTGATTCTGGCTTTGAAGCCCGAAATTTTTCAGGAAAAGGAAGAAATTGGTAACTCGCCACCCGAGAATTTGTTGGTTATGGTGTCTTTTTTTTTAAGATTTATTATTTTATTTATAGTGAAGGGACACGTGTAAGTCTGTGGGATTTTGGATGAAGGAGTTTTAGAATATGTGGGATTGATAGCTCTTTAGTCACATTATCAAGTGTTACCGGGTGTTTTGTTCGTATCCGCGTAGAAGGGGTTGATATGACGTCATCTTTCAAGATGGCGGCCAAAAATCATAAAAAAATACAACTTTTGCAACCGGGGCATGATTATACTCGATTCCATATAATTCGACTTCGAGGAATCCAAAAAATTTACTTTTAAGATCATCTGAGCTTAAATGACCTTGAAAATTGAAAAAACCCAGATTTTTGCCATTTTCTGTACAAAAAATCTTAATAATTCGACGTTTTGTCAGACCAACCTCAAATGTACCTCAAACTGTTAGGCATGTATGCCAAATTCGATCCTTGGAGTTTGATGCAGTTTGAGCTTCATGACCTTGAAAAGTACCCCAGTAAAATTAACATATTGCAAAATTAACATACTAAAGGGCGCTATTCATCAACTATTAAAGCGAAGAGGACCACATTTGGTAAGAAAGATAAGATAGTCAAGTCCAACAATATTGTTTAAAAAAATTGGTTCAGCTAGGACGTGTTTCAATATGGTGGCTGATATATCAAAATGGCGACCTAGAACCACATTTTATTTTATCCAATTTCGTAAAAACGCAAAAATGATAAGGTGGCCATCAATTCTTATTGACTTATTGCCGCGTACTATGAAAAAAGAGTTTAGTTGATGTATGGCCTTGATTGACCTTGAAGATACCATGTAAAGTGAAAAACCAGCTTTTTGTAGTAATTTTTCCAAGTTACCACTACACAAAAATTTTAAGTGCCGGAAATGAAATTAACATCTTAGCCATAAGTAAAAACTTCAATCCAAACCTCCCTACCATTTTTTTTATCTAGCGTCCAAGATGTTTATGCTATACCCCGGTAAAAATGACCTATATACCTGTCGTTTTTATTAAGTTTAGGAACATCCTACATGGATGCGAACAAAACACCCGTTGTCACATGAATGTGTGACTAAATAGCTGTTAAAACCTCATTCTTGAGTTTTATTATGAATGTTAATAAACAAGTATAGTCATGCCCTACTGGTATAATTGGAATTTTTTATGCTTTTTTGACCGATTTTTTGGAAAATAGCATCTAAAACACCTGGTCCAGTATATGAAAATGTATATTTAATTTCTGATAACTCTCTTATATGCAATATAAATGACTTTGTTGGCTAAACAAGTGAGTAGAACATAAAATTCTTTTTGATTTTTGATTTGATCTTTTGTTTTTAGATTCTTTTCGGTTGATGTAACTGATTTGGACGTTTTTTAACTTCTTTTTTGTTTTATAAAATTCACAATTCTGAAATTTAATAAAAAATACAGGCATAAAGCTCATTTTTACCGGGGTATAACGTAAACATCTTGGACGTCGGAATCAAAAAAAAATATAGAGACGTTTAAAATGAAATGTTTAGTTATGGCTCAGATGTTAATTTCATCTCCGGCGCTTAAAGTGATTGCGTAGTGGTTAATTGGAAGAAACACTACAAAAACCTGATTTTTTACTTGTGCATGGTATTTTTAAGGTCAATCAAGGTCATATATCAACTCAATTTTTTTTTCGTAGCGGACCCAAATTATTTTTTTTAGTATGTTATTTTTAAAATATGTTAATTTTACTGGGGTATTTTTCTTAAGGTCATAAAGTTTCAAACTAAACTCTATGGATCGAATTTGGCATATATGCCTAATAGTTTGAGTTAAATTTAAAGTTAGTCTGACGAAACGTCGAATTATTAAGATTTTTTGAAGAGAAATTGGCAAAAATCTTGTTTTTTACGATTTTCAAGGCCATTTAAGGTCGGATGACCTTGAAGGTTAATTTTTTGGAATATTCGTCCTCAAATTATATGGAACCGAGTATAATCATGCCCCGGTTGATAAAGTTATAGTTTTTATGATTTTTGGCCGCCATCTTGAAAGATGTCGTCATATCAACCCCTACATGGATGCAAACAAAACACCCGGTAACACTTGATTGTGTGACTAAAGAGCTATCAATTCCACATGGTCACAAAACTCCTTCATTCAAAATCTCACGAGGTAGAAATTATCGACTTATGCCCCAGCACTATTAAGATTTTATTATTTAATGTATGGCGTTCTCCTTTGTCCAAGTGTTTTTTTCCATCTTAACTTCAATTTAATATTTTTACAAAATGACAACAAACAACATTTTAAGGTTAGAAAAATACCAAAATTCTATTACTTACTTAAGGTTACTTGACGGGGATAAAAGGAAATTATCCCAAAAATCGGGCTTTGATCTGCAATAAGTATTTTATTTTATTTATTTATCTAGGATTTGATAAATCCTACCTTCCCTAGCTGTCTCGTATGCACGAATAAGTCCCTCAAAAACTGGCGGAACTTTAAGCTATTCAAACAGCAGATAATCAGCTTCTTTCATTTTATTTGAGTGTCCGGAACTTGCCTACTTACTGTAGAACTCAACATCTTCTGGAAAAGAAAACCACTCAGAAGAAGAAGAATAAAAAGGGCTACTGAATCTGGTGAAGGTATTAAACCTGAGCAGAACAATTAATAGCAAAGCAAAAGCAATAAACCCTCCTGCTATTTTGAATAAGTCGATCAATAAGTGGATAGTGCTGTTTTGCAATTTACAAAAAATTCAACCAATTTTAGTCTTGGATCTGGCATCATCGCCTTCTCTCAACCTGGAGTCACGATTCAGCCGCATTATTCCACAAGGGTAGATTTACGTATATTGCGGGGCCAGATTAAGTGCAGTTGGCTGAAAAATAAATTACTTTACCCACTTTTAAAAGACCTATTTGCTATATTACCGCGTTCGAAAGAGCTCACTTGATTGATTGGTTGGTTGATTTGTGACGTGATTTTGAAGCCGTTTAGTATTTTTTGCCTATGATAAAAACGAGTTTCCTCTTTTTAAGTTTGAGTTTTTAACATCGTTGCTTAAAAATAATATATGCGTTTTGCATGAATCGTTTTATTCTTAAACAACTTGAACAACCCTGTACTAAATTTAATGTGAGATAAACTGGCCAGTATTTTTTAAATCCCCGGAGCTCCCCGAAATTTCAATGCAAGTAAGAATGTGCATGCGTTTCACCAGTTTCAAAGATTTCGGTTGATGAGGATGATAAGGGCCGGTATTCTTGAAATCTCACCTAGAGAGTACTCCCCAAAATTTGAGTGAAAGTAAACATGCGTATGCGTTCTCACCAGTTTCAGAGGTTAATACGGACCACTTGAGAAAACGTTCTTCCTTCTCACTTTTTCAAAAATACTGGTGCAGCTGAGAGTACATCTATTCTTGAACTGACGGGAGGAGAACTTGCTGAGGAAGTCGGCGTGGTTTACAAAAAAGTGACAAGGAGATCTGTCATCGTTTAAAAGTGTGAAGATGAAAAGAATACTCCCGCGGGAACATTCCCTTCCCACACTTTTAAGAATACAGCCCCAGGGCCACTATTTTTCAAATGATAGAAATTCTGCTCCCAGGAAGTCAAATTATCTCGCTACTATGCATCTCATTGATCCAAATCTTCGGTTTAAATCGGTTTCTCTCACTTTTGCCCGATATTGATCGAAAGTAATTCTCTTAGTCAAGACCAATAGAATTACTTTCTATCAATATTCGGCAAAAGTGAGAGAAATCACTTTAAGTCGAAGATTTGGACCAACGAGAAGCATAGTAGCAAGAGAGTTTGATTCCCGGGATGCCGATTATTGAATTGCGTAGGAAAGGTCGCAGGAGAACGGTCAACTCCCTGATATCGACCAATAACACCCTTTAAAGCAATCACGAGTGATCCGAAACCTATGCGACCACGGCCGAACTCCATCCGATAGGAGTAGGAGAGCGAGCGCTCTTGAAAAGCAATAATACAGTCAGCTTTGCGCCTGCACGGTACAAGCTTGTCAGCTTCTGAGCCTCCTTATTGGTCGAAACCGAGGATGTTGGGAACGTTCACCATTCTCTCGAAATTCAAGAATCGGCACCCTGGAAGCAGAATTTCTCTCAGTTCGAGAATAAGGGCACAGGTGAGTACCCGCCCTCATGACGAAGGAGAACGAGATATTTTGGCAGTTGTTAACACTGAACAGGAACAGGAACAACAGGTATGTCACGTAAATGGAAAAAGTGTTCTTTCGTTATTATTTGGTGATTTAATAAAATATTGTAATATTTATCGGTTGACCATACATATATGACGTTGGGAATAAAGACTATGTATATTGGCTTATGCGATATTGCACAAACATAACAAGGCAGGCAGGCAAGTCGGGACTGTAAATTGCTAGACAATATTACCCTACAACAATAAAGAAAAGTCTAAAATAAGAACGGGTCACTTGACAATTTTGAGTGGTTATAGTTAACCTGTGGAAAACTGTACCTACCTATAATGAATAATTTAGAGCTGTTTTACCAGTTGCGTAAAGCCCTGGGTTAAGGACGGGGAAGGAGTTAAGCAGTTGTAGGTTAGTTGTTTTTTTGAACCGCTCGGGGTGGGAGGGTGGTTAACTCCAGATAATGTGGTACGCCCATGGTTTGCCATTTTTGCTACTTTCATACAGGGTGACAGTTTATAAACTGCTCTCATGTAGGAAAATTGTGTGTTTTGTAACTTTATGAGTTTGTAAAAATGTTTGTCCGAATGTAATTTATCTAAAGCCCCTTCCGCTAATATAGGATGCTTCTTTAAACAAAAAATGTTTATTTAGATTTAAAAAAACGTTTGTAAATTTACAAACTTAGTGTCTGATGCGTCGTTTGTCCATTTGAAATCGCATGCGGAAAAGTGGCAATTTCCGCACTAATTAGGTAAACTACTATTATTTTTTACTTAAGTTACGTTAATTTATATGTAAAAGGTATACTTCATTTAAGGGGATTGTGTCCTTGCCAAAAATGAACGTGACTGCCCTAGCTCGAACGCGGTTGTAGAACTTTAGCAAGCAGCAATAGTTCGTAGACGAAACGAAAAAAGATAAAACATTTTTATTAAAAAACACTTTTAAAGAACAAGTTTTTATTAAATGCACTCAAAAGTAGAAAATAATTTTTTATCTTTCTTCGGATAAAAGCGATGGGCGCAAATTAAAAATTTTAACTTTAGGTATCGTGTATCGGTCACATCGACGACTTACCTAGGAAACAGTTGTATTACTCTATAACCTAAGGACATTTTTAAAGGCTTGGCGAGCACGGCAAGCTCACCCGTTCTCAGCTTCTTTAGATGAAAGCATTATGTTTATCATTCGAATAGAAGAAGAATTTAGTTCTTCTTTTGCAGTTCTCTCTTTGTCACCGTAAAGTTCTAATTTTTAGATTTGTACCCTAAATCGTCCATTTTGAATCCGTCATATTGAAATTTTCCAATCTGATCAAAAGTTCATATCCCCTTCCCGAAAACCCCTGTATGTCAATTTTGATTTAAATCGAACAAACTAAATCTTTTCCTCCCTCCACTTCCCTCTTAGAGGGAAGTGTGTACCTAATAATACCATATTATTGTATTGTCACCGGAACTATAAACGCATACCAAATTTGAACACACACTCTTAATTTTTAGATTGGTACCCTTAATCGTCCATTTTGAATCCGCCATATTGAAATTTTTAAATCTGATCAAAAATTCATAATACCTCCTTAGAAACCCCTGTATGAAAATTTTGATTGAAATCGAACAAATTAAATCTTTTTCCTCCTCCACTTCCCTCGTTAGAGGGAGGTGGGTACCTGATAACACCATATTATTGTATTTTTACCGGAACTATAAACGCATACCAAATTTGAAGGCAATCGGATGGGTATAAGTTAGTTAAAATTGGTTAGGAAAACATGACCGAAAATCGTCCATCTTGAATTCGCCATATTGAATTTTCATAATCTGATTAGAATTCGTTATCTCCATCTTCAAGTGTCCCAACACACCAAATTTCAACGAAATCGGGCGTACTTCAACTGAACCCCCCTCCACCCCCTCCGAGTAGGGGAGAACTGTCAATTTCCTCACACTATATTCTTGTTATGTCACCGCAACTATATAAGCATGCCAAATTTGAAGCCGATCGGATGTCGGGAAGTTGGTGAAAATTAAGTTGCAAGATTCCACCCGAACAAACATATCTACAGTATATGCCACCCGAAATTCCACGTTGAGTGACGTCAACTGTCAACGAGAATTTTCAATCTGACGTTTATTTTTTGTTTCTCCCTAGATTTTTGGACACACTGATCACAGTATGGACAGGGCCTCATTCAGAAAATGTTCTATTTCGTTTAGTTTAAATTTTATCATGAGTTGATTGTAATAGAAAGTTTTTGAACCATTTTTTTGCCATTTTATTATTGTTATCGTAAGACAATTGATCACAGTGTACTAGATATGGCCAAGGAAGCAAGTGTTGAGCCAAACGTAAATAGTGCGAACTCTACACATCATAGAAGGGACTGGTTAAGAAATCTAAAATGAATGAAGCTCAGACATTGTTTGGGGCACAGGCATGGTGGACGCACCCACCCATTCATCATTTTCAGGAGCACAATATATAGGCATATAGCCAAGAAGCAAGAGTAGCAAGATCGATAGAAATCTGTTTCGTCACAATTCCCTCTAATATTAGAAAGTAATTTGTTATTTTAAATCTAAAAACTGCAAATTCGTAGCAGCCTTAAGGCTCAAAATTAGAAAACATTAAGTTTATTATTACAAGCTTTTATTTAACTTCACCTCTATTATCTATATATGTTTCTATGTTCGGGTAAAAATCTTGCAACTCAATTTTGACTAACTTAGTTAGTAGTCCGATTGAAGTTAAACTTGGTACGCAATTATAGTTCCGGTGACAATACAATAATATGGAAATGTTAGGCATTCCCTGGAGGGAAGAAAACGCCTAAGTTTGTCCGATTTCACCCAAAATTGGTATAAATGTTAAATATTTTTCCCACTCCAGTTTCCTCGTTAGGGAGAGGTGGGAACCTGAGAATACCATATTATTGTATTGTCACCAGAAGTATAAACGCACACCAAATTTGAAAAGAATCGGATGAGTATAAATCAGTTAAAATTGGTAAGCAAAACATGACCCAAAATTGTCCTTCTTGAATCCACCATATTGATTTTTTTAAATCTGATCAAAAATTCGTATTCCTTATCCCCAAAAAACCCCGGGGACCAATTTTGGTTGAAATCGGACGGTGTTTTCGGCCCTCCACTCCTCCCGTAGGGGGGAGGGGGTGCCTAAAATACCAAGTTATTATATTGTTACTGGAGTTTTAAACGCATACCAAATTTGAAGACAGTCGGTTTGTATAACTCAACTAACTTGTCCAATTTAAAATAAGAAAGTTGTTACCAAATTTTTCTGCAAATGGCAACACTGTAAATATGAAAGTATTTCATAAAGATAGTTTACATGAACTTATGTTAGAATAGAAAGTTTGAAAAGTTTCCATTGTATAGTTTCCAAAATATTCTAATAGGTTACTCACCTTGGAACACCCGGTATACATAGATACATTGCAAGTTAAAAAAAAGCTTGTAGAAAAGGAATTTTCTTGCAAATATTATGGATTAAATATCTTTAAATTTTTTAACATGGAATACGTAATAAGATATGACAGGAATGAAAATGATTATACTCCACGTACTTACTATCCTCTTGTTAAAAATCAATTTCAACAACTTCAATTTTAAATCCTTTGTTTTCATTGAGGTCAAAATAACGTGTCCACAAAAGATTGACCTTTCGCAGTCAAGTGAATTCGAAATTGATCAATTTAAAAAGCAAAAAGTTACCGCCTTTTTGTTTTAGTTTATCTACAAAAAGCACGTTTTCTGGATGGACGGCCACTCGACATGCACAAACTAACTTTAGGATAGGAAATAAAAAAAATAAAAAAAAAATTCCTACAGGGCAGTCTAACAAAAATAATATGAAACGGAGGGAAAATTTAGCGCCCTAATAAATTAACAGAAAAATTTGTGGCGGAGAGGGCAAAGGGTGAGGGAATAAATCGGAAAAAAGTTTTTCCTCGACCACGATTTGAACCCGGGACCTCTAGAATACCAGTCTAATGATCTACCAACTGAGCTACCGAGGAACTGGGGTTTTAACTGACTATTCGGAAATCCTTTCGTCCGATTCATTTGTTGGTAGTGGGGAGATCTTTGAAGCATACTGCGGCTTTAAAAACCTAGACATGTTATAAAGACAAGGAGGTACACATTCACGATTATTAGTTGTACGAAATTTCTATTTATCCATCAACCAACGATACAGGACGTAAATGTTTTATTATTTTATATTATATTATTTATTAAGGGAAAATTTAGCGCCCTAATAAATTTACAGAAAAATTTGTGGCGTAGAGGGCAAAGGGTGAAGTAATAAATCGGAAAAAAGTTAAAGCCAGTTAAAACCCCAGTTCCTCGGTAGCTCAGTTGGTAGAGCATTAGACTGGAATTCTAGAGGTCCCCCCAAATCCTGGTCGAGGAAAAACTTTTTTCCGATTTATTCCCTCACCCTTTGCACTCTACGCGACAAATCTTTTCTGTAAAAATAATATGTTTGAAAGTTTGAGACAATGATGTATTTGAAATTAACTCTGTGTTTCGGACTTTTATTTATACACGACGTTTCGATCAGTACAATCTCTGATCGTCTTCAGGTGCAAACTACGTACTACGTAGTTGTATAAGGAGTTATTTAAAAAAACGGTAAAATATAGGTATTAAAAAATCATAACTTTAAAGATAAAGCAGCTATTGATATGAGGTTTTCAGATTTTGGTTTTCGTAAATATTAACCAAAAATTTGGCAAGTCATTAAAGTCTTATCAAAATTTTAGAATGATGCAGTGTATCCTTTTGTATAATGTTGCACCCAAGCTCGAACGTGGCTCTAGAAGAAAAAATGAAATAATAAAATGTCCTATTAACGAAAACAAAGAAGGGTTCGTGATTTCTCAAAAATAAAATTTTAATATATAAAAAAAAGATTTTTGCATTGATCTCTGCAAGTTTAAAACTAATTGTTTTTTGTAAAGGCATTCGGAAGAACTTTAAAATAAGGTATCACTTTCCCAATTTAAATTCTAGTGGTGATACTCACCCTCGAAAGGCGTGTGTCCTACGAAAATTCCAACATAACCAGTGTTCGAGGGTTTTTTTGAAAATAATACCCTCAGTGGCGTAGCCGGGGGGGGAACCCCCCCCCCAGGAGGTCCAACCTAATCTATAATAAATTAATCATGATCAAGGGCTACAGGGAGAGCTATAGTTCCCCCACTTTTTTGACCCCTTACTCCGGTTTGTGACGCGTGTGTTTGGTGTGATGTCTTAAATTTTTAAAATTTTTGCCTGCGCTGCTATGACGTCATTAATTGTTAAAATTTAAGTTTAGTTCTAAGGAAATCTTAGTATAATTTTTCTTTTTACATCTGCGGCGCATTTGTGATTTGGCAACCAATCCATATAACGGGTGTCCCAAGGTGAGTAACCTACTAGAATACTTGGGAAACTATACAATTGAAACTTTTCAAACTTTCTATTCTAACATATGTCCATTTAAACTATCTTTATAAAATACTTTCATATTTGCAGTGTTGCCATTTGCAGGAAAACTTGGCAACAACTTTCTTATTTTAAATTGAGCACCCTGTATATTTTTGCATTTTTGGATCCTACAAAATATTTTTGGTTCATTTTATGTTTAATATCTTATACCTATGTTCAACTGTTTTTAAAATATTGACAGGTGAAAATTGACATTTTTCTAACTTTGACATCCCGTAACATCGAAACGGTTAAGGATAGAGCAAAACGGTTTCGCAAGCTATCGTTTTATATCTAAATCCAGGGTTAAAATATCCAAAGGTTAGTTTAACCCTGGGTTAAAAATAGTATAAAACGATAGCTTGTGAAAAACCAATATAGAATGTAAAAACCGTTTTGCTCTATCCTTAACCGTTTCGATGTTACGGGCTGTCAAAATTAAAAAATGTTAATATTCACCCGTCAGTATTTTCAAAACAGTTTGACATTATAAACAAAATGTACCTAAAATATTTTGTAGAATCCAAAAATGCAAAAATACGTAGGGTCTTCAATTTAAAATAAGAAAGTTGTTGCCAAGTTTTCCTGCAAATGGCAACACTGCAAAAATGAAAGTATTTCATAAAGATAATTTATTGGACTGATGTTAGGATAGAAAGTTTGAAAAGTTTCCATTGTATAGTTTCCAAAATATTCTAAAAGGTTAGTCACCTTGGGGCACCCGGTATACCACCGCAACCCATCCCTTCTTCGCATCTAACCCGATCTACTTTTTCAAAAATATTTTACAAAAAACAGATCAAAATTTATAAATTTTTTGTTTTTTTTAGTCAAAGTTTTCGCCTTCGGCGCTATACCACTATTAAATATCTTTATAATTTTTTTTAATTTTAAGCAATTTTTTGACAACGGCGTTTTTAAAGGTTAATTTTGAAAAAATCTGAAAATGAGACTAGATGAGACTTGCTTTTAAATATAAGTATTTTTGTTTTCTATACACTAACTCAACACCTATTACACCACCCCTCTCCCCTCCCTTCAATTCAAGAGCTCAAGCAATAGGCACCTAACTAATTTTTAACAATTTGAGATAGGTAGTTAGTTGATTTTTATTAAATGATGAAACCCCCCAGAGTCGATTTCTGGCTACGCCACTGGTACCCTAAATACTAGAAACTGTTTCGTTGGAACATTCTGTATAAGACAAAATTAATGAAAATTTTCTTGATTTTTTTTTAATTAAAGTTATTTAAGGGGGGGGGGAGGATACAAAAGGTAAAACTGTGTGCAGGTGGCGCCAAAGTCAAAAAATTAACGTTATTTTTTTTAAATTTTCATCGAATTATTTGAAGAAGCGGTTGCAAAAGGGGGGGGATTATAGTAAGTATGGTTACTTGAAATTAACTCTATATTTCGTTTCGATCAGTATAATATCTGATCGAAACGTTGTGTATAAATAAAATATAGACAATGGAAGTCCGAAATACAGAGTTAATTTCAAATACATCATTGTCTCAAACTTTCAAGTATGAGTACTAGTTATTTCTTTGTCAATTTTGTAAACGTTTATCTGGTTTATTAATTTATTAACTGTTTTGGTTTTTAATACGTGTGTGATTTAATATTTTTAGATCTCGTGTCGAGTGCTGGGGTATACTGCTAAGTTTTTATTCTTGTTGTTTTTCAGCTTTATTTTGTTGTTGTTTACGTTGTCAAACATCTCTTTAACGTTAATGCTTTTATGATTGCTTCTTCAAGTTATTTTCAAATGCGTAATTTTCTTGGATAAATTAGAATAAATTATTAATAAAAAACTCATTCAGATCGCTAATTTTATTCATGTATGAACCACTGGCAGTCACAGGGGTGAGGGATGAAGTGCAATTAAAAAAATAAATATTTGCGAAACAAAATAAACAGATCAATATTTTTAAATCGGGTTTTAATTTTAAAACAAATTTGCCTGAATTTTATTAACATCATTCGGCGGCGTATTTATTATGATGTTATTTTTGCTTCGAAATTCAAATAATTATTTTTTTTTCGTTCACATTAATCCAACTTAAGAGACATACTAAATTTTAAAATAACATTAAAAAACTGTAGCTACTCAATTAATATACTTAAACACTTCTATTCTGAAGGAGACAATTGCCAGCAACCATCTTAAAAACAAAACCTACAGAAAATAAAAGTAGGCACTCAATCGAATAAAGATTCCATCAGCTTTGAATAAAATCAAACTCATTTGCCTTCCCAAAGAAGCCACATTACAGCATCTCCTGCCCAATCTTTCAACAACTCAAACGTTGAGGCCTGAATTACGGTTTTCTTTGGCACTGCTAGCGGAACAACTTGATTGGATTCTCTTTCTCTTGGACACGATGGAAGTACTTGTTTGGTTGTAAGTTTCATAATTTATGTGGTATAGTTGGTGTTGTTGACATTGCTAACTCTTACTATATTAAGAGTCAATGTGCTGGTAGTCAATGACTTTAATGTTGCAGACTCTTGCGCAGATTTATTAATTTGTTGAACGTTCCTATTTTTATCATCGTTGTTGATATTTTCGACCAGCTGCTGCCTATAGACGGTTATGTTTTTGTGGTTTTCCAACTTATTTTTGTTGTTGTTTGTTGTCGAGAATCTTTTCCACGACAACGCATTTATGAACATCGACTGCATCTTTAAATTATTTTTCAATTCCTTTTTTTAATGGCACCATCATTGTTATTTATATTGTTTAATGATTGATTATTCTAATGTGTTAGGTTACTAGTTTTATTAACATTGCTTAATTATTCGTAAGAAAAATTATTTAGGGTAAAATCACCAGTGCTAACTACATTTATAAAATGGACCCTTCTTTCTAGGAAAAAACCTCAGCACATCACACTTAATAAAATAAAGATTTCAAATCAAAACTCACCTGCCATCCCTGAAGAAGTAAACTCCTATCAACCGTTCTTAGCCACATTACAGCATCACCTGCTTGAAAATCCCTCAGCCTGTAGCATCTCGTATGAAGAAATATTCCCAAACATTTCAACAACTCAGAGGTTGATGCCTGAATAACAGTTTTCCTCGGCGCTGCTACTGGAACAACTTGATTGGATTCTCTTTCTCTTGGACACGATGGAAGTACTGGTTTGGTTGTAAGTTTTTCACAATTTATGTGATAGTTGGTGTTGTTGGCATTGTTAACTCTTACTATGTCAAGAGCTAACGCGCTGGTAGACTTTGATGTTGCATAGTACGACGCAGATTTGTTTATTTGTTGAATGTTCTTGTTCTTATCGACGTTGTTGATATTCTCGACCAGCGGCTGCCTATAGACGGTTATGTTTTTGTTTTTGTTGTTTTCCAACTTCTTTTTGTTGTTGTTTGTTGTCGAGAATCTTTTCCACGATAACGCATTTATAAACATCGAATGCTTCTTTAGATTCTTTTCCAATGCGTTTTTTTCTTGGATTATTCTCGCACTGTCATTGTTATTTATGTTGTTTAAGGTATGATTATTCGAATGTGTTAAGTTACTAGTTTTATTTACATTTTCGCGGTTGTTTTTAACATTGTTTAATTGTTCGTAAGAGAAATTATTCAGGGTAAAATCACCAGTGCTGCTGCTTGTATATACTGGTCGCCTCTCCCTAGGAGAAAAGCTCAACACGGTACCCATTGAAATGCGCGCCAATACTTGCCCGAAATACCAGAACTTTTACAAAAATATAAAGCACTTTTCGCACTTAGAACATAGTTTTATGAAGGGGAGGAAAACTATCCTTGCTATCGCAAGGAGCACAGAACCCTGGAAAATCTTCTTTCGAGGGTCGATCGGTATGCAGAAACGCGCAGGATTGCCGGTTGCTGGGAAACCGTGGTGATGTCACGGAAAATCAATAGGGAAAACTACCCTTAGTATACGGCGGCAAATTGGGAGTGGGGGAGTTGTGCGTCTGCCCTAGAGAGTAACAAGGGTTGGTCAAATATACGAGGGTGATGCATTAAAACTATATTTCAGATATATAGGTAGAATTACTATGGTATGACACACTTTGGTGCTCTTTTCGCAAATTTTGGAAATAACTCAGTTTTTTATATATCTTACAGACTGGTTAAAATTCAATGACTGCTAACCAAAAATAAAAAGGGGGAAAAAGATTTAGTTTGTTTGATTTCAATCAAAATTGGCATACAGTGGTTTTTAAGAAGGGGGATAATGAATTTTTGATCAGATTTGGGAATTTCAATATAGCGGATTCAAAATGGACGATTAAGGGTACAAATCTAAAAATTAAGTGTGCGCGCTTAAATTTGGTATGCGTTTATAGTTCCGGCGAAAATACAATAATATGGTATTATTAGGTACACACTTCCCTCTAATGAGGGAAGTGGAGGGGGGAAAAGATTTGGTTTGTTCGATTTAAATCAAAATTGGCATACATATAATTTCAATATGGCGGATTTAAAATGGACGATTTAGGGTACAAATCTAAAAATTAAGAAATAAATTTTTATTAAAAAAATCTTTCAAAGAACAAGCTTTTATTAAATGCACTCAAAAGTAGCAAATCATTTTTTATCTTTTTTATACCATAATAAAAGCGATGGGCGTAAATTAAAAATTTTAACTTTACGGTGACAAAGAATGATAAACATAATGCTTTCATCTAAAGAAGCTGAGAAAGGGTGAGATTGCCATGCTTGCCAAGCCTTTGAAAATGTCTTTAGCTTATAGAGTAATACATCGACGTACTAACTAACATCGATGGAGTAATACAACTGTTTCTTAGGTGAATCGTCGATGTGACCGATATACGATACCTAAAGTTAAAATTTTTAATTTAAATTCATTAATTAAAAAACTTGGCTTGTTCTTTAAAAGTTTTTTTTAATAAAAATTTTGTTTAATCTTAGAAAATTTTGGTGCAAGTAAAAATAATAAAACAGGTCTCAACATATAAAACACTTATTTTTTAAATAAAGCACACTTTTGTGTTTTTTCTCATCTCTAAAATTTTGTGGAAGTGAGAGTTTTTATTGTGCTCCAAAAACACTGGTAAAATCGACGCATGCTAGTGGTAGTGGTTTGTAAACACCACAACAACGGCTGTCAAAGTTGTCAAAATTTTAAGCGAGCCAAAATGTTTCGCGCCCTTGCAGCCTTGCCTGCTTGCTCAAAATGCTCCGCGTCGTTCGAGTTAACGGCAATCACTTTTACACAAGCAAGTAGAAAAAAAAATCCCGCACTAGTACGGAAAAATCTCGGGGTGATACTTTTGAAATTAAAATTCGTGCGTGAAAGTTTTCCTTACGGTCGTATAGTAAAAAAAACTCTTTTTGTACGCTACCGTGAATAATTTTTTTCCATTTTTCTAGACTTAATAAAAAACAAAGAAACATTTTTCCAAATATTTCAGATGGACTTTTCAATTAAAAAAAAACCAAGTTTTGTTTGCATAGATCCTTGATAAGATATACTTATTCTGTATATTTTGTAATATAATCTATTGAATTTCCCATATTTGTGTGTGACTTTATAATTCCAAAGTTTGCGTTTGGTTCTAAATTTGAATTGACTTTTGAACTACGGCAAAACCAATTATTATCACCTGATTTTCGATGTGGAAACGAGGGTATCTAAATGAATCTAGTGGAGCGTTAATGAGAGTTTTCTATATCATAGTCAGGGTGGACACTCCTAGGTATTGTATGGTATTATATAGTTGAATTGTCTGTCACCTCCCTTACACTTTGCCACTCCCTCGTAGTCTTAAAGGCTCCTGCAAAAAAATTTACAGGGCGTTTGACATTTAGAATGTTTTGATGCAGCATAGGCGCTTGAACCCTCATTTGGGGCGTCTGCACAAATATTATAGGGAGGGGAACGCCAAACGAATGAGTATTTAGAGGAATCCAGGTTAGTTACATAAAGGTTGTTGGAGGCTGGTTCGGTTCGTTTAATTTATGAATTATAACATTTACCATGAGAGTAAGAACTAAACTCAATTGAGCCATATCTAAATGAGGACTCAATTAATAGATTTAACAATAATTTTTTTATTTACACTAAAAATAAGTTTTTTAGGTCAAAGAGCACCAAAATACAAAATTTTGTGATTATGTCTTTTTGTGTTACGATAACTCAAAAGCCGCTAAACCGATTTTTATCAAATTTTGCACACAAGTTCTCTGGCACCAGGTGATAATCTGATTAGTTTTGATAGGAATCCTTAGTCACAAATCGCAGCAGCTAGACGCAAATTTTTTTTTACATAATTACATTTTTGACAAAATCTTTTTTTTTATGGGAAGGGATCCAAAACCTATAGGTAAAAATGGTAAAGTTAAATCTGCAGTTTTGAGATATGTGTATAATTTATTTTATGCTAATAAAAATTATTAAAGTTTACGATTGCTTTTTACAGATCATCATCATTTTTTTTTAAATATTTGTATAAATTCTGACAAAAATCATACCAGATATTGTTGTTTTTATTTTTGAATGTAATACTGGGGCAATTTTACAATGCACGACATATAATCTCTGATAGGTATTAAATTTTACTTTCTAAAATGTAAAGTTTTGTTTTACATACTTAAAGTTACATTTTATATAAAGTAAGCATTACACTTAACATTGTAAACCTACACAAGTATATATGTAAAATATAAATTCACAATCTGTTTGTAAAATTACAAGCAGCAAGTAATTTTACAGTATCTATTATGTCCTCACTAATGATTGATTGTATTGTAGGTATTAATTAATTATTCGCCAAGATTTTTTTAAGGCTGTATGAAGGGCTACACTCTATTTGTAGTAAATTAAAATTTGGATACTTATCTGCGACAGACAGGGACACATTTCGATAAAAATAAACTTGCGGCCCTTCCACCCCAACAAAAAATAATAATGAAATAAAAGTTTACTTTTTATGTGCAAAAAAATTAATAATATTACGTAATCAACTCCAAAATTGGACATTGATGGAAATAACATTGGACTATTTAAAATATATTAATATAAAAAATATAAAAATTGGTGCTAAAAAGTACGGTTAGTCCACCATAAAATCAATTATTTTATATTGAAAGGAAATAAAAATATCTCAAAAACTGTAACTTTGAAAGATATAAACCTTGTAACAAAATTTTTGGGAAATATTTCCGAAAACCAAACGGCCATTTCAGGCGGTTGAACGGCACAAAAAAGTTATCCATTACTAGAAAAACCAGCTGTGACTTCTATATGATTGATTGATTCGTTTGTGAGTGTGCCAGTATGGCACTGTCCACTGCGACCACTATTGGGTCTATTGTGGCTCACTTTTTACATATTTTTGTTGCTACAGAACATGCAGCCCCTTAAAGAGGCTCGCAACTTGCTTTGGTGAAGCATCATTCAGATTAGAGATGGGCACATCGAAAAAAAACATGTCAATATCGAAACTCAACATCGATGGTGAAAAAACATCGGTATAAAAACATCGATGTTTAGAAACATCGATGTTTTTTGCTTTTTTTAGGGAGTATTCCGTTCTTCACAGAAACTGTTTTATTTAAGTCTCATTGCTAATGTTACATAGTACTTATAATAGGCCTGCAAATAAGAGATTCATAATAATAATCGGTACATTATATACAAAGGCTATTAAATATTTAAGGTAAAAAACAATAACAAAAATATGAGTAGTACATTCAAAAGAAACTGTAAAAAAATCTTGTTCTCATTGGAGCACACCCTTAGAGGTCCCAAAAGCTTTTTTATGCTGATTGTAGAAACAATAATTTATTGAGGGTTGGTCCATTCAATCGATTCCTTCTTTCGGTGAGGGTTTTTCTAGCTTTCGAAAACAAACCGCTTTGATACGGTGGGGTATAAGTGCAAACTTCTCAGACAAATTATTTCCTATATTTTTTTTTGTATCGATGTTCGTTGTTCCGATGTTTAAAAAAAAGTATCGATGTTTTAGCATCAATGATATTTTATTAACATCGATGTTGAACCACAAACATCGATGTTTTTGAAACATCGATGTTTGTGGTTCAACATTCGACATTCACACAGCACATGTCTGGCAGTCTCATCATACACCATACAGAGCCTACATTCGGTGTCCTCACTTAGATCCATTCTGTGAAATGGTACTTTCAACCTGCAGTGTCCGATGTATAGATCAACTTCTATATGATTAAAATTGTGACTATATTGTCTAATAAATAATTTCCTTAAACCATACGTTATGCAATAAAATAGTTAACAATAAGTTGTAACCGGAGCCTATAGGGCGAACCTTGACAATAAAAACCAAAACTTAATTTTAGTAAATTCTTACTTCTACATATTTCAATTTTTTTAGAAAAATGCTTTATCATGGTTTTTCCAAACTAAACAAAAGGCATTGGAATTAAAGAAGAAAGCAATTGTGTTAAAAATTATTGTGAACCATGAACCAGTAAAGTTTGTATATTTCGACTTTTTTACATACCAAGAAAAAGTGGTATAGTGGTTTTATGATTTGGAGTTATCTCAATATTTTTAATAAAAACCAATAGATTCTTAAAGCGTTTTTCTTTTTTTTTAATAAAATTACATTTGCTTGAAATGGCCCTAAAATCTGAAAACTTTACTTCTAAAGTTTTTTTTTTTATATATGTTAACCTTTTTTCAAATAACTCGGAACCTAAAGCTCCCACGAATTTGGACTTTATAACAAAATTTGTAGTCCATATTCATGGAAACTTAAATCTGAATACCGTATATCGCTGCTTGCTTTTATTCCAAAGTTAAAATTTTTTTAAATATTTTATCTCCCTTTTCCCCTCTTCAACCCCCCACCACCCTAAACAAAAGTTAATCAGTTTATGATCAGCCGATAGAGGATTTTCGTACCAAATTTCGTTAAAATCGATTAAGGCGTTCTTGAGTTATCGTGTATACAGGCAGACAACAGACAACTTTTTTTTTTTTCGTCGATTAAGGTGTTTTGGAACCTTGGTAACTCATTTTTGATGAAATTAGGAAAAGTCAAAATTTTACGATTTTAATAGTCCCCCATACCATATTGGTATCGTGGAATAAAAAAGGGATTTGTGAGGGTAAATAAAAACAAACGAGCATTACCCATCAATATACCAAGTACGTCGACGGCATTACTGGCTTTCACTTCATTCAAACATATTGGAACAACGTCTATAGTCATCAGTTTGGAGCTGAGAAGTTTTCTGGGTCTAGTTCGTTTCGTCAATCTCCCATTATCATGTAGAGAGGGCTGGAAAATGGATGTACGGGAATTCTTATACCAAAGAACATTGGTATTTTGCTTTTAAGGGTGAGGGATTTATAGGTAATTTATACAAAAGGGTAAAAATGTGTGTGCAACACTATGATTTTTCAACAAATTCCTTTGGGAGTCCTGTTTATGGTAAATAAGGGTTGAGATGTGGAGGAGTGAGGTAAAGTAGATATTATAGATGAAGTTAAAAAGTAACATACCTATAGCAAAAAAAGCCTCAGTTAATTTATGCTATAGCTATCAGGGAAGGATATGGGGAAGGGAGC
Source organism: Oxystoma pomonae (assembly GCA_963921995.1). Taxonomy (NCBI): domain Eukaryota; kingdom Metazoa; phylum Arthropoda; class Insecta; order Coleoptera; family Brentidae; genus Oxystoma; species Oxystoma pomonae. The sequence goes on from OY998168.1 coordinate 25,392,939, forward strand.
AGCATCGCCCCAGCCTCCCTTGCGAACGCTGTTCTTAAAAACAAATTCGCAATTTTCATCAAAACTTATTTTATTTAAATTTAATTAACGTTGCGACGACGTATTTTAAGAAGTCGGCTATTTCACTGTAGTTGGCCGGTCAACGTTTTGTAGACGTTGTAAAAACCCAGTTTTGCACTAATTTGGGGAATACATTTTTAAGTCGTAGCGTTGCAACCCCAACTATAGTCGGCGGAAGTCGTTGGTTTAACGTCGTGGGTTTAACAGAAAACGACAGAATTTAGTGCCCTCTAAGCTCGCTTTTGCTGTCCAAAATAACCCATTTTCTAACTATCTGTTCGTAAAATAAATAATGCAGTAAAAATATTCGACGCAACCAAGTTTACTGTCAAATATATTTCTACTTTGTTCACCTAAAAAACACGCGCGACGTAAATCCAACGTGTTTTTAAAAAAATTATTAATTTTTATAAAATAAATTTACTGTTAAATTGTTACAAATCTATTTTAAATTTAATGTGAATAGTCGCCTAGATCCCCCGCATATTTTAAAATATAGGGTGTTCCAAAACAAACCGGACTTTTTGGATTGCCTACCACTTCCACAATAATTTTTAGAATTTTAAAATTTAAAGTTTATTTGAAAAAGGAAACTTCAAGATTTATGCGCTCAATTTCAAACCTGACATTTCTTTAAAATTCAAGATAGCGGACGGATTTAAAAAATGGGTATTTTTGACTCCCCTGCAAAAAAATTGTGTACGCCTCTGTAATAAATTTTAGATACGCTGTAAATAGCCTTATTATTTAAAGGTGTATAACCGTTTTGTTTTTTTTAAATCGGTTAAGAAATAAGAAATTTCTGCCGTGTTAAATTTGATGGTGTTTGTGTGGTAGAAAACTTTCTTACTATGAGTCATCTTTTTATTCGACGTTATCAATTTGACTAAAATTTATTAGAATTTAAAGACTTTATGGTTTCCTAAAAGCCAAAAGTCTAAATTTTACCGCCCAGTATAAAAACTGACATTTTTTAAAATTTAAGATGGCGGACAGATATTTAAAAAAAATTATCTCCTGAAAAAAAAGTGTGCGCCACATCGACGCACATCGATGGTGCGCCACTATAACAAAATTGAGTTTCTTACTGTAAGTCATCTTTTTATTCGACGGTGTACAGTTGAGTTAAAAATGATCAGAATCTAAAGATTTTAAGCTTTATGAATAGCTAAAAGTACAAACTTTATACGCCTAATGTCAAAATTGACATTTCTTTAAAATTCAAGATAGCGGACAGATTTCAAAAAAAAGTATTTTTTATCCCCTCTGGAAAAAGAATGTGTGCGCCAGCGTAATAAAATGAAAATGTGTATTTAATAGCCCTATTTTTTTAACGTATATTCACGTAACGATTACTAAAGTCGGTTATAAAATAAGAAAGTTTTTCAGTTCTACATTCGATGTTCTTTTAGTAATAAAAATTATCTACTTTACTTGATGGGACAAATTGTATAAGGAAGTTAAAAAAAGCACTTTTCAGATTTGTCCACCATCTTAAATTTTAAAGAAATGGCAGTTTTGACATAAAATCTGGACTTTTAGCTTTTAAGAGAGCTTAAAATCTTTAAATTGTGATTATTTTTGCCCAAACCATACTCCGCCGAAAAGATGATAACTTTTAGTGAAACATTCTTTTACCTCACAAACAGCATTAAACGTAACATTGCAGAACTTTCTTATTTCTTAACCGATTTAAAAAATCAAAACGCGTATATGCCTTTAAAGGATAAAGCTATTTAGAGCACATCATAATTTTGTTACAGTGGCGCACACAATTTTTTTGCAGGGTGGGTTCAAAAATACTCATTTTTTAAATCTGTCCGCCATCTTGAAATTTAAAGAAATGTCAGTTTCGAAATTAAGCGCATCAATCTTGAAGCTTCCTTTTTTAAATAAACTTTAAATTTTTAATTTTGGATAATTATTATGGAAGTTGTAGGCAATCCAAAAATTCCGGTTTTTTTTGGAACACCATATTAAAGCGAATTTCACCAACATTTCTTAAATTTTCTGGTGTTTACAAGAATCATGGAGGGCCAAGCCGTAAATCACCAAAAATAGTGGAGTCGTATATAGAAAGACTGTCCACGTGGCTATCGGCGCATTGGCGCCAGCAATTTGTTTCTTGTTTTTACATAAAACCGCAAAGATCAGATATAATATAGGGGCTGCATTACTTTCTCAATAAAACCGTTTCTGACAATATTGGCCAAGTTCACTTCTTGCCTGTCACTTATATTGCGCTCTTTTTCCCTCCCACTCTTATCAACAAAGAGAGAAATAAAAACGAGCGGCAAAAAGTGAAACTGTGGACCCAGCATTAGTGACAAATCGTCATCTGTCAAAATTGTGTTTTTGTTTATTTTTTTTTTTTAACAAAAACTAAAATCTTTAAATAGTTTTTACCTTGTTTAAACTACTTAAAAACATTGTGTCTCTACCCGAGTGAATTACATGATGTTTCCTTAACGTCACCGACATCCCAATACACTATCTGCGACAAAAAAAAATGGGTTATGCCCTTACCTAATTTTTTTAAAATTCAAAATGCGGGGTGCAGCTGCATGTGCAGCCCCGTCCCGCACGCATTAATAATAGCATTATCGAAACAAAAAGTATGTCAGAATTACGGGCTAATCATCTGCGGTAAAAAAAATGTTTGCTCATCTCCTTATCTGATTTTTTTAGGTTTAAAATGCGGGGTGCATCTGTATGTGCAGCTCCCCCCCCCGCACACATTCATAATAGCAGTATCGAAACAAAAAGTATGTCAGAATTACGGGCTAATCATCTGCGGTAAAAAAAATGTTTGCTCATCCCTTATCTGATTTTTTTAAGTTTAAAATGCGGGATGCATCTGTATGTGCAGCCCCCCCCTCCCGCACACATTAATAGTAGCACTACCGAACCAAAAAGTATGTCAGAATTACGGGCCAATTACAGGCTAATCATCTGTCGTAAAAACAATTTGGGCTCACTTCCGTATCTGATTTTTTAAAGTTGCATATGCAGCTGTTCCCCGTATTTTGAGCTTTAAAAAAATCAGATAAGCCCAACATTTTTTTTTGCAATAGATAATTAGCCCGTAGTTCCTTCCTACATTAAAAAAAAATTGATTTTCCGAATACGGGGTGAAGCTGCATGGACCTTTTGTAAATCTCTGATGGATTCAACGATTGTTGACACCGATGCCCACTATTATTGTCCACCGACCCCAAAGGTTGGTGAAAAGGTTTGTTGGATGATGTAACCTTAAAAACAACCAGCTGAGTTTTGTGGTTTTTTTGTTTATTTTTTGGATGGAACATAAATTAAAAGGAATGACTGTCCTCTGATGATGCGAGGATCTGGATTTAATTTTAACTTTGCGACGAAAAAGACATGCTAACATTGAGGGCTATGTAGTCAACACCGTAGCCAAATATGATTTAATGGACTTCAAATCCCGCAATCCATGTCGTTTCTTTTTAAATAAAAAAAAATCAGCTTCTAAAGAAACTGGTTAGTTACTATCTGTCAAATGTGTTCTTAGCTTTTTTTAGTGGAGCATTTGACATCCACCGGTGCTGACGAAGTCACCAAGTCGGTAAATTTCAGTGAACTTTAAAAATTCGTCCTAGACAAAAGGCGTTACTTTTTTTGAACTCATCTAACGTTTTTTGTTAATAATCTAAAAATCACATTCTTCTATCAGTTTTGGGATTTGCAAAAAATAATAATAATTAGAGAATAGGCTAAAAATGAAATATTTCTATCGGTTTTTGTTTTTCTTTTTAAATTACAGAATCACGCTAGACAAAAGGCGATACTTTTTTTGAAATCATCTAACGCTTTTTGTTAATAATCTAAATACCACATAGTTCTATGCCACAATAATGCTAGTTTTTTTTTTAATTACAGAATCACGCTAGACAAAAGGCGATAATTTTTTCCACTCAGCTAACGTTTTTTGTTAATAATCTAAAACCACACTTTTCTACCAGTTTAAAGAATTGCAAAAAAGCGACAGACAAAAGACAATAACCTGCGAATAGGCTAAAAACAACATATTTCTATCGGTTTTTGTTTTTTTTTTAAATTACAGTGGTTAGACAAACAGAGATACTTTTTTTAAACTCAGCTAACTTTTTTGTTAGTAATCTAAGAACCACATTATTCTTCTATCAGTTTTAAGAAATGCAAAAAAGCGACAGACAAAAGACAATAATCAGCGAATAGGCTAAAAACAACATATTTCTGTTGGTTTTTGTTTTTCTAAAAATTACAGAATCACGCTAGACAAAAAGCGATACTTTTTTTGAACTCAGCAAACTTTTTTTGGTAATAATCTAAAAACCATATTCTGCTATCAGTTTTGGGAATTGCAAAAAAGCGACAGACAAGACAATAATCAGCGAATAGGCTAAAAACAACATATTTCTGTCGGTTTTTGTTTTTTTAAAAATTACAGAATCACCGTAGATAAAAGGCGATACTTTTTTGAAACTCACATAACTTTTTTTGTTCATAATCTAAAAACCACATTTATTTGTTTTTCGCATGCGATATTATTTTTGGTGATAAGTTAATGTAGGTATACAATTTATATTATAATAATATAATATATTATTACAATTTACAATTTTGCCAGCTGGTGTGCCTTTTTTTTCTTTATAATATAATTTATCTATGGTTGTGCCATCACAGTTCCCAGCAAACCAGGAGGTGGCGGTAAACAGTGGGACGCTAAGTGCACTTAGCGATACCGGCGGATTTCTGAGAGGACGTATAGGCACTTGCAGTGCAGCCGCTAAAATCGTCCTGTATTTCGGAACGTATTTGGCGCTCGCTAATTCGAATTCATTCCGAAGATCCAAAATCCAAAATACGCTTTCTAATGAGTGAGTTCTTTGCTTGCTGAAAAACGCCTGACCGTATTAAGCGTTTTGTCGCTTCGTAGGCGCTCTACGCAACCTTTCTCGCGGTGGGTTCGCAACATAGAAATAAATCATATTTCTATATTTCGCAACGATTAAAGTTAAAAGAGATTTGATATAAAAGTCTCGTGGCCCAGCAAACATCGGACGACTTAAAATGTAAATTTTTCACTGTACAAAAAAAGTACTAATTTGGAACATGGCATTTTACTATTTTTGTACATTTGATGCTGCACTTTGCGGTGCCATTACAAATAAAGCAATATTTTAGTACTCTAATTAAAGTACTTTATGCGAACCCAACAAACACAGGTCACTCCAGCCGCCATGCGCCAGTGGCATTAATAAAACATTAAGAAACCAGTCCAGAAGGTAATTAAAAAAAAGTAGTGGATAGACTGAGGATCGATGAAAAGACCTGCATGTTAAATATATGTTTCTGCTAACAACATTGTACCGGTTTTAACGCGTCCTGCGGGTAGTAAATGACCGCTTTTGGAGACATATCCGGCGGTCCACTTCCGGTGGTTTTTTGTTGCCCTCTTTTGGAGGTATTACCGCCCGTCCACTTTGGCTGGTGCCTTGTTCTCTCTTTTGGAGTCACAGCCGTCGCCAACTTAAGCCGGTGCCTTGGCGTCATCGTATCGACCGCTTATCGCCGGCCCCTTATACGACCCGTCACTAATCCGCCAGTTTCTTGTAGTTGCCGAGTGTTTACCGCCACTCTTGTGTTTGTTGGGAAGTAAAATATTTACACTTTCTTTGTATTGTTGGTACGCATTACAGCACAAATTGTACAAATATTGTAAAATGCTGTGTTCCAAATTAGTGCTATTTTTGTAGTTGCGATATGTTTGCTGAGGGCGTAGTAGTAGAGTATCATCAGACTCTCACCCGGGACGCGCAGGTTCGGATCCCGGTTGCGTCCAACACTTTTTTTAAAGTTACAGATAAAATACTCGCGCCCACCCGCCTCTCCGCCGACACGTGCCCAAGCGGTCATGGGCAAGTTGTCGAGAGAACAGCTGGCTTCCGAAAAATTATAAAAGATGCGCTAGCAATCAGACCAATACTAATTCGATGTTGAATCGACGGGGAAGAATCTTCATTGCTTAAACACAACGGATTTTGTTGTTGAGCCATTGAATACATTATTGACTCACTGGATAACTTCAGTTGGTGGCCAACGGAGTTGTTTTGCCAACAGTAATACGATGTTGAATCGACGAAGAAGGATCTTCATCTTAAATACACCAAACTTTTTGTCGAGCCATTGAAGGAAAATAACTGCATTTCTCGGATACTGGACATCCCTGGACCATCTTCAGTTGGTGTATCAATACAGAGTTGTTTCGCCAACTCTAATACGATGTGGAATCGACGAAGTAGGATCTTCATCTTAAATACACCGAGCGTTGTTGTTGGGCGATTGAAGAAAAAACTCGATAACTTTCCGATATTCCTTAACTTTTTTGGGCCGCATTGAAGAAAAAACTACATCTTTCCGATATTGGTACACTAACTATCTTAAGCTAAGCTAAGCCTCAACCCAGATAGCACAACTCTTTCCCAAGGATTTCCAGTGAGCGGAGAGAGTTTTCTGGACAATGCAGCAGTCCACTGGACAACCAAATCTGTAAGAAATTTTGTCCAAGGCATATACATTGGATAATACAATTGTCAAAATGTTGGACGTATATTTGTTCCAATGGATAGCCAGGGGACAGTTTTATCAAAACACTCAAACATCATAAGTCTGATTTTCGATCCCCGAGGATGGAGTTCCTAGCAAAGAATGGGTATTAAAATACTAAAATACCAATTAGTCTAAAATAATGAAAAATACTTACATATAATATACAAATAATTCGGCTAGATATGAGAGAAATGTTATTGTTGGTAATGAATAAGAAAAAAACATGATCCATTGGCCAAGCCCGATTGACATAGATTTTTTGCTAAATATTCAATGTTTAGTCCATGTATAAAATACATCACTTTTGCAGGACACAAAATGATTGTTCGCCGGATATAGTTTTTTTTTGTCCGATGGACCAACATCGTTGGATATCCAAAAACTAAGCGAAAAAAAGCAGTTCTTTATGGATCAAAATTGAAAGTCCTTTGGACTCAGTTTTTTTGTCATCCTCTGTATCAGAAAAAACCTTTGTCCAATGGATTTCCATAAATGGTCCATAGACAATGCGAGCGGTTTTGGACAAAAACATGGCTGTCCGATGGACAATTTGTGCTGTCTGGGAATGGTCCAGTGAATGGCTTGGTAATCTGAAGGTTAACGGTTCGAATCCCGTCATCGCCCCACTTTTTTATTTTTTCTTGATTTATTTTTTTTCTTTTCACAAAAATATATTTTTGATTTTAGTTAGGGCCATATTTTAGGATTTAAGTAACTAGTTGCTGGTTAGATGAAGACCATCTGCATTGGTCCAATGACACGATAACTCAACAAAAATTCTCTATCGGCTGACCATGAACTGATTAACTTTTGGGTAGGGAGGTTGAAGGGGGGAAAAGGGGAATAAAATATTTTAAAAAATTGTAACTTTGAAACAAAAGCAAGTAGCGATATACGGTTTTCAGATTTAAGTTTCCATGAATATGACTACAAATTTTGGTTTTCGTAAATATTACCCAAAAATTTTGTTATAATCTTTCAATTCAATCGAGATATTCTTTTCAACATAAAATAATCGATTTTATGGTGGACTATCCGTGCTTTCTAGCACCAATTTTTTTTTTCGGCGATTAAGGTGTTTTGGAACCTTAGTAACTCAATTTTGATAAAATTAAGAACAGTCAAAATTTCACGATTTTATAGTCCCCCATACCATATTCGTGGACTAAGAAGGGTTTCCCACCCAAACTGCATTATATGAGACTAAATTTTGAGGAATATTAGTGTGTGTAAACTTGTGTTTAAAATCGTCAGATTTTTAGTAAGGACGAGATTTTCTGACAGTTTTTGAAGAATCGCGACCAATGTACCTTAATTAATTTGAAAAAATTAAACTTTAAAATTTTTGACACGTTTTGAACGCTGCTAATAAAAAATAGGTGTTGGGTTAAGTTGGTGTGAACGAAAATACGAAAAAAAGTACATGCCATTTTATTTTTAATTCTATATAAAAGTACGGTCAGACGATTTTCATAAAGCGCCACAGACAAAATTTATTGCAATTTAAGCTACCTTTTTGAGCTTGTGTCATATAAATGTGCCACAGAAGTTATTTAGCATTAAATGCCGAAAATTCTTACAGAATTTTTATAAGTATCTTTTTACGTTATTTGTGAATTATCAAAAAAAAGGTGGGCTGGGTTCGTTGCAAAGGGAGGAGGGTGATCGCACTACGCGCCCTTCACCCCTGTGACCGCCACAAATGCAAGTTGTTTTTTAATTTAAATGTTAGTTACTTTACAAAAATAATATAATTAAATCCCTACCTAAACCAAATTTTTAAAATTTTTAGCTAAATACCATTCTTTTTGGTCAATTCTTTTATTAGAGTTCCCAGCAAACAGTAGTTGTCCGGATTATGTCCGGCCGAGTGTCGTCAGCGTTGGGTAACCATCTGTATCTGCAAAACTATACCGGCCCCCTCTGCTTTTTTACATACGAGCTACCGGTCCGGATAAATAAAGCATGGGCCAGTAATGGCCGTTTATGTTCAACTCCGGCGTTTAAAATTTAATCACAAATAAAAAAGAGACAAATAAACACGACTTTTTTAAAAATAAAACAGATATTTCAAGAATACTTGCCTATAGATAATAGAAAAAGAAGCCCTCCCAAGCAGCATTTTTCTGACTTCCGACTAATTACAACCTTACATGACGTCGGGTTTGCCCCAAATTTAGGTCGACAGTTGGTTTGTCCATCAAACAACGTATTTTTTACTAAGACCTGACGTCGCCAACAACTAGTGCATCAGTTGTGACGTCGATACTTACAAAACTGACGTAGCCAAATGTTGGTGATACTCGCTACTTATCAGCGACGTAAATTAACGTTAATTACGGCGACGTAATTTTTAGAATAAAATTCAAGGACGGGCCAAAGTGAAAACGGACGTCAATAAATTTAGTTGTTGCCAAGATTTCCTGTAAATGGCAACACTGCAAATACGAAAGTATTTTATAAATATATTTTACATGGACTTATGTTAGAATAGAAAGTTTAAAAGTTTCTATTGTATAGTTTACAAAATAATCTTATAGGTCACTCACCTCGGGACACTCGGTATAACGTCCAATTCATGAGACGTTATATTAAGTATGAGTTTTAAAGTAGAATTGTAATAAAATTGACGTTGCCAAACTTTTATTTATTAAATGTAACTATTCCGAGGTCCACCGACGTGGGTGCGTGACCTACAATTATACTACAATATTCTAGGTCGGGTCGTTTTACAAGGCGACGTCGCAGGAGGTGTTCTTGTCAGAATAGGTAAATAATGATTACAAATTTGGTCGGCGCCCGAAACGTCATTTTAAACGTTTAGCATCGATGCGCCATTACAACAGTACATTTTATTTTTTCATTTTAAAGGCTTGATATGTAAATTAACTCATTTGTTGGCAACTAAAATGCATTTTTTAAATACCTATAAGGTTTTACTATAAGAAACGGGCTTCCTTATAAAGATTTTATTTTTAGGTTAATTTTTTTCAAAATTAATTTCTGAATATTTTTGAATTATTTTTGTTGGTTTCTGTTTTTTAATGTCTTCGTTGGAAGATTTGGATCCATATATTGTGTAAAACTAACTTTTTTCAGTTACCTACAATAACTAAGATAATAATTATTGTCATCCACACTTCACTGGAATGTGTTTGTTTAGACATATAAAAGTTTTTACCTAATAAATTTAAACTTGGTGTGCACAGTAAAACTTTGGGTCGTGGGTCTACGTAATTTGACGTAATATTTGACCAAAACACTGTGCAGCACCCGACGTCGAATTTTGATTCCCCACTTAGGTGCTAAATTGAGTCCTCAGGAAGACTGATGGACGTCGGGGGCGACGTCAGGTATTTCTTGCCCTACGTGACCATAACGTAATATAACGTCCAAATGCTTGTTGAGCTCTGCAAATCACGCTTTTTCCGCTTTCGCAATATATATGCTCACCGGGCACTGTTGATTTTATTTGTTTTTTTTTTAATATTCGATGTTTTTTTAATGTCAACAAGAAATTTTTAAAATTATTCAAAATATGTCAAAAATTATGTAAAAGACTTTCACAGTGCGAAATTTGATACAAATTTGCTGGATGGTTTTTATGATTCTGTTTTAACACATTTTATATTCAAATTCTCTCTTATATAATACTTCCAAACTCCATTGCCCCTTTAAGATCGAGTTTTATAGGTTTGACTATAATCTTAACTGAATTAATTGATCCCGACAATTTTAAGCACTGGATTTAAAGGAGACTTGCTGAGTTGGTGTCATGAATGGGGTCTATTAAAATACAAAAGAATATATATATAGTAAGAAATTTATTTTTATAGTTTTTTTTTATTAAATTCAAATTATTCTAAGACCCTCCTCGCCTAAACTAAAAGCAAAGTGATTACTGCACTTTAGATTTAATCAAAGAAATAGCACTGTTAGGATCATATAAAATATAGAAAGATTAATTCGGTTAGTTTTTGTGGAGTAGAGAGCTAAAAATATGTTACTTGTTATTTGGGTAAACCAACTAAATTATTACCAAACTTGTATGTCGGCTAATTTTAGGGCCGTTTAAAAAAAAGTAAAGGGCCAGCAGGTGGCCATTATTGTAGATAGCACTTGCCTACATCTGGTCAAATGGCTCCGGGCCGTAATCACGGGACTATCGGCGGGCCGGACCGGCAAAGCATGGATCGCCCGCTCTGGGATTCTCAACGGCCCGGAGTGAACCTAGCCGATCCGGCAACCGGACCGGCAATCGGCAAGTATCGGGCCAACACTAATCCATCAATTTTTGTTTGCTGGGTTGCCATATGAAGGAAGTAAAATAAATTTAATTAACAATAGACATTTTGGAACGCTTATTTGGCACTTCGTAGTCGTGGTAATTGCTGAGTCTGCGCAATAACTCAATATGTCATCTTGTTGTGGTAATTAACCACTACCACTGCCGTAAGCTACGAATCCATTTTGTTGTGGTAATTTTTTTTGGTTAATTTTGAAGAATTTTGTAATAATTCATTTTAAAAATTATAAAATATTACCAGGCTCCAACATAAAACACTTATTAGGGACTTATCGGTACATAAAGTCGGCATACCTTGACTCGGCACTATTTCTGACAGTTCCACACGAAGGTTGAAAGGTGTCTGACATTTTTTTCACATAAACATGCTCATATTGTGCTGGACACAGTATCATAAGTACAGATTTTTTTTATCCGTTTTTGCGAGTCAGCCTAGCTTGTAGAAAGCCTATCAAACATCATAAAAACTTTCATAAGATCCTATGCGATTTTTTACACATAATTTTTTTGAATTTATCAAAAAATCTATTTGACACTAGAATAAAAACAAAAAATTGAATAATCATTGATGTTTTGGCTGTCAAATACCAAAGTAAAGTTACGTGTAACAGCACATTGTACGTTCATTGGATTTCCATGCCTGGACATTCTGGACGTCAAATGGACTATACATATGGCACACTTGCCTGTTAAATGGACGTCCGCTACTGGACATTTTCTGGACGTTATGTACTACCCTTCAAAGTCCAATCGACGTGTTTTGTACAATCATTTTTTGGACGTAGATTGGGCGTCTTTTGGACCATCGTCCATTGGTCGACCATTTAAGTTTGGAATTGTAGGCTTGTGCTCAAAATAAAAGGGACATGCACATTTATTTTAAATAATTATAAAACTCTATATATTTTTTTTTAAATTTATTGATATAGGATGTTCTAATAACTTCGGTATGACTGAATACGGCCCTAAAGCATACCCTTTTTAAAGACGCGCAAAAATTGACTTTGCGATAACACCAATGTCGAATTTTTGCAAGGAGCGTGTATCTGATATCTAGTTATATTTCTGGACCAAAAATATACTTAGACTGGACGTCCATTGGACGTTTTTACAGTACGCCTTTTTATTTTATGATAATGATAAATAAAATAATGGTGAAAAATTATTTTAAAAATATTATTAAAAATGAAGATTTTTAAAAATTTTCGAGGGGGGATAGGAATAAAAATATTATAGCTCCTAAGTCAATAAACGGCATCTTATGAAAAGTTAGTAATAAGTTTCAGGGGGGGGGGGGTTGTTCCCCTCCCCCCTCCCCCGTTACTACCGATATATGAAGCTGGAAGTTAAGACATTCATGCAAGACAAAACTTGAAAAATTAAACAAAAAAGCTTCTTCTGGGATGACAGAAATATGAATCCGAGTATTTGTTAATTATTTCCCTTTTCATCTTAAATTTCAAACAGGTAAAAAGGTGAATAATTGAGAAAATATGTTTTCGTAATTATTTTTATTTTTAATCATAATCATACATCGAAAAACTTAAAAGTACACCTGGACTGTCTCACAGCAAAACTTAAAAATATTAGTTAATAAAAAAAAATCCTACTTACAAGTATAAGTTCGTCCAGGCCTTGCTACAAAAAATTGCAATTTTTTTACTTTTTAATCTTAAGTTTTTTTACAATATTACTTTTGCTCATTCACCTTAAACAGAAACGCCTTATAAAATTAGGTATTTCATGAACACAGAAAAGGATACTAAAGTTTTTAAATATACAAAAACAAATTTGCGTCCAAAATACATTGTTTATCGTAATTATTTTATTTAAATTAACAAAATGTTAAGTGCTGCTTATGTGCAAATTTTGCCAAAATAAATTTCGAAAAAATTTTACTTTTAATCCAAAGTTAATATGAATAATTTGTTTTATTTGAAGAACAATAAAACGTTCCAGCAGTTTGGTTTACTCGGAAAAAAAAAATTCACATATTCTCCCACCTAGAAATTTTGGGTACAAAAAAATCTAAAAAAAAGGAATTTAATTTTTTAATTTCTCACAGTATATTGAAAAAATATTTCTACAACCTAAACACGTTACCACAAGATACACGCTCATACATAAACTGGGGCCATTTAATGACACCCTCATTTACACTTCAGAAAATTAAGGTATACTTTTTTCGTGAGGAATTGGAAAATATTTTCTACAAAAAACTGCTTTGAATAAATAATTCACATTATTTCTTTGTTTCATACATTCTCTGTTACTATTTCGACCCTTATGTTAACAGATATCAGTGAAAAATCTAAAAAAATCTGTTAATAATAAGGGCTTAAATTTGGTAAAGTAATCTCATCAATAATCAAGTCACTTTTTTCTAAACAAGTACATTTACTTTAATAATTGTTATCTAATTAATTATAAATAATGGTGTATTCGAACTGGCACTTATCTACGCATTTGTTGTTTTATATACAAAAATAGTTTTAAATCCACACGCTCTATAACTCAATTTAAAACATTTTTCTGTCCTCTCCGTTACTACAAGCGTAACGGAATGGACAAGAATCGACAATCACAAGAGTTGTCTTCTTAACCATTTACGTACATTTTAAAATGTTCTGACCTGTCCGTAACAAGGTATTACGGATTGGAATGTCACATCCGTTACATATTTTCAAGGACATGTCAAACCTTTTAAATATAAAAGGCCAACCAATAAGAAAAATACAAAATTTTGTTGGTCAAGGAGGTTGACCTTAAGCGTGTAAAGTGCCTGTGCAATGTTGCCAAATCATTTTTAATATCACAAGCCAGCTTTCAATGGTGCCAGATTGTTTAGATCTATTTATTGTGACTTTTAAGAGAAGGGTGTTTATTTGACGGAAAGACCCAAATTTTGAGACAGGAACGAATCTGATATTTTTTAAATACAGAAAACGGATACATAAACTAAGAACAAAACTAAATGCACAAGTTAACAGAAAATACAAAAAACTTGGTTTTTAAAACTGGAAAAACTCTTACAAAAAAACAGTCTTAGGGTGGTTACCGCAAAAAATAGATAATATTACAACAAAAATAAATTTAAAATAAACGCTAAAACTATTTATAAACAAATTTGTTAACGCGAAAAACTAACATATTTACAAAAATAAGATGACAAAAACACACCTAAAAGAGTTTAAGTCAAGGTTCTACATTCCCTTAGCAAAATTGCTCGAGGCACTTTACTTGATACACAGGGTATTTTGATAAGCAAATTTTTCAGCCCGCTTAATATTTTTCCAACTTTTTTCTTGTGTAAAAATTATCTGACCAATGAAAATTCGCAATTTCCTTTTTACCCGTAACAAATTTTAGGCGAGGCTAACCAAGCCTTAGTCTTGAAAAAATTAAGAGAAATATTAAAGGGGAAGAAACAATTCCTTATAAAGCCATTCTTTTTTGTTTTTCTTGAAAATTCCAAACCATTTACACATTTAAAAAAAAAATAGTTTAAAGCTATACTTCAGGAAGCCAAAATGTGCTAAATCTTTTTCTTTTACAGAAGACTTTTTTTTAATATACCGATTTTGTCAATAAATCTTTGCCGAAGATTTCTTAACAACCCCTGTATACACCAAATTATTTTGTAAATAGCTATATACATCGAAAAAAGAAAAACAAAATAATTTCACCGTACATTCATATCATATCTAGAGACTTCTCTTTTTTTGAGATCAATCAAAAAAGAAAACTGTTTGTTAAATAATTCCTCTCACTCGTTAAACTTTTTTTTTCTTCAAAATAGTCACTACTCATAAGAGATTCTATTAGAGCGATTTCACAAAAATCACAGAGTTATTTAAATAAGTGTCCGGTGCATACGCGCCGCAATATTTAACATTTTCTCCAAAAAAATTTTATATAAACAGTCTGTTGAAAAAGAAACTATTCCTCGTCGTCTTATGTGTTACTCGTAACGCAGTCCAATTAAGAAAAAAAATGGAGTTACGACATAGCATCTAGCCACAACAGTTGGCGACTCTCGGGGAAGACTGGCGTGCAAAATTTGAGTATTATCTTCGATCCCTATAGAGTAGGTAAGTCTGTAATGCTTGAGGTAGCTGCAGACCCATTACTTTTTCGTCTAAGTGAGCTTTTCCTAGTCTCTGTCGTATCACCCGCCTGCAGAGATCCATTAAAGGAAGAGGTTCGGCTGGAATAAAAAATATGTTGTTTATTATCATTATAATCTATTGCTAAAGTCAAACAGGCCTGGCTGAAACCAGTGCCCTGAGCATTGTGGCCATCTTAACGCCGCTCTCCGAATTCGTGTACTTCGTTGATATGTATTTAGAATTTTATATAGCAGCATATGTGGATGTTTCTCTCAAAATAGTTTTATTTGCCATCAATAAACATGAACTTGAAAATTTTGTTCGCAATGAGAAATATAACATATAAATATAACAGCCTCCTTCAATTACAAGCCTGATCCTTCTGTGAATTGCAACACTGTTGAAAGCTGACATTTTTTGTCACTTTTGTCAGATGTTTGTTTTTTGACAAACAAATTGTCAAAATCATTTTCAAAATATTGTCACTTATAATTATTTTCAATCAAAATATCAAAAATGCTACTGAAATGCTGCTATTTTATTAGCTTGAAAATATGTACAATAGTTACTGCATTGCATAATTATAAAGGCAAAATATTATAAAAAAATAATTAAAGATATACACTTACTACACTAGAAATAGGCAAAACTTAAAAATGTTAAATACTAATACTTTTAATTAAAAACGTTTCTACATCATAAAAAGCCTTTTGACACAGGTATAAATTAATTTTATTTTTAAATTCAGTGGTGTTTAGAGCTTTTATTTCTTTTGGCAATTTGTTGTAAAGCTTCCACAGACTAACGCGATGCCGAATGGTTGATAAAAATAGATAAACCGTTTTAAGTGAGTGAATCACAAGAAGTTTTCTTCAGGTAAAATTTATTTAAGGATCTTGAAAGTCCTATTGACAGGGAAGATTATTTATTATGTCCCCTGCAGCTCCGTCTGATGGTGGAAACATTTTAAACCATCGATTCAGATAGAATTGTTAGTTGACTATCGCTTGTGGTTTTTCCTGTAATCACAATAATAGTCACTGAATTTTCTCAAATGTATTAGAAACCAAGAATACATATTGAATGTTGTTTTATTTGTATACTTCAGTGATCTGTAAGATCTGTCAGCCTTCGACAGTGTTGCAATTCACAGAACGCTAATTTAAGAGGGCTGTGAGGTACCTAATAAGCACCCGCGATCCCTTGGGGGGGATGGGGGGCCACCCCCTCCTCAATGTTGCTCGCAGTGGTGAAATATGAATGATCAGTTGGAAAATTTAAGTAAATTTTACAAAACATTTTGTATTTCTAATTTCTTTAAACAACAATAAAAAAATCTCAACGTTTCAGGTAAATTGGAAATTGCTATTAATATTAGTTGGGAAAATGACCTTTATTTCCCCCCCAATCAAAAGCCTTCGAATCGCTGCACAATGGATCGACTCAGTGCTCAGTTTTTGAAAAGAGCCAAATTTAAACTTTTTGTCACATATTTGGGTTAAAGATATATTGGTTTTCTGGAAACCCCTAAAATGTCTTATATTTAATTGCGATTTTAAAATGGATTTTTTAAAATGACGTACTTATTTTCTTTTAAATTAACGTATTAAAGATAAAAAGTTTCTTTGTCTTACAAAAAAATGTAACAAGATGTAATTGGAGATACTGAATGCAATATACTAAAAAAAAATCCTACCCCAAGATGCCACTTTCTCAAATATATGGTTTGAAGGTAAATGTGGTATAAGTTATAAGTGTGGCCACAAGGTTCGTCACTTTTTTAATTTGCTATAACTCTTGGCCTGAATGGTCGATTTTCAAAACTTTTGACTTTTTGGAAAGTACATAGATGGGGTTTTTTTGGTACAGTTAAAAATTTGAGATATCCTGAATATTCAAGACGGCGGACAGTTTTATATATGGGTCATCTTTCTCTTTAAAAAAATGGTGTGCGTTAGTGAACAAAATCAAAGTCGTTTCCAAAGAAGCTCCATCCTTTCTTGTCGTTGCCATAAAAGCTCCATCTTTCTTTACATCTTGAGGTATGTTTAAATTATTTAAGTAATAAAAAAGCATTGGGTCTTTGAAGCATGAGAATTTTGTAAAATTTCCAGGCGAAAATAACCGCAAAAATGTAAATTTAAAAAAATTTATAACTGAAATACGAGCGAAAATAATTCACAAAGGAAACTGAAAACTGTGTCAAACTGTTAAATTTTCAAAACAAAAATTTCCACTTGATAGAAATCTAAAATAAAACTGACCCTACCTTGAGTCAAGGATGGTATGCTTGCCCTCTTAAAAATGATTATTTTGCTTCATGATTGTGTATGTCGAACTATATTCGTTTGCCTTTTATATCTAAGGAAATATTATTTTGAGCTGAGATTTTCAAGGCACCCTATATATTTTTCGATCTACGCGGTACAATAAAAAGCTCTAATAATTATGATGTTTGGTATAAGACTATGTTAAATATTCTGTACTTTTTTCTATTTCTATTGACACTATTGCATTCAAGTGACATTTTAAGGTTTTTTTTTAAATTAATTTAATTGAAAATGTATACTTTACGACAATAAATAAATTCTGATTCTATTTAAATCGAGTATAAAAAGCAAGAAAAAAAGGTATTATTGCTGAAATAGGTCTATGTCCCTATATTTTCTTATACTTCGATCCATTTTGCGCCGATGCTAATAAGAAGGGTTTTTTAAACAGATCTGTGAATATTACTGGGATATTTGAAAAAAATATAAAAAAATACTTACGATCCAGTCCACCAATATACCGCATAGTGATCTCGCAATGTCCCCACACCGCGCTAACTATGGGGTACAGTTTCTTGCCTTTCAGTCCCCTAAACGCGATTCCTAAATACTGGCCGTCGACTACGAAACTCAGGGTACCCTCGTCCATGTCCAGTACCACCAGGAACTTGTCAGGCACTATAAAAGTCTCGTCGGGTTTAAGTAACGCGGGGTACAGGACCCCCGGTTGGTTTTTACTATCGTGATACAATTTATTTCTTCCTAAGTCCCAGCCCCAGGAGTTGTCTGTACTGCCCACTAAACTTTGGTAGCCTACGGAGTGGAGGGGAGCTTCCGCCGTCGCCACGCCCACGACTGCGTGTGTGCCTCGTTGCCGCGTTGACCAACAGACCTCCCAACAGTGCATACCCTAAAAAAAAACACCAAATCATTAGAAAAATGTATATAGCAAGTTCATGCTAAGCACCATTTATGGGTAATTATTGAGAATTTGTGTCTTTGCCTGGTTGTGGAAACATAAAAAACTGACAAAAATTACTTTTTCCTTTAAACATTAATAGTCAAAATGTTCTAAGTTATGTGATTCCTTCTGTGAAATCGAAAAAAAGGGTAAGAAACCGATTTTTTTTTTATTTTTTATATTTCTATGAAGTTATGGTGCAAAAATGTTGCTTTTGTTGAAATCAGGAAACCAACCTAACATTTTCCATTATGTAGATAATGGCGGTTACATACCATTATGTTTTAGTTTTTCTTCCATTCCGTGGACATTTTTGTCACTTCTGTGGGTATTACTTAATTTAAATAAAAGAAAGATTATAAATGGTTGTCCTTCATTTCAACTTTTTTGACAAAAATAAGCTTAATTTATTATTACATATTTATTAATCTGAACATACATAATCTCCAATTTATATTAATTCTTTAGCCAAAGTCACTTCAGTAGTTATAAATGGCTTTTTTCTGGACTCCTTTTTTTTGTGGTAAAAAACCTATAAAACATTTTTTACGGTCTTAACCAAACATAATACATGAGAGTATTTATCATAGAATATTATAAAAATGGAAAAGTGCCAAAAACAAAAGTATTATTATTCCAGAAAATATATTCAGGAAATGTACATTATTTCAAGATTGACCCTTATAAAATGGTTAATTTTAAATTGTTTTAGTCACAAATTTCAATATCTCTAGTAACTCGGCCTTTCAGCATATATCATTTTGAAGTTAGCTCCAAACTATAGATTCTTCCGTTTTTAAGTTAGCGTGTCCAATTACTGGGACAGTGTCCATTACTGGGCTAATGTCCATTACTCTCCCTTCGGCCCTATTTTGGCAAAAATTAATAAGGAGTTACTCATCTTACCTTTGTGAATCCGACCTTCCCTCTTATACAGTCCGTGCTTTGCGCGACCGGATGTCTGTGAAACGTCATTTTGTCGTCGTCCTTGACGAATATGTTGAGAGAGCGGTCGTCCTGGTTCCAGCTGTATTTCAGTTGCGTCTCCCTCAGTGCAGGCGGCATGTCCAGCAACATGTCCAGCCGCGGGGGCCGGGCAAAATCTTGCGCTAGTTCCCGAGGAATGACTGGTTTGTAGGGTGCGGCGGCCGCGGCGTCTCTGCCGTTTACCGCCTTGATTCCGCCACTGACCTGAAATATTACAAGAAAAACCATCGTGAATAATTTTTGCGAAAACAATTAACGATCCTTCATTTTGTTTGCCAGGGTGTCCGCTTTTTTTTTCGCTATAGTGGGAAAATTATAATTGATATTTAGTTTTTTTTTCAAATCCAATTTTTTTATCGAAAAACAATTAAAACTTTGAAGTTGTCATTTTTATTAAGAATTTTAAGGCCACCGATTCAAATGTTTGAATTTTTGCTTATTCGGAAAAAAATCAAAAAAGTGCTCCGAATTGTCTTAGTTTTTCAGAATATACCTTCCATTCAAACTCTGATGTTTATTTGGTCTAAGGTCACTGACAGAAAAAAATAGAGCGCGGCAGTGACCCAAGTTTTTTTTAAGTTCTTTTCTCACTTTACGTCTTCTATGCCTATCAAATTATTTTTTTGATAAAATTGTTAAAAAACTCGAAACTGATCAAAGGGTTCTGGTCCAAAAATAACGCCAGTTCCATAAATTTGCAATAGAAAACTGGTTTTAAGAAAATGCATGAACATTGTAACTTTGTCTTACATTTACATGTTCAGCCAAAACTGCAATTTCATCCAAAATAATCAAAACAATGAGTAATTATGAACACAGGATATCATTATTGGATCTACATAATTATGCCACACTAGGCAAAAATTAAAATGCACCTGATTCATATCGAATCAAAATTTGCACAAAGTGCAAAGTTGCAAAGTACAAAATTTTCAAATTACTGAACATTTTTTTAAACTGATAACTCATAGGAGAATACAAAAAATAGTTAAGGTCAGAGACGAGTAATGTACATTTCGGAGCACGAGTTACCATTTTGAAGTTTTTAAGTTAACTGGAGTACTGTCTATTACTGGGGTGCTCTCCATTACCGGGGTACAGTCCATTACTCCTCCCTTGACCCTGTTTTTAAAAGAATAAGTAAATATTTACTACCTTCTGACCCATGCTCATGCCCCGTGCGCCCCTCCTTCCCCGCGCGACCGCTTTGCCGGTGCCTGTGGCGGGCAGCACGGACGCCTTGTAGGCGCGCCGTACCTCAGACGCCCCTCGGCCGCCCCCTCCGGCCGCAGTGCCGCCGCCGCTGCAGCCCACGTCTCTTACGACGCCGCCGCCGCTACTCCTGATGGTCGATTTGTACCTGCAACAACAAGAAAACTTACGTTAATTTTTGCAAATAATTGGAGTGCAGAATGTGGGGAAATAAGAGACACTTGGGATAATAAGAAACATTAAGCAATCGCATCGGTCTTGGTTGTGCACGTAAAGCTCTGTAATGTTTAAAAGTAACTGATGAAAAATTTGAAAACAAGTTTAATGGACAAAAAAATATCATTGTAGGTTATGCTATGATATTATTATTTGCAACAAAAGAGAATTGGTTTCTTATTACCTCATTATAATCTTTTTTTTCCCAACCACAATTAAGAAATGGGGTGGCGTGTGTGCCGGCTTTTTTTTATGGTGGCTTCCCCTGAAATTGTCCATCGAACTAAACAACTAAAAAAAAATAAAGATAAATATGTCCCATCAATCCGGGAGACATTTTCGTTGAATAAAAAAATTATGAAGACTTGTAAAGTGGCACTTGCCAACTAATCGAAAAGAATCGTGGAAAATTACATATACCGGGTTAAAACAATACCGAGTAAGTAATTTTGTTATTTTTACAAGGAATCCCGGAGAAAAATTTGCATGTTTTACAAAAAAATGTACGGTATATCATATTAACTAGAAACCGCAACTATGTTGTTTTTCTTCTAGGTATTTTCCGCTTTAATTTTTTTTGCATTTCAATTTACTTATTTTATGACTCATATATGCTTTAACTTCGATTATTGTTAGTTAATGGTCAACGCCCTATATTACATTTCGTGGTATACAATACATGTATGACGTAACCACATCGCTAAGGTAACAATAAAAAATTCAATCAAAACTATTAGAAACTCAAAGCTTTTACGGGTCAGTCCATATCAAGTCAACCAGGGTATTTTACCACACCATCTCCGATGTTGATGATTTTTAGTATACATGTTTTTCCTACCAAAAAACTGGAAAATCCAAAATTTCAGACTTTTTTGACCAGTTGTTTATTTTGAATTAATTTTTGAAAATCGAAAAAGTCACTTATTTGTCCTTAACATGTGCGCACAAAATTAGGAATATCCAAAGAACCACTTATAATAGAAAAGTAGGTGAAGGTTCATTTTAAAGCTCTTATAAAGACCTTTCATATGAGAATATTGCATAACATATATTGAAAAAAAAAATCAAAAAAAAAATTTTTGATTTTTTTTTTTGAAAAATTTCAAAAAGGCCATTTTTAATTTTTTTCGAAAAATTATATTATTTTCTTTAAAGTGTTATTAAACTATTCACAAAATTTTGAGATGGACAAATCATGGGTTCAATGTGAAAAAATTTATTAAAAATGTCACATGCATGAAAAATCGCCTATAAAATGTACTTAATATTTTTGATATTTTTTTTGACATTGAACCCATCATTTCTCCATCATAAAATTTTGTGGATAATTAAGTAACACTTTGACCAAAATTATATATTTTTTTCAAAAAAATTAAAAATGGCCTTTTTGAATTTTTCAATTTTTTTTTTCAATTTTTAATTTCCAATTTTTTTTTTGGTTAAAATTATGTTGTGATATTTCGTAAAAAAGAGCTTCAAAATGACTTTAAAATGAGCCATTTATTAATTTCCTAGTGTAAGTGGTTCTCGAGATATTGCTAGTTTTGTACATTCTTGTTAAGGTCAAAATGCTGACTTTTTTATTTTGAAAAATTAAAAAAAAAAACTACGAATCAAAAAAATCTAAAAATTTGCATTTTCAACTTTTATGGTAAGAAGAAAATATATACCAAAAATCATCAAAATTGGAATTGGTCGCGTAAAATTTTTGTGATTTTTTGGTTGACTTGATATGGACTGACCCTAGGGTATTTTACCACACCATCTCCGATGTTGATGATTTTTAGTATACATGTTTTTCCTACCAAAAAACTGGAAAATCTAAAATTTCAGACTTTTTTGACCAGTTGTTTATTTTGAATTAATTTTTGAAAATCGAAAAAGTCACTTATTTGTCCTTAACATGTGCGCACAAAATTAGGAATATCCAAAGAACCACTTATAATAGAAAAGTAGGTGAAGGTTCATTTTAAAACTCTTATAAAGACCTTTCATATGAGAATATTGCATAACATATTGAAAAAAAAATAAAAAAAAAAATTTTTGATTTTTTTTTTGAAAAATTTCAAAAAGGCCATTTTTAATTTTTTTCAAAAAATTATATTATTTTCTTTAAAGTGTTATTAAACTATTCACAAAATTTTGAGATGGACAAATCATGGGTTCAATGTGAAAAAATTTATTAAAAATGTCACATGCATGAAAAATCGCCTATAAAATGTACTTAATATTTTTGATATTTTTTTTGACATTGAACCCATCATTTCTCCATCATAAAATTTTGTGGATAATTAAGTAACACTTTGACCAAAATTATATATTTTTTTCAAAAAAATTAAAAATGGCCTTTTTGAATTTTTCAATTTTTTTTTTTTCAATTTTTTATTTCCAATTTTTTTTTTTGTTAAAATTATGTTGTGATATTTCATAAAAAAGAGCTTCAAAATGACTTTAAAATGAGCCATTTATTACTTTCCTAGTGTAAGTGGTTCTCGAGATATTGCTAGTTTTGTACATTCTTGTTAAGGTCAAAATGCTGACTTTTTTATTTTGAAAAATTAAAAAAAAAAAACTACGAATCAAAAAAATCTAAAAATTTGCATTTTCAACTTTTATGGTAAGAAGAAAATATATACCAAAAATCATCAAAATTGGAATTGGTCGCGTAAAATTTTTGTGATTTTTTGGTTGATTTGATATGGAATGACCCTTACATCGATAATGCCCCTCTTATCGTAGGCCAAAGCAAAGCGGTTGAAATTTTTAAATGATTAAAAAAACAGAATTCAAATCTTCATAGAAACGTATTTTATATCACCACAAACATTTTTACGTCTGGCGGTCAAACTGAAAGTATCATGACACAGCCAACCAACAAGATAAAATCTCTGATGCCGATCGATAATGCAAATATTAATCCATTTATCTATCGCAATGATCTATCTAACGTAAAAGATACCACGATCAAAAGTAAGAGGAACAGTGAATAGTTCTTATTACCGCATATAGAAAAGCTTGATTCAAGGTCACGGTCATTCGAACTATAAAAACATTCATATGAACGTATCCAATCAAATATAAAATAACATCCAAAGCAGATGGTTTTATGACGTGATTTTTTTTTAGCTAATTTCATGAGTAATAACTTTTCAAGGCGCCAACTATTGAGTTGTATTTTATTATTTATTTAATATTTTTCGTTTTAATTAGATTTTCTATTTTGATTTAGGTGTTTATGTTTAGGTATGGTGCTAAAAAATAAGGAAATAATCAATGAAGTAATTTTAAGAAGGAATTTAAATAAAAAAGGCTTCTTCCCTTACGAATCTTTCATCAGACGTAAACAAAATTTTGCACAGGGAAAATGTAATGTAACTATTGCCAGGTCTTGCATAATATATAATATGTTTTTATTTTAGAAATATGTATTTTGAAACCAGATTAAACTATAATTTATAGAAAACTAAATAAAACAAAATAGTTTCCGTGTCAAATTCATTTTACCTTTTTTGCCAATCAAATTCCCTCGTTAAAAAATAATATGCAATGCCTCCTGTTATTTTCATTATTTCAACGCTTTTCTGTTTTTTAACCGATATTTTTACACATAATAAGCACCTGCAACGCGCCATCTGTATGAATATAAATTTGCCAAGTGAAGGTAGTGCATACTTTCGCTAAAACCCTGTAAAAACTGACCTAAGTATAACGTCTTCCTGAGACAGTAAGTGCACCCCATTAAAATTATTTAAAACCTTATTTGTTTGATCTGTATTATTATTAATTTTGACTTATCTATTCCAAGAAGATATGACAATAATATAAAACTAAAAATCGTAAAAAATAGTGTAAAACATCACTCTTATAAAAGACTGTGTGTATACTTTGTCGACTGACAGCTGACGGTATCAAAAGCAAAAGAATCCTTAAAAAAACGCGTTACGATGTTATTTCCGCGCCACCTGGTAGAGCTTTGTACACACATACGTTTTTTATGTCACATTTCTGCCATCAAACAAACAAAAATGCTAATAACGACAGCAATAATAATGATGGTAATAACGTTTACAATGATCGTTCTTGATGGCCAACCGAGTACTTTAAGAGTAAATGATAATGCTTTATCGTCAACGTTTTTGTTGTCTTAATGCGATCTCTTTTACAGAGTAACTTTAATAAAGTTGCACACAATTATTTGTTGTACTTCCAACAGAAGTACATTAGGTAAATACCAAAAAATTCCGAAAAGTTTACAAAAGAAGCTTCAAAAGTTACCAACTACCAATTGCAAACAATTTTGTGGTTTACACAACAGAAGTATACATTGGCCCGATATTTTTTCCACTTTACATAAATGACTTATTGGACCATGACTAGGATTTTCTTTCGGTAGTATTTGCTGATGATAAAGGATGGTTCACAAAAGGACCATCTTGGGAAGAGGTAAAAATAAAGGCCAACAAGCTCTTAAGTGGGTAAAAAACTGGCTTAACCTAAATGTCCTTAGCTTAAATTATGATAAAACTAAATGTCTACCTTTCTTTATTAACGAAAGGAGAAACAACAACAAGATTATTATTGCTCTGATAAACTAGCTTCAAAGCTTAGAAAAATAAATTTTATGTTCAAAAAAACATCCTAAATATCTCAACCTTAAAACGGTATATCATGCAATCTTTGAATCAATACTTCAGAATGGGTTATTCATAGAAGTACTCCAAAAAATATGTATAAAAATAATTTTGCAAAAAAATCAATTGGGTCCTACACATCAACTTTTTCAAGACTTTCCTCCCAGTACTTAGATTATTTACAATATATAGAAAAGTATCCTGACACTATATGCATCATAAACTCCAACCAATATCGAACCCGACAGGTAACACAAAATATCGCTGAGATACCAAAGAAACATAAAATATTAACTCAAGTGTATAACCTACATGGCACCAAAAATATTTAACCTTATAACTGTCGATCAATCTGTCAAAATACAAAAATTAATCCTGATTTCCGTAAAAGAAATTATTCAAAAATACCAAAAAACTTAAACAAGCAGAGTCACTTATTCTAATTCTAATTGGACTAAAATAAATAACATTTATATTGCGCTATAAGTATATATTGAAGAAAGTGGGCGCTGGCAGAGTACCCTATTAGCAATCCTTTCCTACTTTGTTCATATTACCTAAATCTTTATTTAAACAGATTGTATAATAATTGTAATTATATTTTAATGTGGATTTTGAATGAAAGATTGATGAATGAAGATCCTAATAAAACCGGAATCAGTCAAAGTTGGTTTTAAATACCGACAAATTCCGAAAACTTTACAAAACCAAGTTTAACAACTACCAATTGCACACAACTTTTTTTTTACTCAACCAGAAGTACATTAGCTACAAACTCTCTATCCAAAGGCCTAATATAACCGGAGCCAAGTCAAAGCTGTCAAAAAAATCCGAAAAAGTTTCAAACAAATTTGACGATAACGAGTTTTTGGTACTCCCCAGTATAACTTAAAAAGTTGTTCAAACTTCAGCATCCTGATATAATCGAATCCACTCTCAAAGTTGGGATTGAATACCAAAAAATTTCAAAAAGTTTAAAAACAAACTCGACGTTAAAGAATTTTTGGTACTCCCCGGTATAACTTGAAAAGTCGTTGAAACGTCCGAGAAGCGGCAGTACCCAAGTGCCATTGACACCTGCCTTGTAAAAGGTGGTATCCTTGAAAATCTGGCCGTTCTCTTCACTAAAATAACCGCCGATGATAATAATAATAATAATAATAAAGGAGACAACAAACTTGAGCCTTGTGACTCGCATGCAAAAGTATTTCGAACCCGAAAAATCGTTTCCGCCGAGAACAAATGATTCTGATGGAATTTTGTATAAATCCCAGCAGTCTTCTATTAAAAATAAAGATGAGAAACTCAACTTAGAAACAGTATTTCAGTTCAAAATGAATAGTGACAATCAAAATGATACCAAACTTGATAATAATCCAAAATAGAATTTCCGCCAAAACGGCTTCTGCTTAAAGATTTTTGATAAATGATATGACGTGATGAGAAAAGCTCAATTTTTATTATAGTATATTTCATGTTGTAGTGAGTGAAATCCCTTGTCTGTAATTTTTTTACAACTGGCGTATCAATCATTCTAAAGCTGAAACCAACGAAAGTTAAAAAACGGAAAAATTGACCAAGAACGACTTTTAGAATGTTTAAAATTTGGTTTAGCCAGTATAGTGGTAGCTATACATCAAGACATTTCTCAAGTGACTAAGTTACCAAACTTGATAACAATCCGAAACAGAATTATGGCGAAAAAGATTCTAGGTACTTTTTTTTTTATAAATGTTATGACGGGAAGAAAAAGTTATAGTAATTTTTGATGTTGTAGTGAATAAAATCTTTTGTCCGTAATTTTCGACAACTGGCGTACCAACCATGCTAAAACTGTAATCAACGAAAGTTAAAAACAGAAGGATTGACTAAGAACCGCTTTTAGAATGTTTAAGACATTTAAAATTTGGTTTGGCCAATATAGTGGTAGCTAGACATCAAGATATTTCTCAAGTAACTAGTAAAATGTGTAATATTTGGTCAAATTCGTACACAGAAGTGAACGTATCACCTTTTACTTGATTACAAAAAACAATGGTCGTTATACCAACGCATATAAAGTCGGTTAAATTTTTATAAAGTGCCCTGATTATACACCATTTTTTCAAGAAGATTTGACATTTATCGATGAGTGTATAATTGTTTAGAATTGCTTTAGCAATGAGCCTTATAAAACTCAATTGGACTTTACATCACAATTTGAGAGGTAAAGCGTCAAGATTGGGCAAAAACCTTATTCAAATATTCAAGACGAAATACACCTTTTTATGGGACTAAAAAGGTGAATGGTAATTAAAAAAAAAAAATAGAATTGGCCTCGAAAATTTAATGTATGCAAGTTTTTGTCGGGAGATTGTCAAAATATTGAATGTCAAATTGATTATTAATTAACGAGTTTTTTATACATATATGAAAGACAACTTTCAAAAATAGGTTATGTATCAAATCTAGTTAAAAAATGTTTAAAGTGAGTTGGACTGTCTTGAAGTAGGAACAGTCTATTTCCTACAAAATATATTTTTTATTATCATTCCATCCAGAGTCTTCAACATTAGTTAATTAAGTAGTCAAGTTAAAAAATCTAAACAAATTAATTTTAAAGAATTTTCCAAACTTAGCAACAGAGTCCACTGAAAAAATGATATTCTGCATTTGAGAATAGCCGTATATTTAGAAACAGATACTTAATGCAAGAATATTATTCTTCCATAAACATTATTAAATACTTGAAATATCTATTTGTGTATTTTCAAACTTCAACAATAAGTGTTTCTAAATTACAATTTAATAAACTTAAATCAATAATAACACAAAAAACTCATACTCTAAAAAAAAATAAGTAAATCTTAAGTTAAGAAATACTTATCCTTCCAAATCTCATAAAGTAACATCTCTTCTACAGACTCCGGCAAAAATAAGTACTTATACTAGAACAATTTTCTATTAGACATGTAAATCTTGTGTGAGACCAAGGTTTTATTATATTATTAGGTTATTTAGGCTTCAGTTTCACTTTATTTGACTATTTGTTGTTTTAAGAGTAGTAGTAGTAGTATTTTGATCATCTTTGGAAGCATATATCTCGATAACTGGTTGGAACAGAATAATGATTCTGGTATCAAAAGATATAGCTACTTCTAATACATTTTAGTCTTTGGTATGCATAATAACTTCCTTTTTTTAAATGAAAATATATCAGGGGGACCAAAAGCCTTTTTGTCAATTTTTAGGATTTTTAGGACAAAAACCAAAAAATTTTACGACAGTTTGGAAAAGTTTTAGGACATTTTGTTATTTAAAGATATAATATATTAAAACAAAAACTTACTTAGTACTAGTAGTAGTCATTAGTACTTATCTAAAACAAAAAATTAAACATTTTTCAATCACTGATAACTCGTAAACTATCGATGTATGAAAAAAATGTTCGAATAATAAACGTTGCATTTTAGTATGAGCTTTCCGGAAAAATTTTTTAAATATTTTTTTGTTATTTAACTCATGTCTTCTGCAATTGTTATAAAGAAATTGAATATTTTTTAACTTGGACGAATTTTTTTTCTTTGTAAATATTTATAATCATGCTGGGAAGATTGTGTAAAAGTTTCAGAGTGTATCTCGAAATACTTTAAGAGATATTTCAATTATAATAGGCCTATCACAGGGCGTCTACTATAAAATTCTCTTATAATTGCAATATCTGCTCAAGGAGTTTTAAAAACAACAAATGCAGAAATAAAATTATTTAATGTTAGAATTCAATCTAGGCTATGTCCAGTTAAACATGGATGCAATCGAGAAATAATAATAATAACAACACCATGCATCTTTGTTGGTTATGGGTGCTAAAGAAAGACACCAATATTATCCGATGCTATCCGGCCTCTAATCGGAACGGAGGTTCAGTGAGCCCAACCATAGACATTGGAGAAAAGGATAGAATAAACTAAAAAAAAATCAGAGAAAAAAATAACTTTTTTAGTTTTTTAGGATTTTTGGCCATTTTCACTTAAAATTTTAAGACGCAGTCAAAATTTTAGGATAATAAGATAAGTTATGTCAAAAAGTGAGATTTAGTGCACCTATAGGAAATAATCGATTAGATAGGCTAAAACGAGATACCGATACAGGCTTAAAAACATGGTCAAAATATAATGGATCGCCCTGTACAATCTGTTTGAATCAAAGATAGGATTAATTAATTAAATTAGTTTGATCAAAAATTGTTGGATTAACTATAACAATAATTATTGTTCCAAGCAGGCAATTTGGTCGAATAAAGGATACTGTTTCTTTAATTCAAGTAATTCTTTTTTATGCTTAAAGTATGAATATTAATTTCCCCCAAGTATTACTTGGATTTTCATCCATCCATGTTCTTGAGTATAGTTGTTAAAACGATTCACTAATTTTGAAGACTGGATCAACATGTATCCTCTTGGTACTGGTATACCTATATTTTTCCGTGTACACGAGGTTGCGTTTTCGAGATTGCTATTGATTTTGTTTAATAAAATCAACGATGGTACGTGACGTAGCAACGCAATTTACCATTACAAAACAGCTGCCTAAACACTCCGGAAAAAAACACACCTTATATAGCAACTGCATTTTAAAAGCCCGAAGGGCATCAACAATTACCAACAATTTTACCGCTATATAAGCAAGGGAGAAGACCCCTCAATATATATATTAGATAATAAAGATAAGAATAAAAAAGAAGGAACCCAAAAAAACCGGTTGGAGGGATTATCAAACATGTGATTTTTAAAGTCATAACTTTTAAATTTAAACCAGCTGTTTCGAAAGCTTTTCTTTCAAATTTTGTTATTTAGGTTGCTAAAGGCCGATTTAAACTCGAGAACGTTATAGTTAAGTTACAACAATTGTTAACCTTAAAAGTGTTTTTGTTGCTATTTTTGCGTGGGCTTCGCGGACAAAATTTTATTGTTGCATTTGAATAAGCACCATTTATAATTTTGACTTCTTTTTATCACGTACAGAATTATTAGGAGCATTGGGGAGTTTTTGGGGCAGCGAAAACAAGATCCAATTTGACAGCACCTAGTTATGCTTATTTATATTATAGATAAAGATAACATGAGAAAATTTTTTAAAGAGATTCTGGGCACGCCAAATATGTTAAAATTGACGCGCTGATGTAAACACAAATTACAAAATGTTTTCGCAAATTTACAAAAATATTTTCAACATCAAAATAAAATTTTGACACCCGGTATATATGAAGATTGGCTGCGAAATAACATAAAAAAGTTTTTGCTGCTAAGTTTATACAGATTTAATTCACGTCAACTGCCAGGGAGAATTTTCGATATGACGTTTGGTAATTTAGTTTCTCCCTAAAATGACAGTTACTTTATTTTAAAGCGATTTAAGAAAGTGGTTTATCACTTTAAAACAGTTTTTAGGGGTAGGATCGGTATAAACAGTTTAAAAACGTTTGATTTTACCGATTCTTAAATTATTGTTTTATTTGTTTTTGATTTTAAAATTTAAATGAAGAAACGTATGAACCCTCGTTGAAAGCGATTTTATTTCAAACCGTCCTTATATACAAGGGGTATTAGGTGCGTATAAATGTAGTAAATAAAAAAAAACGAATGCATGTCAAACCAACACCGTTCTCAACTAAAAAGTCAGTTAACTCCTATCCCTTCAGTACCCTTGAGCCTGTTTCCGTCATTTTTATAACCCAATTGACAGGAAAAACAGTTTGGCCTCTATAGTAGGCTAAAGGATACTAAAGCGAAAAAGAGTTAAATGGCTTTTTAGTTGAGAAGGTGTTGGTCAACATAGGTTTACTGGTTGCCAAAATTTAAACAAATACTCTTTCAGCCAAAATTTGTTTCACCACAAACCTGTTTCATCGTTATTAGGAATCATCAATCTAGGGTATGGGATTTCCATCAACTTTCAAATCTGGTTTTGTCCAGTAGGTCATCAAGGTTAGGTTTTGTCTAAATAAAAATGGAACGGACTGTAAGAACAAAGTTTGTTAAGTAAATGAAAAATTGGTCTCCATCCTTTAACGAAGGTTTAATTAAAGAAAAGAAAATTAATATGATCGTCATTATCCTGCTAAAGGTAGAAAATTAACAGCATACTAAGTAAATAAGGTTAACGACCCAAGCGGTAATTATTTTATCCTAATATAATACACCCAAAAGTCTTTTAGCATTTCAACATAAAGAACAGTAAATACTCGATTATTAAGAAAACAAATGTTTATTAAATCCAATTTTATTTATATAATATTTATATTTTTAGCACCCTAAAGGCGCAATTACACAGACGAACATGCTCAAACAAAAGCTTGTGCAAAAGATCTAAAATTTTTTGCGTGAACATTTTTGTGAGCTTTTCTTTGAACATTTTGTTCGGGTAAA
Organism: Oxystoma pomonae; assembly: GCA_963921995.1. Lineage (NCBI taxonomy): Eukaryota > Metazoa > Arthropoda > Insecta > Coleoptera > Brentidae > Oxystoma > Oxystoma pomonae. Next base: position 25,424,710 of record OY998168.1, read on the forward strand.
TTTTTGAGCAAATTATTGCTATTAAGATGAGAATAAATAAAATTTCACATCAGTGATCTCAATTCTTTAAAAAAATGGAACACCAACTTTTATTTTAAATTTTTGTGAAAAAAAGCCGACGGCAAGCGAAACATTATTATTGGCTCTACTATCAGTTTTACTTATAATATATTTTTCTTAGGGATTTTCCCGGATTTTTTTGCCCGGGGCTTTTTTTTTGGGATTTTCTTGCGAGTTTTTTTTATTTCCAAGGGTTTTTTCCTAAAGTCAAAAAAAAACCCAGGAAAATTTGTCTTTTCCAAAAAAAATAAAAAAAAAACGAATGCATGTCAAACCAACACCGTTCTCAACTAAAAAGTCAGTTAACTCCTTATTTTAACCGAACGTGCTTCAGTACCCTTGAGCCTGTTTCCGTCATTTTTATAACCCAGGGGATTTTCTTGCGAGTTTTTGTTATTTCCAAGGGTTTTTTTTCCTAAAGTCAAAAAAAAACCCAGGAAAATTTGTCTTTTCCAAAAAAATTTTGAGTTCCGCGCCTCACGACTATAAGGAGTGGTGGGGAGGGGGATTTTTTTTAAACATATTTTTGTAACTTTACTTTACCTTTAGCTTTTATTGTTTTTTTTTAATTCCTCACACCAGATTTACCTAGTTAGTTTAAGGTCCCAAGGGTTGCTTAAAAAAGCAAAAGGTTCATTAAAATGCTGAAGATATAGATATTTACTGTCAATTTAATGTAATAATCAAGGTCGATTACTGACACTGAACCAACAATATGCAAAGGGCAACATTGCGATTCAAAAGGGTGGCCGGCCTAATACCTGCGAAATCCAAAACGCGGGATGATAGATCGGCGACACAGTCTACTAAATTACTGCTAAATTATATTTTTTAGACAAGGGTCGGGTTCGTAGGGTTGTCAAAGTGGCTTATAAACGGGTATTATTTTAACCGAACGTGCTTTTGTTCATATATTTGAGATTTAATAAAATGTATATAGGTTTTTTAATTTGCCTTAATTATTATTGTAAAAGACTAAACTAAGAAGTAAAATAAAGGGATATTCTTTTAAACGTAAATTTTTATCATTATATTTCACAGGCAACAACAATAGATAAGTGACAATTATTAGTTTTTTTTATTCTCGTTTTTTTTTTAAACCCCAAAAAAGTTGCAAGTATACTGGCATATCCCCTATAAAAATCAGATCAATCGAAGTTGCTTATGAGGTAAAATGTGTTTTTCCGTCGGAAAGCACTTGATTAAAAATACCTATGTCAAAACTTTATTTTTCTATTTTCAGTTAAGTTCAATGAATTCCGATAACAATATATATTTTGAATTTGTAAAGAAATTTTTATACCCCCAATTCTTCAAACAAATTTTGCTCAAAATTCTCTCCAAAATTTACGTGTGTTTTTTTGTACGAGATTTTGCTCGAACATTTCTTTGAACATTTTGCTCAAGAGGCTCGTGTAAATGTTTGTCGGAATTTCAACATCAAAGGAAAGTTTGTCTGCAGTTTTTAAGTTAATAAAATTTATGTTTGTGGCGGATGCATAATGCTGAAACTACTTTTTTGGATTTGTCGCCACTAAGTTAAAGAATATATTAAAAAATACGTTAAAAACTAACGCGTACATTTCTAAAAAAAATTTGTTCGTTTATCAGTGGTTTTTAAATAAAAATAAATAATTTCCACACACTCGCAAATCCTAACTAGAATGTAAGTATTTAACTGACGTTTTAATAAACAAACAAAATACATTACAAATCTTAGTTTATAGAAAACCAACACATACAAATAGATAATTATCTAAATTTTAACTCAAATCATTCCTCATCGGTCAAAACCGTTGTAATAAAAAGTCCATAAAATAGGGCTTATAAAATAATTTGTTCGGACAATAACACTTTTTGACAAGAAAAACAAACTTAAACTTATCGCTAATAATTACAATATTAGAACAATTTAAAAAAAATTAAATACTCTTAGATCAAGTCTAACAAAAACAAAACCATTAAATAGAGAACAAAACTTAAAAAATATCATTTATAAAATTCCTTGCGAGTGTGGCAAATTTTATATTGGAGAAACTTCAAGACTTCTTAAAGTTAGAATTGCATCTTTTTAAATGAAGATGATGCATAGCCATCCAAGATTTTCGAAAAGATGTTTGGTGTGTTTCTCTAATGTATTTTTTCTTAATCACTTAAAATATATCTACTACTATCGACGCAGCAAACTGTTAGGTGTTAATTTGTTTAAATATTTGATCAAAGTCAGTTGTATGACAACAGACAGATATTTTTAAAAAAGTTTGGAAATTTCTTTGATAACGGTAGTAGAGTTTCTGCTGAAACGTCAGATAAGTACTTAGATTCTAGTTAGGATTGGCGAGTATGTAGGAATTATTTATTGTTAAAAAAATCAGTGGTTTAAAAAAAAACGAAAATTTTTTTTTTTAGAAATTAATGGTAGAACCATGATGATTAAGTTAAATACCTGTTAAATTATTTTTAGATGTAATAAAGTACACTTACGGTAAAGCCATGATGACCCTTAAAATAATTTACTTAAACCTGTTAAATGATTTTTTGATGTGCTTAAATACACTTATAGTAGGACACGTTTTTTGGTAAATTTAAATACTTTAAAAAAGAACTTTGATTAATGCCCACCTTATGTCTCACACACTTGCTTTGAAAAATTACAATTTTTGCTGTTTTTTGTATAAAAATTGCAAAATCAAAATCATATGCACGACACCACTCAAGATGACAGACAGATGACATAACAGAAATGTTTATTAAACGATTGCCTTAAATTATTTTCATCTTTCTCTATAATACTTTTTTATAGCCTGCTGTCTTTCTGCAACAACCTTAAATATTTTTCATTTTAACAGAGAAAAAATGTTTTTTTGGCAATACTTTTTTTAAACGCTTAAAAATCAGTGAAAACTTGAAAAATGTTAGTGCTTTATTTTAGAAATTGAAAGTAAAAAAGAAATTTCCTTAACCCCAAAAAAGTAGTTTCAGCAGTTTCAGTTGCCCTTTGTATATGTTTCTCGTTCGACAAGTACTTGTTAATATTCAAAAAATGGCGGGTGTGAAAAACAGGAAACGATTTGGAAAGCACATGGCGTGCCGCAGACTTGACGTGAATATCTTATAAAGCGATTCATTCGGGCAACCAACAACGTTTTTTTTTTTTGAAGTAGGAAGCAAAAAAATACCATAATGCCGGCGCGAAATTATAATATCCACCAGACAAAAGCTGCATATAAAATAATACAGGGTGGGTCCCGTACACATTTTACCTTGGCATTTGACAGCACAAATATCAGTTACTTTGTTTATACGGGTCTCTTAAAGCGCTTTTATATAAGGACGCTTTGAAAATTTTGTCGTATAAATACCTCACTAAAACCGTTTTAAGCACGAAATCGATTTTATTTCAAGAAAGCGGTTTATCGCTAAAACCGATTTTAGCGTCGGTATAAACGCTTTCCAACCTAAAGAAACATTGTTTTTACTCAAAAATCTGTTATTAACTTAAGTTTTTTATGTGTTTTATTTTGTCGTATAAATACCTCACTAAAACCGTTTTAAGCACGAAATCGATTTTATTTCAAGAAAGCGGTTTATCGCTAAAACCGATTTTAGCGTCGGTATAAACGCTTTCCAACCTAAAGAAACATTGTTTTTACTCAAAAATCTGTTACTAACTTAAGTTTTTTATGTGTTTTATTTTTAAACTGTCATTTAATAAAGGACGTATAAAACGCTCGAGAATGCGATTTGATTTAAAACCATCGTTATATAAAACCGGTTGTAAGCGCGTATAAACGTAGTATTTTTTTTTTAAACCGGCTGTACAATAAACAGGAGTAAACGTATTAATATAAAACCAGTAAGTTTTGTGAAAGAAAAGCGGTAAATCTTACCCGAATGATTTATCCAGTATCACATCAGTTCTCATATTTAAAACTACACAAAAATTAGAAACTATTAAAACACCGGCACCGGACGAAAAAACAAAGAAAGTAGAAGAGATGTCTTCTTCCCGCGGCGTTTGAAAAAGTACTAAAATTATCTTTAACCTTTTCTACCACTAGAAACTTTTATGAACAATAATGACAAGAGGCCCTTAAAATTCAGGTACTTAAAAGCACAAATATTATCAAGCATCAAAAGTAGGTAAAATTTTGGAAAGCAGGCAAGTTTTGGAAATTTGAGTGATAAGGGGTCCAAGAACTCAGATCATTTAACATGTTTTCTTTTAAAGTAATTAGAAGCTGACAAAGAATCATTGGTATCGTTAACTCAGATGACCTTACTGCAATTTGTATTTTAACCTAGACCAGAATTACGGGGCTATTAGCGAGCTTAAGCTGCAAGGAAAATAAACTATTCCGAGAAAAGGGACATTAAGGGACTTTTTTTTAAATTGCTTACCTTTTAAACATATCTTGTATGCAGGTTTATCTTTAGTTTACAAATGTTTTTTTTATACCTTCATCATAAACATGATTTTAGTAACTGTGTGCAGATAACTCAAGAATGGCTTTTTTGGTTGCAGATTCAAAAAAATTTTTTTTTATAACTTCATCAAAAACATGATTTTAGTAACCGTCTGCAGATAACTAAAGCATGGCTTTTTTGTTTGCAGATGCAAAACAAACTTTTTTTTTGATCGCGGGTGCAAAAAAAGATTTCTGTCCGTTTTTTACCCAAAATTAAAGAGAAATAGCGGAAAATAGTAATATTGAAAAAACCTAATTATTTTCACCAAGTATTTACAAAAAAATCATTTAAAAACATCGTCAAAATATCACACTGTTAAAGATAAAATGTCGCAATAATCAATTAATCAAAAAGCACAAGGAAACCATTGTTATTTCATTTACCAGCCGCCTTGATTTACATAGTGTAAAGCTGGTGTGTTGCGAGAAGTGCTCTTCGTTCGAGATTTTAAATAGTAGTTTTCACAACTAGTGGCTAAAATAGTGCTCTTTTTACAAGCGTTGGCGAAATGTGCCTTTTTACTCGGTGACGTTCGTTGTTGCGAGATTTTAATCTTTGACAGTTTGATATTTTGATGATGTTTTTAAATGATTTTTTTTTAATACTTGGTGAGAAATGGCTTAATTTTTAGGCAAGTTTTAATATTACTATTTTCCGCTATTTTCCTTTAATTTTGGGTAAAAAATGGACAGAAATCTTTTTTGCACCCATGATAAAAAAAAAGTTTTTTTGCATCGGTAACCAAAAAACCCATGCTTTAGTTATCTGCAGACAGTTACTAAAATCATATTTTTGATGAAGGTATAAAAAAAAAGTGTTTTTTTTTGTTCAAAAGTGCAAATTTTGCAAAAATGATAAAAAATTAAATGTTGGTAGCGACATAAATGCTCCAAGAAAACATCACATATTGGTAAAGTTTTTTTCAACTAATAATAATTATTATTAACAAGCCTCTTCCCACAATTGAATAAGAAATCTTTCGTTCCCTAATAAAACATTAGAGATTGACAGATTTCTAGATTTCGTATATGTTCAAAAAAAAAGTCGCTTTTATTGAACTTGCAAAAAAACTGAAATATACATTGGAATATGGGAAACATTTCAAAAAACCTAAAAAAATAGATTTAACGGAGCAAAACAAGGACTTTAGGGGACCTTTAAAAAAAGAGACTTGAGGAAAAAAGGGACCTTACTTAAAGCCCTGGAATTAAAATTCGATATTAATAGCAGTAATGGAAGTTGCAACAAAAATTCTACATGACTCAGAGTACAACCCAAAAATAATTTAGGATACAGTTAATTACGCTCTGGGTAAATAAATTTACTATTCACGGATCATATCGACAATTATATAATTATTCCAACATGATTCTTTGGTCGTCAGGTATTAATCAAATGTTTTGATGAATGCCAATAGTCTATAGAATTTTAAATTAAAATAAATTAAAAAAAAATTGTTCCTCTTTCATAAAATTATGAATATTTTGATTTAAAACATCTCATACAAGATCTCGCATACAAGAAGGACAAATCCACTAGTCGAATTATTAAAACTTATATATATAATATATTTGATTTTGCAAAAAACTATTTGTAATAAGCTCTGAACCAAAAATAATAATTTTTAAGGAAAAAATAACAAGTTTTTACTTAAATTCTTGTTTTTCCAAGAAATTCTGTGTGTAAAAAACTCACAATACCCATTTGTAATTTTTATGCAAAAATACACTCAAAAAGTTACGTTCACTGGGTGGCGGAGTCCCAGGGACTCCAAAGGCCTTGTAAAACGCTGCTACTTTAACAAAAGACAAAACTCGACTAAGCGCCCCATGCGTCCTCACACCATAGAAAGGTATTGACGAGCGTGCGCTACCTGATCGAAAAATTCAGAAGTTGTTGAACATTTTATACTTGCTGGAGTCCCTGGGACTCCGCAACGCCAGTTAAGGGTTAATTACCTATTAAATACACTATGTTCGACTATGTAACCAATACACCAAAAATATCATTAGCCACTTTGTCAAGAAAAAGGTCTGAATCATTTAAATTTAATTACAATATTCAATGTCACTAGTTTATGGATATGAAACAAAAACATTAGTATTTGCTACGCATATAGGTACATGATAACGATAACAGGTGTAATATTTCCTGTGGTTAACGTTAAAAAATGTATTTATATGAATACCGAGAACAGACAGCTGGCTTGTAAAAATAAGACCGATTAATAGGGTTAGTGACTTTACACCACTCCTTGAACACGAGCTAAAACGGTGGTCAGTTGTTAGATCAGCTACAAAGTCAGTAACCCTTATTTCCATGAACAGGTGGCTTTACCAGTAACGATGAACTATTATAACTGAATATTACGGAGTTTTCGCAAAAAACTTAACCTTAACGGATCTTACATACATACATACCTTTGATTAATTTTTTGTTACAAAGTTATAAAATATTTATTTATTATTACAGTAATTTTTGGCATCTACTTCACGTGTATACAAACATATCTATCAGTGGCGTAGCCAGAAATCGACTCTGGGAGGGGGTTTCATGACAAATTTTAAAAAATTAGGTAGGTGCTTATTGCTTGAGCTCTTGAACTGCAGGGAGGGGAGAGGGACGGTTTAATAGATGTTGAGTTAGTGTATCCGAAACAAAAATACATATTTTTAAAAGCAAGTCTCATCTGTAGTCTTATTTGCAGATTTTTTTCAAAATTAACCCCTAAATGCGCCGCAGGCAAATTTTTTTAAAAAATTACACTAAAATGCTATTTTTACGCGTTTCAAACGAGGTTTCAAATGTTGTTCGCAAAAAAAATTGCTTAAAATTAAACACAAAATTGTAAAGCTTCGTACAGACCTGAACATTACGGCGAACAACAAGCAGAGCAACGAACCGAACCGCGATAGGAACACTAATTTGGACGGGGTTACAAACGCGTTTGCAAACATGCTCGCAAATCCTGACCATTCGGCGAATGGTTCGCGGTGTTCCCATCAGTTGCCGGTTTTTCCCCCGACAGCAAAGGAAATGCTCGCGAATATACTCGCAGGTTTGGACGGGTTAAAACAAAACGGCGAACAGAACTTTGGTAGGGAGCACTGCAGCGTATATTTTTTTTTTAGTTTTTCTTATGTATTCGGAGTGTACAGTGTCCTGCTTCTTAATTTTTGGACCTATTTTGTTTAATAAATACTCAAAGTCGGAAGGTGTCATTCTTGTAAAATTTTTGTAATGTCCCCTCACAGCTTGAAACTTTAATTCACTTACTAAATTAAAATTTTCTGCACTCCTTAGTGCATAAAAATGTGTTTGCCGCCATCTTCTTGTTTTTCGCGTTTTTTTTTGGCACACGAATAGTGAATATATATGTACGCTGCTGCTTCTGCACTTTTATTCATCTTTAACCAATAAAAGAGGGTCGATTATCTTGAACTGACAAATTTCAACTACCGAGAAAATTTATGGGAACAACACAAAACATTACGTTCGTTGTTCGGATCGTCAAAATTAAAATGACCGTTCGCCGTTCTGTTTGGTGTTCTGTTTGTTGTTCTGTTCGTTGTTCTCGTAAATATTCAGGTCTGTACGAAGCTTAACAATATTTAATATTGGTATAGCGCCGCAGTCGGCAACTTTGACAAAAAAAATTTCATAAATTTTGATCTCTTAGGTTTTTTGTAAAATATTTTTGAAAAAGTAGATTGGGTTAGATGCCAAGAAGGGGTGGGTTGCGGTGGTACATATAGATTTAATTTATTGTAGATTGGGTTGGACCTCATAAGGGGGGGGGGTTAACCCCGCCCCCCGTGGCTACGCCACTATATATATTATTTATGACTTTTAACGTATTTACCAAATTTTCCTAATACAATGTTTGTTTTTGTCCTCTGGGGAATTTATGCACAAAAATTTCATTGCTTTGTTACTTTGAAGCCCTGCCTAATAAAAAAATTCTGAAAACGGATTTGAAGTAAGTGTAAAGAGTACTACTAAGTTCAGCTACTTTAGCTCGTGGGACAAAAAAAATTGAAATTTTATTGACCAGTGTAATTCTAGAAAATTTAAATAGATTTCCAGGCATCAAGTGCCTCCCATAAATTGTTTCGTTGTGTTTTACAAACATATATCTCAAAAAAAAGGTCCTATTTTTTGACCTGAAAACCTCTAGTACTGAAGTACTCACGTTCAGGGTATATTAAGCCAAAAATCCAAACTCATACATGGACTAGCTGACTTGTAAGGTTGGCAAGACAAAAATTTACATTAGAAAAACTTACTTCCGCCTAGCAATCTCCATTTTTATTAACATTTCCAGATTTCCGCCAAAATTTAACTGATTGAACTGTTGGTTCCCTTCCTCATGGAGAAGCAAACTAATATTTTGACTAACAATTACCAAGCAGCATTCGGACACACACACAGTACGTTATTAAAAAAGATCTTTTACTTGAAAATAAATTGAAAAAAAAACAATTGCGATAACAAAAAACAAAAAAAGCCGCAGTATATTGGAACACGGTGCCGTCGACTGAAACAAAATTCAAACGAAAAACCACACTGAACGACTATAAACTCATGATAATACATTTACAAAGATAAAATTTTAAAAAAATGTATTCCGGGAACAAAATCAGTTCTATTTAATAGTAGATCAAGAGAAAGTTGAACAACAAAAATCTATGACTTTTTCAGGCAAATTCAATTTATGCTCCACTGTTCAGTTTTTTTATAATATCTTCTAATCCAAAGGCCTGAAAAGAAAAAATATAAATAAGGTGAATCAGAAAAATCTAGCCCAATCAAAGTGTTACACCCAAATTTTGATATTTTAAAGAATTTACTCACAAAAAAGAAATACACTATTCAATAATTCAATGAGATTATGTTGGTCAAACCACACCCCGAGTAAAACAGCTGGTTTCTTATACTCGGTTCAATCGTCCAATCTACTCCTAAACTAAAAACTAAAAAAATAGGTATGATGAAGCTTAGTCAAGCTACAGCCCCCCTCAATGAAACTCAATTTAGATATTGTAAAAATTATGTACTAATTTAGTTCTTTCTAAGTTGATATGTCATTACAAAAACCACCGGTTCTCAAGATTTTTGTTTGTTTGTTATGGGGGTGTGCCTTGATATTAAGGTACAACCCCCTCTGCCTAGAAAAAAAAAACGACGGAAAGTGACTATACCAGAATTTAGTACTAATTATGTACTAATTTCGTAACTTGATTTTTTTTGTTTATATGGGGTGTGTAGCTTAATATCAAGCCACCCCTCTGTCTAGGAAAGAGATTTCAAAAAAGTAATTATACCATAATTTGCTACTAATTATGTACTAATTTTGTCCCCTTCTAAAAAATTTCTTACTCTCAATATAACTTGATTTTTGTTTTAAAGGGGTGCGCGGCTTGATGTCAAGGAACACCTCTCATTTGCATACATATTTTATGGTAGAGGGGGGGGTGTGCCTTTATATCAAGCTACACACCCCATAAAAACAAAAACAATTAAGTTATCTTGAGAGGAGGCCATTTTTTAGAAGGGGCGAAATTAGTACATAATTAGTACCAAATTCTGACAAAGTCACTTTTGGTCGAATCTCTTTCCTAAGCAGAAGCGGGTGTACCTTGATATCAAGCTATACACCCCATAACAAACAAAGAAAAATCTTAGGAACTGATGGTTTTTGTAAATTAAAAGTACCCTTCTTCAAGAGTACATAATTAACACAAAATTATGACATATCAACTTTCATTAAATCTATCTCCTAAGCATGAGGGGGGGTGCAGCTAAGCGCCAAGCTACACCCCCTCCCTTTATTCATAAAGTACAAAATTTTTTAAGATGGGACTAAATTAGTACATAATTTTTACAATATCCAAATTCAGTTTCGTTGAGGGGCAGAGGGGGGGGGTGTAGCTTGAGTGAGCTGTATGATGACGAATTTAAAACATTACAAATAAAAGTTCGCAGAATTTTCTTATCGGTCACTCATGTTATATTTTTTATTAATTAATTAAAAGATCTAACAGCTTTATCTTGAACAAAAGTAATAACATGCCACTGGATGACTAAATCAAAAAAACCAGACACTATATCCCATATGGCTGATATATTATAATGCCCAAGGATTCTAAAATGTGTAACAATAATACCTTTCAAAAACAAAGAAAATGTAAAAATTAGAGTTGGCTCTGGGCCAGGCCAAAAGCCCAAAATCTACTGCGCATGCCTGACGCACTCTGCTCGCGCCCAGAAATTTTTTAGACTCTGCATATTTTCCAGGCTAACTTTATTAGCAGAGTTATTATTGCCACAGATTTTTTTCGGAAAATGCAAGGGGACGGCCATTATAGTATCTGATAGTTATATGCTATATCCTAACCAAGAGAAACAGTGTTTTGACAATGATATTAGCGCTGGTTTCAAATTTACATAGATTAACTGCAGAAAATAGAAGCTTTAGTTAATTGAAATACAATAGTATTTGATAATAGAGAATTTAATATAGAAGCTGGCGAAAAAATTTTTGATATCTTGATTTTATCATATGAGGGACTGTCACTGAATTATGTCCTCAACCCGACTATTCTCCCCCTTATAACGTTAAAGTTGGACCCCCCCCCCACTCGAGCATTAGGTAATTTAGATTATTAGATATAGCCCCCCAAGACATAATAAAAAACTTAAACTAGGCTGAACCAGGTCTTATAAAATTAAAAAGTCGACGACCCTTTAAGAAATTTTTAAATTAGGATGGGTTCAAATCTCCATCAATAAAACTAAAGGTTGAAAATGACAAAGGAACACGGTAAGCTACACAAATAAATTTATTAAACAGCAATAAAATTAAGTCATTAAAATTAAACCTTTATCATTAAACTTCATTTAGTGGAATCTAGAATTATTCTACCAGTTTATCATTCTTCTTTAGAATTTAAAAATGATTCTGGGCTCCTTTCAAATTTTCCTTTGTTACATAACTTAAGATATTTAATTGTTTTGTAAAACAACCTGGGTAGGTAGATATACTCGCATACCTTTCAATTGAAAATTTACTAAATAAAACGAAATACAAATCCTTCAAGGCAGTAGAAAGTACGGCTAGCGTACAACCTATCAATACCGTGAAAACAGTAATTTTTCGCATTTTGGAAAGTTATAAAGGTTACTACCTATTTAGCTTTCGACTTTTAGAAAGTTCGTAATGACTTTTAAAAAGGCGTAGTTACTAATGGGTTTTAGTCAAATGGATTGCTATTTACGGAGGCACTTTCAATGTTGAAGTTTTAATGCATTTCAAAGGATCGTTCAAAATACATCTGTTGCTAACATGGTTTGTTTGAACTTTTTCCTGGATTACAAGTTACAAAAATTGGTGCTAGAAAGCACGGATAGTCCACTATACAATCAATTATTTTATGTTAAAAGGAAATGAAAATATCTCTAAAACTGTAGCTTAAAAAAAACAAAATCTGAAAACCGCATATCAATAGCTGCTTTACTTCTAAAGTTATGATTTTTTTTTATATATTTTAACGTTTTTTTCAAATAACTCGGAATCTGAAGCTCCCACAAATTTGGACTTTATAACAAAATTTGTAGTCCACATTCATGGAAACTTAAATCTGAAAACCGTATATATCGCTACTCGCTTTTGCTTCAAAGTTACAATTTTTTTAAATATTTTATCCCCCTTTTCCCCCCTCCACCCAGCCGATAGAGGATTTTTGTACCAAATTTAGTTAGAATCGATTAAGACGTTCTTGAGTTATCGTGTATACAGACAGAGAACAGACAACTTTTTTTTCGTCGATTAAGGTGTTTTAGAACCTTAGTAACTCATTTTTGATCAAATTAAAAAAAGTGAAAATTTCACGATTTTATTAGTCCCCCATACCATATTGGTATACAAAGACAGCTCCCCTCTGGGGATCTATTCTTGGACCAATGAGATGCATAGTAGCGAAAGAATTTGACTCCCTGGGAGTAAATTTTCTCTCGATTCAAGAATAGACCCACAGATCGTAACAAATTTCAAAATTTCCTGACCGAGACTATTTAAACCGAAAAATTAGACTTCGATCGTCTACCAACTGATTTAACTAAACCTAACAATTTATTATTTAATTCCATTTGCCGAAGCTAAAAACCTCTAAAGAGCTGGTGATGGACATAAAGTGGCAAATGACAACAACAAACGAATCAATATGGGATTAAATGTTATAGAAACTTAAATGTGTAGGTAATAAATGCTCTGTTTGATCGATTAAAATTTTATAAAGTTTTATTTCCTTGTAATTTATTTGAATCAAATAAATAATTCTTTCCGTCAAACAAGATTTATTTGACTTAAAGAAATTTATTTTGACCAAAATAAATATTTGTTTGGTTCAAATCAATAGTTTTGACCATGGGAAATAAATATTTATTTGGATCAATTAAATATTTTTTCTGTGTACTTTGCCGCAATGGAGAGTTTCGATTGATTTCCTGGTACTATCCATGCCTGGTTGCAAGGGGTCTTAATTTTTGACAGACGTCTTTATCCTCTTTTTTAGTACATCATGAACAAAAGAGACTTACTAAAAATAAGGCTTCCACTTTTTCTTTCTTTTATATAATAACAGGTTACATTCAGAACCGTTTTAGACTAGCTTATTGAACTGCATCTACATATTTTTATTATTTGGTACTGTTTTCTTTATTATGTCGGATGTCCTAACCTTATAAATCTTGAAAGAGGTTAAATGCGTTCGCTTTAAAGTTAACAACAATTTGTATCTGGTAGGGCTGTTATAAACTCCTTTAATTATAAGAAAAGATACGAAAAAAAGGAGTAATTTTAATACGGTACCATCCAACTCTTTTTTTTTTGCTTCTAATATAATAAAAAACCGAGAGTAAATTTGACGTCTTAAGCTATGGTATAGAAGGTCCTTATGTTGACCAAAAATAGTGTTGTACATAGAAATGAGGAAAAAAATTATATGAATTTGTATAAATACTAATAAATAAACAGACAAAAAATATTCCGACCCCCACACCCCCTCCCAAAAAAAAATACCAAAAATTGAGTTTTGCTTAGAAATGAAGTAAACACTTGAAAATTATGTTAAAGCGGATAGAAACTAATCAGTTAACAGAAAAAAATATAGTGTTTTACGTAAAATTGAAGGGAAAGAAAAGGTCAAAGTGTTTATAGACGAGTAAGTAGACAGAGAAACAATATTTCCCTCCCTCCCACCCCCCGTAAAACGATAAAATAATTTGTAATAAAATTTATTTTATTTTATGTTAAGCCCGTCTCCAAAATAATAAAAAAATGTCAATTTTTATTAAGCAACAAAATATATATCTTATTAGAAGAGAAATAATAATTATAAAACAATAATTAAATAAAATTGATTAAGTATGAAGTTATACGTTGATTTATACGTTCAAAAGGATTCTCAGAAATTTCGGTTGAATAAACAATTATTATTAAAATTTTAAAAGCAACCACAGAGATAAGCCTAGTCCAATTCGATACTTTAAAACCGACCACCATTTTGGATTTTAAAATAGCAGACATACTGTATGATAATATGAATAGCTCAACCTATAAGCTACAAAACTGTGTTTATTTTAAGAAAATTGGTTGCGTAGTTAATTAAAAAAATTATTTAGACCGATTATGTTTAATAAACTTAAAATAAAATGAAACAAAAATAGGCCAGAGGGGCAGGTACGCGCAAAACATTTCATATGTTCAAAAAAATGAATACCATGATGAAAATGAATAATCGCCCTATCTAAAGTGTAATTAAATAATTTTTTAAATATTTCTTACCCCTATTTGGAAAAAATCCGTAAATATTAGATAAACGAATTAAAAACCATTTTCTTTGGTTAAAATATATCTCTTACCTTTACTTAAAATGCTCATTATTAAAAACTTTCTAAGCAGTCGTGTTAGAACTTAACACAAAATATCGCGGGTTATGAAACAATTGTTTTACCTGTCGGGCACGTCCAACTTTGTATTGGAGTATCTCCATGACTACTTTGATTTTGCTCGAACTAATGCTGGATGTTTATAAAGCAATCCTTTAGTGACCAAAATTACATTATTGGATATAAGAAGATCAATTAAAACTCTCTAATGTAAAAATCCTTAAGTCCTGTTCAGGACTTTTTCATGCTTCTCCGGAAGTTGCGAAAATAGAACATGTTCTATTTTTACCAGAAAGTTGCAGGAATTTTTTAGTTGCCTTTTGAATGCCAACCGTTTTTTTTATGTTGTCGACTTGCCGATCAGCTGTGAATGTTAGGTTATGAGTTTTATTTTCGAAGTTTACGACAAACGACAAAAAAACAAAATATCACAAAATACAAAATCAACAATTAAGGTTAGATATAGGAAAAAAGCAAAAAAAGCAGTTAAAAATCTAGTGATTTTTTTGACCAGTGTGCCTCTAAAAAAAGAGATGCACAGTGTGAACACCCCCCACAGCTCCATGCTTCAAAAAAAAGATGAATGTAAAAATTTGCATCAGTTTGATGCATAATGACAACAGGGATTTATAATTTTCGTTGGAATTACGATGCTTTTGCATATTCATGCAGTTCTATAAAACTTCGCACGTGGTATTCTACACAAGGTGTCTTGTTCCTGGTAAAAGTGAACGGCGGAAAAAGCAAAACTGTTTTGTCTAAGAAATCGATGGCGGTGTCAGATTGTTGTAATAGTTGCATAAATTGGTGCTCTGAGTGCGTAACCAGATCTGATGCCAAGACTAAAAGAACTAGATTTTAATAGGTCTAAAATTTGATTTTTTTTTGAGTAAACTTGAATTTTAGCTGATTCTGAATAAAAAGGGTAACTACTAATCTTATAGCGCTTTCGTTTATTGCCATCACTCTTGCGCACTCCAAGATCGATCCTAAAAGGATTTGTATGTTCGATTAAGTACTCCTGCTTCAAGAGGCGTGTTCGGTTTTCCGAATCTGTTACTCTGGATTTTAAACAGATCGATCATTCTGCTCCCGCAAAAGAGTAGAGGATATCTTATTTTTTTTGCTCTTTATAAACTTTTTGTGGGTGAAAACAGAAAAAAAATTAAATTAACTCTGTGTTTGGTCTATATTTTATTTATACACGACGTTTCGATCAGTACAATCTCTGATAGTCTTCAGGTGCACACTACAATCTATTCCTAAGGCTACGTACATATATACTATGGGAAATCACTCAACCGTGCAGTTTAATAATCATAATAATAATAATAATAATAATAATAAGCAAGACAGAGGAAATTGCGTTAAAGAATCTTCAAAAGGACCAATCATTTAAGATCTTACCGGCAGACAAGGGCAATGCAACAGTGATTTTGGCGAGGGGTAGGTACATGGTCATTTGCAATACCAATGCCGCACAATTCCACACATTTCTTGGACACCGAATGGCATTGCAATTCCCAACAATGCCTGATAATGTCACACAATGCCACTGGGCTGTACACCACAATTCCACACGTACCTACCCCTCGGATTTTGGAAATGGAAACCTTGACCAGAAAGTTGAAGAGGTACTTGCCAAAGGAAACTATAAACTTTTCCCAAAAGACCCGACGCAATCAATCGAAAGTAAGATTTATAGAACTTTAAAAAAGTATTCCAAATATATTAAGGACAACACAAGGTCTCAACTTACACCAGATTATAGCAAGCCTCCTCATTTATACGGACTTCCCAAAATTCACAAAGATGCAATGAATGCTCTTACGCCCAAGCATAAGTTCCAAAAATTCTCCAACGAGCAATCTGTCTAAATTCGTTTTGAAAATTATTCAACCTCTTGCAGGCAAAACTGCTTCATTTTTAGAAAATTTCAACCATTTTGTTAATATTCTTAAATCTTTTGTTTTAGGACCCGAGGATAGATTTGTCAGTATTGATGTCGAAAGTCTATACACCAATGTCCTGATAAAGGAATCGCTAGATATTATCAGACAGAGACTGGTTGATGACAAATCCCTTTATTACCGTACGAGCCTGCCGCTGGAGGGATGATGGAATTGTTGTGCTGTCTACATAAATCTTACTTTCAGGTGAAAGATTGGTTTCATGCTCAGGATGACGGTCTGCCAATGGGTTCATCGCTTTCGCCAGTGGTGGCCAATATTTACATGGAGTGGATCGAATCACACTCGGTTGATACCGCAACATATAAACCTAAAATCTGGCCAAGATATGTCGATGATACTTTTATCGTCTGGACTGGAGTTGTCAAATTCCTTTTTTTGATGTACTTGTCAAAAGAGTAGAAAGCGATATCAGAACAACAGCCCATCGTAAACCCACTCACAGAGGACAATATTTAAATCAAGTTTCAAAATCATTCTGCCACAACCAAACGAGGCATAATAAGAACTTTGTATAACAGAGCCGTTCAAATTTGTAACAATTCTCATGACTTGGAAATCGAAATAAGAAATATTAAGAAGGATCTGCAGTAGAATGGTTACAGCCTTAAACTTATAATAGATACTATTTATAAATTTCAGCAAATAGGACAAAGATTACAAGACCAAAACTAAAATGCATTCCTTACAATTTCATACATTAAAGGAGTATCAGAGAAAGAGTAGCGGACAACTTTAATATTAAAATCTAATAATACAATTCGAAGCCTTCTTAGTAAAACAAAACCGGAGAACAAACAAAATAAGGAATGCATTTACCAAGTTCCTTGTGAGTGTGGTGAATCATACATAGGCGAAACAAAAAGACCTCTATCTGTTAGGCTTAAGGAACATCAGATGAATACCTAAAGTGGTGAAACAACAAAATCAGGAATCGCCGTACATGCATGGTCAAAACATCACCGAATGAAGTGGACAGAAGCAAAGATTTTGCACAAGGATTCACACTGGAAGAAACGAAAATATCTTGAAGCTGCGGGAGAATCAGGGCATTTTCAGTTCAGCAAGTGTTGTGGAAGTCCGAAACACAGAGTTAACTTCAAATAGATCATTGTCTCAAACTTTCAAACAAACGTTCAGAGATTGGAGACAGATTAGGAATGCATTTTTACCTGGAACTTGCCTTTCAGGGTATACTTAGGAATACTTCCTTCCGGACATTCTGGCGTTTTATTATTTTGTAAAAAAATAAAAAGCATGCCAAATGACAATTCAAATAACAGCGTGGCTCTTGTTTGTTTCATATGTAAACAATAGTTCTAGGCCTACTTGATAATAAATAAGGACATTAGCGGTCAAACTTAAATGTGCTATATCTCAACAAATATTTATCACAGCATCGGCATATTATATATGTTTGAAATCTGGAAATGGAATTTAAAAATGGAATAAAATACAAGATGTTGCATTTAAAATAAGAAAGCTAGCGTCAAACTTTAACATTTCTAATGACATTTGACAAGTTTGGTATATATATTCTGAAACTTCGCAAAAAGTTACACAAAGTTCGCCATATTTAAATTTTTTATTTCTTATCTGATTTAAACAAAACTTTCTCTACATTATAAAACGTTTCCAAGACACCTAACTGTGTGTCAGAAAACTGACAGATGTCGATCATATTGAACTTCGTTATTTTTTGTCCGATTTAAACAAAACATTTGTTGCACATAAAGCGTTTTCAACAATACCCAATTCCGTCTTACAAGATTATGTGCAAGATTTATGCGCGAGAAAGTTTGGTTGAAATCGGACGAAAACCTACGAAGTTGAATATGGCCGACGCAAAATGACTACTGACATATGTCAATTTTGGGTCAAAATTGGATATTGTTAAAAACGCTTTAGGTGCAAAAAAGTTTTGTTCAAATCAGACAAAAACCAACGAAGTTCAATATGGTCGACGCAAGATGACTACTGACATATGTCAATTTAGTAATATTAAAAAACCTTAAAATATATAAAAATGTATGTTCAAATCGGGCAAAATATAACAAAGTTCAATATGGCCCTCGATATGGCCCTTGTAAGATGGCTACTGACATATGTCAATTTTGGATCAAAATTGGATATTGTTGAAAACGCATTATGTGCAACGAAAGTTCTGTTTAAATCGGACAAAAAATAACGAACTTCAATATGGCCGACGCAAGATGGAGACTGACATCTGTCAGTTTTCTGTCACAGTTAGGTGTCTTGGAAACGTTTTATAATTTAGAGTTTCATTTAAATCAGATAAGAAATAAAAGAGTTTAATATAGCGGATCAACATATCAAAAAATCAGTCAATTCTAGGGAATACAAATTTCCATTTAAAAAGACAAAAAATCAAAAAATTGCTGATGATTGACTGACCCGTTTTGAACGTCACTTCCACATTGCCTGAGCTAAGGTTACTGACAGAAAAAAAAAAGAATATAGACTCTTAAAGAGTTTTTTTCGATTTCTCGTATTAATGATTATTATTAAACGACAGGGGATACAAAATTTAATGAAACACCCGGTATCCTTATAAATAAACATACGGTAAATTCACGTTATCCTCATCATCTCCTGAAGAGCTAAGAGGATATTATACGACTTCAATATAAAAATATTCCCACATTTAAAAACTGCAAACTGTTTTAATAAACCAGTGTTTTTTGAAACTATCGAATGGACTTGACCCGCTTACTGGCTTACAGCACACTTCGAAAAAGTTACGCACATGTATTATAACATAACACAGAAACCCAAACTGCGCAATCGACAGCGCTTTGAAACTTTGCGAAATAAACCGAAAAAAGCTCAACCTTTGATATTTTGTAAAAAAAAAAATAATTTATGTTTAATCCGTTGCAAAAACTGTGTGACCTACTAGACTTGACCCTAATAATCATGGAGTTTTCATTGTTATTAAGTATTTTAATACATTGTCAAATCCTAATCTAGCGGCAAAATTGGAGTTAATCGAGGGTTAATTTTTATTTTGTGTTATATATTGCGATCAACCTTCATAAGATCAATTATAAAAACTTAGGTTAAAAACCTAAGTGGGGTACATGTGTACTCCAAAGATTTTCCTGGTTTTTTTGACACCTACAACATTTATAACTACTTCGATGTCGAAAACCGACAGTGCAGTAGTATACGACTGTTCACCTCTGAGCCACAGATTTATACATTACAAAAGACCAACCACGGTACAGATTAACCCCGTGTCAAAAATTATACGGTAAATCAAAAACAAAAAAACAAAGAATATTACTAACTGTGGGAAAAACAATTATTTGAAGGCAGAATAAAGAAAACTGGGATAACAATGTTACATCAAAAACATTACCCTGGGGTACTACAGTCGGTCTTATGAAGGTTAAGCGTTGATGAAACACAAGGTGAATCTGCTGAAGATATACATAAATCATTAAACAAGAAGTAAAAATAGTGGAGTTATCAAATATACGATAATTTAATTTAAACATGAAAGTTATGGAGCATTTGTGTTGGCAACAATGTGAAGAAAAATAAATAAAATATTTCCTGTGTTTGTTTTAAAGCACATTTAAAACAGGAAACGGTATTGCTGAAACAGTACAAATCGTTAAAACTAAAAACAATTCTTCAACTGATTTGATTCTCCTGGACGTTTCGTCAACCAATGAAATATTGTAAAGGTACCCTCAGAAAATCTAAAAACAGATTTAACCAACATAAAGCAGAGAATACACACAGCCTTACTCAGACCTGTGATCCCAGGCAAAGACCAGGTATGACCTTGACGTCGAGAATTCAAGGGCAGGCTTTGCTTTGTTCAACTATACATAACCAGCCGGGGCAGGTAGGTACTAAAAACCTTACGTCTCTCGTTTGCCTCGGTATTTTTTCCGTCTCTTCTCTTCATACCATAAACGCAGACACCAGTTTGTATGTACAGCAAAGCTTAAAAGCTAGATGGGAACCAAAACCTTCATTGTACCTCCCCGAGCCCACAGCAGACCCTTGAGGTGAACGCATCAACATTAATTTAGGGTTTATACCTAACATAACGTTCGAATCTCCGTTCGAATATTCTGTAGCAAAGGTACAACAAAGACGTCATTTATAAATTGAAAAGAAAATAGGAAACATGATGGTTGCTTTTGTGGAGATTAACCATCAGAGCAAAATCGTGTTTTAGCCGAAATTGTTGAAGTGTGTAAGAATCAACACATATTACAAATATAGAGCAATTAGCACTTACATCGAAAATCCTGGCTGGATATATTTATTAAAACTATTAGGAACCACAACAGATCAAATATAAAAAAGATGATGTTCATATAGATAAAATCCACCAGAAATAAAAAGCGTGTTAACGAGGCAACAAAAAATTTCAAAAGAAACTCGAAACTATCTAATGGTAAACAATACATAACAATTATTGCTCAGAAACTACTAAAAAAGGTTATAAAACTCCTTCTAAAATCAACATTACACAATATAACAACACAAAAGACATTAACAAAGACTAAACATCCTACAAAGCATTCTAAAAATAATTAAGCAAGCAAAGGTTAAAGATCTAAAACATCCCAAGACCAACATCGACGTATCTCATTGTGGGTCCTTGATACGATTTATTTTTTTCTGTTCTACATTTAGAATCAAGTGCATTGGTAAAAATAGATTCAAGTTTATTGAACACCGGCGACGACAGAGGGCAGTGAACCGAAGTCCCAACCACCAATGTGCTTGTTTATTAAAAGGTTAAGAAGAGGCCCACATCCGCTCTTAATGAAGAAACCTAAACCTCTTGAGTGCTGAAAAAATCGTGAAACTTGATATTTTTAAAACGTCTTCTTTGAATAGTGGTGCCCTTATGAAAAAGTTGAGTGTAGATACAGATTTTTGAGATTTATTTGGTATGACATAAATAAGGATATTTTTTAGTTTCTTTTTTACCAACACAGCTATTTTCTCTTCCTATTGCATTAATTTAACTTTCTTTATTATTAAATTACCAAAAATTATAGAGAAATTGTAACGTGCTAAAGTGAGAGGTCGAAGAGAAATTGGGTGAAATGAAGGAAGGAAATGATCAAACTATTGTTTCAGCGGTTTCAGAGATTGGCCTGTTGTTTGGTAATAAGTTATAAATGTGTTGGCTGCAAAGTAAGAAGTAAAAATTGTCTTGTCGCTGTCGAAAGAAAGCGAGAGTAAGCCGAGGTAAAACGAGGAAAAGTTTTGTGCTGAATTTCTATTTTGAAACGCGAAATTCGTGGTGATATTTAAGTCAATGATATAATCGATATACTCTGTGGTAAAATTTAACATCATGAGAAATTTCTAATGGCAGAAAATTTCTACCTATACTATAGTAGCAATTTCACTAAAATAACATCAGAAATTATGTTGAAGAAATCTGTTTAAATGCCTGCTTTTTCCTACACGCCGAGATTTTTATCAATTACGAATTTGTGACAATTAATTGCTAATACTAAACTCAAAAGTTTAGAGAATTTTCTTTACCATTTATTCAGGAGTTATTTTTAAGTCCAGATGAGCATTGCCTTAAGTCGTAATACATATTATTATAGTGGTAGTCTGTAAAAGGTAATGATATCTGCAATAATCTTGAAATCATTGACATAATGACCGATGATTATGAAATTTCTGAAGTCATTATCTATTTAAGCCTCCTTGTGGGAAAGGTTTTTATAATTTAGAAATAGCAGCTGTAACCGAGAACAGTTTAAAAGTGTTTAAATTCTCTAACAGAAAAAAAAATAATGCAAAACGGGAATGAACAAATAAAAATAAGAAACAGAACAGAACAGTGTCTCGAATAAAGGTGTGATTCTAATGTATCTATTAACAAAGTAGGTCAAATTGATCAAGCTTCACAAAGCATAATTTTTATTAAGTATCCCATAAAAGATAATATAATTCTATAGTTTTACAAAATGAATTCAGTTGTGCACTAAGTATTTGCCCTATAATATTCCCGAAATCCAATCCATAACAAATTAGCTTCATCTGGACGCTTATTCTTGAAAGTGTGGGAAAAGGGAATGCTCCCTGGGGAGTATCCCCTTCGTCTTCACACTTTTATACCTTAGCATCTCTTTTGTTAATTACGCCCACTTTCCTAGCCTGTCAAAAATTAAGAACCTACTGTAATAAGTTTGAAATTTTCTAAAAGTTGGTTTTATGGTTAAAAGAAAGTTTTAAAACTATAATAAGGAAGTCGGGTTACCATATTCATGAATAACAATGATACTTTCCCTCTTTTACTTTTACAAATTCAGATTTCACCGAGTTTTCTCTTAAACTTTCAACCATAATACCTATATATTTCTTTTTATTTTGACACCAATCAACTGGGCCAAAGAAGTGAAAAGAGAGAACCTTAACTGTTAAGTAATCGTCTACATAACCAGGGAAATCAATTTTGAACAACAGTTCTCTCTCTGCCCGCTGCTTTCACCTACTAACTATTTCGAAAAAGAGAACGAGAAAGTAAAATTGCTGCGTTGGTGGCTCATACACATTACGTGAAATAAGAGATTTTTAGACTATGCAGATGTTGCATTATCTGGCCCTTTCACGCCTGGGAGCCGCTTCTGGGCATACATATTTTTTTTAATCCTTCCGCGGAATAATAATAGTAGTAGATTTGTCTCATAGGTATATATGCGTTTAACGATCATTAGGTAATGACCAAACAAACTCCATTTGAGCGATATTTCAAAAACGTTTTTCTTCACGCACATATAACATTTTGATAGTTATGACTAACTCAAATCTACTCCAAGTTTCAATCGAGGTTTCAATGCTCTATCGAAGTTGGGTCAGAAGACATCAGGAGCTTCTGGAGGTTTAGTCCAGAAATTTCTTTAATTCTTGAATTGCGAATCTGTTAACTTCCAAGGCAAGAAATTCAAGGTTCCACCTTGAAGGATTATCATTTAATTTTCCTAAAGTAGAACCTGGAACTTTTGATGTGAATCATTAATTTTTGAAACACGTTCCAGAATGAATTTAAGAGAATACCTATCAATCTTTCACTTTTTTTAAACAAGGAAATTTTAAATAAATTTTAAACCTTGTTCACCATATTTTTTTAATTTGTTGTTTTGAAAGTAATCTTAAAATTCCTGTGTTAACCCCACAAGTGAATCGTTTTCTTGTTTAGCAACCTCTTCTCACTGTTGATCTGAGATTATCTGAAAAAACATTAATATCCAAATCTAGACACTTACGCTTCATAAGAACAAAATTTCATTGTACCCCACTGTCCTTGTAAAACTCCCCTCAATGCACAAAACAACTGTCCTAATTCTTCGTCTTTTTCTTCACATCCACTTCCTTTACCAGAGGACCACATTTTTTCTCCTCATGACTCAATATATATACCTCAAAGTCTTTTAAGAAGTAATTAAAATCACAAAGCACCAAAATATCCTACAAGAGCTACAGAGTCTTAACTTCACAAAACTTTGTTTCGTCCGAAAAACAACCGCGTAAAGTCTAAAAATTCAAAGACTATTTAAAACGTTCACAGATAAAACGTATTGCACAAAGCTTGGGAGACTGAGATCAACGCCAACTAGAATGTATACTTGAGCCAACACACTAGCATTGACGCAGCGCGAAGTTCCAATGCGCACTGAGGAAAGGCAAAGCTTTCAGCTTTCGATTGGAGCTTTACCATGGGTTTGTCTCTCGCCGCGTGCCCCCCTTCCTTATTGCAGCGTTGCCAAGTTTAAGAACAGATGTTTTGCTCTTCAAAATTATTTTTAATAGGCTTATGGGTAGATTACTTACCTTTTTTGATCAGTTTTTGTTAGGATTTGTAGGTTTAGAAAGTCGTATAGAGGAAAACGAATGATTTATAGGTGGGTTGGCAAGGGACCTTAAGCTATATATCCAGATGGTCTAGTGAGAAATAGTTTAAGACAAACTTAGTCTTCTAGAAAATTTAAGGGTTTCTCATAACCAAAAAGATAAAAGCACTAGCGCTAATATTAAGAAAATCACAACGTTTACAATTTAAGGTAAAAAACAAACAAAGAAAATGGGTTTTATAATTATTACTACACAATAAAGACATATTTAAACATATTTGTACTGTGTGGTGCCACAACGTTTAGGAAAAAATAAAACAATCCCAAAAATTAAGCCCTTGAAATGCAAAACAGACCTGACAACGCTGCAGTGTTAATGATTGCTTCCTGTCAAATGTTGGTCTGCCATTACAACGGTCCTTTGGTCTCCCGCGATGCCACATCGCCGCTAACACCAATCTACAGTTCATATTTTATTCAAACTGGCTAAACGCAATAACAGTGTTTGTGGATTTAGCTATTATTAGTAATTTAGAGGCAAATGGCGTTGTGACAACGGGCGTAGCAGGTAAACTTAATAATCGATGCAGTATAAATGGAGAAATTGTCATGCAACTTGTCGAAACTGTAAACTCAATGGAGACTAAACTAAACTATGCAGAACATTTCAACAAGGAAAGCAAAAATCAAGACGTACTTAACATTCACAAGGCTAAATAATTATACCCGATATGTATAGGTACTCAAAATCTAAAGAATCATTAAATCTGCCTCAGAAAATGACAACGCTGCAAAATATTCTTTTTCAGACGGTGCATTATTTCAAAACTGAGACCCAGGCAGGCTAAATTCCCTGTGTGTGAGAGAATCTGAAAGGTAGAGGCCCCTTTCAAATATTAAATTTGAAAGGAGAAAAATACCGACAAGATTTCAAAAGACATATCTTTACTAACTGCCAGGTATATACCAAATGCAATTTAGAAGAAAACTAGAAACATTTATACGAAAAGTCGAACAAATTCAAGTATTTTTTACTTAAAATACAATTTTTTTCCAGCAGCTAGCCATTTACCAAATGCAGTAGAAAAATATTAAGTAGAATTAGATCGAAAATTAAAAACAATTTTTATAAATAATAATTACGATCAACAATCAGATAACATTAAAGCTGTATATATGTTATCTCAAAAAATCACCCTAATCAAACTTGACAACTGCGCCGAAGATTAGTATTTCTCATCAAAGGCTCTAAAATCTCTTCCGGCTCAGAAAGAGATAGAGCAACTCAAAGCGACAGAGAAGCAGCCCAAAAATGTATCAGAGATAGTTCTACTTTAAAAGCATGTGCCTAGTCCCATAAAGTATTTAGAAGATAAATGGGTCATGCTGGAGATATACCCTAGGATATTTGAAGAGAAAGAAAAGTAGAAAAGACGTGGGTGTGGTAAAATAAGACACAGTAGAAATAAAAGCTTTTGTTGGTTTTGGGGCCAAAACAGATAAACTAAGGAAAATTATAGACCAGATGTCAATGAAATATAAAAATGCGGTTGGTTTGAAAACAGCTGATTTCTTCTTAATGGCAAATTGAAAGAATATTTTTCGATGGCCAAAAGAGAAGCAGAAAATATTGGTTAAGCTAGTTGGGTACTACGAAAAACAAAAAGAAACAACTATGTTGCTGTAAGCTTATAAAAAACTAATTAATCAGGCTCATTTATTTGCCGCGTGAATTATATGGCAATTACTATAATTATCAAGCTCTCTTTGTTAGGATCAAAATTCGCCTCTAAATTCCATTGCTCATCGCAGCAGTTGGTTAGTTTTTAGAGCCTTTTTTAGTCTGTCTACCACAAGATATGAATTGAACTTGCCTTTTTAACCCGTTAAACTTTTTAAGACTGTTCCCATGATCTTCAGAACCTTTAAAAACCGGTTCTAGGGCATTAGGTAAAGTCGTTAGAAATATTACATTCTTACGTTCGTCGTCTAATGCCTTTAAAGCTATATCTGACATACCCTTTTTTCCGAGGACACATCATTATGATGCACTACAATATTTAAATGTATTTTGTTATAAAGGTATTAAGTGAGGAATATGTAATTCAACAAAACGGTTTTTGGGTTTATTCACCTTTCAAATTTATATAGACATCAAATGTACGTATATAAACAGAATTTTTTTACGAACCTTATTTATATCTCGTCGTATAGAGTGTCTGTCCAAAAAGTAGCATTTTTGCGGTATTGAATCATTTGAAATCCCCTTCACCACCCAAATTCTAGAATCTTACACATTCAATTTTTTCTACATAATAAAACGCTTCTTACTAGCCTGCAGGCAATATACATAACATTAAAAGCATTGCCAATTTGATTCTCATCAAACTTTCGGGCTCAAAATTCGATTCCCCAACAAATAAAAAAATATCCCTATACATTCTCCAAAAACGCACAGGAGCAGCAAAAGCTCTTCCAGGCCGAGCTTTTTAGAAAGTCCAAAAATATATAAAAGGGTCGTCGGGGTCCAAATAATCATTTGTCTGAGTAATGCATTTTCGATCCCAGGGGGTCCCTTTCGAAAGTTGCGAGCCTAGATGGATATCAGGCCCGGATTTAAGGACAGAAATCAAAGCTCAAAGGGATCTTAAGTTTAGGACTTGTTAGATTTCGGCTTTCGTGAAACTTTTAGTAAACAAGATATGATAAGATATAAGTTATAAGAAGTAAACATGTGAATACTTAGTTTCGTTTTTCCCACTTCATTTAGAGGTAACGTAAATAATATTATTTCTGTCAAATGTACTCTTGCCCTTACCCTTACCTTTTATTTTATTTATGTTTTCAATCGTATAGTTGTTTGTTCTATCTCTACAAAGTATTTTTTTTTCTGCTCGTGTTGCCAACTTTTTGAAACTAGAATCTTCATAAGCTTCCCTTCTGGATTCAATCAGAAAAACGTGTTGAAAGCTTCATTTTGGTGCCTTAGTAACACGATATTATTTCTTTTGATCCCATATTATGCACCACCACCATACCGTCAGTTTTTGGATTATTTTTTTTTGTTTGACATTACTTTCATCCACTCGTCCAAGTCTAGAGTAGTTTTTATACCTGATGCAGGTATATTCTCTCTTGTAAAAATTCACACTATGACACTAAATGATCATGGTTACTTGTGAAATGTGTTTTCGAATATTATTTTAATTTTTTTAGAATATTTATCTTTAAAACGTTGATTTTGATTGTTTCAAATACTTTTAAGAAAAATCATAGTGTCTTTAGTTCTTTAATAAGAATTGAGCTTTTTGGAATATTTTATCTTTCATACTTTAAACATATTCTCCTAAAGCAAAGCTTTTAAGAAAAAAATAGATCAAAAGTTGATTCAATCATTTGCAGGTCTAGTTTTCTCACACTATTTTGTCTGTTTTGGCACTAATTAAGAAGAAACATCTATTTTTTAAATAGATGAACTAAATTTCGTCCAATATGCTGATTTTTGTATACTCATTTTTTCTTTAATAAAAGACCTTTAATATTATTATTATTAATGACGATCGCTCACTAACGCCATTACTGCCTAAACTGACAGAAAGATGCCAAAAAAAATAGATTTTGGCCAATCAGGTACGTTTCTGATTTCCGGGAGCACTCTCTTCTCCGAAATTCAGTCCGTTTCATTAGTCTAACTAAACTCTTTATTAGTGGAACACGAATTTACTCAAAATCTGATAATGAACCTATGTTTGAAGGGGGACTGGCTATATTGAGTTCCTTACTGTATAAAATCACTAGTTTCGCTAGGATTGCTGATACTTGAATAAAACCGAGGTTTCGACTCAACTGGCTGCCTGAGCTTCAAACTAGGCTTTAAACAACCACACACATGTCTAGAATATGGTTATATTATTAAAATAGTTGGACTACACACCGCGCCATATGGTTTAAAATTACTACTGAAACAACTGCAGTTACGAGGAACGTTAATTCTGTAATATAATTTGGGGGTTAAACTTGGATATTACCCGCTACACCGTCTAATTAATAATTTCGAACGAAGGGTAATTATTGTAATGTATATATAGCGGAGTTGAACGTTTTCGACGGAGTTACACAACTTTTAGAAAATAATTATATAAACTATTTCTTGAATTTAAATAATTTTAGTAAACTTGAATCAAGTTATACTGATTAAACAAAGGAGTAGCTTCACAGTTGAGGTGTAATTCTTGTATTCTCAGAGAAGGAACGTTCTTTTCTAAAGAGTGGATTATCACATCCCGTTTGGAAATTAATGCAACTCAAGTTCCTCCCGGATAGAAATAAAAGGAGACACTAATTGATACATATTTGTCACCGGGACTCTATACATTTTCTAATTCTAGTTTGTTTTTATTTTAATCAACTTTCGTTAAAATTTTAACGTTGGCTCGTGTCTACTCGAGTATTCCTTCAAAAGTTAAAATCTGGTTCTCGAAAATGAAACTTTTAGTTTTACATAAAGTTTTCTTCTTATTCAAAGTTTTCATGTTTTAAGCCACTCTAGGTTGAAGTTGATTATTTTCTGCAGCGGCCTTAGCTAGAGTGTCGGTTTTAAATATAGCCTAATTAAATTTTGTCGTACTCTCCTAAGTAGGTATTTTACGGTGGGATTTACTAAAAGGGTTTAGTCCATTTTATAACGGTCCTAAGTTTAAGTGAAATTTTTGGTTTTAAACATTTTAAACCAACCCTCCTTGAGTTTTGGACATAGTTTGATTTATAAGAAGAATTTTAATAAATTTGTTTATTGAAATCATCTTAACACAATCTTTTGTTGGATTTAAGAAGAAAATTTCAATTTAGAAGAAAAGAAAATTAAAAAATTTAAACCCACTCGTGGTTTAAATAGTAAACACTCTGTAGAACAAATTAAAATTGGGGTTTTATGCCACTCTAATTAAAACTTACCCATTTTAGAAGAAAAGAAAATTAAAAAATTTAAACTCACGCGTGGTATAAATAGTAAACACTCTGTAGAACAAATTAAAATTGGGGTTTTATGCCACTCTAATTAAAACTTACCCTTGTTAATTAATTTTTCCAATTAATACTTGATGTAACACAAAGATTTAGATGGGTAATATTAAAATAAGGAGTAGATTTATTTTGTATTTATTTAAAAGGTGTTTTTATTTATGAATTGTATTAAAAAACGTAAACGCAAGTTTTGTTTATATTTCTGTCACTGTCGAAATGTTAGTTTCAAAATGTTAGCTGCGTTAAAATCACAAACAGCGAGTTCGGATCTCTACTGATGAAAGCTACAACTTTGAAATGAGTGGGCTTTGAGTAACGAATTTTTTCTTGACTGAGCTTTTAGATAACCTCAATGTTTTAATGTCAGTTTGTAAATAAATTAATACAGTTGTTTTGGGGTTTTTTGTTTGATATATTTTTCGTGCACAATCAGTGACCTTCACTTATGTTTGTTTTGCCTCGTAGTGCCCTCATAAATATATTTCTTTTTGTTGAAAACGAGTTCCAAATACGGCGTTTTTCTGGACCAAATTGAAGGTGTTTTATTGGTTACTGAACAACTTGGGATATTAAATAAGATGAATTTATCCTTGTAAAAACGGTTACTTAAGAAAATTCTAAACGAACTTATTACCAATGGCCACAAAACAATGCTTTCTGGGGGCTATAAATTTAAATCACACAATCACACATAATAAAAAAAATCACCAACTTTATAACTTCAAACACAGATTATGTGCCAAATTTTTGGCGTATTCACCATTTGCTATTTTGAAACCCTGTCAAAAAAAATTAGTTTTAGGGCATTTTATCCTTAAATATGGTATATTTTGAGAAAAAAAGCAGTGTTTCAGTGGTATTTTGCAACAACAATGATAAATAATGAATAACTTTGTGTCTTTTCTGTATGGGTAAGTGTTTTTTAAAAATTGGTTGTAAAATTTACTACCCCCACGGGTAAATCCCACTGATAAAGTCTATTTTAATAATCGTTACAAGACGACTAATTTTGACATATGTAGACAGGTGGTTGTCGTACTTACATATATGACACTTACTTATTAATCAGTTCGCATAACTCACGGTATAAACATCTAACTTTTCGTGCCCTTTCATGAATTCTGGACGCAAATCCATCCGGAAATAAATTGAGCTGGTGTCGTCGTTCTATAGACGGCAGCCGTCGCGCGTCGGTCTGCCAAAAAAGCTGGTGTCGTTAAGGTACGGCGGCTGTACGGAAAGGGTTAAATAACAGTGCAAGCCGCCAGATGAGTTACCGACCAGAAAATATGCACTTCCGGCACAATTTTTGTTTGGAAAGTTTCACTCGCCTACGGCTCGACCTGGAATTTTTCCGGGCTGACCTGCAAAGTTCGAATTTCGGATCTAGTAACGTAAATAGCTATTTCGGTGAGTAAAGTACATAATGGAGTACTTGTTTTTAGAATCCAAAAATCATCGCTGTGCCAAAATTTAAAACAATGAAAACATGAGCACAGCAAACAACGCTGAACTGGTCATTTTTCACCCATATGTCCGTGTCGTAACTTTAACTATTTTATAACGTTTCGACCAACATACAAAATCAGTTTGGCTACAATGCACAAAACAATTCTCCCAATCGATTTTAAAGGCAAGTAACCAAACTTAGATATAAATACTTTTTTGTGTGTATCTTTAAACCTCCTTGAACACAGATTTTGAGTTTGGCTGGCAGAATTATTGCTTTGACATAAAATCGCCAATAAAACGCAAATTTATAAATACACGGAGAAGTGTTTTAAAAGCTATATAAAAATGTATACTGTGTAGTTCCACCAAAAATAACATAAAAGAACATAATTGATATCGATGAGTTTATAGTGAGGGGAGGGGGGGGGGGCAGTCTCTTACTTACGAGCCTTACAGTTTATGGGAAGAAAAATAATTGACTCGACTTGCACACAATCTCGGCGATTTACCTTTGAATTATTGTGTGTAAGCCCGGCATAATGTTTCTACACACAGCCAGCGCAGAGTCGGCGATTTCGATATTGGGCCAAGGTGCGCGGCTAAGGTTAAATCCAACATGGCCGCCATTGTGAAACTTCGACCGATTGTGAAAATTCTCATTTAAATAAAGAGTGTAGTAAGTTTCACTAATGAGCGCCGCTGCCGCGTACACGATATGACAATGGGTTTGCGAGTGAAATTTTCAACTGGGCCCTACACACTACCAAGAATGGGTTTACTTAATAATTTTTGTGTCAGCACCAAATGACTACAATGTTTTAATTGGTTTTTAGTTTTTTTTTGTTAAATAGTGTACAACGTGATTTTTTTAAACGCAAACCCGCTCATCACAGCAAGTTTTTTAATCACACTGTACACGCAGGGTGGCCATGATATTTTTTTTAAATGGAACATCCTGTATATCTTTTTAAATTTCTGTAGATCTTTTTGTCTTTAACTGTCATTGAACAAATTTTTTTTTAAAATATTTATTTCCTTTCCTAATTGACGAAAACGTTGCCTTAAGAGTAATGTTTTAAATATAGAACAACCCAAAAGAAAATTTATGCATCTCATTGGTCCAAATCTTCAGTTTAAATCGGTTTCTCTTACTTTTTCCCGATATTGATCGACAGTAATTCTCTTAGTCAAGACCAATTAAATTACTTTCGATCAATATCGAGCAAAAGTGAGAGAAACCGATTTAAACCGAAGATTTGGACCAATGAGATGCATAGAGAATTACTTTCGCTCTGTAAAAACACGTCACAGCAAATAGGACAAGGATCAAATAATTCATGGCTTATCATTTAATTAAACCTTGGTTTATCAGCAACCAACTGTTAGTTTCAATTTTTTTCCTAATGTTCATAAAAAAAGCATTGCATCGATCCACTGTGTGACGTTTGGTAATTTTGTTTCTCCTTAAAAAGACAGTTGGTCACAGTTTGGCCAGTGCAGCATAATTTTCTTTAATTATACTTTTATCATGTGTGCTGATAATATTGTTATAAAGATTTGATAAAACTTTTTTTACGCACTTTTCTATCTATTATTTTAGGGATAAAAACATCACTTTCATGAACGCATCAATTCAAAATGTTTGTCCACATTTCCACCCTTGTCTAGCCAAAAATAACGATACATTTGGTTATAACATGTCAATTATCAAAACGTGCAATCAATGAAAAATAAAACGAATGCGTGTCACACTGGGTTACTGATGGCATCATATACTTATAAACTAATAGCAAATTTTTGTGAGCTTACTACTGAGAGAGATCCAGCATACTACAACTTATGAGGAAAATGACGTGTCAGACCCGCCTGTACACCCTTCGACCCCGTATGTCTGTCAACGATAAATATATATACCAAGGAGATAGTTACCTTTTCATGGGCAGAGGGGTGCAGGAGGACCATTTTCTGGTGAGCTTGATCTCTCGAAGACCGGGCCAATTAAAAGAACAGAACAATAGTAACTATAATAAGCTCACAAAAAATCGCTATTAATATACAGGCCCTGGAAGTGGCAATTTTGTTATATATTCGGTCGTTTTGCGAAAGTGCGTTTTGATTTTTGATTCCGAAAGTGGTGTGTTTTTTTCGGTTTTTAATTTTACTCACAGTACACACACTATAGTGTACCGTGATTTTACTTTATCTTCTATGCTTATGGCAGGCATTCATACAAAATAAAGTTATTTATATGGAGAAAAATAAATACCTGCAAAATTTTTGGTATCATCCAGAGAAAACATCTGCCTTGGCACTTTCACATCTTATTAATTTTTCGATCATTAAAATGCGATTAAAAACCACGTAAGATTACATTTTTATCTTGGGCGGCCCATATTTTTACGTAAAACAACGAAAACTGCTTGGATTTTGAAAAGTAAAACACTACTTCTGTCAACGTGAAACGTGACATGCAAATTTCAAAAATTTTCATGTAAACAAATACTCTTTCCGCAAAAATTTCTGTCAGAAAAAACCTAACCTAAAAACATGTGACAACAAAAACAATCTAGGGCGTTTGGATTTCTGCCAACTTTCAAACCTGGATTTGTTCAGTGGGTCATTGAGGTTAGGTTTTGTCTAAACGGACTGTATTTTACTTGCCATTCCAGTTCCATTTCACGGTAAATACGCTGGTCAAACTTTTTAAAATGATTTATCGCAGCGGTAAAATCCCTAATGACTGGATAAAATCAACCTTTGTTACACTGCCTAAAAAACATTCAGCAAAGAAGTGTAGTGATTACCGCCTAATCAGCCTAATGAGCCATATGTTAAAAATATTTCTAAAGATTATCCATAAAAGAATTTACGGAAAATGCGAATCCTTTATGCGCGACACGCAGTTTGGATTTCGTGGTGGGTTCGAGGCAAGAGAGGCCCTGTTTGGCATTCAAGTCTTAGTTCAGCGATCTAGGGATGTGTCGGTGACAGTATATGCCTGTTTCATAGATTATGAGAAAGCGTTTGATCGAGTCCAACACGAAAAGCTCATAAAATCGCTAAAAGAAATCTATACTGAAACCAGACTGCTCAAATAAAAGTTGATGGCCAACTGCCCGAAGAAGAGGTGCTAAAGTTGTACATTGTTTCCGCTGTTGTCTAATATCTATACTAACAAAATAATAGAGAATGCACTTCATAACTGCGAAGAGGATCTGACCCAAAAAGGCACAAAAATCAGCAACCTACGATATGCCGCCGACACTGTCATAATAGCAGACACGTTGGAAGGCCTGCAAGAGTTGTTGAATCAAACTGCTGCCAAAAGTTCGCAATTCGGGCTTAACTTGAATGTTGGGAAAACAAAATGGATGGTCGTATCCAAGGAAAAGAACATCAGAGGCATGCTAGAAGTAAATGGGCAGCAAGTCCCAACTTTGTCCCAGCCTCTAGGGGCTATAAGAAGGCGGGATCCAATTTTCACCATTTTCATATTCCAGAAAACAGTCCATATGCACATTGACAAAAAATTTTGCACTTTTGAATTTGATATAGTAAATCTTAAACAAGTTGTTCGAGATTTAAAATTTTTAGCGTCTATTTGGTGGTCACCCCTGGGATTTGAGATTTTTATATTTCATATATGGAGTGTTTCCTGGAATATGAAATGGTGAAAATTAAATCTTGCCTCCTTACAGCCCCTAGAGGCTGAGGCAATATTGTGGGTATTTAAAATTGAGAAATAATCCGCTGCGCCCCTGGTGGTGCATTTTTGTTGATATTGGCAAAAAAATAAAGGAAATATACTGGAGAACAAAAAAAAATGCAACACCAGAAAGAAGAAATATTTTTAAATTAATTTATTTATATATTAATACATTACGATGCTCTTAGTAATTGATTACATTTACAAGATTCCTCCATGATAATCATTAAAAAATTAATGAGTGGCTCCTCCATAGTTATTTATGCACTCGTTTGTTCTATTGAGCATTGACAAAATAAGACGGTCTTTATCATATTGAGAAACACTCATACAAATCCTCCTTACGGCATGCCAGAGTTCATCTAAGTTTCCAGGGGGACGTGGTAATCGACTAAGATTGCGCCCTAGCATATCCCATACGTGTTCGATAGGTGACAAGTCAGGCGATCTTGCTGGCCATTCAAAAGTCTCTATGCCAAGTTCATGTAAGAAGTCCATTGTTTCACGAGCAATATGCGGTCTGGCATTATCTTCTTAAAAGATCGAATTTGGGATAGTTTGTAGGTAGGGACGTAAAACTGGCTGCAGCACTTGAGGACTAGAGGTGATCTGCTTCCTAAACAGCTATCACCCCATGCCATGATACTTTGCTGTCTTGCTGTATCATGTTCAACAGCAGTCTACATTTCGTCTCTCGACCTCGAAATCGCCTATCCCTCATGCATCATGGCCGCCTAAACAAAACCTGGATTCGTCGCTGAAGCTTATGGTATTTCCATTCGTCATTCCAGTTTTGCCGAGCTCTACACCACTTCCAGCGGCGAGCCTTATGTAGTGGAGTCAAAGGTAGCACCAAAAGCAGACGGTAAGCCCTCAGCAGGTAAGCACTCATCCTGTAGCTGCAACTAGAACATCTCTTACTTGGCTTATACTATCCCGTCGATTTCTGAGACCAAGAAGTCTAAAGGCGCAATTACACAGACGAACATGCTCAAACAAAAGCTCGTGCAAAAAATTTAAAATTTTTTGCGCGAACATTTTTGTGAGCTTTTCTTTGAACATTTTGTTCGGGTAAATTTTTGAGCAAATTATTGCTATCTGTTTTGGAAACATATTTTTAAAGATGAGAATAAATAAAATTTCACATCAGTGATCAGTGATCTTAATTCTTTAAAAAAATGGAACACCAACTTTTATTTTAAATTTTTGTGAAAAAAAGCCGACGGCAAGCAAAACATTATTATTGGCTATCAGTTTTGTCACATGGATTAGGTTTACTTATAATATTTTTTTCTTAGGGTTTTTCTCGGATTTTTTTGCCCGGGGGTTTTTTTGGGACTTTCTTGCGAGTTTTTTTATTTCCAAGGGTTTTTTTCCTAAATTCGAAAAACAACCCAGGAAAATTTTTATTTTCCAAAAAATTTTTGAATTTTTCAAATATCGGCAAAAAACTCAAAAAATTCACTTTTAAGCGGTAATCCGCGCCTCACGACTATGAAGAGTGGTGGGGAGAGGATATTTTTAAAACATATTTTTGTAACTTAACTTTAACCTTAGCTTTGATTGTTTTTTTTAATTCCTCACACCAGATTTACCTACTTAGTTTAAGGCCCCAAGGGTTGCCTAAAAAAGCAAAAGGTTTATGAAAATGCTGAAGATAGATATTTACTGTCAAATTAATGTAATAATCAAGGTCGATTACTGACACTGAACAAACAATATGCAAAGGGGCAACATTCTGATTCAAAAGTCTAGTCTATTACTGCTAAATTATATTTTTTAGACAAGGGTCATAAATCCATCCTTTCGATAATTCTCTTCCCTAAAAACCCCTGTATGCCAATTTTGATTGAAATCGAACAAAATAAATCTTTTTCTTCCTCCACTTCTCTCATTAGCGGGAGGGGGTGCCTAATAATACCATATTATTGTATTGTCGCCGCAACTATAAATACACACCGAAAACTGAAATTGAATACCAAATTTGAGTTGCAAGATTTGAGACGAACATACAAACATACATAAATAAAAGCTTGTAAAAATCGCCAAAAATTTCAATATTTAAAAAATCGGAAACGCAAGTTCTACGCGTCAATAAAATGAAATGAATTTCTTTGTTTTGAGTCGGAGAGCCCTTTCTTTATGGAAAGATTTGTTCTAAAACTTTCATAAAAAACTGCGTTGACCCTTGTTTGTTGTCATGTAATTTTGTGTGTCAATTTTCATTTGACGAAAACCCCCTCTCACTAGTCTACGGTTTTTACCTTCTCCTAACCCAGCATCAGCAACAAATAAGTGCCAATTATGGTATAATGGCATATTTCCCTTATAAAAATCAAATCAATCGAAGTTGCTTATGAGGTAAAACGTGAATTTCGACATCGTATCGTTTTTCCGTCGGAAAGCACTTAATTAAAATACCTTGTTTTAAAACTTACTCTTTCTATTTTCAGTTAAGTTCAATGAATTCCCATAAAACTATAAAATTTAAATTTGTAAAGAAATTTTTATAC
Source organism: Oxystoma pomonae (assembly GCA_963921995.1). Classification (NCBI taxonomy): domain Eukaryota; kingdom Metazoa; phylum Arthropoda; class Insecta; order Coleoptera; family Brentidae; genus Oxystoma; species Oxystoma pomonae. Next base: position 25,461,716 of record OY998168.1, read on the forward strand.
CCCCAATTCTTCAAATAAATTTTGCTCAACATTCTCTCCAAAATTTACTTGTGTTTTTTGTACGAGATTTTGCTCGAACATTTCTTTGAGCATTTTGTTCAAGAGGCTCGTGTAAATGTTTGTCGGCATTTCCACATCAAAGGAAAGTTTGTCTGTGTAAATGCGCCTTAAGATGCCGTAAATCACGACCTTGTAATAATCTAGGGCGTCCAGAACATGCACGACGTCTATAAGTCTCATCATTGGACCACCTTCTCCAAACTCTTAACACTGTTGATGGATTGGCATTAACCCTTCTTGCAATTTCCCGTAAACCAAAACCAACCTCTTTCATGCCCACGATGCGTCCTTTCTCGAAGTCGTTTAAATGATGAAACTGTTGGCGACCCCGAACTCTTGGCATTTTTATTTTTTAAGTAAACTATAAAAAATCCAAAAAGACCAAAAACTACGAGAAAGAGGATTTAAAATTTTTAGAAAAGGTCTTTTATATGTTGGTTGTTTTTGAAAATGAATAGAAAAAATCTGCGAAAAAAAATATTTCTTTTGAGATAAGGTATATACACAAATAATTATCCATATGCATGCATTGCATTTTTTTTATTCTCCACTATATAATTTTTTAATTGCAATCGACAAAATTTTTAGACCCTAAGGGGCTTTGTTAACAGCCACGGAATTATTTTCGGTATAGTAGACTTGCAGGTAATAGTATGAATTACCAACAAATTGAGATTCATTAGTATGGAAGGTATGAGTTTAAAAAACACATTTTGGCCTTTGTTGCCCCCTAGGGGCCACATATGTAATTTTTTATGACACACGAGGCTACATTGCCGGAAGGCCAAAATATGTACCAAAATTCATTGCTCTAGCTTAAACCGTCTGAATTTAAGAAAAAAAAATGAAACCCTAACTCTACTTTTTGACTGCAGAATTTTTGGGGCTGTTAACAGGTTAGACAGTGTTGGTGGGTCAATTAGTAATCAATTAAAACAGGTTTCGTAAATAAAATCTTCATCAAAAGTCCCACGGAATACCCTATGGTCCCTAAGTATAGGGCAAATATTGTCAAATTTATCAGAATTTCTTAAATTTTATGCAGATCAGCCTTTATTGTTAGGGAGATTTTGGTCAGGTTTTTTGTCAGTCTGTTACCCTTACCTTTATTCTAGAAAGGCGCAGTAGCTGTTACCATTATTAAAGGTAACCACTGGCGCTAATTAGAGTCTAATAGCGACTACCTTTACCTTTAAAAAGACAACCAACCAAACTTGATGTGATTCTGTGGTGGAAGATTTTTAGGTTACAAGTTTGTTTTATTTTACAAAAATTTTGTGTATTTGGATTTTATTTTTGTTAACCGTGTTTATCGTCGTAGTGGGAAGCCTTTTTTACCGTTTTTTTTTTTTTGGTAAACAGGTGAGTGAGTACAAATCAGTTTGCAAAGGTTCGGTTTCTGCTATTACTCAACCAAAGATGTTTGAAAGTTTGAGACAATGATGTATTTGAAATTTATTATTATCAACCGATTCTGGACAAAATCACACGAACCTGCGACCATCTGCGACAGACTTGGCAAGCGAAGCACCAAAGGAAATTCGCCCATCAACAGCCACAAAGTCAATCGACCACCAACGCTGTAAGAACCATCGTTAATGGGTCAAAGAAGACATTGACACCCATAGAAGAGACCTTACTTGCCAAAGGACTTAACTTTGCCATCGCTCCTAAGAAGATACCCATCATCGATATCATCACCGCCATAGAAGGTCATCCTCTTCCACGACAAGACGCCGACGAGTTCAGACATCAGGTAAGGACCATGATTGACAAACCAATTAAGCATACCTCTAATATAAGCAAGACAGAGGAAATCGCGTTGAAGAATCTTCAAAAGGAGAAATCAGTTAAAATCTTGCCGGCAGACAAGGGCAATGCAACAGTGATTTTGGACACGGAAACCTGTGACCAAAAAGTTGAAGAGGTACTTGCTAAAGGAAACTATAAACTTCTCCCAAAAGATCCGACGCAATCAATCGAAAGTAAGGTTTATAGAATTCTGAAAAAGTATTCCAGATATATTCCGGAAAATACAAGGTCTCATCTTACACCACATCATAGCAAGGCTCCTCATCTATACGGACTTCCCAAAATTCACAAAGATGCAATGCCCTTACGCCCAATTACAAGTTCCAGAAATTCTCCAACAAGCAACCTGTCTAAATTCCTTTTGAAAATTATTCAACCTCTTGCAGGCAAGACGCCTTTATTTGTAGAAAATTCCAACCATTTTGTTAATATTCTTAAATCTTTTGTTTTAGGACCCGAGGATAGACTTGTCAGTTTTGATGTCGAAAGTCTATACACCAATGTCCCGATAAAGGAATCGCTAGATATTATTAGAAAGAGACTGGTTGATGACGAATCCCTTTATGAACGTACCAGCCTACCGCTGGAGAGAGTGATGGAGTTGTTGGAGTGCTGCCTACATAACTCTTATTTTCAAGTGAAAGATTTTATGCTCAGGATGACGGCCTGCCAATGGGTTCATCGCTTTCGCCAGTGGTGGCCAATATTTACATGGAGTGGTTCGAATCACACGCGGTTGATACCGCAACATATAAACCTAAGCTCTGGCTGAGATATGTTGATGATACTTTTATTGTCTGGACCGGGAATGACCAACAACTTTCAGAATTTCTTCACCACCTAAATAACATAAGACCCCCCATTAAATTCACAATGGAGTTGGAGCAAAATTGTCAAATTCCTTTTCTTGATTTACTTATCACACGAGTAGAAAACAACATCATAACAACAGTCTATCGTAAACCCACTCACACAGGACAATATTTAAATCAAGGTTCAAATCATTCTGCTACAACCAAACGAGGCATAATCAAAACTTTGTATAACAGAGCCGTTCAAATTTGTAACAATTCTCATGACTTGGAAATCGAAATAAGAAACATTAAGAAGGATCTGCAGCAGAATGGTTACAGCCTTAAATTTATAACAGATACTATTTCTAAATTTCAACAAACAGAACAGAGATTACAAAACCAAAACCAGGCAAATGCATTCCTTACAATTCCATACGTTAAAGGAGTATCAGAGAAAGTTCGAAGCCTTCTTAGTAAAACAAAACCGAAGAACAAACAAAATAGGGAATGCATTTACCAAGTTCCTTGTGAGTGTGGTGAATCATACATAGGCGAAACTAAAAGACCACTATCTGTTAGGCTTAAGGAACATCAGACGAATACCCAAAAAGGTGAAACAACGAAATCAGGAATCGCCGAACATGCATGGTCAAAACAACACCGAATGAAGTGGGCAGAAGCAAAGGTTTTGCACAAGGAGTCACACTGGAAGAAACGAAAATTCCTGGAAGCTGCCTTTATTGGGCAGAATCAGGGTATTTTCAGTAAACCAAGTGTTGAAATCCCAAATATTTGGAAGCCCCTCCTTGGGTGGAGCCAACTTCTTAAACTTCAAGGTTGAGTGATTTCTCACAGTATGTAAGTACGTAGCCTTAGGAATTAAGTTAGTTAATTTCAACCAAAGATATCTTTTAAAATCATTTGCCTGATTAAATTTATGTTCGGATGTCCGTCTCCCAGTTCTATCACTAAATTAATATTTTCATCCATGATATGGTTAGACTTGAAAAAAAAGACAACAAAAGAGAATAAAAAAGTAAGGTTATGTTTACCGCCAAACGGTGCCTGACCAAAATTTCCCTATTATAAGTGCCGAAGTAAAAAAAGAGGTATGTCCGAGAATTATGGAAAATCGTCGTTGTTTTCATTTTGTCTCTTTTTTGTCATATTATTGGTAAGGGAACGAAGCCAAAACTTTAAATTTGCGGTCATACTCTAGCGTGGATTATTTCCAGCAGCTCTCAAACTTGTTGGCGTTGCCATGGCTGGTAAATTTTTTGGTTAGAATTTTTTGCTTTTAATTTTACAAGACTCGTTGTCGTCTTGCTCTTTAGAAGATTTTTATTCTGACGGGACATTAAATTTTTATTAAGGAAGCCCAATAAAAATCGCCCACTCTTAAAAAGTGTGAAAAGGAACACATCACAAAGGTAAAACGAAGCAGTAAAACTGCGGCTCACAGATGAGCTTTGTTTGTTGATTTTGATTTAATTTTTTTAGACTTTGTCATAATCAAAAAAATAAATATGCCTTATTGCTACCAAGAATTTGTTACTTAAGGTTGTAGTTACAATCTGGGGAGTTGTTTTTAGCAACACTGTACGGGAAATCAATTTAACTATGTCGACCTGATTTTTTTGTAAAATTTTATGTCACTGCATTTGTTTTCCATGGCAACGCGTAGACTTTATTTATGTTTATCCACAGTGGGACACCAGAGATTTTTTAGCACCGGGTCAAACATTTGGGATTAGGTTACTTATTTTGACTTTTCACGTTCTGCGCCGCTAAAGCACATAAGTATAAAATGTTTAAGGTTGCATTCACAGGTACATTTATAATTGGAAACACTCCCCCTACCTGATACCTATAACAGGTTAACTTAAAAGCATGCAGATTTAAAAATCGGCTACTGGCGCTAGACGAAATAATCGTATTCTATTTTAAACAGGAGCGTCAACGACTAGCAAGAGTCTTTCCAACCTCTAAATGGAGCTTTACCGGCCTGTTTTGTTAGTACTCAAGTATCCGTGTGTTTTTGAAACTGAGGTTGGGATCTAAAATCTATTCTTTGCACTCCAAGATTTCACTAGTACACAAAAATTTAAATTAAAAAAAATGGTTGAATCAAAATAAAAACAAAATTATGTGGGGTTATGGACGTCGAATATTTCTATGCTAATTCCTAGTAATCCCAGCGAGCCAGTAAAGTTCTCTTGATAGACTCGGGGTAATGCCCGCGCAGCCTTAGGCCTTTTTCGGCGGGCGACCGCACATGCGGAGTGGTTTCATATTTGTTTTAGAACAATGTTTTTGAAAACACATTTTTGAAAGATAAACATAACCTCGAATGGTTTTCTGTCAGAAAACGTAAAAATGCTCTTCTGTCCCACTGCGGTCTGACTTAAAGTTTGTTGACAAAACACCTGCAGTCACCATGGAAACGTATAAATTCTGCGATCTATCGGCCAACACTTGGACTGTGTGTGTCTTCCAAATTCAATGAAGTATAAACGTTTAAGATTGATTGATCGGTTTTCTTTCCCGGAGTGTACAGGCTTTTAGAAAAAAGGAAACTTAGTTCTTATTTCCGCTAAAGCAAGGAAATATAAAAAGGAAAAATGTAATCCAGAGGAGATTGTGAGTATTTCTCTATTTTTTTTTTAAATCGGGTATGTTCTAAACCGCAATTATTTTGAGGCTTTTGGGATAGATGACACCAGAGCTTTTATTTTGAAGAAAGAATAATTGAGAATTTTGAAAAATCCTTCAGATATTTTTGTTAGGCATTTAAAAATGATCACCCTGCAAAATTTCAGCTAATTCTGATGTTTAGTTTACCCTGTGCAAAACAACAAGGCGTTGCCAGTTGTACTTTTTTTTACTTAAAATCTGGGGAGAAACTATAGCCTTAAGCATTTTACGGTATGATGGTTCGTTATCGCTAGGGAAAAACGGATGATTAAAAACAAATTCCCATTAATAATGTAATTTTAAAATTAAATAAAACTAATCTATTTTCGATTTTAAAATTCATTTAGTGTTTGCCTTGCTGCTGCCTTCCATATTTATTTTATCGAAAATTTTGGTTAATAATACCGGATTTCCTGATGTTCAGACACCCTTAACTAAATCACTTTTACATACCTAGTTTAAACTAACACTTTGAGGGACAAAAGTGAGAGGTAAACTTTCAGAATCCTTTGCTTAACCATAAATAACTTTTAGTGTGCAAAAATCGAAGTGTGGAAACCTTGCAATTTTCACCATGATCTTTTGGGAATTAAAAAAACGGTAAACAAACGATGATTTAACAACGGGCGCATCTTGTTGAGACCAGAGAATAGATGGGTAGAAGCTTAGAAGATTGAACTACTAGAAGTAGTCTGGTCTGTCTGGTTTTTTGAGTGCAACATCTACAGTGGGGAAAGGGGAGAAAGAAATCTGTGTTGCCAATTTTAATAACAAAATTATGCAACAAAAAACTTATTAAATTTGGATTAACTTTTGACGCTTATTTATTAATTAATGAGGTTTAAGATATATGTTGAAAAAGCTAATATACAAAATATATAATACTCATAACCTATTTAAAACTTTCGACGTTTTTTGAAAATTTAACATGTGTTTTCCTTAAACATCTTCTTTTGTAGTCAACGTGGCAACATTGATTGTTTGTTACGGTTTCTCGATTTTTCCTGGAATGGCATTATTGTTTTGAAAGTGAAAGTTTCAGCAATTTTCGATAGTGTTTTTTTGATATTTTTGTGGCGGAAAATGGTTTCTGAAGTGTATTATATGCAAGTTGAAACAGAAGCCGGGGGACCGCAGTATTTCGTTTCATAGGTACGTTAAATTAAAATATTAACTAAATATTAGGTTAGAATTCAACAAGAATTAAACAAAGACAGGAAATCTGTGTTTCCGGCTTGTCATTAATTTCAGTGTGAAGATTTTTTTTTATATAAACAGACCATTTAATTAAACGGAACTAAAAATGATTAAAGGTATTTTAAATAATATTAAAAACAGGGAAAAACGTATCAGGTTAACATGACAACAATGGGATGAAGATGTCGAACTCAAACACCCTGCCCTAGGTCTGAAAAAAAGCTTCTTCTAGTAGTTCAATGTTCTAAGGGTAGAAGTCTCTTCGTTCACTGAGTATTTTCTTAGACCAAAAAGAATACAGCAAATGAGTTTTGTTCTCAGTTTAATAGCAAAAACTCTTGGAACATATAATGAACAGAACGCATCTTCAAGCACCTTCTACTCATCCTCTCATATCCCTGGCTGATGCAATAAACGATCGAACAAATAAATAGACAAAATACAGAAGCATTGAAGCTAGCTATTAACGCTATTAACAAGCCTATTGTTTGCACAATTCTTACAATAATTTTCAGATGCAATCACATCTTGATAACAGCCTCTACAAATAAGCGATTGTTCGCAACAATCATTCTGGCCTGAGGATATTTATTTTTCTAACTGGGTCAATGTTAATGTCTACAAAGATCAATCTGCTTTTATTTAATTTTTTTGCCTCTTCGATACCATCCCTTTCATATTTTTAAACTCTACTATTGTTTCTATAACTCGATCACTTATCATCTTTGTCAAACTTAACTTGTTATTATTTAGGAGGTACCTAATATATTAATTTAACTCATTTTTTTTGTTAAAAAACTTTTCCAGACATATAATGATATCACGTTTTCTACCTAGATAAAACTAAATATCAAAAGTTGGTTCAGGTAGAACTATACGAAGAGAAAAATAATATTTACGACAACATTAGCCCGTTTTTACCTTTAGGTTAGGCGAAGCTATTTCGATATCTCGAAGACGTACATCTGCTATACCTGGCCTATGCCTTATTTTTGGTAAATTGGTGCCTGGTAACAAACTTTTTCCATTCTCTATATTTAAAACATAACTAATTTTTAAACAACTTTAGCTCGAGGGCATCAGCTTTGTATACTCTTACTACGATAAATAATTTTTCCACGCTCTGACGCTCTGGCAAGTACCTATCTAAAATTGTAAAGGAATCCAAATAAATGAATAGCCATCAGCACTGCTTAGCTACTCCTTATCTAAGGTCAAAATTTAGTTTCCAAAATTTTAGCTGTCAAAATAAACATTAAAATAAATATTCCAATAAATTACAAACAAAAATATTCAAAGTATTTTTCTTTGCTAACCCTAACTCAAGCTTTTCTTATGGGTTTTCTTTCAAGAAATTCCATGCTTTACAAAAAATAAACGAGTTTTTTCAATATTGAGACTGAAGAAGACCTCTCTAATCGAGACAGAGAGAAAGAGAGAGAGGGAAAACGCTGCTCCTGAAGAAAACAAAGAAATCAATAACCAAACCTGGCGAGAAAAGAATGATGTCTGGCAAAGAAACACAAATACAAAACGAAAATGCATTAAAACAAAAACACGAGTTATGTGTACCCTAAATCAATAAATTAAGCTGAAGAATACTTAAACTTAACCTAACTCTTACATAAGCAGAGAAACGTATAAGCCTACTTAGGTAAACTTAATTTTAAAAAAATCTCATACATGCATTTTTTCCTATACCACAAAATTTAGCTTTCCATTAGTGTATACTATTATAAGGCACCACCAGCTCAGTATGCCTGACAGCTTAAAATTCAGTGTGAAATCCTTAAAAAAGCCACAGATATCAACATTTACAAAAGTTGAAATTATCACTCGAGTTAAAGACGACGGCTGGTCTATAAGAGCGGCCATTTTGGAGTTCATAAAATGACGATAATGCGATGGAAAAAGCGCTGGATTGAAAATTATTCTACGGATAGGAAAGATGGATCAGGACAACCAAGTTTTGAAGTGCAAGATGAGAGACTTATTGACCATCTCAGACAAAATCCTTTTTCAACGTCGGTTGAAGCAGCTAATGTAACATTATTTCCGGGTTCGTTAGCAACAGTAAATAGAAGATTAACAAAATCAGAAGTCTCTTGTCGAGTTGCTGCAAAGAAGCCTTTTCTAACAGAAGAACAAAAACAGGCCAGAGTGATTTTTGCACTGAACAACGTTCTTCGTGATAATGACTTCTGGGAGAGGTTGTTTTTCACTGACGAAAAAATTTTTCAATCATCTTCAAGCAGCAGTAGAATTTTAGTTTATCGTCCACCAAATTCTAGACTTGAACCCAAATATACAAACCAAATTAAAAAAACTAGACATTTTTCTGTAAACATATGGGGCTGGTTTAGTGCTAGAGGTTTGGGTTTTTTTTTTTGGAGAATCGAAGGAAGATTCAATAGTGAAAGATATATTGAAATCCTTGAAAACGTTACGCTGCCATCTGTACAGGCTTTACATGAAAATAATGACTTCGTTTATCAGCAGGACAACTGTGCACTGTGCAGTACACACTGCTAATGTTGTTCCCCAATGGTTTCAAAATAATAATATATAAATACTTCCTAGGCCAACCAACAGCCCTGACCTTAACCCAATGGAAAATATATGGGGTCGAATCGTTAAAATAATATACCAAAGGAATTGGAGACCACGAAATGCTGAAGAGTTAAGCGATGCTATTTATCGCACATTGGATCAGCTCGCAGAAGACCATCAGTATTTTCAAAATTTAACCTTTTCAAAGCCCAGACGTTTGGAGCTTGTAATAGAGAAAAATGGTGATCCTGTTAAATACAAAATTATTTATTTTAGTTCTTTTTTACGTTACAATAATTAGTATTAAGTTTACCATCGTTTTTGTCCTAATCCAAGTTTCCTATTCGTCAAATTGTTTTCAATCAAGGGCTGTTTCCATCGTATTATTGTTATTTTATCAACTCCAAAATGGGTTACCGCCCTCTTTATAGAACAGCCTTCGTCCGTTACTCGAGTGATAATTTCATATTGTTCAATAAAGACTTTACTAAAACATTATTTTTGCTTTAATATAAAAATAAGGTTGCCTTTAATGTAAGTAAAAAAATATTTCCAGTTTTAGAGACCTTTTTTAAACAATATGACAAATTGTCGTACTTTTGAAGATTTTAGGCATTTAGCTGGTAGTCCGTATATATTATGCACTTTTAGAATCAAGTGTACATCTTAAGTGCCACTGGTGCAAATAGCTGTTAAACGCGATAAGCCTTCCTGCTCCAGATTAAAATGTGCCAAATAGCGGTTTAACACTACTTCTAATACTAGACGTTGTAACTGTAAACTGAGCTAGCCGCGGCTCCCCGAGTCCAGGAAGTTACCAATAGTAAAAATGTCACCTGGCACTTATAACTGGGGCCCCACTAAAAATAGCATTGAGAAGTATTAACTTTATACTTATATTTTAGACATAGTGTGTTACTTAACACAACGGTGCAACGGGAACACAAAATTTTCGAAAATGTAGCATGAAATTAACTTCTGGGCAGGTGTGGGCTACAAAAGGTAAACTCGTCTAGACAGATATTAAAAACAATGTAGATAATAAAGTCATCTTTTGAGACGTGTTGCAGACCGAAAAAGCTGAAGAAAGAAATCCCTAATCACAAACTGAATATCTACGGAACAGAGGTGCAATGCTTATGTTATGAAGCCTGTTGACCCCAAAATGGGTCGCAGGATTTTGCAAATAATTGTGCCATGAGCCACGAGCAACATTTAGGAATTTTTTCTACTACCTCCTTAGAAAACGGCATTTTCAAGCCGAAAAATAGGGAAGAAAATGGCGTTTTGCCGGAGATAGAGAGTAAAAAAATTTTCCTCCCGCCCAGCAGGGAGGAAAATTGTTCCTCCCCGGATCGTATCGGAATATATTGAATGATAGATATGCCAGAACAACATCTTCCGTAATAATCTGGATGCTTTCTTTCTCCATCCAAATTTTAAACAACTGATATATTGTTGGTATCTTTCGCGAGATTTATTTTCTAGTAGTTCCAGACACCATCTTTGCTGAACGAATAATATAATATTTGGTGCCATCCCATCGTCATCTTCCGAATTCGCAAAATCCATTTTACTTTCAGGAAGAAACGGCTTGTTACTTCCATAGATACTGATGTTTGTAAAAAGAACATAGATTCCTGCTACCATAGCAACGCCACCAGGCACTTTGATTTTATTCTATCTTCAGACAGCTTCAGATTAAATTTTGGCAGGTGTCAGTGAATTGTTATAAAATACGGGGGTTGTTTCAACAGGTTGGCAAATGAATGTTTTTCAACACAATAAAAAATATTGTTCTAATTTGTGAAATTATTACAAAAGGCATTAGAAAAAATTAAATACGTGTCTACAGAGTAAAATGCATTTCCTCCCTCGGATTTTAATGCCCTCCGCTACGGGTCGGGCATGCGGCATTTTCCTCCCTTGGTATGTAAATAACTATTTAGTAGCAACGTTAATGTCACCGGCTAAATCAGCAGCGGATCGCAGGCTTTCGCGCCAATACAAAAGATTTGAAAGTTTGAGACAATGATGTATTTGAAATTAACTGTGTGTTTCGGACTTCAATTATCTATATTTTATTTATACACGACGTTTCGATCAGTACCATCTGTGATCGTCTTCAGGTGCAAAGGTTTTTAGCTTGTGCCGGCTAACCATACATGGAAAACCCACTTTTAATCTTATATTTTTACGCTAACCAAATATAAATCTGTACCCGTTGTTCATTCCAAATTCTGCGGACTAATTTCAATGTGGCGGCTAAGATTGAAACACAGGAAGTGTCAAAGTATTGGTCCGATTGAATTTGGAAGGAACTGTATGCTATGCATTTGTATCACTATCAACAGACCCTCACAGTGGGATTTATTAAGATCTAAAATAGTACCCCGCACTGATCTAAATATTTACACCTGTGGGGGGTACGAAATTTTAAAACCAATTTTAAAAAAACACTTATCCATACAGGAAAGACACAAAGTTATTCATTATTTTGTATTATTATTGGAAAGTACCATTAAAAAACAGCTTTTTTCTAAAAATATACCATATTTTAGGAGAAAATGCCCTGAAACTAATTTTTTTTGACAGGCTTCAAAATGGCATAAGTTATAAAGTTGTTGATTTTTTAGACCACCTCTGGGGGGTGGTTTAAATTTATAGCCCCCAGAAAGGATTGTTTTGTGGCAATTGGTAATAAGTTTGTTTAAAATTTCCCTAACTAACCGTTTTTACAAGAAGTAATTTACCTTACTTAATATCCCAAGTTGTTTATTAATCAATAAAAAACCTCCAATTTTGTCAAGAAAAACGCCATATCTTCAACCCGTTTTCAGCACAAAAAATATATTTACGAGGGCACTACGAGACAAAACAAACATAAATGGTCACTAATTATGCACGAAAAATATACCAAACAAAAAATCCCAAAACAACTATATTAATTTGTTTACAATTACATTGAGGTTATCTAAAACTCAGTCAAAATAACTTTCCTTACTCAAAGCCCACTCATTTTAAAGCTGTAGCTTTCATCAGTAGAGGTTGGTGCAAGCAGAGGTAAAAGATCCGAACTCGCTGTTTGTGATTGAACGCAGTGCTAATATTTTTAAACTGACATTTCGACAGTGACAGAAATGTAAAAAAAAACTTGCATTTAAGTTTTTCAATACATTTCATAAATAAAAACACCTTTTAAATAAATACAAAATTAATCTACTCCTCCCATCTAAATCGTTGTGTGACATCAAGTATTAATTGGAAAAATCAATTATCAAGGGTAAGTTTTAATTAGAGTGACATATAACCTCAATTTTTTACTATTTAAACCCCGCGTGGGTTTCAATTTTTAAATTTTCTTTTCTTCTAAATTGAAACTTTCTTCTTAAATCCCACAAAAGATTGTGTTAAGATGATTATTCAATAAACAAATTTATTAAAATTCTTCTTATCATTCAAACTGTGTTCAAAACTCAAGGAGGGTTGGTTTAAAATGCTTAAAACCAAAAATTTCACTTAAACTTATGACCCTTCTAAAATAGACTAAACCCCTTTAGTAAATCGCACCGTCATTGTTTTTCAAAATACAAAGCGCAAACGGAAAACCTATTCCTTGTATGGGTGGAACTTAGTTCTGCTCTAATAATAGTAAAAATAATAGAACGACAATTACCAACACAACTAATGCCACTTTTTTTTGCATTTAAGCGAATTTTAGGTAAAATTTCAGAAATAAATTATAAAAACTTATTACTTGACATTCCGGTTGTTAGAAGAACCTATTGAGTCGAATCAAATTAAAGCCTTAATTCATCAAAATTAGCGTGGGAGAAAAGCTTATCTAGATGCAAAAAAATAAATCGATTTTTAACGAAAGGAGCAATATAAATCAAGGATCTAAATAGAAAGGATATCTGTAGCGTTTTAGAGTGAACGGTATTTCTTGAAATAAATTTATGCCCAGTATCAAAATCCCCAATCAGTTTTGCATCAGAAATGTTCGAGAGAAAAAAGTCGACAAGGAACATTCTACGTTGAGCAAAAGATTTTGTAATATTCAGCGATATCGATATATTTTATACCGATTTTGGAAATTTAAAAAATGCCATTAAAGAGAGAATGTGCTCATAGGTATATGGTTTTGTTAAAGTTTCTCTCTAATCCTACTAACGAGTATTGTATTGGAAATTAGTAAATGTATTTTTTGCGCAATTTCGATTTTATTCAGCTTTTTGGAATGCAATACAAAACATAACAAAAAACTATTGCTAGAAAGTAAAAAAGTAAAAATACAAGATAAATCAGTTGTTAAAGCAAAAGAGAATGAAATCAACACCAATGAGAAAAAACAAGTGGGAGAATTTCTAAAACTCCTGCACGATGGGTTGAAAACTGAAGATTTTTATTTATTTTAAGGTCGGAGAACGTTGGAGATAACTTATTATTTTAACTTATTTTTAATGTTATGAAAGGTTAATGTCAATAAAAGTTCACTTTAAAAAATGTATTATTTTGTCTTGACTTAAAAATAAAGTATATTTTATAGAAACTTACAACGTCCATGCGAATCAGTTTGAAAATATGCGGGCAAGAAAAGCAACTATGTCAAGTTTAGTTAAAGAACACGCCTAAAGAACGTCGGTGGAAATGGGGGTACATTTTTACTTTTGTATCTTTAGTTTCGTGATCAGAAATACCTTGTTTTTTATCGTTAAGTATTGTGATGATATTAAGTAAATAATAATAAGTAATTATAGAAAACGCGTTGGAAATATCAATGTGTGTCTAGTTGAACCAGCACCGTGTTACTTTCACAAAAATATCGAAAATTATATTAGGTATAGGTCGAGCCCATTTTGAGATTTAAATGTTAGAAAATGCATTAGTCATTTACCATACATTTTAATATAAATTATCGTTTGATATAAGCAGTATAGGGATATTGTTGCGCACACATACAAGGTAACATTATCTAAAAGTGTTTGGACTTTAAAAACCTTAAGACCTCAACACAATTTCTGCTTGGTTGGGAGATTGTAGATTGACAGTGTCATTTTTTACCTCCTGGCTTTAAATGTCATGCAATATATTTGCCTCTTTCAACATATTTATTGGTAACTTACGAATAGCCTTGAATTTTCACATTAGAACCAAGTTTATTGAAATAATTTTAACAGGCAAATAATACCAATAGCTATTCATTTATGCTAAACTTCTGGACTGATACCATCACACCTTTGAGAAGTCATTCCATTTGAAGAGTAGATATTTGTCATTCAGTAACTAGGGATAATAGAAACTAACTTTTCTGTAATTCTGAGACTACCATTTCACCAAAACTTTATATTTTTTAACTCTCGACTTGTTTAGAAGAACATTAAAATTACTCTAAAGGTAATGCAAGTTTTAAAAGCAATCTACTACTTTTAGTTTAATTTTTAACCTTTGTAAAACGACTTCAGGCTCAACCTAATTTGACAACTGCCCCGTTTTTCTTGGAGATCCAAGGCAAAGATAAGAACCAACGCTGAACATAAGGCATAAAATTAGCTTTAAAATTAAATCGTTCAAGTCGGTAGTTAAACACAAAGAACTGGGGCCACACGTCCACTCGCATGGCGCTAATTTAGAAAACGAACGTATTTTTTAAAAGCATGCAGCATGAAGAGTTAAATGAGGCTAGCACATAGAGATCAGAGAGGAAGAGAACAATTTTCCACGAGTGGCCATCCAAATTTTAGCAAACACCGCCATTTTTTTATTTTGGCTGCAAAAATTAGCTTGGGTTCAGTAAACCATAAAACGAACCTGGGTTCACTGAACCATGAAGGTTACACTTTGTTGGTTCCGCTGTTTCGTAGTTGAAATCTGCTACCTCCGAAACGTATGGGTTTCCAAATATCCTTGATGGTGACGTTTTGTTGAGAAAATACATTCTGGCTTCTCTGTATGAAGGCTGTTCCTTTGAACTTCCGCTTGAACAGATTTTTCTCCTTGGCGACGATCTTTGCCTCTTTCCATTGATTTTTCCAGCAATGCTGAGCTATTTTTGATCCAGTTGTGCCCCCTTGTCGAGTTTTGCGTTTGTGTTCTGTGAGACGAACTTCCATGGGTAGGGGTTTCTCCCATGTAGATATCACCAAACTCCTGGTAGATGAAGAATGAGTAAGTTTATGTTAATTGACTTCTTATTATTATGGTCCTTTCGAAGACAGTCCGAAGATGGCATTGGTTGCCTATTCTTCTTATCTTTTCTGAAATTCCTTTGATGTATGGAATTATTATAAGTGTTGCCTTTCTATCGTCTGTCGTCTTTTGTGTTGGTGTGGTCTGCAGAGGTTTATTGATCGTGTAGTCGGAGAACCCGTTCCTTCGATGATCGAAAAGAATTTTTGACTTTTCTTAATTTAAAGCTATTTTCTATATTACAGATGTAGGTGGCTCGATCTATACGAGATTTTGCAATTCCCAGTTTGGTTTATGTAGAGTGATTTGATTTGAAGTTTAAATATTGTCCAGTATAAGTTGGTTTGCGATATCGTTGAATTCTTTTTGGTGACTAGAACGTCGAGAAAAGGGAACTGACAACTTTTTTTCTTTTTCCAGAGTAAATGTGATGCAGTTTCTTATTCTTTTTCCAGATGATAAATATGTCGTCCATGTATCTTGTATCTTATATTTACATGTTGTGGTTTATAGACTTTGAGTTTATAATTTGGATCGAACCTTTGTAACCATTTTTTTATTAAACCATGTCTTGCTTCTTACAGGGGCGCAAGAGCGTAAGACGTCTGATAGGATGGGAAGATTTCTTTTTATCAGTCGCATTATTTATCCGTTACCGAACTGTAGAAAAAACGAACATTAAAGTCAACAGCTACTTGCACTTAAAAAGGTGAGGTTAGATTGACGAAGTTGCCAGTAAAATGGTCGCCAAACGAATTTCTAACATTCGCATAGAGGGTATCTTATCTGATCCCCTCTCCTATATCTGTGGGTTAGCTTTAATTTTTTTTTGTTATTTTTTTAAATGATGATATCTTCAGATTGAACTATTTCCGTTTGCTCCGCCAGACATTGTGCAATTCAATTTTATGACAATTTCCACGGATTTTAGTTAAAAACCTATTTAAATTGCAAGAGTAACAGCACAACTTGCTAAAATGAATAATATATAGTTAATTTTTTAGGTTCTTCTTTGTGTTATAAATATCTTGAGCTCTCTAATTTTATATTATTGCTCTCGAAAAACCTAATACCTATTTTTCCTTTACTTCTTCACTTTCATTTTCTTGGCATGTTTTTTTTGGGGTCAAATTTTTATTGGACTTAATAATAAAACTTAATCTACTTTTACCTTTTCGGGTTCAGGGTTTAGTGCAGAGATATGAAAAGGTGCTGGGTAGAATGACCTTCGACGGGAGCAAAAAATGTCAAAGTCAGCGTCGTCAAGTTACGCAATTTGTTTTTTGAGGCACTCAACATTTTTGATTACGAGAATAGGTGTCTTGGCATCCAATCATTTTCTTTTGTGCAGGACCATTATGAAGAAATTCGCTAACATTTAATAATTTATTAGGAACAAGTACTAATTATTTTTAAATTTTATTGAACATTATTTTTATATGGTATACAAGGAGCCATGTTTAGTAGTTACATCATTAAACTGCTCTGGGCGGATTGAAATTGGGCACCCTTGTCCACCCTGATTCTAAAAACACCTTACGTGACTTTGAATTAAGTCATTGAGAGCATCCATATAGGTAAAAAATAGTAACTAAGTAAAACGATTTTACCCCATTCATTTCCATATCCACCAACGTGAAAATTTTCCAATTAAGCACTAACACTAATCGGAATTTGGAATGAGTCTGAGTAAAGAAATTTTCAGGTAAAAGAGCACATTCTAAACTCTGATTAGTTACTAATCAGGATTAAAGTCTAATCGAAGAATTTTTGGTTTGGTGATACGAGCATAAGTCCTTTAACTAATTTAACTTTAAGAGTCGAAAATCTTTTTTTTTTGTCAGTGACCTTAGTTCAGGGAATGTCGCAATGACACGTTCAAAACAGGTTATGTGATATCCATACTTTTTGGAGTTAAATAAACATCAGAATTGGCTGAACTTTGAATGGAAGAAAAGTTTTGTAAAAAGTAAGACACGGATCGGAGTATTTTTTGATGTTTTTTCGAATGAGCTTAAATTTTTTTCTAAGGTCATCGATTCAAATGTTTTAATATTTCGAATTGGTGGCCTTGGAAAGAAATTTTAGCTTATTCGGCAAAAAATCAAAAAAGTGCTCCGAGTCGTGTCTTAAATTTTACAAAATGTGCCTTCCATTCGGATTCTGATGTTTATTTGACTCCAAAAAGTATAGATATTACATAACCCGTTTTGAATGTCACTTCGACATTTTTTGAGAAAAAGGTCACTAACAGAAAAAAATATCTATTCTTAAGTGAAAAATTTTAATTATCGTTTACAAATAAAAAACCTCTTAATTCATGCGCACCCTGTAGCGTAAAGAGAATCTTACTAAAACTTTAGAAGGTATACGAAGAGTATATAGAGAGACAGCCATCATCAGATTACAAACAAATAAGTGTCAAGGGCGATATCACATACTGCGTGGGCACCTATATGGATGTCGAAAAAGGTTTCAAAACCCGAAATGTCAATATGAATTGAGATGGGGAAAATGTCGATTTTATATTGGGCGCTCTTAAATTGCTTAAGCTGCGTATTGGAAGTAATGAAGAATGCTTCCTTATAGGTAAATAAATAATATTGTAGGAAATTTGTAACGTTTTGGGTAATAAAACTGGTGCAACAAGTTATAAAAAAGTCCCAACCTTTCTCTGTACTAAGGGAGTTCGCATAACAACTGTCTGAGAATTAAAAGCTCTTTAGATTAACAGCTTTTGTTGAATGAATTTTAGCCCAGCGATATTTGGAAATTTCTCAGAAAAAAATACAACATAACATTTAGCACTATGACTACATACACACATACACTTTTTTTAATAAAGTTATTTCTCAAATTTTTCTAGAAGAGCCAAACAAACAATTATAATTAACCTTCTTTATTACATATGGAGCAAATTTGGTTGAGAAAAAAATGACCTTTGGTTGAACTCCAACAGCAGGTCGTTATCCTCCCAACACGAAAACTATCCACGTTTCATTTGAAAGGTTCTCAAATATCTATCTTCGAAGGTCAATCAAATACTGGCTATACCCAATTAAAGTGCAATACCATTGGACACACCTTTCTAATCTTCAAAAAAAACTACGTTTTTGTAAAAATCATCTGATACGAAGGGCATACTTATCGATGCCTGTTTGTTAATTAATCCACAGAATACAGGTGATGTCTAATTTTTTATTGTTGGTAATAATTTAAACATTACAATTCAGCGGTTACTATAACTAGCAATAAAATATCAACAGGAAAGCGTTCAAAAAAAGGTCAATGGCTGATTCTAACGCCTTTAAGATTGTACAAAATAAGATCATTGATTTTTTTGCTGATCTTACATATAATTTTGGAATAGTTACAAAGTCATGATTATGTAATGTATCACTTAATATTTATTCATGTTACAGGATATGTAATTTTATCACCTGCCTTTTCAAATAACCTAAAAATGTTTGTGTTTGCTTTAACATCTGTACAAATATGAGCAGTTGAAGCACGTTTTTATGGGAAAACACAAGAATTTTTAAATTTTCGTCGACATAAGAAACTAATAAAACACAATTTATTTCTATTACATTAATTATAGCTACATATCATACAATAATTAGTAAATATAGGGTGGGCTTTAAAATTTTGGACTGTTTTGATTTTCTAATAACTTTTTTCTTTCTTAATCGATTTTTATAACTGTTAGTTTTTTGGAAAGGTAGTTAAACAAATTTTATAATTTTTTGACAAAAACTGTCATATGTCAAAAATTCACGATGGCGGCAAAAATTCAAAATCATATTTTTTAAAAAAGAGCTGCAACTTTTTTTCACGTTTAACGAAGTACCACTCATAAAATTCGGGTTACTTATACAAAAGTTACGTTTGCTCAAATCTTCTCTAAATACAGAACCTATTCTACACACCAAAAAATGTTTTCTTTCATAACTTTTAAATCTTTTATCCGATTTTTATAAAGTAAGCCTTTTTGCAACAACAATTGTTCAAAATTTATGATTTTTATATAAAAAATGTCAAATGTTAAAAGTTTAAGATGGCGGAAATAGTATGAAACAAGATTTTTAAAAACAAATATGCAACTTTTCTGTGACCACCCTCTTAACACCAAAAAAGTTGTTTCAAAAAATATATTTTGCTGTTAAGAACAGGTTCTGTATTTTAATTAAAAAAATTAACAGGGTGCTCACAAAAAAGTTGGAGATCTGTTTTTGAAAATCTTGTTTTATACTATTTCCGCTATCTTGGACTTTTGACATTTGACATTTTTTATATAAAAATCGTAAATTTTGAACAATTCTGGTTGCAAAAAGCCTACTTTATAAAAATCGGATAAAATATTTAAAAGTTATGAAAGAAACATTTTTTGGTGTGCAGAATAGGTTCTGTATTTAGAGAAAATTTGAGCAAACGTAACCTTTGTATAAGTAAACCGAATTCTATGAGTGGTACCTCGTTAAACGTGAAACAGCTTCCTTAACTTTAGAAAAAAAAAAGTTACAGCTCTTTTTAAAAAAATGTAATTTTTATTTTTTTCCGCCCTCTTGGATTTTTGACATAAGATGGTTTTCGTTAAAAAATATAAAATCGGTTTAGTTACCTTTCCAAAAAGCTAACATTTATAAAAATCGGTTAAGGAATAAAAAAGTTATTACAAAATCAAAACAGTCAAAAATTATAAAGTCCACCCTATATATAGATAAAATATTCAAAAGCAAAGGATCTTCAAATCCATCCAAATAAAAACCAAAATAGGATGGAATCATGAACCAAATTACTTCAAAAAATGAATCAAATCTGGACTTTTAGCAAAAAAAAAGTACCAAAATTATGGCCTGAATAGAATGATTCGATGCACAAAAATCTAATGTATGCTTTTATTAACTTCTTAAAAAAGGTATCTAAATTTGAACGTAAAAAACAGCTTAATTAACAAAATTTGTTGAATTAAATTTTTCTAATACATCAGAAATACTCGAGGGGATTTCTTAAAAAACTGAAGAAACATTTTTTAACGCCCTTAAAGGCGCAATTACACAGACGAACATGCTCAAACAAAAGCTCGTGCAAAAGATCTAAAATTTTTTGCGTGAACATTTTTGTGAGCTTTTCTTTGAACATTTTGTTCGGGTAAATTTTTGAGCAAATTATTGCTATCTGTTTTGGAAACATATTTTTAAAGATGAGAATAAATAAAATTTCACATCAGTGATCAGTGATCTCAATTCTTTAAAAAAATGGAACACCAACTTTTATTTTAAATTTCACGAAACATTATTCTTGGCTATCAGTTTTGTCACATGGATTAGAGTTACTTATAGTATTTTTTTCTTAGGGATTTTCCCGGATTTTTTTGCCCGTGGGTTTTTTTGGGATTTTCTTGCGAGTTTTTTTTTATTTCCAAGGGTTTTTTCCTAAATTCAAAAAATAACCCAGGAAAATTTTTCTTTTTCAAAAAAATTTTGAGTTTTTCAATTATCGGCAAAAAACTCAAAAGTTGCACTTTTAAGCGGTAATCCGCGCCTTACGACTATGAGGAGTGGTGGGGAAGGGATTTTTTTTTAAACGTATTTTTGTAACTTTACTTTACCCTTAGCTTCGATTGTTTTTTTTTTCATTCCTCACACCAGATTTACCTAGTTAGTTTAAGGCCCCAACGGTTGCTTAAAAAAGCAAAAGGTTCATGAAAATGCTGAAAATAGATATTTACTGTAAATTTAATGTAATAATCAAGGTCGATTACTGAACAAACAATATGCAAGGTCGATACACTGAACAAACAATATGCAAAGGAGCAACATTCCGATTCAGAAGTTTAGTCTATTACTGCTAAATTATATTTTTTTAGACAAGGGTCGGGATCGTAGGGTTGTAAAAGTGGGTAATAAACGGGTATTACATGCTTTTGTTCATATATTTGAGATTTAATAAAATTTATATAGGTTTTTTATTTTGACTTAATTATTATTGTATTGTGTTTTAAACTAGGAAGTAAAATAAGGAGATATTCTTTTAAACGTAAATTTTTATCATTACATTTTACACGCAACAGCAATAATATTTTTTTATTATCGTTTTTTTACAACCCCAAAAAAGTTACAAGTATACTGGCATATCCCCTATAAAAATCAGGTCAATCGAAGTTGCTTATGAGGTAAAATGCCAATTTCGACATCAAATCGTTTTTCCGTCGGAAAGCACTTAATTAAAAAGACATTGTTTTAAAACTTAGTCTTTCTATTTTCAGTTAAGTTCAATGAATTCCGATAACAATATATATTTTGAATTTGTAAAGAAATTTTTATACCCCCAATTCTTCAAACAAATTTTGCTCAACATTCTCTCCAAAATTTACGTGTGTTTTTTTGTACGAGATTTTGCTCGAACATTTCTTTGAACATTTTGCTCAAGAGGCTCGTGTAAATGTTTGTCGGCATTTCCACATCAAAGGAAAGTTTCTCTGTGTAAATGCGCCTTAACGTAGCTAAGGTACTAATTTTATAGGGAAAAAGTAATGGGCTTTATAGAACATTTTTATTTTAATGGATTTTTGCTTGATACCTCTCCCTTTTCTTCCAAGCATCACGTTGATCTTATTAAAAAAATGGCCTTTAATGGAAATTCAATTACTAGCAACACTGAAGGACATCAATTATATTATACTGCTTGTGGTCATTGTACTTAATGATCTTGTCGTAGCCTTACAAGTTACAGATACCACACCAAGTGTATGAGCTTTATACATTAACAAAAAATTAAAACATTGATACTAAATAAAAATGCATAAAATATTATTCTTAGACCCAGTAATAATAATACGAACCGAACAGGTTAAAATAGGTTAAGAAAATCTTTTTTTGAGTAATTTTTGTGTTGTTTATCTGTCTGTATGGATTACAGAAGTTTAGTAAATTGGTTAACTCTAAGGATTGTCAAATAAAGTTGTCACATTTCGATTGGACAAAACCCTGGGCCAAACCTTTTTAACAAAGTTTACAAAAGTTTTTCGGATCACTACTTTCGAAGATAATAAAAACCAAACTAAAAATGAACAAAACAAAAAACAATAGGATTTGGAACGTCCCCAAAGTTAGCAGTGCTAATAAAGTTCTAATTAAATGCTCAGTCACAAAATTTTGTGCTTTTGTAGTTTCCGAGATATGAGCTGCACTGCTAGCTACCCGTTAAAGATAGCAGTGCACCATGGAAAAGTAGTAGAGTGGTTTAAATGATCCAGAAAATTAATGGCTAATTAAATGCTGCCGTTTCAATAAAAAAAATTGTATTTTTACTTATTTTCTCCATATTTTTTAAAATTAACGTGGTGCACTGCTAACTTTAGGTCGTACGCATATTTGAGTAGTGCTATTTAGGTGCTAATTAAATGCTAAGTAACCAAATTTTGTGCTCTAGTTTCCGAGATATGCAGTGCACCAAGTTAATTTTAAAAAATTTAGACAAAAAAGTAAAAAATATAGAATTTTTTTATTGAAATGGCAGCATTTAATTAGCATTTAATTTGCTGGACCATTTAGACCACCCTACCACTTTTCTGGATGATTCGAGCATGGTGCACTGCTATCTTCAACTGGTAGCTAGCAGTGAAGGCTATATCTCGGAAACTACAGGAGCACAAAATTTGGTTACTTGGCATTTAATTAGCACTTAAATAGCACTAATTTATTCCAATATCAAAAACACCATCAACGTCTTCATTCATGAAAACTCAAACAGGGTGTCCACAGAATTTTTCGAATAAAAATCCCTGACTTTTCATGATTTTCCAAGACCCACTTGTTAAGATTTCTTTGAATATTACTTTTAAAAAAATCAAGTGATCAAACCTGTCGTTTAACATTTTTTCTTTCTTTTGTTGTTGTCTACCTCAAACAGCAATACGAGAATCTTCAGGACATTATTCTATAAATTATGCAGAAAACTCTTCGAAAATGATTTTTTGACGTTTCTTGTAAAATATATTTTGGATTGGCATCTCCAGTGGCAATTATAGATTGATTGCCAAAATCATGTGATAAATGTAAGATAAATGCGCCGCAGACGAATTTTTTAGAAAATTTGACTAAAAAAATTAATTTTCTATACGTTTTGAACGGTGTTGTTGTTGAGAAAGGTTGCTAAAATTAAGTTAAAAAAAAAATAGTATTTTGGTCTTTTTAACGTTTTGATGAGATAGTAGAAAAAAGTGTGTTGGTTTCGCTGCA
The DNA here is from genome assembly GCA_963921995.1 of Oxystoma pomonae. Taxonomy (NCBI): domain Eukaryota; kingdom Metazoa; phylum Arthropoda; class Insecta; order Coleoptera; family Brentidae; genus Oxystoma; species Oxystoma pomonae. The sequence goes on from OY998168.1 coordinate 25,485,255, forward strand.
AAGGGCATTTTTAATACTCTAAAAGAGCATATGAATAGCAATTCCCATACTTTTAACGGGGAATTTCCCCGACTTTCCAGACGTTTGAGTAAGTTCCATAACTTTTCATGACCATTTTTTCCCCTAACTTTCCAGGTTTTTATAGAATGTGGATACACTGTCAAATATGTGTATGACCGAAAGTTAGCAGTGCACCAAGTTAATTTTAAAAAATATGCAGAAAAAAGTAAAAAATATAGCACTGCTATCTTTAACGGTGAGCTAGCAGCGCAGGCCATATCTCGGAAACTGTAAGAACACAAACTAATTAATTCCAATATCAAAAACACCACCGTCTTCTTTCATAAGATGTCAAATATGCGCCCTGCACCACATTGATTGAAAAAGAAATGCAGACAAAAATAAAAAATACAATTTTGTTAATTGAAATGGCAGCATTTAATTAGCATTTAATTTTCTGGACCATTCAGACCACCCTACCACTTTTCTGGACCATTCTAGCATGGTGCACTGCTATATTTAACAGGTACCTAGCAGTGCAGGCCATATCTCGGAAACTACAGGAGCACAAAATTTGGTTACTTAAATAACACTAATTTATTCCAATATCAAAAACACCATCAACGTCTTCTTTCATAAGAACTCAAATATGCGTCTGGTGATAAAAAAAAAATATGCAGAAAAAAGCAAACAATACAATTTTTTTTTATTGAAACATTTAATTAGCATTTAATTTTGTCGATCATTTAAACTACTCTACTACTTTTCTGGACCATTCTAGCACGCTGCACTGCTATCTTTAACGGGTAGCTAGCAGTGCAGGTCATATCCCGGAAACTTCAAGAACACAAAATTTGGTTACTTGGCATTTAATTAGCACTAATCTTTCCAATCATAAAATCATTGCACTTCTGACCTTGTACTGCTAACTTTAAGGACGTGAAATTCGAGCATTCTTTGAGTGCCCAGCACTTAACTACTGGAGAACTCGGCATCTTCTAGAAGAGGCATCTTCTCAGGAGAGAGGCTCTTAGAAGGTGCTGTACAGGGCGATTCATTATATTTGGACAGTCCGGTTATAGCCGTTAATATTAAAGATAGAAAAAATATTTTAATGCAAGATTTTAATCATTTTCTGAAAACTTTGACAAATTTTGACAATAACTTTCTTATTTTAAATTGAAAACCCTGTATTTTTTAAGTTTCATTTTCCTTTCGTATTTCAAAAATACATCAATTGTCTAGGTGCGGTAAACGGTTTTCGAGATATTGCAATTTTTGGTGGATTTTTGCACTCCCGTTAGTGCCGTTAATATAAAAGATAGTCAAACAATTTAGAAACAAAAGTTGTTGAGTTTTTTATGGACTTTATATGTATATATATTTTGCTACAAAATGTCAAATGTCATTTTAATGTCTAACGTATAAATAACTAAACTAAATTAGGACTACTTTATTTTTAAATACGAACGACAGCAACAACGACCACAAGAAATTTACTAATCTAACAAATGCTCGAACACATCATCATTTACTTCAACACAAAGTTCATAACGCCTTCTTAGGTCAGAAATCGTGTTGATTATTTTATGTCTCAGCTTTCTATTAATATTAATTTCTTCATTATTTCCTCGATTTTCAATATCTTGTTCTGTCAAAATTTCCTCGGTAAAAAAATTCCATCAATAACCTTCCATTGGATATCCAAGAGCATCCAATAATATGGCAGCAGGACGGGGCATCAATTCACAATACTCGAGCAATAACAAATTTTCTAAATCAAAATTATCCCATATGGCTTGGTTTAAATGGGACCATATCATGGCCACCAAACTCGCCGGATGTAACACCTCCGGATATTTGGTTTTGGGACGATTTAAAGGAGACTATTTACTCAAATCGCCCGAGCACCTTAGAAGAAGTTAAAAATCGAGGAAATAACGGAGCAATTAATATTAATAGAAACCTGAGACATAAAATAATCAACACGATTTCTCGCCTAAGAAGGCTTTATGAACTTTGTGTTGAAGTAAATGGTGATATGTTCGAGCATTTGTTAGGTTAGTAAATTTTTGTTGTCTTTGTGGTTGTCGTTCATATTTAGAAATAGAGTAGTTCTAATTTAGTATAGTTATTTATATCTTTGACTTAAAAATGACATTTGACATTTTCTGGCAAAATATATATAAAGTCCATAAAAAAAATTAACAACTTTTGCCTTTAAACTTTTTTTTCTATCTTTGATATTAAATTTAAAACTGTTTACCGCACCTAGACAACTGATATATTTTTAAAATAAGAAAGGAAAACAAAACTTAACAAAATAAAAAAATACAGGGTGTTCAATTTAAAATAAGAAAGTTGATGTCAAAATTCGACATATGGAATGACATTCGACAGCATTTGTCAAAGTTTTTAAAAAATTTGGACAAAATTATTAAAATCTTACCTTAAAACATTTTTCTATCCTTAATATTAACCGCGATCCGGGGTGTCCAAATATAATGAATCACCCTGTACCAGCGAACATCTTTACCTTGCTGTATAAAGTAAATCAATCAATCAATCAATCTACTATTAAGGAAATGCTCGAAATTCTATTGTTTTTGTAAATTCTTACCCTCGTAATAACACTTTAAATATAAAATATCATTTTACTCAGTTTTAAAATTTTCCTTTTTGTACATTTTCTTGATATGTCTTACGCTGACACACATACCTTTTTCCTAAACCTTGAAATTACTTACAAACACATTTAATATCATAACCTAACAATTTCGTAACGCGATTATAACTGTAAATTGGATAAAACTTTTTTAACTTGTTGTATTAGATTGCAATTAAATGCCTTAAGGTCAATCTAATGGCACTAGTATAAATTGAAATTTGGTGTTCATTTATTTTACTTTATGGTAGTTAAAACCAGGAAATTAGTCCGTTTAAACGTACTGTTATGCTTGGGCTTAGCGCCTGTCTGTCCGCCTGCAGCAGACTGTTTGTAATGTTACTATCATTTTTTTTGCTTCCACTAAAGCTTTAACTGACATTAGTTAAAGACAAAATATTATTTTTTTTTTAAGGTCTAGGTTTATAGGTTGAGGGATCTTGTTAATGTAACGTCCTTTTTTTGAAATGCCAACGTTTCGCAAAATTTATTTGTTTCTTCAGGGCTATTCAAGACGGCCGTTCCATGGGTCGATTTTATTGTCAATAGACGTCATCCTTGGTTAAAGAGGCATTATTTTTGTAGAAGTACCGTAAAATTTTTGTTAAAACTTAAAAAAAAACATAAACAAACACATTAAAATAATATTACTACGGCGAGTACTTTGTTCGTATTTATTTTAATGTGTTTGTTTGTTTTTTTAAACGAGACTTATCCACATCCGATTGTGTTCAAATTTGGTATGCATTTATACTATTTATAGTTCAGGTGAAAATACAATATGGTATTCTCAGGTACCCACCGCCCTCTAACGAGGGGAGTAGAGGGGGAAAAAGATTTTGTTTGTTCGATTTCAATCAAAATTGGCATACAGGGGTTTTTAGGGAGAGGGATACTGAATTTTTGATCAGATTTGAAAATTTCAATATGGCGGATTCAAAATGAACGGTTAAGGGTACAAAGTATCTTGGAGAAGATAAAAGATAGATGGTATTTTTAAAAAAGTTATTTTTTAAGGAGTCAGAAAATGAGATAATATACAGGGTGTCCAATTTAAAAAGAGATAAGTTTGCGTCATATTTTATTTTTGGGACATCCTATATAAAAGGGTATACATTTTTCGATACCGTTTTTTTCCCAAAAAGGATCCTATAGAAGTTGTTTTTTTTTTTAACCCATAGTTCTCCCAAAACACCCGTTATTTCAGACTTTTGGGACACACTCTATAATAAGCTAATTAAATTGTTTTACAAGTATTGATAGTCATGCTATTTGTTTGGTTCCATAACATACAACATTCAATCCATAACAAACCTCGTAAATAGCTGTTTCCCAATTAAATCGGATTACTTTTTTAGTTTCTGTGTTTAAGTTTCATAGCTTGCTTTAATTATATACAAGAAGGAACGAAAAAAGACAAAAAACTGTCAAAAACCAATGACAAATAAGATGCCTACATATAGGTACTGCCTTTTAGTTTTTTTGAAGCGGCAGTTGCCAAATGATCCAGTCAGACAGCAGGAAACAGCGAAAAAATCGATGATCTTAAGGTCAGTGACATTCCCGCGAAGCCATGCGATCCGCGACCTTGAGAGCACGGGTGTATGTCTTTCGTAGATTACTGTTTGTTACTAAAAATAATACGCTGTACGCTGTGCGAAAGCACCATCGAAGATACAGATAATGTCACTGATTAAGTCACATGTCTTTTATTTTGACAGCAAATACGTTTAAAAAAAAACACATACAATACAATATAGGCCAAGCTACATAGGAAAAATAGAGGAACAAATTAGAACCCAAATATTTAATTCATTAATTAATCGTTTAACATACTACACATTTTTTCCATTTGTCACTTTGTTTGTCAACGCTTTTTCGGAGTTTTTTGGAGGTTAGAAAAGACCCGAGGGGGTAGGAATGGGGACTTTTAGTATGTGAAACGGTGGACCTTCCTAAGGTTGTTAATGAAAAAAAAGTTGGGTTCTAATTTTTTCCTCTATTCAGAAAATTTATATCTATAAATTGCCTATCCTAATACACTTGTTATTGTGAATTCAATTCAATTCAATCGTTTATTGTTTATAAAGAAAATACACATTTCTTGTAACAAAGAGAGAGTGAATGCAACAATTAAAGAGATGAGCCCGCGAGATTTATGTTGTGCGTTTTTGCGCAGATCAACCTTTAGGCCTACGCGGCCATTTCAAGCGGTCGAACGGGACAAAAAAGTAACCCATTACTAGAAAAACCAGCTGTGACCTCTCAATGGTTAAAATTATGACTATATTAGGGAGATTTTGGTCAGACAGTTTAACGGCAAATTTCGTTACTCTTATGGTTACCGTTACCGTAAGTAAAGATAACTTCAAGAGGTTAAAAATAGAGGTTTTGAACGTAGTCAACCGTTTGGCGGTAAACATAACCTTACTTTTTTATTTTTTGTTTGTTTTGTTGTCTTATTATTAATTTAGTGATAGGGCTGGGGGACGGACACTCCAACATAAATTTAGTCAGGCAAATGATTTTGCAAGATATCTTTGGTGGGGTCAAACCATATCAAATCAACCAAAAAAAAGGCACTTTTCGTTCTGACCATCTCCGATTTTGATGATTTTTGGTACACTTATTCTTCGGATCCAAAAACTTAAAAATCCAAAATTAAATTTTTTGGATAAGCGGTTTTTGTTTTATTGATTTTTGAAAATAAAGAAACTGACCAATATACCCTTGACAGGCACTTACAAAAATAGCAATATCTCAAAAACTATTGGTCCTATAGAAGCGAGTTATAGCTTATTTTGAAGGTTTTTTAAAAACCTTTTTAACGATGTGTATCACCATGTAATTTTTTGTTTTTATTTTCTTTTTAATTTTTTTAATATATTTTTTTTTGAAAAATCTTGAATTTTTTTCAAAAAAATACTATTTTTTTTCAGTATTTTTTAAATATTTTTGGAAAATTTCAGAATGGAGAAGTTATTGGTTCTATTTTTAAAAAAATAATATAAAAAACCTTGCAGAAAAAAACCATTTTAGCAGGAAAGAGCGGTACACATACAGTGTGTGTGTGTGCACAATACATCAAAATATTAAGTTAATGATAGAGTGTTCAAAATAAACAAGTTTATCTTAAATGATAAGGGTAATCCTGCTTTACCAGACTACCATGCTTGCCTCTCAAAAATGATGTGTAACCCACCAGGAGTTCAATGCTTTTTGGACAAATGTGAGATATGCCCAGGAACTGAGAATTTAAAAAACTTTTTGAATGAAAAGTTCGAAGAAGCAATGATTGACAATGTGACTTTTAAGAAGTGGGTATCTGTAGATAGATGCAATATGGAGACATTAATTAAACCAGCAGAGGACTTCATTGAAGAATTTTCAAACGACTTGATTAAATTCAAATCTCATTCTTTTTACACTCACATGCAAAAAGAATACTACAATGAGGTAAAAGACAATTTAAAAAAGGGGGAAGCACTAGTCACATGCGACGAAGTGCAGTCCTATCACTGGACAAATAGCCAGGCAACCCTACATCCTTTTGTAATATATTACAAAACTCACGAGGGAAAACTGGGTCATTAAAATTATATATTTATTTCATACTGTTTGGTACAGAACACTGTGGCATTTCATCTTTTTTTAAGCCACCTTATGCCTGAACTAAAGAGGCAAATTGATAATTTAGACAAAATTATCTATTTTTCAGACGGCTGTGCCGCACAGTATAAAAATAAAAAAAATTTTGTTAAGGAATTTAAAATTAAAGCAGAATGGAATTTTTTGCCACCTCCCACGGGAAGAGTGCATGCGATGGACTGGGAGGCACCGTAAAAAGGTTGGCTGCTAAAGCAAGTCTGCAGAGACCATATAATGAACAGATTATGACCCCCAAAGATCTTTTTAAATTTGCAACAGAAAACATTCCTGGTATAACATTTAAATATTGTTCATTAAATGACTACCAGCAACATGAAGTTTTTGGAAAAAAGATACCTGGAAGCACAATCGATACCTGGGACTCAAAAATTGCACTAGATTATCCCCCTCAGTAATGAAAAAATTATTACAAAACCATTTTCACTAAATAAAGAGGAAAATATTCAATGTCTTTTTGCAACCTGTGGTTTGTCAAACACAGAAATTGAAAACATCGACTCCAGTTTTGTAACCATAAACTATGACTGTCTTTGGTGGATGGGATGTATCATTGGCAAAAATATAGAAAGCGGAGAATTAAAAGTTAGTTTTTTACATCCTCATGGTCCCTCTCCGTCTTTTTACTTTCCAAAGCCAAAAGCTGATATATTGGTCATAGATCACAATTCTCTTTTAAGACGGGTCAACCCAAATACTGCCACTGGTAGGACATATACGCTAACTGCAGAAGAAATGACAGATTCCTCAAATATTTTACAAAAAAAATTAGCAACCTAAATATTTTTTATTGTAAATTTTCTATTATTCTTACTTTTCATTTTTTTGTTATACCCATATTAGGTAAATTAGACCTGTATTAAATATCTTATTATTTTTTTAAATTATGACTTCATTATTTCTCCATCGTAAAATTTTCTAAAAATGTTAAAAAAACATTGAAAAAAAAAAGAAATATTTTTTTGAAAAAAATTAAAAAAATGTGTTTTTGAGATTAAAAAAAAAATATTTTTTTTATTAAGAAAAAAAAATTAAACAAACTATATTGTGTTACACATCTTTAAAAAGGTCTTTAAAAACCCTTCAAAATGAGCTATCACTCGCTTCTATAGGATTAATAGTTTTTAAGATATTACTATTTTTGTAAGTGTCTGTCAAGGACATATTGGTCAATTTCTTGATTTTCAAAAATCTATAAAACAAAAACCGCTTATCCAAAAAATTTGATTTTTTGGATTTTTGAGTTTTTTGATAAGACGAATAAGTGTACCAAAAATCATCAAAATCGGAGATGGTCAAAACTATTGCCTGGTTGACTTGATATGGTTTGACCCGGTGGAGTAATAGAAGAAATCGAGCCTCTGCAAACTTATTTGTACTTACTCACCTGTTTTAAAAAAAAAAACGGTAAAAAAGGCACACCACTACTACTATAAACACGGTTAACAAAAAATAAAATCCAAATACACAAAATTTTTGTAAAACAAAACAAACTTTTATAACCTAAAGATCTTCCACCACAGAATCACATCAAGTTTGGTTGGTGGTCTTTTTAACGGTAAAGGTAGTCCCTATTCGACGCTAATTAGCGCCAGTGGTTACATTTAATAAAGGTAACAACCGGACAGAGCGCTACTACGCCTGCCTAGAGTAAAGATAAGGAGGTAAGAGACTAAAAGGGGGTAAAAAACCTGACCAAAATCTCCCTATTCTCTAATAAATAATTTCCTAAAACCATAGGTTATGCAATAAAATAGGTTAAAACAATAATTTGTAACCAGAGCTTATAAGGTGGACCTTTAAACTTTGGGTTGGGCGGGACAAGAAAAACCAAAACTTAATTTTAGTAAATTCTTACTTTTATATATTTAAATTTTTTAGAAAAATGCTTTTTCATGGCTTTTCCAAACTAAACAAAAGGCAGTAGAATTAAAAATTAGTGTGAACCATGAACCAGTAAAGCTTTTCTTTTGGGTTCCGTCAAAAAATACAAACAAAAAACACAATAATTGAATAGTAGTTTTAACAACTAGTTTCTAAAATAGTGCTTTTGTTTACAAGCGTTAATGTAAATAACGAGCGCAGCGAAGTATTTAAAAACGCGAGTAAAAAAAGCACAGTTTAGCCGCGAGTTGATAACACTATTTTTTTAATACCTTTATCAAGAAATCCATGAAAAACAGAAAAATACTTTTAAAAATTTCGAACGAAGAGCACTTCTCGCAATACACCATCTTTAAACTATAAATCAAGGCGGCTGGTAAATGAAATAACAATCGTTTGCGATGTGCTATTTTACTCGGTGACGTTCATTGTTGCGAAATTTTCATCTTTGACAGTTTCATATTTTGACGATTTTTTAAAATAATTTTTTCGTAATTACTTGGTGAGAACTGGCGGATATGGCTTAATTTCTAGGCAAGAATAATTAGACTTTTTCTATATTACTATTTTCCGCTATTTCTCTTTAATTTTGGGTAAAAAACGGACAGAAATCTTTTTTTGCACCCGTGATCAAAAAAACAAGTTTTTTGCATAGGTAACCAAAAAAGCCATGCGTTAGTTATCTGCAGACAGTTACTAAAATCATGTTTTTGATGAAGGTATAAAAAAAAATATTATTTGCTTTAGGTCCGAAACTGTTTTTATTTCGGCTTTTTTACATACCAAGAAAAAGTGTTATAGTGGTTTTATGATTTGGAGTTATTTCAAGATTTTTAACAAAAACCAGTAGATTGTTAAAGCGTTTTTCTTTTTTTTTAGTAAAATTACATTTGCTTGAAATGGCCCTACAGACTAATTTCTTTGAACATAAAAATGTCAAAGTATCATTAGGGAGCTGGGAAGACACTTGACTAATTAGAAAAACCTTTCTTCAAGTTTTCAAAGGGAACAAACAAACGATTTTCAAAAATTGTGTTTTACAGCAAAAAAATTGATTTATCAAACCTGATCTGAGGGACTGGAAAAACAAGTTGTCTCGTTTTCAAACTCAGACGCATGTGAAAACTCACCTGCAAAATTAAGAAAAAAAATTATTAGCATCATAAGTAATCAATGACGAAGCACAAGTAATTAAAAATAGTGCAGACGAATCGCTGAACTATTAATAAGTTTAAACTAAAATATCAACAATAAATAAATATGTATCAAAAGAATTTAAAAAAATTAAGCGAGACAAGAAACTATCTACTAAGTTAGTAGATAACCCGAATATTACAGGCAATAAGACACACCGTTCCGGAACAAAGTTTGTGATTTTCTGAAGCCACATGAAAAACTAAAAACAGCGTTTCGTAGTGCGAGGTTCGTACATTATTTTATTAAGTTAATGTTAAGTTATCATCAATATTAATTTGGAAAGAAATTAAACTTCTGGTCTATGTAGAACCAATTTCTTAAACTGAACTGAAATTATTTGCTACTGGTAAGTAAATGGAAATTATAGTAACTTAAAATTAAAAAAAACTTACTTACTACTTATTAAAAAAAAAAGATTAGTTTTATGCAAAAGTGAAAAAAATCCCACAGAAAGAAAGATTTCATTGCCCGCTATGCCAAATTTTGAAAACAATTGTGTGTGTAAAGTGACTATAGCAGGACAAATACCGATTACACTTCAAAATCACTAGTACAGTTATGCAAATAAAAGCCAAAAATACTAATGTTTATTTATCAGGAAGGAGTTAAACATAAAGGAAAAAACTAATACAAACAATGAAAAAACATATACTAATTTTTTTTCTAAATAAATTACTACATTTTTCATTTACTTACCAGTAGCAAATAATATCAGTTCAGTTTAAGAAATTGGTTCTACAAAGACCAAAAGTTTCATTTCTTTCCAGATTAATTGATGATAAGTTAACATTAACATGATAAAAATACAACCAAAACTAGAACAAATATTCATTGAAGAGAGAAGAATACTTTGATCAATTTTCGTTAAAATTTGTTGCAAATTAACTAGAATATCCTCATAAAAATTGAAATTTTAGTGTTAACTTTGATTGAAATAGTCATAAGTGCTGCGATTTTAAGGCATAGTGTTAATATAAATAAAAATGTACAAACCTCACACTAAGAATACCGCTTTTAGTTTTTCCTGTGGCTACAGAAAATCCCACACTTTGTTCTGGAACATAATACGGTGAGAAAAGTTTTAAAAAGGAAAAAAATTGTAAATTGTCATAAAATATGACCGGGGGTTGATTGATTGAATGATTTACTTTATAAAGCAAAGTAAGGTTTAGGGATTCTCTGACTAGGCTAATCGCTTATTGTATCCCTTGCTGCATTCTTTCACCTAAAAGAGGTTCGATGCCTTCGCTAGGTTCAGCACCCTCTTTACAGTGTCTTCTGAGAGATTGCCTTCTGAGAAGATACCTCTTCTAGAAGCTGTCCAGTTCTCCAGTAGTTAGGTGCCGGGACTCAAAGATAATAGAGACATAAAGCTATTTGTAACTCATCGCGGTATACGTATCCGCATCTAGCGAGAACCAAGCACATTAATTGGTCAGAAACTTGTACCACTTTCGAAAAGAGCAGATATATGCTAATCTAAGGTGTTCTTAAACACGATAGGTGTTGAGATGCGTTAGGTATCACGTATCGTTACGGCACATGTATCGTATCTCAGCGCCTATTGCGTTCAGAAACACCTTAAATTAGCATATATCTGCTCTTTTCGAACGTGCTACAAGTTTCTGACCAATCGATGTGCTTGGTTCTCGCTAGATGCGGATTCGTATACCGCGATGAGTTACAAATAGCTTTATGTCTCTAATGTGAGAGGTTAGTTCGTCGTCCTCATCATACAGCATACAAATGGGTTCTTCCTGGAAAATTCCCATTGTGTGCAGGTGCTTCCTCAGGACGCAGTGACCGGTTAAGAGTCCTGACACTATTCTGATCTGAACTCTCAAGAGCTTAAAGTATCTCCTCAACCAGTGATGCCGATGGACATTTGACCATTGTTTTGCTGTGTTGTTGTCCAGGTGTCTGTATGGTCTTTGTGTTCGTTTCTGGTCGACCGTTCTTGGAGCCCACATACTGAGGTTTTTGGTATACCAAAGACAGGTTTGATCAGGTTCTATGAACCGTTTTTCAGATCCTCTCCTAGCTAGGATATATGCATTTTTATTGCTAGTCATCCTCGTGTGCCCCGGCACCCACGCCAGTGATACCTTGTTGTGGTTGGCTAGGGTTATTAGAAGCTATAGGATAAAGGAGGGCAAAATCAGACTTTTGCAAATATCTTAAAAATTAAGAATTTAAGTGAAAAAGAAAAGGAAGAGATTCTAAAGTAGATAAAATTATCTTTTAAATAAGGTATCAAGCTGTAAGATCAGATTGAAATTAATGAACTAATACGTTTGCTGTAAGCATTTTTAATAGGTAAATTGCAAGGTATGGCTCAGTAAAATTAACAGAACAACACTATCAAATTTTTTAAGCACGGAAAATCAATATTTCATCCTACAATTTTAAATCAATAGTATCAAAATTTTATCAAAACAATTAAAAAGAAGTATACAAACAAAAAAATGTGTTTTTCAGGTAATAATTTTTAATATTTTAAACAAGATTCGGTATGTAGGTATATAAAAAACTAAAAATTAAAACAAAAATGCAAAACCTTAACGGAAACGAAATCAAATTCTTTCAAATAATATAATATAATCTTTTTCTTATTTATCATTTTTTAGTCTTAAGGTGTAGGTATTTAATCCCTAAAAACAATAACGGTGGGATTTACTAAAAGGGTTTAGTCTATTTTAGAACGGTCCTAAGTTTAAGTGAAATTTTTGGTTTAAAGCATTTTAAACCAACCCTCCTTGAGTTTTGGACACAGTTTGAATTATAAGAAGAATTTTAATAAATTTTTGTATTGAATAATCATCTTAACACAATCTTTTGTTGGATTTAAGAAGAAAGTTTTAATTTAGAAGAAAAGAAAATTTAAAAATTGAAACCCACGCGGGGTTTAAATAGTAAACACTCTGTTCAACAAATTAAAATTGAGGTTATATGTCACTCTAATTAAAACTTACCCTTGATGATTGATTTTTCCAATTAATACTTGATGTCACACAATGATTTAGATGTAGGATGAAGGAGAAGATTAATTTTGTATTTATTTAAAAGGAGTTTTTATTTATGTAATGTATTAAAAAACTTAAATGCAAGTTTTTTTTTAACATTTCTGTCACTGTCGAAATGTCAGTTTAAAAATATTAGTACTGCGTTCAATCACAAACAGCGAGTTCGGATCTTTTACCTCTGCTTGCACCCTGATTAAAGCTACAGCTTTAAAATGAGTAGGCTTTGAGAAAGGAAAGTTATTTTGACTGAGCTTTTAGATAACCTCAAAGTTTTACTTTCAGTTTGTAAATAAATTAATATAGTTGTTTTGGGTTTTTTTGATTGGTATATTTTTCGTGCATAATCAGTGACCTTCACTTATGTTTGTTTTGCCTCGTAGTGCCTTCATTTTTTGTGCTGAAAACGGGTTGAAAATATGGCGTTTTTCTGGACAAAATTGGAGGTGTTTTATTGATTAATAAACAACTTGGGATATTGAATAAGGTAAATTACTTCTTGTGAAAACGGTTACTTAGGAAAATTTTAAATTTATTAGCAATTGCCACAAAACAATCTTTTCTGGGGGCTATAAATTTAAACCACCCTCTAGAGGTGGTCTAAAAAATCACCAACTTTATAACCTCAAACACATGAAAGGATGAAGCTATTATGTGCCAAATTTTTGGCGTATTCACGATATGCCATTTTGAAGCCTGTCAAAAAAAATTAGTTTTAGGGCATTTTCTTCTAAAATATGGTATATTTTTAGAAAAAAAGCTGTTTTAAAAATGGTATTTTGCAATAATAATACAAAATAATGAATAACTTTGTGTCTTTTCTGTATTTTGCAATAATAATACAAAATAATGAATAACTTTGTGTCTTTTCTGTATGGGTAAGTGTTTTTTTTTAAATTTAGTGCCCCCCACAGGTGTAAATATTTAGATCTGTGGGGGGTACTATTTTAGATCTTAGTAAATCCCACTGTAAAGTTTTAGTAATTAAATTGTGCATATGCTCAAAAAAAAAATATATTTCATGAATTCTCTTTAAATATAACCTTAGTTAGATACGAATTTCAATTTATACTAACAATTTATAGAAAGGTTCCAATCTGACTGAAGAGATTTGGGAGGTACTATGAAGAGACCCCACGCACAAGGAATGCCTTTAGTGGGTTATTTTTTTTTTATTTGCCATTAATTTCTAAAAGCAGATACACCTAAATTCATTGTTATTGTTGTATTTATATTATGAGGCAAATAAAATATTTATATTATATTATATTTAAAAAATACTTTGTATGATCCTTGAAGAACCTATATTTGAGCAAGTAGTGCTTGGATTAGGATTCGGCGCCGAGCCTCGAGAATCACAAGCGTCTAAAATTTTTATTAGAAAAAACTTTTAAAAAACAAGCTTTTATTAAATCCACTCAAGAGTAGAAAATAATTTTTTATCTTTCTTATACCATAATAAAAGCGATGGGAGGAAATTAAAAATTTTAACTTTAGGTATCGTATATCGGTCACATCGACGATTTACCTAAGAAACAGTTGTATTACTCTATACCCTAAGGACATTTTCAAAGGCTTGGCAAGCACGGCAATTTCACCCGTTCTCAGCTTCTTTAGATAAAAGCATTATGTTTAGCATTCGAATAGAAGAAGAATTTAGTTCTTCTTTTGTAGTTCACTGTAAAGTTAAAATTTTTAATTTGCGGCCATCGCTTTAATTATGGTATAAAAAAGATAAAAAATTATTTTCTACTTTTGAGTGCATTTAATAAAAGCTTGTTCTTTAAAAGTTTTTTTTAATAAAAATTTACTTAATCAGTAAGAATCAAAAACGTTTACACTATTTCTATACTAAAGGCGATGAAAGGCTTTGATCTACATAAATAAAAAGCCTACGCTATTTTGTCCCTAAAGACATCACATAACATCAAATTTCATCAAATATTGAGCACAAGCCAAATTAGATTCCAGTGTATCACCTTGCTTTGGAATTCTATACTCGCCTGTGTCGAGCAACATAAATTCTAATATATTGAAGTTGACATGTCATTCCGAATCGATCCAGAATGTGGACAAGATGTCTCCCTATCTTTACTTGGCCTCTGTTAAGGACAAGGATACAAATAGGATGAGGTTGAGAATCATACCTTAAAAGAAGTGGATTCGGAACAAAATATCGGTCGATCCTTATTTTGTTTCAATAAGAGGCAATGAAGAACATTGCTCTGACACTGGGATGGAGTTTGAAATGTACCGACTTGTGCTCCCTGTGGAGAAAATATAGAGAGTAATAACTTGGAGGAAAATGCCACCGCAATATTTCTGTTAAAAGGCAACTCTCGATATACTGCATCATATTCTTGTTTAGACGAACAAGACAGAGACAAAGAATAATGTAAAACTCTAGATTTAAAAAAGCCAATCACAAAATGGCTTTATTTCGTAAGATAGCGTTTATAGGCGGCAAAACGTAATTCGGTGTAATCAGATTAGAACCTAGTTTTAAAGCCATTTAAACACATTTTGAATTTCTCCTTAAATTGAGTAAAACCCGAGTATAACAAACCAACTTTGCTATACTCGGGTAAAACTTTAAACAAAGAAAACGAGACGACAGTGTGATTCGCAGGAAGAATTGAGAACATTGCCAAATCGTCTAATATTATCAATTTAAATGTAAGTTCATTCATAGATACTTATTTTTAAAAAGTTGTAAAAGTGGTTAATTATATAATATAAATAACATTATCCTTTGGACAAATTTAGTACTGATAACCTCCAGAATTTTACCAAACCTTTTCGCAATCATCAAATCTGACAACAGCGCATCATCAAAATCGATACCACATAGTTAAGTGAATGAAGGGCCGGAAAATGTAGGGAAATTCCACCCTCCCAGCGTCATGTAACACGCCAACCCCTATTTAATGCTATGTAGCTTTGTTTTGTTCCGGAAAACAGCTGATCAATATAACAAAATAGTACAACAATAGAAGCTATTCAGTTTAATTTTGCGAAATTTTGGTCAATCGTTTTAAAGAGTCTACTTTATGAAGAAAGGTAACATTAACTGAATTAAAAAAAAGTTGGAAGGATATTTAAGAAACATTAAGATAAAAATCCTAGGTAAACATGACTGCACTTCCCATTTATAGGTAACCAAACACTTTAATACATATTTTTTGTTGTTTAAATGATACCTAAGTAACGATTTTTCCCATGATATAAAGTTTATAGTTACACAAGGGTAACTGAACCTTGTTGTGAGGATGTGCCTGGGTACCCCATACCGACGAACGCACAGTGCGTACCATGAGACTTCCTTTATTTGTATGGGTTCAATGTGAAGAACCCAACAACCTTATGCAGAAAAAATATATAGTTTAACAAAATTATGAATGCAAGTTTGTTTATTATTAAAGAAGACAATATAGCCAATTTGCGAACTTATCCAACAAGAGAACATTTCAGTCACAAAAATTTAAAGGAAACAACTCTCAAATTATTATAAAAAAAATTAACAATTTAATATTCAAAACATTTCCTTCTAAAAAATTTTGTACATCATTTATAAGTGCAAGTTTGTTTATTATTGAAGAACGGTTCTCTATGGTACAACTATTTTGTGGTTTTATTTCCGAAACTATGAATACAAAACCGCCAAAAAATATCAAATAATTTTTATAAATGAAAAAAAGTTTTCCTTCTAGAAAATGTTGTTTTTTCCATCAAAATAATTTATGGGTACCTTTTAGTGTACTGGCAATAATTCCTTCCCCCATCTGGAAAAACTTAAAGCTCTTTCACCACCTTAAATTCCCCAAATTCATTTAAAGCTTGAACCTACGAACTATTTTTTTTGTTACCTACACCTTATTTTTTTAAGAAGTACCTAAGTTTTGTGTACCAAATCGTTAACTATAAAAAGTTCCAGACGGGATTGGTCGGTTAAGCATTTGTAAAAAAGTGACCCTGAACCCATTTTAACCTTTTTATAAACCATTTTTTATATTTTTTACCAAGAACTTAGATCAACTTAATCCAAGTTTTTTCTACCTACTCTTTAGGTGAATTCATATATGTATTGGAACTATCGTGGTAGATATATGACATCCTGGGCATTTTTGTAATGTACAAGTTGTCGTTTGGCTTTTGAAACTTTCAAGATCTCAAGCTCACGCTTAGTATCGTGTCGTTTGTTGATTCCAAATAACTAACAAAAAAACGCAGTTTTTTTCACGTTATATAAGCAGGTTATACAAAGTGACAAGTTAAAAACTACACACTCCAGGTATTATGGGAACCAATAGAGATATTTACCTAATTCCGAAAACAATTCGAGGGATTGGAGGGGGAACATTATTTATGTATTTAATGCCTTGGTCGCACCAACCATGTTGGCGCAGGCCACTTTCGCCGGGTTTTCTTAAATTTTTATGAAAAAAATATGCAACTTCCACAAAGCGCGAATTATTTTTTTTAATAAATAATAAAAAACTTTGTAATTTTCCCACAAATGTTGCAATAAAACAGCTTTTCTTGAATGTTGAAGGGGAAATTAATTTAACTTAAATGGCGAAAGTACATTATAAATAAAAAATAAAATAATTTCTTCGCTACACTGTAAAACCTCGTTGGAAAGCTTATAAAAACCTTAGTTTATGGGCGCTAAAATTTTTGACAACATATAGACCCTACCCAGGAAGTGTTAATAGACTGCCAGGATACACCCCGGAAGCCCGGGTATACTCTGTAAAAGTCTGGATACACTCTGAAAATGTCTGGATGTACTCTGGAAAAGCACGGATATACTCGGAAGTCTGGATACACCTTAAAAAAGTCCTGAAATAGTCCAGATTCACCCTGGAAAAGTTGGATACACCCAGGGAGTCTGAATAAACCCTGAAAAAGCCTGGATACAAATCTGGTTATACCCTGTAAAAGTCTGGATACTCTCCGAGAATACTAATCTGGATACTCTGGATGCACCCTGAAAAAATCTGGATAAACTAGAAGTCTGGATACACCCAAAAACATCTGGATAAACCTTGGAAAAGTCTGGATCAACTATGGAATAGTCCGGATTCACCCTGGAAAAGTCGGATACACCCTGGAAAAGTCTGGATCCAACCTGAAAGTCTGGATACACCATGAAAAAGTTTGGAAATACCCTGGAAAACTCTGAATACGCACTGGAAAAGCCTGTATGCGCCCTGAAATTCTGGATACTTCCTCGAAAAGTCTGAATACAACCAGGAAAGCTCCAGATACATCCCGGAAAGCTCTGGATACATCCTGAAAAAGTTTGGGTACACCCTGGAAATCTAGATATACCCTGAAAGTCTGGATACAATAAGAAGGTCTGGATACCCCCTGGAAAAGTCTGGATACCCCCTGGAAAAGTCTGGATGCACTCTGAAAAATCCTGGATATACCCCGGAAGAGTCTGATTACAATCAGGAAAATCTGAATACACTCGTCCGAATATACCTACCCTGGTTGGTAAATACTGGATACAGACCGGAAAAGTCTGCATACACCCTAGAAAAGTATGGATACAATCTGGAAGTCCGGATACATCTCAGAAGCCAGATTTCTTAGGGTAGACAATTACAACAAATTTTTGGATTTTGACAGATTATAGTCAGATATTTAAAACGAAACCCTGCAGTAAATAAATACATAATTCATTTAAGGAACTATGTGTGTACAGTTAGCGGTTTTTTTTAAATTTTCTTGATCAAAGCAAGTGTTACTTTAACATACCTATATATATATATATATATTATTTATTAAAAGGGTTTATTGCACCAAATAAAAACAAGTTTCACTAAAAAGTATTAGGTATCTTTAACAAAAAACATCTAGTAAACTCTATTTTATGAATAAAATATGAATTTTTCTCAAAAATATGAACAAATTATGAAAATATGCGTCAAATACGGGCCCTGCTCTTTGGAAAGGGTTTTGCATCAGCTTTACAACGGTGTATTTTTCTTAATTTGAAATAGATTTTTTTGAGATATTAGTGGTAAAAATGATTTGTTTACCGTTTACAAAACACCCAAAAGTTAATTCAAGGGTTCATAGGAGAAGGCAAATTATGCATTCAGAATGTTTCCAGGCCTCACCCCCTCGGAAAAGTAAATTCAAAACCGTTTTCCACAAGGTATCATAATGAAGTGCTCTTATTATTTTTGTAAATAATAGGCGGGGCCTGCACCGAGAGGGTGAGGCCCGGAAACCTTAAACGATCTTTTTGTTATTTTGGAAACGGTAATCAAATCATTTTCTTGTTGAAAATATCAATGTTACACCGTTGTAAAGCTAATGCAAAAACTTTTCCAAAGAGGTATCATAAGGTGGGGGGTCCAATTTAGGAAATCCCGGTGGGCGTGGCCTGCGCTAACATAGTTGGTGCGACCAAGGCATTAAATACATAAATAACGTTCTTCAATCCCTCCAATCCCTCGCACTGTTTTCGGCATTAGGTAAATATTAGGTTCTCGAAATACCTGGGGTGGATAGTGTATATTGTCACCCTGTATAACAAACATATAAGAGCAAGTCTCCCAAAAT
The DNA here is from genome assembly GCA_963921995.1 of Oxystoma pomonae. Taxonomy (NCBI): domain Eukaryota; kingdom Metazoa; phylum Arthropoda; class Insecta; order Coleoptera; family Brentidae; genus Oxystoma; species Oxystoma pomonae. The sequence continues at coordinate 25,504,266 of OY998168.1, forward strand.
ATCTTTTGAGACCGGCCTCCTCTGCCTGCCTTTTACTATAACAAAGTTTAATGATCTGATCTTCTAAAAGGTCTAAAAGCATACCCAAATAAAAAAAAACCATCAGAAAAAGGGCAGAGCCATGTCTGGTTGGGTTTTCTTTAAACAGGCCAACTTCTGTCGCACCATAGTCATCTTACTTCAAGAAGATAAAATGTTGAGAAACTATTAAAACAGATTTAACCAAAATAATTTGGCCAATTGTTGGTACATTCTTAAAAGGAGTAACTTTTCAAAAACTGATGCAATTTGTTGCAACAATTTTCTCGCGGTAAGCGACTTGATAATTTTTAGTGCTTTTGATTGGATAACATAACCTGATGACGACACAAAGATAGCAGCTCATTTTTGTCGGCCATTTAAAAACTGTAAGAAGGCTTTTTTTGTTTAAATGATCGATGCCAGGGCTATTTTTTGCTTTTATCTTGTATTATAACTTTTAGTGAACAAGTAAACCAAATTTATTTTTGGCCTGCATGAGTTGATCTGGCAGTAAATAGAAATTAAGATCAATAGTTGGGAATCGATTCCGTCAAGAAACCCATCGAATGAGTTGGGGTTAGTTCGAACTCGTCGTTCAGAAGTTAAGTTATGTAATTGTTATTTTTCCTGTTTTGGAAGCTATTTTTTTGGTATTTGTTTTTCCAGGGATTTTTGGGAGTGATTATTTTATTATTCCAGAGGTCAGACTTGTTGTGAATAACTTAGGCTAAAAATCTGAATGTACATTTAAAACTATAAGGTACCTTGTTTTTTTTTTTTTTCATTGATGATGGAGTCTTTTCACTAAAAAAATGCATAAATGCAGCTACCTACGACAAAAATAATGTAAACGATATCGTTGGGTACTTAATTTCGACCAAATAAAGAAAAGAAATGATGAACAAATACAATTTTTATTACAAAAACTTCTGCAAAAATAACATAACCCCAAATGTCAACAACAAAAATGAATAAAGAAAGCAGCCGACTTCTGTGTCGTCATGAGGTGGGCGGAGCAAAAAATTTACTAGACCGTGTTTATTCAAGGGACCGTGATATTATTAAACGTGTAGATTTATTAGAACGTAACGACTTTTTTCCAAATTCCAAAATAAGAGCCACTCGCCAAACTATAGACAAAAAATTGATTAATTATTTATCAATAATGTCCCGGCAGCAACCACAAAACAAAATCCACAACTTATTGTTAAGCTTGTATCATATTAAATTGTTACAATCCGCATAATTCGTCTATAATCAGACAATTTTAACGTTAAATATTTGAAGAATTCTCAGACACTTTCTTTGTCTGGTCACTAAAGTATTTTTGATCTAAATTTTATTAACTACAGTATCAAAGGCCACCTAATAATATATGAATATTATAGCTTCCAGAGTGGTCCTTAAAATTTAGTATTAATTTTTCCCATCAGTAAACCACCACCGATTTTGTCCTTTGTGAGCTGTATTATCATGACTTTCATCCTGTATATAGTGTTGTTTTTGACGTTTTTGTATACTGGCATCAAGTTTGCCTTGTGCGAGGCATAGAGGTGCAATGCACCTACAACCAGAAAAATGCTCTTTGCCTGCAGAAATTCTGAATCCCATCTGTTCTTACCCGCGCTGGAAACATTAATAGCAAGAATAGCAAGATTGCCTTATGAGACACTGTAAGTTAATATTAGACAATTAAAGTAAATATTAGATACTTAAAGTAAATATTTCAACGCATCGGTATCGGTATACCTAACGCGTTCAAAGCAAAGCCAAAGTCAGCACATTTTTAAGTTATTTATGACAGGTTTTGAACGAGGCTTGCTTGTTTGGCAGATGAGATGACAAACCAGCTGATTGTTGTGGGTCCGTAGCGGGCATCGTTCGAAACGTGGCATTAACAAGTCAAAAATGTAGTTAATATTTACTTTAACGGTGGGATTTACTAAAAGGGTTTAGTCTATTTTAGATCGGTCCTAAGTTTAAGTGAAATTTTTGGTTTTAAGCATTTTAAACCAACCCTCCTTGAGTTTTGGACACAGTTTGAATTATAATAAATTTTTTTATGAATAATCATCTTAACACAATCTTTTGTTGGATTTAAGAAGAAAGTTGCAATTTAGAAGAAAAGAAAATTTAAAAATTGAAACCCACGCGGGGTTTAAATAGTAAATACTCTTTAAAAATTAAAATTGAGGTTATATGTCACTCTAATTAAAACTTACCCTTGATAACTGATTTTTCCAATTAATACTTGATGTCACACAACGATTTAGATGGGTGATAATAAAATAAGAAGTAGATTAATTTTGTATTTATTTAAAAGGTGTTTTTATTTATGAAATGTATTAAAAAACTTAAATGCAAGTTTTTTTTTACACTTCTGTTACTGTCGAAATATCAGTTTAAAAATATTAGTGTTGCGTTCACTCACAAACAGCGAGTTCGGATCTTTTACCTCTGCTTGCACCTTGGCTTGCACCAACCTCTACTGATGAAAGCTACAGCTTTAAAATGAGTGGGCATTGAGTAAGGAAAGTTATTTTGACTGAGCTTTTAGATAACCTCAATGTTTTACTTTCAGTTTGTAAATGAATTAATATAGTTGTTTTGGGTTTTTTTTGTTTAGTATATTTTTCGTGCATAATCAGTGACCTTCACTTATGTTTGTTTTGCCTCGTAGTGCCCTCATAAATATATTTTTTGTGCTGAAAACGGGTTGAAAATATGGCGTTTTTATGGACAAAATTGGAGGTGTTTTATTGATTAATAAACAACTTGGGATAATAAATAAGGTAAATTACTTCTTGTAAAAACGGTTACTTAGGAAAATTTTAAACGAACTTATTACCAATTGCCACAAAACAATCCTTTCTGGGGGCTATAAATTTAAACCACCCCCCAGAGGTGGTCTAAAAAATCACCAACTTTATAACCTCAAACACAGACGATGAAGCTATTATGTGCCAAATTTCTGGCGTATTCACCATATGCCATTTTGAAGCCTGTCAAAAAAAATTAGTTTTAGGGCATTTTTTCCTAAAATATGGTATATTTTTAGAACAAAAGCAGTTTTTCAATGGTATTTTGCAATAATAATACAAAATAATCAATAACCTTGTGTCTTTTCTGTATGGGTAAGTGTTTTTTGAAAATTGGTTTTAAAATTTAGTACCCCCCATAGGTGTAAATATTTAGACTTGTGGGGGGTACTATTTTAGATCTTAGTAAATCCCACTGTAAGTGTCTATTTGAACGTATCACTATCGGTATATCTAACGCGTTTAAAACAAAGTCAAGGGAAACTATATTGTCTATTACCCCAACTTTCGAAAGTTTCAGTTGTTAGAATCCATCCAAACTTAAGTTCCAGGAACTATAACTGAAATGCAAGTTTAAACTAAATTATTAGTCTTTCAAAAAATTTCACCTCAGATCAATTTTCCTTGTTGTTGCGTATAAAACTTTGGTTAAAGATTATTGCGTTAACAATTAATTGGATATCATTATTTATGACGACGAGGATGAGGCTGTGGAAGAAATGAATATTTTAAGGTTGGTTCCTACGACACTGACCAAATACCAAAAATAATAGCGTTTCGGAAGTATACTTTAAGCTTTACACATAGAAACAACTGTTTACAAACAAATCCAAATAAAATCAAATCATCCTATTTTCAAGAAGGTTTTAAAATGATAAACTTTACAAAAAAATTTAGATTTTCAGACCAAACAGCAAAGCAACAATAAAAGTAAAATTTTGGAAATTAACTGCAAATATTTTCTCCTTTTGATTGGTCAGATATTCCATCAAAATTGGCACCCTTTCAAAATAATAAAAAAAATTACTAAATCCACTATTATTCCTGCACACTAACCAGTTGTAAACATTTCAAGTGGCAGTAACTTTGCAGCAACAAATCCACTTTGTCTCTATTTGTTCACCAACCAATATATTCGGATTTTATATACGCTTGCATCGAGGATATTTCAATAGTTGTTAAACAGGGTACTCCTTACCTCTGTTTTGTCTAAAGAATAGTCAGTCCCTAAAATCTTCTATTTTTGTTTTTCCCCTTTCACGTTCCAAAGCTATGAGTGAGTGATAATGCTTATTTTTAATACTTTCATTAAAGAGTAAGAAAGCGTTGATAAAATTATTGCCGCGTTTTAAAAGTAATCACAAGTAAACCAGGGCCTCTATAGGACTAGCTGAGTCTTTTATTCCTCCATATAAACTTATAATTAAGGCATCATTATCTATCGCAAAAACCAAATTACTAAATCCACCAATTTGCCTGCACACACTGACGCCATCTCTATCTCTATAAACTACTGGTTCATGGGTAAACATTTCAAGTGGCAGTATTAAATCTACGTAATTTGCAGCAACAAATCCACTTTATCCCTATTTGTTCACCGACTGAAGTATATTCGGATTTTATATGCGCTTTGCGTCGAGGATACCTCAATGGTTGTTCAACAGGGTACTCTGTTTTATCTAGACAAGAGTCGGTTCCTAAAATCCTCTATTTTCGTTTTTTTCCTTTCAAGATATAAAGCTAGGAGAGTTTTAATAATTTTATTAAAGAGGAAGAAAAGCGTTCATAACCACCAAAGTATTTTGTCTCTCTATAGAAGCTTACTTAATACCTGTCCTGCAAAGTCCTTTTACCACAGGCAGCGTTTCCATTTTCTATAGCCTTTCCACGTATACCTAGATTGAATGTTCGCATGTAGTTTTCATTTGTCCGACATGTAGCCAAGCCTTGTTTACATTTACCGCAACGATTTTCAGTGAATTGAATGGCTATCGTTTCCACTAAAACAACCATTTCAAGTGGATTTTGCAAAAATTACTTTAGTCGGTCGCTTTAACAACGTATAAATAGAGGGAGAATATCTTTCTGAAACTGAGGTTTATTGTTTTAGACGTTTAGTTTTTTTTATTCCCCACACTCTTCTAAATCTGCCTCAAGGGCCGAATTCGTTATTAAAGGCAGTATTTTGATACGCGTGACCAATAGCGCCAAATTTGCACAAATAAGATTGTCTCTTTTTGTCAGCTTTTTGAAGATGACGTTTTTGTCAAAACTTTTTTGGGTTTAACGTTTTCCTCTTCTGTTTTGCTTATTTTTTTACATAGAATAAGTTTAAGAGATTTGAAATTTGGTTTGTCAGTAATACAAAAACGCCAGCTACTATTAATGTTAAGGTCGACATCACTATCAGTAGCATCTTATTTAGACTTTTTTTAGATAACCCAATGTTATAATATATAATATTTACATAAAAATAAACTATATATATTTCTAAATTTAAATTAAATGAATGAAATACAAGGAACCTCCTAAGGAGCTTTATTTTTGAATCAATAGAAAAGAGTGTCCTTTCTCAGATTTCCACCAATAGGAAAGCTAGATTCTGTTGAAAGTTCCCCAAAAATCATACACGAAATGACAACTGAACTATGACCAAGCGCATTGGATAGAGTTCTTACGGAATGAACACCCTCAAACATTAATTTTTGAAAATAAATATCCAATAAATAAGCGGCATATGTTGTTTCCTTCCTTCCAGTAATCCTTTACAAAAAGTATTTAATAACACCGGTCTTAAATTAGTATATCAATCCGGTAACACAGTAAGAAGTTTACTAGGAAATCCCAAGGATAAAACAACAGTTCTAGAAAAAAGTGGAATTTACGAAATTAGTTGCATGGATTGTGACAAAAAATATGTTGGCCAAACGAGACGCTCCATTCAAACACGTTTTAAAGAACACTTAGCACACTTAAAATCCAGAAGAACAGAAAAGTCAAGTGTGTGTGTGTTTTGAAACCAATTATAGATTCACATTAGATAACCTAAAACTTCTAAAAAGTGTACCAAACAAAAGACTTTTGAATGCATATCAAAGTATGGAAGTCATTAAATCCAGAAATAGTTTAAATAAAGATAGAGGACCCATCCCGTTTAGTACACTTTATTCTTTAGTTGAGGGGAGATAGGATTATAAATCGTGATCAATCAGAAATTATTAGTCTTATCTCCGCCCACTAAAAGATTGTATATAAGATAGGGCGTAGGTTAATTTAGTTTATTGTTTATCGTCTCCTGATGATGCTAACGTTGTTAGCGAAACACGCGTCGAGTGCGAAAAAAGTGTAGTTTTGGTTTGTGGAAAACTTCTTGAAAATAAACCTTTAACTTTCGTATTTGCACCATCCGACCTTCGCGCTCTCCCGCTGAGCGTAAAAGAATCCAAAAGTGAAAAACGAGACAGTCCATGAATTCTTATACGTCTCGGATCGAATTAAGGAGCATATACTTCTTCATAAAAGTGCAAAAGAGGAAAAGGGAGATAGATAACGTATCGCCGACAAAGAAGATGAAAATATAATCTTGGCAGGGACTCGTCAACAACACTCATACTTAATTTAAATACATACACACACATACACACGCATCTGCAAGAAAGAGGTACAATTTTAGCCGAGCAGCACAAAGATCTTGGAAGTTAACCTTGAAGATCTCTTGCAAACCATTTCTGAGTTACGAATAACAATGTACAGGGTAAGGCAAAACCACAAGTAGATATTTAGATATTAGAAGAGATAAAACGAAAAACCAAGAAAAATCGTCTACTTTTCCCATATTGTACAGATTAATCCTTAAGCTGGAGTTCGTGCAAATAAAAAAGTAAAGTAAAAATATATCAAATCGATTGTTACAACGTACATCACTTGACAAAATTGTCGGAACGTACATTTCGGTAGGTCGGTAGCTATGCGAAACATTTTACTTGAATTCTGCATGACAAGTAGCTGCCGATGTTTGGATAGACGCAATCAGAATGTCAAGCAGGCGGGTTGTTACGTAATTCCAAAGAGGATGTTTAGATAAAACCGTAAAAAAATGCGGGAGGAATACGAAATGCGGCCAGAAGGACGGATTCGACAAATAAATGAAATCTTGAAAATGGTGCGAAGTGTTTGAATATGAAATTGAACAAATTTGCAAAAAGGGAGAACGGGAGTGCGCATAATAAAAGTAAATAGGAAAGAAGCCTCAGTTGAGTTTATTTACTGAAATATCATTAAAATCCTATTTTTGGCTGAAATATTAATGATATTTCCAAAAGCTGAACTTTTATTTCTATTTAGAGATATTAAGTAACAATAAAATTAGAAAAGCACCTTGAACTTACCATCAAAAAACTCTTAAATTTGATAATACTGAAGGCAGAAGAGGTCCGGGTCGAATATTATGGCCCAAAAATCTTAGTCGGTGTATACGATACTTTTCATAAAAGCAGTAGATAAGATGCAAACCGCGCTGATGAAAACCAACGTTCAAAGAAGAAGAAATAAAACCAAACAAATAATATCTAAGTTATTTTTAGTATTAAGCAAAGATATACCAATATATTAAAGAAAATAATAATTCAAGAGTTTAGTTTCCGAATAAATATTTGAGACAATACATCTGTATCTACAAACTTTACAACGTTACAGACCATCTATGCTCTTGTCTGCTCATCTAATACCTTTAATATATCTAACGTCAGCGTTTTGATCGTGATGAAAGGGCCCTGACAATGTAGACCTGTCAGGATCAGGTCATAACTTTGAATTAAGTCCTAACGATGACATACTACTGATGGAGTTATCTGCTGCACCAGTATATGTAGTTGTAAAATTTCCGATGGAACGGCATGTAAAAGGAAATTCGGAAAGTAATTTATTGAAGGGCGGCTCAAAACAATGGTGAATTCTGGTATAAGTATAAAAGAGACACACTTTGACACGAGTGAATGCACAATATATTTAAAAAAGAAACCTGAAAAACCAAAAACACCCGGTATGTATCCTTGTGACACTCCGGTGAGGGTCTGTTTTTTGCGATTTACGCCGGTACCCAGAACTTAAGACAACGATTTGTCGTAGAGAAAAGTCTGAGTGGTTGATGGACAAGTTCCGAAATTGGTTACTGGTATAACTAGTGGAATAGGTCAAAAATCCAAGTGTTCTATTTTGGTAAAATTCCCCCTTTTTCAAAAGTCCAATTACTAAATTATATGGTCCTTCTATACTAAATTAGTGGGGAAGGACCATATAAGAAAGATATCAGTAAAAAACTAATCAATTTTCTAAAAGGGCATTCTGTGATTGGCCGAGGTAATATTTTTGAATGGTGAGCGAATATCTTTGATGAGCTAACAAAAGAATGGTTCGTAAAATTAAAAATATTTGCACGATCAATAAATATAAAAGGTTGATAGGTGAACTGCGTCTCAAAATAAGGAAATGTGTGGCTATTGTTATTTCGGGCATGCGCACTAGTTGGAAAATCACAGAATAAAAAAACGCATTCTTCTTTTCGAGGAAACGTATTTTTTACTATTTTCCAATTTATAATTGTAATTTCAGCAGTTTGATTCATATATACTAAATGACAAAATTCACACCATTCACTGACCTTTCAAAAATTAGGTTACTTTTGTTTAACGAAATTTTACGTCATCATCTTTTTCATTTTAAAATCTCTTTTAAAACTGACAGTTGTTATCCTTATCATTAAACACTAATAAACTATATAACTATAATTTTACGTCATCATCTTTTTCATTCTAAAATCTCTTTTAAAACTAACACTTGTTATCCTTATCATTAAAAACTATAACCAAAGCAGTAGGCATTTTTCCTGTTGTTTTAGATGGTCGAAAATGCCCCTATTGTTGGGGAAAAATCCATTCATTCATGAACGTTTTGGTTAAAAACAAAAATATGAACAGTAATGGGAATACAAAACTCCTACGATTACACCCTGTAGACCAAAATCAATACCCTAAACTCTGCGTGCAAACCGAGGATCCATTTCACTACGGCCGAAAGGGCGAGGAAAACCTTTTGATGAAAACCAACCCCTAATCCTGTACCTTCAATGGTTGAGTTGCAGGGAGTGCAAAATGGATACACGCGTTCTTTATTCTGTGAAAGCTGTGTACAGGTCGATGACCCTCAGCCCTTGGCTGACACATCAAATACAAAAAAATGTGTGCAATGAGAGGGTGCCTGGATATAGTGGGATCATAGATGCGTACTCAAACTATCCCATCACCCTTTGCACCGCATCTCTTTGTCTATCGACACAGAACACATGGAGAACAACACTCTAAATCACATGTGTTTAAATTAAACAAGGACGGCGAATAGTAGGTGTGATGTTTGGCCCCTATTCGAACGCACTAGCCCAAAAGTAGTAGATAAGAGTTTTAGGAATGACAGTCAGGATCCGAGGGGTGGCTGGGTTAATTTGTTTTCATATAAAGAGTTATGACTACTTTTTTATTGTTCTGCTAAGTTTGGGTTTGACTAATCTGCATGTGGCAGAAGTGGGATTAGGTGGTTTGGCCATTGCCAAAGATTTAAAATAGTAATTCGTATTGAGAGGATTACATTTAATTAGTTACTGCATTAAAATCAAACTTGCTAAGCTAATTGAAAAATATTATGGAGAAGAAAAATTAGTTGGTAAAATGTCCACTTTTAAAATTCTCTTTATTTATTATTTAACCAAAGGATACCCAACAACCCAACAGCTCAGATTTTTCAATTGGTTGAATACAAAGCTTATATTTACAATTTATAATTGACAAAATTATTGTAGAACCAAAGTCAACTCAGGTTTGAATTTCGTTTTGGTTTAATTATTCTTCCAAAAAGTCAGTCAACATCACACGGACAATGACTTAATTTATCAAATTTATGTAGAGCGTTTGTTTTCAATTTTCCATCAATGAAAATACTCCACCAGATCCAAACCCAATCCCAATATCAAAGGCAATTGATAAATTGCATAAAATTGTTGGGATAGTCAATGTTTACCGCAAAAACAATCTAAAACAATGTGTTACTCAAGTGGGAATTTTAAAATGAGCTTATTTACTATCTTTTTTTTGTATTCGTCAGTTATATTCATTGTACTGGAGAATGTTTGACATATAAAAGTTTTAAATATTTACAATCCCGGAAAATATTTTTGGCAGGTTGAAAGCAGGACAAGGATATCTCAGAGTAGTCCGGAAACATTAAAATAAAGTGAAGCTAATTAACAGTGATCAACTGAACCTTTGATAACTATTATTGAACTAAACTAAAAAAAAAAACGAACATCACAGTTAGCCCTGCGCGATATATATGGTGAGTGATACCATGAGACTTGCCCGCTGTGTAAATCCGTTTGTCATCAATCAGTTCAGTTTGCCTCGTTTGTACTCACAAATTTCTGGCATTTCTCCAGTTTTGAAATATGTGATGATGACTTACATTTTAAACAGGAAAAAAATATTTCCTAGTGTTGTTTCCAATTTATAGCATCAAAGCCGTGGATAGTCGCAAAATTGTTATAATACTGAGTGATCTCACAGATATTTTAACAACAATTTGTGGTGAGTTTAATAGACACAAAAAATGTATATTTGTTCAAAAAATCATATGATATTATTTGAAATGAGGAGATCTCTCATAATCTTTTTTTTTAAATAAGTTGCCCATTTTAAAATTAAAATTTATTCCTGCCGAAAATAAAATCAAATTTTAATTAAATCTAAAACCTCCGTATTATTATGATTGATAAATCCTTGCATGTAACAAATGCAAAATTAATTTTACATAAAATATATTTGCAATAAAATAAACGATGATATTCACTAGAGGTTAAAATATTTATTTTAATGATTCGGCTTGGCGGCTGTTTTGTTATTTCATTCGTAAATAACGTTGCAATACATGAATTGTATGCAATTTTTAGTATAAGTAAGAAAATATTCATTGAGAAATTTATGAACAAATAAAAATGCACAACTTTTTGATTTGAGTAGATTCAGTTTTCAAATCTATTTCCTCTTCTGTAGTTTTTTGAATGTTGTTGTTGTGCAATATGACTGTTGTATACACCCTTAAATCTGACAGTTTTCTAAAAAGCTCATATTGGATAAAATAGTCCATGGTAGATTTCACCATCATCTTCATGATTACATTCTAGCTCACCAACAATAAATGATCATTATGTTTCAGTATTAAATTAATAATATTATTACCTTATTGTCGCAGTACTTTGAAATCTCTAAGATGCACTTGTTTAATAAGGTGTGGATCTGTATACTATCTTCAATTAGAAATTTACTATTAAAAAATCAACCAGATGAAAAATTAGAATCTTTTGATTTGATTAGAAATATTTCTAATTCAATTTTAGATTGTTTTTTCTTTTATGGTTGTTAAAATAATATAGAGGCTTCTGAAAATATCCTGAAATACTATTTTGCTCTAACTCATCAAGATTTTTAGTCTGAGTAGAATCCATGGTAGATGCTTTTATATTATCTATCATTTCACCGTCATGTTCATGACTACATTTTAGCCAAACCACCAATAAATTATCATTATGTTTCAATTTCAAATCAATATTATTATTAATTATTGTAGCTGTACCTGGAAATCCCCGTGATGCGCTTTTTAATAAAGGTATTTTTATACAATGAGCTTCAGGCTACTGCGAACATAGGGGGAATCAAGTCGAATTTACTCTCCGTGCCGTACGACCGAGGTGGATTCGAAGCACGCTGCAGTGTTATCTTTTGGAAATTTATTTTGTTTTTATTATTTTGTTTTATTTCTGCCTTGCTCGAGAAACAGATTGGTAAGTTCTTAATTGAAATAATACATTTTTAAAACTAAAAATGGCTGTCTACGAAGTTGCCGAAAAAGTGCAGATGGTCAAATGGTACTATCAAGGCAGACCATTGAGACTTATTCAAGAACTTTTTTTGGAGAATTTTGTAAATCGCCCAGAACCTAGTTTATCAACGATTTATAGGTTTGTACAGAATTTTGAAAAGTTTGGTTGTGTAGCGCCAAGAAACCATAAAAAACCCAAACCCAAAGGGCTAATAATTTGGATTAAAATTGAAGAAGCTTTTCAAACTATCACCCCTAACATGCTTGGAAACGTTAAAAGGGGTTTTTATAATAGGCTCAGATATTGTCTAGCCGAGCAAGGAGGACTTTTCGAACATTTGCTCTAATTTTTTTGTGACTGGGAGAATCTTTTTGGTTTTTAGAATGTATTATTTTATTTTGAAAACTTGCTTTTATTTTGTTTCTCCTTATTATTTTTCAGTTCACAATAAAACGCTCTTATTTATCAGTGACAAAAAAATAAGAAAATTACGTTATAAAAATTTGCGTATTTATTGACCAAATTCCGGCTCCACACAGCACCGTGGTTAGAGGCGTACTAAATACCAAACGCATGTCACGCAAGTGGTGATCGCAAGCCTGAGTATTGGTTGCTTCACTGATAGGTGTGCGGTGTCCCTGCATGTACGTACACTGGCAAATCGGACTTCTTTCGGCCTATGTTCGCAGTAGCTTGAAGCGGTCTGTATATATATTCATTCAGAAATTTACTATTAAATATCACAGATGAAAATTTAGAATCTTTGGATTTAATTAGAAATAATTCTAATTTAATTTTCCATTGTATTTTATGTTAACAAATTGGTTGGATAAAAACTGTATCTACCTGAAATAGAGAAGACAACAGAATTAATTGTTTGCTAAAATCTTGATGATTATCTTATATACACCCATAGTTCTGACGTTTTCTTATATGGTAGATTCCCTTTAGTGCCAACCATTTCACTATCACCTTCATGATTACACTACAGTCCATCAACAATAAATAATAATTATGATTCAATGTCACATAATTACGTTATTGTTGCTGTTCTATGGAATTACAGGGATGCACTTCTTTAAATAAGGTTTATATATATGATTCTACTTATTCCTTCAGAAATTTATTATTGAAAAATCAAACAGACGAGAAATCCGAATCTCTTGATTTGAGTGTAACTAATTCCAATTCAATTTTAGATTGTATTTTTTGTTAACAAATTTTTGGCTTAACAATTTTAAACTGAATCTGTACAACCAGTAACTAGTTTTTTTTTTAAATAAATATGCACTTACATTGCCAACCATTTTACGTCTTCATAACTATATCTAGCCCACCAACAATAAAACCTCATTATGTTCCAATGTTAAATCAATAACATTATTACGTTATTGTTGCTGTACTTTGGAGTCCCTGGTAATACACACACACACATACTCCAATATCATCGCAATCATTATGTGTAGGTAATTTATTAATAATCGCACATTTAATAGCCAACTAATTGATTCTAATGTTACAAGTAAATTATATGCAATTTAATGACAGGTTGTTGATAGTTGGTTATTTGGTGTTACATATAATAAGGCGCAGTAAAGCTATATTTAGGTATCCAAATTTTTAGTTTATTTATTTTTATCTTTTGGACTTCTTCGGCATTTAGTCACATAAATAGATTTCATTGTATTTCCCGCCCTGCTAATTAAGTTCTTGCTTATTGTGCTTTGTTTTACAACTTAGCCATTGTTTTCGAAAACCAACATATAAGCTTTTTTTAAACAAAAAAGTTCCCATAGAAGGCAACTTCTAGTAACGCTGATTGCTATTCCATGCATGCAAATTATACTTATAGTTACAGAATTATTTAACAATTGTCTTTGAATTGATTTGTCCAAAAACAGAAAAACAATTGACAAAACATGGACAGACATTGGCATTACAAAATCTTTTATAAAAGCCTGGGAAAATGAGAAAAAATCTATAACATTTTCTTAATTTACCCATCTCTTAAAGCGCTAAAAATGTATCAATAAATTTTAAAAATATCAACAAAAACAATTTCTAAAGTTTCAGACGAACGTTTTTTGAGCCACTTAAAATAAAAGAAAATCTGATTAGCTTTAAAACAAAAGAAAAGGGCTTGTCACTTACAAAGCCACAGAGCTGGGTTAGGCTACATTTACAGACAGTGATTCATAACCCAAGGGTGTGGACAATACTTTAAGGGTGATTTTACATTCCAAACTTGATAATTTCTAATGCTTCATGCAAAAAAAACGTTTAGAAACAGGACGCAAAAACTACAATAATAAAACAATACGGAATCTTAAAAAAGAAATTAATACAAGTTTGGGAAAAGCTGACATACCTTGTTTCCATAGTAAAATTACCAAAGAATAGGTCGGCCTTTTGACCGGCGCAGTTGAATACCACCCTGGTGTCGAGCTGATGGTGCCCAGTGGACGGTACGCCCGCGGTACTACCTAACCTTGAGACACCGTGAACAGGTAAGAGAAACAATCCGGCAACACCGTGTACCAAAGTTCCTGCCGATGGTACGCCAGCCGGTGTCCAATGAATGTACACGAATGGGGTGGTTACCAAGAGGGTGTTCGCGGTGCTGGGGACGGTCCTAGGAGTTGCTTTGGCACACAACGGTGCGGGAGCGGGTTGAGGGCAATTGGTCGGTTGGTAGCCGGCTCTTCGTTGTGCGTAAGGTACCGGTACGGGTTTGGCGTTACGATTAAAATGGAAGTACGGCAACGGCGCCGGTTTGTTGACTGAAAGCGGTACCGGGCAAGGTTGGTAGTAGTACTGGTGCTGTAGGTAAGTACGATTCGGAACGTTGGCACCACCGATAAACAGCTGATGGGAAGACGTTAACATGACCGCGAGACCGCGCCAGCACTGAAATTCGCCGTCATATTGGACGGAAAACGCGCGCGAGAGCCGGGCGTCGAAGGCGAGGGGGGCCGAACGGTAGCCGAGCGCAGACGAAAGGGGGAGATAATTTTTGGGGACGGGGTTTGGGAAGACGAGGGAGAGGCGGCCGCGACGGGCTCGACAGACCGCCAAACACGGGGTCCGATGACCCTGCGTTGCCAAATTTAACGACAATTCCCGAAAGTTTGGATTCGTCAGGCAACAAAAGCAACAGACAGCAGTTAACAAATCTATTAATTTAACTGCTACAAATTAATCGACATCGGCTTATATGAGTTCGTTAATGTTGGCTGGCATCGACTGCCTTTCTGAAAAGTCTATAACTAACACCATGCCACTGTCTGTCTGTCTGTCTGTCTGTTTTGATAGTTTATGTTTGACATTTCTCAACATATGTCCAAAATATTCAAGTTTACGTCTTGCCATGGTACGCACTTTGTCCATTCAAAATATCCTGAGCATTCTACACAGAAAAAAAATTCTTTGTGGTAGGAAAGTAAATCATTTAGTTGACCTATATTTCGTCGATTCAAATATACTGGAGAACAAAAAAAAAATGCAACACCATGTACATGGATAATTATTTGAATGAAAATTATTTGTGTGTATACCTTATCTCAGAAGAAATATTTGATAAATTTTTTGTCTTCTAATCTTTCCTTTTTTTCACAGATTTTTTTCTCGTAGCTTTTCTTCTTTTTGCATTGCTTACAGTTTACTTAAAAAATAAAAATGCCAAGAGTTCGCGGTCGCCAACAATTTAATCATTTAAACGACTTCAAGAAAGGACGCATCGTGGGCATGAAAGAGGCTGGTTTTGGTTTACGGGAAATTGCAAGAAGGGTTAATGCCAATCCATCAACAGTGTTAAGAGTTTGGAGAAGGTGGTCCAATGATGAGACTTATAGACGTCGTGCAGGTTCTGGACGCCCTGGATTATTACAATGTCGTGATTTACGGCATCTCAGACTTCTTGCTGTCAGAAATCAACGGGACAGTATACGACAAGTAAGAGATGTTCTAGTCGCAGCTACAGTACCAGTGTTTCCAAGGATGACAGTTAATCGAAGATTTTGGTATGGGGCTGAGGGCTTACCATCCGCTTTTGGTGCTACCTTTGACCCCACAACATAAGGCTCGCCGCTTGGAGTGGTGCCAAGCTCGGCAAAACTGGAATGACGAATGGAATACCATAAGCATCAGCGACGAATCCGGGTTTTGTTTAGGAGGCCATGATGGACGCATGAGGGTTAGGCGATTTCGAGGTGAGAGACACAATGTAGACTTTGATGTTGAACGTGATACTGCAAGACAGCAAATTCTAGCCCTCATCAACGGCAATCTGACTGCTCGGCGATATATCGATGAAGTGCTGCAGCCAGTTTAAATCCCTATCTACAAACTATCCCAAATGCGATCTTCCAACAAGATAATGCCAGACCGCATATTGCTCGTGAAACAATAGACTTTTTACATGAACTTGGCATAGACTTTGGAAGGGCCAGCAAAATCGTCTGACTTGTCGCCTCTCGAACACGTATGGGATATGATAGAGCCCAATCTTAGTCGAGTACCACGTCCCCCTGGAAACTAAGACGAAACTAAGCATTTGGATGAATGTTCCTCAATATGATATAGACCATCTTATTTTGTCAATGCCCAATAGAAGAAACGAGTGCATAAATAACCAATCTTCTTGGAAATGTAATCAATTACTAAGGGCATTCTAATGTATTAATATATAAATAAATTAGTTTAAAAATATTTGTCCTTTCGGATGTTGAATTTTTTTTTGTTCTCCAGTATATATGTTAATTTACTCCAAGTATGTTGGTTATATGGTTGAATTGATTTCAAAATTTTTTATCGGAATAGATCAGTAAAATAAATAAACTTTCGATCTTTAAGTATACATATAATTCACCCTCTGTGCATCCTTATTATATAATCGTTGCGTTGCTAAGAATTGTCTTAAAATAATTGGTATTTTATAAATTCCCATCCTTCGTCATGCAGGAACTAGTTCCTGAGGGGTTGACCAGCAATGGAGAGTTTTCGGGCTTTATAATCAAAGCCTTAGGGCTATTTGAACCAACGAGTTAAGTGGTCACTCAGTTAAGTCGACGGCTAAGACGTGACTTGTTGAATTTTGGCGAATGTCGCAAGTCACATTCTAACCGCCTACTTAACTAAGTGGGTATTTAACTCGTTGTAATAATAATCCATTCACTTTGTACCAAAATAATTGGTATTTTTTTATAATTTTGTTACTAAATAGTACCTGACTGAATCATTTGTATTAAGTACATGGTATAATGGAATCAACAAAATGTGGAGTTGCTCTACATCAACAACTTAGTTACTTAAGTGAACTATATATTATTTTAAATCAAGTACTTTTTTTCTGTATACGATAGTATCACATCTCAAGTGCCTCTACGCCGTAACATAATGTGGCTTTCAATCCAACTGAACCTAACCAAAAAAATGATAAAGAGCAGGTTGGTTCTGCATATCAATGTATACAAGGTACAGACGCAAATTTTACGTTAAATTTGAAAATAAAGAAAACGCCTTAAAGACTTGAAGTAAAATGATGTGTGGCAACGCATCAAGAACTCAAAATAATATCAATTAAGGAACAGCAGATGTTTTTGAAAACCGTTTGTAATTAACTCGCTAGCCAAACGATGTTGTACTTAAGTAAATAAACTCGGGTTAAAACTGCTTTTTGACTAATAGTAAGTACAGCTGCCAAAAATTTTGAGTGTGGTTTATTACTACTATCACGCATAATGAATATTTATTTTATTCCCCCTGTAAACCTCTGTTAAATACTAGAAATTTAATAATTCATAAATACACACAAATTCAAGCATGTTGTCTAGACAAACTAAAGACTAGACGAAACAATTTTGTATTGGTTTCTTATTATAATCAGGGGGTCAACTTCTTTTAATAACAACAAAATTTGTTTGATAAGCTGAAGCCCTTAATAGTAATTTAATGGTTTACTCCTTTAAAGATACAGCTGGCGGTGATTCAATTGGTGTTGAAACAAATGTGGCAACTCCTTGAATTTTTTCCCAAGACTCACCCTCTAAAATAACCCCCGTTAGAATCGAACGGGATATAGCGGGTGGATGTATGTCTCGTTGTTGCCGAATTTAGGGGATCGGAAGAAGAAAGATCTCCACTACTTAATTATTTGAAGAAGATTTAAGATGTCTCATTCTAAACGTTCTGATGGTGCACTTCAATTTTGTCTTCTACTCTTTCCTTTTTTCACAGATTTTTTCTATTCATTTTCAAAAACATCCAACACATAAAAGACCTTTTCTGAAAATTTAAAAATATTTTTTCTCGTAGTTTTCTGTCTTTTTGGATTGCTTAAAGTTTACTTAAAAAAATAAAATGCCATAAGTTGACGGTCGCCGACAATTTCATCATTTAAACGACTTCGAGAAAGTACGCATCGTGGGCATGAAAGAGGCTGGTATTGGTTTACGGGAAATTGCAAGAAGGGTTAATGCCAATCCATCAACAGTGTTAAGAGTTTGGAGAAGGTGGTCCAGTGATGAGACTTATAGACGTCGTGCGGGTTCTGGACGCTCTAGATTATTACAAGGTCGTGGTTTACGGCATCTCAGACTTCTTGCTCTCAGAAATCGACGGGACAGTATACGCCAAGTAAGATATTTTCTAGTTGCAGCTACAGAACGAGTGTTTTCAAGGTTTAGAGTTAATCGAAGATTGCTTGTTATAGGGCTGAGGGCTTACCGTCCGCTTTTGGTGCTACCTTTGACCCACAACAAAAGGCTCGCCGCTTGGAGTGGTGCAGAGCTCGACAAAACTGGAAAGACGAATGGAATACCATAAGCTTCAGCGACGAATCCAGGTTTTGTTTAGTCGGCCATGTTGGACGCATGAGGGTTAGGCGATTTCGAGATGAGAGACGAAATGTAGACTTTGCTGTTCATCGTGATACTGCAAGACAGCAAAGTATCATGGTATGGGGTGCTATATGTTTAGGAAGCAGGTCACCTCTAGTTTTCATCAACGGCAATCTGACTGCTCGACGATATATTGATGAAGTTCTGCAGCCAGTTTTACATCCCTATCTACAAACTATCCCAAATGCGATCTTTCAACAAGATAATGCCAGATCGCATATTGCTCGTGAAACCATGGACTGGGATATGATAGGGCGCAATCTTAGTCGATTACCATGTCCCCCTAGAAACTTAGATAAACTCTGGAATGCCGTAAGGACGATTTGGATGAGTGTTCCTCAATATGATATAGACCATCTTATTTTGTAAATGCCCAATAGAAAAAACGAGTGCATAAATAACCATGGAGGAGCCACTAATTATTAATTTCTTGATGATTATCATGGAGGAATCTTCTTGGAATAATCAATTACTAAGAGCATAAATTACTTTAAAAATATTTGTCCTTTCTGGTGTTGCATTTTTTTTGTTCTCCAGTATATTTGGGGGACCCTGAATCAAATTGGACTCACCCTCAACATTGGGTGAAAAAAATAGACAAAGACAAAAAATACATATTTTTGATCGCCCAAACAACTGTATTAATTAGGAACTTTTAATTTTATTTTTCAAATAGACCTTAAAATTTTCTTTTTCTTTTGAAAATGTTTCAGAAAATAAATATTCCAAGAAACAGTCTTTTTTATTCAAAATAATTAAGGGAGTTCGAGTCAGCATACACACTAAAAATAAATAGCATACATAGTTTTTTTGACATCTGTCAAATCATGTGTTAGCTAGCAATTTAAAAAAATCTAACTGTAAATAAGGACTTGAATGATTTAGTATATAGTTTTGATTAACTTGAAAAAGATAATGAGGAAATTATTGACATTTTTGAAACCCAAAAGATACATGTCAAGCAACTTACAGATCAGTATGTTTTATCAATTTTTATTTTTTTTAATTATATGATAAAATTATCGTGCATTAGCATGTTGCGTATTTTATTTATTATTATTTTCACAAAAGGTGAGGTTGTAAACGGCTTCGTTTTCTTCTTTCTTGGAGAAAATGGACTTCGGGTTTATAAACAGCTCTTCTTTTCTTCTTTGTTTACCTTTGGTTTAAACAACCGATTAAACTAAGGCCTAAGTCGAAGTTTTACCCAAGGTTGTAAACTGAGGCCTTAACCTTTAAACATCTTCGCCGTCAGCCTAAACAATCTAAGACTTCTTCTGAATTCCATCATGTGCAAAATCAAATCGTTATTGTTCTTCCTTCCCCAGCAGGGTAAAAGCCATTTTTGATTTGCTTTCGCCTTTAAAGCAGTCTAAAGGTTCAGACATTTTTTTTTCATACACGCATACAGCGCAGAGGCCATTGAATAGGCCAAAGTTTTCAGTTTGGCCTGTCGTTGCCTTTGGGTAAAGTGCGAAATTACCGTCTGAAAACCAGGCAGTTTACCAAGAACGATGCATAAGGGCACTAATCACGAAGGTCATGAAATGAACTTTATTTCTTTTTCCAAGCTGCAGGTGATGTTGAGAACTTCTTCTGGACCTTCAGTAAGGGCATATGTTAAATACTAAGAACATTTAACAATAAATAACTGTCCTACACATACTCCCCACTTTAAAAGGGTTTAGGTGGACATATCATCAATATTGATCGCTTCATTATTCCATCTTAAGTTCTTAAATCGAAAACTCTACACTTTGAATCAGGATCTTTAATAGTAGTGACATTTCGACAAATTTTCCATTTTAATGGAGGAAGGAATTGTTTTCAAAACCACCAATTAACCTTTTTTCAAATCAACCTGGTTGACTTTCTATTTCTGACGTTGTCGTAGCTTTGTAATATTATACTGAAGACCATCTTGTCAAAAAATTTGTAAATTTATGCTTCTGCAGTTTCTGAAACTTCGACGGATGGCCATCAGGTAGATAGATCTTGTACATCAGGATCGGGCAACGATACAAGTCTTCGGACAATAAGGAAATGAGCAGGAGTTAACGTAGAAAAGTTAATTAGGGTTCGAAGAAATCCAGGGACGAGAATTAACACTGCTTCAATCTGAGTCAATAAAGTGTACAGGACCGTTTATAAAGTTCCACTTTTTTATTATTTGATTGATTGATTTTTTAAAAGTGAAACTCTACAGAGTTTCATAAGTAATATACTTTTTAATCTATCATTTTGTGACAAATAACAAAAGTTTTCCTTAGTGGAACTTCATAAACGGTCACCCTGTACATACTCTTAAATTTAAATAAAGCATTATTTATTGCCCTTTTTAGTTGATATTTGTAGGACTTAACTCCTGCTTTCTAAAGCTAACCAAAATTTGGAAAACTTCCAATTAACACAGTCATTCTCAATTTTGAAATTGATCTTTAATTCATTATTACTTCCAACGAAGTTTGAACCATTATCCCACCAAACATTTGTCGGTGTGCTTCGTCTAAATACAAAGCGACGAAATGTAGCAATAAAAGCCTGTGTTAAAGATGATACCAATTCCAAATACTGCTTTTGTGCTAAAACGAATAAAGAGTGCAATATAACATTTGGTCAATCTTAGTTCGATTTTCTAGCGGAATTTAATCACGTTGTGCGTTTCTTTAGAGACAGTCACGTGACTTTGCCTTTTATTTTCGTGAACGCTGAATGTTGTGAATTAACTATCCACTCGATTTATTTTCAGTAAAGCATTACACTATTTCTGAACATCTCGATCAGTGGCCTTACCAGTAACCAAGAAAGGGATGATTGGCCGCCACTAACCCCTGACAAAATGTTGTACGGTTTTGACTGGGAGCGACGTTGTCAAATAGCTCATGTCCCTTCTATACAAAATTTTTGATAATATTCTCTTTACAAATGGGAATTTTTTCAAAGTAAATCAGACTTGTTAGACATATTTTAACATTATGTTCTAAAATTATGGAGCACATAGTTTGTTGTGGTGATTACTAATAGATTCCCATTTTCAAGAAAGTACGTAATTAGATTAAATAAGGATCTTGCAGTTGTAGGACACTAGAAATCGTTTTGAACGTTTAAAAAGTAATTCTTCTTGACTTTTATTAATTTTCATTGATTCTATTTAAAAATCTTCTTTGATGATGTAAATTGCCTTTTAACCGACTTCCCAAAAAGACGAGTTTCTAAGTATTTCTCATAATTCTTTTTTTTTTCGATTCAAGAGACCTTCAGTTTGGTCCCGTTTTGGTCAAAAACATACTTTCTCCTTCTCTTTCTCTGCAGTACCCAAAAAATCATTACAATGTCCAAAAAAGGCAAAACAAAACCAACGTCGCACGCAGACTTCAATTTGGATACCTGGGCCACTTTTGCGGGCCCATTGCACCCCGGGAAGGGTTTGATTTCTATCATAACTTTTGAGCAGCTTAACCGATTTTAATAATTCCTTTTAATACTCGATTCTTCTTCTTGAAGTGCCACTCTCTTCGAACGTTGGCTACCATCAGATCAATTATTAAAATGTCTAAAATGAATATGGGAAATTGTGACTTTCGACTAATACCGATGATTTAACAAAAACCAAGTCGACGTTGTATGCTGATGACTTCAATTTAGATACCTGGGCCACTCTTCCGGGCCCAAACGATTCAAGAAGGCTTTAGTTTAGTGTTTTTTGTTAAAAAATATACTTCCCCCACCACTTTCAAGATAATTAATTCACTTTGATCTTATATACGCGTAAATATGAAAGGACATGGCGAAGTCGAAGTTGCATGCAGCCTTTAATTTGGATACTTGGGCTGCTTTTCCGGGCTTAATGTACTGCATGAAGGGTTTATTTTTTGCAGCATCACGTAAAAGCCTAAAATTCGTCCGTTTTCGCTAATAATCGTAATATGGAATTTGGATACTTGGGTGCTTTTCCGGACCGATTATACTCCGTAAAGAATTTAGTTTCCTGCATAATTCATTTTTATAATGATTATTTTATTCCACTCATCCGTTTTCTTAAAAAATATAATTTTCTTGCTACTTTTACACAAAATAATCTATAATATAAAAGTGTGCCTATGTGGCAAGAGCCTAAGAGGTAGGTTTACATGTAAGAAAAGCAATGAAAATTAAAAAATAAAAACTTTTTAACCGAAAAAAGAACACGCTTCAAAAGTTCGCTAAAAGTATAAAATAAAATAATTTCGGTGTCTATTATAAGTAGTCGACCATCTTATATGTACTTCCTACATATACTATATAAGTAGTCCAATTAAAATATGGTAGGTCTAAAGTTTTTTCTTTAGAGTTTCTGTGAATCAGATTCCCTTCCTTCCAGGCAAAATCATGACAAATCCGTTTTCCTGGTATTAAGATTTTGCTCTAACAAACATTCTGGGAATACAGCTTCAACACTCTCCAGATTTAAATTCTCCAAATCGTTATTCGATTCCTTGCCAAGCATTTTTCCGACTATTTGTCACACGTCCAAAACTAGGACAAATTTTCATTGCGGAACTTTATAATTTCTTTAGTAACGTCCCCAAGAATCGATATACGATTCATTCCCCTTTTTATAAGTAATTTATCCCTCACACTAATATTGCGCGATACACCACACACCAAATCAACTACGTTAAAATCATGAACATCTTTTGTTTGTTTAAAAAACAATGCCCTTGTTCATTTTAGCATAAATTTTTAACCCTACTAACTCCGGGAAAAAGTTGCGAGGGAAATATTATTAAAACTTGATGGAATATCAAATGGAATAACCCCATAATATCAAAAATAAACCAGGAATTAGCTAAAACTTGCATTTTATCCACACCAAACCCACCCCCAAACTTTTAACCGCGAACAATTGGACTCTGCTCCTGATTTTAACACAATTAACGACTTACGTCCTATATTTTCTACTCTCTCCCTCTGATTATTGGCCCCATATAAGGTACGTTTTTGCTAAACTCGAGATTTTGCGCAAACTCGCTATATCGATTCCAAACCATGCACTATGTGCTCTTTTCACGAACAGGGGGTCGAGAGGAGGGGGGATGTGCAAAAGACACCCCCAATGGGGATGCCCGAGGCGGTTAGGGTGCGGAAAGCAATTTTGGGGAACCGTTTTTATACAGAGTGAGCCCAAATTCAGAAATAACCATTGTACGACCAGGATTCTAACAAAAGTATGCTTAAGTAAGTTTAAAAATTTTAAATTTATAAAAGGCCCCAGCGGGCACTTATAGCCCTCCATACAACCTTACAATATCTCAAAAACTAAAGCTCTGACGAAATTTGACGTTATTACATCTAAGTGTGAAAACCGTGTGTCGCTAGCTGCAATACGATTTGTAACATTTTTGATTTAACGTTTTCCAATTTCGATAAAAATCGGTTTAGCGGCTTTTAAGTTATCGATTGTCAGACAGGCAGGCAGACAGACAGACCCCATGACAAAATTTTTGTACTTGGTCTTTTTTAACCCAAATAACTCATTTTAAGAAAAAACTGAAGAAGTTTTTTTTTTGTCGATCCTACCAGCTCCATACTGGTATAAATGGCAAGAGAAATGTTGGAAAAGGGGTGATTTGGTTTTTTAAATAATAAAGAATTATGATATACAAATATTTAAATAGCCTCGCAAAACATTAAGGGCGGTATTTCCTAAGATGGACTAAGGGTTAGGACTATGTCTGAAAATGCTCTGTTAATTGGATGACTTAGTCAGATTTTTGTATCCTTTTTTATTCATAGATAGATAGATAGATAGATAGATAGGAGGTACATATTAGAAAAAATATCCATACACATAATAACAATATATTTTTATCGTTTATTAATTAATTATTAACTGTCAAAACAAAGTTAACTGAAGATTCGCTCGCTGACGTTTGGACGAGAACAATACCTTCTTAAATAAAAAGAAGCCTATTACATCTCAGTAAATAAGTGTAACACCAATTTTGCCAAATGTTAATTTCGACACTCTCCTCTTTTGTAACATTTTCGAAACCTCTTTTTTTAATTTTATTCTTTTTTTTTTAAAGATAAAAATGGTAATGGAACGTAGTTGCAAACTTCCCCCCCCTCGTCACACTTAACCTACTCCCTCACGCTGCGTTACGTAATTTATGGATGTCACCAACCAGTTGCAAGGGAGAAATTCAGGGATGAAGGGGATTGGGCTTAAGTATTATCGGTGTGTACCCCAAAAAAATTAATAAATTTTTTTACAGCGCGATTTTTTACCGCGCTAGCATATAAGCAAACCATTTACCGTGAATTTTTCTTCTTTTAATTACTTAAAATTATTTTGAAGCTTATATGTAAAAGACTTTTTTCTTCATTTAAGAGGGCAGTGATCTTACTGAATCAACTTAAATTGATTTAAAGAACGGGCTGGAAAAACCAATTGCAAAAAAAGCCTGGAATTTGATTTTTTCTAAACAAAATACTTTAAATTTACATTTTGAAAAAAAAAACAATCAACAAAATCGTGATTGTTTTAAAATTTAAATTAAATAAAGTAAATGACATTACTCGAAATACGACATCCCCTGTTACTTTGACAGTTCTCAGGTTTCTTTTTTACCCAAATTTTATTAATTTTTACGGATTATTTGGACTGCTTTAAAAAATAATGGTTTTACGCGTCTCGGGTGCATTTTGACGTTCATCCAGGTAAAAATATCTTATCAGTTTCGATATGGTTCAGCTTAAAATGAATTGTCCACCAAACTTTCCTTAAACCATAGTCCTTAGTAAATATCCCCCTAACAGATGTTTCATAAGAAGCTCTGTTGCACTTCTTAGTCGACCAAAGACCTATTTGAAAAAAACTTAAACTGTTTGGTAAGTTTTTGGTTTTAACTACCCTGTATATCCACAGGGTAATGGGATTCGGGTTTGCCATCCGAATTGGGGAGAGGAGAAATATGGGGGAGGGGGACATTTGACAAGGGAGTGCGGAAGAATGTCGACGATTGTTGCCACATTTCCAAAAAAATATACTTTTTAGGTAGAAGAGTGTGTTTTTGTGGAAATCCAACACTTATAAAGTGTATAGGTATATACGTTTTTAATAACTTACTTATTTATTGATACCTTTTTTACAACTTTTATTAGGTCACACTTTGGATATGAGGTCACTGGGTCTAAAAAAATCTATTATTCTATTGTAGATTGTGGCAAAGAAGAGGTGTGTGCACTTCTTATGAAAAAACTAAACATAGCAGCTGTGTCAGATTTTTTTCACGTTTAGTTTTGTTTTTCAATCTCTTTTATCCTTGCAGTACTTAGAAAGTGTGGGAGTTCTTTTATTACACCATGTCATATGTTACAACAGTAATAATAATACTAAATTGTTGCATTATTAAATTTGTCGGTTTGTAAAAAGTAGGCATGGTACAACATTTTTAAATGAATTTTCAGTTTGGTTTGTAAAAAGTAGGTAAGGTACAGGGTGATCCATTATAAGTCGCCCCCCCCCCCATCTAGAGGTTAAACTAGAAGGTTCAAACAAAAACTGTCTAACAGCCATTTGCACCAAAATATTTACTTATTTAGGGGTCACCCAGAATAAGGTGGCCTAGGTTAGAGAAGAGTTTCGTTTGCATTTAGAACTCCCCTAAACTACCTTAGGTGATCCCTAAATATAGGGGCCCGTTTTTGGTCCCCTAGCGCTCCCCTAACCTAAAACTAATCTAGATTTAGGTGCCACCTAATGCTAGGTGACCTAAATATGTTGGTGCAAATGGCTGTAAAAGAACTATTTTTTTAAAGTTTTCTCTGACAGTTAACTTAAAATTTACCTCAAGTTATATACAGGATGTAACAAAAAAATATGTATTTTTTAAATGTATGTTCTGGCATTTTTGAATTCTTCAAAAAATCTTTGTAAAAATGCTACATACCACTGTCTTACATTTTACGGTTTTCAAGATATTCACGTTAAAAATTTAAAAAGATCAATTTTAGAACATTCGTAAACGGCGATTTAAATTTTGCAAAACGACTTAAATGCTATTATACAGGGTGTCCCCAAAGTCGATTCCACCCTAATATCTACAAACCAAAAGAGGTAGGGAAAAAGTATCTTTTTGGATGCTAATCAACGCGCCCGTCATTAAGGAGGCGGAGCTAGGGCGGCGACCTTATCTCAAAAGAAATATTTGATAAATGTGTTGTCTTCTAATCTTTTTAAATAATTTTTCTCGTAGTCTTTGGTCTTTTTGGATTGCTTACAGTTTACTTAAAAAATAAAAATGCCAAGAGTTCGCGGTCGCCAACAATTTCATCATTTAAACAACTTCGAGAAAGGACGCATCGCATCGTGGGCATGAAAGAGGCTGGTTTTGGTTTACGGGAAATTGCAAGAAGGGTTAATGCCAATCCATCAACAGTGTTAAGAGTTTGGAGAAGGTGGTCCAATAATGAGATTTATAGATGTCGTGCGGGTTCTGGACGCCCTCGATTACATCCTTCTTGCTCTCAGAAATCGACGGGACAGTATACGCCAAGTAAGAGATGTTCTAGTTGCAGCTACAGGACGAGTGTTTTCAAGGATGACAGTTAATCGAAGATCATCAAGACATACAGGTATGGGGCTGAGGGCTTATCATCCGCTTTTGGTGCTACCTTTGACCCCATAACATAAGGCTCGCCGCTTGGAGTGGTGCAGAGCTCAACAAAACTGGAATGACGAATGGAATACCATAAGCTTCAGCGACGAATCCAGGTTTTGTTTAGGCGGCCATGATGGACGCATGAGGGTTAGGCGATTTCGAGCTGAGAGACGAAATGTACACTTTGCGGTTTAACAGCAAGACAGCAAAGTATCATGGTATGGGGTGCTATATGTTTACGAAGCAGATCATCTCTAGTCCACATCAACGGCAATCTGACTGCTCGGCAATATATCAATGAAGTGCTGCAGCCAGTTGTAAATCTCTATCTACAAACTATCCCAAATGCGATCTTTCAACAAGAAAATGCCAGACCGCATATTGCTCGTGAAACAATGAACTTCTTACATGAATTGGGATAGACTTTGGATGGCCAGCAAGATCGCCTGACTTGTCGCCTATCGAACACGTATGGGATAAGATAGGGCGCAATCTTAGTCGATTACCACGTCCCCCTGGAAACTTCGATGAACTCTGGCATGCCGTAAGGAGGATTTGTATGAGTGTTTCTCAATATGATATAAACCATCTTATTTTGTCAATGCCCAATAGAAAAAATGAGTGCATAAATAACCATGGAGGAATCGTCTTGGAAATGTAATCATTTACTAAGAGCATCCTAATGTATTAATATATAAATAAATTACTTTAAAAATCCTTGTCCTTTCTGGTGTTGCATTTTTTTTGTTCTCCAATATTTTATTGCCGTAGCTCCGCCCCCTTAATGAATGGCGGCACAATTAGCATCCAGAAAGAATCTCTTCTTAATTATCTAAAATGTTACTGCTCTGTCTCTTTTGGTTCTGGAGATATTAGGATGGACTCGGATTTTTAGGACACCCTGTATATTTGTTTTTGTGATTTTGTGATTCCATGCCCTACTGTATCCACTACCATACTGGTTGAACACCGTCTTAAGTAGAAAGCCAGTTATCGTTTTAGAATATCCTTTGGCCTATTGTCTCAGCGATATTGACACCAAAATGACAGAAAATCCATGTTTTACCTGTCAATTTGGTTATAAAAATGGCGGCAACAGTAGGCTAAAGGGCATTGAAGCGGTCGGTTACTACTACTCTTATCTAGCACTGAGTATTTGCTATTAATAGAAATTAACATTTTAATTAAACGCGAATATCTCGAAAACCGTAAAAGATAAGATCAGATTTTTGGGAGAATTTAAAAATGCCTGTGTGTCTGTGTGTCATTTAAATAATACATGTTTTTTGTTACACTCTATAAATTTTAAGTAAACTATCAGAGAAAACTTAAAAAAAGTTCTTTTAGCCAGTTTTAGTTTATCCTCTAGAAAGGAGGGGAGAGTTATAATTGATCAACCTGTAAAACATTTTTAAATAAATTTTCAGCTTGTATCATAAGTATAATGTACAGGGTGTCCAAAATTAGATGGTTTTGGGGGGTTTCGGATACTTCTAGAGGAGACAGAGAAATTTCGACCCACCTTTGCGAGGCTCAAGTTTCAAGATAAGATTTTTGATTAAAACCGCATTTCAATATGTCACTCCGTCTTCGAGCTACAGGGGCTTTTTGAAAAGTCTGCATTTTGGGATAGGCCCTATAAATTTTTCATTTATGAAAATATCTTCGTAGTGTTAATTGGATTTTTGTAGTTTTTAAACTAGAATTTAATTACTAAATCAGATTTCATGAGTCACTTTTAGTTTTTGACAGGACCAATAATACAAAGTATTTTTCTTATAAAACACCCAATTTTTTTTATATATTGAATTCTTGCCAACTAAGTTAAAATCAGATTTTGCGGTGAAACCAAAGTTGAGTATTTATTAAGGTTAAGTTTTTACCGACCCTTAAAATCGGTTCTGGTCCAACAAAAATACCTTGGCAAATAATAACCACTGTGTATTTACAAATAAAATTACAACAAAACAATTATTTTTCTATCCTTATAAACGACGTTAAAACGATAGGGACAGAGAATTCTGTCTCAACCACTTTATGTCGTGATTGGCTTGTGGTGTTTTTCGTGTTACTTTTTAAAATTTCAGGATGTTTTAAGCAGTTTATAAGTCGTTTCAAAACCACATTTTGTCAAAAAACGTTTATAGTGTGTTTTTTTACCAGTAGGAGAATATTTCAGTGCATTTAAAGTGATATTTTGGAACGAATCAGAACAAAAACAGTTAGTGGCGGTACATGCCGGTAGGTACACAGAAAATAAACAAAAATTTATGAAATATACTTAAATTAGTAGATCCTTAGATTAAAATATCAACAAACACGTTTTTATTTTGATGAAGTAGTAGTACGTTTATTTTATAAATACGATCAAATAAAGCATACTTTTGATAAAGAAGTTAATGGGCAAATAAGATATTTTCGAAGGTTTTTTTATAAAGACTCTAAAATAAAGGTAGTTAAAATCCTTAAACCAACTTGCAAATAACAATAAAAGTTAATTCACATGTGTTCAGGTTAATTTGCGGGGTCCACCGCAAAAACATGAACCGCGCGGATCAAAACCGCGCTGGCCATGACTGCGCAAATCAACAACCGCGCGTGGCCATGACCGCGCAAGCCCACCACCGCGCAAGTCAACAACCGCGCGTGTCCATGATCGCGCAAAGCCACAACCGCGCGAGCCTACAACCGCGCCAACACGAACCGCGCTAGACCCAAAACTGCGCATAACGTTTAGTAAGGGTTGGTAGATTGGGTTGGGCTGTGTTGCCGACGCTACCTATCCCGTTACCCATTACGAACCAACCCAACCCAAATCAACGCAATCCAACCCAACCCAATATGCGCGGTATTGGTCTTGCCCGGTAAAAGTTATGCGCGGTCGTGGGCTTGCGCGATCATGGACACGCGCGGTTGTTGATTTGCGCGGTGGTCAGCTTGCGCGGTAGTGGGCTTGCGCGGTCATGGGCACGCGCGGTTGTTGATTTGCGCGGTCTTGGCCAGCGCGGTTGTGGTCCGCGCGGTTCGTGTTTGCGCGGTGGAGTCCGCAAACCGTTCAGGATTGTAAGAATATTGAATTCTTACCTCTTATCAGAATATTAAGGTTGATTTATACTGCCGCCGTTGCGATCTGCGCTCGCCCTTCGAATGCATTATTGACTTTATTGTGTACTGAAGAAGTCAGTATAAGTAAGTTTCTGCTAATGACCAGAAAAAATAACAAAATTAACAAACACACTAACATAATTTTTAGCTAGGGGGCAATATTATTTTTTTTCTTGGTGTTCCAGGTGCTATGAACTGTGTTTCTTTGTTTTAATGTTTGGCATAATTTTATTTTGTTGAAAATTGAAATTGCTATAAATCATATACAAACTTTGTAATAAATTTCTTTTGTATAAAATTATACTACAAACGTTTATTATTAGAAGGCTTCAAAGCTCAAATTGGCAGAATTATTTTTTGCATGTTTTAAATTATTTTGCACATTTCATATTATAGTAGAATTTCAATAATATAATCCATGTGTAAATTTCTATTTAAGTAGGTACGCCCCTGGTGTGTTTACTGTAAACAACAGAAAGGTAAACATTGTTCCATATAATAATATAAGTCTCCCCAAGTGTCAGGTATCTTTTCTCTTTTTAATTTAAGACTTAGTCCTTAAAACGGTTGGGTGGTGTTTATTCGAAATAATTTTCAAACTGCCCTTACATAAATTCCCTTTAAGAGGCCCGTAACAACAAAGTTACTTTGTTTATACGGGTCTCTTAAAGCGCTTTTATACTAGGACGGTTGGAAAATTTTCTAGTGTAAACACCACTTAAATCGATTTAAGCACTAAATTAAAATTTAAAAAAAAATCGATTTTAGGGTCGGCATAAACACTTTGAAAACGCCTATACTCATTCCTTTCAACCTATATAAATACTCAACCCTGGTTTTACCGAAAAATCTGTTGTTAACTGAGTTGTTTTATTTGTTTTCTTTTTAAACTGACACTTAATGACATTTAGAAAAGGACGTATAAACCCTAGGAAAGAAAGCGATTTTATTTAAAACAGTCCTTATAGTCGGGGGTTTTTTATATCTTTTTTCCAATGTATAGGAAGATTTTTGGTGATTTTGTTTTAACTCGGTACAAACTTAGGTATGACTTCGGAGACCACCAAATGAATATTAGTTTTTTCGGCGACGGCGTACGTTAGGCGTCGCGACGCCCTAAACTTTTTTTAGGACATACGGTCATTTTGACAGCTGTATCTTGGTCAAGTGTCAACATTTTAAAATTTTGGTTAAACCTCTAAAATATGGTATATGGATGGCATAAAAAATAATCAATTTAAAATTTTAAAAAAAAATGTGTTATTTTTTAAAAATTTACAAAAAAAAAATCTATTCTCTATTTATGAACGGGATTGTGCAAATTCATTTTGAAGTGACTATAAGAAGGTCCTAGCTATTCGTCGATATAAAAAAACTGCCCATTCAGGCCACGGAAAAATTACAAAAAAATTGGAAATTGACGCATGTTCAGAAAATTTACAAAATCTCAATTTTTTGACCCCGGCAGCTTAACTTAAAATTTTTTATTCCACATTCCCCTTACAGCCCTGCCAAATATGTTTTTTAAAAGGCTATATAAAACGCCAGAATATTAAATGTAACAAGCCACGATGGGCCCCCAAGTTTTAATAAAATTAAACAACATACATAAACAAGCATTTTGCAAAAATTTCAAAAATAACAAAAATTATGTCACGCTTTATATTTTGTCGAGTATTTAAACATTTTTTCAGGGGATTCCTGAAATTTTTACAGCTGTTTGAAGGCAATTAATTATCCTTTTAAAAACACCGAACTTGAATCTTGGACGCCTTCAGGATTTTTGTCTGTGAGCTGTGAAACATAGATAATTTTTACAAGTCGTCCAATTTTACTTAAAAAACCATTGCTTCTTCGGTTACTTTATTCAGTTTTGAGTAAAAAGTTAAAAGAACAAAGTTTACGATTTTTGGACAAAAAAAGATCTGAAACTTTTTTTCGACCTCAATGTAATCTTTTATTGTTAAAATAAGAAACCTTATGCCTTTTCACGTCGAACGAGGTACAACACATAAAATTCGGTTAAGTAGTACAAAAGTTGCTTAGGCTCAACATATCGCATAACGTTACCACCAACAAATTATGTCTTTTTTTATTTACCAAGAACTTTCATACTTCTCATCGGATTTTTACAGGGGTATCCTTTCTGCAAAGGTAAATAAACCAAGTCAAAATGTCAAAAACCCAAGATGTCGGACATACCTAGTCAAAAATTACTTTTCCAAAGAAAAAGCTAATTTTAACGAAAACGACGATTCTTATACTTTTGTACTACTTAACCGAATTTGATGAGTGATATCTCGTTAAACGTGAAATGCTTTTCTAGATTTGCAATAAAAGATAACAGGAAGGTCAAAATAGTTTTTTTTTCTATGTCCGTTATCTTGGGTTGGGTTTTTGACGATTTATTTATCTTTCCAGAAATAATATAGATTTGTAAAAATCCGAAAGGAAATAAGAAAGTTCTTGGGAAACAAAAAGAGACATTATTTTGGGTTGGTTAAAATATGCGAAATTTTGCGCCAATGCAACTTTTGTACTACCTAACCGAATTTTATGTGTGCTACCTCGTTAGACGTGAAAACGCATAAGGCTTCTTATTTTGGCAATAAAAAAATTACAGGGAAGTCGAAAAAAAGTTTCAGAGCTTTTTTTCCAGACTAAATTTTTGATTACGTCCGCCATCTTGAATTTTTGACATTTTACATCTTTTGTACGAAAGTAGTAAACTTTGTTCTTTTAACTTCGTAAAATGCCAAACTTTATAAAAATCGGCTAAGGAACAAAAAAGTAATTAGAAAATTAAATCAGGCCCTTCCCATATATTATTATAGATTAAACCATCAAATGGGAGAGAAGAATAAAGAGGGGGGGGCGGTCAAAAATGTTATTTTTATGTACGTATTGCCGATTAGGTGCACCCACACCGATGAAAAAGCAATGGTGTTTTAAGTAAAATTGGACGACTTGTAAAAATCTTCTATGTTTAACAGCTCACAGCACAGACAAAAATCCCAAAGGCGTTCAAGATTCAAGTTTGGTGTTTTTAAAAGGATATTTCATTGTCTTCAAGCAGCTGTAAAAGTTTCAGGAATCTCCTGAAAAAAATTTTAAACAGGCGACAAAATATAAAGCCTGACATAATTTTTGTTATTTTTGAAGTTTTAAGTAAAAAGCTCTTTTTATGTATGTTGTTTAATTTTATTATAACTTGGGGGCCCATCGTACCTTGTTACATTTAATATTCTAGCGTGTTATATAGCCTTTTAGAAAACATATTTGGAGGATCTGTAAAGGGAATCTGTAAAGTGGTCAAAAAAGTTGAGATTTTGTAAATTTTCTGAACATGCGTCAATTTAAGATTTTTTGTGATTTTTCCGTGGCATGAAGTTGGATTTTTTGATATCGACGAACAGCTAGGACCTTTTTACAGTTACCTCAGAATGAATTTTCACATTCCCGTTCATAAATACTGAATAGGATTTTTTTTGTAAATTTTTAGAAAAAAAAAATACAATTTTTTTTTTAAAATTTCAAATTGATTATTTTTTTATGCAATCAACCGGAA
The DNA here is from genome assembly GCA_963921995.1 of Oxystoma pomonae. Classification (NCBI taxonomy): domain Eukaryota; kingdom Metazoa; phylum Arthropoda; class Insecta; order Coleoptera; family Brentidae; genus Oxystoma; species Oxystoma pomonae. The sequence continues at coordinate 25,538,243 of OY998168.1, forward strand.
GTCAAAAATCATGTTTTGCATACCATAATAAAGGCCATTTCGTAACTTTTTAAGAGGTTTAACCAAAATTTTAAAATATTGATACATGACCAAGATACAGCTGTCAAAATGACTCTATGTCCTAAAAAGAGTTTAGAGCATCGCGACGCCTAACCTACGCAGTCGCCGAAAAAATTTATATTGGTTTGGTGGTCCCCGGAGTCATGCCTAAGTGTGTGCCAAATTAGAACAAAATCACCAAAAATCTTCCTATAGGTTTGAAAAAACCTCCGATCCGACTATTATATAAAACCGTTTTAGGAGCGTATAAACGTATTACTACTAGCTTCGCGTATATAGACTATTCTAAACGTTTGTTTTTTTTTTAAATAAAATGCCTTTTAATTTTAGCTGAGTTAAACGACGCAAAAATCGAGATTGTGTTTTTTTTTATTTTCGTGCAGTAAAACATAGCGTGATTAGTGCCAATTATTATGCTTATTTATACACCCTTAAAAAAGGGTTATCGACAAATCGCAAAAAACAAATGCCAAAACACAGCATGGATGGATTTATTTAGTTGTTTTAATTTTAGACGCCGACGTTTTGTGCGCAGTAATTTTTGACGTAGTTACACGCACGTCGTCATAGCTTATAGCAGTGGCGGTCCCAGCCATTTGAAAAGGGGGGGGGGACGGTTTCGATACGGCAAAAAAATAAAACAAATGCATAGCTTTTATGAGGAACATATCAATATAAGCAAACAAAAAGCGCGGATTTGGTGTCAAATCTAGGGGGGGGTACTCAGATTTTAAGTCGTTTACTTCATACATTTTTTAATTTTAAAAAATGTTAAAATTTTTGAGAAAATTACATTCAAAATGCAATTTTTGAGTCGAAATAAACTAAACTTAAAACAAAGTTATGATTGTTTTCCACAAAACAAAACTACACTTTTGCACTCGACGCGCGTTTCGCTAACAACGTTAGCATCATCAGGAGACGATAAACATTGTTTATGCTATGATGCTATGATGCTAACGTTGCTGAACTTTGTTTTAGTGCAACCAAAGGTTCCAAATTCCCAACATAGTTAAACTAAACTTGTAAATATCAATGGTATCATAGCGCCGCACGCGAAAATTTTTACAAAAATTGCACTAAAAAAGTGCAATTTTCATTTAAAATTAAACTAAAATTGTAAATATATCAATGGTTTCAAAGCGCAGCAGGCGAACATTTTTAACACAAAATTAAACTAACACCGTATATATCAAATGCAATTTATTTATTGCAATTTATGCCCTACTTTTGATTTTCTAAATGTTTTCGTAAAAAATTTAAAGCCAAGGTAGGGGGGTTAACTACTTTTTTTTTTTTTTTTTTTTTTTTTTTTTTTTTTTTTTTTTTTTTTTTGAGGTCTAAAAAGCTTTTTAAGTTAGAACATTACCTTTTGTATTGCATATCTCAAACATTAGATGCCTATCTTAAAAAAAAATCGTTTCCGGTTTTTTTCGGCACACCGGTCAATGATTCGCTCAATGTCAATTTCAATATGTCTGTTGATATGCAGCAACGCTAAGCCCGTCAGACGAATTTCGGTCATAGTTTTTTTAAGTACTTATGTTTTCAATCTTCTGAGGCAGGAGAAGCTGCTTTCTGACGAAGCATTTCTTACTGACAAATATCCAAGAATGTTCTTGTCAACTGAAAAATATCGCCACACTTGTTCATTTCCTCGAAAACGTTATCATATATGTTTTGATTTAAGTTTTTGCATACTCCTTACCAATATTGTTTCCAAATACTGACTCCCAATAAAAGTTCAAGAATTTGTGTTTTGTATTAATCAAACAGTTTATAGTATTTGGAAACGACATTAGTTAATTTTGCCCACGTTGTATAAAACTTGGTATGAATATGTTCAGAACAAAAATACTTGAGTCTCGTTATCAAACCTTAATTTTATATCCGAAATGATTTTGTCTAAAACTTGTTTAAAAATTGAAACTCTATAATACTGTTCTGTATTTCTAATATCGTGGTTTTCGCCTGTTTCAAACTGTCCCAAAATACTGTGCAGGGATTCTAGAATGTCTTTAAAGGAACGTTCTACAATTTCTCGTTTTTTCTCCAAACACTTCAGGGTTACCACAAGCATTTGTTGTCTACTTTTTTCTGGAGCAAAGGGGGGGGGGGCGATCGCCCCTCTGCCCCCCCCTGGGACCGCCACTGCATATAGTTACAAAGTACATGACTGTGTATACCCTCAGCTTTAAAGCATCATCCCCCTATAATAAACCCTTTCTATACAGCGCTTTCAATTTTTTTTCTAAAACAGTAGCGATGTACAAAACGAGATTAAAGCCCCATGTGTCTCGCACAGATCGATGGTCACATTATTTTTGAATTTTTTCATGTCTGGCATTGGAAATAAAATTTTAGAAAAAAAATCAGCGCACGTGCTACGAGAATTGTGGCTGCGTGCGCTTTATTAATAGTCCCGAGTAACTCTTATAAGGGAAAATAGGAACTTATTGCACACGGTCTCCTTTAATAAGGTAATTTCTTAATTAAATCAGTAAAATTAACCATATTCATCGGCTTACAGCATATAACTATGAGATACTATAAAGGCCCTGCCCGTGTATTTCCCTATGATAAAAAGCGTCGCGGAAACCCCTGCGAAATACCAAGTTGGCCGTTGCCAATGGATTAAAGACGTTCTCCAATGCGCATGCGTCAGCTGGAAGTGCGCTGAACGAGAAATGAGGTGATTCGACGTTACAAACTCGCGCAGGCTCAGATCGAGCCGTCTTTAGCCATTGGCCATGTCATGGCAATCTAGATTTTGACCGTTATATATCTAATAGTTATATGGCTTAGAGTCATAGATAGAGGCAAAAGCGTAGATAGATAGATTTTTACTTGGGGGGGGGGGGAAGGGTACAGTATAACAAAATCCAACTCAACTCATATTTTTTTGATTCTAGATTTGTTTAATGTTAATTAATGCGCCGTGTGCGAAAATTTTGTAAAAATATAGTAATAACGGATTTTTTCACACGTAAATGCCGTTGATACAAATTGCCTAAGATTAAACTAAAATTGTAGCAATCAATGTGTTATAGCGCCGCAGGCGAAATTTTTTGCAGTTTAAGCAGGATATATTAAAAATATTTTGATATTTTAACAAATATTAAAAAAACTGGGTTGGGATCTGGTCTTGATTCTAGATTTGTTGCTAAAATCATGTCATAAATGTGCCGTAGGCGAAAATTTTTTAAAAATATACTAATAACTTACACCAAAATTGTAGCAAACAAAATAAAAATACTATATTGGGATCTGGTACTAATCCTAGATTTGTTGCTAAAATAATGTCATTAATGCGCCGTAAAAATATACTAGTTTTTTACTTAATCAATCAATCAATGTTTTGTAGTGCTTCTGGCAAAATTTGCTATGAAACCAGAAATAAACTAATTCTACTAACTTAAGGTACAAGTTTTAATGCTTTTCGTGTTTTTTCTAATTATTTAAAAAAAAATGTGGATTGGGTCAGTTAGAAAAACGCGCGAAAGCTACTCAGCAAACATCGGATTACAAGAAAAATAAAACATCGAAAGTAGAATCTTCGCCCGCGCCGGGGTTTCACATATTTCTCGAAAATAGTGAGTATAAGCAAAGGGATAAAAAAATTAGTATGGTTGTAATATAATCGAAATAGTTATAAACTTTTAGAAAAGTTGCAAAATAGGTGTTTTCACATTTCTAATGTGTGAGAGTCACGGGTACGGACACCGGTTTAGGGGGGCGGGACATTACTTCCTTGTCCCCCCCCCCATATCTACGCCCTTGGATATAGGTCGGTGAAAAGAAGAAACGTCCCAACATAAGAAAAAAGTTTAAAAAAAAAACCTCCAAATCAACCGAAAAGAATCTAAAAACAAAAGATCAAAAGATCTTGGGTGGAAATAACGAAAATTTAAACTTGGATGAGCATCCCACAAGGAACACACAAAGGATCAAAGCGAAAAGAGAAATGATTGAACGACGTTTCGCCCTGGGCAACCAGTGTGGGCTCATCAGTGGTTTCACTGGTCACCCTCCAGAAACATCATTAAACATCATCAAACACTTTGATTTCAAACTTTGAATCACTCACAAATAGGCATCGTTCCGCACTGGTACTTATCCAAGTTACCTGATACGGATTCGTCCTGGCGTGTTAATATTTCCAATAGGATTATGCTCCTAAGGCCATTAAAAACAAAAAAAGAAGTTAAAAACCTCCAAATAAAAAAAAAAAAACAAAAGATCAAAAGATCTTGGGTGGAAATAACGAAAATTCAAACTTGGATGAGCATCGCACAAGGAACACACAAAGGACCAAAGCGAAACTGTATAATAAAAACGATATATTTTTATAAGAAAATAACATCAGAATATAATATTTCTAGTATAATTTTTGTAATATATATTTTTTAAAAAATATATGAAACTATGGAGCACAAAATTAGCTCTATTTATGTAAGTATCTTTTTTTTCTGAATTCTCTTAATTAGACTGTAATCGCATGCTGACTTCTCACGGAGCGCTATAGTTGAAACCAAAAGTAATTATTACCTTTTGACGATTAAGAAAATGTTTTCATTAAAATGAAATTACTTTGTTTTCCAATTTCTGTACTGTTTCGGCGTAATATTATAAACGCCTGTAATTTTTGTTACTTCACCGATTTTATAACTTTTCCTTCTCAGTTGCGTTTAATGATAGACCAATCATTTTCAATTTTCAGCTTACCAAAACACCCGAGGTTACTTCCTGTATACTTATTAGCATGTTAAAAAAGGATAAAAGACTTCTGGTGGAGGTGAGGCACGGTAAACGAGCTAACCCAATGGTATTCGTCTCCATCAGATCACCTCGGTTGACTTCTTGTAGGTGGACGCCCACGTGTTAGAAAAGGAGAAAAGACGAAAGTTGGAGGTGTGACGGACGAAACGAACGCTCTCATAATTTGTAAGAAAGTGCGTAATAATGAGTTCACTCTCACTCTTTCGGCATTTATTGTTTTCTCTAATGGTTGTTGGGCTGAATTTTTGACCGAAAAACCGAATTGGCGACTGTTCACTTTCGATCGAAAGTGAAACTTATATCGAGGTGAATTATGCGATCGATACCCGAGTCAGAAATTACTGGTAAAAGGTGTTTTATTGTTATCAATAAAGTACCATGTTGTAATCAGGGAAATAATACATATTATCGTTTTACAATTATCTACACTGACATACAGTCTTTTCGTCAGAGGTAGGAAAAGTTAGGAAGTTTATGGCTGAAGTCTATTTTTACAGCTTCTGTTCTAGAATTTTTAAAAATCCGACTGAAAATTGTTCTGACGAAGCTTTTAATCCCTTTTTATTCCTAAAGGACTTGACGTGATCGATTACAGTTTAAGTACACTGGCTGGCATATCAGGCGAATTTTTGCGCTTAAAAATGAGAAGCTTGAAAATTGTACCAAATCTTGAGTTTATCATTGCTTTTTGAATAATTAAATGAAATAAACTATGCTTTAAACTATTATTTCAAAAAAATGTCTGAGCCAAAAACTATTTTTTTTACTTATTTCTGTAGAATTTACCCATACATATGATATAACTTGCCAAAATTGGGTATGTTCTAAAAAATCATTATCAATAACTTGGAACGACAAACTACATTTTCCAAAATCTTTAAATATTGAGAGCGGGTTCTAGCTCGCCCCAAGATATCTATTTTCGCCACGCTAATAACGTATTAAGCTAAACAAGATTTACTTTTTAGAGCTGTATTCACAATTTCAAGAAGAGGATCAGTTGAGATTTTAGTAAACACAATTTAGATATGTGACCTATACCATGCCTACACCTCATATAAAAATCGAATCCCTGATGACATTTATTATTTATACTCATACAAAGGCTTTATTATTTTTTTTTTGTTTATACTATTTTTTTTTATCATTCATAAGGATATCAACTTTTATTTTTATTTTATATCCAACTTTGTCTTTGGCAACATTCGATATGCTTTTATGGCTCGATAATAAGGACCTTTCTCAAAAAATGTTGAAAAATGTATAGGAATAGCAAGGTCCCGCCTTCCTCTTGTTTGCATAGCATGCTCTGAAGCATTATCACTATTGCTTACAAATAGATTTTGGTGTTTTTTACAAATAAAGTGTTTTGAAAATATAAGGATGGTACAGTCAAAATGTTTAGTTTTTTAAAAAAAGGCCTGCATGATGTTCTTGGGTGTAATTTACAACGAATTGCCCTTTTCTGAGCTATGAAAAGTCTCTTTACATTTAAGGCAGCTCCTCAAAACATAACGCTATATGAGATGACTGACTGCACTAAAGCAAGATAAAAGGTTTTTAAAGTATCTAGAGACAAAATGTCTGAGCCTCCTTAAAGCTGCGCAATGGCTGTTTATTTTTGCTGCCGTGTTTTTTATTTACTGTGCCCAGTTTAAATTGGGGTCAAGTGTAACACCAAGAAATTTGGTCTGCTCAACTTCCTGTATTGATTTACCATTTAAGGAACGCTCATTAAGTTTGTTTTCTCAACATCTAGTTAAGGAGTTTGCCTCACACCATTCACTCATCCTCCCCGCAGTATGCGAACAGCTCCCCAACAGTCCAGAAACCGATTGAGCAGAACCGACCGTCCCAGTGTCATCAGCATACTGCGACAACAAATCAACATCCAGTAGTGCTGACAAGCTATCCACATACATTAGGAAGAGGATGGGGCCCAGTATGGATCCCTGGGGGACTCCTTGGCTTACATCTGTTACTTTTGAATAATGCTCGGTAAAATTTTGAGTAATACATACTGTTTCCTTTCTCTTAGTAAGGTAGGACTTTATCAATTTAGTGGCTATACCCTTTCCTTGAATTTTTGAATTTTTCTCTAAGTTTTTGGTGGTCTACAGTGTCGAACGCCTTAGACAGGTCAAAGAAGAGCCCTGATACAAACCACTTTTTGTCTAGTTGCTCGACTATGTATGTAATTGTATTGAAAATCCTCTCAAAGACAATCGAAAGTATATCATACAAAAAGATGCAACAAGTGCATTTTAAAATCATCTATGTATGTCTTTTTTAAACACTTGTGGCATACTTAATACGTTTATACGCGCCTAAAACCGGTTTTATATTAGGACGGTTTTATATAAAACCGCTGTTTCCGAGGGTTTATACTTCGTTTACACATAGAAATAAAACAACTAAGTTAAGTTTTGTCGATAAAACCACACGGAAAAAAATTTCGGAATTTTTTTACACAAAAAGAGTTAATAGGGACTTATTGGTACATTATAGGCTGACTTTAATAAAGTCAAAAATAGTGCCGACTGTAGTAAAGTCAAGCTATGCCGAATAATACATAACACAAAAATAATTACAGCAAACAAAAATCATCAAAACAAAAGAAAACTAAAAGTGTATAAAATATACACAACTGTGTGTAAAATACATAATAAAATGTAATTTTGTTACAAATTTGTTGTGTAAAAAAAATCCGAATTTTTTTCCCGTACACTGAGCCAAAAAAACGCACCGTTTCCTAAAACTTATTTTTGCTCCGATGTAATTAATTTTACATATATTGTATAGCCAAAACGAGTTATTGATTTTACTGCTGCAAGACACAGTTTCAAAAAAAAGTTGTTACAATTTAAAGAGTCTTTAAGAATGATTTTTGTGAAGGGTGTTATGAAATCAAGGATTAAGAGACATGTTTTCATAGTTTTTAGTTACAACTAAGAATGAATTTAGTAAAAGACTGTACGTACATATATTTCATAATCATGTTTATGTATTTTGTATGCCCGGTTCATAATTTTCATAAACTTGTACATACATTCCATAACAACTTTTAAACGACAGTCAAGGCATTGATTAAAATCGTCAACATGTTTTATTTATTTCCTATTCTCTTTTATTATCTCCATAACCTGTACATAATATTAATAACAAATCTCTATAAAATGTCAAGAAACATTTTTCATTGATTTCGTAACTTCCGTTTATTAATTTCATGACTTTATATGACAATTTTTATAACTTTTCACCGATTTTTGTAACAGTTACGTGTTATTGATGTACAATTATCTATAAAAAATTAATAAACGCCTGTTATTAATACAATGTACGATATTTTTTTCAGTGTAGTGGTGCTTATGCGACAAAATTTTCAAACAGTCCTTCTATAAAAGCGCTTTAAAAGGCCCGTAAAAACAAAGCACGTAATTTAGATTAGACACATAGAAATAAAAAGCAAAGTAAGCTGTGGAAATTTCCAAAACATACTTTGTAAGTTCGGGACCCACAATATAGAGGTAAATCGTCAAACATGTTACCGATATTTTCCACAAAATCTCCGCAAGATTTTACGTTTGAAAAAAAAAATTGCGTATTTTATTGGAGGTAAAAAAACTTTGTCTGGCTCTTCATCTAGCCATGTGTATATGCTTTACTTTATATGCCTCGTTGTAAACATCGCTCGCCTACAAGTAGCATCACAAATAAACAAAGAAAAAAGCGCCGCAGGCGAAAATATTAAAATTAATAATAATTCCGTAGATATTAAAGATTTGGCTTCCGTATTTCAGTTAAGGTAGCACAATAAAAGTCGTCACAAACGGATGGCAAAATTATGAAATTCGTCGTTTATGCTTCCGATATAATTTGCATGGACAACATTCTATAGATATATATGTATGTAAATTATAAAGGGTGGGTTTATATCGCTCGGCAACCCCCCCAACTGCCCTGCCAAGAGAATTATCAAAGGGTTATTATGCACGACACAAGAACATAAATAAAAAAAGCTGCTTGCTTTCTTAATTGTAAATCCACATTCATTTGCTTGTTTGTGAAGATCAAGGAAATTATCCATACCTTTTGACGTAACTATTAAAAAACAAAATGGGTGTTTGTTTGAAAGTTTGAGACAATAATGTATTTGAAATTAACTCTCTGTGTTTCGGAATTCCATTGTCTCTATTTTATTTATACAGGACGTTTCGATCAGTACAATCTCTGATCGTCTTCAGGTGCAAACTACAATCTATTTCTAATTCACTCAACCGTGAAGTTTAAGAAGTTGGCTCCGCCCAACGAGGGGCTTCCAAATATTTGGAATTTCAACATTTGGTTTAGTAAAAATTCCCTAATTCTGCCCAATAACGGCAGCTTCAAGGAATTTTCGTTTCTTCCAGTGTGACTCCTTCTGTCCACTTCATCGGTGTTGTTTTGACCATGCGTGTTCGGCGATTCCTGATTTCGTTGTTTCACTTCTTTAGGTATTCGTCTGATGTTCCTTAAGCCTAACAGATAGTGGTCTTTTTGTTTCACCTACGTATGATTAATCACACTCACAAGGAACTTGGTAAATGCACTCCCAGGGTTCCAACCAAATTCTGATTTCCAAATTCCCTGACTTTTCCAGGTTTTCCCTGACCATTTTTTAAAAAATTCCAGGTATTTTTTTGGATATAAATTGCTTATGTACGTGGATACCAAGTAAATGTAGACTTTTATCATGACAATCTTTGAAAGCTAAAATTTAGCAAGTATTTATATGATCGAGATAAAACTTTATTTGAAAATAAAAATCACAGGAACCGAATTCATTAAATCCTAAAAACAAATCAGTTCGATGCCTCCGATATTTAATAGGCCTAACATCTACTCGCGTTTTAGTGAGCTTTGAACGTATGTGGCGGCCATTTTGACAATTAACTAATGTAATAACTGTCAACAGTGTCAAAAATGGTGGCGGCATACGTGTAAAAGGGTACTAAAACAGAAGGTGTTCGCTGGACTCCATGTCGGAGGTATCGATCAGGTACTTAACAGTATTAAAAATAAAAGACTAATTTGCCTAGTTCTACCAACGTTTTTGGTTCATCTAGCACGTTATAAAACTAAATTGCACGAAGTGTTAATATATATATATGCACATGTCCACATGTACATGAAAAAGAAGACCAGCATAAGCTGGAATACAGAAAAACTCAAGACAGAACAAACACAGGAAATATACCAGAAACCAATTACTGAAGAAATAAAGAAACCGCAATGGGGCTACAATGTAAACAAGCTCTGGAAGAACATCCAAGAAACAGTAACTAGGGTGGCTTGTCAAGTGCTCGACAAAAAGAGAAAACAAAGAAGGAATTAGTTTGATGACGACTGTAGTGGAGCGACGGAAAGACGAAATATGACCAGGAAAAAAAGTATAAACAACAAAGATCTAAACCACGCAAAATGATATGAAGGAAAAAGAGAGACCACCATCTAGAAACAGACAAAACAACAAAATAAAAGAATACTTTCAGAGAATAACAAAGCACAAAACATGACACCAACCAAGCCAAGATTGAGACACCAACGGCTATATTCCACCAGGAAGGACCCAACCTACAACTGGCCTTCGCAGATGATGTGGACATAATTGGCAACAGCAGGATTATTCCTAAAGACTCCTTGCACCACAATATTTCTGCATCCATAACTGATTGCTTAATAAGAAAAGATTACAAAAAAGGAGTAGAACCTTTTTTGGCAGTGGAAGCAGTTGCTGTGGAGGTTCCTTCACTTCCAGTAGTTGGTGTAGATGTAGGTCCATTGTCAGTTTTCTTGATTAACAAAAAGCAATTTCCTTGAATTTTTTTCAGCCTCCACGTACTTTACATGACCACTGCTCTTAAAATGGCTTAAGATGGCCTGATACTTATTGGTTTTCACAGCATGTAGACACACTTTGGTGGACTTATGGACTTATCCAGTCTAAAATACAAACTGTTTTTTTCGACATTTTGGATTCTTGCTCTTAAAAAATCGAAGGTTCTCGAAATCTCGCAACGCAGTTGGACCCTACATCATTTACACACTACACTTGAAAGTTGTAACAGAGGATAGCGCGATGTATGCTTAAGAAGAAATAATACCACCCTGGGTAATGATGCGGTTCTTGTCCTACACGTTTTAAAAAGCTTTCCTCTCTCTTCTCTTGCTCGTGGATTTTAGGTGGACTGGAACTGATTGAGCGCGAAACAGATGTTGAGCTTATATACGAGGTGAGCAGAGAAGAACTCACATAATATTTTTTACAAAGTTGGTTTAAAAAATAGGTTTAGAAAGAGAAATTCCAGGTTTTGTGTGCCAATTCCCTGACTTTTGAGGATTTTTTGGTTATTCCCTGACTTTTCCAGGTAGATTTTAAAATTCCATGACTTTTCCAGGTCAGTGGGAACCCTGATTCCTTATTTTGCTTGTTCTCCGGTTATGTTTTACTAAGAAAGCTTCGAATTGCATTTTCAGATTTAAAAGCTGTTTTTACATTAAAATTGTTCGCTACTCTTTTCTCTGATACTCATTCTCAGTTTCTGGCTGTCTAACTGTCTTGCGATTAATTTTTGTAATATTGGTCCGATGACAATACAATATTATGAAGAAATTTGTGTATAGGGGGTGGTTGAAGAATGTAAAGGGGGTAATACAATATCACAACTTACTTCGACTCTTCTCTGCCGTAAGCCTGGCAACGTAGCAATTGAATTCGTGGCTATCGGTTCAAATAATTTTCGGCCAGATTGGGGTTCTTGAATTTTTTGGTTCGGCATTATTTTGTTTCTGTCAAATTCTTTTCGTTAAGAATATTTCTATAAAAATATGTTTCGTTTAAATTTAATTCTATGCATATATTTTCTAGCGATTTCATTTTCCCGTCATTTAATTTTCGAGACAATTTTTTTCGGACCAATTATTTTCTTTTCTTTTAAATTCTGATAAATTATGTTTCTGACAATTTTGGTTTCGGGTTTTTTATAGGGACCCGCCTGTCCGAGACCTCCCTTTCATTTTCTCCAGTTTTCGTGTCCTTTGGTTCAACATGGCAGCCATTTTGACACAGTGTAATGACTGTCAACAGTGTCAAACATGGCATCTGTTTTCTACCGAGGGGGTGCTAAATCGGAAGTAGTTGACAACAATTCCTATACGCTTTGTTTTTGTATCCCTATCAATATCCATCCCTCTACTGGCACATTATTCAAGGCGCATATCATCCAAATTGGTATATATCCAATTAGAACTCTAATGCATGGAGAGATATGGTGTTTGTAAGGCAAATGCAGTTCAGTCAACACCGTTTTAATTTATTTTAACCTCTTCAGTGTTTTTTATTCTACTGTTTTGCAGCTATTTTTATAATCAAATTGATTGATAATGAGTTCACCGGCTTTTTAGTTAAAACAGTGTTGGTTAATCAATTTTTTTTTTCAAATTTTATTTAAACAAGTTTACATATTACGTTAACAAGTTGTGGAAAATTTCGAGTGAAGGATACGATGAATTTTAAAATTTGTGTGTATCTCTAGCCAAGATCCAGGTTTATCTACTTATTTCCTTTACCTTTTACATAATTCTAGCTAGTTAAGATTAATTAAGAATTACTTTTATTCTTACTTAAAAAATATAAAAATAGTTTCAAAAATATAATATAATAATAGTTAGAAAAATATCTACTCCGAAAACCAGACAATTGTTTTTGAAATAAATTCGTTGTTTATTTTTAGTAATTATGTGTTTATTTCTTATTTAATGTGGTAGAAGATTTAATAATCGGGGTCCAGTAAAACAAATACTTCTCTAAGTGGAGAAAAAATTTTGTAGAGAAGTGCAGAATCTTGATTCCGATGCAGCCCTAGTTTGTATTGGGTGGTTAACAATACCTTGAAATATCTTATACTTTAAAGAGAATTGTATAACTCTAACATAGTATAGTTGCCTTAAGTTTAGAAACTCAGTTTGAGAGAACAGTAAATCTGTGGAATACAGCTTGTGTTTAAACTTTTGACACATATTTTTGAGCTATTTTTAATGGTCTTAACACAGACTCACATGCTGAGCACCAGCATAAAATACCATAATTTAAAATTGATGCGGCCAATGAAAAATATACCACTTTTGTTAACCTATAAGTTAAAATATGTCTTTGAGAAAATTTGTACATTAGTTTTCTAATTTTTTTACAAATGTAGTTAATGTGTCTATCCCATTTAGTGAATCTGTAAAAATACAAGACTAAACATTTTTTATTATCACATGATTGTATTTTAAGATGACACTTACATCTCAAAGATCCGCCACAAGAGGAGTTATGTAAAGTAATGAACTCCTTGTTTGACATGCCCCGTTTAGTCATGGAGAAAGATATAAATTTAGTTTCGTCATATTAAAAGTTAGTTGATTTGAGTCCAACCAGCACTTTATTTTGCGCAGGTCCAATTCTGCTTTCGCGTACGCATCGAGGCATGAGTTACCTGTGATTAATAGAGCAGTATCACCTGCAAAACAGACAATTTTGCCATTTACTTTTAAATTTAGGTTAGTTAACGTAAACCGAAAACAGGATTGGACCCAGCACAGTACCTTGAGGTACACCTACCTCCACTTTTTGAACTTCACATAAACATGATTAAGTTTTACCTTCTGGTACTTATCATCTAAGTAGGATTCAAACAGTTTATGATCTATACCACGAATTCCAATACTCTCAAGACGTTTGAGTAAAATCGGGTGATTAACTGTGTCGAAAGCCTTTTTTAAGTCCAAGAAAACAACTAATGGTTTAAGACCCTTATTCACACTATCTACAATAAATTGGTTCACTTCACTTAACGCATTATCAGTACTTACACCCGGTTTAAACACAATCTGAACCAGTGATAAATTTTATTATCCTCATATATCAGGTGTTTCACAGGGGGATGGTTCACTCACTCAAGAGCAAAAAAATGGATCACCAGGTTTATTGCTAAGGTGCTATTAAAGAAATACAAGCTACCAGATAATTTGGCGACTAGACTTTCAAATCTTTAATATTTTGTAGCTTGAAATTTGCATTTTGCCAATGAAAATCGCGCAAACAAAGCGAGTGTAGTAGTATAATGGTATGGTGTTTTACTGAAATGTCTATATAATTACAAAAATGTCATTGATTGGTTTATTGTATCCATCAGTCATACCATTGTGTCTTGAACCTTCAAAATCACTATCTGACACTAAGCATTCTTTAAAAGGGAGGGGGCGCTTTAGCGGGTGCTGGGGTGGGTTAGTGTGTTACGAAAATAAAATACGCTTTTTTCCCGGTTTTTTGTTTTAAATGTACATAACTTATTTATATATAATTATTTTCAAAATCAGACGAAAAGTGTTCGCATACTGTCTGTCTGTGTGTCTCTTTCTACACCAGGTAGAATGAGAGAAGGACTCGTTTTACCGTAAATAAAAAAACGCTATGCGTGTCCTTAACCGGTATTTTCGTAGTTAGAAGTGCTAAACTGTGCCCAAAAGAACGACAAACAAAAAAAAGTACGAAGATACGGGCCCTGAACAATATTATATTCTTACCTATTATTTCAGCACTTCTATCCAGTGGCGCTATCCACATTTTAGCCTAAAAAGAAACAGAAAAAATATTAGCTTTTCAAAAAATTTATAAAATATTGGCTCAAAATCCAATGAAATGTGAGGTTTTAACTTAGTAACTGGCATTTATGAACTTTAACAATTTATTTTCTTGGTACGTTATTGTGTCAATGGACAAACCAAGCCTTTCCAACTACAAAAAAAATGAGTTAATACTAAATTTTTCAAAAATTATAGTTATTTTTAAGGTAGGTTTGCACATAGAAAGGCAATCATTTAACATACTGTACATTACACTTTAATAGGTAACCATTATAGCAATAAAACACAAGGACATGTCAACAATTATAAGTAACTACAATTGAAAGGGTTCAATGGTAAAAAACCCCTTTGTCATTTATGAAAATTACAATCGATTAGGAAAAAATAAATCTATTTAATTTAACTATGAAACACGTTAGTCGTTTGTGTTTTGTCTTTGATTATATACGTAATCCTAATGCTAAGAAATTACCATAATTTTTCCTGCCCTCAGTGCTGCTCTCACAGCCTTAGAGCAGGTTTAAATATTTGAGGTTTCGTTAGAAAGAGCAAAAATAGGTTGAACATAATTGACCATAAACGCCAAAACTTTTAACATAACAAATTTAATAAAAAACAATTTTCAAAAAAGTGACAATGGTGCTTTGATCACAAGTTCCTTAATTATTATTATCTGTTAAGCGCCAAAAAATTTTGTAAATTAAGGACAAAGGCGAAAAAAAAATAAACATAATATTAAAACGTTAGAAACATATCTACCTACATACATATCGTTAAATATGGTAAAAGGAAAATGGAACAAAAAATGGTGTAGTATTACATATTAAGTACTTACAAACTAAAACAGCAGTGATTTTTTTAGCAAATTTAGAAACTAATTATAATAGTTAGACGGCTCTATAATTAAAATGGAATTAATCTTAAAATTCCGATTTTTAATTTCAAGATAAATAAAAACATCAAACATAGGGAGATTTTTATTGGTGATTGTGTGGTAATGAATCTAAATTTTAGAGCATTTTTTTCGAAAATTGGCGCAATGAACCACTCCCAAAACACTCCCTGGAATTTTTGCTATTTTAACGTTGCTTGGTTATGGAACTTGGGAAACACAAGAATTCATTTCTTCCACCATCCTTATAAATAATGTTTATCAATAATGATTATTTTTATCAGGCAACTTCTTAGTGGTTTTTATTTATCTGTATGACTGTTAATAAAAATATTTTTGGAAAAAGAAGGACTAAAAGTGTTTTATGGTTAACAAATTATTAAAATCAACTTTAAAATGTGGTTTTTCCCCATTGAATTAATCAAAACCTTGGCAAATCGTGTCCTACACGAATTGAAAATGGTAGGATTTTAAAATTATGATTTAAAAGAAATAAAGCAGACCACCTTATTATAGAATGTTTACCCTCGTATAAGAATACTATAGGTTCTATATAATTACAAAAAATACACCAGAAAAACCAGTTTTATATTTTATCTATGCCTATTTTAAACATATGGGTAAAACCATCAAAAGTTCTCTTAAAATCCTGACCTGCTAACCTAGCAAAGGTCCCTAACCTACCCAGAGCCTTTCAGTTGTTTTTTTTTTCTCTCCCACCGCTACTTGTAGGTATGTCTGTTGGTCGTCGATCTGCAGTCCCTTGGCCCGTGTTTGGCCTCTCTGTGATATTTTACCACCATCAGGACCTTCGATGGGGCCATGGGCCTTATTCTTGCACGCCAGGTAGAATAGTATAATGGTATGGTAGGTATAGATGGTATACTAAACTAACAATCCAACATAACCACTTCCATATACATAAAATACCGAACTATTGATATTTACTGGTATTAAAAACCAAGCCAGAATCTCAACCCAACTAAATCATCAAGTAGCTTGGGGCTGGCCTAGGAAAAAACTGCACAAGATTATTAGACAGCAAAAATAATTAATTTGATTTCCAACACATAGTGAACAATTGATTTTAGAAAAATAGAAAACAACTGTTCACTACGATAAACAGCAAAAAATAAAGGTCAATAATTAATTTGATTTTTAAAACACTACTATACTCAAGGGTAAAATTACTGATAAGACGAATTGTAAAACGAGTTCAGTGATGGAGTCTAAATGGAGTGTGCTATTGTTATCAAATTTTCCACACTTTCAAAATTGAATAAAGAATGGAGAAATTTTATCTATATTTGTCAACTGTCCAATCTGAAATTTTAATTTAGAAAATAGATTTACACAAAAATCAGGCAAATTTCGCCATTCTCCTGCAAATTTTAGTAATTCTGTGTTTTTAGCAGTTTTCGTTAGAGCTCTATCATTAAACTCGTTTTTTAACCACACAAAAACTCAATGGAACTCCCATTGTCAGTGTCAAAAAATTGGTCAGATTGAATTTGGAGTGAAGTGTAGGTAACTGGTTTTGGATACTAAAATGTTTTACCACTTACCAAAAGTTTATATGTTTTACTCTCTACACGTGTTATTTTTTAACTAAGCTAGCATTTTTAGTAATTTCTGTTCTGGACTTTTCTGATATTTTCTTTATTTCAAGCTCTTTTGAGTGAACTTCAGTTTTTCGATTATTATTATTTGCTTTTTTTTCTCCTGTCCACCTACTTCTTTCGTTTCCTGTGGAAGAAGAGCTCTTGTATTTCGCATTGACTTTAGTTTTATTTTTTGTTAATTTAACGAAAAATTCCTAGAAAGTTCACAAAATCATCAACAGTAGGTGGGGGATTAGTGATTTTTTCTACAAGACTTTGGTGACGACTTCTTTGTTAATCAAGAATCTCCTATCAAGGCCAGCATTTCCGCGAGAAAGATGTTCATTTGCTTGTTTTAAATCTTGATCTTCTAAATTTTCCAACCAAAAATCATCCAAGCATTCGGTACACTTGCCGTAACCGTTCCGAAAGAGAAAAGTCTTTCTTAGTAACACGCGATTGCTAACCCTCTTTCTTATTATTATTATTATTTTATATCCCTTGGCTTTTTCAAAATATCCAGTTTTTCCAGACTCCCTCTTGCCTGCTTGTTGTCACCGTAACTTTTAAGATACAAGCAGCTATGTAAATTTAATCCAGCGCCAAAGCCTCTTTCAAATCGCCATACATTATATCAGTTTGGATTGTAATATATGATTTCAGCTTTATCCGCATTCGAAACCATTCTAGGTGCGTTTTAAAATTAGATGCGTCTTTCTCTAGCACTCGAAATGAAGAAAGAGATGGAAAAACGTATTTTTAAAAAAGTAAATTGACCACGGAACCTTTGTCTTTACCTTGAAGCCGGTCAATTCCATCTCTGTGAGCTCAGAAGAAGAATTTTTGAAATAATATTTTGTCAGATGGCGATGAGGATCATTCAAATTTAACCTAGTCTATGTCAACTAGAAAATAGCCTTTTATTGGGCATTCTATAAGCATGCTCACAAAAAGTTTTAAATATGCAAAAGCTAAAAGAATGTTGTACCTACATAGAACATCCTTTTAGCGATAATCGATCTGAACAACCAGAAGAATTCTCAAACTATATGACATCAGAGGAAGTACAACACGCTCATGAAAACCGAAGATTCGTTAAATACGCTGGTCGAACTTTTTAAATTGATTTATTGCATTGAAATCAATCTTTGTTTCGCTGATCACACACGAAATTGCATAGTGCATAGCATGCTGCATAAGAAGTTCAACCTTATGGAAATATATCTATGTATATGCAATATGGCGGCTCCAAATCAGTCTCTGATTGGTCGAACTGTTATGCTATGTGTTATGCAAGTTTGTGTGTGATCAGCCTTACACTGGCTAAGAAGCAAATAAGTGTAGTGATTACCGCGTAATCAGCCTAATGCGAATCCTTTATAGAAAGAGGCATTATTTGGAATTCAGCGGTCTAGGGATGTGTCGGTGACAGTATATGCCTATTTTATAGATTACGAGAAAGCTTTTGATCGAGTCCAACACGAAAAGCTAAAAGTAGTTGATCTTATATACTGCAACCAGACGGCTCAAGTAAACGTTGATGGCCAACTTTCATGGTTGCATATTGTCTCGGCTGTTGTTTAAGATCTACACAGTAATAAAATAATAGAGAATGCACTTCATAACTGCGAAGAAGATTTGAACATAAACAACAACAAACAACCTAAGATATGCTGACGAGACTGTCATAATAGCGTACAGATGGAAGTTGTTAAATCAAAATGTGGGCTTAACTTAAGTGTTGGAAAAACAAAATAAATGGTCATAGCCAGAGAAAAGAATATCAAAAGCATATATATATATATTAGAAATAAATGCCCAACAAGTCGAACGCGTCGATTTGTACAAATACTAAAATTGCCACCTCAATGAGAACTGGGACGATATGCAAAAAGTCTATGCAATCTTTTACCAAAATGAGTGTTGTTGGACGGTCGCGATCTTAACACCACTCTCCGAATTCGTGTATTCGTTGTTCAGCTTATAGCACATTATATCACAGCATCGAGGCATAGACGCTGACTGACGCCATGTGACAGCTCAGAATAAATAAAGATCTTGAAGTTTTCGAATAAGTAGTTTTTGCGTAACGCAGGAAAAAACAACAAACATGCCAACACTAATAATTGCCCATTGTTCAGAAATGGTCTATCAAGCTTGTACTCAGGAAAAGATACCCAAATTTATAAAAATAATTATTAACATAATCCTTTCAAATATGCTAAAACAAACAACACTGAAGATTGTTGGTAAAAAGTAAAAAAATCAAAGGACATACTTAGTAAGCATAATTGTTTAAAACCAAGGTTAGTGACAATTAGGTGGGTATTATTAGACAATCACCTGTGTGTCAATGACGTAACTTTTTTTCGAGTAAAGTATTGGAACTTATAATTGCAATTTGGTTTCTTATAGAGGTTTGGAATAATTTGCAATTGATAGGGTTTTCCAAACATTGCGCTTTTCATTAAAATGCATAAAATTAATAAGAATTGTTAGTAACTAAAGATCAACATTTAAAATGGAATTACTACATAAACTATGTCACAAACAAGATTCGAGGTCTAATAGAGCCTCAATCAAGCTACACCCCCCCCCCTCAACGAAACTCAATTTGGATATTGTAAAAATTATGTACTAATTTAACCCTTTTTCAAAAATTTTGTACCGTATGAATAACGGAGTTATTCGCACTTAAAAGGGGGAGGAGGTGTGGCTTGGCGCTAAGCTGTACCCCTCTCCCATGCTTAGCAGACAGATTTAATGAAAGTTGATATGTCATAATTTTGTACTAATTATGTACTCTTAAAGAAGGGTACTTTTAGTTTACAAAAACCATCGGTTCCTAAGATTTTTGTTTGTTTACACCCCCCTCTGCTTTCAAGAGATTCGACCAAAAGTGACTATGCCAGAATTTGGTACTAATTATGTACGAATTTCGTCCCCTTCTAGAAAATTTCCTACTGTCAAGATAACTTTATTTTTTGGTGTTATAAAAACCATAAAAACAAAAAAAAAAATCAAGTTATCCTGAGGGTAGGCAATTTTTTAGAAGAAGACGAAATCAGTATATAATTAGTAGCAAATTATGGCATAGTCACTTTTGGTCGAACCTCTTTTCTAAACAGAGGGGGGTGTACCTTGATATCAAGCTACACACCTCATAACAAACAAAAACCTTAGAAACCGATGGTTTTCACAAACTAAAAGTACCCTTCTTTAAGAGTACATAATTAGTACAAAATTATGACATATCAATTTTCCTTAAATCAATCTCCTAAGCATGGGGGGTGCAGCTTAGCGCCAAGCCATCCCCCCCCCCTTTTAAGTACAAATAACTCCGTTATTCATTGAGTACAAAATTTTTTAAAAGAAGACTAAATTAGTACATAATTTTTACAATATCCAAATTGAGTTTCATTGAGGGGGGAAGCTTTGACATACCTTACCTAAAAATGTTGTACAGTGCCTTAGTTTAACCACATTTAAATTATGGAATCCTAGTATGGGGAGGATCTCTAAAAACCACAATTGAAAAACTTGAAGTTGTACAACGATGGATCTTAAAAATAATATATGGCAAAAGCAAAACATTTTTAACTGAAGTTATTTAAGGAAAGTAATACCCTTGATATTCGACAGCTTTACTTACACACAATAGTTATTAGGCAATACAAAAAACAAGATACCCTGGAAAATATTACACATGCATGCAACACACGACTTAAACAAAAAACGGGAACTCTTCCTCAGGTACAGAAGACAAAAAGTCAACGGTTCTTTACCTATTCAAGCCCTAAAATACAAGAGATTCTACCACAATCATTTTCAACTATTAGTTCTTTATCGTTGCTCAAGCCCTAAAATACAAGAGATTCTACCACAATCATTTTCAACTATTAGTTCTTTATCGTTGCTCAAAAGTAAACTTAAAAAATGGCTTCTAAATGTAAATAGGTTAAAAAGCTATGAAATAATAGATGTAAAAAAACAAGCACATCCTACACAATCACTTTTTTCCCCATGTGGGTAATTGGAATTATAATAATTATTTATTTTATTATTATTGTTGTTAATAGATATTTTTGTTTTGTTATTACTAAGAAATTTTACCACTCTATAAAATCATTTTCATTGTAAATTATAAATTAGTTGCTGTATAATTAAATTAAATTAAAAACTGTGATCCATTGGTGAGTCATAGAGCTAGAAAACAATGTCGCCTCAATGGAGCAAGTCACGAAACCAGCCTACGGCTTTATGTGACTTGCTTCTTTCCTCTATATTTTTTTTATAAAATTGTGTTTTTTGTATTTTTGTAAATATATTCTATTCTATTCTAAAAGGTAACAAACACATCTAGTACTGACGGACAAAAAATAGGTAGGTATGGAAGTACTATAAATAAATTTGTATTTTCTTTTTTAGGTTTTTACGACGATTTTTATCATATCAGAAAAATTATTGCGGTCAATAAGGACCTTACCTATCGTTTCTTTTACTGGTCCTCACTGATAGACAGACATATTGATACCAGCATATAAAAACCTAGTAACTCCTTTTGAGAATATTTCATAGGAGAAACAAAAAACGGAGAACTAATTAATAAATATGGAAATTAAATTTGGTATATATATGGCATAGTTATGCACTTTTCATATATACTTTTTAAAATTTCTTCAAAATATCGTTTTGCAGAAGTTAGTGGAGATAGGAGATTTAACTATAGATCTACCGCTTTGATTAAATATTTTAAATTCTCAAAACTGTTCTTTGTGCGTCCACCCCTCTTTTTGATGCGCAATGAAAAGAAAAAAAAGATAAAATTTAGAATATTGAACTAAAAAAACACACCTAAATCCTATAATAAACAATAAAAATTTCAGTCTAAAAATACTTAGTAAAGTTCTAAACAAGTATACAAAAGATATCTAGTTTGCCATCGATAAAAATTTGGAAGAGAGAGGCAAATGTTTTAAAATTTGAGGAGTTACAAGGTTTTTATGCTGCAAATGTTACTAAATTGGGAGTTACGAGGATTGTCTTTTTCATTTTACGAGAAAAGTAAATAAATTTTGGAATTCAGCGGTCTAAGGATGTGAAATGATGGTATCTATATACTCATCTTTTTCTGACGAAACTGTGTAAATAAGATCCGGCCCCTTTTTGGATATGTTTGTTTTAAAGACCATAACTAACTTGGAAAGGGCATTTGAAAACTGGGAAGTGAAAAATTTTTTAGTATTCTGTTTTTGCCAATTTGAAAGGATTTGAAAATACAAGTGGTAAATTTTCAGCACTTTAATTATTCTGACTTATGGCGTTTTTTGATTTTCCTTTTTTGTCTATCCTGACCGGTGAAGACATTGACAAAGCAAAACATTTTTAAAATGTTGAAATGTCATAATTGTACTGCCTAAACTATAGGTTATGATCTAATTCGGACTCTCCGAATTCGTGTGCTTAGACAATGGTATGGCGTTAGTACTACGACTTTTTAAAAAAGCAGGGAACATAGAGCAGAATGCGCTGATGATAGTCTACGTACCTTTTTAAAGAACTATATATAAAAGTTGCATTCTTTAAAATTTAAACCTTTGCTCCATTTTTGACACAGTACTATCAGTTTTTGCGTCATTATTCAGCATCACCCTGACCCTTTAGTTCACCTTCAAGAACCCTGTTTTTTTTCATATTATATATACTGCACACTGTGCTCTTTGTGTTTTTTCTTGCACACGTACTTCGTCAGACAATGAAAATTATTTAAACATTCTGTCATTCAAGGATGAACGGCAAGGTAAAAGAAAGCGACTTTTGGCCTTCCTGAAACAACTACATTAATGTTTTTTTTTCAGTACTTGTAGCCATTCTTGTTACACCTTCGGCAAAACTCACAGAATGGGGTCTGTTCGCAAATTTCAAAAACAGCGAATTTATAATAACACTGTAAAACTGGATTTAAAAAAAAATATATATATTTCCACGTTTCTAGTTATTGGATTGAAATAATTTTTTGAGAATTTTATTAGTCAGGTGAAGCTTTACATTTTTTGCAAGTTTTTATTTAATTCATATGTTAGTTTCTTTGTTAGTTCTCTGGCACAAATCTTGCAAGTTAATTTTGACTAACTTCTACATATCCCATCAACTTGCATACTAAGAATTGCAAAAAAGCGACAGACAAAAAACAATAACCAGCGAATAGGCTAAAAACGACATATTTCTATCAGTTTTTGTTTTTTTTTTAAATTACAGAATCACGCTAGACAAAAGGCGATCCTTTTTTTGAACTTAGCTAACGTTTTTTGTTAATAATCTAAAAACCACATTCTTTTATCAGTTTTAAGAATTGCAATAAAGCGTCAATCAAAAGACAATAACCAGCGAATAGGCTAAAAACGACATATTTCTATCGGTTTTTGTTTTTTTTTTAAATTACGGATTCACGCTAGACAAAGTTCGATACTTTTTTTGAACTCAGCTAACGTTTTTTGTCAATAATCTAAAAACCGCATTCTTCTATCAGTTTTAAAAATTGCAAAAAAGCGACAGACAAAAGACAATAATCAGCGAATGGGCTAAAAACAACATATTTTTATCGGCTTTTGTTTTTTTTTAAGTTACAGAATCACGCTAGACAAAAGGCGATACATTTTTTGAACTTAGCTAACGTTTTTTGTTAATAATCTAAAAACCACATTCTTTTATCAGTTTTAAGAATTGCAAAAAAGCGACAATCAAAAGACAATAACCAGCGAATAGGCTAAAAACGACATATTTCTATAGGTTTTTTTTTTTTAAAAAAAAGTTACAGATTCACGCTAGACAAAGGGCGATACTTTTTTAAACTCGGCTAACATTTTTTGTTAATAATCTAAAAATCTTTTATCAGTTTTAAGAATTGCAAAAAAGCGACTATCAAAAGATAAAAACCAGCGAATAGGCTAAAAACGACATATCTCTATGGGTTTTTGTTTTTTTTAAAATTACAGATTCACGCTAGACAAAAGGCGTTACTTTTTTTGAACACAGCGAACTTTTTTTGTTAATAATCCGAAACCCACATTCTTCTATGAGTTTTAAGAATTGCAAAAAAGCGACAGATAACAGGCAGTAATTATGGAATAGGCTAAAAACGCCATTTCTATCGGTTTTTGATTTTTATCACCATAGACAAAAGGCGATACTATTTTTGAACTCACATAACTTTTTTTGTTAATAATCTAATAATAGTCTAAAAGCGATATATTTATATAGGTTATTTTTTAAATTACATAATCACGCTAGACAATGGCGATACTTTTTTTGAACTCAGCTAACGTTTTTTGTTAATAATCTAAAAACCAGATCCTTCTATCAGTTTTAATAATTGCAGAAAAGCGACTAAATTTGGCATACTTATGTAGGTCTGATGACAATACAATATTATGAAAAAAAGTACGTTGGTTGGGGGGGGGGGGGCGTCGTTTAGGAAAATAAGAGGGGCATGGTATATTTAAAAATTAACAAATTTATAAGAAAACAGAAATCAACTAAGCTCTATAAAGAACAAAAGGAAAGTCCATGTCTGATGCATATCCTTGGGTAATACCAAGTGGAGAAATCCCCTCGAGTCTTTCTTGTAAATTTTACGAGCTCCACTGGACTTTAGCTTTGTGGTTTATGCAACTTAGGCCCGGTCAATAGCAGTTTAAACTCGGTTTTGAGTAACTTGGGTTAAGTTTTTGGAGGCAGGTTTAAACTCAGTTTTCTTAAACGCACAGATTCGTAGGTTTCACCAAGTTTTAAATACAAAAGTCATACCTATTTTATAGAAAAATTAATTGTACAGATCAATTATTAACGCTTTTATTACAGGAAAAAGGTCTTATTTTGTCTAAATTTGTGAGATTTATATATACTTTTTATAAATTTGACAAACAAGTGAACTGCATAGCGTACACATCTGATTTTGGCTTGTGTTTGTTTGGTTGTGAAAACAAATCATTTTTTGTAAATTTTTTTTTATTTTTGCATTTTCTTTTTAATTTCGAAGAATCTCGAAAAATTTCGTCACTCTCGCTATTAAACGAAAAAAACGTCCAACACGAAAAAGCGCAAAATTTCGTAAAATTCTTGTCAAACGTCAAATGTCAGTGATATTTTACCAACATGTTGTTCGGTTTTGCGCAATTATAAGAATATATTTGCTACCTTGCGGAGTGACCTTATTCTGGTTTAAACTTGGTTTGAACCAAACTTAGTTTGAATTTGAATTGAGCGACCGCTCACTGAAAATAAACTTGTTTTGGATAAAACTAAGTTTAAGTTAAACTAAGTTTAAATCACTATTGAACAACTGGACGTTAGTTGCTTTTTGTTTTTTCAAATTGTGCCACACTCATAAGTGCCTGTGGCTAGTTTTAAGGTTTTCTGAGTTTTAAGGTATGTGTTAGAGAACATCTGCGAAGCCGGGCATGTTGATGAAGTTTTATAGCCCTGATGCATATCCTTGAGTAATACCAAGTGGAGGGGCCTTGAGTTTTTCTTGTAAAAAATTTATAACTTCAACAAATGCTGCTACGAACATGCGGTTTTCAGTTTTATGTTCCACTAAATATTTTCTAATTTTAGAGGTACACACGACGTTGGTCGAGGTTGGCTGAGGGGATGAGAGGGAGTTATTTCGAAATTCATAACTTTTCAACCATAGGCTGATACGAATATGCAAAGTAGAGATTAGGACGAGAAGGTTGTTGAGGGAGTGATATTATGAAGTTGACAGTCCCACTACTCTTTTGAGGTCGAGGAACACAAATTTTTTATCACACATTATCCATCTACCCACTTATCGTTGAATTTTTTGTAACGTCAATTCGCATGCCCATAACAACTGAACGAGACTTGCTCCCTCTTTATTTCGGTCATTTAACTAGGTTTCCGCCAAATTCACTCAAGTTTTAGGAACTTATCGGTACATAAAGTTGGCATAGCCTGACTTTAATAAAGTCAGCACTATTTTTGACAGGAATGCACGAAGGTTAAACAACTACTACATATTTTAAGGCACTTTATCTATCTGTTCTGAAACGACTGAAATTAGACCGCGCCAGGGTTGCTAGATGTAAGATAATTATCAGATTGTAACATATTTTACGAAAAATGGACACGAAATTTTTTGTAACATAACCGATAATTGCGACATAATTTTAGAATCAAAAAAAGAAGTTAAAAAACCCCAAAATCAGTTACGTCAACTGAAAAAAATGTAAAAACAAAAGATCAAAAGATCTTGGGTTGCCAGTGGAACCACTGACGAGCCTACGCTGGTTGCCCAAGGCGAAACATCTTTTAATCATTTCTCTTTTCGATTTGGTCCTTTGCGTGTTCCTTGTGGGATGCTCATCCAGGTTTGAATTTTTGTTATTTCCACCCAAGATCTTTTGATAATTTTAGAATTTTGTGATTTTACAAAAAAAAATTCTACCTAAAAATTTTTATTTTTTATGTAATTTTTGTAGGTAGTATTGGTCTAGATTTAATGGTAAAATCATAATGGTAATTTAAGGCTTAAAATATTTTAGCTTAATTTGAGGGGTAACGTTTTTGTTATAGCATTTTTTACTATGTTACTCACATTTTTATGCCATGATTTTGCTCACATTTTAAAGCTTTCTTTCCAAACTTTCGATTCAATGGAATCAAACCGACCACTCCGATTAGTAGTCTGGGCAAAAAACCTTTATAAAAAAGACGGGGAAGATGATGATGTGGATGTAGTTTTTGATGAAGGAGAGTAGTTTAGTAGTTTTTGATGAATGAGAGTAGTTTTGCATGGTTTTTCGTAATAAAAGTTTTTAAACCACCTTTTTTTTACGAAAAAAACTGTTTTTGTACATTTGGCTCCTTATTTTTTTCTTTGTATTTTGTAACATAATTTTCTTTAAAATCTGATAATTTTAGCAACAGTGCACGATAATTCTGTCGCTGACATTTGGCAACCCTGGACCGCGCTCTTCTTGGTAGCCGGGGCTATCCGAAACCTAAGTTCGGGCTATCCGGCCAGAGCTTCTTTGGTGCCCGATGCTGTCAAAAAAATACCGACTTTTATAATGTTTGTGCCAAAGTTTCTGCCGGCCTTTAATGTAGGACGGCGTTAACTTTAGTTATGTCAACTTTATAGGTGGATGATATGATGTTTAAATGACAACAATGTCAGAAATTAAAGAACATTAGGTAACCAACTTAGGGGCCATCCATAAATTACGTAACTCGCAAGGTTCCCCCAATTCCAGTA
Source organism: Oxystoma pomonae (assembly GCA_963921995.1). Taxonomy (NCBI): domain Eukaryota; kingdom Metazoa; phylum Arthropoda; class Insecta; order Coleoptera; family Brentidae; genus Oxystoma; species Oxystoma pomonae. Next base: position 25,565,523 of record OY998168.1, read on the forward strand.
ATTTCATAGTGGTGGGTAAAGTGACTAATAGTACATTATAAGCCCGACCGTAGGGAGAGCTACGATTTGACAAGGGATTAAAATACACTTTAGTCACGAGGTTTATATACTATTTTATGCACTTTAGAATGCGAGAAAATAACAACAAAAAATCACAAAACTAACAGTAGACCACTCTGCGGTACTCTAGTTTCAAGATTGACAGCTCGTATTACTGATAGTTGTCATTAATTGTTGTTGGCATGGTGGATTCACTCAAAATTTATTGTGCCATGAAAGTGTTGCTATGCCACAAAACAAATGTCAGACAGTTGTTGTTATCAAACGGCGTCACCAAACGATGAGTCCAGTAAAATCGTACAGCATTTTTTTTGAAAATGAACATTGAAGAGGCCGCGGGAGAGGCCAGCGCTAGCGTTCTTCCACAAAAATCTCGAGAGATTTACAAGGAACAGTTTCGTGATAACCGAAAATGGTGTGCTGAACAGCATGCAGAGAATTTTACGGATTTAAAGGTGCTCCTGGCATACTTCCTACAGAAGTCTAAGAATCTCAAGGCATCTTCTGTATGGAGCCAATATTCCATGATCAAAGCCACGATAATATCTGAAGCAAACGTCGACATCAGGAAATATAGTAAACTGACGGCATTTCTAAAGAGACAGAATGACCGAACTAGATTTAAGTAATGCATATGCTAATTATTTTTTTCTTTCATACATTTTAACAAATAAATAAAATTTTAATAAAATTATTGTTTAATTTGGAAATATTTACTTTAAATCCCCCAGGAATTAAAATTATGTTTAATCCCTGAGGGATTAAAAGTGCCCCTTTTATCCCTAAAATGAGGGATTAAAAGTGCACTTTTAATCCCTAAAGTGCGTAATAGTACATTATAAACCTAGAGACTAAAGTGCCTCTTTTAATCCCGCGGCGAAAGGTTTGTTTGTACAATTCGCCAAGGGATTAAAATACACTTTAGTTACGAGGTTTATATACTATTTTATGCACTTTAGAATGCGAGAAACTAACAACAAAAAATCACAAAACTAACAGTAGACCACTTAGCGGTACTCTAGTTTCAAGATTGACAGCTCGTATTACTGATAGTTGTTGGCATGTTGGATTCACTCAAAATTGATTGTGTCATGGAAGTGTTGCTACGGCACAAAACAAATGTCAGTCAGTTGTTGTTATCAAACGGCGTCACCAAACGGTGAGTCCAGAAAAATCGTACATCATTTTTTTTGAAAGTGAACATTGAAGAGGCCGCGGAAGAGGCCATCGCTAGCCTTCTTCCACAAAAATCTCGCGAGGTTTACAAGAAACAGTTTTGTGATTACCGAAAATGGTGCGCTGAACAACATGCAGAGAGAAAAATTTACTTTAGATCCCCCATCCACTTTTAATCACTCAGAGATTAAAATTATTTTTAAACCCTGAGTGATTAAAAGTGCCCCTTTTATCCCTAAAATGAGGGATTAAAAGTGCACTTTTAATCCCTAAAGTGCATAAAAATATGTAGTAGTTGCGTGCGGACTTTATGTCCCAATAAGTTCCTTTTGCCACTTTAAGGCCTTAGGCCTTGAAAAACGCGTGGAAACTGCCCAGGTATAGTTAAGAACTTGTGGCAAGGAATAATAATCTACAAAATGTTGCAAATCTCAAACAAAATCACGAAAACTTCACAAATTATCTAGGTACTTCGAAAAGTACCCGCTAATTATTAAAAGATTCTTCATGGACCGAAAATTATCCATCTACCCAATTATTGGTGAATTTTTCGTAACGCCACGTAATTAAATCAATAGATCACATCGATCGATCGTGAATCAATAAAATGTCGCAATGTTTTTTTAATTAGCCAATGGGTCAATAGCCATTCGGAGCAAAAATTCTACACTTGATTTGTTTAAATAAAGATCGGTTTCGGAAATTGCATTTTTTCGAATTTTTTTCAAGTTAAAGATCAAAGCCCTGCCTGGGACAACGGCTTTTGTCCAATGACCAGTTCGAAAGTGAGATATCCCGAGGTCAAGTCAATTGTTAAGATTATTGGCTTGGGTAGATCTGTATGTGCCTGCTTATTACGTTTTACATTATACAGTGCGTCCATGTTTTTGAAAACTTACAAATTTCTGCCAAAAATTAAACTAATCTCTTAAAAAAAGCTCTTCGAACAAACGTTACACAAATAATTGTATAAACTTTAAATCCCCCAGGGATTCAAATTATTTTTTTAAATTTTTTCCAAATTCAACAATAATTTTATTGAAATTTTATTTATTTCTTATAATGTATAAACGAAAAAAATAATTAGCATATGCATTACTTAAATCTAGTTCTTATTATGATATATAGGAGCACCATTTTCGGTAATCACGAAACTGTTTCTTGCAAACCTCGCGAGATTTTTGTGAAAGAAGGCTAGCGATGGCCTCTTCCGCGGCCTCTTCAATGTTCATTTTCAAAAAAAAATGCTGTACGATTTTTCTGGACTCACCGTTTGATAACAACAACTGACTGACATTTGTTCTGTGCGCTAGCAACACTTCCATGGCACAATAAACTTTGAGTGAATCCACCATGCCAACAACAATCAATGACAACTATCATTAATACGAGCTGTCAATCTTGAAACTAGAGTACCGTTAAGTGGTCTACTGTTAGTTTTGTTAATTTTTTTGTTTTTAGTTTCTCGCATTTTAATCCCACAAGTGAAAGCAACTGACAACCATCTGACAGCAAAAATGTACGTTTATGTTTAATATTTTTGTTTACTTTTGGAAAATCTATTAAGAGTGGACACTACTGTAAAAAAAATTGAAAAAGTGTTGTCTAGTGTTTCCCGCGTAATAATAACTCACGCAATCACAAAAAATACTGCCACAAAATTTTAAAACAAAAAAACTCCCCAATAACATAAACAAAATGGCAAAACCATACCTCGTAAAAAATGTAAACTTTTCGACAATCCCAGTTTTCTCAGAAAGTGGGTTCTGCACTTGGGGCCAAACAAAAGCTCGTGCAAAAGATCTAAAATTTTTTGCGTGAACATTTTTGTGAGCTTTTCTTTGAACATTTTGTTCCGGTAAATTTTTGAGCAAATTATTGCTATCTGTTTTGGAAACATATTTTTAAAGATGAGAATAAATAAAATTTCACATCAGTGATCACTGATCTCAATTCTTTAAAAAAATGGAACACCAATTTTTATTTTAAATTTTTGTGAAAAAAAGCCGACGGCAAGCGAAACATTATTCTTGGCTATCAGTTTTGTCACATGGATTAGGGTTACTTATAATATTTTTTTCTTAGGGTTTTTCCCGGATTTTTTTGCCCGGGGTTTTTTTGGGAGTGTTTTTTATTTCCAAGGGTTTTTTTTTAAATTCAAAAAACAACCCAGGAAAATTTTTCTTTTGCAAAAAAATTTTGAGTTTTTCAAATATCGGCAAAAAACTCAAAAATTGCATTTTTAAGCGGTAATCCGTGCCTCACGACTATGAGGAGTGGTGGGGAAAGGATTTTTTTTAGACATATTTTTGTAACTTTACTTTACCCTTAGCTTTGATTATTTTTTTTTAATTCCTCACACCAGATTTACCTAGTTAGTTTAAGGTCCCAACGGTTGCTTAAAAAAGCAAAAGGTTCATGAAAATGCTGAAGATAGATATTTACTGTCAATTTAATGTAATAATCAAGGTCGATTACTGACACTGAACAAACAATATGCAAAGGAGCAACATTGCGATTCAGAAGTCTAGTCTATTACTGCTAAATTATATTTTTTTAGACAAGGGTCGGGATCGTAGGGTTGTAAAAGTGGGTAATAAACGGGTATTATTTAGACCGAACGTGCTTTTGTTCATATATTTGAGATTTAATAAAATGTATAAAGGTTTTTTAATTTGACTTAATTATTATTGTATTGTGTTTTAAACTAGGAAGTAAAATAAAGAGATATTCTTTTAAACGTAAATTTTTATCAATACATTTTACAGGCAACAGCAATAAATAAATGCCAATTATTATTTTTTTATTCTCGTTTTTTTTACAACCTCAAAAAAGTTACAAGTATACTGGCATATCCCCTATAAAAATCAGGTCAATCGAACTTGCTTATGAGGTAAAATGTGAATTTCGACATCAAATCGTTTTTCCGTCGGAAAGCACTTAATTAAAAATACCTTGTTTTAAAACTTAGTCTTTCTATTTTCAGTTAAGTTCAATGAATTCCCATAAAACTATAAAATTTAAATTTGTAAGAAATTGCTATACCAACATTTCTTCAAACAAATTTTGCTTAACATTCTCTCCAAAATTTGCGTGAGTCTTTTTGTACGAGATTTTGCTCGAACTTTTTCTTGAACATTTTCCTCAAGAGGCTCGTCAAACATCAAAGGAAAGTTTGTCTGTGTAAATGCGCCTTAATAAATAAATTCAATTAAATAAAATCAAAGTTTTCGGACAGATGATGTCGTTGTCACTGTCACTCAAATTAATACCTTGTTCAATACCGTTTTAGTGTCCTTTTCTCGCCCTTCGCCGCGATATTGACAGAAAACTAATTGATTTTCTGTCACTCTTGAGTGAAAATGGCGGCGAAGGTGTTGATCGGCCTGTATGGAGAGGGTAGTGCCTTGTCATTATGCGCAGTAGATTTTTGGTTTATGGCCTGGTGGCCCAAACAGTTTCAAAGCCAACCGCGATTTGGAATTTTCTTCTTCGTTACACATTTTGCGGCACTTGGGCCGTTATAGTATCTCATAGTTATATGGTTTGACACTATTTAGGTTTGACAAACACCGCCTAGCGCGCCTCGCTAGATGTCTGGAAATACCAGACACGCTTATAGTAAAAAACTTTCTTTTGATCTGGGAGTACTCATTTACGTACGATACGTAACGATACACCACGCGTAAAGCGTATCGTACGTTTGGAGTTTACTGCACATGCGAACATGATCAAGCAACACCGTGCTTAACTAAAAAGCCTGTTAACTCCTACCGCCTTAGTGCCCTTTAGCCTAATGTGGCTGCCATTTTTATAACCAAATTGACAAGTAAAACATGGATTTTCTGTCATTTTGGTGTCAATATGGCACCGATCATAGGCCAAAGGATACTAAAACGAAAATGAATTAACTGACTTTTTAGTTGAGAACGGTGTTGGATCAAGATATACATTTCAAAAGAAAAAATCTCATATACAGGGTTCCTAAGATTTTCCTTAGAGATAGGATTTCAATAAATGCGCGCACAAAAGAAACAGGTATATTGAGCAATGGTGCCAGTTTATTATTATCTTCGGACTGCTTTCATGAGAAAAAATTGTCGCCACTCTTTCATTGTGAGCATAAATCATAGTTGCAATAATAACCGTTGACAAGATGTCTGCAAATTGCGCTAGATGGCGGCCACACCATGAGATGATCGAGGAAAAAATTAGATGTTTTCAGGTCCAAACCACAGCTTTTTCTGGCTTAAAAGAGGCGGCAGGGTCCATTATTTATGATACTGAGCGATAAACTCGTGAGGTTATTAACATTAGAAAGAAATATCTTCGCTTTTAATTAAATTTCTTTCCATTCTGTTCTACTAGTGACATCTATCCGGAAACGGCCAAACCATGCAGCTAGCACTAGCAGTCAAAGAAATCAATAAACAGCGCTGTTTTTCCTGCAGAGCTTTTTGCTTGCGATATTATTGATTTTAAATAAAGCTGGCCCTACACTACATTTGATATTTTCGAGGTGTTTTATGACATGATCTCGAAACATGTAGCGAACCAATTCTTCAAAACTAGCGGGAGGGTAAAAGCAGAAAATAAGGGGCTGCCAATATTTGTAAGACCTAAAAAAGGGTGAAAAGATTTATTTTGCTCTGTTTCTTTACAAAAAACGTTTCTTTTACGAAAAACTTGAGCTCTGCCACTTTTTTTATTTTTGTCTTCAACTTTCTCGAAATTTTCGTCATACCGTAGAAAAAAATTTTCCCCATGGTCATACTCTACTTTTATTCGAAAAAATTTAGAAACAGAGACGGGATCAGTTTTCCTAAAACGGGGGATCTTGGTTTCGAGTGAGAAGATAAAGGGCGCCGCAGACAAAAATTTTTCAATTAGCCGAACGTAAAAATGTTAGAAAAACAAAGCACGAAATAAAAATGGCGCCGCTTACAATTTTTTTTCAAAAATTACGTAATTTCGGGAAGGCAAAGAAATAGGTCTAAAGAGTATAATTTTTAAGAAAAAAATTTCAATTTTCTCGCCCTCCTCCACTGGGACTACAGGGGCCGTGCACAAATTACGTAATAGTCATAGGGGAGAGGGGGGTTACAAAACGTTACGTAGGGGGGAGGGGGGTTTTCGACAGCGTTTGCATTTGTGTGAAACTAAGAAAATTTGGAATGAAAATAAGTGAAGTTTTTTTTTTTTTTGGGGGGGGGGGGTAGTGGTCTTGAAATCGTTACGTAATATTAGGGGAGTGGCGTGCCAAACCGTTACAAAACATTACATAGGGAGGGGGTCAAAAATTGGTAAAATCACCGTTACGTAATTTGTGCACGGCCCCACATCTGACTGTTCCTCCTTTTTGATTTGGAATCAAAGTGCAAAACCCGGATTGGACGTTCGAAGGCGTCAACCCGTCCTATTTGCTTGATAAAGTTTCTACGGAAATATCTCAGTCGATTTCTCCGGCCGTGTATGAACGCTTTAGGTTAGGCATTTGCATGTATCTCAGTCCCCAGCCTGTAAACAGTGCGTAAGGACAATGGTTACAAAATGAAAAGCCGAAAAATATTTTTTTTTACGATATCTTTCATTAGTTTGGTATTAAAGTCGAGCAAAAACAATTTTTATTCCAGTCCCAAAGGTATGAAAATGGAAAACATTAGAAAACAACAACCTGGAATGGACTTACTACGTGTAAGATGTAGTGATAACATCACCCCATGCCCATCCTTTTCTGCCTAATGTGCTTTTTCGTTTGTCTGCGTCTTATACACGGCTGCTTGGCCCCCTAAGGATTTGCTTAGGAACCCTGTATACCTATTGTCATATTCAAAAAGATATAATTGTTCAAAGGTAGAAAATCGTGTGAAGTAGCATTTCTGGTCAGAACTTGGGTATTATATCCCCAGCATACGTAATTACGTAAAAAATCCCCTGCTACCTAAATGGGAACTAAACTGCCCTAAATTTTCCATCTAAAATACGTCACAGTAGTTCGTTGTCCTGACCGGTTAATCTCCAAACAAAAAATAGCGCAATGCTGTTTTGATAATAATTAAATGGTTTTAAAATTAACTTATTCACGAAATTCACCCGATATCCTCCTGGCAAAGTTTTTCTGACAAACTTCAATATATTGTCTTTAAAAAACACAGGCGCCCTTAAAACACGTAGATTTTAGACATTTTTGGAAAAAAATCAATATTTAAAAAATCAAAAATTCGGTTTCTTGGCATTTAAATATTGTAAAAGATTTTTACAGTGGGATTTACCAAGATCTAAAATAGTACACCCCACGGGTGTATATACCATATTTTTGGAGAAAAAAAAGACAGGTTTTACGCCAAAAATTTGGCTCATAATAGCTTCATTATCTGTGTTTGAGGTTATAAAGTTGGTGATTTTTAGACCACCTCTGGGGGGTGGTTTAAATTTATAGCCCCCAGAAAGAATTGTTTTCTGGCAATTGGTAATAAGTTCGTTTATAATTTCCCTAAGTAACCGTTTTTATAAGAATTAATTTACCTTATTTAATATCCCAAGTTCTTCATTAATCAATAAAATCCCGCTAATATTGTCCAGAACAACTGTATATTTTCAACCCGTTTTTAGTTCAAAAATATATTTGTAAGGGCACTACGAGGCAAAACAAACATAAGTGAAGGTGGTTGACTATGCACGAAAACTGTTTCCAATGAAAAAAATCCAAAACAGCTGTACCTACTTATTTATTTACAAACTGAAATTAAAACATTGAGTTTATCTAAAAGCTTAATCATCAAACAAAACTTAACGATCATACTCAAAAGTCTCAAAGCTGCAGTTTTCATCGGTACTTCGCCAATGGCCATTTTCTCAGGTTCTACCAGAGAACCGGGCACCGTCCAGTTCGTTGAGCCGAAATGACTCTTTTGCGAACGTATCAGTGAATGATCGTTGAATTCACGTCTGTTTTTAGCCGCATTTGTTTACATGACCTCCTTTAATGAAGTATTTTTATTTGTGGTTTGCGATGGCGATGGGTTTATGTTTGTAAAGTTTTTTTATACTTTCGATACATAAAAACCCCTTTTAAATAAATACAAAGTTAATCTAATTACTTACCGAAATAGTTTTGTGACAGTGAGTATTAATCGCGAAAATCAATAAACAAGGATAAGTTTTGATAAGAGTGACATATAACGTCAATTTTAATTTGGGGTGTTTCCATTTAATCTCCTGGTAGGGTTAAAAAAAAACTTCTTTTAAATTGAAATTTTCTTCTTACATCCAACAAAAGGTTGTGTTAAGATGATTCTTCAGCAAAAAAAAAAATTATTAAAATTATTCTTATAAATCAAACTGAAGAAGTTAAACTTGAAGGACCTGTTTAAAATAGGCTAAACCCTTTTAGTAAATCCCACTGTTAAACACTTTTTAACAGTGAAAAATTAATAGAACATACTGATTTAATATTATTATCCTTTTGTTTTCGAATTTCAAAAATTAATGAAAATCCATATAATAAAAAAATATGGCGGCCGATCGCTGTTTGACCTGAAAAGAAGGATTTGACTCAAAAACTCGATTATCCAAAATTTAGGTCAATAATAGGTAATTTCTAACTAACGTGGATAAACTATTTGTTAAAAAAGAGCTCTTCAAATAAATCTAAGAAAAAAACGGTGCAAATTTTGTTGCCAAATTAGCCAATATTCGACCTATTTTCGATCCAGCATAGTAATACTGGTTTTGACGGATTCTTAAAAGATCAAAAAGTTACACCTTCCCTAATTAACTTAAGGATTCCTAAAATGCCAAGTCCAACTATAGAGCCTAAACCCAGTTTACGTATTTCAGATTGCTTCAGACGTTTTAAGCTGAGTAAGCCTTACCCAAATTTCGGTGGATCTCCATCCGATTGGAGCTCATTTTGCTTCATTTTCATACCGATTGCGATGTCTTCCGCTCTAGGTTATAAGAATTAAATTAAGTAAAAAACCTATTATTCCCAAGAGAAACCAATGTGTAAATAGTATTTTACGAGCGGAAAAATATTCATCGTTTGAAGCCCAGAACTTTCTTAGGTAGAAACTTTTCGGCTGGGGCTCTTCTCACAAACTTTTCAAAAATTCCAGGTAAGCACGATTTTATTTACCTGAATTTTAGAATACAGTATTTAACCTAACAACGTCAGGTGTTGCTAGATACAATCCGAAAAAGATGTCCTTTTCGAACCTTTTGAAAAAGCATTTTTAAAGGGCATAGTGTGAGAGCGTCTGCGCCCCAATGTCTAGATAGAGTATAGAGGCACATTGTATAGAGCGCGATAGAAGTATCTTCTTTAGAAAACCACTTTATTTTGGGGGTAACAATGGAAGTTACTAATGTGTTTTCAAATAGAGAAACAGATGGTGCAGGTTTGGGTTTGAAAAATTACGATTTTCCTACTGATGATCGCATCTCTATAAATAAGAGAGTGAAAATAAAAAAAATTAAAACCCCCCGACAACTTTTGAATACATCTGAAAACTACTCGTTTCTTCCGCCTCTGAAGCGATATTTTTTTACCCGAAGGGACTAAAACAATCTAGTGCCTAATCTACAGCTACAAGCCAAATTTCATACAAATCGGATAAACAGTTCAAAAGTTACTTCGGATTATTTTTGATACACGCACACAGAGACACAAACCCGGAGACACCAATAATTCTGGATTTTTTTTTAAATCTGGCATCACTGCATACAATACCCAACTCATTTACATGAAAACGGAGAAGCACGGAAGACACAGTGTAGGAGTCTAACCTGAAATTTGTTACATAATTCAGGTTTTGTGAAATTTTTGGGTTTTAAAACCGTATTAATTTTTTTGGCCGAGATAAATGTCACACGTGTTTCTATATATATAAGGAGTAAATGGTAAAAGTAGGCATTTTACTAACATTAAAATACAAAAGTAGTAACTTTTTTATTTTTTTTGGTATTTCGACATTTGGCTAAATATGTCACTAGTGTGAACGTCATTCTGTGTGTGACCTTTTGTAATTAAAAACCTCAATAATTTTTAGAAAAAAAAATGGCAAAAACTAGAAAGTCTTTGGCAAAAGCACCAGAAACGAAAAAGGAAATAGAGAAAAGAAGAAATCAAGTAAGAGCATATTATATATATAGGGTCAGTCCATATCAAGTCAACCAGGGTATTTTACCACACCATCTCCGATGTTGATGATTTTTAGTATACATGTTTTTCCTACCAAAAAACTGGAAAATCCAAAATTTCAGACTTTTTTGACCAGTTATTTATTTTGAATTAATTTTTGAAAATCGAAAAAGTCACTTATTTGTCCTTAACATGTGCGCACAAAATTAGGAATATCCAAAGAACCACTTATAATAGAAAAGTAGGTGAAGGTTCATTTTAAAGCTCTTATAAAGACCTTTTATATGAGAATATTGCATAACATATATTGAAAAAAAAAAATAAAAAAAAAAATTTTTGATTTTTTTTTTTGAAAAATTTCAAAAAGGCCATTTTTAATTTTTTTCAAAAAATTATATTATTTTCTTTAAAGTGTTATTAAACTATTCACAAAATTTTGAGATGGACAAATCATGGGTTCAATGTGAAAAAATTTATTAAAAATGTCACATGCATGAAAAATCGCCTATAAATAGACAATGCATTTTGGTAATTAGAAGAATATAATGGGGTTTAAAGCGATATTATAAAAATATTTAACAATATTTTATTTAATAAAAAATTATATCCTACGTTTCATTCTGTATCAGTAATCAGATTAACATTGCCCCCCATTGTAATATTTACTTACAAAACCTCTTTTCCACCGGAGACGTACTATTGGATGTTCCAATTCTTAGGAAAATATGCCTGTATAAACCTGCCAATACTTTTGTGAAATACTGCCTGTTTATTCCTGTTTAAAATTAAGGACACACCTCCTTCATTTTATTGGTCTGTTTAGGTACATTGTGGGGATTTGCTGACATGAAAATTCCTGCATAAATTGATTTTAAATTTTTGGCAAGTATCTTCCTGATACAGCTCCAAATAATCGATACATAATAGTTCGACTGAAGGTTTATCAGAAGTCATCTCTGTGTAATTTTAAAAGTTTCAACTATGGGTGAGGCAAGTGGATGGACTAAATATAAAGTAAAGTGCTGTGATCCACTAGAGTTAAAAATCAAGCATTTTGGGAAATTAAGAAATGTGACCAAGGTGATGTGCAGTTACAAAAATGTCAAAATGGGAATGAAAATCTGTGATGGTTGTAGACTAAAGCTTTCAAAGGAGTTTAAGGCATCTGAAGAAGATGAGGCAGGGTAAGTAACAAATAGTATTTTTTAATATAAAATTAATAAACTAAACCAATTGCGTCAAGTACGGAGTGGAAAAATCTCATGGCATTATTTTACATGGCATTATTTTGCATGGCATTTTGAGAATACAGACATTATGTACAAATTTCTTGGCATTATGTACACATTTTGGGTCAGCTGTTACCCCCTTTTTAAGTTCTTATAAAAAACTAACTTTTTAAATTTTTTTAGACCCAGTCAAGTTCCAGAAAATGATCCAGATTTTCAAGATCCTGCTGAATCATCTACTCTTTTAAACAAGTCATTGGAGCTTCTTGGTGTGTCGCCGATTAAAAGAAAAAATGTATACAAAGAAAAAATTGATATTGTACAGCATACAATTGCGAAAGCATTTACAAAGGAATCAGATTCAACGCTAGTAAAGGAATGCCAGAGTGACGAAAGTGAAATGATTAAGCAGTTAAAGGACAAATTTTTAAAAACCGAAAAGAGGAGTGAGAAAATACTAGTTTTATCATGTTTACCTCAAAGTTGGAGTAGAAAGAAGATTGAAGAAGAATTTGGAGTTTCTCAATATTTGGCCAGAGCTGTAAAACAGTTAGTTAAGGACAATGGGATATTATGTTCTCCTAACCCCAAACCGGGAAAGACCCTTAGTGATAGAGTGGCCCAAATAGTGGTAGATTTTTACCAAAGGGATGACATTAGCAGGACCATGCCAGGTAAAAAAGATTATGTTGTTATCAGAAAATATGGAGCTGAAAAAGAATATGTACAAAAAAAATTAGTCTTAGCTAATTTAAAAGAAATTTATGCATTGTTTAAAACTGAGTACCCCAATGAAAAAATTGGGTTTTCAAAATTTTGTGAACTGCGACCCAAAAACTGTATACTGGCAGGAAAAAGTGGGACTCATACTGTATGTGTAAGTACTATACATCAAAATATAAAACTAATGCTCAATGGCTCCAAATTAAATAAGCTATATGATGTATGTAATTTTTATCAACGAAGTAGAAAAGTTTGTTTATTTCTTTTGCGAGTTTAAAATAAAATAATTTGTAGATAAAGCCTCTGGGTATTTTTTAAAACCTGTATCCATCCAACAAATTTATTTATTTTAATATCCAGTGCACTATTGGTGCTCCTAAAATATGTATATTTTTTTAAATGCATGATTTTTAATGTACTTAATATTTTTGATATTTTTTTTGACATTGAACCCATCATTTCTCCATCATAAAATTTTGTGGATAATTAAGTAACACTTTGACCAAAATTATATATTTTTTTCAAAAAAATTAAAAATGGCCTTTTTGAATTTTTCAATTTTTTTTTTTCAATTTTTTATTTTAAATTTTTTTTTTTGTTAAAATTATGTTGTGATATTTCATAAAAAAGAGCTTCAAAATGACTTTAAAATGAGCCATTTATTACTTTCCTAGTGTAAGTGGTTCTCGAGATATTGCTAGTTTTGTACATTCTTGTTAAGGTCAAAATGCTGAATTTTTTATTTTGAAAAATTAAAAAAAAAAAAACTACGAATCAAAAAAATCTAAAAATTTGCATTTTCAACTTTTATGGTAAGAAGAAAATATATACCAAAAATCATCAAAATTGGAATTGGTTGCGTAAAATTTTTGTGATTTTTTGGTTGATTTGATATGGAATGACCCTATAGCAAAACATATTATATTTACTTAAAAAGTGGTAAATCAATTTTTGTTTTTTTAAAAATTATAACACCAAATGTTACCATTTTTCAAGCACAACCCAACTATAAAGATTCTTGATTTTGGTAAAATAGGTATAACTGGTGTTAGCTGGCTGTCACCTGTGTTAGCAGTTGAATTCACAAACTCAAAAATAATTCAAGAAATAGTAACTTTTTAGTCCAACCAACTACAGCAACATTTAATAAATACCAAAATTCAAAGAATACTAATTTGTTTTTTTTTAATTACCACTTGAAATGTTACCTTTTTTCAAGAACGACCCATATAGTGTTATGGTCCGTTAACCGTATGTAAGATATTTGCAAGTAATCCGTGTTCACGCTATGAGACTACCAAAGATATTCAACTAAAATATACCCATCAAGTCATTCATAAATCGCCTTGAAACGCGATCAGTCGTTAGATTTAGGTAAAACCATTGTCCTCTCAACTGGCAACGCTGCATCAGCCATTATCAAGCATGCTCCACCTCACATACAGACCGCTTCAAGCTACTGCGAACATAGGGCGGAAGAAGTCTAATTTGCCAGTGTACGTACATGCAGAGACACCGCACGCCTATCAGTGAAGCAACCAATACTCAGGCTTGCGATCACCACTTGCATGACTTTCCTTTGGTATTCAGTACGCCTCTAACCACGGTGCTGTGTGGAGCGTAGTCAATGAAACCGGAATTTGGTCAATAAATACGCAAATTTTTATAACGTAATTTTCTTATTTTTTGTCACTGATAAATAAGAGCGTTTTATTGTCAACTGCTCAGATTTATCAGTGACGACGTGTTACAATGAAAATAATAAGGAGAAACAAAATCAAAGCAAGTTCTCAAAATAAAATAATACATTCTAAAAACCAAAAAGATTCTCCCAGACAAAAAAAAATTAAAGCAAATGTTCGAAAAGTCCTCCTTGCTCGGCTAGACAATATCCGAGCCTACTATAAAAACCCCTTCTAACGTTTCCAAGCATGTTAGGGGTGATAATTTGAAAACCTTCTTCAAAAACAGATAGAAGTCATTAGGAGCAAGATCGGGAGATCGAGCTGGCCATAAAATAGTTCCCCGTGTACTTATAACCCGATTAGGAAATACATTATCAAGATATTCCCTAACAAGGCCAACATTGTGAGCGGAACAACCATCTTGTTGAAACCATGTTTCACCAAATCTTACACCTAACAACTGCCTAGCAGTTGGAATAATGTGCTGCTGCAGTAGATCCAAGTATCTAGGACCATTCAAATTGCAATTGCCGTTAAAAAAAATGGCCCAATTACGTGTTCCCCTATAATACCCCCCCCCAAACATTTAGTTTTTGGGGATACTATGTTCTTACGTCAAAATACAAATGCAAATTTTCCCTCGACCAATATCGAACGTGTGTTGGGTTATGACGATTTGACCATTTGACCATCTGCACTTTTTCGGCAACTTCGTAGACATCCATTTTTGGTTTTAAAAATGTATTATTTCAATTAAGAACTTACCCATCTGTTTCTCGAGCAAGGCAGAAATAAAACAAAATAATAAAAACAAAATCAATTTCCAAAAGATAACACTGCAGCGTGCTTCGAATCCACCTCGGTCGTACGGCACGGAGAGTAAATTGGACTTGATTCCCCCTATATTCGCAGTAGCTTGAAGCGGTCTGTATAATCCATCCACGTAAACGTAAGGTTTAACAGCTTGATTGTACTGAAGCGGCAACGCCGACGACAAATAATGAATGAGACAGCGTAGTACACGGTTATGTAGGTGACCCGGTACAAGTGCGAGGTTGTCACGTTGAGTAGGTTATATTCCCAATATATATTGGAAAATTAATATACTTATTTTTTTGGTCAAAATATCAGATATTTATCTGATATTTCGACCGAAGAAACGAGAGATATATATATATATATATATATATATATATATATAAAAAACGCGGGCATTGCGTACCCAAATATCAAATATAGTCCAATTTTTTGATGAGCGGACTGACGTCATTTTTGCCTCTGAAAACGTATTTGTTTACTGTCAAGTTCCCATGTCAAATAATTTGTTGTTGTCAATTTGAAGTAACAGTTGAAACAATTTGTCGCTGTCTAAATCAACGTATCAAATAGAGATCCAAAAAAATGACGTCAGTCCGCTCATCAAAAAATTGTACTATACGTGTCCCCTTTTTTTTGAACAGATGTGTAGCTACACATTATGAAAGCTTGTGACATATAACCTTTTATACTTTTGTCGGAACCCTGAATCCAAAAATTAAATTAAGTGACAGCTGTGGGGACCTGTCATTTGTTTTAATTTAAAAAAAAGTGTCCTATTTAGCTTCTTTTTTATTTAAAAACAGCTAATTAATAACTCATACAAGTCACAATCAATTTACAAGTGACATTTTTTGAAAGCTGTCAAATCCTGAAAATAGGATAAAGGCGCTTTTTAATTTTAACAAACAACTTTTACACGTCACTGGGCACTGTACTATAAATTAACACACAGCTGTCACTTTCTTTTCAATTTTTGTATTCAGGGATATGACGAAAGTAAAAAAGGTCATCTATGACATTTCACAAAATATCAGAAACTAAAAAAAAAGAAGACTGTAAGTTTGACAGGCATTGACAGATTTCAAAATCCGTGACTTCTAAATAGATTTTCACTTGTGTTTATTGCCAATAAACTATTGAATATTAAATAAAAGCCAAATTGGACACTTTTTTATAGATAAAACAAATGACAGTTCCCCACAGCTGACACTTTTAATTCAATTTTTGTACTCACCAAGGGCCGGTTTCTCAATAGCGAGTTAGCGTTAACTCGATCAACATAACCTTATACAAATCTTTAAAATGCGGGTTAAAGTTAACTCTAGGGTAACCCTGGCTTCAAGGCGAGAGTAATTTATTTCACCCTAGGGTTAACCTAAAAAAATATTGGTTTAAAACAGCAAAAAACTGAGGTTTATAGCCCGATTTAATTTAACTCTCTGTTAACCCGCTATTGAGAAACCGGCCCTAAGTGTCTAATGCTGTCTTAACGGTCCATTTTTTATGTAATTTTATAGTTTTTAACCCGACTAGTTATCGAGATATAGGCGTCGAAACATGGTCAAAATGTCATTCGATCACCGTGTACTAAAATCGTGTTTTTGATAAAGGTATAAAAAATATTTTGCCAGCGCTTATCTACTTTTGAAACACAGTCTCAGAAAAAAATATGGCTAAAAAAAAATGAATTACAATGAAACACACACAATTTATCACAAATTATTACACAGTTGTGTATATTTTATACACAATTACTTATGTAATAAGTTTACACACTTTTTAATTACACATGCAACTCTAAAAAATTATACAGGTATTTTTTTCCATGTACTATATATGGCGTAAAAATTTTTTTCAGTTATTCAGTTTTCAGTTATTCAAATACGTGGTTTGCCTAGAATGTTTACAGTTAAAAATGCACAAGGAAAAGATTTTATATAAACAACAGAAGTACTTAGAAAGGTACTTAACTTTTAAAAAAGATTTGTTTTCTGTTGTTTACAAGATAAAATCAAGACTTAAAAATAAAATATATAAACCAGCCTTTACTGGGAAATTCTCATTGGCGTGAGTTACCTGAAGTGATGCCTAAACGCTGCATAACCGAAAGAGGTAAACGAATATATATTTAGTAGAACCAGCTTATATAATATATAGGGTGGGCAGCAGGGACAATCCAAGATGGCGAAAAAACTCATCAAATGACCTCAATATGCGAAGAAAACCTGTAGCATTTTTTTAATTTTATTTAGTGCCGAACATATTTTTTAAGGAGGTTAAATATAGTTGTCATGTCGTGTCTCTTTATAAAATCAATTTTTTTTTAAATCAGGTAATTAGATTAGAAATTACAGCAGAAAACACTCGTATTTAAAAAGTGTTTCACTTTTTTTTTCCTAACCGATTTAATTGAATAATATCCCAATATACGCAGAAAGAATGTGCTTTCTTCATGAAAGCTTTAAAAAGTTTGTTCAGTGTCGCACATGAAAAATTTGTTCAGTGTCGCGCACAGAAAATTTATTTTTAAAAATCTCTGCCCTCATTTTTGACAGTGTCAAACTACCTAAATCGCCAAAGTCTTATATATTTTGTTTGCGTCGGCCATTTCTGGTCGTGGTCCGTTCCATACCATACACGCCAGTCCTATAAATATATGAGGTGAACGCGCGGTTGAAGACATGGTTGGTGACCACCATAATGGTTCTTTTGTTTTGGACCATAAGGTTCCCTTCGCCTTGGATCTTGGCTGCCCGCGCGATTGTGGTTCAAGTCGAATTAAAAAAAAAATATTTAATGACCGTTGCCTGGTTGCCCTGAGACTGGCTGAGCTTATAATTTTTTGAACGGTTCTGGTTTGTATACAGGGTGATTCAAACGGAAATAAGAACTACGATAGATTTTTGGGTTAAGGGGAACCATATTTATTCAGTCTCGATGAGTAACACGCTGGGAGTTATGAAAATGGTTAAAAAAATAACTGATAAGAAATATATTAGTTTTTTAAATATTTTACAACTAGGCCAGTCAAAATAAGATATTTTGAGAAATTGATTTCCAGCAATCTGGAAATCATTTTAATACCTTTATTCGGTCCTAAATGCGAGTAGCCAAAAAACCGCCAAATTTTTGCACCTTTTTTAGTTTTTTGCTTCTAGCTAGAAAACGGTGCCTCGGACGAAAAATGCCATTCTTTTCAATAACGCAGAGGACTAAATTCTGCGTTGAATGACGTCGAAAACGTCAAACTCGATTTAGTGGTATAGCCAGCTACAAGCAAAAAACTGAGGAAAGTTCAAAAATTTTTTGGCTACCAAAAGTTAAGCTCACCATCTGGGATGGTGCAAACTCAGTTTGCATACATTTAGAACCAAATAGAGCTACTAAAAGTATATCTAGCTCGATGGCAAATTATTCCTCAAAACTGTCTTTTTCGACCTAATTTGACTGGCCTAAATAATAATATTTTAAAGAAATAATTTAAAAATTACATTACATTTATTTCATACTGTATTGTAATATATTCCATAACGTTATCGGTTTCAGTCCGGGAAATGATACATTACATCACTGGTCCGGTACAGTGACTAAAAAAAATGAAGAATAAAATAATGGATTTCCCACTTACAGTATGAAATAAAACATTGTACGGTACACGGCCGTGAAATGCCATTAAAGTACTCGTCTAGAAATTCCGGACTCGGCTCCTTCGTTGCCTTGTCCGTAAACATCTAGATTGTACTTTATTAGAGCATTTCCCGGTCTTGTAAGGTAAATTACTATTTTGATTTAAGTTATTTCGTAAACTTAAAAAGATTAATATTGGAGTGGTATGGCCTTATCCATAGGAATTCTAGGAAGGGAAATGAAGATTTTTTTTTAGTTTCTTGAAAAAATTTATTTACTGAACAAGTGCGGAAAGTGATACTTTATCGCACGCGACGGCAGTTAAGCGGACGAAGCGAAGCGGGTTCAGTCAAGCCTCAAAAATTCCCAAAAAAGAAATATAAATATCTGTATTTTAATTTTCTGAAATAAACGTAGTCACACGGAGTGCGGTAAAGTGTCATAACGTTAACTTTACCCCACTGCGTGCGGTAAAGTACTACTTTCCGCATGCAAATGAGTGCGGTAAAGTGCACTTTACCGCACGTCGAGTAGGTAAAAATACTTTTCAGAGGCTTATTAAACTGCTTTTAGGCTTATTTTAATACGATTGACGCCCGTTTTATTCAAACATAAATTATAGTCGCCTATCTAACTCGATTTGGGAGCATTTTTTAGTTTTATTTTTAATTTTTTTTTCGTAAACAATGACCTTTGGACCAAAGATAGCACCAATTACGTAATAGTAAAAGAACTGAATTTTTGATACTGGGAGCATTTTTTAGTTTTATTTTTCATTTTTTTTTGTAAACAATGACCTTTGGACTAAAGATAGCACCAATTACGTAATAGTATATTATACACCAAGGGACTAAAGTATAACTTTTTATCAATTCGTCGAGGGATAAAAAGACACTTCACAGTCCTGACGTGTATATATTATTTTTCGCACTTCTGTATTATTTTTTTACAAAAAAGTATTACAGAAATAGTCAAGAAAATTAAGGCACTCTATCAAAAACAAAATGCCAAAATAATGTCGGGTGGTGCACAATTTGGACTACTTTCGAAAAGGGTGCGAGAGATTTGGTTGCCAAGGTATTTGTGGTGTAAAAAAATGCAAGGCGTAAACACGAGCGCAGCCGGTGGCTACAGGAAGGAACTACTTGTATATATTCTTTTGGTTAATTTTTTACAGACACTTACTTATTTAATAATAAAAAGATATGAAAAACTTAACAGGCGCAGTTTTTCCATACTTTTTAGCGTTAAAAAAGCAATGCATTCGCGAAAGATTTTAGCTCTATACAAACCTTAACCAACTATGTACTGTTCCATGCAGCTAAAAAACTTTCTTTAGTTTAGAAAAAGTTTTTTGTACCCTTTAAAAGATCTAAAATAGGAGGAGGGAGTCATAACTATGTTAAGGAATATTATCAAATATTAAAGTTAACAACATATGTTATTTTCTTTCATTAATTGGGAAAAAATCGCAGTATAAAAGCAGATTTTACAAATGTTTTAACCTATATCTCTTTTTTTGGTTGTATTTTAACATATTATCTTCTTGCTTAACTCTGTATAAATCATCACAATATTTTCTTCAGGGATTTGGTTCGCAAAAATCTGAACCCCAATTTTCGGCGGTCTTCAAATAGTCCCATGCTCTTTAGCTTTAATTTAATTTAGACTTAAGTTCTTGATCCATTATATAGCTAATCCCATAAACTCGCGCGATTTCCAACCAAAACTGTATAAAATAACTCACTTTTGAAAATCTAAAAAAACCGCTTGCCAGGTTTGACAGATTTTGACAAGCGGTGGCAAAAACCGGCAGGTACTAAATTAAAATTTGCGTGATATATATTTCGACATTGAAAGATGTTCTACCTTTCTTTCATGATCATATAGAAAGAGATTGATGGGACAAGGTAGGTGTTTACTTTTTACAAGCATTAGTTTCATTCTCCGCCGCAATGCGCTACAGGAACGTAGTTCCTGCGCGGCTCTATCTTTCTGTTAGTCTCCGTAAGTTATTATGTTGTCTCTGTTGACAACTAAATTTTTTTGCATAAATCGTTAAATCGTGATGCTTAACCTAAAAATGTACATTGAAGCTGCTGATGAAGCGGCAGTAAATGAACTTTTGCCAGAAAAGTCTCGGAATATCTACGAACAACAGTTCAAGAACTTTAAAGAATGGTGCAAGTGCAACAATATTGAAAACGACATCCACGAGACTGTTCTTCTTGCATATTTTTCTGAAGAATCAAAGATGTAGGTTATACATCGGTGTGGATTTAATATTGTGTAATATTTTAGTATTACATTGTTTTTAATTTTAAAAAAAAATGTTACTTTTTACTTTAGTCTCTGAAACAAGGCACTAAAGTAACCACTTTAGTCCCTGAAACGAGGGACTAACGTAACAACTTTAGTCCCTGAAACGAGAAACCAAAGTAACCATTTTAGTTACTAAAACGAGGGACTAAAGTAATCACTTTAGTGCCTGAAGTGCGAAAATAAACTTTAAATAGCAATTTCTAATTTGATTGATACTATCAAAGCATTTGACAAATTTCGTCAAAATGATGAAATCTATCTTTTTGGAAGTATTATTCAGTAAATAGAAAAAAAATCTTTTGCTGGGTGTTCAGGGGCGCTGAAATTAAAAACTAAAACTAATAAAATAAAAGAGAGAGAAATGGTCAAATGTGTGCATTATTTACGTTTTACAAATCACATTTTTTTCAAGCAAAACTAACTTTCCCGGATCGGCAAGTTTTTTGTTTCTGAGCCTTCAGAAATCAAACCAAAACGTCTATTTTAACTAGAAGATGAATATTTAAATGTATGCTATTGACATTAAAAAGGCTAACTATCTGTGAAATACTCTAAATCGCGATCTAAATATCACGGTTTTTCCTTGACTCGGAAATATCAGAGCATAGTGGGTTATTAAGTATTGTGCCACTTGTTATTTCGTTTTTGATATTAAAAGAAACCTGGTCAACTACATAGTAATAATATAGGTATACACTTTTAATTCGGTTTAATTTACAGTTCAGGTATGAAAGGTCAACACTATCATTAAGAGATTATAATTTTTAAAAAAATTGCTTGGTCCTACACGGTGTGCAACACCAAAAATGTTATAGGTTAAGGAGACCTGCGCGAATTTGGACATGCAGAGGAACCACTTTGGTTAGTTGCATCTTTCTTAAAAGTTGTACAAACTATTTTAATACGTTTGTTTTATTTTTTATTATTTAAAAGTATTCTAACTTTTCATCTGCGCATGCCGTACACCTGAAATTTGGATGCCCATTTTAATTAGCTGCAACATCTTTGGCCTAAACCAAACGCGGAGGGGGGGGAAGTAGATGAGGGTAATTATCCTTCCTGCACTTAAATTTATTACAAAAACAGTTAAAAAGTATAACACTCTTAATATTTACGTCAAAAACATCATTCTTTCTCTAATATTCGTAAAAATTTTCCTTTGCGGCGCATTTACACCATGATTTTTTCTACAGATTTGAGGACAGGTCGCGCTTGGCCTAAACAAAATATAAAAATTGACCAAAAATTGTACTTTTTAACACATTGTTGCACGATTTTCAGACAAACAGTCAGTTACGTAAACTCTGGTTATTTTTTAAGCTGAGTTTAATTAAGCCGTTGTTGCACCAACAAAAATAAATTGACGGTTAACTAATACACGTTTAGATTCATATCTAGCAACTTCACGTTTTAAAATATCAGCGGATATCAAAATGTTCAACTAACCAGATTTGTTATTGTTATTCCTAACCCTATTTTTGGCAGTTTTTATTATTTTGATTGATATAAAATATAAAAACAAAAATTAATGAAACTAGTGAAGAAAAACCATTCATAGGCATTACTTTCTGCTACAAAAACATTATTGAAAGCACTCAAATCAATAAAGCAAATAATATTGGAAGAGGTAACCTGGAATTAAATGCAGTTCCCAACAACTCGATGTTTAAGGCTTAAACAGATGTTACAAAAATAAGAAAAAAAATCAAGCCGGCCTAAAGCATGAGATTTTTCCATCTCCACTTTCATAGTCGAATGAAAATATTTTACATATTCTTTGGGGCAAAAATTACCTAAAGCCGATGTTGTATTCTTAGTTTTAAAAGAAAATCTCTTTATTTTAAATTGTTACATGTCCATTTCTAGATTTCTCGACTAATATTGAGATCTTCGTTAGGTACAAAATAAAGATGCGTTATTGACTTACATAATTATACTTAAAAATATACTTTATTTTTTAGTCCAAGTCAGCGTACATATACATAAATATATTTTAAATAATTTGAAATGTTAAAAAAAACTTAGCAAAAATAGATAGGTATTGATTTAGTTTTGGAGACCTCTACCTCCTAGAAGGGCTGCATTTTCATTTTGGAATATCAATTTGTCCCAAATTTATTAATTTAATTCAGCATTTCTCTATTTTCAACTGGGGGTTCAGGCACATCTTATTCCCTGCAGATATTATATGCCAAACAGCACAAGCCGCGATGAGAATTATTCTTCAATTTGTTCCAAATGCACATTATTTACATTTGAAAAAACACTAAAATTACTAAAGCGATTCTTTTGCTCTATTTTGCACTTTTAAACAGTTTACCCTGGAACTCGTTTTTTTTTTAAAAAAAGACACTATTTACCATCTTTCAGATGGTTATGGTAAAGCCATGATGGTAATTTAAGGCTTAAAATATTTTACCATAATTTAAGCGGTAACGTTTTTGTTTAAGCAATTTTTACTATGTTTTTCACATTTTTATGCTATGATTTTGCTGACATTTTAAAGTTTACTTTCCAAACTTTAGATTTCTAGAATAAAACACTCACTTTTTTGAAGTTTATACTATTTTTTTTAGTGTTCAAAAAAAGTACTGCGAAAAACATTTTTTCTCTGTTAAAATGAAAAATATTTAGAAAGAGAGTGCAGAATTTTAGAGGTAGAGAGACAGCAGGCTATAAAAAAATATTTTAATGTCTCTGTGTCTGATTTTTATTTTTCCATTTTTATACAAAAAACATCAAAAATAGTAATTTTTCAAAGCATAGTGTGTGAGACATAAGGTGGTAAATAAAATCTATATATTTGTGGCGGATTCATAATGTCGAAACTACTTTTTTTGGGTTTTTCGCCACTAAGTTAAGGAAATTTTTTCAAAAATATGTTAAAACCCACTGCGTAAATTCCTAAAGAAAAAAATTTGTTCGTTTGTTAGTGGTTTTTAAATAAGATAAAAAATTTGCCTACACACACGCAAATCCTAACTAGAATCTAAGTACTTTTTCGACGTTTCGGCAGAAATTCTACTGCCGTTATCAAAGAATTTTATCCTTTTCAAAAACTTTTTTCGATTCTTTTTTAAAATATCTGTCTGTTATCATACAACTGACTGACTTTGACTGATATATATTTCAAATATTAACTTGACAGTTTAGTGCGTCGATAGTAGCCAGCAAGGTATTGGGTGAATTTAGTAAAATTTAAAGTCAAAATTATATTTGTTTGAGTGTTTTCGATTTTAGATTACATTATAAAAATACAAAATTTTGATTTTAAAATAACAATTAAAAAAATTATCTTTTGACTAACTTTAAGAAAAATACATTAAAAACCCAAAGAACATCAATGCTATTTTTTAAAAATAATTTAAATTAAAAAAAAAACCTTTTTGAAAATCTTGTTTTAAAATTGAAAGCCAAACTGTATTATATATCAACTGATATGATAGCTAGTAGAATTTCTGCCGAAACGTCAGATAAGTATCTAATATTACCAGAGAAGAAAAAAACGCTTTAATTTCTCTAAAAAATGACAACTCAATTAAAATTTTACCGGCAGATAAAGGCAATGCCACTGTAATTATTGATAAAAACACTTATAATGAAAAAATTGAAGCATTATTAAATGAAGGCTCATATTCAAAATTAAACAAAGACCCAACAAAAACAATTGAAAGAAAAAGTTATTCAACTTTATATAAACATAAAAGATTTTTTAACGATCTAGAACGTTCAGAGCTAACCCCACATTATAGTAAACCTCCCCATTTTTACGGCTTGTCCAAAATTCATAAACCAAATATTCCTTTTAGACCAATAGTTAGTAGCATTAATCCTTCATGTCATAAACTCGCAAAATATTTACTTAAAATTTTAAATCCCTTAGTAGGAAATACAAATTCATTTATAAAAAATTCTCAACACGTTTTAGAAAAATTTTCCGAGGTCAATTTTAATAACAATCACTTGATGGTGAGTTTTGATGTGGTGAGCCTTTTCACAAATGTACCTGTAGATAAAAGCCTTTCTATAGTAAGACATCGATTAGAAAATGATAAAAATTTAGGCGAAAGAACTATACTGAGCGTCAATGCTATTCTGGAACATCTCACATATTTTCAGTGGGAAAGTAATTTTTTTCAACAGGATTTTGGGATGGCAATGGGCTCTCCACTTTCTCCTCTAATGAGTAATATTTTTATGGAAGATTTTGAAAATAAAATTTTAGAGGAATTTAATTTTAAACCGGTCATTTGTTTTCGCTATATAGATGACATTTTTAGTATTTGGCCACACGATTTAAATAAACTTAATGATTTTCTTAATTTTATAAACGGTAAAGAACCAACAATAAAATTTACTTTAGAAGTAGAAAACGATAACAAAATTTCATTTTTAGATGTTTTAATAAACAAACAAAATACATTACAAACCTCAGTTTATAGAAAACCAACACATACAAATAGATATCTAAATTTTAAGTCAATCATTACTCATCGGTTAAAAAAGTAGTAATAAAGAGTCTATACGATAGAGCTAAAATTATTTCTTCGGACAATAACACATTTTTACAAGAAAAACAAATAATAAAAGAGGTCTTAATTAAAAATTCGTATACAAATAACTTTATCGAAAATTCTTTTAGACAAATCGAATTTCCAAGACAACGCGAACGTAGACATAATAATGTACAAGCAACAAATTTAATAATTCCTTTTATAACAGGTATTTTGGAAAAAATTAAACAAATCGCTAATAATTATAATATTAGAACAATTTTTAAAAATCAAATACTCTTAGATTATTATTATTAAATGCTGAGCAAAACTCAAAAAATATCGTTTATAAAATTCCTTGCGAGTCTGGTAAATTTTATATTGGAGAAACTTCAAGGCCTCTTGAAGTTAGAATAAATGACCATAAGGGGTACCTCAGAAGGGAAGACTGGGAGAAGTCTAAAATTTGCCAACATTCTTTTGAAAATGATCATAGAGTAATGTGGGGAGAAACCAGTATATTACAAAAAGAACCAGACAAAATTAAACGAAAAATCAAAGAAGCAGCTTGCATCTATCTTACTGAAGATGAATGCATAGCTAGCATATCAGTTGATATAAATATAGTTTGGCTTCCAATTTTAAAACAAGATTTTCAAAAAGGTTTTTTTTTTAAATAAATTAAAAAAATAGCATTGATGTTCTTTGGGTTTCTAATGTATTTTTTCTTAAAGTTAGTCAAAAGATAATTTTTATAATTGATATTTTAAAATCAAAATTTTATATTTTTATAATGTAATCTAAAATCGAAAACACTCAAATAAATATAATTTTGATTTTAAATTTTACTAAATTTACCCAATACCTTGTTGGCTACTATCGACGCACCAAACTGTCAAGTTAATATTTGAAATATATATCAGTCAAAGTCAGTCAGTTGTATGATAACAGACAGATATTTTAAAAAAGAATCGAAAAGTTTTTGAAAAGGATAAAATTCTTTGATAACGGCAGTAGAATTTCTGCCGAAACGTCAGATAAGTACTTAGATTCTAGTTAGGATTTGCGTGGGTGTAGGCAAATTTTTTATCTTATTTAAAAACCACTGACAAACAAATTTTTTTCTTTAGGAATTTACGCAGTGGGTTTTAACATATTTTTGGAAAAATTTCCTTAACTTAGTGGCGAAAAACCCAAAAAAAGTAGTTTCGACATAAGGTGGTATTAATTTCTTTCAATTAAAGTTCTTTACAGTCTTTAAATTTACCAAAAAACGTGTCCTACTATACGTGTATTTAAGCATATATTTAAGCAACAGGTATTTAACTAAACTATTTTAAGGGTCATCTCTACCATTACAAAAACAAAACAAATTTCAAAAAATAACACCTAACGTCATTTTTTAGTTAAAATCCAAATTCAACGGTCGAAATTGGGCGTTTAAGTTAAACTTAAGATCGTTGAAACTCCTGTTAAAAATGGTGCAAAGTTGAAAGTTAAACACCGGTCACAACTGAATGGTGCAACAGGCCGTGAGTGAGTTAAAATCGAGGTTAAAATTGACCTACGCCTCATTCCAAATTCTCCGGACCAATTTCAATATGGCGGCTGACAATTAAACACAGATGCTAAATGGAACTGTCATTGTCAGTGTCAATCAGGGAATGGATATCACAACCGACCAATCTAAAAAATTAGGGGTAACGATGCGATTGACAGTTTCATAGCTAAAAAGGCATAACGGTTGGGAAAACGTCACTTTTTCCATGCTTTGACACAAGGGGTTGACAAGGGCTTTTCAAAATAGCGTATTTTATTGTTGTTGGCAATAATTAGGAACGCTTATTTGACACTTCGTAACGGTTGTGTTAATTACTGCGTCTGCGCAATAGCTAAACGTCATTCCGTGGTAGTTAACCACTACCACTGTTGTGGTTATTTTTCTGGGAATTTTGGCTTAATTAGTTTTAAAAATAATAAAATATTACAACGTTCCAACATATAAAACACTTATTTTGTAATTTTTTTTTTTTTCTCATCTCTAAATTTTTTTACATGTGACGGTTTTTAATGTGTTCCAAAAACTCTGGTATAATCGATGAGTGGTAGTGGTAGAGGTTGTTAAACACTACCACAGCGGGTGTCAAAGTTGTCAAAATGTTAAGCCTTCCAAAATATCCCTATTTTCTTATATATTTTTTTTTAATTTTGAGTGATTTACGGTAACCGGTGAGTGTAGAATTAAAAATAAAGACAATATATTACAATTCGTTTATTCTGACACAAAGCCGGGAATTTCAGCTACAAATTAACCTTTAGGATACCTCATCTATTCTTTGCAGAAAATGCTTACTTTTTGCGGAATTTTTATACAATCCGCGAAGCAGGACAGCTCTAGAAGTTGAAATGGAGCAATTTATTAGAAATCTTAGAGAAAAGACTCCAAAAAAGGTCAGGAAATTCCAACTTTAAAAAGTAAACAACACAAAACAAAAAGTAATAAAAAAAGTAGAGTTATACGTCAAGGCGGACCAGAGATCAAATTTATCCAGGGAATATAAATTTTACATTATGCCCTTCAGATTGCTCCATCCGCTCGATCAAAATTTGCCACTTTTTCTTGGGTGATATCATATAACTAGGAGATAATATAACGGAGTTCCCCTTGCTTTTCCTGAGAAAAATGCGCACCGATAATAACTCCCAATCAAGTTGGCCTGGAAAAACGCCATAGACCAACACCGTAACGGTGCAACACCGTTCTCAACTAAAAAGCCAGTTAACTCTTATCTCTTCAGTGCCCTTTAGCCAAAGATTGCCGCCATTTTTATAACCAAATTGACATGTAAAACATGGATTTTCTGTCAGTTGGGTGTTAATATGGCCGCTATAGTAGGCTAAAGGATACTAAATCGAAAAAGAGTTAACTGGCTTTTTAGTTAAGCAGGTGTTGAACGGTGTTGCATAAACTAGGAGTGTGACGTAATGGGCAGGCGCCACGATTGCGTCAGAAGTGAAAGCAACTGACAATCGTCTGACAGCAAAGGTGTAGGTTTATGTTTAATATTTTTGTTTACTTTTGCAAAATCTATTAAAAGAGTGGACACTACCGTAAAAAAAATTGAAAAAGTGTTGTCCCGCGTAATAATAACGCACGCAATCACGGAAAATACCAACACAAAATTTTAAAATACAAAAACTCCACGATAACATAAACAAAATGGCAAAACCATGCCTCAAAAATGTAAACTTTTCGACAATGCCCAGTTTTCTCAGCGCTTGGGGCCATGTCCTCGTGTAACGGGTTTACCTTGTGGATTGAAACCCTCGAATAAGGTTAAACTTGCGGTTGGAGATGTTTTTTCCATAATGTAGGTAACAAATAAATTCAATTGAATAAAATCAAAGTTTCCGGACAGATGATGTCGTTGTCACTGTCACTCAAATTAATACCTTGTCATTAAATTATCGTAAGGTCACTACGACACCAGGCATGGATGAGTTAGTGCATGCGCAGTAGATTTTTGGTTTATGGCCTGGTCGCCCAAACAGTTTCAAAGCCAACCGCGATTTTTAATTTTCTTCTTTGTTTTACAAAGTTATTTTCGTTACACATTTTGCGGTACTTGGGCCGTTATAGTATCTCATAGTGATATGGGTGATATCCATTCAGTCATGGTCAGTGTCAATAAACTGGTCCGCAGGAATAGAAATAAAAAAATGAAAAATCATATTTAAATCGCTGTCAATTTGGTGAACGGGTTTGTCCGTGAATTTATTAATGAGCTTTAAATCAAAGCTTCGTTCATTTTTTTCATATTATTTTAACTTGATGTCGGTAGGAAGTAGCGTGATGAAAATTACAAAATTATACACATGTAAGTATAATTCGATCCTGTTTAATTCGTTGTGTATATGTTTATTATTAGTTTTTTCATTAACTAACCTATCTTTAGGCGCGCTTTTCAGGGTTACTGAAATGTTTAAATAAAAGTAAAGGTGTTAAAATTATCTATTAGTTTATTAGCTTACTTTGTAAATTAGCAAACATTATGATTCCATCCAAGATGGCTGCTTAGGACAAATAAACGGTTTTCTCATAAGCCGTAATAGTAAAATTAATAAAAACAAAAGATCTTGGGTGAAAAAAATGAAATTTCAAACCTGGATGAGCATCCCACAAGGAACACACAAAGGACCAAAGCGAAAAGAGAAATGATTAAACGATATTTCGCCCTGGGCAATTTAATCGTTTCTCTTTTTGCTTTGGTCCTTTTTTGCTCTGCCAGTCCTGACTTTTAAATGATCTTTTTGCCGTTTTTAAATAAAAATGTCCCCCCCCCCTTTTAAGGTACGTTTTCTATGATGCGGCGGACGCATCGGGCGTGTGACGCAAATAATTGTTTCCTTTGGCCCGTCTGCGTTTCGTGCCTATATTCAACCGTATGAGTCAGACGCAGTCCGTCAGCCGCTAGCCGCATGCGTCCGCCGAATCATAGGAATCGTAACTTTAAGTATTTTTTTTTTGCAAACTAGTGCATTTAAAAGCCGTAAGAATTTGTTTTTATTAAACTTGTATTCATTCATTTCATTTTCTTAAACTAATGCCAATAAAATTATTTTGTTCGAAAACCAATTTTATACAAAAAAAGTTAAATTAAATTATGTTCTTACGTTTATTTATTGCATGCGACTCAAGTTTTTTTTATCGTTCATCTCCACGAACACAAATTATTTTATACTTTTTAGTCCGTTTGAAAAACGGAGAGCTTTATTAAAACTTATTTTTTATTTAATTAATTACTTTCTGCTTCTTGGTGTATTTTTTTTGTTTGGGAAATACTGAGTAAATTTAAATCTAAAAACTGCAGCTTTGGTTCAAAAGTTACGAATTTTTAAATATATCAACCCCTCTCACCCCTTCAATCACCCCACACCCATCATCATAGCTTTTTTATCCATTATAAGGACATATTTAGTAAAACTCAAATCTGCTGCATATTCATAGCATTATTGGTTCAAAATTTATGGATTTTTAAATATATCAACCCCCTACTACTCCCTAGAGCACACAACAATATCGCTTTTTTGTTATAAAATTATAAAGAAAACTTAGGAACACTTAAATCTAAAGACTGCATATCCGTAGCAGCTATGATTTAAAAGTTTTGATTTTTTTAATTTTTAAATAAGTTAACCCCCACTCACCTTCTTAACTACCCCCACCAACGCAGTTTTTATTGTAATATTATAATGTAACTGGAATTACATAAGTTTACCAAATTTTATTAAACTCGGTTAACGAAAAGTTAAAACTTTCAAATGTACCAAAGATCTATCTACCATTTTTTTTTAATATAAAAATTATTTTGAGAATTACAAAGTTCTATCGCAATTTTCCGTGTCAAACATTGACAGTTTCCTGTGGAAAAAAATAGATCAGACCAACTTTTTTAAAATGTTCGAAATTAAGTCAAATTAAATTATTAGTTTAAAATATTTAAACAAAACAGATGGCATAGTTCTAGAGCACGATTTTTAAAAAATGCAATTGCCAAAAGTTGCAAGGCAGGTAGATAGAACTTTGTAATACTAAGGTGATGATTTGTGAGTGATTCAAAGTTGGCAATCAATGGTGTTTAATGATGTTTGGGGAGGGTGACCACTGATGAGCCCAGGCTGGTTGCCCCTACATTTAATGTTTTCTCTTTTCGCTTTAGTCCTTTGTGTGTTCCTTGTGGGATGCTCATCCAAGTTTTAATTTTCGTTTTTTCCACCCAAGATCTTTTGATCTTTTGTTTTCAGATTCTTTTCGGTTGACGTAACTGATTTGAAGGTTTCTGAACTTCTTTCTTTTTTTGTATTACCATTTATATTGTACATTTTCCAAAAAAAAAAACATAACCTATGTAGTTTTAAAATAGGTACTGTTTTAAGTATTGATTTGTTTGTTGGGTGGAATATCGGCAATTATCCGCAATATCAACCTTTGAACTGGGTTAACGCACCTTGGGTGTTAACCTAAATGACTTAACTCCACAATTAGTCAAGGAAATTTTTGGTAATAACAGGGTGACCAAAGCCTCTTTGTCATTTTTTGTCATCCAAAAAATTTTAGGACAGTTTGGAAAAATTTTAGGACATTTTCTTTCCCGTACCAAACTCTTCCTACAAGGCGACCATGAGTATTTTTAAAAACTTCAGGATAACATTGGGTCCATCCATACTTATATATGAATTAGCAGTTTTGGATCCAGTCCATATTCTTTTATAAAATCAAAAGCTACTTCTTTAATATGTTGACCATAAATACACATCCAATATAGAGCTCTGGTATCATTACGTCATTTAAAGAATCTCAAAACTGAATATACATATCCAACTGTTTTTCGACCTGTGAAGTTGTGTTTTTATCAAATAATAGGGTTTTTAATTTAGTTAATCTTTCTTATCAGTGTATTTTGCCGTTTAAAATATTTTAAACTTTAAAATTAATTTTATTTTTGCTGTATTTAAGGTTACTCTTAAAGTTTGAATTGTTCATGTGTATATGATATTCATTCTGCTTTTCATGTTAATTTGTGCTAAAATAGGAATCTCTCCTCAGCACTTATCGAAATATAATAACAATAATAATAATAATATTAATAATAACAAAGAGTAGGGATTTGAACCAATCATTTTTTAAAATTTTTGTTTGAAATAGACTGCCAAACCAAATTGAACAATATAATTTCTTTTTGTATTGTATTATTTCACTATCTGGAAACATTTTACAATATGCAGAATATTCATCCTTTTCATTTTTTTTACTCAAGGAAAAGTATTTTTTTTGTCTATTTGGCATTTGGTCCTACAAATTACAAAGTATATAATCACTCTAAATACCACATATTTGCTTAGAGGTAATAATTTGGACAAAAAGTATAGAATAAACTAAAAAATTTAAGGACTTTATAAAGGAATTTTGGAACAAAATGTTAATTTGTGAAAATTTTAGGATTTTTGGCCATTTGTACTTAAAACTTTAGGACGCAGTCAAAATTTTAGGATTTTAGGACATTTGATCACCCTGTAGTAATTAGGATTTTGAAAGAAAGGGCTATTTTCAGAAACGTCTTGTTTCACTTTCTTTCTTTTTAGGTTTTTAACATAGTTTAGTAGAACCCTTGTTATAAGAATGAATTGTTCTTTATAAACAATAATCGAATTGAAAAAATTGAAATGAATTGATTGGAAACCTAAGTTCTTGTAAGAATACTTACTGATTTAAAGTAACGACCAAAGCATTGCCTATTATACAGGGTTTCTAAGATTTTCCTTAGGGATAGGATTTTAATCAAACAGAAATGGCATAGAAAGTTCTGCGCGCACAAAAGAAACAGGTATATTGAGCAATGGTGCCAGTTTGTTATTATCTCTGGACTGCTTTCATGAGAAAAAATTGTCGCCACTCTTTCATTGTGAGCATAAATCATAGTTGCAATAATAACCGTTGACAAGATGTCTGCAAATTCCGCTAGATGGCGGCCACACATCTAATCTAATTAAAAATTAGATGTTTTCAGGTCCAAACCACAGCTTTTTCTTGCTTAAAGGAGGCGGCAGGGTCCATTATTTACGATACTGAGCGATAAACTCGTGAGGTTGTTAACATTAGAAAGAAATATCTTCGCTTTTAATTAAATTTCTTTCCATTCTGTCCTACTAGTGACATCTATCCGAAAACGGCCAAACCATGCAGCTAGTACTAGCAGCCAAAGAAATCAATAAACGGCGCTGTTTTTCCTGCAGAGCTTTTTGCTTGGGATATTATTGATTTTAAATAAAGCTGGCCCTACACTACATTTGATATTTTCGAGGTGTTTTATGACATGATCTCGAAACATGTAGCGAACCAATTCTTCAAAACTAGCGGGAGGGTAAAAGCGAAAAATAAGGGGCTGCCAATATTTGTAACACCCAAAAAAGGGTGAAAAGATTTATTTTGCTCTGTTTCTTTACAAAAAACGGTTTTTTTACGAAAAACTTGAGCTCTGCCACATTTTTTTCTTCAACTTTCTCGAAATTTTCGTCATACCGTAGAAAAAAATTATTTCCCCCATGGTCATACTCTACTTTTATTCGAAAACATTTAGAAACAGAGACGGGATCAGTTTTCCTAAAACGGGGGATCTTGGTTTCGAGTGAGGGCGCCGCAGGCAAAAATTTTTCAATTAAATTAGCCGAACGCAAAAATGTTAGAAAAACAAAGCACGAAATAAAAATGGCGCTGCTTACATTTTTTTTTCAAAAATTACGTAATTTCGGAAACGCAAAGAAAAAGAGTATAATTTTTAAGAAAAATATCAATTTTCACGCCCTCCTCCACTGGGACTACAGGGGCCGTGCAAAAATTACGTAATGGTCATAGGGGGGAGGGGGGGTTACAAAACGTTACGTAGGGGGGAGGGGGGTTTTCGACAGCGTTTGCATTTGTGTGAAACTAAGAAAATTTGGAATGAAAATAAGTGAAGTTTTTTTTTTGGGGAGGGGGTAGTGGTCTTGAAATCGTTACGTATTATTAGGGGAGTGGCGTGCCAAACCGTTACAAAACATTACATAGGGAGGGGGTCAAAAATTCGTAAAATCACCGTTACGTAATTTGTGCACGGCCCCACATCTGACTGTTCCTCCTTTTTGATTTCGAATCAAAGTGCAAAACCCGGGTTGAACGTTCGAAGGCGTCAACCCGTCCTATTTGCTTGATAAAGTTTCTACGGAAATATCTCAGTCGATTTCTCCGGCCGTGTATGAACGCTTTAGGTTAGGCATTTGCATGTATCTCAGTCCCCAGCCTGTAAACAGTGCGTAAGGACAATGGTTACAAAATGAAAAGCCGAAAAATATTTTTTTTGCGATATCTTTCATCAGTTTGGTATTAAAGTCGAGCAAAAACAATTTTTATTCCAGTCCTAAAGGTATGAAAATGGAAAACATTAGAAAACAACAACCTGGAATGGATTTACTACGTGTAAGATGTAGTGACAACATCGCCCCATGCCCATCCTTTTCTGCCTAATGTGCTTTTCCGTTTGTCTGCGTCTTATACACGGCTGCTTGGCCCCCTAAGGATTTGCTTAGGAACCCTGTATTACCACTTATTTTTCATTTCTAATAAGTTCTTAGAGGACACGTTTACCATAAATTAATCGTAATAAACTTATTATTATTGTGTTTTTTAAACATTTCTTTTGAACAAATATAGGTTGTGACCTCAAGGAAAATTGCACATATTTTTTCGTAAATTACTTATTGATATTTAATTCAATATTAGGGAAATTTTGCAACACTTTGTAGTGGTTGTAGTAATTACTGATGCGTCTGCGCAATATCTAAACGTCATGCCGTTGCGGGAATTAACCACTACCACTGAGCCGTAAGCTACGAATCCATTTCGTTGTGGTTGTAGTTATTTTTTTTGGCGCAATTAATTTTAAAAATAATAACAAATTAACGGGTTTCAACACATAAATCACTTATTTTGTAAAATAAAGCACAATTTTGAAGTGACAATTTTTATTGTGTTCCGAAAACTCTGGTAAAATCGACGCGTGGTAGTCGTAGTGGTTGTTAAACACTACCATAACGGCTGTCAAAATTGTCAAAATTTTAAGCGTTCCAAAATTTCTTTATTAATAACAATGGAGTATTTTTCATTAGTAGTATTGTTTATAAAAAATGCATATAATGCAATTATTGCCACAAGAAAGTAAAAAGACTATAGAAACTAGGGATTTTTTGACCAGGAAACGTGACTAGTATGTAGTAGTAGTAGTAGTATAGGGGCGGCCCGTAGGCCGGGCAATTAGGCCTCTTCATGAGCCCTTTCTGCCATACCCCGTTCCTTACCCCTGACTAGTATGTAAATAAAACCGAAGATATTTAAACAAATTGACATATCGACCCATTGCCAGTGGAGTATACATAAGGGTTAATTTTCACAAAAAGAACGAAAATTTTAACATTTTATTTATGGAAGAGTGCGTTTAAAGAATATAAAAGTTATATGTAACAACAAATCATGAAAAAAAAATTGGTGCTAGATAGCACGGATAGTCCACCATACAATTAATTATTTTATGTTGAAAGGAAATGAAAATATCTCGAAAACTGTAGCTTTGAAAGATTTGAACCTCATAATAAAATTTTTGGGTAAAATTTACGAAAACCAAAATCTGAATACCTCATATCAATAGTTGCTTTACTTCTAAAGTTATGATTTTTTTAATATATTTTAACGTTTTTTCAAATAACTCGGCAACTAAAGCTTCCAGGAATTTGGACTTTATAACAAAATTTGTAGTCCATATTCATGAAAACTTAAATTTGAAAACCGTATATCGGTACTTGCTTTTGTTCCAAAGTTACAATTTTTTAACATATTTTATCCCTCTTTTCCCGAGTCTTTTCCCCCCTTCAACCCCCCCCCCAGCCGAAAGTTAATCAGTTCATGGTTAGCCGATAGAGGATTTTTGTACCAAATTTCGTTAAAATCGATTAAGGCGTTCTTGAGTTATCGTGTATACTTAGTAAGTTATTTTTGATAAAATTAAGAAGTCAAAATTTCACAATTTTAATGGTCCCCCATACCATATTGGTATGGTGGACTAATAATTGGTTAACGATATACCTAGGTAATACTGTTTAAAAAAACTTAATAATTCGGAAAAAATAAATTTTTCAAATCTGAAAATTTTGGAAAAAAATACAGGAGGCAATTGCATCACTAAAAACTCTGAAAAATTTCATAAAAACTTTTGAAATTAAAAATAACACATTATTTTTTCCAACTTTTAAAAGAATAAAATGCATGAATTTTTGTTTAATTTTAAACGTTTTTTTTTGTCTGCTTTGCATTTCAGATATGTTTTATCTAAAAAATGTCTTCGTTTAACAAACAATTCTAAATCTGATTACCCTCTCCTAAATTTGAGGACAGTTGTGCTCTTGCCACTCCCCGTACTTAATAAAATCTGTAATGACTACACATCACATCAAATTCAATGGGACTAATTTTTTGACAGTGAAAAATAAATAAAAAGACCCGCTAAGGTGTGTCCGATATGCCACGAACCTTTCTTTTTATTAAATATAATCCCTTTTTCCATTTTCTGTTGTTTTTAAATTTTTCGTATTATGTTGCAGACTTGGGTTCTGAAAAAACGCGAAAATTAAACTTCTTTGTATAGCTACACCCGGTTTTGTTTTATTTTCAGATTTAGAAAGTTGGCTAGCCATAAAGAACGTCAACCCTTCATGTTATACAAAAGAGGGTGTGGAAATTTGGCAACGCCGCAGTCCATGTATATGCTATCGATTTCCACGAGGTGCCAACGGGAATTTCGTTGAATGATCTTGACCTACGATACTCACAGCCGACAAAAAAAAAATAATTTGTTTTGTAAACTTTCCATGTTATAGTTTTTGATGAAAATAAAAAGAAAACCCTCTATTTTATTTCACTTTTTTAACCTCAGAAAATAAAAAATTTCCGGCTTTTGAATTGGCATAGTGGGTTTTGGAGTAAACCCTTGTTCACATTACATTACAATGCAATTGGAGGGCCCCTCCTTTTACCACTGAAAACAAAAAAAAAAGAGTCGGGTGCATTTTTTATTGGGTGAGCTAAAACTGTTATTCCTTATCTTGATTAGACAAATTTTTAACCCTTATAACTATATAGGCTATTGGTGTGGTCAAAATTAAACAAATTTTATTTAAAAAAAAATACTTGTTAAGGTCTCAAAATCAGTGGCGCACCAAAGGGGGGTTTTGGGGTTAACCCCCCCCCCTCGAGAAGCCTGGTTACAATTGGTATAATCAAGTAACAGAATTATAATATATATGGAATAAAATACAAAAGCTTGGAATCTAATTTTTAACAAAAATCTTTAAAAAATTCTAAATGGCAAAGTTTTCCGCCTGCGGCGCTATAACACCTTTCATTTTGGTCAAATGGTCTTTTTAATGTAATTTTGCTTTCTATTGGTGTCCAAAATGACATTTTAAGTGTTATTTTCTCAAAAAGTGCATGATTTTGACATCAAATTTTGGGTAAATTTTTTTCTCACACCCTACATTTGAGCCCAGGTCCGCGCTTGTAAGCACCTGTTTCCTTCTATCAATTATGGTCATATTTTTACTTTAACTTAAGTTTCTTTTATTATTTATCCTTAAACACCCCCCCCCCCTCCCAACCCCAAAGTCAATTTTTGGGTGCGCCACTGTCGTCATATTTATGCACCTAGCCGAGATTCGAACCCGGGATACTCAAAGCGGTGAGCATCAAATACACTTCTTATATTAGTTAAATAAAAAACCAAATTCTGATATTTTTTTTAATAAATACCAGCAAAAAAATCGTTCTTTAACGGTATTTTTTTTATTGTCGGCCGGTATCAAACAGGTTTGTCGCGGATCACTACATTATGAAAAAAAAACAAACAAGTGTCTCCCTAACCGAAGTTTTGCAAAAAATTAGGTAACAGTTAAAAATCGTTGACCAAAAAACCGTCCCCATCTAAAACTGCCCGTTATAAAATTGGAAAAAAGCATCACACACCAGCCTACCACACTGACCTTGGGAAAAATACTATCCCTTATTAAAAAAAATATTACAAAAAGGGTTAACTGGCTAACCCTAAAACTAGACAAAATCGAGGGGTCAGTCTGTCTTAATGCTAACAGATATTTTTTAGTCTGTTATGGTAATTTTTACTTCATTAATTCAACGCGACGTTCAAAACAAAAAAAAGACTAGACTGTGTTCCCGCATTTGATTGTCTCCCAGTTCGCCCTTAGTATTAAACGTGCAAAAAAATAAAAAACAAAACGAATAAAGAATGTGCCAGACAATCAAACAAACAAAAAAATGTGCCAGAATTCATACAAGATAGTTTTTTTGCTGAATTTATAGACCCTGCCAAAACAACAAATTGTTAACCGTCACTCATATAACTATGAGATACTGTAACGGTCCTGCCCTTGCATTAAAAAAAAGCCGTAGCTTCTCAACTAAAAAGCCAGTTAAATGTTTTTGATTTAGTATCCTTTAGCCTACTATAGCGGTAATATTGACACCAAACTGACAGAAAATTAATGTGTTACCTGTCAATTTGGTTATAAAAATGTCGTCAACAGTAGACTAAAGGGCACTGAAGAGGAAGGAGTAAACTGACTTTTTGGCTGAGAACGGTGTTGAGCGATAATAACTCTCCCAATCAAAACTCTTCTGGGCGCTTGTAGACTGCGTCCCTGATTTTTACCTTATTTTCTTTGTTTTTCAAAGCTATTATACATTTTGCGATACTTGAGTCATTATAGTATCTCCGAGGGGAAGACCACTTATGATATTAGTTGGCATTACACATATAAATTAACATGGCATTACTGACAATACATGTACAAATTTTGGATCAGTTGTTACCTCCTTGAGTATCTCATAATTATATGTGGCACTGGAATTTTTTGTTAAAAAAACTGTTTGGTTCCGTTTAAATGCCTTTTTTGCACATTTTAAATTGGGTAGTTGCTAAAAGACCATTTATAAAACAAATTTCTGCTCTTGAATTAGCAGGGAGACTTTTATGAGAAAAGGCAACCATATTTATTTTTTCACTAATTATATTATATATGGCCATCTACCGACCGTTAAATTTCCTAAATAAATACGCTTCATGACGACTGTAAAGAAATCTATAAACAAAAAAGTGCTCCATCTACCCGGCGGATAACGAACCACCCTTTAAAACATTGGTTTTAGTTCCCGTCGCGCCACCTACCGGTAAATAACGAAACATGCAGCCACTACGCGAGAGTCAATAACTATCGAGCACGTTCAATTTTGAGTCAGTTTTGTACATTAATACGGCGGGCTTCTGAATGATGTCGCGACGGAACGAAACTGTAAGTTCAATATGTACAAAATTTTATCACTAAAAGTTATTTAAAAGGCCAGGCCCAGTAATCAGTAACAAACAAATATTAACACTAAATCAAAAACCATTGTTGTTAAGTAAACAGTCAATTTATTTAATAATTTTTAAAAATAAATATCAAGGCTTGTAAATTTTTTCAGCAGCTTAATTGGATATAAATTTGATTTGGTCAATTTAGCAATGTATAATTGGCGCAATGTGGGCTTTGCTTTTTGCATGTTTTTATTTGCTAATTTATGAAAAAAAATGGCGCTTACAAACCATACACCCAGAATAAATAATTTCAAAAAATTAATTAAATAACTTCGCATATTTGTACTTTCTAAAAAAATTAAGTTTTCCATAGTTGCATGAAACTTTTGGAAATCTCACAAACAAAGGTGGCTTTACCCATCAATTAAACAGAAATTTATCAGTATCTTTAAATTTAGTAGTAAACCTAATTTTACCCATTCTGTAAACACAAACACAAATTTATGGACAATTGGTAGAATAAAATTTGGTTAGTTATCTGTAACAACAAAAATTATTCCATTTGCATGGAAACTTTTCCACAATCTCAATAAAAATCCGTTCTTCATGACTATCCATGTTTTAATAAACGCGTTAATCTTTTAAAAAAAAGCAAAGTTTTCTTGAGGTTATGTTGACTGAAATTGACAATTGACGTGGCGCGATATTTGATTTCGACGATTTTTAACAAGCACAATCTTAATGATAAATTTGTGCTTGTGTTTGTGATTAACACTAAATTTTGAGTAAAGACGTCCATGTGTTTGTATATTTAACTTTTTTGACACTACTGCTAAATTTAAAGATACTGATAAATTTATGCTTAATCATTACCCTCTCCACATAGGCCGATCAGCTCTTATCGTTTTAGTGTCCTTTTATCCACCTTCGCCGCCATTTTGACAGAAAACTAATGGATTATCTGTCACTTTTGAGTGAAAATGGCGGCGAAGGTGGATAAAAGGACACTAAATCGGTATGAGTTGATCGGCCTATCTGGAGAGGGTACTGGCTTAATTGATGGGTAAACCCACCATAAGAGATTACAGATACACGAATTTTACTCCTATTTTTCTCCGTTTATATGCACGCTACAAAAAGGTTTTTGCGATCTTTTAAAATATCTACGTCAAATTTGTAAAATTTCATTACAAATGACAAATTTTGAAACCAGTTTTCTTATTTTAACAGCCTGTATTGCATTTTTAAATCTCTCTTTTTTTTCTGATGACATTCTGTAAGGTCGCAAAACGTTATACAACGTACTGTCATTCCAAATTCTCCGGTTCAATTTCAATATGGCGGCTGACATTTTTACACAGAACGCACATTTCTTATTACGGTAGATGGGATCATAGCCACCTTCGCGGCCAATAGGAAAATTTTGGAACGCTTAAAATTTTGACAACTGGGTCAGTCCATATCAAGTCAACCAGGGTATTTTACCACACCATCTCCGATGTTGATGATTTTTAGTATACATGTTTTTCCTACCAAAAAACTGGAAAATCCAAAATTTCAGACTTTTTTGACCAGTTGTTTATTTTGAATTAATTTTTGAAAATCGAAAAAGTCACTTATTTGTCCTTAACATGTGCGCACAAAATTAGGAATATCCAAAGAACCACTTATAATAGAAAAGTAGGTGAAGGTTCATTTTAAAGCTCTTATAAAGACCTTTCATATGAGAATATTGCATAACATATATTGAAAAAAAAAATTAAAAAAAAAATTTTTGATTTTTTTTTTGAAAAATTTCAAAAAGGCCATTTTTAATTTTTTTCAAAAAATTATATTATTTTCTTTAAAGTGTTATTAAACTATTCACAAAATTTTGAGATGGACAAATCATGGGTTCAATGTGAAAAAATTTATTAAAAATGTCACATGCATGAAAAATCGCCTATAAATAGACAATGCATTTTGGTAATTAGAAGAATATAATGGGGTTTAAAGCGATATTATAAAAATATTTAACAATATTTTATTTAATAAAAAATGATATCCTACATTTCATTCTGTATCAGTAATCAGATTAACATTGCCCCCCATTGTAATATTTACTTACAAAACCTCTTTTCCACCGGAGACGTACTATTGGATGTTCCAATTCTTAGGAAAATATGCCTGTATAAACCTGCCAATACTTTTGTGAAATACTGCCTGTTTATTCCTGTTTAACATTAAGGACACACCTCCTTCATTTTATTGGTCTGTTTAGGTACATTGTGGGGATTTGCTGACATGAAAATTCCTGCATAAATTGATTTTAAATTTTTGGCAAGTATCTTCCTGATACAGCTCCAAATAATCGATACATAATAGTTCGACTGAAGGTTTATCAGAAGTCATCTCTGTGTAATTTTAAAAGTTTCAACTATGGGTGAGGCAAGTGGATGGACTAAATATAAAGTAAAGTGCTGTGATCCACTAGAGTTAAAAATCAAGCATTTTGGGAAATTAAGAAATGTGACCAAGTGGATGTGCAGTTACAAAAATGTCAAAATGGGAATGAAAATCTGTGATGGTTGTAGACTAAAGCTTTCAAAGGAGTTTAAGGCATCTGAAGAAGATGAGGCAGGGTAAGTAACAAATAGTATTTTTTAATATAAAATTAATAAACTAAACCAATTGCGTCAAGTACGGAGTGGAAAAATCTCATGGCATTATTTTGCATGGCATTATTTTGCATGGCATTTTGAGAATACAGACATTATGTACAAATTTCTTGGCATTATGTACACATTTTGGGTCAGCTGTTACCCCCTTTTTAAGTTCTTATAAAAAACTAACTTTTTAAATTGTTTTAGACCCAGTCAAGTTCCAGAAAATGATCCAGATTTTCAAGATCCTGCTGAATCATTTACTCTTTTAAACAAGTCATTGGAGCTTCTTGGTGTGTCGCCGATTAAAAGAAAAAATGTATACAAAGAAAAAATTGATATTGTACAGCATACAAATGCGAAAGCATTTACAAAGGAATCAGATTCAACGCTAGTAAAGGAATGCCAGAGTGACGAAAGTGAAATGATTAAGCAGTTAAAGGACAAATTTTTAAAAACCGAAAAGAGGAGTGAGAAAATACTAGTTTTATCATGTTTACCTCAAAGTTGGAGTAGAAAGAAGATTGAAGAAGAATTTGGAGTTTCTCAATATTTGGCCAGAGCTGTAAAACAGTTAGTTAAGGACAATGGGATATTATGTTCTCCTAACCCCAAACCGGGAAAGACCCTTAGTGATAGAGTGGCCCAAATAGTGGTAGATTTTTACCAAAGGGATGACATTAGCAGGACCATGCCAGGTAAAAAAGATTATGTTGTTATCAGAAAATATGGAGCTGAAAAAGAATATGTACAAAAAAAATTAGTCTTAGCTAATTTAAAAGAAATTTATGCATTGTTTAAAACTGAGTACCCCAATGAAAAAATTGGGTTTTCAAAATTTTGTGAACTGCGACCCAAAAACTGTATACTGGCAGGAAAAAGTGGGACTCATACTGTATGTGTATGTACTATACATCAAAATATAAAACTAATGCTCAATGGCTCCAAATTAAATAAGATATATGATGAAAATAACAGGCCTCTTGCAATATCTTATCATGATTGCCTTTATAAACTAATGTGTAATCCACCTTCAGTGGACTGTTTTTTAAGCAATAGATGCAAGCAATGTCCTGGAGTAGAACAGTTTAAAAATACGTTAATAGAAAAATTTGAGGAAGAATTAATTGATGAGGTCTCATTTAAAAAGTGGGTCTCAGTAGATAGGTGTACTATGGAAACCGTTGTTAAGAAAAGTGATGATTTTGTCCAGGAATTTACTGATGATCTTGTAAAACTTAAATCACATTCTTTTATTGCAAAAATGCAAAAAGATAGATACAATGAAATAAAAATTAACCTTAAACCTGGAGAGTCTTTGATCACTTGCGACTTTGCGGAAAATTATTCCTTTGTTATGCAAGATGAAGTCCAGTCTTATCATTGGAATAACAGCCAGGCAACCCTCCACCCTTTTGCCATTTATTTTCTAAGTGATGGTAAACTGCACAACCTGAATTATGTGTTTATTTCGGAAAGCTTGACACATAATACAATTGCATTTCATTTATTTTTAAAAAAATTAATGCCTGATTTAAAAATCAAAATACCAGGACTTAACAAAATTTTTTATTTTTCGGATGGATGTGCTGCGCAGTACAAAAACAAAAAGAATTTTCTGAATATATGCCTGCATAAAAAAGATTTTGGTGTTGAAGCAGAGTGGCATTATTTTGCCACCTCGCATGGCAAAAGTGCCTGCGATGGCTTGGGAGGAACTGTTTAAAGACTTGCTGCCAAAGCCAGTTTGCAGAGGCCCTATGACTATCAAATAATGACACCTCTACAATTGTTTACTTGGTGTGAAGAAAACATATCTGGCATTGATTTTAAATATTGCACAGAAGCAGATTATACAAATCATGAAATAATTTTGAATAAAAGATTTGCGGAAGTCTTAACAATACCGGGGACACAAAAAATTCATGCTGTAATTCCTCTTACAGAAAGCACGTTTTTGGCAAAACAGTTTTCTACATGCTTAGAGGTCGAAACACATAATCTTTTTAAAGGTGGAAGCATTATTTTGCAAAATATCGAGTCAGGGTTTGTCACTGTAGAATATGACAGTGCTTGGTGGCTGGCTTGTGTCTTGGGGAAAAATAATGAGAGCGGAGAACTGAAAGTAAGCTTTCTTCATCCACGAGGACCTGCCTCATCATTTTTTTACCCAACACCTCAAGATATTTTAATTATTAAACCAGAAAGTCTTATAAAAAAAGTTGAACCCAACACTGCTACTGGCAGAACTTACAATGTCAGCAAAAAAGAAATGTCAGATTCATCAGAAATTCTTAAAAGAAAGTTAAAAAAATAAATTTAAGGTATATAGTTAGTCTTAGTGTTTTCTATCTAATTTTTATCAACGAAG
This sequence comes from Oxystoma pomonae, assembly GCA_963921995.1. Classification (NCBI taxonomy): domain Eukaryota; kingdom Metazoa; phylum Arthropoda; class Insecta; order Coleoptera; family Brentidae; genus Oxystoma; species Oxystoma pomonae. The sequence continues at coordinate 25,609,764 of OY998168.1, forward strand.
TAGAAAAGTTTGTTTATTTCTTTTGCGAGTTTAAAATAAAATAATTTGTAGATAAAGCCTCTGGGTATTTTTTAAAACCTGTATCCATCCAACAAATTTATTTATTTTAATATCCAGTGCACTATTGGTGCTCCTAAAATATGTTTATTTTTTTAAATGCATGATTTTTAATGTACTTAATATTTTTGATTTTTTTTTTGACATTGAACCCATCATTTCTCCATCATAAAATTTTGTGGATAATTAAGTAACACTTTGACCAAAATTATATATTTTTTTCAAAAAAATTAAAAATGGCCTTTTTGAATTTTTCAATTTTTTTTTTTCAATTTTTTATTTTCAATTTTTTTTTTGTTAAAATTATGTTGTGATATTTCATAAAAAAGAGCTTCAAAATGACTTTAAAATGAGCCATTTATTACTTTCCTAGTGTAAGTGGTTCTCGAGATATTGCTAGTTTTGTACATTCTTGTTAAGGTCAAAATGCTGACTTTTTTATTTTGAAAAATTAAAAAAAAAAAACCACGAATCAAAAAAATCTAAAAATTTGCATTTTCAACTTTTATGGTAAGAAGAAAATATATACCAAAAATCATCAAAATTGGAATTGGTCGCGTAAAATTTTTGTGATTTTTTGGTTGATTTGATATGGAATGACCCAACTTTGACAGCCGCCGTGGTAGTGTTTAACAACCACTACCACTACCACTCATCGATTTTACCAGTTTTTGGAACACATTAAAAACTGTCACTTGTAAAAAATTTTAGAGATGAGAAAAAATTAAAAAATTTTACCAAATAAGTGTTTTATATGTTGTTACTTAAAATTAATTGCGCCAAAATTCTCTAAAATTAACCAGAAAAATAACTAGTGGTAGTGGTGAATTACCACAACGGAATGACGTTTAGCTATTGCGCAGACGCAGTAATTACCACAACCGCTACGAAGTGTCAAACAAGCATTTTAAAAATATCCCTAATAGCATGGAGATACTATTATATATTTTTTAAATTAGAAAAAAAGAGGAAATCGAAAATGCAATAAAATACAGGGTGTGTTCCATTTATCATTTGTAATGACGTTTGATAAAAGTTCACAAAAAGTTATGCAAGTTTTTTTTTTTGTTTCATGCATAATAACGGAGAAAATTGGGCGTAAGATTTATAATAGCACCCTGTACATGGTTTGTATGCTTTAATATGTAATTTTTTAAGGAATTAAAAAAATCAAAAAGTACGGTCCTGTGTCTCATTTTTAAAAAACGGACCTCATAACTACGGTATTGTATATAGGGCAGTCAAAAAAAAATGGAAACATCTCACCTCTTTACGACAAATAATAAAAAAGTTAACCGGGGTGTGCGTTTAAAAAGCACCACCCTGTACACAACATTTTTAAAAATGCGATGTCCTAATATTGCCAACTGAAGGAAAAAGCGTTGGTTTATTCTTTTTATTCAAAGGACAACAGCTTTACAATGTGGTTAAAGTATGTGGACTTAGAGCAAGTATTGCAAGTTCACAAAGTAAAAGGGGTAGGCAGTTTGTTTAATGGATGTAACCAACATACAATGAGCTTCAGTCTACTGCGAACATAGGGGGAATCAAGTCCAATTTACTCTCCGTGCCGTACGACCGAGTTGGGGTCGAAGCACGCTGCAGTGTTATCTTTTTGAAACTTATTTTGTTTTTATTATTTTGTTTTATTTTTGCCTTGTGCGAGAAACAGATTGGTAAGTTCTTAAGTGAAATAATACATTTTTAAAACTAAAAATGGATGTCTATGAAGTTGCCGAAAAAAGTCAAATGGTACTATCAAGACCATTGAGACTTATTCAAGAACTTTTTTTGGAGAATTTTGTTAAATCGCCCAGAACCTAGTTTATCAACGATTCATAGGTTTGTGCGGAATTTTGAAAAGTTTGTTTGTGTAGCGCCAAGAAACCATAAAAAATCCCCAGTTTTGAATGACGAGCAGTGGAAGAAAATCGAAAGTTAACTAGCCACCAAATTGCCGAAGCAGTTGATACGTCTTCAGCCACGGTCTTACGTGTTGTCAAAAAGAATGGTTATCATTCTTACAAAGCGTCAAAAACGCATCAAATTTTAGAATGGGATGGAAAGGGCTAATCGTGATGAAAACTTTCTGAGATCTATTCTTTTCACAGATGAAAGTACTTTTCCATTATTGAATCGTCATAACCAACACACGTTCGATATTGGTCGAGGGAAAATTTGCATTTGTATTTCGACGTAAGAACCACAGTATCCCCAAAAACTCACGGTGGGATTTACTAAAAGGGTTTAGTCTATTTTAGAATGGTCCTAATTATTAATAGTAAAATTTTTGGTTTTAAGCATTTTAAACTTAGTTTGATTTAGAAGAAGAATTTTAATAATTTTTTTTATTGAATAATAATCTTAAGACAATCTTTTGTTGGATTTAAGAAGAAAGTTTCAATTTAGAAGAAAATACACTCAAAAAATTTAAACGCACGCGGGGCTTAAATAGTAAACACTCTGTAGAACAAAAATAATAATAAAATAGGGAGTAGATTAATTTTGTATTTATTTAAAAGGTGGTTTTATTTATGAAATGTATTAAAAAACTTAAATGCAAATTTTGTTTACATTTATGTCACTGTCAAAATGTTAGTTTCAAAATATTAGCTGCGTTCAAATCCCAAACATGCAGCGAGTTCGGATCTCTTACCTCTGCTTATACCTTGGCTTGCAACATATACAGACCGCTTCAAGCTACTGCGAACATAGGGGGAATCAAGTCCAATTTACTCTCCGTGCCGTACGACCGAGCTGGATTCGAAGCACGCTGCAGTGTTATCTTTTGGAAATTCATTTTGTTCTTATTATTTTGTTTTATTTCTGCCTTGCTCGAGAAACAGATGGGTAAGTTCTTAATTGAAATAATACATTTATAAAACCAAAAATGGATGTCTACGAAGTTGCCGAGAAAGTGCAGATGGTCAAATGGTCAAATAGTCATAACCCAACACACGTTCGATATTGGTCGAGGGAAAATTTGCATTTGTATTTTGACGTAAGAACACAGTATCCCCAAAACCTAAATGTTTGGGGGGGGGGGGTATTATAGGGGAACACGTAATTGGGCCATTTTTTATTAACGGCAATTGCAATTTGAATGGGCCTAGATACTTGGATCTACTGCAGCAGCACATTATTCCAACTGCTAGGCAGTTGTTAGGTGTAAGATTTGGTGAAACATGGTTTCAACAAGATGGTTGTTCCGCTCACAATGTTGGCCTTGTTAGGGAATATCTTGATAATGTATTTCCTAATCGGGTTATAAGTACACGGGGAACTATTTTATGGCCAGCTCGATCTCCCGATCTTGCTGCTAATGACTTCTATCTGTTTTTGAAGAAGCTTTTCAAATTATCACCCCTAACATGCTTGGAAACGTTAGAAGGGGTTTTTATAGTAGGCTCGGATATTGTCTAGCCGAGCAAGGAGAACTTTTCGAACATTTGCTTTAATTTTTTTTTGACTGGGAGAATCTTTTTGGTTTTTAGAATGTATTATTTTATTTTGAGAACTTGCTTTTATTTTGTTTCTCCTTATTATTTTCATTATACCACGTTTTTAGTGATAAATCTAAGCAGTTGAAAATAAAACGCTCTAATTTATCAGTGACAAAAAACAAGAAAATTACATTATGAAAATTTGCGTATTTATTGACCAAATTCCGGTTTCATGGACTACCCTCCACATTTCACCGCGGTTAGAGGCATACTAAACGCAAGCCGCGAACGGTGATTGCAAGCCTGAGTGTTGGTTGCTACACTGATAGGTTTGCGGTGTCCCTGCGTGTACGTACACTGGCAAATTGGACTTCTTCCGGCCTATGTTCGCAGTAGCCTGAAGCACTCTTTGTAATATTTGGATATATTTTTTTTTAAATGCATTTTTCTTGATTTTCCACATTTAGGTAAACCAAATCCACCTAATTTTTTCAACAATCCCTATTTTACCACATCTTTATTATTTGGTATACTTATGTACCGTTCATTTCAAATTCTTCAAACCAATTTCAATATGGCGACTGACAATTTTACACAGGAACTAAATGGAACTGTCATTGTCAGTGTCGAAAAATTGGACCGTTTTAATTTGGAATGAAGTGTAGGTCCGGTGACAATACAATATTATGAAAAAACTACATTGGTGGGGGGGGGTCGTTCCCAGCAAACCCATCTGTTACATTAACATGGTATTTACGTAAATCTAAAGTAAAAAAATTTATATAAAAAAAAATTTCATAAAATTTACGTAATATTTACATAACATAAATTATGTTTTTTTAATTACATTTTATTTACGTAATAAGAAGGGAACTTTTTGCATGAAGTTATGCAGAACCTGGACATAATTATTTTGGGAATTCAAAAATGAAAAAATATATAGGGCGTTCCATAAGAAAAAACATAACTTGTTGGCACACCCTGTGTATACTACTTGTACTTTCCATTAAAATCGGTCCAGTGGTTTTTCCGTTATGCTGGAACAAACAGGCAGACAGCAAACACCAAGAATTTTTTTTAAATATTCAATTCATATTAATTGTTGTCGCAGACAGAAAAATTGCTTCTTCCGAGGGATCTCTATGCGAGTTTATTTTACACAATGCACTTCGTTTCTTCTAACAATTCCCTATTTTTCTATTGTTTTTTTTCTTCAAAATTAACACTTATTATACTTTACGAGTCCACATAAAACAAATCGGTTTATGTTTATTTACTTTTTCCCTGTAGGATGACGTCACACTGTTATCTCAAAACAAATTAAAGCATAAAACTTAATAAATTCTAGAACATTTTACATATGTAATGAAAAAATAGTAGTCTTTACAACTAGTTGCTAAAATAGTGCTTTTTTACAAGCGTTGGTTTAAATAGCGCAGCGAGGTATTCAAAAACGCGAGTAAAAAAAAGCACAGTTTAGCCGCGAATTGTTAACACTATTTTTTTTAATACCTGTATCAAAAAATCCAAGAAAAACCGGAAAATACTTTTAAAAATCTTGAACAAAGAGCACTTCTCGCAACAGACCATCACACACTATAAATCAAGGCGGCTGGTAAATAAAATAACAATGGCTTCCATAGCGATCTGCCTTTTTACTCGGTGACGTTCACTGTTGCGACATTTTAATCTTTGACAGTTTGATATTTTGACGATGTTTTTAAATGACTTTTTCGTAAATCGTGGTGAAAACTTTTTAATTTTGGATAAAAAACGGACAAAAATCTTTTTTCCACCCTTGACCAAAAAAAAAGTTTTTTTGCATCGGTAACCAAAAAGCTATGCTTTAGTTATCTGCTATTTTGATGAAGGTACAAAAAAAATATTTTTTGGAATGGTTGGACGCCCACGGTTTACCAGAATTTGCAAAATTACACGCAACCCAAGGTGCCACAGTTGGTCTAGAGAGGGGTTTTAAGAAAAAAAATATATAATCTTTAAAACATACACTTTTGTTTTTGATCCATCGCCAACTACTATTTACTGTAAAAAGTAAAATCCCCTATGTAGCCCTTTTCTGGAGGGCTATTTTTGGAAAATATTCTGAGAACCTTAAATAGCAATCCCCTATTTTGATATTTAAATTCTCGCTGAAATTCTCTTTCCAATGGCACCCCATATCAAAAGGTTTACTAATTTTCGAGATATTGGCTTTCAAAATGTCAAAAATTCAATTTTTAAAGGCCCATATCTTAGAAACTAAACAAAATATCTCTATTGTGTTTATTATCGATTTTAGGGATTTTTTACGAGGAAATAAAAAATAACAACAGTTTGACAATCTGACCTTCTACTTCATATTTTTGGAATAATATCGTCAAAATGTGCAAAATGTGCAAATGTCAAACTATTGTCATTTTTTATTTGCTCTTATAAAACCCTCAAAATCAATAATAAACATAATAGACATATTTGAAGATATGGGCCTTTGAAAATTGAATTTTTGACATTTTGAAAGACAATATCTCGAAAATTAGTAAAGCAAACCTTATGATATGGGGTACCATTGGAAAGAGAATTTCAGCGAGAATTCAATTATGAAGTCAAAATAGGAAGTTACTATTTAAGGTTTTTAGAATATTTTCCAAAAATAGCCCCCCAGAAAAGGGCTACATAGGGGATTTTACTTTTTACGGTAAATAGTAGTTGGCGATGTATCAAAAACAAAAATCTATGATTTAAAGATTATATTTTTTTTCTTCTTAAAACCGCTCTCTAGACCAACTGTGGGTGTACAGGATTCGACTGCAAACATGATGGTATTCTAAATATCTCAGTTCACACTCAAAACAATATGAAGTTGCATAAAAAGTAGTGGAATTTTTGTTTGAAGCATAACAAAAATGTTTTTAAAGCAGATGACCGGCTTGTCGATTTTAGATATTTAAAGGGCATCTTATGGCTCCATAAATGGTTTCGTCAGGTTTGTCTTTAAGTTCTTAGACCAGAGTTATGGCCGTCAACCAAAGAGTTTAAAAGGGGGATATAACCTAACACCTCAAAAAGCAAAAGTGAGACTGTAGGGGAGGCAGGCGAGGTTATATCCTTTTTAGTAGGTAACCCATTAAGAATGAGAATCTTTGTTAATAGAAATGTTGCTTGCATATATTGGTTATGGCACATAGAATAGATACGTTTTCTGCGATTGTGCTGCAATCTAAAAGTTTGAAAATTAAAGATGGGCAATATTAAAATTTCATCAAGAATAAAGATCTTCCCTAAAAATGTAGTCCATTTTATAAAGAAAAGGTTACCATCTGCCCATCACTACTACTTATCTCTATTATATTCAAAAAGTAAGACATCAGATCTCAAGTTGCTGATAAAAACTATTATTCGGCGCATAACACTCGACACCCAAGCAACGAAATCAGTCGCGACGTGGTGTCCATCTTCACGCCCTATCTCTAATAGAGTTGTGGCGTCATATCACGGCGACGGTTTTATTACTACTATACCTCGAGCTATTCACCGTTTTTGGGAATGCCTTGGGACGGTTATACAACTACATCGTGACATCAGGACACACACCGTAATATATGTGAAGACATGACAGAAAACAAAAATATTATCTATATCATAACCTATACCTAATAATTACCATTTTATTAACCATTTTTCTGAAGTCACAACATCCTAAATTTATAAACGCATAGCACTTTACTGACTAAAAATGCTGATTTTTTGATAAAAAGAACGCGCGCCCCACAGTTTTGACCTAGTTTTATCTAAAATGGCGATCGGAATTATTTGAGGTTAGGATTTACAAATTACATGTATTTCCAGTTTTAATATGGTTTATTAATTAAATATTAATATTTTTAATATTATTGATACATGCAACTACTAATCAATGATTTAATGAGGTATTTTTAAATTTTGATTTGAATTCCATGTTTAGTAGAAGTAAATAACATGGCGGCGTCGCTCATCCAGTTGACGGTGCAGTAATTTACAATGTCAGTAAAGTAGCGATAACTCGTAGGTAACGTTTTTCCACTATATGCACATTTATTTCTTAATGCGTGGTAGATAGGCGACCGTGTAGACTCCATAACTTTGTAGTTTTGTATTGAGTAGGGGCTACTGAATTGCAACCAAATTAATATCAGTAGAGTCGTTACCTCGTAAAAGTAATATTAAAGAAATTAAATGTGACAACTATGAAGTAAGCCCCGCACTGTAAAGTTTTTTCGTGTTTCTAGTAATGGTATATAGTTATATAGTGGAATACATTACTTTCGCGTAAAACTTTATATTTTTACGACAGTGTGGTAATTTTTTAAAAGTAATAGTGACCACACTAAGTGAAAATAATGAAATTTGTCCTATAAATAGTTTTTCGTAGGAAATATTACTACGCTTTAACCCTTTTTTGGTGGCAATGACAATGGCACCAGTGAAATTAACTATAATTGTTGCTTGGGCACTCAGACTCTACTATTGCAAAGAGACAAGGAGCAGTTAATCTGGATTCCATCCAAAAAGCAGCAACTTGGTTCAAAGAATCTACCACTTTTGCTAGATCCTATAATAGACCAATTTTTGATAAAATTTCACTTCCTAGGGATGTTTTATCATTTTTAGAGTCTACATGTTTTTTTGATTTTGAGTTTTATCAAATAATTAATCACTATCGAGGGAGACCAGTATAACTGAAAGATCAAACGAACTTCTTAAAGTGAAGTTCGATCCTAATTATACTGGTCTCTCTCGATAGTGAGGCCCTACCCTTTTAAAAAGTAAATAATTGAAGAATTAATTTTCCCGCCCTTTTCGTATTGCTTTTGCGACACGGCTTTAAAATAAGTGAGGTTTTAACCATATCCTCTTGTACGTGAGGGCAGACAGGCCAGATTTTTTTGGGGGCTTTGAACTACTCGTGATAACGTGAAGTTAGAAGTACTACAGTTTACCAAATAATTAATCACTATCGAGGGAGACCAGTATAACTGAAAGATCAAACGAACTTCTTAAAGTGAAGTTCGATACTAATTATACTGGTCTCCCTCGATAGTGAGGCCCTACCCTTTTAAAAAGTAAATAATTGAAGAATTAATTTTCCCGCCCTTTTCGTATTGCTTTTGCGACACGGCTTTAAAATAAGTGAGGTTATAACCACATCCTCTTGTACGTGAGGGCAGACAGGCCAGATTTTTTTGGGGGCTTTGAACTACTCGTGATAACGTGAAGTTAGAAGTACTACAGTTTACCAAATAATTAATCACTATCGAGGGAGACCAGTATAATTGAAAGATCAAACGAACTTCTTAAAGTGAAGTTCGATCCTAATTATACTGGTCTCCCTCGATAGTGAGGCCCTACCCTTTTAAAAAGTAAATAATTGAAGAATTAATTTTCCCGCCCTTTTCGTATTGCTTTTGCGACACGGCTTTAAAATAAGTGAGGTTTTAACCATATCCTCTTGTACGTGAGGGCAGACAGGCCAGATTTTTTTGGGGGCTTTGAACTACTCGTGATAACGTGAAGTTAGAAGTACTACAGTTTACCAAATAATTAATCACTATCGAGGGAGACCAGTATAATTAAGATCGAACTTAACTTTAAGAAGTTCGTTTGATCTTGTTGTTTATCAGCAAATTTTTGCTAAATTGATTGTGCAATGGTTTGACAAATTCCGGGTATTATTAAAAATGGGTTTTACAAATTACGAGTTTGATATTGGATGGGTTTTATAAACAATGGTTCAATTAAAAACGGTTATTATAAATTTCGAATTTGTTATTGAATGGGTTTGATGAAATAAGGTTCGAATAAAAAATTGGTTTAAAAAATTGCAGTTTCTATGGTGAATCTTTCTTACGATGCATATTTTTAATTAATACGGTCTGATAAACTCCTGGTTTGTTAACCATAGGCGTTCGTTGATTTGGTATTATGTTTTTTTTTTGGTTTTTGAGGTATTATATAACACTAAGTTGGTATTTTTTGTATGACCATTTTTTATTTGATTTTTGATACCAGCATAAATTTCTAATTGATTTTAGCGTGCAATTTACGTTTTTAATTTTAGTACCTACTCCTTTCTTTTTTTTATTTTAATTACTTCTTTGCAGTGCTTTTTATAAAATAATTAAAGAAAAGAAAATAAAAATATCAAAAATTAAATAAAAATACAAAATAGAAAACACAAACTTTTTAAAGATCGAATAAAAAAGGGTCCATTCCCTAAGAAAAATACCAACTTTGTGTTTTAAAGTCAAATTCCGCTTTAAAAAAGCTACAGAAAAACAATTGACACCAAAATTAAATTTTCAAAAAAGTTATATACAGTAACGGAAAAAAGTGGAGAAACTTTCAACATGACAATGATTCCAGAAGAAAGGAATTTCGAAACAAATAAGCATTTAGAGAACTTATTAATTTTTGTTTAATTTTCTCCACTTTTGACCGCAGACAGCGTTTTGTTTTTACATTAATTATTTTGAAATAGTTGTAATTATTTCTTCCTCACACAAATCTCTTTCAAACCAATATAAATTAAACCCATATAAAAATGATTAATTTGAGTAAATTCTACTCGAGTCAAATGTTTGAATATTTCGACTTGTGGCCTTACAAAGACATTTTAGCATATTCGGCAAAAAGCCGTGTCTTAGTATTTACAAAATCTGCCTTCCTTTTAAAGTTCAGCAAATTCTGATGTTTATTTCACTCCAAAAAGTATGAATATTACGAACGCATACGGTTTGTCAAACAATTTATCACACAATAAAAATTTTCATTGTAAGAACGATTCACCATAAAAACTGCAATTCTGCTGGAATTCGTAAGACCCGTTGTTTATCTGAAATTTGTTCTTAACCGGAATGCGAGTGATATCTATACACAAACTATTCACCGCTACTTGTACAAGTATGCACACGTAGCAGCGACAAGTGCATCGAAACGCCGCGCCCGCCACCTGCCTGTACGCCACCCGTTTATGTATTACTGGCGAATGCGCAATCAATTTAGCAGAAATTTCTTCTTCTTTTTTTTGGGACTTCCCATCCATAGTAGGATCAATGCCCAGTGTAGCCAAGTGTTTCGGAAAAGTTAAAGACAAACACAAAATATCCGTACACTTAGCCGGGATTCGAACACGAGACCTGTCGTGCGGCAAGCCGATACGCTACCCACTGCGCTACCGAGTTTGATATTTAATGAGTTTGATGAACAATGGTTCGATTAAAAGCGGGTCTTAAAAATTTGGAATTTGTTATTGAATGGGTTTGAAGAAATAAGGTTCGAATAAAAATTTTGTTTAATGAACGTTTTATAATTGAACTTTTTTTCTTTAACGGGTTTGATTTTGAACGTTCTGATAAACCGTGGGAGTTCAATATCATAGGCCCTGTTTTGACATTTCCTGAGCTAAGGTCAATGACAGGAAAAAAGACTCTCTACTGACTTAAGTCTACGGCTTTCGAAAATAAAACGCACCCAATGAATACATAAAAAAAATTTTACTTTACAACCGCGCTGCGGTTGTGCTGGGTAAATAAACTAATCAAGTAAACAGATAAATGAAAGGTAACTACAACATACGCACATGCCGCAGAGAAGTCAGAGGGGAATAGAACGATTTTCGACGAGTGCCAACCGAATTTTAGCAAACACCATGTGTGCCGCCATTTTGATGGCAGCTTCCCGCCATAACTAAACCAACCCGTCTTTATTCTGTTGTTAACTTCATTCGCGTACATTTTCGGTTGCGTTGTCCTACGAAAATTTCAATATAGCTAAAAAGTGCCCCATTCAATAACAAATCGACGTGCCCAAGCAAAAATTAAAGTCAATTTCACGGGTGCCATTGTCATTACCACCAAAAATGGGTTAAAGCGTAGTAATATTTCCTACAAAAACTATTTATAGGAAAAATGTCATTATCGTCACTTAGTGTGGTCACTATTCAATACTTTGTTTATAGATGTCACTCTATTGTTCTTAACTAGAATGCAAGTGACATATACACACAAACTATTGAACGCTACGTACGTACGTACTTTTATGTACCAATTTTTTTTAACTTTTAAACGCAGACTAATAATTATTATCATTTTGTAATAAAATAAATAAAATGAAAAATAATAGTAAAACAAAGGGTAGGTAAAAAATTTAATATAAATTAACGTAAAAGGAAATAATGTTACTAAGTTACCTCGCAAGCAATGTTTTGTAACCAAATATGCAGGGGGTGGATTTCAACCCTCTTAAAATAGGCGCAAGCCACGATCACCCACCAAATCGGTTAAGTAGTTTTTGAATTATGAGCGTTGATTACAGACAGACAAACAGACAGACCTACAGAAGTACAAAAACTTTGAGCATTAAAAAACACAGTTTTTACCTTTTTTGAAGAAAAATGGAAAATAAAAATAATATGCACTGTGGGAAAAATTATTTTACACTGTTGCTATAACACCAAACCAATTTTTCCAGGAATTCTTTGTTTGCCCTATTATTACAAAATATGCCATTAATAAATACATATATATTTAGTTTGGCATTTTCTTGCAAAATTATTTATAAAAACCTACTTTTTATATATTTTCATTTTAAACTTAATAAACATGATAGAATTTAAATTTATTTATAAAAAAAAATTCTCCCGAAAATGTTTTGATTTGACAACAAAGCCTTTTTCTCTTCTAAGACGCTTTCCGTTCACCAAAGTGATAGAATTTAAATTATTTATAAAATGTTTTCATTTGGCAACAAAGCTTTTTTCTTTTCTTGGACGCTTACCGTTCACACAGTACCAGTGATAAAGAAGGCTGTATTGGAATTTATAATTGCCCAGTTTACAGTTTAAAAACGTTCTTTTTGAAAGAACTGGTTTCGCATCAAACTGCACATGCATTCACCGAAAATACCACGATTTACCGACCGCCTCACCGCGACTGAAATTTTAAGCGGAATACATCCCTTAAATATATTGTAAATCTTACGTGAGGGAGGAAAGAGGGTGCCATCACATCTCACCAAGGGAAGGGAGGGTCCAAATTGTAAAAAAAACACCTCACGTTCCCAAAGAAAACTATAAAAACTCAGAAAAATCGTGGCCGTACCATAATATTATTTTTAAAAAACACAGTTACACACTTAAGTATCGTTCATACAAGGCATAGTCATAGTTTTAGTTCTAATTTTAGTCATAACGCTATCTCTGTCACGGTTTTTTTTCTTAACGAGACAGTGATAGAGATAGCGTTATGACTAAAATTAGAACTAAAACTATGACTATGCCTTGTATGAACAATACTTTACCGACTTTAAATGAGTTTGATTTCAAATCAAATTTAAAGAACAACAAAAAAATAAGAAAAATGCGTATTACATTAAAAATAAACACATATTATAAGATACGAAGCAACATAACTATTAACTAACCAATCTAACTCACGCTTTTTTAAAGGAATAAATATCCTTATGTGTGCTGGGTAATTTCTGCCACTCGCTTGCTAAATTGGTAACATCAATAAAATTCGAAAAATTATTTGCTAACGAAAGAATATCTGCTTCACAGCTAGGAGCGGTGAAAATGCAACCTGCGAATCTAAAAATGTAGATTTAAGACAAAAGTCCCTCGAAAATAGTTAATTATCCCTTTGTCCCCCGTGGATCCTGAAAATCACTCAAATCGGGATATATCCCTCGAGGTGGCAACTCTGTGGCCAACCAAGGCCAACATAATATAAGGAAATTCCATTCGCCCAATAATAATTCCCATTGGCCAACTTTAAAATCTTGCATTGTTTTGGTAGAAAATTGACAATAAGCTAATTATCCATTTCTTTCTCACTTGATTCCATAAACTTTCACAAGGACAAAAGATAAACTTAACGAATCGGACTGGCCGAAAACATGAAACGAGCCAAACGACTGCTCGGCCGTTATCGGTTTCGAATCGCGACTTCCAATTCTTTACTAGGCCAGTTAAGAAATATTAGTTCTTAACAATAGGCCAGTAGATTTTATGTACTTTTATGTACTTTTTTTGAAAAAGTAATTCTTTTATGTACCAGCTCAAAAAAGTGTATTAAATATGTAAATATGTATCGAATGTGGACGCTGCCTGTACAAATATGCGCGCGTAACAACGACAAATGCATCGAAACGTTGCGCCGCCGCCGCGCCACCTGCGTGTACGCCACCGGTTCATGTATTATTGACGAATGCGCAATCAATTTAGCAAAAATTTGATAAAACAACGGGCGTTACGAAGTCCGGTTTTGAAAAATAATGGTTTGACAAATATCAAACAAATGTTTTATTAAAAATGGGTTTCACAAATTACGAGTTTGATATTGAATGAGTTTAATAAAAAATGGTTCGATTAAAAGCGGGTCCTAAAAATTTCGAATTTGTTATTGAATGGGTTTGAAAAAATAAGGTTCAGATAAAAAATTGTTTTAACAAATTGCGGTTTTTATGGTGAATCGTTCTTACGATGAAAACTTTTACCAAATACGGTCTGATAAATTCCTGGTTTGATAAAACATGGACGTTCTTCGGAACCACCAAGTTCTGAAGATTAAAAATTACATGCATTACTTCCGGCGCTTTAAGAGGTTAAGTTGTCGATTGTAACGTACCATCAAAATGGTCGCCCAACAAATCTCAACGGTCGCGTAGGTAGAAGACGTAATCTACTCCCGTCTCCTATATCTATGGCACATGCACGAGAATCTAAAAATATATAACTTGCAAACGTCGAACATTGTACAGGTTTTAATACGTGTTTAATAAGTTGTCCCAGCACACTGGTTTGCTAAAGATATGACAACAAAGTATAAACAGGGAGAACGATTTGTTTGACCTAAACAAAAGCTTATTTCGATAAGCTCAAAAAAATATTTCTTTTTAAAAAAATATTCTTTTTTGTAAATTACATAAATTTACCGAACGTCTTCCTATTTGCAGACAACCCTTATTTTATGATAAGAAGAGAAAAATTGTTAAATTAATAGTAGAGATTATTTTTTTTTTCTGTCAGTGACCTCAGGAAATATCGAAGTGACGTTCAAAACGGGTCATGTGATATTCATACTTTTGGGAGTCAAATAAACATCAGAATTGACTGAAAAAACATTTGAAAAGGTGGCCTTAGAACTGTCTTAGTTTTAGTGTTTAGTGCCTTCCATTCAAAGTTCAGTCAATTCTGATGTTCATTTGACTTCAAAAAGTATGAATATCACACGACCCATTTTGAAAGTCACTTCAACATTTTTTATTGTTTGTTTTTATTGGTTTTTTTAAGTTTTTTTTATTGTTTATTAACTATATATTTTTTTATTGTACTCGTTTTCATTTTTACTTGTTTGTTTTTTATTAATTTTGTCAAGTGCTGTGGTATACTTTTATAATTGATTTTAATATCTTTATGTCGTTTTAAATTTTTTCTGAATACAACTATTAACAAATCTTGTACCTTACAAATTTATTTAGAACTTATGGATGTAGTATTTAATTATTTTTAACGTTCGTTTATTTTTCGCTTTTTAGGCAATGTGAAAAACTTCATAGTCGTGGGTATTTAAAAAAAATATGCCTCTAATTCGCCGCGTTAAGTATGTACTAATAATTTTATATAAAAAAAAGCTTTTCAAATACAAGCTTTTATAAAATATAAGGTGCACTAAAAAGTAGAAAATAATTTTTAGCATACTGATATCATAATAATAAAAATTGTGGGCGTATTATAGGAAGTTTGGCCATGTTGACTCCATAAATTTATGCTATTAATTATATTATCTGTTATGCTCGCAAGAATCTGAATTCACTATGAAGCAGAGAATTAGAAAGGTATTAGTATATCCAATCCAACTCGACCCAAGCTACCCTAACATTTCTGGCATATATGGATCGACATTGTTGGTTTTAATTTGCGCCCATCGGTTTTATTATTATGATATCAGAATGCTTAAAATGATTTTCTACTTTTGAGTGCACTTTATATTTTATAAAAGCTTGAATTTGAATAGCTTTTTTTATGTAAAATTATTTTTAATTTTTAGATTTGTATCCTAATTCGTCCATTTTGAATCCGCCACATTGAAATTTTGAAATATGATCAAGAATTCATAATCCTCTTCCCTAAAAACCACTGTAAGCCAATTTTGATTGTAATCGAAAAAAATTTATATTTTTCCCCTCCACTTCCCTTGCTAGGAGGAAGGTGGGTACCTTATAATATCATATATTATTGTATTGTCACCGGAACTATAAACGCATACTAAATTTGAAGACAATCGGATCAACACCGTACTTAACTAAAAAGCCTGTTAACTCGTACCGCTTCAGTGCCCTTTAGCTTATTGTGGCTGCCATTTTTATAACGAAATTGACAAGTAAAACATGAATTTTCTGTCAGTTTGGTGTCAATATGGCGCCGACCATAGGCCAAAGGATACTAAAACGAAAATGAGTTAACTGGCTTTTTAGTTGAGGACGGTGTTGATCGGATGTACACTTCCGGCCACATAAAATGCGTACGCCGATTTTATATAGTGTATTATGGACCTCGCAACTCAGTACCATTTTAAGCCCTGTTCTCACTATGCAACTTTTTCATGCTTCTCAGAAAGATGCATGCATCTTGTGTGTTCACACTATGAAATTCTTCGAAAAAAGACGCATGCTGCAAGATGCGCTAAAATAGAATATGCTCTATTTTTTATCAGAAAGTTGCATGCATGCTGGGGAATTTCTAGTTACTTTTTGATTACCAACCTTTTTTTTTATGTTGTCAAGTTGCTGATCACCTGTGAATTTTAGGTTATGAGTTTTATTTTCAATATTTTTTAATCACCTTAAAACTTTCTAAAATTCTTGTTTGTCAATGCTCACAATCTGCAAGTTCTAATTCCCCGTCCAAGCCTGTCAATCCTATTTATTTAATATTTCTTATCCTAGAACAATCTAGAATTTTCGACTTTTCCTTTTTTCGAAGAATTCTTTATTTCTGGAATAATTCTTTATTTCTAGAATTCTTCAAGAACACCAAATATTCAGTCGTGAAAATATTGCTGGTTGCATACTTAAACTTTTAGCGAATGCGCTAGAAAAGGGTATAGGAAAAAAGTAAACAAAGCAGTTAAAAATCTAGGGCTTTTTTGATTTTTTTAATTAGTGATTTTGTTATGTTGGCTAAAAATGGCATTTCCTCTAAAAAAAAGATGTATAGTGTGAACACCTCCCACAGCTCCATGCTTCAAGAAAAAGATGCATGTAAAAAGTTGCATGTGTTTGATGCACAGTGAGAACAGGGCTTTAGGTATTTGAAATTGACAAAAAATGTCACTGTCAGATTTTGTTGTTGTCATACGTTTATATTTAAAAATGCCCCAACTAAACAAATTCGTAAAAGCCCAAAATTTAGCAAAATTAGACTGTGGTTGGTCGGTTCGAAGAGTAGAGGCCCATTATGGACGAAACAAGGCTACAATTGTAAGAATAAGAAGAAAGTATCAAGAAGAAGGAACTGTTCGACGAAGTCGAGGCACTGGCTTGAGTACCCTCAGCAGGGTCAGCAACTGATCGACTTTCTTGAAAACCACCCATTTGCGATGGCCCCAGAGGCGAAAATTGAGGAACATTTTCCTGGATCCATAAGATGTGCAGGCGGATAAGTCGTCCTAGACTTAGATGTCGCGTTTCTGCCAAGAAAATCTTACTTAGTGAGGAAAAGAAGCAAGTCAGTTTAATTTTTGCACTATTCACTACAAGAAGAAGAATTTTGGCAACAAGTGGTATTCACGGATAAAAAAAATCTTTCAGTCCCGCAATGACAGCAAACAAATTATGGTATATCGCCCGCCACGAAGACGCTATCTCGAAAAATATATTGCTGGGAAAGAAGATTTTCCGTGATTGTGTGGAGTTGGATACCGGCGAAGGACATGGGGCTCTTTTTAAAATCCATGGAAGATTTACAAGCAACCATTCTTCATCCAGAAGGTTTTGTGTATCAACAGTATAACTGTACCATTTCTAAACAGTGGTTCCAGCAATATAACATCGAGGTTTTGCCATGGCCGGCAAAAACTCCTGACGCCAATCCCATGGAAAATGTGTGGGGCATTCTAGCAAAAAAACAGGAATGAATATTGTTCCAAAAAATTCCAACCACTTAATGGTGCTCATAGTCAGAGGGTACGACGAAGTCATTGTTTCAAATCCAAATTTATTTCAAAATTTAGCAGATTCCGTGCCACGAAGACTGGCAAACATTATCGAGGCTGACGGGGCAATAACACGTTACTGAAGAAATGTTTTCTTGTTTTTTTTTTTAATTTACGTAGTGTTTTAATAATTTCTTTTTGATTTTGAACATTTTTGGTTGTCTGCAAAGACTGAGATTACTCAAATTTACCGATCCTGCAGAGGTGCGCTGACTATGATTAAGTTATTGCTTTCCTTTCGCCAAACAGTTCCTTCTTCTCGATACTTTTTTCTTATTCGCACAATTGTGGTCTTGTTTTATCCATAATGAGCTTTAAGAATAATTTTTTGTAAAAAAATGTTGAATAATTTAAAAAAATGGTTTTATTCATTAGTATATTAGTTTTTTAGTAAAGTGTGGCCAGTCTCCTTATGTTTGTGTTTACATTGTCAAAGATCTAACCTGTAATTCGAAAACGTCAAAGTCAGTTACAATAAGCAACGCAATTAGCAAAACTTAAATCCAACAGACCTGCATCTAACTTTTGCTGTACGCATTTTATGTGGCCGGAAGTGTATATAAGTCAGTTAAAATTGGTTAGCAAAACGTGACCAAAAATCTAATCAAAAATTCGTATTCCTTATCCTCAAAAACCTAATCGAATTTTTAGAATTTTTCTTTGTTTGTCTGTCTGTTTGTTTCAGCGTTACGCGAAAACTACTGAAATGGAACTTTCCCTAAACACGCAAACAAAAGTTATGATCTTTTAGAGCAAAAAAAAACGGAAAAAAACCGGGAAAAGCCGTCGGCGAAGCGATGCAGAAATGGTCTGGACAAAGGTTAAAAGAAACAGGAAATAAAAAGAAAGTTTGGATGACCAATGAAATACTGGAGTTGATGGATGAAAGACGCAGTAAAAAAGGCAGTGATCAGTATCATGAAAACAATAGAGCAATAACAAACAAAATAAGGTCAGCAAAACAAGACTGGATAACACAGCAATGTCAAGAAATAGAAGATCTAGATGCTAAAAATGACACTTTTAATTTACACAAACGCATAAAGGAAGCGGCCGGATTATTTAATAAAAGACAAGCTGGAATCCTTGTGGACAATTAGGACAATCATAAAGAATGGTGTAGCTACATAGAACATCTCTTTACCGATAACCGATCCCAACAGCCAGAAGAATTATCAAACCAAGGCAAAAATATAACACCAGAGGAAGTAAAACACGCAATATCTTCAGCTAAAAATAGAAAAGCGGTAGGGCAAGACGAAGTATACACTGAGGTTTTAAAACTAATAAAAAAAGGAAAATTCGGTAAATACGCTGGTCAAACTTTTTACCTTGATTTATCGTATCGGTAAAATCCCTGCTGACTCGCTAAAATCAACCTTTGGTATGTTGCCTAAAAAAACATTCAGCAAAGAAGTGTAGTGATTACCGCCTAATCAGCCTAATGAGCAATATGTTAAAAATATTTCTAAAGATTATCCACAAAAGAATTTATGGGACATGCGAATCCTTTATGCAGTATATACCACGAAAAGCTCATAGAATCGCTGAAAGAAGTTGGTCTCGATGACGCATAATCGCTAATCTATACTGGAATCAGACTGCTCAAATAAAGGTTGATGGGCGACTGTCCGAAGAGGTCCAAATAAGAAGAGGAGTACGCCAAGGTTGGATATTGTCTCCGCTGTTGTTTAATATCTATAGTAACAAAATAATCGAGAATGCACTTCATGACTGCGAAGAGGGTCTGACCATCAACGGCATAAAAATCAACAACATACGATATGCCGACGACACTGTCATAATAGCAAACATGATGGAAGGCCTGAAAGAGTTGTTTAGTCAAATTGCTGCCAAAAGTTCGCAATTCGTGCTTAACTGAAATGTTGGAAAAACAAAATGGATGGTCATATCCAAGGAAAAGCACATCCGAGGCATGTTAGAAGTAAATGGGCAGCAAGTCGAACGCCTGGATTCATACAAATACTTGGGTTGTCTCCTCAATGAGAACTGGGATAACATGCAAGAAGTTCGTGCAAGAATTGAACAGGCCAGATCATCTTTTATCAAAATGAAATCAGTGTTGTGTAGCGATTTTAGTACCACTCTCCGAATTCGTGTGATTCGTTGCTGTATTTTTAGCATCTTATATTATGGCATGGAAGCATGGACACTGACTGAGGCCCTGTGCAAAAAGTTGGAGGTATTCGAGATGTGGTGTTATCGTATAATACTAAGGATATCTTGGACGGACCGAGTAACTAATGTGGAAGTTTTATTTACCATCAAAAAACGAAAACAAATATAAACTTTTAAAATTGATAATAGAAGGCAGAATTGAAGGCAGAAAAGGTCCGAGTCGTAGACGGATATCATGGCTTAAAAATCTTAGACTCGAAAAGCAGTGGACAGGGTACAGATAGCGCTGATGATAGCCAACGTTCAAAGAGAGCATGGCACTTGAAGAAGATATCTAAAAAACGGCAGCTCTGACACACTTTGACATTATTACAAATTTTGTTGTTAATTTAAGTCCCACTCTAAATTTGAAAACCGCATTTCGCCAGCTGCTGTGCTTGTCGATTATTTTTTTTTTAATTCAACTCCCTTTTCTATCCCTTACGTACCTCACCCCCATCAAAAACTAATCAACTGATCCACGGATGCCATAGAATTTTTGCATCAAATTTGCTTACTTTGTGGTGTTACAGACAGGCGCACAGACCGACATACAGACAGACAAACGCCATAAAACAAATTATTTAGATTTCTTTTAGTTTACATACTCTTAAAAATAACAAAAAACAAATCCATGAAGGATCTGAAACTTCCTTAACCTACTAGTAATTCCAAGTAAAAAGTAACCTTTTAACAGAAGGTTCTTCTGCGAGATTTTGTGTTATAACATGAATTATTGATAGAAATTTGTGTTACTGTAACTCGAAAACCACAAATCATCCACAGGTCGTAACTTGTGTCTGATATTTTCAATACGCCCAAGATACTTAGACATGTTGCAAGATCTGTGAATTTTGTTTTACTTTAACATCTAGAGAGAAGCTATGGCCGGAAAATTTAACAGCTAGTAAATCTACGTAAACTAAAAACGTTTATGATTTTACCGCAATAACTTACCCACTTAAAATACCGCTTTTCTTCGCAGGAGGGGTAAGTACTAACCTAAAATGAAAACAAAGGGTAAATTTTTTTTTCTCCAAAAATCAGGTCGCGCGTAAATTGTCACTCAATCGTTTATCGCACGTTGCAAACTGATTGGGCCCACTTCAGACCGGCCGAGCCCCTATTAACAAACATCACATACATTTTAAACAATCGCACAAATGTTAATTTTGGCACTCATTGTTGCCTCTCTGAATTTATTGACATTCGACGAGTGGCACATCGACCCTGGACTTGAAAAAATTAAATAAAATTAATAAAACAGCTGAATGTCATTAATTGAGAGGTCTTAAACTACTGTTGGAATGATCGTATAGGGTGTCTAATTTTTGAAGAGACTACTAAATGGGTTAAAATTAAAGAAGAACTTTTAGTCCAAATTGATGATCGAAAAAGGAGAATATTATTGCAAGTTTAGTCGCTTTGGGCACATCCACGACCAAACACGGTATGAGAATGCGCATCTCGACGTGACGTGGCTGTCCTGAATGAGCAAAATCAAACCCGTTCAATTCAAGGTATCGATTTATATGTTCAGAGGGTGACAAATCCAAAGAAACATATTCTAGACTATTTGAATCCTTCCCCGGAGTGCTAGGGGATGAAAACCTTATTTTTAAAGGTTTCTGGCAAAATCTTCACTTTTATCAAAAGTGAAGATTTTGCCAGCAACCTATATATACAGGGTTCCTACGATTTTCCTTAGGAATAGGATTTCAATAAATCAAACAGAAATGGCATAGAAAGTTCTGCGCGCACAAAAGAAACAGGTATATTGAGCAATGGTGCCAGTTTGTTATTATCTCCGGACTGCTTTCATGAGAAAAAATTGTCGCCACTCTTTCATTGTGAGCATAAATCATAGTTGTAATAATAACCGTTGACAAGATGTCTGCAAATTCCGCTAGATGGCGGCCACACCATGAGATGACCGAGGAAAAACTGGGATTCACAGGCATTGCATTTTTATTTCCTTTCGAGTCGCTTCAGTTTCGTAAATTTTGTGTTTTTAAAATGCCGTATACTCGAGAAGAAAAGATTTTTATTATTAAAAACTACATAAAAAGTGACAGTGCGGACGAGGTCATTGGGCTTTTTGTTTTTGCGTTTCCAGATCGACCGGCTCCTGTGGCTCAAACTGTCTACAACATTTATCATCGTTTTGAAAGGTACGGGTGCATAAATGGTTGTAGAAAGTGTTACCACGACGGCCAAATATCAGAGCATCCCGTTCTTCCACATAGGGTGGAACGAGACGAAATGGTATGCGCTTACGTTGAGGCACATGAACCATGTTCGACAAAACCGATTGCGGAGGCACTGGATATTCCCAACAGTACTTGCCAATGGATCTTAAAAAAATACGGCTACAAGTCGTTTAAGATTGAGAAGTCGCAGGAATTGCAACCAGGTGATTATTTTCGCCGGTTAGAATATTGTGAGGTTATGAGGAATAAATGTGACAGGAACGAAAATTTCCTATCAAAAGTTTTGTTTAGTGATAGGTCTCACAATCCACAAAATAACCGCTATTGGTCCCGCGAAAATAAACATCTGCACGCAAGTGTTAGAACGCAACATCCTCAAAAATTAAATGTTTGGAGCGGTATTGTCGTGGATCACATTATCGGACCATTTTTCATTGAAGGTAATTTGAATAACCAAAAATATGTTGATCTTCACACCAGGTTTTACTACGGTTGAGGGAACTCAACATAAATTTGGACGAATTGTGGTTTCAGCAAGATGGCTGTTCATCCCACAATTCACGCCAGGCTACAAATTACCTTCGTCAGGTATTTGGTAATTGCGCCAAATGACTTTTTCCTATGGGGTTGTTGGCACGACAAAATTTTCCAACACCCTCACTTACGGCCTACAGGAGTTGAGGGCGAAAATTTTGGAGGCTGGCAACTCTATCACCCCTGAAATGTTGTCTGCTACGCGCCAAGAGTTTTACAATAGATTGGGATATTGTGAGGCTCAAGAAGGGGTCAGATTTGAACATTTAATCTAATTAAAAATTAGATGTTTTCAGATCCAACCCACAGCTTTTTCTTGCTTAAAGGAGGCGGCAGGGTCCATTATTTACGATACTGAGCGATAAACTCGTGAGGCTGTTAACATTAGAAAGAAATATCTTCGCTTTTAATTAAATTTCTTTCCATTCTGTTCTACTAGTGACATCTATCCGGGAACGGCCAAACCATGCAGCTAGCACTAGCAGCCAAAGAAATCAATAAACGGCGCTGTTTTTCCTGCAGAGCTTTTTGCTTGCGATATTATTGATTTTAAATAAAGCTGGCCCTACACTACATTTGATATTTTCGAGGTGTTTTATGACATGATCTCGAAACATGTAGCGAACCAATTCTTCAAAACTAGCGGGAGGGTAAAAGCGAAAAATAAGGGGCTGCCAATATTTGTAACACCCAAAAAGGGGTGAAAAGATTTATTTTGCTCTGTTTCTTTACAAAAAACGTTTTTTTTACGAAAAACTTGAGCTCTGCCACTTTTTTTATTTTTTTCTTCAACTTTCTCGAAATTTTCGTCATACCGTAGAAAAAAAATTATTTCCCCCATGGTCATACTATACTTTTATTCGAAAAAATTTAGAAACAGAGACGGGATCAGTTTTCCTAAAACGGGGGATCTTGGTTTCGAGTGAGAAGATAAAGGGCGCCGCAGGCAAACATTTTTCAATTAAATTAGCCGAACGCAAAAATGTTAGAAAAACAAAGCACGAAATAAAAATGGCGCCGCTTACAATTTTTTTTCAAAAATTACGTCATTTCGGGAACGCAAAGAAATAGGTCTAAAGAGTATAATTTTTAAGAAAAAAATATCAATTTTCTCGCTCTCCTCCACTGGGACTACAGGGGCCGTGTACAAATTACGTAATGGTCATAGGGGGGGGGGAGTTACAAAACGTTACGTAGGGGGGAGGGGGGTTTTCGACAGCGTTTGAATTTGTGTGAAACTAAGAAAATTTGGAATGAAAATAAGTGAAGTTTTTTTTTTTTTTGGGGGGGGGGTAGTGGTCTTGAAATCGTTACGTAATATTAGGGGAGTGGCGTGCCAAACTGTTACCAAACATTACATAGGGAGGGGGTCAAAAATTGGTAAAATCACCGTTACGTAATTTGTGCACGGCCCCACATTTGACTTCTCCTTTTTGATTTCGAATCAAAGTGCAAAACCCGGGTTGGACGTTCGAAGGCATCAACCCGTCCTATTTGCTTCATAAAGTTTCTACGGAAATATCTCAATCGATTTCTCCGGCCGTGTATGAACGCTTTAGGTTAGGCATTTGCATGTATCTCAGTCCCCAGCCTGTAAACAGTGCGTAAGGATAATGGTTACAAAATGAAAAGCCGAAAAATATTTTTTTTTACGATATCTTTCATCAGTTTGGTATTAAAGTCGAGCAAAAACAATTTTTATTCCAGTCCTAAAGGTATGAAAATGGAAAACATTAGAAAACAACAACCTGGAATGGATTTACTACGTGTAAGATGTAGTGACAACATCGCCCCATGCCCATCCTTTTCTGCCTAATGTGCTTTTCCGTTTGTCTGCGTCTTATACACGGCTGCTTGGCCCCCTAAGGATTTGCTTAGGAACCCTGTATATATATATAATATGACTTAATATTGTGTTTAATTTGTGTATATTAGTCTATTTAAGTATTGTAGATTGTGTAGAACCATAGTGAAATTCTCGTCAGGTTTAAAGTGGGGGGAGGGAAAAATAATATGTCAAAACGCAAAAAAAATTACTTTGTTGCGATATTGGTACGGTTTTATAGGTTTTCGACAACAAGAAATTCAATAAAAAGTGAAATCAAATGTCAATCATTTAGATACTTCCCAAGCTTGATGGATCATATTTTTTGGATTTATGTCTTATTTTTTATAATTATAATTTTTTGGTAATTACTATCAATTTAACAGCTCCAACGTGAGTATTTTTTAAGAAATCCTAAAGTTTAGTGACCAAAACTAAATTATAACGGGTAAGTTCTATAGTTACCTACCTTGTCAAACTTCCAAAGATTTTTTGTTGAGAATATAGGTAATTCAAAAGTCCAAAAAGCATATATTTAATAAGAATAATAATAACGGTGTTCAAGTTTTTTTTAATACAAATGAAACTCGAAAGATTCTAGGCCTTTAAATGACGTCAACATATTCCTCCTCAATTTCGCTCAACAGCAAACCCTACTTTTGATTTTCACATTGCCCTCTACAAACTTTACAAGCAGGAGTGCATGGTAGGCCATTTATTTTGCAAAGGCAAGTGAACGACATTCATCCCAGATAAGTTTGGTGGACCACAAAGGCCTCCATTTTTCATTGTATTGGGTCCAACCCCAAAATAATGGAGAAGGCATCCACATCAATATATTTACCCCAAACCTGTCCTGCTTGATATGAAGCTCGTGATATATGTTGATAAAGGGCTGCTTTAGTACAAGGCAAAAGTTGAAGGGGCTTGTTGCCAGATGTAGAGAATACCTGTCGAGCGAAACTAGGGAGAAATATGATGACGTCATTTAAAAGCCTATAATCTTTCGAATTTCATTTATATTAAAAAAATTTTGAACTTTGACAAGGTAATTATGTATTATTTTTTAAATAGGTAGGTAACTATAGAACTTACCCGTTACAATTTAGTTTTGGTCACTAAACTTTAACAGTGGAATTTACTAAGATCTAAAATAGTACCTCCCACAGGTCTAAATATTTACACCCCTGGGGGCTACTAAATTTTAAAACCCATTTTCAAAAAAAAAACACTTACCCATACAGAAAAGATACAAAGTTATTGATTATTTTGTAGAAACAGAACAGAAAAACTGCTTTTTTTCTCAAAATATTCCATATTTTAGGAGAAAATGCCCTAAAACTTTTTTTTTACATGTTTCAAAATGGCAAATGGTGAACACGCCAAAAATTTGGCACATAATAGCTTCATCATCTGTGTTTGAGGTTATAAAGTTGATGATTTTTTAGACCACCTCTGGGGGGTGGTTTAAATTTATAGTCCCCAGAAAGGATTTTTTTGTGGCAATTGCTAATAAGTTTCTTTATAATTTTCCTAAGCAACCGTTTTTACAAGAATTAATTTACCTTATTTAATATCCCAAGGTGTTTATTAATCAATAAAACACCTCCAATTTTGTCCAGAAAAAACGCTATATTTTGAACCCGTTTTCACCATAAAGAATATATTTATGAGGGCACTACGAGACAAAACAAACATAAACGAAGGTCACTGATTCTGCATGAAAACTGCCTCCAATGAAAAAAATCCAAAACAACTGTACCTATTCATTTATTTACAAACATAACTAAAATTAAAACATTGAGTTTATCTAAAAGCTTAATCATCAAACAAAGCTTTCCACTGAAAGATGGCACTCAAAGATCTTAACTCTGCAGCACCGAACAGTTTGTTGAGCCGACATGACTCCTTTGTGAACACATCAGTTGGATTCAGGTCTGTTTTTAGCCGCATTTTTTTTCATGGCCTACTTTGATGCAATATTTTTATTTGTTGTGTGCGATTGCGATGGATTTGTGTTTGTAAAGCTTTTTCATACTTTTGATAGATAACAACCCCTTTTAAATAAATACAAAGTTAATCTAATTCTTATTTTATGATTATATATCGAAATGGTTTTGTGACAGTGAGTATTAATCGCGAAAATCAATAAACAAGGGTAAGTTTGGATAAGAGTAACATATAACGTCAATTTTAATTTTCTCAACAGAGTGTTTACCATTCAGATCCCCCCCTAGGGTTAAAAAAAACTTCTTTTAAATAGACATTTTCTTCTTAAATCCAATAAAAGATTGTGTAAAGATGATTCTTCATTAAAAAAAAAACAACGAAAATTATTCTTATTAATCAAACTATGTCCAAAACTCAAGGAAGTTGGTATAAATGCTTAAAAGCAACGATTTAACTTAAACTTAGGACCTGTCTAAAATAGGCTAAAACCTTTGGATAAAAAATACTTTTACTTAATACACGTTGGAGCTAGTAAATTAATAGTAATTAAAAAATACAACATAAATCCAAAAAATATGATCCTTCAAGGTTGGGAAGTATCTAAATGATTTGACCTACTTTTTATTGAACTTCTTGTGGTCGAAAACCTATAAAACCATACCAATATCGCCACAAAGTATTTTTTTGCATTTTGACACCCCATAATTATTTCTCCCCCCCCCTTTACACCTGACGGGAATTTCACTATGGTTCAACACAATCTATAACACATTTTTATCAAAACTGAAGATTTTTCCAAAATCTTTAGAAATAAAGTCTTCACCCCCTACAACCCCAGAGAGGTATTCAAATAGTCTAGAATGTGTTTCTTTGGATTTTTCACCCTCGAAAACATATAAATCGATACCAATCTTGACAATATCTGAGAAGCTTATTATTTTTTTAAATTACTCTTCCTTTACATTTTGCCCCCCTCCCCAGGGTGCCTGCACGGGAACGAAGTGACGAGTTTTTCTAAAATAATCATTGTAGCCGGCCCACTATTTCTTCAAACCATTGTTCATCAAACCCATTCAATATCAAACTCGTAAATTGTAAAACCCATTTTTAATAAAACCCGGAATTTGTCAAATCATTATTTTTCAAAACCGAAATTCATAAAACCCTTTGTTTATCAGAAAATTTGGGTGACCAGTGGAACCACTGACGAGCCTACGCTGGTTGCCCAAGGCGAAACATCTTTTAATCATTTCTCTTTTCGCTTTGGTCCTTTGTGTGTTCCTTGTGGGATGCTCATCCAGGTTTGAATTTTCGTTATTTCCACCCAAGACCTTTTGATCTTTTGTTTTTAGATTCTTTTCGGTTGATGTAACTGATTTGGAGGTTTTTAACTTCTTTTTTTGTTTTTTTAAACTTTTCTATGTTGAATAGATAAATATGAAAGATGAAAGAAGAATTTTTCTACAAGAATTATTTGGTTTTCCAATGCAAGTAAACTTACAATAATTTGAACTTGCTTGATCCAAAAAAAAAACAATTAGACATTTAAAAAAACCAGCATTTTTCGGTAATGTTATTTAGTCAGAAATGACAGAAGTAAAATTTAATTTTTGCCAAGAAAAATGTAAAAGCATTATTATTAACAAGGATATAAATAAATCTATATTTTTTTTCGACCTCTAGCCTGGCAAAAAAATCAACATGGCGACCAAAGCTACGGTTTCTGGTATTTTATTTACTAACAATAGGAGTGTTTTTTTTTACTACAATTTGAGAATCATAATAGATTTTTAACTTTTGAGAATTAGATTGATTAAGTTGGTAACATCAGGTTTTAGAAAAAAATATTTTTAAATTACTGAATAGTTTTTATTAATTTTGTCCAAAAAGAATCAACGACCACTTATAGCAAAAATAATAAACAAGGCTGCAACTCCATTAACCTAGCGACCCCACCTCAAGAAAATCAAAATTTAGTCTCACTCTCTAAAAATCCAATCCCAATCTAAAAATTTTGTGCTCCTCGGGTTTTTGAGAAAATCGAAAAGGAAAATGGTTAATATTAACTTAGTAACCCCACCAGAAAACATGGCACCAAACTAAAAATTTTTGGTTTGCAAATTATATGGTAATTATGTGCTCCACAAATATATAAAAAAAAATCGATTTTTTTGTTTTAAATTATGTTGTTTTTTTTTAGAAAAAAGGGTTAGGTTAGGGGGCTAGGTTAATATTAACTCAGCGACCCCACAGGTTTAGGTATCACGGAATTTAAAAATTTCAAAAATCAGTATTTTCTGCATATTATGTGCTAATTTCGTCCATGATCAGAAAATTTTATACTCATCTGGTTTCCGAGAAAATCAAAAAAGAAAGTGGGTTAGCTAGGTTAATATTAAGCTAACTACCCCACTAAAAAACTGCACTGAAATAAAAAAATTCGGATTTTTCCTCGGATTTCTCTTGTACATCATGGAGCACACAATTTTGTAATAATATATTTTTACTTTGGAATCGTACTTCGGATTATTACAGATGATGTAATGTAATAATATAGACAAGTACAAAATTAGCACATAATTTGCAGATAATACTGGTTTTTGAAATTTTTAAATTCGATGATACCTTAACATGGTGGGTTCGCTAAGTTAATATTAACCTAGCTACCCCCACCCTTTTTTTAAAAAAAAAACAGAATTCAAAATGAAAAATTCAATTTTTTTTCCTATATATTCGTGAAGCACATAATTAGCACATAATTTGAAACCCAAAAATTTTTCGTTTGGCTCCATATTTCCTGGTGGGGTTGCTAAGTTAATATTAATCTAGCTACCCCATTTTCTCAGAAACCAGAGGAACACAAAATTTTTTGATTGGGGACGAAATTAGCACAAAATTATGGCATAACTAAATTTTAATTTTCTTGCGGTGGGGTCGCTAGGTTAATGGAGGTCAAGGCTGCAGTTTCTGATATATTATTTATTAGCAAAGGTTGTCTTTTTACTATAATTTGATGTCGATAAATACGATGGAGTAAAATTTTTTTCGCGTTGGTGGATATGGACACGATTTTACTGACTGTCCGTTAATAACCAAAATATGGCTTTTTTGCTCAGGGGTGCAAAATAGTAGTTTTCACAATTAGTGGCTAAAATAGTGCCTTTTTACATGCCTTTGTTTAAATAACGAGCGCAGGAAGGTATTTAAAAACGAGAGTAAAAAAAGCACAGTTTAGCCGCGAGTTGTTAACACTATTTTTTTAAATACCTTTATCAAAAAATCCAAGAAAAACTGGAAAATACTTTTAAAAATCTAGAACGCAGAGCACTTCTCGCAAAACACATCATCTTTACACTATAAATCAAGGCGGCTGGTAAATGAAATAACAATGGTTGTCATAGCGGTGTGCCTTTTTACTCGGTGATGTTTATTGCTGCGACATTTTAATCTTTGACAGTTTATTTTTACAATGTTTTGAAATGATTTTTTCGTAAATACTTGGTAAAAACTGAGATTTTTTCAATATTACTATTTTTCGCTATTTCTCTTTAATTTTGGGTAAAAAACGGACAGCAATCTTTTTTTGCACCCGTGATCAAAAAAAAAGTTTTTTTGCATCGGTAACCAAAAAAGCCATGCTTTATTTATCTGCAGACCGTAGAGAGGGCTACAATTCGCTTTAGTCTCGAGGTTTATACAGACCGCTTCAAGCTACTGCGAACATAGGGGGAATCAAGTCCAATTTACTCTCCGTGCCGTACGACCGAGGTAGCTTCGAAGCACGCTGCAGTGTTATCTTTTGGAAATTCATTTTGTTCTTATTATTTTGTTTTATTTCTGCCTTGCTCGAGAAACAGATGGGTAAGTTCTTAATTGAAATAATACATTTTTAAAACCAAAAATGGATCTCTACGAAGTTGCCGAAAAAGTGCAGATGGTCAAATGGTCAAATCGTCATAACCCAACACACGTTCGATATTGGTCGAGGGAAAATTTGCATTTGTATTTTGACGTAAGAACACAGTATCCCCAAAAACTAAATGTTTGAGGGGGGGGGGGTATTATAGGGGAACACGTAATTGGGCCATTTTTAATTAACGGCAATTGCAATTTGAATGGTCCTAGATACTTGGATCTAATGCAGCAGCACATTATTCCAACTGCTAGGCAGTTGTTAGGTGTAAGATTTGGTGAAACATGGTTTCAACAAGATGGTTGTTCCGCTCACAATGTTGGCCTTGTTAGGGAATATCTTGATAATGTATTTCCTAATCGGGTTATAAGTACACGGGGAACTATTTTATGGCCAGCTCGATCACCCGATCTTGCTCCTAATGACTTCTATCTGTTTTTGAAGAAGCTTTTCAAATTATCACCCCTAACATGCTTGGAAACGTTAGAAGGAGTTTTTATAGTAGGCTCGGATATTGTCTAGCCGAGCAAGGAGGACTATTCGAACATTTGCTTTAATTTTTTTTTGATTGGGAGAATCTTTTTGGTTTTTAGAATGTATTATTTTATTTTGAGAACTTGCTTTCATTTTGTTTCTCCTTATTATGTTCATTGTAACACGTCGTCACTGATAAATCTGAGCAGTTAACAATAAAACGCTCTTATTTATCAGTGACAAAAAATAAGAAAATTACGTTATAAAAATTTGCGTATTTATTGACCATATTCCGGTTTCATTGACTACGCTCCACACAGCACCGTGGTTTGAGGCGTACTATATACCAAAGGAAAGTCATGCAAGTGGTGATCGCAAGCCTGAGTATTGGTTGCTTCACTGATAGGCGTGCGGTGTCTCTGCATGTACGTACACTGGCAAATTAGACTTCTTCCGCCCTATGTTCGCAGTAGCTTGAAGCGGTCTGTATACTATTTTATGCACTTTAGGAAAAGATCTTTGTTAAAATTACGTTATTTCTACGCCAAATGGTTCATCAACTACAAGAAAGGGTGCTAAGAATGAAATCTTGGCGGAGAGCAAGTGCTGTTTGGCTTGACTTGACCATAATTTTTTTTTAATCCGTGCGGGATTAAATTTACTTCTAATCCCTAAGCTGAGAGATTAAATTTATTTTTAATCCCTTAGCGATTAAATTTTCCTTGAATTCCTTAGGGATTAAAAGTGTCACTTTATTCCCTAAACAGAAAGATTAAAAGTACCCATTTAATTCCTGAAGTGCATAAAGAAAATTATTTGGCCCTTGTTTTTGGTTTTTTGGATCACAAATCGCTACCAAGCTTGGGATTGATTTATAATTCAAATTATTCGATAGTAATTTTTGTAATAATGTGTGCCCCATGATTGTTTTTATTCAGTGATTCATGATCTTTCTGTTTTGTTTGTTTTCCAAAGCAAACAAGTCTCTGGGACTTTAAAATACATTAAAGAAATGAACGGAATAAATATGAAGCATTGTTAAAAAAGTTTATAGTTTGTAAATAAATATATTTGAATTGGGATTACAGGGGTTAATTGACACTTGTATCTATCAGTATTTTTATATTAATATCAAAGTCCTGTGTAAGTTTCTACAAAATTTTGTCGCTTATAAAAAATTAAAAAAATAATTAACTGCCTTGGTGTTTCCTATTAAGACTGAAAAAATCTGTT
Source organism: Oxystoma pomonae (assembly GCA_963921995.1). Taxonomy (NCBI): domain Eukaryota; kingdom Metazoa; phylum Arthropoda; class Insecta; order Coleoptera; family Brentidae; genus Oxystoma; species Oxystoma pomonae. The sequence goes on from OY998168.1 coordinate 25,641,830, forward strand.
CACCCAGGCTTATGCCAACGCATCAAAAAAAAATACCTTAACGCAAAAAAAAAACAAAGAAGCCAAAGCTTCTCACTTAACAAAATTTCTCTAATATTCTGATAAATAACGTATTTTAAACGTGCAATAGGCGTCCCAATTTGGGCTAATTTTTACGGTTTTTTTTTTGATCAAACTTGTTTCTATTTTCAAACATGCGTGAATCTTAGTAACTATCTCAGATAATTCTCATTAACTGTTGTTAATAACAAAGTAAACAATTACATATACCGATTAGAACTCTTATACTATATAGCTGCCAGCAGGTATATGTGTATCAATTGCTTGCAATAAAATGAAATATACAGGGTGTTTTAAATTTAGTGCACATATTTAAAAGGCGTATTTTTCAGGTCAAAATAAGATTAACTATGTACCGTGTTAAGTTTAAAGATTTTTTTAGTTTTTTTTCCGAAGTTTCTTCTTGCAGTTTTTGAGATTTTAAGATCAAATTTGAAATATAGGTTACGGTTTAGGGCACAGCACATCGAGTGGTTGTGAAAGTCTTATTTTGACCTGAAAAATACTGCCTTATAATCATAATACTAAATATTGAAACACCCTGTATATAGGTAGCAGGTATGTGTATTAATTGCTACCAATATAAAGTCAAATATATATTTTCCTAGTTGAAATATTTTTTAGAAACCTTGGAAAATGCGTAAAACACAAATTGAAAATATCTTAATATGCTTTAGGAGCTCGTTTTCCTTTTTATTTCTTGAACATTTTAGTGTTTCAATTAAACATTCAATAACATTTCAATTTGCACCTTTAATTGGGTCTGCAGGGTTACCACATTTCGCAGATTAAATCATATTTTATAATATAATAAATGCTTTTTGTATTTTTTATGAAATCAATAAAAGAAAAAAATTAAAGTAACACTCGTGGCATATCGGACAAAGCGTTTTTGTTTCTCACTTCATTACGACCAGGCCTCCAATGTCTAATGGACAATCCAGACACCTACAGACCTGTTTCATCCTTATTAGAAGTCAGAAATATTTGGCTCGAAAGTGTATGTGCTATGCACATATGCCAGTCCAGCCTTTCTTTCTTCACTTCCACTTGCAAACAGAGTAGTAATTAAAATTTTAAAAAAATGTGTGGCAAGGGCCAACGTCATCTTTCGAATAAAATACATTTTTTTTAAAAAAAGTACCAAAACTCTGCTGCTAAATATCAAAATTTGAAAACCGTTTTCAAATCGATTTTGAAACCTGTCATGAAAACTCATGAAAAAAAAGTTTTCAAAACATATTGAAAACGAATTCAATATCCATGAAAACATAGCAAATGACTTTAACAGTGAGATTTACTAAGATCTAAAATAGTACCCCCTACAGGTTTAAATATTTACACCTGTGACGGGTACTTAAATTTTAAAACCAATTTTCAAAAAACTCTTACCCATACAGAAAAGACACAAAGTTATTGATTATTTTGTACTTATTGCAAAATACCACTGAAAAACTGCTTTTTTGTCTCTAAATACACCATATTTTAGAAGAAAATTCCCTAAAACTAATTTTTCTTGACAGGTTTCAAAATGGCAAATGGTGAATACGCCAAAAATTTGGCACATAATAGCTTCATTATTTGTGTTTGAGGTTATAAAGTTGGTGATTTTTTACACCACCTCAGGGGGGTGGTTTAAATTTATAGGCCTCAGAAAAGATTGTTTTGTGGCAATTGGTAATAAGTTTGTTTATAATTTTCCTAAGTAACCGTTTTTACAAGGATTAATTTACTTTATTTAATATCCCAAGTTGTTCATTACCCAATAAAACACCTCCTATTTTGTCCTGAAAACGCCATATTTTAAACCCATTTTCAGCACAACAAATATATTTATGAAGGCACTAAGAGGCAAAACAAACAAAGGTGAAGGTCACTGATTACCAAACAAAAAAACCCAAAACAACTATATTAATTTATTTACAAACTAAAAATAAAACATTGAGGTTATCTAGAAGCTCAGTCAAAAAAACTTTCCTTACTCAAAGGCCACTCATTTTAAAGCTGTAGCTTTCATCAGTAGAGGTGGGTGCAAGCCAAGGTGCAAGCAGAGGTAAAAGATCCGAACTCGCTGTTTGTGGTTGAACGCAGCGCTAATATTTTTAAACTGACATTTCGACAGTGATAGAAATCATAGACAAGCTACTTCTGCCAGCCAGACCGAACCCAATTTTTTTTCTATGACAGAAATGTAAAAAAACTTGCATTTAAATTTTTTAATACGGTTCATAGATAAAAACACCTTTTATATAAATACAAAATTAATCTACTCCTTATTTTATTATTACTCATCTAAATCGTTGTGTGACATGAAGTATTAACTGAAAAAATTAATTACCAAAGGTAAGTTTTAATTAGAGTGACATATAGCCCCAATATTAATTTATTATACAAAATGTTTACCATTTAAACCCCGCGTGGGTTTAAATTTTTTAATTTTCTTTACTTCTAAATTGAAAATTTCCTCTTAAATCCAACAAAAGATTGTGTTAAGACGATTCTTCAATTAACAAATTTATTAAAATTCTTCTTATAAATCAAACAATGTCCAAAACTCAAGGAGGGTTGGTTTAAAATGCTTCAAAACAAAAATTTCACTTAAATTTAGGACCGTTCTAAAATAGACTAAACCATGAAATTAACTCTGTATTTCGGACTTCCATTGTCTATATTTTTATTTATACACAACGTTTCGCTCAGTACAATCTCTGATCGTACTACTACTACTAGTTTGTACCTGAAGACGATCAGAGATTGTACTGATCGAAACGTCGTGTATAAATAAAAATATAGACAATGGAAGTTCGAAATACAGAGTTAATTTCAAATACATCATTGTCTCAATCTTTCAAACAGATTAAACCTTTTTAGTAAATTCCACCGTAAGTGTCTATTCAAAATTAAATAAAGAATGTACTGAAAATACTGGATTCTCACAAAAATTAAGCAAATTCCGCCGCATAATTTTATGTTACGTGTTTTGTCACTGAATTTTTCACCTATCATTTCCACAAAGCATATACCTACGGACTTAGAGAAAACTCTTACTAAGGGCATCGCAAAAAACAAGTTACAGCGCCTCTGGGGACTCGGTCTCGAAGCTAACGCGACAAATTGCGCCGATGACATCTATCTTAATCAATATCCATCAATGTCATCGTCTTTTCGTGAGGTCTTTTTATTTAAGTTTTGTAGTTTTGTGTGTTTTTGGCCTTTCTTGAACTGTAATTTCTTGTATTTTTGTAATAAGTACGATTGGAAAACTATACCCAAGTGTTGTGTTCCAGAGATCTTCTGCTTCATCGCTTTCCACACCCTAGAGATCAAGCTCGCCAAAGACAATGGTTTGCCATCTGAAACGCTTTATAGGTTTAGAGTATGCACCCGACATTTTAAACCAGAAAACTATTGAAAAAAACTGGGGACGAAGTCTTCTAATTCGTCTTGTAATTACATCCTTGCATTTACCGCCAGAGTCTGAAACAGACTTTAAGGGTAAGTACCAGGCAAGGTTTCTACATCTGGGTGCCGATTCTGGAATTTTGTAGGAAAGGACGCACGGGAGCGGTCACCCCCTTGATATCGACCAATAACGGGCTAAAGCTATCACGAGTTATCCGAAACCTATACGACCACGGCCGAACCTCACCCGATATCATCATACACCTGCCTCTGAGCAGGAAAACGGGTGCTCTTAAAAAACTATAATTAAGTTAACTTTGCGCGTGCACCATAGAAGCTTGGCAGCTTCTAAGCATTCTTATTGGTCGAAACGAAGGATGTGAACGTTCCCAGGCGACCATTCTCTCGAAATTAAAGAATCGGCACCCAGAGTAAAAACAGCCTATTCAATAGAGAGTTAATAGTACTATCGTAACTGAGGCGCTAAAAAGAGTTTTTAAACCACAAACACAGATTACCGTAACCGTATTCTTTTGCCCACATACAAACTGCCAATGTAAATAGAATAGAAAAGAAAAAAACAATTCCTGTTTTTGCAAATTAACTCCCACAAAAAAATTAAAAGCCTAACTAAACAAAAAAACAAATAATCACCTATCAGCTGCAGCTTTTGCTCACAAATAAATCTGGTTGGTTGAAAAAAATAACCGAGTGGGCTCCGTTAAGCCTCCGTAAGTATAACGTATTTCGGTTTGGTTCTTTTTGGATACGGGAGAAAAATAACCGATTTTGCCTGGTCTACTAACGCCCCAATATTTAGTTGCTTAATTACATCTTTTTTAGCCCATTCCGTTCAAAAATGCTGATGGGTGACCAGTTGCACCGAATTTTTTAAAAACGAAGAAAACTCGGAAGTCTTAAAAGAAACTGCTGCTATTGAGGCCGACATCGACATAGGATGCATAATAAATGCTTTAATAATAATTACAATAGTTAATTAGAATAATATAATATGTATATTAAATACGACGCATTTGGTTTATTTCTTAAATTTAATCATTAGAATCAACAATATTTTGGAATATAGAAGTAATTATTGATGAATTAGGTTTCCCAAAGTAATGTTGTTTCTAAACTGAAATACTTTAAAAAAAATACCTGAATTCAAATTTCCCGGCGCCAGCGCCGCTACCCTAATTCAAGCTTCGAGACCGAGTCACTAGAGGCGCAACTGTCGCAAAAAACTTATAACAGGGCCCTAAGTCATCAGATCGCCTTCTAGACCCGTAGGTACATATTTTGTGATCATTTCATTTTTAATGTCATGTCAACCTAGCTCTGTCACGGAATAAGTGTCATTATGGGCCACAGGATAACATCAGGTTAACCTCGATTTAGTACAGTATTCGTTGAGATTGCCAGATTGTGCTCATCTATCAACCATTGCCGTTTCTCTTAAAAATACTTTGTAAATTTCTTGTCAAAATCCTTTTTTCCTCTTTCTTTGCACAGAGAATAATCTATTCCTACATACATATAATAAATATATCTAATTCTTAAAAAAAGGTTGTTAACTTCTAATCAAACGATAATAACAAAAATACAATTTTAAGAATTGCTATCTGTTTGTTCCAGCATCACACGGAAACTATATACAGGGTGGATTCTTTAAATGGAACGGCGCTTCTAGCGGCTTTAGGGAAGAAGTTTTAAAAAAAGCAAATCCATAATGATTTTTTTACGGAATTTTTGCCTATGATAAGAAAAAATTCGGGGTCGCCAACTGGAGACCCAAGGCCTACCAACTATTTTTTTTTTCAATTAGAGGGTACCACTTATGGCACCTTTTTGGAAAGCTTGTTAAAAAAGAAATTTTACGCACTAGTTTTTTCTTTGACATATTATGTCAACCAGTGTGTTAAAAATTAAAAAAAAAAAATTTGTCAAGTCTTTTAGCTTCAAAATAAAGAACATATTTATCTATTTACTAAGCGGAATAAAGAAAATACCACACAAGGATATTATTGGAGGCTCATTTGGGGGCCTTCACTAAAAGCCATCACTTACCAAAATTTTTTTCATGAGGAGGTACCACTTGCGGCACCATTTTGGAGAGCTTCTTAAAAAAGAAATTCGATTAAATATTTTTTTTTGACTTCTGTTAACCCATGTGTCAAAAATTAAAAAAAAAACTATTTTTTGTTTGTGGGTTGTGAGGGCCCCCAAATGGGCCGCCAATAATGTCCTTGTGTGGTATTTTCTTTATTCCGCTTAGTAAATGGAATAATATATAGTTTATTTTAAAGCTAAAACAATTGACAATAAAATAAGTTTTTTTTAAATTTGGTTGACAGATGTGAAAAAAACTATTGCGTTAAATTTATTTTTTAACAAGCTTTCCAAAAGTGCTACCTTCTTATTTAAAAAAAAAATAGTTGCTAGGCCATGGGCCTCCAGTTGGGGCCCAAATTTTTTTTATCATGGGCGGAAAGTCCGAAAAAAATCAGAAGGTTCGCTTTTATCTTTTTTTAAAACCTCTTCCCTAAAGCTGCTAGAAGCACCGTTCCATTTAAATAATCCACCCTGTATACATAATTATAGATAGACATGGATCTCTAAAAGACCATTTATGTACACTTGATTTAAAAAAAAAACTCATACATGCAGTCACAAAATTGACCTTTCTAAAAGTGTATAATATATACGGAACTACCAGCTAAAATGCCTAAAAACTTTAAAAGTACGACAATTCGTCATATTTTTTAAAAAAGGTCTCTAAAACTGAAAATATTTTTTTACTTAAATTAAAGGAAACCTTATTTTTATATTAAATTTTGCATAATACTAAAAAATCAGCAAAAATAATGTTTTAGTAAAGTCTTTATTGAACAATATCAAATTATCACTCGAGTTACGGACGAAGGCTGTTCTATAAAGAGGGCGGTAACCCATTTTGGAGTTGATAAAATAACAATAATCGATGGAAACAGCGCTGGATTGAAAACAATTTGACGAATAGGAAACTTGGATTAGGACAAAAACGATGGTAAACTTAATACTAATTATTAAACTTAAAAAAGAACTAAAATAAGTAATTTAGTATTTAATAGGATCACCATTTTTCTCTATTACAAGCTGCAAACATCTGGGCATTGAAAAGGTTAAATTTTGAAAATACTGATGGTCTTCTGAGAGCTGATCCAATGCGCGATAAATAGCATCGCTTAACTCTTCACCATTTCGTGGTCTCCAATTCCTTTGGTATATTATTTTAACGATTCGGCCCCATATATTTTCCATTGGGTTAAGGTCAGGGCTGTTGGCTGGCCAAGGAAGTGTTTCTATAGTTGTCCCGCTGATAAACGAAGTCATTATTTTCATGTAAAGCCTGTACAGATGGCAGCATAACGTTTTCAAGGATTTCAATATATCGTTCACTATTGAATCTTCCTTCGACTCTCCAAAAAAAACCCAAACCTCTAGCACTAAACCAGCCCCGCATGTTTACAGAAAAATGTCCATCTTTTTTAATTTGCTTTGTATATTCGGGTTCAAATCTAGAATTTGGAGGACGATAAACTAAAATTCTCCTGTTGCTTGAAGATGATTGAAAAATTTTTTCGTCAGTGAAAACCACCCTCTCTTCTTGCAGCAACTCGACAAGAGACTCCTGATTTCGTTACTCTTCTATTTACTGTTGCTAAAGAACCCGGAAATAATGTTACATTAGCAGCTTCAACCGACGTTGTAAAAGGATTTTGTCTGAGATGGTCAATAAGTCTCTCATCTTGCACTTCAGAACTTACTTTTGGTCGTCCTGATCCATCTTTCCTATCCGTAGAATTATTTATAATCCAGCGCTTTTTCCATCGCATTATCGTCATTTTATCAACTCCAAAATGGGTGGCCGCTCTTCTTATAGACCAGCCGTCTTCTATAACTCGAGTGATAATTTGAACTTTTGTAAATGTTGATATCTGCGGCATTTTTAAGGATGTCACACTGAATTTTAAGCTGTCAGGCATACTAAGCTGGTGGTGCCTTATAATAGTATACACTAATGGAAAGCTAAATTTTTGGCATAGGAAAAAATGCATGTATGAGTTTTTTTTATATCAAGTGAACACTGAATATTATTTTCAAATTATTGGTGGGGGATTCTAACCAAACGATATACCTAAATTACAAAAATCCAGTTTTTAGAATTTTTGTTAGTCTCTGTGTGTGTTTGTTCCAGCATCACGCAAAACCTATATACTGGACCGATTTTGATGGGAGTTTCACTGCTGCAGTTATGACAATTTAAAGCAAAAAACAGGAAAAACCATAGGCAAAGCGGGTATTTGAGTGAAAGGGTTTAAGAGAGGATGAAGATTTGAAGGCATGAAAGTGGGGTAAGGTGGAGGAGGAAAGGGAATATATTTGTCGCTCGTAATTATTGTAAGTCGTTTTCTTTTTAATTTAAAGAATAGTTTTTTTTTACTACAAAGTATTTAATTATATTCGATCGGACATTTTGTTACCCGATCTACCTTTACTTACGCTTAATGATTTCAAATTGTTTGTAAATACAGTATTGAGTTTTGCAACAAATACTTGTTTGTTGCAATGCCACGTATCTGGCTATAAATGGATAGCTTTAACTAGAACCATGGTATATATATATACACAAGATTTTGTTTGTGTCTACTGCTAGCTACAAAAACAAAATTCAATGTCTAAGTACAAAAACCATCACTGGTACAGGGTGATCCATTTTATGGAATTAAACGGAAAAATTTTGAAATCATTATCAAATCAATCCCTTATTTGTAATTGTAATTTTTACTAATATGTATACAGGATGATTCAAAATTCCCTAGAAAGACTTTAACTGTAAGGAGAATTTGTTGTTCTGAACAAGAATTAGTAAAATATATTTTTGTAAACTCTTTCGTTTCGGAGATATTTGCATTTAAAAATTGTTAATATTTTCTGAGAAGCACCATTTACTACGTGGTAGATAACATCAATATTTGAAAACAAAACCTTGACAACTTCAAAATGAAACACGTCATTGTCAGGACACGTAAAATATGAAAATTTTACTCCTAAATTCAGAGAAAAAGATATAACTTTTCTTATATTAATGATACCTAACCACTGTTAAAATCGTTCTAGCAAATTTTGAATCACCCTGGATATATATACAGGGTGTTCCAAATTCGATGCTCACCATGGGGATCTCCTAAATTGTAGGAGATACGAAAAGGTTTAAATTAGAGCAAAGTTGCGCAATTTCATGCTTTGCTCAACAATAAAAAAAAAGTTTACAAATTCCGGATAGTTCCGGAATCTTAATTTTGAGTTTTTATTTTTCTGCGCCCTTATTCTTAAAGCTGTCAAAAAACGCTTAAAAACGCTTAAAACTTTCTACATGCACTTTTTTGAGATCTAATTAGTGAGAGGTCCGTTTTTCAGACTTGACATTTCAGTGAGACAGGAGAGTTCATTTTTTCTTATGGACACATCCTTTTTTTTCTCCTACCGTTTGGTTCATAAAGGATGCCGGATAACATTTTGCAACCTTATTTTGACAAGTCACCTGACGTTTTGGGTTTATTGACCATCATCAGCCCAAATTTAAGTTTTGCTTTTAACTTACTTAAGATATTTTGGAAACCCGATTGCAGTACTTTTTATAACATTTTAAATGACAGTTTTTTTTGACATATTGTTATAACAAAATAATAAAAAAAATTTTAATCTTTGAATTTGGGCTGATGATGGGCAATTAACTCAAAACGTCAGGTACCGTTTAAAATGAGGTCGTAAAATATCTGTCATCCTTTATGAACCAAACGGCAGGAGAAAAAAAGCATGTGTCCATAAGAAAAAATGAGCTTAACAGTGCTCCTGTCAAATCTCGAAAACGGACCTCTGATTAGGTAGATCTTAAAAAAAGTGCCTGTAGAAAGTTTTAAGCGTTTTTTGACAGCTTTAAGAATAAGGGCGCAGAAAAATAAAAACTAAAAATAAAGATTTCGGTTTTTTTCGCCTATCTCCGGAACTACCCGGAATTTGTAAATTTTTTTTTGTTTTGAGCAAAGCGACAAATCCCGCAACTTTGCTCTAATTTAAACCTTTTCGTATCTCCTACCCTTTAGAAGATCCCCATGGTGAGCATCGAATTTGGAACACCCTGTATATATTTTTTCCGTTTGAAAAACTCGTTCCATAACATATAACAAAAATTAGGAACCATATCTCAATATAACAATTGCAATTTTTTAATATTTTATAAACAATTATTAAAAACCAAGCAACCTTTCGTTTTTAAAACTCGATTTATTTAAAAAACAAACAGATATGATAAATCACCCTGTACTCGCAGTTAGTATCGATTGGCAAATTATTTAAAATTTCCAATTTACCCAACACTTAGCAAAATTCTTATTTTACGCCAATAATAATTTAACTGTAAAAGCACAACTAGTTTTTGAACTAAGACCTGCTAATGGTACGGCCAATTTAAAAGGGTTCTCCATCAAAACCACAAATGTGGTTTATTTTGTAGTAACGGGTGTCCCATAAGTTTTGGCACAAAATAAAAAATCGTATACTTTTTGAAAAACAAACTTTTATTTAAACTGCATATATTTTTTTAATAAGTTGATTTTCTATTAATATAATTTATCTATTTTAGTATATGCAGCAGTCCGTGTTCCTCAACAAGCCGCAACTTTGTTCGGACACCTCTCATAAGGGTCTGGGCGGTGACAATATTAATTTTTCTGCACTTGATTAAAATTCTGCGGCGCAGTTGGCCTTCATTTTGAGCAGTCCAGCCTCCGGCGTACACTTCCCTTGCCAAGTGGGCCCAAAAGTCTTCAATGGGGCGAGCCTGGGGCAAATTAGGGGATTGTCATATTTTCGTACATATGGAATATTATGCTCTTGAAATTTTACGTTTTCCTGGTATAATGGTAAGATGCCATGTCGGGCCAAAACATAATTTCGTCTCCAGCATGATGTTCTTGAATAAACTCATTAAGTTTCACTAGGCAGTTATCAATATAAACTCTGCTAGTTAATGCTTCGCCCCGTACATGTCCTATATATGGTTTTGCTATACCCCTTTCGGAAATTGCACACCACACTAAAATTTTGTCGGAGAATTTGGCTTTTTCTTTGAATCTTACGTTGTCCGGAGTCTCCTCTATATTATCGGTGTAAAATCCTTGATTGTCTGGAATTTCTGCGTTTTCAAAAGTCATCAGTCCATTATGATAGATTTGTTGTTCTCAAAATGAACACGTCGAAGAGAACGACAACATCGAGGTATCCGGGCAAGCTGATTACGGGTGTATTTTGGACATTTTTGCCTTTTGCGGTATTTTTGACCATTTCTGTTTGTTTTCTTCTCGCTAGCTTCCTTACAGACACCCCGGCCTTGTTTTTAGCGAACCTTACCACTCTGTTGCACTGAGGGGGGGGGGCGGTTGAAAATGCATGGTCTTCCACTTTTCGCGAGGTTCATACAAGGAATACCCTGTTCACATTCCCATATCGTTCGATAAATGGTTCTCCTGGTAATATCTTGGTTTTGAAAGATTCGCACTATTTCAGCTTTGGGCATTTGCCCAACCAAATAATAAATAGATTTTCTTATTTCCAATTTGTAACACATTTTTTACAAACTGACTTAACTTAAAACATAAATACACAACAATAGAGGAAACTCTTACTAAGAGTAGACATCTATCTTATTAGACATCTATCTTAATCAATGTCCATCAATGTCATCGTCTTTTCGTTCTTTTCATGAGGTTTTTTTTGTTGAAGTTTTTTAGTTTTGTGTATTTTTGGCCTAACTGTTACAGTAATTTATTGGATTCTTGTAAAAAGTACAATTGGAAAACTATGCCCAAGTGTTGTGTACCAGAGTGCCCTCTGCTTCATCGGTTTCCACACTGAAACCACACCACATCTGAATCGCTTTATAGGTTTAGAGTATGCACCCGACATTTTAAACCAGAAAACTATTCAAAAAACTGTGGACGAAGCCTTCTTATTCGTCTTTATCGTCACCTTATTTGCTTACCGTAATTGAGATAATAAAAAGTTTTAAAACCACAAACATAAATTACCGTAACCGTATTTTTTTGCCCACATACAAACTGCAAATTCACTTTCACAAAAAAAAAAATAAATATAACTAAACGAAAAAACGAATTATCATTTACCAGCTGCAGCTTTTGCTCATAAATAAATCTGGTTGGTTAGAAAAAATAACCAAGCGAGCCCCGTTAATCCTCCGTAAGTAACGTATTTTGGTTATTTTTGGATAGGGGAGAAAAATAACTGATTTTGCCTACGGTATCACCAATTTTGATGTCTATTAACGCTCTAATAAGACTGATAGGGCATTTATTTAGCCTATTTGTTAATTAGGTACATTTCTTTTAGCCCATTCCGTTCAAAAATGCTGATGGGTAACCAGTTACACCAATTTTTTTGAAAACGAAGAAAACTCGCAAGTCTTAAAAGAAACTGCTGCTATTGAGGCCGGCATGGGAAGCAGAATAAATAGTTTATTAATAAATACAATAGTTTCGATATGGAGGCCTCATGTATACTATTATATCTTCTTAAAAGAATAATATAATATATTAATTACGACGCATTTTGTTTATTTCTTAAATTTATAGTCATTAGAATCAACAATATTTTGGAAAATAAAATTAATTATTGATGTATTAGGTTTTTCAAAATAATGTTGTTTCTAATGAACTGAAATACTTTAAAAAATACCCGATTTCAAATTTCCTAGCGCCAGCACCGCTACCCTAATTTAAGCTTCAGGACGGAGTCACTAGAGGCACAATAGTAGCAAAAAACTTATAACAGGGCCCTAAGTAGTCAGATCGCCTTGTATACCCGTAGGTACATATTTTGTGCATAAATATGTCAAATTGAAACCTAGGAAACAAGGAAACTTTTGTTACCAAAGCCAACTTGGTAAGTAACTTAGGTATTTCTTCTGAGCTCCTTGAACTTTGTGCCAAAACTTATGGGACACCCGTTAGAATCAAAGCTAAGTCTAGAAATGAACTTTGTTTTTTGATCACTTTTAGGCTCGAGTTTAAGAGTTTCACAACCTCTGCGAACTTTTCTTATTACTACCCCCGTTTGCTCCGCCCCTGATGTGTTTTTTTACCTGAGAAGAATTAACAAACTAATGAAGTTTCCTCTAGCTCAAAACCGCATCGAAATCGGTTCACTACTAGACACACACGCAAACAGGGGTGAAACTTATAAAACATCTCTTTTTCGCAATGGCGTTGTGGGATAAAGCAAAGACTTGGAATAACAGCACCACCGTAATACTACTCCAAAGGATAATAAGCTCGGTGATAAGCCATAACCTACCGCAAAGGATAATAGACCACTTCATACTGTAAAGGGTAATAGCCTTTTAGATTAATTACATTTTTAATTCATTGACAATAACGCCAAGGTAGGTTATAGGTTTATTACTCTAATTAATGAAAAAAATTGGTTTATTGTAAATGTAAAATTTAATTGAATAAAGGTTACATGAATATTATTTGAATAAATTAATAATTTAAAATGTGTTATTAGTCACTTATTGTTTATACCACAAATCTGAAATTTTGAATATTAAACAAATTAGATTTCTTGGTTTTTAAACGAAAGTAAAGTAACTTCTTACATCTTTGTTTTATTAGTCCACCATACCAATATGGTATTGGGGACTATTAAAAACGTGAAATTTTGACTTTTCCTAATTTTATCAAAAATGAGTTACGAAGGTTCCAAAACACCTTAAGCAACGAAAAAAAAAAGTTGTCTGTCAGTCTGTTGTCTGTCTGTATACACGATAACTCAAGAACGCCTTAATCGATTTTTGGTACAAAAATCCTCTATCGGCTGACCATGAACTGATTAACTTTTAGGTAGGGTGGTGGAGGGTTGAAGGGGGGAAAATGGGATAAAATATTGAAAAAAATTGCAACTTTGGAACAAAAGCATGCAGCGATATGCGGTTTCCAGATTTAAGTTTCCACGAATATGGACTACAAATTTTTTTATAAAGTCTAAATTCGTGAGAGCTTTAGTTTCCGAGTTAATTGACAAAACGTTAAAATATGTAAAAAAATCATAACCTTAGAAGCTCAGATTTTCGTTTTCGTAAAATACCCAAAAATGATGTTATAAGGTTCAAGTTTTTCAAATCTATAGTTTTCGAGATATTTTCATTTCCTTTCAACATAATATAATTGATTGTATGGAGGATTATCCGTGCTTTCTAGCGCCAATTTTTTCTAGTTAATTCCTATTTTTCTATTCCTTAGCCACACCCTAGACCCTCAAGTTCTTCTACATGAAAAAAAAATGTATTGTATTTTTAAATAAATTGTGCTTTAAAGAAAATATATTTATTTTAAATATAATTTTATTAAGTTTAAAAACGTGGCAGTATTTCTTTCAAATATATGTTTATAGGTATTAGATTTAAAATACTTCCAGATATTCGAATCTAAAATCTAAAATTAGATTTATTACAACTTTTCAGTTAAATATCATGTAAAAAACATTAAAAACAATATAATAAAGTCTTTTTAATAAAATATATTTAAAAAAATAAAACGCGAACTTATTTAAACCTAAAATAATGTTATTACAATTTTTCCATAAAAGATAAAATATTACAAGTGAAAAAAAGAATATGAACCTGGTCAAATTTCAAATTGTAAAAAAGTGTCATTTGATATTCAATCGTGGAACGCGACGGATGTGTCTTGACCGACAGGGGCCGAAACTTAAAAAAATATTTCGTTATACCCGGTCTCCAGTAGTTTAGAGTAAGTGCGTAAAAAAATGAACCGTTTGAGAAGTTATGAATGATTTGCAAAAATTCTTAGAAGATTGGCAAATTCCAGAACTTTTTGCGGAACTTCAAGGTAAGTTTTAAAACAGATGGAGGCACAAATAAATTTCGACAGTGGGAAATATCAGGGGTTAAAATGTGTGGTTTAACGTTTTTTTAGTTAGGTCATAATTTTTTTTATAATGCAAGTACAAGATGACCCAAATTATATGGAAATTAAAATGCCTAAACAAACTATTTCTTTTAAATAAAAAATTTAAAGACATTTTAAGTAGGTAACACTAATTTTTAGAAACAATTAAAATAATTCTATATAGAGGAATTATATTGTTCTTTCAAAATATTTTTTTAGGACAAAATCTAACAGTTTGTCTAATTTTGAATTAACTAATGAATTAATCGCCAGATAATATATGTATTTCTTGTACTAAATTTGGTATTCTTTTCCAGGAAATAAGGAGAGGAATGTTTGGCTAAAAGAAAAAGAATACAGAGAAAAGCGCAAAGAAGAAAGAAAAACTTCAAAGCGGGCAAAAACTAAATCAAGAGATGTTGGAAAGGGATCGGACAGAATAAAGAAAGAGAGAAAAGCCGCCTTCGTAACAATTTAATGTTATATCTATATAATATCTAATTTTACCGTAATTGTATATTACTCTTTAAAATATTGGATTCCTGTAACATATCGTCCCAATTTTCACGAAGTGGCGAATATGCAAAAATTTCATTTTTGGCTTATATGCTAGTTGAATAGTATGTAAAGCCCTCTATGACTTCTCGAAATGACGAATATGTATGTCTAATACTTGCGCAGTTATTTGATATTTTAAGTTAGACCGATGTACAAAATGAACATTTTTAGATTTTACAAACAAGCGTATATCATTTCTTAAATACTTTAAGTCTCGCTTTAAGTATATCAGAAAAAGTCATGAGAACGTCTATAGAAAAAAAGAAAATCTGGTGTAATTAAAAAAGAAGGTCGGGGCGGAAGAACAAAAAGACTGAAAGAGCGAGATAACAAAATGAATACAGAAGTTGTAGAACATATTAAGTTTTCCCCGCGTTCAATCTCATTATTGTAGAGAAAAATATTCTAAAGGTGCAGTTAGACTGTGGTAGTGTAGTCGTCGTTGCATTGCAGCTGTAGTGAATTTTTTTCCATAGATAATGCAGAACAGGATATTTTACAGATAAATAGTTGACAATATTTTTTGGTACATACTTTTTAATATAATTTACCTTGTTTAATGTCTTAAACAAATATTGGTGATAATAGACCCTCTTGCAAAATTTTTGAACAGGTTAAAAGATCCACCTTACATATTTCTTTTGTATTAACCGAGAAAGTTCCGTTTTTTCTTAATACAAGTTAAAAAATGCTTTAGTTTTAAAATTAGAGTTGATTGGGTACCAAAGATGGACAAAATAAAACTTGGGGAAGAAAAAAAATGTGGTAATTTTGTATTTGCATACATACATACATTCAGTCAATAGTGTGTTCAGTGGAATTAGCTGTAGTGAATTTTTTTCCATAGATAATGCAGGACAGGATATTTTACAGATAAATAGTTAACAATATTTTTTGGTACACGCTTTTTAATATAATTTAGCTTGTTTAAAGTTTTAAACAAATATTGGTGATAATAGACTAATGATTGGGTACCAAAGATGGACATAATAAAACTCGGGGAAAAAAAAAATGTGGTAATTAGCGATAAATTAACAAGGTACTATACTATTTATATCTGATCCGCTGATTAATCACTCTGGTTTATTATAATTGCGAAGAAATTAGAACCTACCTACAATACGCAGTGGCGATACAGTAAACCCCCCCCCATTTTTTTACATTAAACTATTAATTTTCTAAAATTTATTGGTACATTTATTCGTAAATCTCTAATTTCTGTACATTGAATATTTTTTAAACCAAAGAATATAAATACCTATAGCCTTATATAGTCAATATTATAAATAAGGCGGTCCTGTTATTTTTAATACCCATAAACAAAAACTTAGTAGGTACCGGCTATGTAATAATCTAGAACTCTATTTTTAGCCATCCATACTATAGTATAGGCTAATGGGATCGGCAAAAAGAAAGACCTAAATATAAAATTTTTTGATGGTGTCTGTCTGTCTGTTTGGGAGACAATTAGGCAAAATCCACTGAACCGAAATTTTATGAAATTTGGAAAAATCGCCACTTATCCCCCTGACTATAATTAGTTGTTTATCTATACATATAATAAATCTCTAAAAGGACCATTTCTGTACATTGAATTGTACACTGACAATTTTTTTTTATATTTTATTGTTTGACCAAACGAGATACCAAAAATGCAATTTTTACAATTTTTGTCTGTATGTATGTCTGTTTGTTCCAGCATCACGTATAGACCGCACAGGCAAGACATAGGCATTTATTTCATAAAAATCGGTTTACGGAAACAAAAGTTATGGCATTTAAAGGAATAAAAGCGGAAAAATGGGTAAAACTGCAGGCAAAGCGGCGCGGCGGTGTCTAGTGTGTAATAAAAGTAATATGTCTAGTGGGTAATATAAGTAATATTTGAGGGAAAATGTTCTTTAAAAAAGTAGTTACTTTTAAACAGTTTTATAAACAATTTTAGAAAATTACTAGTTTGACGTAGAAAAGGAGAGAGGGGTAATATAGCGCCGCTGTTTATTGTAGGTAGGTACCATTATTAATTAATAACTTCGGCTGGTCAGGGGATAGGGACATAAGTAAATATAATACTTTGTCCATTTATTGAAAATATCGACTGTATGCATTTCCACGAAATAACTCCCATGCTTAAAGTTGGTGTATTCATGCCATCTCTTTTATGTGCGCCCGAAAATATCTACCTATCTCTGTGTGAGTTTTTTTCACTACCCACCGTGCACACCTGATAATACGATACTATAACTTTTCTAAAGGTTATTACTATTAAGGAGGTAAATTATTTGATATAATTTGTCCATGCAAGCGAATTATTAATGCTAAAAGTAAGCGCTTTTTGTCATTTAGAAAAAAGGCTCTAATTTCTTCGCAGTTATAATAAATCAGAATGATTAATCAGCGGATCAGATATAACTACTATCGTACCTTGTTAATTTATCGCTAATACCACTGAATACACTATTGAGTGTATGTATGTATGCAAATACAAATTAGCACATTTTTTTCTTCCCCCCGTTTTATTATGTCCATCTTTGGTACCCAATCAACCCTAATTTTAAAACTACTGGATCTTTTAACATGTTCAAAAATTTTGCAAGAGGGTCTATTAGTCTATTATCACCAATATTTGTTTAAAACTTTAAACAAGGTAAATTATATTAAAAAGCGTGTACCAAAAAATATTGTTAACTATTTATCTGTAAAATATCCTGTTCTGCATTATCTATGGAAAAAAATTCACTACAGCTGCAATGCAACGACGACTACACCACAGTCTAACTGCACCTTAAGGAGTATTTATCACCACTGCTATCCATTATAAGCATGCATGATATGTATTTAGAAGAATATCAAGACAAGAATCCTGCTATTTTTAGCACATACAGGAAAGGATTCAAATCTTTAAATCTATCAGTTCATAAGCCCAAAAAAGATCAATGTACTTTGTGCAAGATCATACCACTGATGAAATTACTAAAAGCAATATGAAAGAGAGTTATGAGAGCCACCAAGCTGAAAAAAAAGTAAGAAAAATTAAAGACAAAAGGAAGCAAAAAGCAATAGAAAACAAAAATCATATTAGTACTATGTTTGATCTTCAACAAGTTACCCAGGAAAGCGCAATATTTCTTTTTTCTTTAAGAAAAGCGTAAGAGGATGTTTCCGGTGAAACTGAAGTAAACTGGACCAAAGTGCTTAGCGTAGTGGTAACCAAAAGTTATTTTAACAAAATATTTTGGAAAACCAGCCACGGATAATTTTAGTTCCATAGCACTGTGAAGAAATGTTGATTTGTTTAAAGTAACGGTTGACAAGTCAAAATAATGGACTGCAAAAAGTTCCTGAAAATAAATTTAATTCTCTTCTATCATTATGTCAAGGAGTTCACCCCGTTATACGAATTAATGAATACCACGAATTTTATAAAAATTTACCATATTAGAGTTATCTGTTCTTTTTTAAGTTCTAGGTTTAAGTTCCAATTATTTCTTTCCCTATATAATTCTTAAACCGAATAAAATAAATTGATGTGGATAAATATTTTTTTTATGTCTCTTTCGATGGTTCGTTTATAATAATTCGATAAATTTTTACGCCAAAATTTAGTTTTTATGAGTTTTATTACACCGAATATAGTCTTTTTGTCAAGGCGAATGTATTTTTTTTAATAAAGATGCTTTCTCAAAAATGCGAATGTACTTTTTTATAAGTTAGGAATAATATATAATATTTTTTCACTAGAATAAATAAAAAAAAAACATTAGCCTAGAAGTCCCCAGTTAAAATTTCATTATGTTTTCAATGACCCCTGAATCTTTCAACAGCTCTCCTGAAAACCAAGCAGAACTTACATTCGCCACTTCGTGAAAATGGGGACGATATATCAATAAATATTAAATTAATTTTAAATATATTTATTTTAATTTCATGTAAAACAAAAGATTTAAAATTTCAAAATATAAAAAATTTTAATAAATTAATTTATTAAATCTTAAAACATATATCTAATCTTAAAATAAGAGATATTTAACGGGAATATATATATTTTTTTTAATTAAATAAAATTATTTTTTACTTTTTAATAAAATACATTTTCAACTTTAAAATACGATGGATTTTTAGAAGTAATATACTGAATTTTAGCAGTTAATACCTTATTGTAATATATTTGTATAATACTTTTAAATATCTTCGATTTTCGCTCGGATTTTTGTAACATATATCAATAAACAATTTATTAAATTTTAATACATTTATATTTATTTTTAAAGTACTTTTTGCCGTGTGCAGGGGTCTTCAGGTAGTATTCAATTACTACGTTTTCACGTGAAACTTAACTTAACTTAGTTTTCAGAATCGATTTGAACGCGTTTTGAACACGATTTGAGTTTTTGACATTTGCCTGATGTATTTTGAGGTTGGTTTTTGCAAATTTAACTTCTTTGTTTGCTTATTGTCTTTAGATAAGTTGACTACAGCTAGATCCCTATACGATCCCAAAAAAAGCGGGGCCACCAAAAAAAAAGTTAGACTCGCCGCGTTTTCATGCAAAGTCTGAAAGTTATTCGTATTGAAAACGTATTCAGTTCCACGTGCAAACGTGGATATACTAGCTGTACTTACTTATTACTTATGCGTAAAAGCGTGTTATATGCAAAAAAAATAAAATTCTAGTAGGATATTTCAAAATTCCGTCAACCTTGATAAAATACAAGTTAGGTCGGTCATATTGAGATAATATCAATAATAAAATTTCAATAAAATTGTGATTATTAGGAACGTAAGAAAACTGCAGTGTACACGTTTAAAAGTTATCGAGGTAGGTATTAAATAAAAGTGCAAAAAAGGCTAGGACAAAGTTGTTTATTTTTTCTTCCAAAAAATTTCAAAAATAAGTCAAATATTGTGGATACACAGTATAGTTAGTCACTTGATATTTAGCGAAGTACTTGCTTTTGTTATATATAGTGTTTGTTAGTTTCAGTCCTTTAGCTTTTCACTGTTCATACTCGTCTTTGCTGTAGTCAAAACTGAACAAATTTTGGTTTATTGATTTTTTTTTAGATATTTTGTTTTTTACTCTTATTTTTTGTGGTTTATTTTCAAATACATGTTTAATATAAAATAATTTATTTTTGGCAACTACAAAACACTTAGCAACCGTTTCTTTGTTTTTACCTTGCCAATATAAAAATTTTAAACATTTATGGGCCAAATTTAAAATCATCCACGAGCAATTCTATATGTCTTAATTTTAATCATAAAAGTTAAAACTTCCAAATTTTCCTTACGACAGTGACTAAACATAATGATACTTAAAAAAGTTTATTTAAGACATTTTCGGTGGGATTTACTAAAAAGGTTTAGTCTATTTTAGAATGATCCTAGGTTTAAGTAAATTTTTGGTTTTAATCATTTTAAACCAAACGTCCTTGAGTTTTGTACATAGTTTGCTTTATGAAAAGAATTTTAATAAATTTGTGTATTGAATAATCATCTTAACACAATCTTTTGTTGGATTTAAGAAGAAAGTTTCAATTTAGAAGAAAAGAAAATTAAAAAATTTAAACACACGCGCGGGGTTTAAATAGTAAACACTCTGTAGAACAAATTCAAATTGGGGTTATATGTCACTTTAGTTAAAACTTACCCTTGATAATTAATTTTTCCAATTAATACTTGATGTCACACAACGATTTAGATGGGTAATAATAAAATAAGGAGTAGATTAATTTTGTATTTATTTAAAATGTGTTTTTATTTATGAAATGTATTAAAAAACTTAAATGCAAGATTTTTTTTACATTTCTGTCATTGTCGAAATGTCAGTTTAAAAGTATTAGCGCTGCGTTCAATCACAAACAGCGAGTTCGGATCTTTTACCTCTGCTTGCACCTTGGCTTGCACCAACCTCTACTGATGAAAGCTACAGCTTTAAAATGTTTTACTTTCAGTTTGTAAATTAATTAATATACATAATCAGTGACCTTCATTTATGTTTGTTTTGCCTCGTAGTGCCCACGTAAATATATTTTTTGTGCTGAAAACGGGTTGAAAATATGGCGCTTTTATGAACAAAATTGGAGGTGTTTTATTGATTAATAAACAACTTGGGATAATAAATAAGGTAAATTACTTCTTGTAAAAACGGTTACTTAGGGAAATTTTAAACGAACTTATTACCAATTGCCACAAAACAATCCTTTCTGGGGCCTATAAATTTAAGCCACTCCCCAGAGGTGCTCTAAAAAATCACCAACTTTATAACCTCAAACACAGATGATGAAGCTATTATGTTAAAATATGGTATATTTTTAGAAAAAATAGCAGTTTTTCAATGGTATTTTGCGAGGTATTTTGCAATAATAATACAAAATAATCAATAACCTTGTGTCTTTTCTGTATGGGTAAGTGTTTTTTGAAAATTGGTTTTAAAATTTAGTACCCCCCACAGGTGTAAATATTTAGACTTGTGGGGGGTACTATTTTAGATCTTAGTAAATCCCACTGTAAGTGTTTATTTTTTTAACTTTGACTACAAATATACTATTTTGCAATAGCAACCATCAAACTAGTAGTAGAGTACCTTGATAAACATATTAATCACAATAAACAAAACATATTTTTCAAGTTTTTTTTTAATTTGGCGTAACATTAACCTAGACATTTATTTTTAACTTGACCTAATAATTATAGTTCACCAAATTTTAATCCAATCTGTTTTTTACCATACCTAATAACAATTCTAACGGCGTTTTTGACATGATACTCCTGAAACTCTAGGTCCATGCAGCCCGCATATAAAAAATCGAAAAATCCCCTCAGCCCCTTCTATCTGAGTTTAAAATGCGGGATGCTGCTACATGTGCACGCCCACCCCGCACACATTAATAATAGCATTATCAAAACAAAAAGTATGTTTGAATTACGCATGCCTTTATCTGATTTTTTTTTAAATCCATAATCCATTAGTAATAGAGGTATCCATCCATCCATCCATCCATCCATCCGTATTACGGGCTTATTAGGGGCGAATCATATGCGGCATAAAAAAATTTAGGCTTCTGCCCTTACCTGATTTACTTCAAAACAAAATGATTATACGATGTTTCGCCTTGGGCAACCAGAAGGATCGTCAGTGTTTCTATCGATTACCCTCCCCATACATCATTAAACACCATCATACACTTTGATTTCCAACTTTGAATCACTCACAAAAACGCATCGTTCCGCACTGGTACTTATCCAAGTTAACTGATACGGATTCGTCCTGGCCTGTTAATATTTCCAATAGGATTATGCTCCCAAGGCAAATAAAAACAAAAAAGGAGTTAAAAAACCTCCAAATCAGTTACATCAACCGAATAGAAACTAAAAACAAAATATAAAAAGATCTTGGGTGGAAATAACGAATATTCAAACCTGGATGAACATTTCTCTTTTCGCTTTGGTCCTTTGTGTGTTCCTTGTGGAATGCTCATCCAGGTTTGATCTTTTGTTTTTAGTTTCTTTTCCGTTGATGTAACTGATTTGGAGGTTTTTTTAACTTCTTTTTTGTTTTTAATTGCCTTAGGAGCATAATCCTATTGGAAATATTAACACGCCAGGACGAATCCGCATCAGGTAACTTGGATAAGTAACAGTGCGGAACGATGCCTATTTGTGAGTGATTCAAAGTTGGAAATCAAAGTGTATGATGTATGGGGAGGGTAACCGGTGGAAACACTGACGAGCCTACGCTGGTTGCCCAAGGCGAAACATCGTTTAATCATTTCTCTTATCGCTTTGGTCCTTTGCGTGTTCCTTGTGGAATGCTCATCCAGGTTTGAATTTTCGTTATTTCCACCCAAGATCTTTTGATCTTTTGTTTTTACTGGAGAAAAAGTAGGCTGCGTCAAAGAACAATTTTTTCTTGTTTTTTGATGTGTTGAACTCAGTGGCTTGGTCGCATGTTTTGGTTACTTGCCGGTATTTACAGCACAACTTCAATTATCACCTCCACCAAACATGGTAGGGAATGGGGTAGTTAGGTTAATGCCGTCCTTTATTAAAGGCAGGCACAATGTCAGAACCCCTTTAAACTTCGTGCGGAATTGTCAAAAATAGTACCGTCTATGCCAACTTTATGTACCGATAAGTACCTATATAATACAATAATAGAAGAAAAAAGATTTTGGCACAACCCAGTTTTTGTTTGGTTCTTCTGCGGCTGTTACAAAAGAAGTTATTCCAGGGAATACTTATAACCGATCACCTTGTACATATTCATGGAGCACATAATTTTGTAATAATATATTTTCACTTTGGAATCGTACTTCAGATTGCGAATGCTACGTTATTACAAATGATGTAATGTAATATAGTTTTTATTGAATTTCTCGGAAACCAGACAACTACAAAATTTTCTGATCATGGACGAAATTAGCACATAATTTGCAGATAATACTGGGATACCTTAACATATGGGGTCGCTAAGTTAATATTAAACTAGCTACCCCCTTTTTTTTACATAATTTAAAAAGAAAAATTCTTTTTTTTCCTATATATTCGTGGATCACATAATTAGCACATAATTTTAAATCCAAAAATTTTTACTTTGGCGCCATATTTCCTCGTGGGGTTGCTAACTTAATATTAATCTAACTACCCCATTTTCTTTTTCGATTTTCTCAGAAACCAGAGGAGCACAAAATTTTTAGATTGGGGACGAAATTAGCACATAATTATGACATAACTAAATTTTGATTTTCTTGAGGTGGGGTCTCTAGGTTAATGGAGGTTCAATTATCCGTATTAGTAAGTCTGCCATAAATGTCATTCCCGCATTTCTCTGGTATTTTACAAGCTACAAAAGTCTTGCGAGCTTTCAGAATATGTATGCCGCGGTAAGTAAACTCTCAAACACGTCGATTTGTAATGCAAGGGGGACACTTTTTAGATATATTGGAATTTTCGTAGGACACACCCCTTTTGAGGGCTGAATTCTACCACCAGAATTGAAATAGGGAAAGTGGGTCAAGTGATACCTTATTTTAAACGACTTTCAAATGCCTTTACAAATTGAGTAGTAATAGTAGTAGTAACTAGGGGGCGGCCCAGGACCTGGCAAGTTGATACCAGTCTCTTTTTACCTTACCCCACCACCTGTACCGCTTGTACGGTAGTGGGCTCTCCGGGCCTTCCTGTTCTCTTCACGAAATCCAGCAGTATTTGAGAGCTCGTAGGTCCTCTGTATCCAGGTTCGGTTGTCCGAGTACCTGAAGCCTCATCCTTAGGTATGCATCGCACTCCGCAACGAGGTGCCGGGATGTCTCCTCCGCCCTCCCACAGGCCTGGCAGATAGTCATTCCCGATCCCGATGCGAGTCAGATGCTTACTGAGTCGGTTGTGGCCGGTCAGTATTCCTATCAGTACTCCAATATCTTTTCGTGTCCTTCCCAGGAGACATTTGAGTCTGGCCGCGTCCGGTCCGTCGATGAATTCTTTGGACTGTCTGCATCCTATTTCGCTCTCCCAGGAGTCTGCCAGTGCATCGTTAGCCCATTTAATGAGTCGACTTTGCAGCTGTCTCCTTGTTATACCTAAGAGTGGTTTCGGCCCCACGCATTGAGTGCTGGCCCCGATCCGAGCGAGTTCATCCGCCTTTTCGTTGCCCGATAGTCCCGTGTGTCCCGGTACCCACATCACTGTAACTCTCTCGTCTTTACAAATTTAAGTGATAACATTTTAAAAATCTAGCGGTTAGTTTTTAAGAGATTCTAGGATATATACATACCACCCGTTCCTTTCTGATCCCAAATATACCAAATATGTTACCTCTATCTGTATTAGTTTGCGAGAAAAATGACAAAATCCTTACCATAAGGCCAATGTGCTAACAATCTAAGCTTTAATCTCTCTCTAACACATTATGCTTATGGTTAGGAACTAATATAGATAGAGGTAAAGTGTTTGGTATTTTTGAAATTAGGAAGGAAAGGGCGATTCAAACATTTAACAATATACAAGGTGTTTAATTTAAAATAACAAACTCGGTGTCAAAATTTGACATTTGCAATGACATTTAGCTACAGGTAACTCTTAAAGCATGCAAACAGCAATACAAGTTTTGCATTTAAGGTCGTAGTTACAATCTGGGGATTTTTTTTTAGCAACACTGTACGAAAAATCAATTTAACTATGTCGACCTGATTTTACGTCATTGAATTTGTTTTACATGGCAACGCGGAGACTTTAGTTATGTTTACCCACAGTGGGACACCAGAAAAATCGGCTACTGCCGGTAGACGAAATAATCGTATTCTATTTTAAACAGGAGCGTTAACGACTAGCAAGAGTCTTTCCAACCTCTAAATGGAGCTTTTCTGACCTGTTTTGTTAGTAATCAAGTATCCGTGCGTTTTTGAAACTGAGGTTCTAAATTCTATCCTTTGCACTCCAAGATTGCACTGGTATACTTGCACATAACTATGCGGCAATAAATTAAATTAAAAAAAAATGGTTGAATCAAAAATAAAAACAAAATTATGTGGGGCTATGGGGGGCAAATGTTTCTATGCGAATTCCTAGTAATCCCAGCGAGCCAGTAAAGTTCTTTTGGTTCTTTGATAGACTCGGGGTAATGCCCGCCCAGCGCTAGGCCTTTTTCGGCGGGCGACCGCACACGCGGAGTGGTGTCATATTGGTTTTAGAACAATGTTTTTGAAAACACATTTTTGAAAGATAGACATAACCTCGAATGGTTTTCTGTTAGAAAACGTAAAAATACTCTTCTGTCCCACTGCGGCCCGATTTAAAATTTGTTGACCAAACGCCTGCAGTTACCATGGAATCGTATAAATTCTGCGATCACAGGCTTTCAGAAAAAAGGAAACTTACGTTTTTATTTGCGCTAAAGCAAGGAAATATAAAAAGGAAAAATGTAATCCAGAGGAAAAATTTCTCTATTTTTTTTTGTAAATCGAGTTTGTTCTAAACCGGAACTATTTTGAGGCTTTTGGGATAGATGACAGATATTTTTGTTAAGCATTCAAAAATGATACCTCCATTAACCTAGCGACCCCACCTCAAGAAAATCAAAATTTAGTCACACCATAATTATGTGCTAATTTCGTCCCCAATCAAAAAATTTTGTGCTCCTTGGGTTTCTGAGATAATCGAAAATGGAGTAGCTAGGTTAATATTAACTTAGCAACCCCACATGTCTAGGTATCACGGAATTTAAAAATTTCAAAAACCAGTATTATCTGCAAATTATGTGCTAATTTCATCCATACCTTTATTTTTTAAAAACATAATTTAAAATGAAAAATTTGATTCTTTTCTTATATATTCGTCGAGCACATAATTAGCACATAATTTTGAAACCAAAAATTTTTAGTTTGGCTCCATTTTTCCTGGTAGGGTTGCTAAGTTAATATTAACCTACCCCATCTTCTTTTTCGATTATCTGAGAAACCAAAGAAGCACAAAATTTTTTGATCGTGGACGAAATTAGCACATAATAAAAATGATCAGGCCTGCAAAATTTCAACTAATTCTGATGTTTAGTTTTCCCTGTGCACTCT
Organism: Oxystoma pomonae; assembly: GCA_963921995.1. Lineage (NCBI taxonomy): Eukaryota > Metazoa > Arthropoda > Insecta > Coleoptera > Brentidae > Oxystoma > Oxystoma pomonae. The sequence continues at coordinate 25,668,444 of OY998168.1, forward strand.
GGCAAAAGATTAAAAAATTAAAGGACAAGGCGTTGCCGGTTGTACTTTTTTTACTTAAAATCTGGGGAGAAACTATAGCCTTAACCTTTTTTTGTAACATTAATAATAACGGCGACAACTGGGGGGTCAAAATATAGGGGGACACCCTGTACTGGCAGACGGGTAGTTTTTTTTTAAGTTGTTTAACCAATTTTAATCCCCTAAACTTCTTACAGGGTGAGTGAGAGAGCGGAGAGCTTTTAGATTTTAGCACGTCGAATTAGTTAAGAACTTAACGATTACATTAATTACTTCCCTCTCTTAGAGCTAGGGAAGTAAAAGGCCGAGAAAGCATTATTATACAATGCCTACACATGATTTTTTCCTCTAAATATTTGATTATGAATATTAACTCGGGGAGGTCTTTGACTTTTTATCTCGACCTTAAACTGTAAAAAGGCTTGTTGGGAATATTATTGTACTCAATGAAGAATTGATAAGGCAACCAGTCTGTTAAATGCAGTTATATCCCTTTTCTTTTGTTTTTCGTATGTTGCTGTTTTCCTTGTTTAACAATTTATTAATTGGATAGTCAGCCACCGTGTTTTCGAAAACGCCGCCATTTTGTGACATTTGAAATGACAAAAATGTTTTGTAACCATGTGGATAAAAAAAACGAAACCATACCTGAAATATTAAGCATAGTTGTTTTTACAACTATCCAAGTTTGCCCCGGTTTGCCCTCCCCAAAAAATTTAGTTTTGCAAAACCTCCCACGAGTAACCATATTTATATGGGGGGGAGGGCTAACTAACTAACTATATAATATTTGAATATTATTCCAAAGGTATTCCAGAAGCTCTCAGTAATGTTCTTGACTAATCAGGTTAGCCTCCGCCCAGACGATACCTTTTCTTTAATTTTATATCATTCAAAAGGTGTAATTTTGCACACTCCCCAGACGCCCTCAGTAGGGTTCTCAAGTAACAAGGTTAAGCGCCCCCCCCCCACAAAACGATATTTTTGTTCAATATATATATCGATTTCAGTCCGGGAAAATTACTTTCCCGGACTAGTGATGTAATGTATCATTTCCCGGACTGAAACCGATAACGTAATGTACTATATTACAATACGTTATGAAATAAAGGACTGTAAAGGATTGTCAGGGACTGTAGTGTATTGTCTAGGACTGTATGGGATTGTAAAGGACTGTGTCTGCTATTCCTATCTCTTACGCACGTTACTTTAGATATATATCGTCATCTATCTCAAATCAGTCAGATCTCTTGTAACAATCTGGATAGAGAAGACTCTATCTACAATAGTATAAGTGCGGAAAAGAAAGAGATAGCGAAAACAGCCATATTTAACAGCAATTTGCCACCTTAGATATGAATATTTCGCAAAAAGCGTATTTTTCCCATATCATCGAAGGATCAATAGTTAAAACAGTCACGTGACCTAAAATGCCTAAAGTCCTGTTAGGGTAAGGTAAAAAGGGACCGATTGGGCCTACTTGCCAGGTCTTGGGCCGCCTCCTAGTTACTACTACTACTAAAACAGTACCATTTTTAAAACCACGTCGGTTGACGTTTTCGTTAACATTGCGCCTTATGGGAAAACGGTTTGTTTGTCCAACAAACAAAATGGCCGCCGGACAAGTCACGTGACCTGAAATGCCTACAGTCCTGTTCTCAGTATGCAACTTTATCGTACATCAAATTTTCTAATAACAGGTTAAAAGAAGACACAATCTGCTTGTCTTTTCTTTTAACATGGTATTAGAAACTTTTTGGAAACTTTGATACATGGAAAAGTTGCATAGTGAGAACAGGGCACAATAGAGCAAAAACGTCTACACATATTTTCTGGGGCAATCCCCGGCCGTTTATTCATTTTGCTGATGGGCATTTTCCAAGGACTGATTTTGATTTTTGAGAAAAATCGATGACGGCACCGCAAAAAAAAATAGAAACTTCAAAAGCAGGCCCTGCTTGCCAGGCTAACCTACGAAAGCGTAGAAAGGCCACATTCACAACTTTTTTTGAGAACCCACTACTTTTTTTATGAATTCCCGAAATTCACAGATTTTTTGTAAATTCATAAATATTTCTGTGAATTCACAGATTTTCTGATCTGAACTCAACCTAACTTGAATAAAAATGGCCCAGTAGTCAAGTGTGGCTAAGTGGCCTACTTGGCCATTTGACCAGTTAGCCATTTGATCGCTTGGCCATTTATCCAATTTGCTATTTAGTCAATCGGCCACTTGACCATTTGGCCTCTTGGTGATGTAACCATTTGCCTATTTGGCCGATTGCCAATTTTAGAATTCCAGGTTTAAATTCAAAATTCCGAGTTTAAAGTCGGAATTCCTACTTTTAACATGGAATTCCTACTTTAAACTTGGAATTCTGACTTTATACTCGGAATTCTGATTTTAAACTTGGAATTCTGGCCAAAGTGGATTAAAGGCTAAATGGCCCTGTGGCTAAATGATCAAATCTGAATAGTTTAATCGCAAAGATGTCAAGAGGTTGAATGATGAGCCAAATGACTAAATGACCAAGTGGCCAAATGGCTTAGACACAATTGGCTACTGGGCCATTTTCATATAAGTTATATATATTGCTGTTTTCCTTGTTTAACAATTTATTAATTGGATAGTCAGCCACCGTGTTTTCGAAAACGCCGCCATTTTGTGACATTTGAAATGACAAAAATGTTTTGTAACCATGTGGATAAAAAAAACGAAACCATACCTGAAATATTAAGCATAGTTGTTTTTACAACTATCCAAGTTTGCCCCGGTTTGCCCTCCCCAAAAAATTTAGTTTGCAGAACCTCACACGAGTAACCATTTTTATATGGGGGAGGGACTAACTAACTAACTATATAATATTTGAATATTATTCCAAAGGTATTCCAGAAGCTCACAGTAATGTTCTTGACTAATCAAATTAGCCTCCCCCCAGACGATACCTTTTTTTTAATTTTATATCATTCAAAAGGTGTAATTTTGCACACTCCCCAGACACTCTCAGTAGGGTTCTCAAGTAACAAGGTTAAGCGCCCCCCCCCCACAAAACGATATTTTTGTTCGATATATATATCGATTTCAGTCCAGGAAAATTACTTTGCTGGACTAGTGATGTAATGTATCACCCTGTGAGGTGAGTATTCACTGGTGAGTAGGTATTTTTCTCTCTCACTTTTCACATGGTTCAAAGCAGGTGAGAAGTGAGAAATTTTTTCACATGACCGGGTGCCAAGAATACAGCCCCAGGTCAGAAAATCTGTGAATTCACAAACAGAACAGAAAAATCTGTGTTTGTTAGGATTTACGTACATCAGTTTTAAACTAAAGTTGAACCCTCGGTTGAACCTCTATAACTGTGACACTTGAAGGGTCAAAACTGAAGTCAAAATACATGGAAAAATTTGGAAAGGAATAAGTCCTTTTAAATTTGCATTAGATTCTTTTTATTCAGTCAGTGACCTTTGCGCATATTCTTAAAATCCAAACCAGCAAGTACTCTCTAAAATTTAAGTGAGAGCAAGGTGGAGAAACACAAAAGTACACAAGTAAGAAGAGGACATGGATACTCCCTTGGCAAGTACTCCCTTCTCGCATTTTCAAGAATCCCCCATACTTAACTCAGGAAATGTCAAAGTGACATTCAAAGTGGGTCATGTGATATCCATACTTTTTGGAATCAAAAAAACATAGTCAAAAAAAAAAAGAATCTACTCTTTTCAAGTTGCAAAGGATCAACCGAGGTTCAGTTGTAATATCCCTGGTAATTACTTTCAGTATACCAAAGAAAAAGTCTAGTCCTACAAGCAGGATTTCTGCAGATGAATGCTTGGATGAATGTAATGAACAATTAAGTCCAGGCGGCCCAAGGATCCCAAGGGCAGATTAAGCTTTATGAGTTTATGTTATAAACATCCAATTAATTTCTTAATAACTGTAGGTACTTATGTGGGTGTTAAAGAATTAACACTAGTTTAGAGTTTAGGTGTAAATATCCACAAATTCTTCAGATTTTCTACCCAAAACAGGCCTCTTTTCTGTTTATAAAAGGGCCTTAATCTGAAAATCGGACCCCCTACAATAGAAAAACGACAACAAACATGGCGGTCCTGTAACCCCCAGCATTGACCTACCCCATTTTGCCCTGAAAGCCGGAATTTATAACGCAGAAAACGTAGTTTTATCAACAAATATAATAATAACAACATGTTTGGCAAAAAATTAACGCTTTTATGACTAAAGAGCGCTCGATTATGAAGGCATTTTTGCAAAACAAATAAACCAAGGCCCTTACCTTCAGACACGTCGGAAAATTTTCCAAAGATCCGAAACTCGAAAAACGCCTGAAAAATAATCAACCAAATTGGAAAAACTATTCACTTCACTCGCGGCACGATCAGCAAGCGGCGGGGAATAGCAACAATATCAAAAACACGATAAACAGTCAGAAATTTTGTCAGTCTCGGAGTTTTGTCACAATTTGTGCTTGATTGTTGACAAGACTGATCGATTGTGGCTCCTCTGATGACAACTAAGTAAACTGCTCCTTTCTCTGTCAACACCACACAAATAGGAAATCTCAATCGGCATCTGTCTGGATTGTCAATACGTAGAAGTTTAATCTGACCCTGTGAGATGGCAGCACCATTTTCATTCAACATTCACAGTTCCGGGTAATGTTCCTAGGTGGCGCTTGCATCTAAATATTTACAGAGTTTGTTCCGGAGAGCAAAATCGTTATTTCTGATCATTTCTACATAAGCTGCGGTGTCCGAGTGGTTAAGGAGATGGACTTGAAATCCATTGGGCTCTGCCCGCACAGGTTCGAATCCTGTCCGCAGCGAAAATTTTTTTACAAAAATAAAATTAACTGCTTGTTAATTATTTACTGTTGAATTAATAACTTTTTTTTTATGTTGACTTTTTGTTAAAACAATTTGCTAAAACTATTTTAATTGCAGCAACAAATATTTTAGAATGGAATAATACCAAAGTACAATTGATTAACAAGTTTTTATATAAATTTTGACTTGAATTTATATTCGAATAAAGCAAAATCAAAATCCGCTGAAAACGGAATCAGCCCATAAAATGGCATATAAAAAAACAAGGTTTGAAAACGACTCTTTGCACACCAGCGAGACACTTTCGTGGACTCACCCGAGGGCGAGATCCACAAGTCGTTATTTAGTATACTTGGCATACGGTATCTGTTAAGTACCGATTTCAGGTGATTTAAAAACGCGAGTAAAAAAAGTACAGTTTAGCCACGAGTTGTGAACACAATTTTTTTTAATACTTTTATGAAAAAATCTAAGAAAAACAGGAAAATACTTTTAAAAATCTCGAACGAAGAGCACTTCTCGCAAAACACTCCATCTTTACACTATAACTCAAGGCGGCTGGTAAATGAAATAACAGTGGTTGTCATAACGATGTGCCTTTTTACTCGGTGACGTTTATTGCTGAGACATTTTAATCTTTGATAGTTTGATATTTTTAAGATGTTTTTAAATGATTTTGTTCGTAAATACTTGGTGAAAACTAGTGGAAATGACTTAATTTTTAGGCAAGAATAACTAATTAGATTTTTTCAATCACGGAATAGTACCGTGTGCAAAACCTCATTTTCTAAAGTCCTATAAAAAGTATTTTTTAAAATTTATTTTTGGTACCTCTACCCATTAGATCGAAAATGTTTTCAGAAAATAAAAAAAAAATTATGGATAAGGTTCGATATCCCTAAATATCATACTAAACTTGTAAATTGTTTGATTTTTCATAAAAATTATACTAAAATTCTATTTTCTATGCATTTCAAATGTTGTTTAGAAAAAAATTGCTTAAAATTAAATTGTAACAATATTTAATATTGGTATGTCGCCGCAGTCGAAAATTTTGTCAAAAAAAAAACAAAAAATTCTTTAATATTTTTGGTCTTTTAGGTTTTTTGTAAAATATTTTTGAAAAAGTAGAGTTAAATCCCAAAAAAGGTGGTTTGCGGTGGAATACAGGGTGTTGCAAATTCGATGCTCACCATGGGGATCTCCCAAACGGTAGGAGATACGAAAAGGTTTAAATTAGGGCAAAGTTGCGCAATTTGATGCTTTGCTCAAAACTAAAAAAAAGTTTACAAATTCCGGATTGTTCCGGAGATAGGCGGAAAAAACCGAAATCTTCATTTTTAGTTTTTATTTTTCTGCACTCTTATTATTTAAGCTGTCAAAAAACGCTTAAAACTTTCTACAGGCACTTTTTTAAGATCTACCTAATAATAGTTCCATTTTAGAGATTTGACATTTCTGTGTGACAGGAGCACTGTCAAGTTCATTTTTTCTTATGGAACATCCTTTTTTCTCTGCCGTTTGGTTCATAAATGATGACAGATAACATTTTGCAACCTTATTTTGAAAAGTCACCTGACGTTTTAGATTTTTTGACCATTATCAGCACAAATTTAATTTTCGCTTTTAACTTACCTCAAGATATTTTGTTATAACCAAATAACTTTACCTAATATTTTAAAAATACGTTTTTTTCTTTGTTTTTTAATCTTTGCATTTGGGCTGATGATGGTCAGTTAACTCAAAACGTCAGGTACTTGTCAAAATGAGGTTGCAAAATATCTGTCATCTTTTATGAACAAAATGACAGGAGAAAAAAAGCATGTGTCCATAAGAAAAAATTAAATTGACAGTGCTCCTGTCACACTGAAATGTCAAATCTTGAAAATGGACATCTCATTAGGTAGATCTTAAAAAAGTGCCTGTAGAAAGTTTTAAGCGTTTTTTGACAGTAGCATAAGGGCGCAGAAAAATAAAAACTAAAAATAAAGATTTCAGTTTTTCCGCCTATCTCCGGAACAATCCGGAATTTGTAAACTTTTTTTTTGGTTTTAAGCAAAGTGTAAAATTGCGCAACTTTGCCCTAATTTAAACCTTTTCGTATCTCCTACCGTTTAGGAGATCCCCATGGTGAGCATCGAATTTGGAACACCCAAATCATAAACGCGCCGCAGATGAAAATTTTAATAAACATTATACTAACAATGCCATTTATTACACGTTTTGAATGATGGTGATAAAAAATCCTTAGAATTAAACTAAACTTGTAACAATTAATGACGTCACAGTACCACAGGCAAATTTTTTAAAATTTAAGACATCACACCCAACATACGTCAAAAACCGGAGTAAAAAAAAAAAAGTGGGGGAGCTATAATAATAGCTCTCCTTGGGTCCCTTGATCATGAATAATTTGTTGTAGATTGGGTTGAACCTACTGGGGGGGGGGGAGGGTTAACCCCCAAACCCTCCCCCCCTCTGGCCACGCCACTGCCTTTTTGCACCCCACTGGTCAATAAAATATTACTATTTTACGCTATTTTTTTTTGCACCCGTCATAAAAAATAGTAGTTTTCACAACTAGTGGCTAAAATAGTGCTAACGAAAGCAGCGAGGTATTTAAAAACGCGAGAAAAGAAAAGCACAGTTTAGCTACGAGTTGTGAACACTATTTTTTTAAATACTTTTATCGAAAAATCTAAGAAAAAAAGGAAAATACTTTTAAAAATCTCGAACGAAGAGCACTTCTCGCAAAACACACCATCTTTACACTATAAATCAAGGCGGCTGGTAAATGAAATAACAGTGGTTGTCATAACGATGTGCCTTTTTACTCGGTGACGTTCATTGCTAAGACATTTTAATCTTTGACAGTTTGATATTTTTACGATGTTTTTAAATGATTTTTTCGTAAATACTTGGTAAAAACTAGTGGAAATGGCTTAATTTTTAGGCAAGAATAAGTATTTAGATTTTTTCAATATTACTATTTTCCGCTATTTCTCTTTAATTTTGGGTAAAAAACGGACAGAAATCTTTTCTTGCACCCGTAATGAAAAAAAAAATTTTTTTGCATCGGTATTTTACATAAGTAACCAAAAAGTCACGGTTTGGTTATTTGCGAACCGAAAAAAATTATTTCATATTCTACTAATTGGCGATTGTCTGCCGGTGCATCACGCAATCCATTTCTACTTCTAAAGCTTCCTCCTACTTGTGTTTTGTTCAGTTTTTGCCATCTCTCAGTCAGAGCCCTACACATGACCCTTCCATAGAACCATAAAATATGACATTAAAAATTACTCTCTTGCCTTTTCCATTCCTGTTTTTCCAGTGGACCATTTAAGCTGTTCACCATGCATTCGTCAATTTTCATGAAGAACTTGGCAGGACGATTGCGATTTTCGCCAGAAGGACAAGAAGTGGGTTCATCCAGGCGCGCCGTGCATATAAGAGTCTTATTTTGTTGAGTTAAAGGCACAATTCCTTTTAAATTTTCATATATCTAGCTTAATCATTAAGACTCAAAAAAACTGTTTTTATGATCCTATAAAATTTGTTTTAACATTTAATACAGTGACCCCTCCTTACAATTTAATTCTTAGTATTCTTGAAATCATGACAAGTTGATTAAAAGCGGTGGGTTTATATTGTAGTTGAATCAGATACATAACCGCATACTTATCCACTTATAGATACAGGTTTGGATATAGCTGCAGGATTTTATTCCATTTATCCATTAATGATTTTTATGTTTTTGGAGAAGCCAATGGTATAGGTATATACGTATTTATTTTGGGATATAACTATAATAAAATCAAAATAAAACGAAATTTAAAAACTTTCCACAAAAGACTGGTCTTCTGATCTTAAATAGAGCCAACCCCTCTGGGTTTTTCAGCTAATTCTAACATTCTCTCCACACAGAAAAAAATCGAGTCTTAGGCCAAAGCAATATATATAGATTCAAGAAAATATGTGATTTGTATATAACGATGAGAACATATTCTGATCTAAAAAATACGACATTCTTACATTTCGTCTTTTTAGTAAAGAATTTATTATCTTAAATTAAGAACATATATTTTCTTCAGGTAAAATCAATATTACCTCTGTTCAACGCAATTTATTCACTTCATTTAAGAATAATGATAATCAAAAATGATCTATACATATAATAAATCTGTAGAAAAACCATTTCTATACATTAATTATATTATTGGTGTTGGCTTTTAACCAAACGACATAAATAACCAAAATCCATCAGGTTTTATAATTCTTGTATGTTTCTTCCAGCATCACACAAAAACTACTGGACCTATTTTGATGCATTCCCTGGACTCTTGGGGAGTACATGGGCATTTTTCGTCAAAATCGGTTTACGGGAACCAAAGTTATGATCATTTAAAGCAAGAAAAACGGGAAAAAACGGGTAAAACCGCAGGCGAAGCTGCTCATCAGTCAGTTACATTTTTAAATACCCAAGAGAATGAGTTTCCTAAGTTTGGAATTTAATTTAAAATAACTTCTAACAAAAAACAGGAGTTTTTTGTGCTTCAGTGCAAACTGATCTACCTAATTTTCGACGTTTCTCCTTCTTAAGGACTCATCAGGCGCCCTTTGTGTAAACGACTAATTAAAGGATTTATCTATTGTTTTGATATTCTTGGATGAAGAATATAATGACTAATATATAGTCTTGCTTGAAGTAAATTATAGTAAATTCTCCAAGCATATGCTTGAAACAAGAGTATTTATATTCTTAATTCAGGTATTTCGTATTTTGACTCAAAACTACAGCTTCTTAAGAAATAAAAAATTCAATATTCTCTACACCGAAGAATCGGAATTTTTAGTTAATATTTTAAGCATATGAATTTTTGTGCTACGAAAATGGAAATTTTTATTTGAATAATATATACTTGATGCAAGAATTATTTTCTTGGCGGAAGCATAATTTTTCAAGCATTTTCGTTTACTTGTTTTAAAAGTTTTCTTTTTTCTGTCTATAAAACGAAACGGCACTTCGAAAAATCGTTTTTATTTTGTTAAACGAAGGAATCCAAGGGGCCTTAGTGAATTGGTCCTTTTTCCAGTGTTCTTTTTTTTATTGAGTTCCGTTTTTAGGATGACTCGCTATATTTTGACTTGACAGTTATAGTCCAGGCATAAAGAAGACAGAGTAATAAAACGATTTAAAACAAATTTTCTCGAAATAGAAAAAAGACAGCAGTTAAAAATATATATTATATTTTATCCTGATAGAGAAATTGTTTATTATGCGTGTTCTGTTTTTGCACTGTAATAATACGTAGGTATGCAAATAATGCATTAGAGGATTTGGAAGAAAATGAGAGTGATGATAAAAGCATTTACTGTTCTTCTGAATCTGAGTAATTTATTCCTATTTTATTTTTGACTGGTTTTAATAAAACGTATCTACCTCCATTTCATTTTAATTATTTTTGTAGTTATAATAATTGACAACCGTAACATTTTTTTTATGTACCAACCGTTTATTTAGCCTCGATGTAATTTTTAGGTGTGCTTATTAATTATAGTTAAAACGCCAATCCGTCTTTGTATATATATTATAATATTATTTTTATTCCTAAAATGTATTTTTATTATTTAACTTATACATTTTTTCTAATAAAGTAATTTGTTTTATTAAATTTCATAGGACTTTTCTTTTCATATATTTACTATTTTCTCCACTAATACCTATATACCACGGTACTTAAAATGTAAGTTTCCCCCAATTGCCCATATATGAGAATAGCTTATCGCTTGCCTTCTATTGTTCTCGGTCGAACAGGGTGAGGTATATAAAAATAAAGGATTTTTACCTGAGGTACATTAGAAAATTTGCATTTTTATTCGTCTCTCTTCTTTATGAACAGACTTTAGCGCCGTTACTATTAATGTTAGAAAAAAAGGTTAAATGCAAAACTTCTAAAACTGTTTGCATACTTTAAGAGGTCAAATGTCAAATTTTGATACCAATTTTGTTATTTTCAACGAAACGCCCTGTAGTATATTATTAAATTTTTCAATCGCCCTTTCCTTTCTAATCTAAAAATACCAAACACTTTACCTCTATCTATACATTAATTTGCAATCTACAAAAAGTAGAATTAACATTAACATTTGCTTATAACACCCCTCTTTTTATGCGGGGATAAAAATGACAATTTTGAATATATGCTTTAAGTTTTTTCTTTTGGTATACCACTAGGGGCCGAAACCCAATACATTGGACCGGAACCTCTTCTAGGAATAACAAGAGTCAGAGTGCAGACATCAGTCCAAGCTATTCGTGGAGTAGTGGTCCGAATGGCTTTTAGGTAATCGGCTATACAAACATCTGACGCAAATGAGAGTAGCAGAGGATCCCGTGTCTCCCGCTTGTGAGCTCGAAAAGGAATCGGCGCAGCACTTAAGGCCACAAAACGGCATAGATTTCACAACACTGCTTTGCTGTTTTTGGGCCAATATTTACTGGACCGAATATCGGAAACGAGAAAATGGTATGTGTTGAAATTTGGCAGGAAATTTATTTTTGAATTCGTCACAACCGTAACCAGACAGTTTTTTGCTGGACTCTCCCATTCCCGCAATAAAATAAACACGGCTAACAATCGTCAAAATTCTTACCTGGCTTTTTCTTTAGCCTCGTCGATAATACAGAAATCTGTAGCAACAATTTTTTGATTTTTTTATTTTTTGAAATAAATACACCAAATTTTGAAAAATTCTTTGGATACTGTTGCAGATTTCTATACATCCTATTATCTGATAACAAAAAAGTTATGGTTTTTTCTTTGTAAGCGAGATTCTGCCGGAATTCTGAAACGCCAAGGTCACTTAATTTAGAAGGCCTAAGAAAACTGAAGTGAGTTCGATTGGAGTATTGCAATTCAGGTTCCGCATAGCCACCGGCCACGTCTCTAATGGAGCATTCGGCCAATAAATTGACACATATCAAGTGATAAAAATACTACGGAAATTTGTTATTTTTTTGATGTTGAATAATGATTTTTCTTTGGATTATTTTTAATTTCGAGACATTGCAATGTATGAAGCACGAAGCCGAGCATCAAAACCTTTTATAGAAGCAATAGTAAATGGTTACTTTCCTACTAAGTTATACTTTCCTTACATATGGTGTTCGCACCGTGTTCTGAACATTACACGATCTCACTCGAAATGGCATTAGTGATGCCACCTATTGTTGATCTTTCAAAAAAATAGCAAAGCAGTGTTGTCAAATCTATGCAGTTTTTGTGGGCTTAATAGCAGAGTGCGATGCATATGCCAGATCAAGACAGCTGGGGATTTCCCGCACGATAAAAGAAGAGCTGTACATAGTATTAATAATAGGCGTTTATTAATTTTTTTATAGATAATTGTACATCAATAACACGTAACTGTTACAAAAATCGGAGAAAAAAGTTATAAAAATTGTCATACAAAGTAATGAAATTAATAAACGGCAGCTACGAAATCAATGAAAAATGTTTCTTGACATTTTATAGAGAGTTGTTATTAATATTATGTACAGGTTATGGAGATAATAAAAGAGCTTATGAAATAAATAAAACATGTTGACGATTTTACTCAATGCCTTAAATAAATTTAATAAATGGCGATCATTGAATGTATGTACAAGTTTATGAAAATTATGAACCGGGCACAAAATAAATAAACATGGTTATTAAACTTATGTACGTGACAGTCTTTTACTAAATTCATTCTTAGTTGTAAGATTTCATAACACCCTTCACAAAAATCATTCTTAAAGACTCTTTATATTGTAACAACTTTTTTTTGAAACTGTGTCTTGCAGCAGTAAAATCAATAACTCGTTTTGGCTATAAAATTTATGTAAACTTGATTACGATATTGATAAAACTTTACATTGGAGCAAAAATCATATACAAAGTACATTGGCTCAAAGTATTTTGTTTTAGGAAATGGTGCCTTTTCTGGTCCAGTGTAGGAGTAAGGAAAAGGGTATGGCAGAAAGGACCCATGAAGAGGCCTAATCGCCATTACTACCGGTTAAATATTTTCTTGATTAAAATGCGAATCCGCTGCTGCTGAAAAACGTACATGGACTCCTTGTATTGTTGATCACCTTTTAATGATCAAAAAGATTATTATATTTTTTCGTTTTCCATAAACATATCACTGTAAGTTTATTATATCATATCTTACTGGATCTCAAAAAACACTGATCGATAAAGTTGTGTCCCAATCGTGGCACGAGGAGAGGCGTGGAGATCGGTCATCAGTCATAAAATAGCAGTCACGCGGCTCTTCCAGGAAACTATGGATACAGGGTGATTGCTCAAAAGTTGACTCAAAACCGATAGGACAAAATTAACTCCCGGTTCCCACCTACGTGCGTGCCCGCGCATGCACTCGTCACATGACTGTCATAACATTTCATCTTTTTAAAATAAAAATGTATATTCGGTAGAATTTCCTGATTTTTTTTATATGTTGTATAGTACTCGCTCTATATAAGAAAATTTTTGTTTTTTGTTCCAACTCTCTACCACGAAGTTTGTCGATATCTCACTCCTTAGGAATTTTTGATTTACTGTGTACTGATCTTTTTTGCAAACCAACAATAATAAAATTTTGTTTTTTGAATTTGCGCTTTTTTAAAAATAACATTGAAAATGTCAAAACTAGCACGTCCAACTTGGATTATATTTTTAAAAAAGTTTTGTTTAATTCGGAAACAAACTAACGAAGTTCAATATGGCCGACGCAGGATTCGTGTCAAAGTTACCCAGCAAACACAAATCATCGGCATTGAATCGGGCCCATGTCGACAACGTCGGCAGTGTGCCAGCATCGGCGACTACAATCTGGCCCGATGTTGGTCAGATTACGATTTTGAATTTTCGGTCAATAATCGACAACTGACGGAGGTCCACATTACTACAGTCGATTTTATGCCGACACCATTTTAGAACCGACGATGGTCCGATTGGAACTTTGTTAAATCGGTCGAAAATCGGCAACTGACGATGGCCCGATTTACTATAGTCGAATTTATGCCGACGCCTACTTTATCTGCTTTAGGGCCGACGACGGTCCGATTGGAACTTTGTTTAATCCGACGAGAATCGGCAACTGACGATGTCCCGATTTACTATAGTCGACATTATGCCAACGCAAACCTTATCTGCTTTATGGCCGATGATGGTCCGATTGAAACTTTCTTTAATCGGTCGAGAATCGGCAAGTGAAGATGGCCCGACCGCTTTAGGAAACCAATGTCGGACTTGAATAGTTTACCGATATCGGGCCGAAACCAGCTTGCCTACGTTAGACCGACCAAATTAAGCAGTTATGGGCGGATGGTCGGTACCATGTGGTTACACCATATCGGACGTTAATCGTACGGCGACAGTATGCCGATGTCAGCAAAAAGTAAAATTTACCATTGGTCCGACGACGGGCCACAGTCTAACGCTGCATCGGCAAACATACATTGGGCCTACATCGGAAAGCGGACAAAAAATACTGCTGGTCCGATGTCGTAAATCGATGTCGTGCCGATGACGATAAATTCGGCAATCGACATCGGACCGACGTAGGCCCGAGGAAACCGTATTTGCTGGGTAGGTATTTTGGAAGAACTTTATAATTTAAAGTCAGTTTCTTTTAAACCGGACAAAAAATAATAAAGTTCAATATGGCGTAGCCAAGATGGCGGTGTCAGTTTTGACATTTTCAATTTTGTTTTAAAAAAGCGGTTATGGCAAATTAGAAAATTTTGACGTCACTTTTCAGGTACTAGAGGTGGAGAGTTGTGCAATAAAAAAAATTCTTCTAAGGGCGAGTCCTACAACATATAAAAAAAATCTTTACCGAATATAAATTTCCATTGAAAAAGGGCGATTATCCTTTGAAATATAGGTAATTCAAAACTTTCCAAAAGTGGATTTAATTAGTTTTGTTTGATCACTCCTCTTCTGAATTTTTTTCTATAAAATTTTTTGGCTATTTCTGCAAAAGCTTGGCACGTCGAATTTTGAGAATAAATAAGTAGGTAGGCAGTGGTTGTTCACCTTGTATAAAAAAATAAAAAAAACCTTGAGCTTTACTTAGCGTGTTCGAAAGTTTCATAATCATAAAAGAAACTCTATCTGACCAAATTATACACCCCCCAGTCTACGGGTGAGTTGTCATTTGTCTCGTAACAGTGATTTCATAACGCATATATTATAATTTGACCCCTTTCGTATATACCTTTTCTCCACCACCCTTTACGCTTGAAGTCCATTAAATACAATGTAGGTAAATTGCAATATTCTTTTTATATTATATATCCAGGATGTTTGAAACCTTCCCGCCCAAGATTTACGTATTTATAGTCTGATTTTGAAGAAATCCGCGGGCACGTCGATTTTTTGTTATCTTGAAATTTTTGTAGCACGCACCCTCTTCGAGGGGTAAACTTTACCCCTAAATTTTGAGTATGGAAAGTGGGTCGAGTGATACCTTGTTTTTAAGGCCTCTTAAATATCTTAATAACCGTGTAAAAATTTTGAAAATCTGTCGATTCGTTTTGGAGATATTCATTTTCAAAATAAACTCAAATTGTAGATACAGGTAAATTTCACACCTCATAGGAATGTCCCATAGAAAAAAAATGCAATGATGAAATGTATCTTTAACTAAAACAAAGTCGACGGGTCCCAGGATTTCTCAAAAAATGAAAAATTATTTTGTAAAAAATAGTAGTTTTCATAACTAGTGGCTAAAATAGTGCTTTTTTACAAGCGTTGGTTTAAATAACGAGCGCAGCAAGTAAAAAAAAATCAGGATAGGCAAAATCGAGGTGTCCGTGAATTCTGAGTATATATTTTTAAGATAATATTCTTTCGATTCCTGAAAACATTCTGCGTCCAACGGTCCAAATTTAATTATTTTTTAATTAATATTTTTACCTCAATTAATTTAACAAAAATTAAAGTAACACTGTATCGCGGTTTGAACTGTCAAAATAAAAATACTCCATTTTTAAAATAGAAAGATATGCGTGTACACATAAGGTTATAAAGAATAACAGAACAGAAGACAAAATAGAAATTCAAACAATTATAAACTAAATTATTTATTATTAACTAGTAGGCTCGTTGAGAGTTGAGAAGGTAGTGCAGCAGTTTAGAAATAAATGAAGAATTCACAAGTCTACTTTTTCCTGGAGCAAAGGGGGGGGCAATGGCCCCCCTGCCGCCCCTAGGACCACCACTGTAACTGTTAACAAGCCTATATACGAGGAAAAAACAAAAACAAATAATTTCATTCATTAACAGCTAAATATCTGTTTAATTTCCTATTTTTTCACAATAAATTATTCTTTATTACACTTTTGGCTAATTATAGCCATCACTATGTATATTGAAAAAAAATAAAGATTATCTATTATTTTAAAAGATGTCAAAATTTAATATATGGGGTCTCATTGAACGCAGAATTTTCCCAGCAATTTAAAAATGTAAAAACATACAGGGCGTCTTATTTAAAAATCGAAAGGTAAGGCCGTTTCAGGTGAAACCGGAAATCGCCCAAAGTTACGTGACATGTCAAAAAACGTCAAATTTGGCATTATGATATTAGCAATTTTGGGGGTGAGCCACCCTTGTAAAACACCCGGTACTTAAACTCATATATATATATCCACTTTCTAGTATTTTTATAGTTTTATAGTAGTGGCCGATGAATCAGTGGCTTAAGCAGAAATGCAAAAAATGTTTCTGGGGGGGAGGGGGATTAGAGTAACAGAATAGTCTTAGGAAACCATTTTTTGGTGAAAATTTTACTTTCAGGTAAATATTTAATTGTTCTGCCCCTTCCTACGAACTAGTGACGTTCGCAGGAGGTACTATGGGGTACTACTAGCGAAATAAAACTTGAATCTTGCACCACTTTTATCTGCAAAATTCTATTCTTATTTCCAAGGCTTAGGTACATTTCGGCACTGAAATAAAGTGGCAAATGAAAGATCAAAAACATACGCCAACAGAATAATAATAATAATAATAATAAATAAGATGTTTATTTGTTCAAATCCAAAAATTACAAAATCAATAAAAAGATAAAAAAATCAAATAAACATACAAAATCACCATTTAAAGTATAATATACTTGTAGGTGCCTTCCTTAATAACATCAATTTTACTAGTCTCACTTGTGTGGTTATGTCAATATTGGGAATTTAGACACATTCGGGAATTTAGTCACATTTGGGAATTTAGTCACATATGAGCATTCGTCGCTATTGGTACACTCTGGATAAAACATACATAATAAATAATTTTCACTGTTTTAAATACATACTTTTAGTCCTACATTAACATTTTTTATTATATATTTTTTTGAGTAATTTTTTTAAGTTTATGAATTACACTTCCCTCAGTTTTTAACAAAAATTCTTTGATTGCTTTTTTAAAGTGTTTAATGATATTCAAATTTCGGATGGTTTCAGGCAAGATATTTAAAACTTTAGGTATCAAAAAATTTGTACATTAGTTAGTGTTGTTTTTTTTTGTTGTATAGTTTTCCCGAGTTCGAGTAAAGTAATTGTGCTCTTATTTTTTAAAATCACCCTTTTCTTTAAATGCCTTAATGGCTAGCTTTTGGAAAAATAATTATAGTATATAATAATTTCTCTCTCTGTCACATTTTTTTAGATGATTAAGATCTTTTAATTTTAACCACCATGCATGCAAGATGCATGCAGCAGCAGCGACTTGCACCTTTGACACCAAATTTAACCATGAATCCTGTGGCGTAACTAAAAGATGCAGGTGTCAAAATCGCCGATAGTGACTTTTAGCAAAGTCAGTTGCATATGTCCTAACGTAAAGACCCCTAATAACATGGTTTTACATTTTTAGGTCAAGTTTTAAGGAAGGTAGATAATAGACATCACTTGTTGCACAAATTAATAGAGAGCTTAATCGTAAACGTATTTCCGTGCGCATACTTAGAACGGATACGTCGTACAACAGCGACTATTACGTCTCACCTATCTCTACGACCACACTTGCAGTATTTGAACCCAGCTAGCGTATCCTAACCATTTTGTTATCTGTGGGTTTTCATAGTAATTTTTTGGCGTGAGAAGAAAGAAATGTCATTTTGGCGTTGAACTGGTGATGTCACGGTTCAACACATTTCAAAGGATTTCAAAACTTCTCGAACTATTTCGAAAGCGTTTCAATCACGATTTCAATATGGCGGGAGTTGTCATTTGTCTAAATACGTGAGTAGTGTGGGGTTATGGAGTACCGGCTTTTATTTAACTTGCAATGTATTATACAGGGTTTCTAAGCAAATCCTTAGGGGGCCAAGCAGCCGTGTATAAGACGCAGACAAACGGAAAAGCACATTAGGCAGAAAAGGATGGGCATGGGGCGATGTTGTCACTACATCTTACACGTAATAAATCCATTCCAGGTTGTTGTTTTCTAATGTTTTCCATTTTCATACCTTTAGGACTGGAATAAAAATTGTTTTTGCTCGACTTTAATACCAAACTGATGAAAGATATCGTTAAAAAAATATTTTTCGGCTTTTCATTTTGTAACCATTGTCCTTACGCACTGTTTACAGGCTGGGGACTGAGATACATGCAAATGCCTAACCTAAAGCATTCATACACGGCTGGAGAAATCGACTGAGATATTTCCGTAGAAACTTTATCAAGCAAATAGGACGGGTTGACGCCTTCGAACGACCAACCCTGGTTTTGCACTTTGATTCGAAATCAAAAAGGAGGAACAGTCATATGTGGGTCCGTGCACAAATTACGTAACGGTGATTTTACCAATTTATGACCCCCTCCCTATGTAATGTTTTGTAACGGTTTGGCACGCCACTCCCCTAATATTACGTAACGATTTCAAGACCACTACCCCCCCCCCCAAAAAAAAAAAAAAAACTTTTCACTTATTTTCATTCCAAATTTTCTTAGTTTCACACAAATTCAAACGCTGTCGAAAACCCCCTTCCCCCCTACGTAACGTTTTGTAACCCCCCCATAAAATATGTGAAGACATGACAGAAAACAAAAATATTATCTATATCATAACCTATAGCTAATAATTACCATTTTATTAAACACTCTTCTGAAGTCACAGCATCTTAAATTTATAAACGCATAGCACTTTACTGATTAAAAATGCTGATTTTTTGATAAAAAAACCACGCCCCCCCCCAGTTTTGACCTAGTTTTATCTAAAATGTCGATAAAAAATCGGAATTATTTGATGTTAGGATTTTGAAATTAAATGTATTTCCAGTTTTAATGTTTTATTAATTGAATATTAATATTTTTACTTTTATTGATACATGCAACTACTAATCAATGATTTAATGAGGTATTTTTAAATTTTGATTTGAATTCCATGTTTAGTAGAAGTAAATAGCATGGCGGCGTCGCGCATCCAGTTGACGGTGCATTAATTTACAATGTCAGTAAAGTAGCGATAACTCGTAGGTAACGTTTTTACACTATATGCACATTTATTTCTTACTGCGTGGTAGATAGGCGACCGTGTAGACTCCATAACTTTGTAGTTTTGTATTGAGTAGGGGCTACTGAATTGCAACCAAATTAATATCAGTAGAGTCGTTACCTCGCAAAAGTAATATTAAAGAAATTAAATGTGACAACTATGAAGTAAGCCCCGCACTGTAAAGTTTTTTCGTGGTTCTAGTAATGGTATATAGTTATATAGTGGAATATATTACTTTCGCGTATAACTTTATATTTTTACGACAGTGTGGCAATTTTTTAACAGTAATAGTGACCACACTAAGTGAAAATAATGAAATTTTTCCTATAAATAGTTTTTTGTAGGAACTATTACTACGCTTTAACCATTTTTTGGTGGCAATGACAATGGCACCAGTGAAATTGACTATAATTGTTGCTTGGGTATAGTATCCGGTTTTCTTTTATTTTTATTTTTTTATGATTTTTTACAAGTTGGAACTCCTCCCCCTTCTACTACCGGCTATTAGGAGAACTGGCTTACTGGAGGTGCGCTTGATGATGTATAACCCACCCCCATAAACTAAGAAGTCAGCCTTTTTTGCAGTTTTTGTTCACGAGCTCTCCGACTTTAATGTAGGGAAATAAAACTTAAGTCCCACTTTTACTGTTATCTATTTTTGATATTTTAGTTTAAGAATTATGCTGTGTACTTTTTCTTGAACAAAGCCAAAAAGGAAACACTAATAGAATGAAAATTATTGTCAGATAAAAACCTACCTCAGTTTCCTTAATTTAGATGTGTTTTCGAAGAACAAAATTTATTCCCACTTTTAATTTTTAAGCAAGTTCTGTAGTAGCAGAGTTTTTATACTTATATACATACTGTTTATAAACTGTTTAGTCAATCTAGATTTTTTGTTAGAATTAGCTAAAATTAAGTTACTAGTTTTGATGGTGTGATGTAAACCTTTTGATATACTTAATTAGAAACAAAAATTCTTTGCGAAAAATGTTCACGTTCATGTGCAAAATACACTGTTTACTGTTTTTGGCAATATTAGATGTAGCGAATTTATATTCACGTTTATGTAAAGTTTTAATATTTGATTAATAAACATTTTAATTTTTTTTACATTTTTTTTTTAATTTTCAGTACCTACATTTTTTTTTGCTTACAGGTGTGACGTTTGTGCACAGTGCAACACATAAAAGGACAATTGCATAATTATATATTAGGAGTGGGGGAAGCCAAAATGAGACGAGGTTCTTATGCGAATTGTGCAATGATCCCTTTAAGGCGCAATTACACAGACGAACATGTTCAAATAAAAGCTCGTGAAAAAGATCTAAAATTTTTTGCGTGAACATTTTTGTGAGCTTTTCTTTGAACATTTTGTTCGGGTAAATTTTTGAGAAAATTATTGCTATCTATTTTGGAAACATATTTTTAAAGATGAGAATAAATAAAATTTCACATCAGTGATCAGTGATCTCAATTCTTTAAAAAAATGGAACACCAACTTTTATTTAAAATTTTTGTGAAAAAAAGCCGACGGCAGGCGAAACATTATTATTGGCTTTACTGTGAGTTTTTCAAATATCGGCAAAAAACTCAAAAATTGCACTTTTTAAGCGGTAATCCGCGTCTCACGACTATGAGAAGTGGTGGGGAGGGGATTTTTTTTTAAACATATTTTTGTGACCCTTAGCTTTGATTGTTTTTTTTTAATTCCTCTCACCAGATTTACCTAGTCAGTTTAAGGCCCCAACGGTTGCTTAAAAAAGCAAAAGGTTCATAAAAATGCTGAAGATAGATATTTACTGTCAATTTAATGTAATAATCAAGGTCGATTACTGACACTGAACAAACAATATGCAAAGGAGCAACATTCCGATTCAGAAGTCTAGTTTATTACTTCTAAATTATATTTTTTTAGACAAGGGTCGGGATCGTAGGATTGTAAAAGTGGGTAATAAACGGGTATTATTTAGACCGAACGTGCTTTTGTTCATATATTTGAGATTTAATAAAATGTATATAGGTTTTTTACTTTGACTTAATTATTATTGTATTGTGTTTTAAACTAGGAAGTAAAATAAAGAGATATTCTTTTAAACGTAAAATTTTATCATTACATTTAAACAGCAATAAATAAGTGTCATTATTATTTTTTTATTCTCCTTTTTTTACAACCCCATAAAAGTTACAAGTATACTGGCATATCCCCTATAAAAATCAGGTTAATCGAAGTTGCTTATGAGGTAAAATGTGAATTTCGACATCAAATCGTTTTTCCGTGGGAAAGTACTTAATTAAAAATACCTTGTTTTAAAATTTAGTCTTTCTATTTTCAGTTAAGTTCAATGAATTCCCATAAAACTATAAAATTTAAATTTGTAAGAAATTTCTATACCAACATTTCTTCAAACAAATTTTGCTTAACATTCTCTCCAAAATTTACGTGTGTTTTTTGTACGAGATTTTGCTCGAACATTTCTTTGAGCATTTTGCTCAAGAGGCTCGTGTAAATGTTTGTCGGCATTTCCACATCAAAGGAAAGTTTGTCTGTGTAAATGCGCCTTTACGTGTTGCCATACTGTGTATTGACGTCATTCTTTTAAAAGTTTTCGTAATAGAATTGTGTACTTCTTTTAAGGCCAATTTTCAAGAAAATATGCTCTTAAACGCAAACTATTTATTATACTATGATACAAATAGCTAAAAAAATATGCTCTTCGCATAAGATTTTATGTTCTTTGCATAAGACTTTGAATCTCAAATTGGTTTAAGGGAATGGAAATCTCGTGAGAAGAAACTGGGGACTTTATTACGCATATCGAAAGTCATAATTCTCTTAAATTAAAATTGTATTTCTATTTTATTTTATTTTATTTTATTTTATTTTATTTTATTTACAGCCACTCAACAGGAGTAGCAAAAAAAACAATAAGTTTACTTAAAAAAAAGAACTTAAAATTAAAAAAAATAACAATGAATCTTTACAAAAAGAAAAATAGGAGAAGAAAAAAAAAACAAAGAGCAGAGATAACATACTTAAGAAAGGCGTAACTTTTTAATGGTTGACAGACTACTATTAAATAGGTCACATTGATTGCCAGATTGATTGCACGTAATACAGGCTCTGATCAAAGGAGAGTTTTTGAATGAGTTTGTTCTTTGAATTGGGAGATAAAAGGGTACCGTAGTTCTAGCTGTTGTTCTGGGTACCAAAACATTTATTTGTTGTAATAATTCAGGACAATCGATTCTGTTATTAATTAGTTTATAAATAAATTGAAGCTCCGCCGACTTTTGTCTCTCCTCAAGAGAAGACACTTTAAATCTATTGCATAAAACATAATTAGGTATTACAATTTCCGGGTACACACATCTAGTTTAAAAGCCACGTATTTTAAAAACTTGTATATTATAACATGGAGACCATACTATAGACGCATACTCTAGTTTTGACCTAACATACGCGAAATATAGTAATTTTAAACTGTCAATACTCTCAAAATACTGTGAATTTCTTATTATGAATCCAAGCATTTGATAACATTTTTTAACAATTTCGCGTATGTGAGGAACAAATGAAAGTGCAGCGTCGAAAGTTACTCCTAGATCTTTAAATTCGGTACTTCTAGGCAGAACGGCTCCGCTGATGTTATAGTCAAATTGAATTACCAAGTATTGACTTTATTTGGAGCTTCCTGAAATCTTTCACAATCGAAAGCACTATTAATTCTACAAATAAGCTTTAAATCGTCAGCTTACAGTAGGCAAATTACCAAGACATCATTAACGATGCTGTTTATGAAGGCAATGAAGAAAAGGGAACCCAATATTGAGCCCTGAGGCACACCTGAGGTGGCCACAATTTGCGAAGAGGTTCGACCAAGGCACTTAGCATATTGGAGGCGTTCTGTCAAGTAAGATTTAAAAAAAAACAGAAAGGTCATCCGAAACTCCAAAAGTACTTAAAATAATGCCGTGGTCTAATCTATCGAAGGCCTTAGAAAAGTCAGTGTACAATACATCGACTTGCGAATTCATATCTAAAGATTTTGAAATAAATTGAGTTGCAGTAACTAGATTTGATGTTGTTGATTTGCTTTTCATAAAGCCGTGCTGTCTGGAATCGATTTGGTTGCTTAGTGGAAAATGGATCGAGAGGAGCTGAATGATTTCTACTGTACAATTGCAGGAAAACTTGGAGAAAAAATAGAAACAACAAAAAAGGATCATTTGAGCTTTCTTTCGCCATATGTACCAGATGAGTTGTTTAAGCTGACTCCAACTGACCAAAATGAACTTCAAAACATCATAAGAAAAATAAAAAAACAAAGTTCCTCCGGCGTAGATGAAATATCTTGCAAAATTTTAAAAAACTTGCCCGAACAATCACTTGTTACCCTTGCAGAGTGCATCAATGATTCAGCTCTGGTTATTTTCCAGATTGTCTAAAAGTTAGCCATGGTTATACCACTGTATAAGGGAGGAGAATCTGAGGATGCATCCAATTATCGCCCCATGTCCCTACTGAACACCCGTTCAAAAATTATTGAGAAACTGGTTAAAATTAGATTGGTTGAATACTGCAAATGGAATTTTGGCGCTTCAGCAATTTCGTTTCCAAGAATCAAAGAGCACTAATGACGCTGTATTTTCTTTTTTGGAAAAAACATTTTTTAGTCTCAATGAAGGTGAGAAAGCCGCAGCGGTGTTTCTTGACTTTTCTAAGGGGTTCGATTGCGTGAATCATGGGATACCTACTGCTGCGGAAATTGAACCATTATGGAATAAGGAGGCGAGAGTTGAATTGGTTCAAATTCTATCTGACTGACCAAAGACAATTTGTCAAAATTAGAAACAAGGAACCGCCAATGTCTATATTGTTGACCCATGGTGTTCCACAGGGCTCTGTCCTTGGGCCCATCCTTTTCTTAATCTATATTAATGACCTGGCATGCATCTTTATCAATTTGGGTTTTTTTTATAATATTTGCTGATAATACAACCATTCTATGGAGACATAAAGAAGCTATGGTTCTGAAAACCATTGCTGAGAGTGATTTAGTAAAAATCAAAGAATGGTGTGACTCAAATTGTCTTGCACTTAACATGACAAAAACAAATGTCCTTAGTTTTAAATGCTCCTTGGATTTTTTTGCACTTGAGGAAGAAACTCTGGATGACTGTATGACAGTAAAGTTTCTTGGCACTCACATTAATTGATGCCAGATTGAGATTTGACACTCACATCCACTTACTGAATAAAAACCTTGCAAAGGGTTCCTTATATATATCACGCACTCATTGAGTCGCATATAAGATATGGAATAGCGTTTTGGGGATACTCCAGGCAAAATTCAATTAACTCTGTTTTTGTTCTTCAGAAAAGGGCAATCATTTGACAAAAAACTCTATAATATATGAGAGCCTCAAAATATTATATTATAAAGCATTTTTATTGATAGTTTTATTGATCTTTTATTTAATTTTTGTTGATTTTTGTGTCTTTTTTACTTTTTACTTTTTAACAAGCCACTTTTGAACATATTTTATATGTATCTATATTGATATATATGTCTTACACTAATTAATTAATTATGTCTCTAATTTTTATTTTGTTATGCTTGCCTTTTTAAACATTGTGTGTGTGTGTGTCTTGATACTCTTAATTTTTACGTTTTAATTTTAATGTCATAATAGTACATTATAAACCTAGGGACTAAAGTGCCTCTTTTAATCCCGCGTCGAAAGGTTTGTACAATTCGCCAAGGAATTAATATATTATTTATATACTATTTTATGCACTTTAGAATGCGAGAAACTAAAAACAAAAAATCACAAAACTAACAGTAGAACACTTAACGGTACTCTAGTTTCAAGATTGACGGCTCGTGTTACTGATAGTTGTCATTGACTGTTGTTGGCATGGTGGATTCACTCAAAATTTATTGTGCCATGGAAGTGCTGCTGCCAAACGGTGAGTCCAGAAAAATCGTAGGTACAGCACTTTTTTTGAAAATGAACATTGAAGAGGCTGCGGAAGAGGCTATCGCTAGCCTTCTTACACAAAAATCTCGAGAGGTTTACAAGAAACAGTTTCGTGATTACCGAAAATGGTGCGCTGAACAGCATGCAGAGAATTTTACGGATGAAAAGGTGCTCCTGGCATACTTCCTACAGAAGTCTAAGAGTCTCAAGGCATCTTCTGTGTAGAGCCAATATTCCATGATCAAAGCCACGATAATATCTGAAGCAAACGTCGACATCAGCAAATATAGTAAAGTCACGGCATTTCTAAAGAGACAGAATGACCGAACTAGATTTAAGTAATGCATATGCTAATTATTTTTTTCGTTCATACATTTTAACAAATAAATAAAATTTCAATAAAATTATTGTTTAATTTGGAAAAATTTACTTTAAATTCCCCAAGGACTAAAATTATTTTTAATCTCTGAGAAATTAAAAGTGCCCCTTTTATCCTTAAAATGAGGGATTAAAAGTGCACTCTTAATCCCTAAAGTGCATAAAATAATGTTGTTCCTCCAAAACCTCTGAAAGTGTACAGTGTGGTCCAAATTCGAGGGGCCTCTATAGCTTTGGGCTTTTGCAGCATAGTTAGCCCAAAACTAATATACATGTTACGGGCTGGATTTTCAAGAGAAGTCGAAAACTAAAAACCGAATTGCGATATGTCAAAGCGTTTCTGAGCTACAGGGTGAATCTCAAAAATGTGCGATTTTAAAGGCCTTCTACAACTTTTTTATTTGTAAAGATGAAGATTTCCATTAAAAACATTTTTTGAAGATTTTCACCGATTTTCTCTCAAAGCCTTTAGTTCCCGAGATATCACACAAAGTTATATATCTTTAAATAGCATAACCCTAATTTCTCTAAATCAGTTTGCTAATAAAATTTCCTGTCGAACGATGTGCCACACGAGAGGACACAGCAACCTCGAACTTTAACTTCTAGTTTACTATAATTACCAACCCTAAAATAATAAACAAAAATAAAATAATTAAAAGTTTTTATTTAAAATTTTTATTAATTAAACTAGGTAACACCTAAAATCTACATCTAACAATTTTCTTTAATTCTAAAACAAATGCTCAAATTGACGGCCGTTTTCTTGTAAACATATCCTACATCTTCTCTTGACTCTATTTTCTGCATTAAGAAGTTCTACCGCACGAAGCTGCCTGAATGCAGTACGAAGTGCCTCTTCCAATTCCTTTTTAGTAGTTGGGCGATTTCGAAATACAAGGTCTTTGACTCTCCCCCACAAAAAGAAGTCGCAAGGGGTTAGGTCTGGAGACCTAGGGGGCCAATATATAGGACCTTTATTTCCGATCCAGTTTTCGGCAAACACAATATTTAGCAAATTAGTAATGTCTCGTGCATTGTGAGGAGGTCCACCGTCATGTTGAAAGTATAGCTCATTATTTTGCTGAAGTGGCAAATTGTCAATAAACGGAATCACCTGCTCTTCTAAAATTTGTTGGTATCTTTCGCATTTAAATTTCCATCAAAAATATATGGCCCAATAATTTCCAGTAATAGCAGTTATATCTGGTGAATATTTCATTACTAGAAATCGTTGCCTCATCCTTGGGTTTTTTAAGCACCCGAACGGCATTGCTGCATGGAATTCCAGTGTTTCTCTCCATAGCCCTGGTGGAAGTATTCGGCTTAATTTCTATTTCTCCTAGAACCGTTAGTTCTTCCAACTCTCTATCTCTGGCTAGGCTTCTATACGTCCTAGGCCGCGGTTTTGTAAAGGATCCGTATTCTTGTAGATGACGTTTTAACTTCAAAAATATTTTTGAGCTAGGTTGCCTTCTTTCCGGATATCTCTGGAAATATAGATTTCACGCCGTCTGTCGATGTTCGTTACTTTCAATATAACATTTGATCATGTCGTACTTTTCAAAGTTTTCAAACATTTTTATATCTTGACGAAGACGCCACTTTTGACACTTGGGCTCGTTTATCATGGCAATTGTTTTTATTTGATCATAGCTACCTAGATAGATACCCTAAAACTGCATAGGTCAGAGTTAAACACAGCCTACTATGGTAATTATTAAAAATTGCAGATATCTGTTTAACTACTTAATAAAAATAGTTGTATGACACATCATTTAACAGGAAATTTTATTACAAAACTAATTTTTAAAAATAAACTTTGTGTTATATCTCGTGAACTAAAGGCTTGAAGAGAAAATCGGTGAAACAGGTAGATTTGTCTTTAAAAAATCTTCAAAAAATGTTTTTAATGAAAATCTCTATCTTTATAAATAAAAAAGTTGTAGAAGGCCTTTAAAATCGCACATTTTTGAGAATCACCCTGTAGCTCAGAAACGCTTTGACATATCGCAATGCGGTTTTTAGTTTTCGACTTCTCTTGAAAATCGAGCCCGTAACATGTATATTAGTTTTGGGCTAACCATGCTGCAAAAGCCCAAAGCTATAGAGGCCCCTCGAATTTGGACCACCCTGTACAATGAGTTTTTATCTTTATTAATTTAATGTTGAATTTAATGTTTTATTATGATTTATTTTTTGTAGGTACAAACTTTTTATATGTTTATGAAATTGTGTTTTTATTGCGATTGTTTCAGCAATTATGTTTTTGTTTTTTTGCTTGTGTTTCAACTATAATATAAACATTAACATAAATGACTAAGATGAATATTTTATAATAGATATTACTATTATAACTGTTATTGGTTCGTTTAGGTTTAAGACTTCTTATTAGGTATAAGTAGATACTGGGTCTAGTGTTTTTTTTTGTTGCTTTGTCAATGAAAATTTTCCTTTTTAGACAATAAAGCTTATTTTGAAGTGAAAAATAGCTTGCCATCTTTCAGTGTTAATTGTAAACGCAAAACGTTATATTTGATTATGTGTATATTTGCTAAAAGTTCCTATCAATTCTCGCATCTGCATGTGAAAGAGAAAAGGTGCGGCAATCCTAAATGCGTCCTTCCTCAGTCCTGTGTAAATACCTAGTACATTAGGTATAAGCCTAGGAACTAAAATGACACTTTAAGTCCCGAGGCGAAAAGTTCTTAACCCGACTGGAGGAATAATGTATGTACACTGATGACTCAACATATATCTGCTTTAGAAAGAAGCGCTAACATCGGACATCAGTGAACATGCAACAGATAGGGAGGATTCACACAAACAGAGCGCAAGCGTGGGTCACAATCGATTCCCATTGGTAGGATGCGCGGCCAAAGATAGCTGGCTATGGGGGAAGAGACTAGATAAGAGCTCATCAGTGCTCCGCCTTTTCGTTTTCAGTCAGTCTGAATGGTGGGAATTCGGTGAAGTATATTTTATGAAATTTGGAAAACAACAGAGGTAGGTGTTAGGTAGATAGGATATAGAGAGGTAGGTATAGGTATACAAAAAGTAAAAGTCTATAACACCTATTGAAAAAGGTCGTCCATTTTCTCAAAGACTTGAATTTCAAATGAAAATTTGAAAAATTTTCAAATCAAAACATTTTTTGTTTGTAAAATGTAGAAAGAGTCTCGTTTGTTTAAATGTTTTTTATTTTTTAAACTTGTGTAATATGTTCTTTAAATGTTAATATCTACCGTTACGTTTTATATACCAGGTCTGAAGATGCCTATGTAGGCGAAACACGTGTAACCTACCAAATTTTGAATAAATTTTGTATTTTGAGACTTTATGACTTTGAGTTTCCCAAGTTGAAGCATATAACAACTATTCAGTGATTGTCTATAATAATATTATATTAACACCTAAATATTAAGGCGCAATTACACAGACGAACATGCTCAAACAAAAGCTCGTGCAAAAGATCTAAAATTTTTTGCGTGAACATTTTTGTGAGCTTTTCTTTGAACATTTTGTTCGGGTAAATTTTTGAGCAAATTATTGCTATCTGTTTTGGAAACATATTTTTAATGATGAGAATAAATAAAATTTCACATCAGTGATCAGTGATGAATTGTTGAATGAAATGAATTCTTTAAAAAAATGGAACCCCATCATTTACTTTAAATTTTTGTGAAAAAAGCCGACGGCAAGCGAAAAATTATTCTTGGCTATCAATTTTCAGTCACATGGATTAGGGTTACTTATAACATTTTTTTCTTAGGGTTTTTCCCGGATTTTTTTGCCCGGGGGTTTTTTTGGGATTTTTTGCGAGTTTTTTTTATTTCCAAGGGTTTTTTCCTAAATACAAAAAACAACCCAGGAAAATTTTTCTTTTCAAAAAAAATTTTGAGTTTTTCAAATATCGGCAAAAAACTCAAAAATTGCACTTTTAAGCGGTAATCCGCGCTTCACGACTATGAGGAGTGGTGGGGAGGGGATTTCTTTTTAAACATATTTTTGTAACTTTACTTTACCCTTAGCTTTGATTGTTTTTTTTTCATTCCTCACACCAGATTTACCTAGTTAGTTTAAAGCTCCAACGGTTGCTTAAAAAAGCAAAAGGTTCATGAAAATGCTGAAGATAGATATTTACTGTCAATTTAATGTAATAATCAAGGGCCATTACTGACACTGAACAAACAATATGCAAAGGAGCAACATTCCGATTCAGAAGTCTAGTCTATTACAGCTAAATTATATTTTTTTAGACAAGGTTCGGGATCGTAGGGTTGTAAAAGTGGGTAATAAACGGGTATTATTTAGACCGAACGTGCTTTTGTTCATATTCATGTATATAGGTTTTTTAATTTGACTTAATTATTATTGTATTGTGATTTAAACTACGCAGTAAAATAAAGAGATATTCTTTTAAACGTAAATTTTTATCATTACATTTACAGGCAACAGCAATAAATAAGTGCCAATGATTATTTTTTTATTCCCGTTTTTTTACAACCCCAAAAAAGTTACAAGTATACTGGTATATCCCTTATAAAAATCAGGTCAATCGAAGTTTTTTATGAGGTAAAATGTGAATTTCGACATCAAATCGTTTTTCCGTCGGAAAGCACTTAATTAAAAATACCTTGTTTTAAAACTTAGTCTTTCTATTTTCAGTTAAGTTCAATGAATTCCCATAAAACTATAAAATTTAAATTTGTAAGAAACTTCTATACCAACATTTCTTCAAACAAATTTTGCTTAACATTCTCTCCAAAATTTCCGCGAGTCTTTTTGTACGAGATTTTGCTCGAACTTTTTTTTGAACATTTTGCTCAAGAGGCTCGTGTAAATGTTTGTCGGCATTTCAACATCAAAGGAAAGTTTGTCTGTGTAAATGCGCCTTTATATCTACGTATTTATATTATAAAGCAGATAGGACGTACATTGCGTGAGATTAGCCTACATTTTCCCTGTTTTCTGGAACTTGCCGGCCTTAATGCTGTCGCCTGGAATTAACCTTTCTTATAGTCCTTATCTTTGGAAGCACGGAATTCTACGAGGATGAATTAATTGACTGTTTATTATTATTAGCGGAGGCCACCTCATAGATTAGGTACCTATTCATAAATTTAAAAAAAATCAAATAGTAATTGATTAGCCAGTTTTAGTGACGTCAACCATGGCCTAAAATATTCACGCTTAGTCGTGGTAATTCGAAAAATGTTTAAAAAAACTCAGCAAATGCATGAAGTAATATTTTAAAAAGAACATGAAAAATTACAAAAAACAAGTAGTCACTCATTGTTAATTATACAATATGAATAAATAAATTAATCAATTAACAATTTTATAGAAGAATATCTAACAAAGAACAAACACGGAAAAGGAACTTAATTATTGTAGGTAAAAATTTTCTATTTTCTTCTTCTTGGGCTTTTTTTAGAACCCTGAGCAGGTAAGTATTGTCTAAAACTGCCAAAACAATATTCGATTTTTTAAAATATAGAATACTTAAAGAAACCAATTTTGCTTTGATTTAATTATTATCAACTCATGGACCAGCCACTATAGGTAAGTATAAGGTGATCCACTATATTAATTAATGAATTAATTATATTAAATAAAAGAAAGTTCATTCATACAAAGATTTACTTTTAGATTTACTATAGTATTATTGGCGAAGGCGCAAATTCTATGGGTAGGAACAAGTACAGAGATTAAAATGTACTTATTAGCAAAAAGTCGAGAAAATAAAGCCGACAAATACTTTGCAGAAGCTAAATGCACTTACGATTTTGGCAGAAACTCAAAATACTTCTCCTGCAGAAAGGCGTCGCTGAAAAGTCAAAACAATTGTTAATGAAAATGCTGAAGACGGAGTTCAAGTCTATTAATTGAGCAGTTTAACTGTGGAGTTTTGAAGCCTTGATGATGCTTTTCTTACGGGAACCTACCTACAGGAGAATATCTCCAAAAAGCAGCTGCAGAATTACTGGCATTTAAATATTCTAGCAATTTAAATGCTATATGGAATTATCGGGGGTAATACCATAAGTGCTTTGAGAATTAAGATAATTCTGAAAAAACGTGTTTTTTGAAAACTGCACGAGTTTATTTTTTCCGTTGTGTCAAAGCAGAAATTGCCCGACTTCGCATTAGGATGGCAATTTTTTGATACAACGGAAAAAATATCCGATTGCGGTTTTCAACAAAAACACGTTTTTTCAGAATTAATTCTCAAAGCACGAATGGTATTCGGTAGAAAATTTCAAGAATATAGAAGTTAGACTATTTATTGTAATTAATTGTACAATTATTATAGGTAGTATAGATACATGTATTTTTTTCTCTATAACTGAAGCTACACTGCTTGGCCCTGCCATCATGCATTCGTTCGGATCTTCATTTTTCAAAATTTCCCCTGAACTAGTGCGGCTCTGACTTCCTCGCATTTTATCGACGATCGCCTGATGATGCTCTTCGGCAGTGTTGCTAGGAACATGATAATTATCAGAATCTATAATAATTTTGGGTAAATCTATGATAATTTAACAAATCCTCACATAAAACGCCATTTATTTTTATAATGCATCCAACCCACATGGTGAAGACTTTTTTTAAAATTTATATAAAAAACTGTATAATAAGTAATCTGGTTAGATCGTGCGCTTGGTCCCGCCACTATTTTAAAACAGGTGCATTGTAATCAGGCAGCCATCTTTTTTTTTATACTTGCATAGTATTGTACTGCTCGTGACTTTTGAACAGTACCAACCACAAATTTAAAAAAGAATGCTGTTTAGTTAAAACAATTTTTATTTATTTTTTTTAAATTCGGGTGAATAGTAGAATATTAGAATTTTTCCACTCATCAACAACAATACATTTTAAGCGCATGTCATACAAAAATAAAAACTAAAAAAGTCGATTCGCTGTATGAAGTCCGATATCGGATTAAATCTCCAAAAGATGTTATCGCTTTTTGGACAGTAAGTCAGTTAAGTTAGAATGCCCTCGCTGTACTTGATCGTGTCAGATATCCCACTGGTTCACTGTATGTATCAGCGGTCTTAAAACAAAATTATTTAAGAATAACTCATTACACTTACACCACGATAAATATTTCTATTTTATTTTTTACTTTTACTTTTAAAAAACTTTTTGCGTCAATAAGTTAAAGATTTTGACAGGTATATTTTCCGAGAATTTAATTATTTTAGGGTCATCATAGGTAAATCTGGAGCTGTCGTCAATGCTAATAATCACTGGTTTTATTACTTCCAAGAAATAATTAAAATTTGCTCCAGTTGGGGATGGTATGTTCTATTTTAAATAAGTAGGTATGCTTTTATTTGGTTTTAGTTTGTGTCTTATTGTGTGTGAATTACGGAATTTAAAGCAGTTATAAAGATAAGTTATGGGAAATGTTCAGCAAGGTGACACAACACCTAGAAGGTGTTTATCTCCAGGTGAACGCCGTTTGGTATTACAAGTGGAACGTTATTTTACGTTAGAAAAAAATAACTCGGGCCCGTTAGTGTCTGTTTTGGCAGTGAAAAAACGAACGTCTGATGCTTGCGGCATTTCAGATAAGACCTTAAGAAGACTTCGGAAACAGAGTGAAGCGGAATTGGACAGACCATATAAAAGGGTTCGACAGCATTCAAAAACCTTTGATCTATCCCAAGTGATTAAACTATCGATTAGAAATTTGATCTATCCCAAGGGATTAAACTATCGATTAGAAATATTGTTTATGATATGTATAAGTCAAAGGAATATGTTACTCTGAAAGCTATTCTAGAAAAGATAAAGGAAAAACAACTTTGCGATATTGGAATTACCAGTTTGTCCAAAATTTTAAAAAAGATGGGCTTTAAATATAAAAAACGAACAACAGAAAATTGCTTTGCGTGCAATCCAATATTGCGTCAAGAAGATGGCAATTTTGAGAGATCAAATAAAAAACAAAAAATTGGAATTGCCAAGGCAAGTTGTTTTTCTTGACGAAACATGGGTATTTGCGTACGGAACTTCAACAAAATCGTCTTGGCAGGATGAATCGAAACATTGCTATTCCAGTACCCGTGCAAGTAATGGAAAAAGATATATAATAATATATGCAGGCAATGAAGAAGGGTTTATTTCAAATGCCAGTTTAATATTTTCATCAACAAAAAAAACTGACGATTATCGCGGCAATATGGATGCAAACATTTTTGAGCATTGGTTTGAGGATAAACTTTTCAAAAGTTTAGAAAACCCTTCCTTAATTGTTTTGGACAATGCGTCTTACCCTCGGTCTTACCATACGAGACTCGAAGAGAAATTTCCTACAAGCAGCTGGAAAAAAGAGGAAATAAGAGAGGTGTTGGCAAAGAAAAACATAAACAATGAAAATTTATTTTTAAAAAGTGATCTTTTAAGCAAGTGTAAAGAGCAGCCATTAAAAAAAAATATATTGTTGACGAATTAGTCCTTAAATGTGGACATCAAGTTTGGAGATTACCACCCTACCATTGCCATTACAACGCAATTGAATTGGTATGGGGTATTAGCAAAAATTATTATGACACACATGCCTGTGAAAATATCGGTGAGCCTAGCATTATAAAGTTGTGGGAGGAGGCACTTAGCAAAGTGGGCAAAGAAGAATGGCGGAAATGCATTGAACACACAGAAAAAAATATTTTTGAATCTTATGAGACAGAACACATTATAAACGAAGTAAGACCGTTAATTATTACGGATGATGATAATGATTCTGAAAGCATGGATGATATTTCAGATACAGACGAAGACTATTTTTAGTATTAGTATTAGTATGCATTTATAAGTAGGTGCGTTCTATCGCAAGACTGCAATATCGGTTCTTTTTAGAACCAAAACTTTATAAAAAAGAATTCGTAAAACTAATTTGCCTAAATACTATAAAAGCTAAGAAATAATCTTTTTTTTACCTAATTATTTTTTATTAACTTTAAATGATTTTTTAAGTACTGCGTACAAATGTCCAAACCATGACTTTCCTAATTACCGATGTAAAAATAGTAGTTTTCACAACTAGTGGCTAAAATAGTGCTTCTTTTACAAGCGTTGGTTTAAATAACGAGCGCAGCGAGGTATTTAAAAAAGCGAGTAAAAAAAAGCACAGTTTATCCACGAGTTGTGAACACTAATTTTTTTAATACGTTTATCAAAAAACCCAAGAAAAACAGGAAACTTTTAAAAATTTCGAACGAAGAGCACTTCTCGCAAAACAGACCATCTTTACACTATAAATTAATGTGGCTGGTAAATGAAATAACAATGGTTGCCATAGCGATGTGTCTTTTTATCGGTGACGTTCGTTGCTGCGACATTTTAATATTTGACAGTTTTATATTTTTACGATGTTTTTAAATGATTTTTTCGTAAATACTTGGTGAAAACTGGCGAAAATGGCTTTATTTTTAGGCAAGAATAATTAGATTTTTCCAATATTACTATATTCCGCTATTTCTCTTTAATTTTGGGTAAAAAACGGACAGAAATTTTTTTTGCACCCGTGATCAAAAAAAATTTTTTTTTTGCATCGGTAACCAAAAAAAGCCATGCTTTAGTTATCTGCAGACAGTTAATTAAATCATGATTTTGATCAAGGTATAAAAAAAAATTGTCTCCGCTTGTTATTTAAACCAACGCTTGCAAAAAAGCACTATTTTAGTCACTAGATGTAAAAACTACTATTATTTAGAAAATGTTATTCGTGATGTTCCAAAAATATAGTTTATTGTTTGAGAACCACCGACTTACCTGCTCAAGAGGTTCTATTGCTTAGCGGACTTATTACAACGAATGCATTATGATAATTTTTCCCTAAACTTGATAATTTTTCGAATTGCAAATGATACTTTTTTTCCAACTTCCTGGCAACACTGCTCTTCGTCCATGTGCAGATAGCTCGCGATGGACTTGGAGCTAGCATGACCTGTCATTTTTATAAGTTCCTGTTTAGCAAGACGCGACACACGTACTTTGTATGATTATATTATTTTAGGCAGAAGAACTTTGTCGGCTGTATAATATATATAAAAAAATTGTAGAAATATTTTTGTTAGCCAATTAAATTATCTTTAATCTGAGGAATAATAAGTATAGATAGATCTACAATTTCATGTATCTTTTGGTATTTTTAAGCAACTCTTGTGGCCTTAAAAACCACACTGCTGAATTAGACACAAATAACTATATTAGCTAATTCCGGTGTGACGAATTAAAAAAGCAGTCAAAACTAATCCATGATTCTTCTTTGTTCATTTATTAAAAGATGGATTAGATAGCCAATAGCGATTAGGTGCCTACCATGGATTTAGGGATAAGTAAAACTCCAAAAATATTTTTAATAAAATTATGGCGCTGCATCAGGCAAACAGTTGTAAAAATTTCGATCTTTCTAATGAAAAAATTGAACCTAACCAATTTTTACTGTGGCAATTTCTATATTCGGCATTTTCGCTTCAAAAACTATAAACGACTATCGACAGCCTCGCACCGGGATAGCCTCCTATATAGCAAGACAGGACCGAGTCTGCATGGAATAGTCTGGATGTCAGCGACGTTGTTATGGCAACCGCCAAGGAGAAGAGCCTCCATTTTCTGCTGGATGCCGTCGATATTCCTGCCAGAGCATCCCTACCTCCTCTTTGCTTTACTTCTGCGTCCTAAAAGAGCATTGACATTTTATTATACTTATACGTATACAGGGTGTTTCATGAACATCGAAGCAGGGGCGTTTTAGTGTATTTTAAGGTCGATTTAAAAGTTCGGATACGTCAATTTTGTATTCAAGGGGGAAACTTTTTGATCCCTTCGGTATTTTGCTAGGGTACACCCCCTGGCTGGGGTAACTTTCCCCCCTCTTTTTAGATAGGGAAGATGGGTCGAGTGGTACCTTGTTTTTTCATCGAATTTAGACTTTTAGCTCGGACACGTCGATTTTAATTTTTCGAAAAGCATATTCTTGCTGTTTCTGTTTTTCCGTATCCATCACCCTCTCTGAGGGGTGGAGTTTACCCCTTTTATTAAGATAGGGAAGATGGGTCAAGTGATACCTTATTTTAAAGGTACTTTCAATCTCCTTACAACCCCGAGCTTTTTTTGTAAAATTGCATGATTAGTTCTCAAGATATTCAGTGTCAAAATTGCCACGAATTAAATAAAAATCAATTTTCTGATCCTGTTATTGTCAAATTTGTACTTTCCTCTCGGACACGTCGGTTTTTATTTTTTTCGGAGCTCCTGTCTATAGTTTTAATTTGTTTCTATTCATCACCTCTTATGAGGGGTAACGTTCACCCCTTTTATCAACGGAAAATTTATTTTTATTTAGCACGTAGCAACTTTGAAAGTGAATATCTTGAGAACTAATCATTGAATTTTTAAAAAAGTTCGGGGTTGTAAGGAGAATCAAAATATTTTTATTACAAGGTATCACTTGACCCATCTTCCTTATCTAAATAAAAGGGATAAACTTCACCCCTCAAAGAGGGTGATGGATACGGAAAAACAGAAATGGCAAGAATGCCATGTGCTTTTCAAAAAAGTAAAATCGAGGTGTCCGAGATAAAACTTTAAATTCGATGGAAACAGGCTCAAAAAATGAATTTTGAATCCGCCAATGACAACTTCACCAGCAAGCACAAGTAACAATTGTATGACCTACTGGTCGTGATGACTAAAAACTTAACCAATATTAACGTTGTATTTGGTGGAGAAATTGGTTATTTTCGGGATGACCTTCTTTAACGAAGTAATTACCGACGCCTAAACGTTAATTTTACCTTGGGGTTAAACTGCAACGTTTTGTCAACGTTTTCGTATGACTAATGTGTTTTCGTGATTATTTTGGTATCAAAATAACGACCACAAAACGTTAAAGGGCACACGTTGCGCATCCTACGTGATTCTTCGTCAAATTTACGTTTTATGGTCGTTATGTGGTAAGAGCACGGAAATAGGTCAATTTTAGGTACCAACCATTTCCGATCGTTCTGTG
Organism: Oxystoma pomonae; assembly: GCA_963921995.1. Taxonomy (NCBI): domain Eukaryota; kingdom Metazoa; phylum Arthropoda; class Insecta; order Coleoptera; family Brentidae; genus Oxystoma; species Oxystoma pomonae. Next base: position 25,706,250 of record OY998168.1, read on the forward strand.
CAGGGAATGAGAATCTTTTGGTATTTCAAGTCTTGTCATCAACACATTTATTTTTCATTTTATTTTTTATTGTAAATTTTATTTGTTTCATGAGGCCTATTTACTCAAGTTTTAATGGCTAATCCTCAATGCGTAATTTTGTCTCTCTCTCTCTCTCTACGTTTTGAAGGGAAATAAACAGAAATCGACAATTAAGCATTAGGCATTAAAACTTGAGTAAATGGGCCCTTACTTACGCATTACGTTAAAAAAACTAGGATTTCTTTATTTTGAAATGAAACCAGAAACTATTGCAAACTTGATAACTTGTTTGTGGTTTTTTCAGTGTGTATTTGTGTCAAACTTTTAAAAATTATTTTTTTTTTTTGAAAATGAAAAACAAAATAAAACCTTTCTTTGTAATAATCTTAATACAAAATACACATTGCACAAAAACATAATTGTAGATTCTTTAAAAGTACAGAACACAACTTATAGGGACAACATTTTAATGAATAAACTAGCAGAAAGAAAAACCTTTTTTTTTCTGAATCTATCCAATTATAAAACTGACCTAAACCAAGAGAAAGAATATATATTTTGTTTAATTTGAAAAAATCTTACAAAGCTTTTTTAGTATGTACAGTAAAGGTAGTCACACAAATACCTAAATACTAACATAGCTCCAATATTCAGCACTATAAGAGGCTGATAGCCTGAATATTGTAGCGCTGCAAGTATTTACTTGGGTAGTATTCCTACTTATTATTTAGAAATCTCAATTATGTAACAAACACTAGTATCTACTTAAATGATCAAAGGATTATCCCTTTTTTCAAGTTCTTCATCAGCCTTCGGTGTAACTTCAGGTCTTTTCTTTTTCTCCATATCAATTTTTTAAAATTTAAGTCTTTAAGATGTTGTCAATTTCCTAGCACATAAAAAAATAACAGAAAAGTTAAGGAAAATTAAACAAAAAAGCAGTACTCACGGAATTTTTAAATTAAATTAATTAATATAAAACTTCCATGACTGAAAAAACTCTTCTTAGCTATGCTTTTAATGCTCATAAAGCAAAAATTCTGAGATTATGCATTAATCATGATTAGATACTAATCGGTGTTTAAAATGTGATGTTTTATATTGAAACTTTATTTGTCAAGACCCATTTCAAACCCCGATTAGTGTTAATCATGATTAAAGCTTTATCGGAGAATTTTCATGTTGGAAAATTGGACATGAGAGAAGTTATTGTGTTAAAGAAAATTTACCTACGAAATTGAATGTGACTGTTTCTCATATGAATCTGTCATTTAATTCTTGACAGTTGTCAATAAATATCAAATGGATGGATACTGGGTGTTTACTAAAAATAAAAAAAAACCAGTAAAGTTGTAGTACTTATATGGAGCTATGAGGTTGCAAAATTCGTTGGCTTGAAAATGCAGTGTTGTGCTCCTGGGTGTTCAAATAAATCAGAGACGCTTCCGGAAAAAGTAGTTTTTAACATTTGTATAAACGCTAGTATTGTATTTTGGGACCAGTTGATTTTAACTTTTAGAATTATATTAATTAGATGTGGCATTAACAAACCCGCCTTTTCAACTACTTACAACCGAAAAAAAAGATGTTATAATTTTTTGAGACTTTAAACAAGCTGTAAGAAAACTACTCCTCTTCTTCCTCAAATCAGCAAAGAATATTGAGGTTGTAAAGAAAAACTTTTTTGTTGTTCTTTTTTTTTGAGGCTTTAAGAACCCTTGGACAAACAGGTGCTGTTAAATTATGTATGAACACTAAAATGGCGTCTATCCAATTAGAGCATTTTTAAGGAGTGAGTAAATACAAAAATGTTAGGTAGTGTGTAGTAGTAGTGTATAGGCTGTACATATATAGGGTAAACTATTCTTTTTTTTGTATTATTTAAACTAAATTATTAATTTTTGTTATGTTTTTGTTTAGGTATTTATTAATTTATTGCTACATTGTATGTTACAAAACCCTTGTTATAAGAATGAATTGTAATTCTTTATAAACAATAAAGTAAATTGAAATTTAATTTAATTGCTTATCCACTATGAATTAAAATTATAAATTATCCATATGAAAAGTTGGGTAAACCAGCCATTAGGTCCTCTGCTCTATTTGTTGGTATATATTTCTCGAATGTATATGAAACGCCTCGGATGTTCGCCAAGAATGACTATAAAATGATTGGAGCAAGGGGAGCATCTCTGCGCATCTCTATTTGTATTTCTGGATGACAGAGGCGTGGCTTATCTTTTCCTGCTTTTATTGTTTTATATATACAGGGTGGATTCTTTAAATGGAACTGTGCTTCTAGCGACTTTAGAGAAGAGGTTTTAAAAAAGGCTAAAAGCGAATGATTTTTTACGAACTTTCCGTCTATTATAAAAAAAAATTGGGGCCCCCAAACTGGAGGCCCGGGACCTAACAACTATTTTTCTTTCAATTAGAAGGTACCGCTTGTGTGGAAAGCTTGTTAAAAAATAAATTTAACGCACTAGCTTTTTGACATCTGTCAACCAATGTGTCAAAAACTTTGAAAAACTTATTTTTTTGCCAATTGTTTTAGCCTCACTAAAGGCCCACCAATATTTTTTTCACGAGGAGGTGCCACTTGTGGCACCTTTTTGGAAATAAATTCGATTAAATAATTTTTTTTGAAATCTGTAAATCCGTGTGTTAAAAAAAAACCTATTTTTTGTCGCTAAGGACGGTTAAGTGAAAAAGAAAGTCGAGGTGCCATGTACTTTGAATCTATCTCCGCTGCGCCCCCAAATGAGTGGTAGTAAATAAAGAAGTAAATAAAGAAATATGTAGTTCACTGTGAACCTAAAATAATTGACAAAAACTAGGTTCTTCTTCTAAGTTATTTAAAAAATAATTCTTAGTAGACCCTGGGCCACCTAAAGACTCTAGAAGCACCGTTTCATTTAAAGAATCCCCCCCGTATATACAGGGTGTTTCAAATTTAAATTAGGGCAAAGTTGCGCAATTTGACGCTTTAGTCAAAACCAGAAAAAAAGTTAACACATGGGTTGACACATGTCAAAATTTATTTGATCGAATTTCTTTTTTAACAAGCCTTCCAAAAGGGTGCCACAAGTGGTACCTTCTGATGAAAAAAAAATGTTGGTAGGCCCTGGGCCTTCAGTGAGGGCCCCCAACTGTGTAGTATTTTCTTTATTTCGCTTAGTAAATAGAAAAATATGTAGTTTATTTTAAAGCTAAAACAATTGGAAAAAATAAGTTTTTTTTAAATTTTTGACACATTGGTTGACAGATCTCAAAAAAACTAGTGCGTTAGGTTTCTTTTTTAACAAGCTTTTCAAAAAGGTGTCACAAGTGGTACTTTCCCATTTAAAAAGAAATTCTTAGTAGACCCTGGGCCTTCTAAAGTTTCTAGAGGCACCGTTTCATTTAAAGAATCCCCTCTCCCCGTATATACAGGGTGTTTCAAATTCGATGCTCACCATGGGGATTTCCTAAACGGTAGGAGATACGAAAAGGTTTAAATTAGGGCAAAGTTGCGCAATTTGACGCTTTACTTAAAACCAGAAAAAAAGTTTACAAATTCCGGGTAGTTCCGGAGATACGAGAAAAAAACGAAAATCTTTAGTTTTAGGTTTTATTTTTCTGCTCCCTTATTCTTAAAACTGTCAAAAAACGCTTAAAACTTTCTACAGACACTTTTTTAAGATCTACATAATGAGAGGTCCGTTTTCGAGATTTGACATTGCAGTGTGACAGGAGCACGGTCAAGTTCATTTTTTTTTATGGACACATGCTTTTTTTCTCCTGCCGTTTGGTTCATAAAGGATGACAGATATTTTACAAAATGAACAAGTAGCTGACGTTTTGAGTTAATTAACCATCATCAGCCCCAATTCAAAGATTAAAATATAAAGAAAAAAACGTATTTTTAGAATATTATTATATTATTTGTTATATCCAAAATATCTTGAGTAAGTTAAAAGCAAACATTAAATTTGGGCTGCTTATGGTCAATAAACCCAAAACGTCAGGTAACTTATCAAAATAAGCTTGCAAAATGTTATCTGTCATCCTTTATGAACGAAACGTCAGGAGAGAAAAAGGATGTGTCCAAAGAAAAAATGAACTTGACAGTGCTCCTGTCACACTGAAATGTCAACTCTCAAAAACGGATCTCTTACTAGGTAGATCCTAAAAAAGCGCCTGTAGAAAGTTTTAAGCATTTTTTGACAGCTTTAAGAATAACGGTGCAGAAAAATAAAAACTAAAAATGAAGATTTCGGATTTTTCCTGAATTTTGCCCTAATTTAAACCTTTTCGTATCTTCTACCGTAGGAGATCCCCATGGTGAGCATCGAATTTGAAACACCCTGTATATAAATATAGCATTTGGATTTTTGTAAAACTATCTCAGGGGATCTGTATTCTCAATTTTAGGCGGAGGTGGTAATAAAATATGCAGTTTGCTAAATATTACGTCACCATTGAATGTTAGGTATTTTCTAAAATGTAAAGTTATGTTTAACCTACGTAAAATTACATTTTATGCAAAGTAGCAATAAACTGAACATTGTAAAAATACACAAATAAATGTGAATATATTTGTCAGGTTTGTAAATTATAATGTAACTCCACAAGTTTTTGTAAAATTATATGCAGCAAGTTATTTTACATTTACTATATGGCCACACTGTAACCAATGATTCATTGTGTAAATTCTTTATCAGTTACTTTGTTTCTACGGGCCCCAAAGCGCTTTTATGTAAAGACGGTTTGAAAATTTTGTCGTATAAACACCATTAAAATCGTTTGAAGCACTAAACACTTTAAAAATGCTTGAGCGCATTGCTTCCAACCTAAAGAAGTACTCAACCCTGGTTTTACCAAAAAATCTGTTATTAACTTAGTTGCCTTATTTGTTTTCTTTTAAAATTGAGAAAGCTTTAGGTGCGTATAAACGTAGTAAATGTGTTTAGTATTTGATTGACCTTATGTTTTTACAAAAATACTACTTGCTTTGCAAATGTTATACTGTTACTACACGTTTTCTCCAGGGACACGTAACGATTAAAGTCCACCGTAAGATGGCTCTCATTCAAGCGCCCTAAATCTAGGAGTGGGAGGGGGCAATCAGATTTCAAGTTGTTTATTAACCTTAAATTTGTTGAAAAAAATATGTATAAATGCGCCGGAAGCAAAAAGTTTTAAGAAAAATACACAAATATTGTAATTAATGGCATTCAAAATGCAAACATGTTTTCAATTTATGCAGTATTAAATTTTTTTATTTTTTTAATGTATTTGTAAATAATTTGAGTCCAGAGGAGGTACTAGCCTCCCTCGAAAGCCGCGCTTGCACCCACGCCCCTGCTTTAAGTACTGATAAAATCCACTTCAGGCTTAGCACTACGTCATCAGACTTATTAGACACTAATGCCCATTTGCTCTGCGATTTGCTTAAGTAATGAGTAGTAAAGAAATCCATAATTTTTAAGTATTCCCTAAATTTTATTCGTTTGCTCTGGCCAAAACAAAGTTTTCCATAGCTAGGAATTAAATCTTGTTATAAGTTCAACCACTGGATGGCGCTGCTTGTCATAAAACCATTATTTGTTGTTATTATTTATTATTATTATTATAATTATTATTTATTATTAATTATTTTTTGCGTCAGTTTTTACATTAATTTGTTTAGCTTCAGTAAGAGTCATTTAAACATATCCAGGGTGGATTCTTTAAACGGAACGGTGCTTCTAGCGGGTTAGAATTTGGTTTTATAAAAAAATCCAAAAAGACGTCAACTGAGATTTTTAATTTTCTTTAATCGTGCTATCTTGGTTTTTTTATGTCATTTTGTTTACAAGGTATGCTAAAAAAATAATTTTTTTTAAATAGGACACCCTGTATAGTTTGACATTTTTTAATTCTAAAAAAAATTATCTTTTTAGGGGATATTAGGGGATATTTGAAGGAATATCGAAGTTTTCCATACAGATTTAGATAAAAATATCTTAATTATCGTAAAAGATAGATCCTACTGTGTGGTATTGCTAAAGAGATACAGGGTTTCCCATTTTTTTTAAAAATGGAAATTAAAAATCTCAGTTGACGTGTTTTTGGATTTTTTTATTCAACCAAATTCTAACCCGTTTCATTTAAAGAATCCACCCTGTATATTGGCCTTAAAATCCCCAATGCTAGAAAGATGCCCTCCAGTGCACATAATCGTAGGGTTCTCAGTATAATTGAACAGTTGTACTGTTTCTAAAAAATAAACAGTGATATTTGTTTTAATTAAACTAATAAAACAACAAAAAAACTTGCATAAAAATATGTGACCATAAAAACTTGAAGCCATCATCCATTGAGGCATCATGGAAATTAAATTGAATGTGGGCTTGTCTCTGCATTGACTGGTCCTAATTTGTAAGTCATATAGTCTTACACGAAACGTCCTCCATCTAACTCCAACTGTTCTTGTATGAGTGGCAAAATATTTCGAACTGGCAAAACCATTTTCAATTATATTCAGCACATCCAAATCGTCATTTAAAAATTCCTTTTTTATTTTTTTTACCGTTTTCGAATTGACAAAAAATGAGGTTAGAATTATCTCCTAAGGATGATTTAAGGCTCGATATCTGGCATCTTAAATTTAGGTATTCCTTAGACTACAAAGAAAAGCTGAGCAAACCAAATCAGCTACATAGCACCGTTAAGAGATCCTTAGCGCAAAGGAATCCTTAGAGAAATCGCAGAGCAAATGGACATAACAGTGGGATTTACTAAAAGGGTTTAGCCTATTTTAGACAGGTCCTAAGTTTAAGTTAAATTGTTGGTTTTAAGCATTTTATACCACCTTCCTTGAGTTTGATTTATAAGAATAATTTTAATTGTTTTTTTTTAGTGAAGAATCATCTTAACACAATCATTTCTTGGGTTTAGGAAGAAAATTTCTATTTAAAAGAAGTTCTTTTTTAACCCTAGGGGGGGATCTAAATGGTAAACACTCTGTTGAGCAAATTAAAATTGACGTTATATGTTACTCTTATCTAAACTTACCCTTATTTATTGATTTTCGCGATTAATACTCACTGTCACAAAACCATTTCGATATGTAATCATAAAATAAGAATCAGATTAATTTTGTATTTATTTAAAAGGGGTTTTTATCTATCAAAAGTATGAAAAAATTTTACAAACACAAACCCATCGCAATCGCAAACCACAAATAAAAATATTTCATCAAAGTAGGTCATGAAAAAAAATGCGGCTAAAAACAGACCTGAATCCAACTCACAAAGTAGTCATGTCGGCTCAACGAACTGTTGGGTGCTGCAGAGTTGAGACCTTTGAGTGCGATCTTTCAGTGGAAACCTTTGTTTGACGATTAAGCTTTTAGATAAACTCAATGTTTTAATTTCAGTTCTGTTTGTAAATAAATGAATAGGTACAGTTGTTTTGGATTTTTTTCATTGGAGATAGTTTTCGTGCATAATTAGTGACCTTCCCTTATGTTTGTTTTGTCTCGTAGTGCCCTCATAAATATATTCTTTGTGCTGAAAACGGGTTGAAAATATGGCGTTTTTCTGGACAAAATTGGAGGTGTTTTATTGATTAATAAACAACTTGGGATATTAAATAAGGTAAATCAATTCTTGTAAAAACGGTTGCTTAAGGAAATTATAAAGGAACTTATTACCAATTACCACAAAACAATCCTTTGTGGGGGCTATAAATTTAAACCACCCCTCAGAGGTGGTCTAAAAAATCATCAACTTTATAACCTCAAACACAGCATTGAAATTTTTGGCGTATTCACCATTTGCCATTTTGAAACCTGTCAAAAAAAGATTAGTTTTAGGGCATTTAACATATGTAAGAACTTTTTGGTTTTTTGGCCTTTGTGAGACGACCTATTTAATCTTAACCTAAAATGCAAATGAATGTATGCCAATGCATCATATTCCACATTTTACAAAATCTCATCTGGCGATCAAAATGCATAATTCTAAGTTTTATGACACACATTATATTATAATCTTTATCGGCAAGTTTGAGCATGCAATGACCACATAAACGAACTTCTTTTGCGCATATTATTAAAAATATCGACTTTTTATTACAAGGAATTATGCAGTGTCATTAGGCACATTTTGCCTTGGTTATAATTGTCATTGCGCTTTATGTAACGCGTACGAGCATGCAAAACAGCTTTGTAACTAACCGTGTAAAAAATATGTAAAGTTTAAATGAATTTTGCAGAATTTTCACTCATAATAAACTCCAAATTTTCCCAAAATACAGTATACAAATTTATCTCAATTTTTGTGAGTTCAATGTACCCGTCTGTCTTTTTGCAGGAGTTAAACATGCTTACCATAACTATACAACGACTCACAAAACTTTTCACGCAGAATCATCTAGAATCTTGAAACCTTTCAAATGACGGGTCTCATATTTTTGCATCTCAAAAAAACTTGTTATTTAAAAGTTTTTTTTAATAAAAATTAATTTTTTAATCTTTAGATTTGTACCCTAAATCGTCCGTCTTAAGTCCGCCATATTGAAATTTTCAAATCTGATCAAAAACTCATAATCCCTTTCCTTAAAAACCCCTGTATGCCAATTTTGATTGAAATCGAACAAACTAAATCCTTTTCCCCCTCCACTTCCCTTGCTAGAGAGAGGTGAGTACCTGAGAATACCATATTATTTTATTTTCACCAGATAAGTCAGTTAAAATTGGTTAGAAAAAAATGACCGAAAATTGTCCATCTTGAATCCGCCATATTCAATTTTGAAAATCTGATCAAAAATTCGTATTCCTTATCCCCAAAAGCCCGCGTATACCAATTTTGGTTGAAATCGGACAAACTTAGGTGTTTTCCCCCCACCACACCCCTCGTAGGGGGGGCCTAATTATAACATATTATTGTATTATCACCGGAACTATAAACGCATGCCAAATTTGAAGGCAATCGGATGTGTATAAGTTAGTTAAAATTGGTTAGCAAAAGATGACCAAAAATCGTCCATCTTCACTGAAAAAAATTAATAACAAGCGTTTATTAATTTTTTATAGATAATTGTACATCAATAGCACGTAAATGTTACCAATATCGGAGAAAAGTTATAAAAATTGTCATATACAGTAATGAAATTAATAAACGGAAGCTACGAAATCAATGAAAAATATTTCTCGACATTTTATAGAGAGTTGTTATTAATAGTATGGACAGGTTATGGAGATAATAAAAGAGCATATGAAATAAATAAAACATGGTAACGATTTTAATCAATGCCTTACATAAATTTAATAAATAGCGATCACTGACTGTCGTTTAAAAGTTGTTATGGAATGTATGTACAAGTTTATAAAAATTATGAACCGGGCATACAAAATACATAAACATGGTTATGAAATTTATGTACGTAACAGTCTTTTACTAAATTCGTTCTTATGAGAAACTAAAAGCTATGAAAACATGTGTCTTAATCCTTGATTCATAACACCCTTCACAAAAATCATTCTTAAAGACTCTTTATATTGTAACAACATTATTTTGAAACTGTGTCTTGCAGCATTAAAATCAATAACTCGTTTTGGCTATAAAATTTATGTTAACTTGATTATGATAATAATAAAACTTTACAAACGGTGCCTTTTTTTGTTTAGTGTTGAATCCGCCATATTGAATTTTCAAAATCTGATTAAAAATTCCCAACCTACCAAATTTCAACAAAATCGGGCGTACTTCAACTTTACCATCCTCTACCCCTTTCGAGTAGGGGAAAGATGTCAATTTTATCACACTATATTCTTGTATTGTCACCGCAACTATATAAGCATGCCAAATTTGAAGCCGATCGGATGTCGGGAAGTGGGTCAAAATTAAGTTGCAAGATTCCACCCGAACAAACATATCTACACTATCGGCATCATAAAAGTGGTACACAATACATTTTGTTGTAATACCTTGGTCTATTTTTACAAACAAAGTCACACATTATTTTATTTTTCTTAAACTTTCAAAGTCTGTCATTCTGTATTTCAGTCTGACAAATAAATAAAAAATGCCTCCACAAATTTCTTTATTTGATAAAGCCCAACTCCTGGCAAAACTACAACTATGGTCAATGGTCAATTAGGGACGTGGCTAGACATTATGGACTCAGTAAAACCACGATTATAAAAATTAAAAAATGATGGGAAGAAGATCAGACAATAGAGAGAAAACAAAAGACTGGTTTATTGAAAGTTTCAACTTATGAACAAGATTATCGCTTTTATGAAAAAAAAGGCAAAGAGATTAACTCAATTTCCAGGAAGTGTCAGAGTGGCACGAAATCGCGTAAGGAAAGGCTCTAATTTAAGCAACACCGTACTCAACTAAAAAGCCAGTTAACTCATTTTCGTTTTAGTATCCTTTGGCCTATGATCGAGGTCATATTGACACCAAACTGACAGAAAAACCATGTTTTACTTGTCAATTTGGTTATAAAAATGGCAGCCACAATAGGCTAAAGGGCACTGAGGCGATAGGAGTTAACAGGCTTTTTAGTTAAGAACGGTGTTGATTTAAGATGTCGTGTAGCTGCTAAAAAAATTAAACTTACGAATGAAAAAAAAAACAGGCCAGGTTACTTTTTTCCCTTAATTACTCTCTAAAGAAACCAGAGTTTTGGCGAATGGTAATATTTTCCGATGAAAAAGTTTTCCAGTCCTCTAGTGACAGAAAACAAATTCGGGTGTATCGTCCACCAAGAACGCGCTATGAGATCGCGCTGGAAGATTTTCGGTAAATATGTGGGGTTGGATTTCTGCTAGAGGTCATGGTGCTCTATTTCGAATCAATGGAAGGCTCACAGCACACCTTTACGTGGACATTTTAGAGAACACTATGCTTTCAGCCATCACAGAACTTTATCAAGACCAGTTTATTTTTCAACAAGCCAACTGCCCTGCTCATACGGCCAGAATTTGCCAAACTTGGTTTCGGGAGCAAAATATTAAAGTTCTTCCTTGACCTACGAAAACCTCAGACGGCAATCCTATGGAAAATATCTGGGGTTTAATTTCAAAAAAGCTGGAAAGCTTTAATATTGTGCCGAGAAATCAACATCACTTGGTCCAGTTAATAGTCTATGCTTATGAAGAATTGATTGGTGAAAATGAAAACCTTTTTGAAATTTTAGCTGATTCTCTACCAAGAAGGTTAAACGGTATAATTGAGGTGAATGGCGCAATGACTAGATATTAAAATTTATATACCTAATAATTTGTTTCTATTGTTTTATAATTTTCGTTACAGTGGTGTTTTTTAATTTTTGTTACAGTTGTTTTATACGTTAGCGTATTATTGTAATATCAAAATTATTTTTGAAAGCAATCTTTGATGTCAATATTTTCACATTTTAGTACCAGTCTGTCACAAAATATAATCCGGTAGTTAACCATACAATTAAAAAAATACCTATGTTTATCACGTACCACCTTTATGATGCCGATAGTGTACATAGTTATTACATATACAGGGTGGATTCTTTAAACGGAACGATGCTTCTAGTGGGTTAGAATTTAGTTAAATAAAAAAATCCAAGAACACGTCAACTGAGATTTTTAGTTTACGAGGTATGGCAATTTTTTATTTTTTTTTAATAGGACACCCTGTATATTTTGCAATTATTGAAATCTGCAAACAATCCTCTCTTCAGCAATACCACAGGGTGGGATCTATCTTTTACGATAATCAAGATATTTTTATTTAAATCTATATGGAAAACTTCGATATTCATTCAAATATCCCCTGCAAACAATCCTCTCTTCAGCAATACCACACAGTGGGATCTATCTTTTACGATAATCAAGATATTTTTATTTAAATCTATATGGAAAACTTCGATATTCATTCAAATATCCCCCGTAAAACAGGGCATAGACAACAATTCCATGCAAGTTTAAATGCCTCTATCTTGGAAACAATAAGAGATAGGGTATTAGTGTGTGGTATTGTCAAAAAGATACTCTTTTTTAGAGTTCAAAAATGTCAAACTATATAGGGTATCGTATTTTAATATTTTTTTGCCATATTGCCATGCCTCGTAAACAAAACGACATAAAAAAATCCAAGACAGCACGATTAAAGAAAATTAAAAATCTCAGCTGACGAGTTTTTGGATTTTTTTATAAAAGCAAATTCTAACACGCTAGAAGCACCGTTCCGTTTAAAGAATCCACCCTATATACATACATTGCAAGTTAAATAAAAGGAAATACTTTCACTTTTCCATATAAAAAGACCACTTTAGCCGTAGCGCAGCAGTATCTGCCTGCCGCACGGAAGGTTCCGGGTTCGAATCCCGGCTAGGTGCATGGATATTTTGTGTTTGTCTTAAACTTTGCATAAAACTTGGCTAACACTGGGCATTGATTGATTGATTGATATATATAAAAAAAAATATTTGCAAATTCATTTTAACTTCAAATCTGGTTTTGCTTACATAAATTAAAAATCAGCTGAACGTTAAAAAAATGGTAGCGGAAAAAATGCGTCACCCGTTCTGTTCAGGAGGTCGTGCCGGGCAAATACATTGTTACGGCCATGCGGAAAACATCACGTACACCGACGACCGACCACAGACCACATTATATCGTCATATTAATTTCAAAATATGCACCTAAACAAGCGTGGTCGAGGAAATGATATTTCGAGGTCGGTAAGATGATTTTAGTTGGACGTGACGTTGTTTTAGAAAACATATTAACGTCAGTCAAAGTAGTCGCGGTACGATTGAATTTTGCACCAATGTGTGACGTTGTCTTTGGTGCATTTTTGAGTCACAACGACTAGTAGTGCATAAAATTGATAATTGGAAAACTAAACAAAATTAATAGTTAAAGTAGTTTTTACAACTGTAACAGTCGCTAAAGTAGGGACGATTTTCAGTGGTTCTGATGGACTTGGGGGTTCAGTTTCTAAGCCCCCCCCCCTTCTCCTGCGCACGCTGCCGGTGGTAAAATAGTGATTTTTTATAAGCGCGGTTTTAAAGAACGAGCGCAGCACCGAGTGATTTCAAAGCGTAAACACAGCGCATAGAATAACAACAAGACGAGGTAGAAGTAGGCGGCACGGTTGACACTACACCGAAAACTTTGTGGGACTCAAAGGTGGACGGCCGATGACCCCACCAAACTGGGTAGAGGAAACTAGCCGGTGACCCAAAAAACGGAGACCTGGGCCCCTCCGAGATCGGAACTCCATGAGACGCGGCTGGACTCCGACAGATTTTGTAGCGGGAGTTGACAGAGCGTACTAAAGAGGCGGTAGCACTTTCGGGTAGCAGGACCATTCCAAGGAATGCGTCTGAAGACTCCGACGGCGGCCTTGACCAGCAAAACTGGGACCTCGATTTTCGGGTCAACCTATATGACGGTGGGCTGCTGGGGAGAAAAGTCTACTGTCAACCAAGTAGCGGTAGCGATGTTAGATAGATGCAAGTGTAACATGTAGCAGGACCGCCCTTCGGAGGGGGTGTAAAGCCGGCGGTCCGCTGTGTATACTTGCTACGAAGTGTAAAGATTCCTGCCCTAGACAAAGAGGTGTCAGGCAAAAATTAAGTTCTCTTAGAGAAAGAAAACTTGTATCCTAAAGGGCCCGTGCATCTGTCGGGGGTACACGGCCTACCCAAGCAGCATTTTTCTGACTTCCGACTAATGACAACCTAAAATGACGTCGGTTTTGGCCCAAATTTAGGTCGGCAAATGGTTTGTCAATCAAACAACGTAATTTTTACTAAGACCTGACGTCGCCAACTAGTACATCAGTTGTGACGTCGATACTTACCAAAACTGACGTAGCCAGACGTTGGTGATACTCGCTAATTATCAGCGACGTAAATTAACGTTAATTACGGCGACGTAATTTTTAGAATAAAATTCAAGGTCGGGCAAAGGTGAAAACAGACGTCAATAAATTTAGGATGTATGTTGGACGTCATACTGGGTGTTCTGAATGGGTGCCCATTAGATTATTTTAGAAACTATACAATAGAAACTTTTCAAACTTTCTATTCTAACATAAGGCAATGTAAAGCATATTTATAAAATACTTTCGCATTTGCAGTGTTGCCATTTACAGGAAATCTTGACAGAAACTTTGTTATTTTAAATAAAACATCCGTCTATTTTTGAATTTTTGGATTCTAAAAAAAATTTTGTTTTTAAAATATTGACAGGTGAAAATAGCCATGGTATAACTTTGACAGCCCGTAACATCATAACGGTTAAAGATAGGACAAAACGGTTTCCACATTCCTATCAGGCTATCGTTTTATTTTTAATCCAGGGTTAAATTTATCTTGGGATATTTTAAACCTGAGTTAAATTTAAAAATAGTCTAAAACGATGGCTTGTGAAAAACCAAGATACGAACGTGAAAACTTGTCCATCAATCAAATCAGAAAATGCAAATTTATACAAGGTGTTTAATTTAAAATAACAAAGTTGTTGCCGAGATTTCCTGTAAATGGCAACACTGCAAAGTATTTTTTAAATATACTTTACATGGACTTATTTTAGAATAGAAAGTTTAAAAGTTTCTATTGTACAGTTTCCAAAATAATCTAATAGGTCACTCACCTGGTGACACCCGGTATAACGTCCAATTCATGAGTATATTTAGTATTAGTTTTAAAGTAGAATTGTAATAAAATTGACGTTGCCAGACTTTTACTTATTAAATGTAACTATTCCGAGGTCTACCGACGTGGGTGCGTGACCTACAATTATACTACAATATTCTAGGTCGGGTCGTTCTGCAAGGCGACGTCGCAGGAGGTGTTCTTGTTCGATTAGTTAAATAATCATTACAAATTTGGTCGGCGCCCGAAACGCCATTTTAAACGTTTAGCATCGATGCGCCATTACAACAATACATTTTATTTTTTCATTTTAAAGGCTTTTAATTTGTAAATTAACTTATTTGTTGGCAACTAAAATGCATTTTTTTAATGCCTGTAATGGTTTACTATAAGGAACGGGAAATTAATTTCTTAATATTTTAGAATTATTTTTGTGGGTTTCTGTATTTTTGTTGTCTATTTTAATTATATTTATCAGTAAACTAACTTTTTTCAGTTATCTACAATCACTAAGATATAATAATTATTGTCATCCACATTTTATTGGGATGTGTTTGTTTAGACATATAAAAGTTTTTACCTAATAAGTTTAAACTTGGTGTGCACAGTAAAACTTTAGGTCGTGGGTCTACGTAATTTGACGTAATATTTGACCAAAACACTGTGGAGTACCCAACGTCGAAACGACTCGAATATTGATTCCCCACTTAGGTGCTAAATCGAGTGCTCATAACCTGTACATACTATTAATAACAACTCTCTATAAAATGTCAAGAAACAAGTATATGACAATTTTTATAACTTTTCTCCGATTTTTGTAACTATTAGTTATTGATGTACAATTATCTATAAAAAATTAATAAACGCCTGTTATTAATACTATGTACGATATGTTTTTCAGTGTGGGTAATTGCCAGGCCTACGGCCGCTCATCTACTACTACTACTACTACAGAGTATATTTTTAGGAACTTTATTAAAATATTCAAAAAACGCAATAAACAATCGCCGTCGCCTATTTCGTACCATATCCGACATTCATATGCAATTATTTGCACCCTGAACAAAAAAGCTCTGGTTTTGTTGTATATATAAAAAAACTTTCCTCTATCCACGTTTTCGGTTGGTATTCCCAAGACGTTCACGTCCACAAATTTCTGAAAGAGGTTCTTAATTTATTGACGCTACGTGTGGAAGTTTACTGCCGATATTTCCCATTTTCAGCTCCTTGCTGTGGTAAAACAAAAGTAGAAAATGATCTCATAAATTTAGAAGAAATGATTTTTGGAATGCCCAATGCATTTTCTTTATTAATATTAATGATAATTTATCGACCAATATGATATTAACCAGTGGCGGGCACGGTGGGGGGAGGATCGATTGCCCCCGCTCATTTTTTAAATATTTCACGACGAGTTATCCACCCCCTCAAAATATGTACACCTACTGCCAAAATTATAGGGATTTATTGTCAGTAGAGATGGGTAATTCGATCATTTTGTACTGAACGAATCGATCAGTGATTTGTTTCTAGAATGATCGAATTTTTGGAATCGATTATAGAATCAATCATTTGGAATGAAATTAAAGAAAATGGTGACCAAAAAAAAAAGTATATGCAGGATGCAGCTAAATACAAAATACTCTACTGAACAAAAAATCTATATTTTCATACAGTTTACCCAGCGCGCAGGAATTCGAATCAAAGGAACGAATGAACGAAACGATCGACCTATTTCCAACTGATTCAGTGTATCGCCACAGTGGGTCAGTCAGTCGATCATCCATTCCGATTTAATTCACTTGTTTGATTCATTCTGTCTTCGTCGGTCATTCGACTCATTTGATTGATTGAATCATATCGAGCAAACATGATTCGATCATTCAATACTCGCAAGTGATTCGATCATAGTGAACGAATCGTTCACGAATCACACATCTCTCAGTCAGGAGGTACTGCCAAGTACTGCTGTAGTGCGAGTGCTGCCAAATACTGCCAGTACTGCCAAAAATATGTACACCCATTGCCAAGGTGGACAACCCCTCGATATTTCACAAAAAAACTTTAACTTAACACTAACCCAACATTAAAGGTATAACTTAACCCAACCTAACCCCCACACCTATCAACCCCTTCCCCCTTTCTCATTCGCCTAAAAAATATTTTTCTTGTGCTTCTCTAAAGTTTTATTTTGTTGTAGAAAAATAATAAACTTAAAGAAATTCATGTAGAAAGTGGTATAAATTTGGCAGATTAGATGCTAGTCAAGATTATAAAATAATGTAAAATATTTTTTATAAGGATTACCTTTGATTTTTTTTTAAATTTTCACACTTCTAGTAGGTTTCCACCCAAAATAATTTTTTATACGCGCCGCTTTATTTCAAAATTGCTGTCCTAAGTCTTTACAGAGCACGATTGGTATAGGTATAGGTAGCCCCCACCATTTTTTGCTGAGATATGTATTTTTCCATCTACAATATGGAATGGACAGTCTTCCAGCTTGTCAAGTAAAAATGTTTACCCACGACCAACGCATAATACTAATATTACGACCTTCTCAACACGATTTTAATGTAACTATGTTGGGAATTTGGAACCTTTGGTTGCACTAAAACAAAATTATGATTGTTTTCCACAACAATGATTGTTTGTGGAAAACAATCATAATTTTGTTTTTGTGTGACGATTTTAATGGTTTATTTATGCTCCTAGAATAATAATAAAGCTTAGACGTACACCACAAGATGGCGTGACAAGCGATAAAACTTTATTTTATAGGAGTACTAATTGAGGCAAAAATGTGAATAATTTTTCTATATATTTAAGACAATAAATATTTATTAAACGTAAATAAATACAATATAATTTTATTACCTAACCAAAAAGTCCCGTTAAAATGACATATTCGCATTTTTAAGGACAAAAATCTTGTTTTTAAAAAGATATACGGTGTTCCTAAGATTTTCCTTAGGGATAGGATTTCAATAAATCAAACAGAAATGGCATAGAAAGTTCTGCGCGCACAAAAGAAACAGGTATATTGAGCAATGGTGCCAGTTTGTTATTATGTCCGGACTGCTTTCATGAGAAAAACTTGTCGCCACTCTTTCATTGTGAGCATAAATCATAGTTGCAATAATAACCGTTGACAAGATGTCTGCAAATTCCGCTAGATGGCGGCCACACCATGAGATGATCGAGGAAAAAATTAGATGTTTTCAGGTCCAAACCACAGCTTTTTCTTGCTTAAAGGAGGAGGCAGGGTCCATTATTTACGATCCTGAGCGATAAACTCGTGAGGTTGTTAACATTAGAAAGAAATATCTTCGCTTTTAATTAAATTTCTTTCCATTCTGTTCTACTAGTGACATCTATCCGGAAACCGCCAAACCATGCAGCTAGCACTAGCAGCCAAAGAAATCAATAAACGGCGCTGTTTTTCCTGCAGAGCTTTTTGCTTGCGATATTATTGATTTTAAATAAAGCTGATCCTACACTACATTTGATATTTTCGAGGTGTTTTATGACATGATCTCGAAACATGTAGCGAAACAATTCTTCAAAACTAGCGGGAGGGTAAAAGCGAAAAATAAGGGGCTGCCAATATTTGTAACACCCAAAAAGGGGTGAAAAGATTTATTTTGCACTATTTCTTTACAAAAAACGTTTTTTTACGAAAAACTTGAGCTCTGTCACTTTTTTTATTTTTTTCTTCAACTTTCTCGAAATTTTCGTCATACCGTAGAAAAAAAATATTTCCCCCATGGTCATACTCTACTTTTATTCGAAAAAATTTAGAAACAGAGACGGGATCAGTTTTCCTAAAACGGGGGATCTTGGTTTCGGGTGAGAAGGTAAAGGGCGCCGCAGGCAAAAATTTTTCAATTAAATTAGCCGAACGCAAAAATGTTAGAAAAACAAAGCACGAAATAAAAATGGCGCCGCTTACAATTTTTTTTCAAAAATTACGTAATTTCGGGAACGCAAAGAAATAGGTCTAGAGTATAATTTTTAAGAAAAAAATATCAATTTTCTCGCCCTCCTCCACTGGGAATACAGGGGCCGTGCACAAATTACGTAATGGTCATAGGGAGGAGGGGGGTTACAAAACGTTACGTAGGGGGGAGGGGGGTTTTCGACAGCGTTTGTATTTGTGTGAAACTAAGAAAATAAGTGAAAAGTTTTTTTTTTTTAGGGGGGGTAGTGGTCTTGAAATCGTTACGTAATATTAGGGGAGTGGCGTGCCAAACCGTTACAAAATATTACATAGGGAGGGGGTCAAAAATTGGTAAAATCACCGTTACGTAATTTGTGCACGGCCCCACATCTGACTGTTCCTCCTTTTTGATTTCGAATCAAAGTGCAAAACCCGGGTTGGACATTCGAAGGCGTCAACCCGTCCTATTTGCTTGATAAAGTTTCTACGGAAATATCTCAGTCGATTTCTCCGGTCGTGTATGAACGCTTTAGGTTAAGCATTTGCATGTATCTCAGTCCCCAGCCTGTAAACAGTGCGTAAGGACAATGGTTACAAAATGAAAAGCCGAAAAATATTTTTTTTACGATATCTTTCATCAGTTTGGTATTAAAGTTGAGCAAAAACAAGTTTTATTCCAGTCCTAAAGTAATGAAAATGGAAAACATTAGAAAACAACAACCTGGAATGGATTTACTAAGTGTAAGATGTAGTGACAACATCGCCCCATGCCCATCCTTTTCTGCCTAATGTGCTTTTCCGTTTGTCTGCGTCTTATACACGGCTGCTTGGCCCCCTAAGGATTTGCTTAGGAACCTTGTATGAAAAGTCCCTTAGTAACCTTATTTGTTTGTTTGTTATTGAAACTTCAGGTCATGAAGGTTGTTGACTTAAGAGTGTTCGCGTTTGATATTCTTAATAATTTCTGACATTTATGATGACATTTTCATTGGTCGTAGAAAAAGTATAGTACACTAACGCGCATGTTATGGTCATTAAACGCTCAGATAAATTAAGACACTCGCCTGCGGCTCGCGTCTCAAACTTCACCGTTTAATGATCATCATATAACATGCTTGTTACGTAAACTACTATTATAGTTAGTGTTAGTAACATTACTAATTGTCCTAAACCATAAAACTGTGGTGTATATGTATACAGGGTGTTTCAAATTCGATGCTCACCATGGAGATCTCCTAAACGGTAGGAGATACGAAAAGGTTTAAATTAGGGCAAACTTGCGCAATTTGATGCATTGCTCAATACTAAAAAAAAGTTTACAAAATCGGAAACTTTCATTTTTAGTTTTTATTTTTCGGCGCCCTGATTCTTAAAGCTGTCAAAAAACGCTTAAAACTTTCTATAGGCACTTTTTTTAGGATCTACCTAGTGAGAGGTCCGTTTTTGAGACTTGACATTTCAGCGTAACAGGAGCACTGTCAAGTTCATTTTTTCTTATGGACACATCCTTTTTTTCTCCTCTTGTTTCATAAAGGATGACAGATAACATTTTGCAAGCTTATTTTGACAATTCACCTGACGTTTTGGGTTCATTTACCATCATCAGCCCAAATTTAATTTTTGCTTTTAACTATTACTCAAGATATTTTGGAAGCCCGATTGCAGTACTTTTTTTAACATTTTAAAAATGACTGTTTCTTCGACATTTTGTTATAACAAAATAACTTTACCTAATATTTTAAAAATATGTTGTTTTCTTTGCTTTTTAACCTTTAAATTTGGGCTGATGATGGTCAATTAACTCAAAACGTCAGGTTCTTGTCAAAATGAGCTTGTAAGATATCCGAGAAAATATCTGTCATATTTTACCCAATGAGCATTTTCAGAAACTTCTGGTGACAGATATTTATATAATTATTATAAAGAGGGTTCCATTGATACCCTAGGGTATTTAGAAGTTTCCTACAAGAATTGAGTTTGTATATTTGTTTTATTAAAGGCTCTAAATTGATGGTACCCTAAAGTAACATAAAACTGGCGTTAACAATATTTCCACGGACATCTTTATAAAAATTAAAGTCATCGGTTCAAATGTTATATGTTTCCACCAACATATTTATAAAAATATAAGTCATCAGTGACAAAAGTTATATAAATTGGTGTTTGAAATCTTTCTGTCAACCCACCTATAAAACCGTAAGTAACTATCAATTAAACTTATAAAACTTAATTAACCAACAACAAATTTATATAAGATAAGATTGAAAATATTTCGAGAGACACTTATAAAAACTTGGGAACTCACACACAATAGTTATATAAATTGGTGTCATTAATATTCTTATGAACTCATTCATAAACCTTTTTTGCCCATAAGGTTTTTTCTATAATGTTGTTATTAATTTCTTTATACAGTGATTATAATACAACTGTTTTTAGAACAAAAAAAACAATTTTAATTTATTTTGGCAATTATAATAACAAAACAAACAAGATTTTTTAAGGTTAATTTTGTGACATCAAAAGGCGCGTTTTTGCGAAATCAAAAGGAGCGTTTTTGCGACATCAAAAGGCGCGTTTTTGCGAGATACCATACCATTATTATCTTGTTTTAATTACATCAATCTGAGAGAGACAAGAGATCCAAATCTTCTTGAGATAGTTGCCGATGACAGATATCGAGATCGAATGCATTTTACACCCAATTCCCACCAGCGTTTCCGATGCGCAGTCACCCTGACTCAAAAAACTCATCACGTGGTTCGAGATGAACTTGTATAGGCAAATCTCGCTTAGACCACATGATACGTGTTTTGATTCGGGGGACCCACGAATGAGAAACGCATAGATGGGAACCGTGTTTTAGAAAAAGAGAACAATATAGTAACCGTGTAAAGGTCGCAAAAACGCACCGTGAAACGTCGAGCGCATACGCTGATACTGCTGGTCGGCGGCAAATGTGAACACCCCGGAAAATACTCGCCTGTACACCCTTCGACCCCGCAATCTAACTATATTCTTGAGATAGTTACCTCTGATAGTTATGCGGGCTTGAAGTGTGTGGAGGCGGGTATTTTTTCTGGTATGTGTAGTATGCTGGATCTCTCGAGGAATGCATTTAGGAAACGAGAACAATGGTAACTATGTTAAGCTCGCAGAAACAGACTATCAGTGTTCAACACTGCGCCATATGTAGCCCTTTGTTCCAAGTAGCATCATTTTTTAAAAGGGTTATAAAATAGTGTTGACGAGGTAAACAGTGGTATAGTTGTATTGTTTTTTTTATAGAATTGTCGGAAATTTTCGCCATTTTGGATTACAAAAATAGGTTTTTGGCCTAATTAAAAACGTTATTTATGGGGTTTCAACATGTGTTTCAATCGAAATATTGCTTGTTAGGGTTAAGAACAACATATGAAATTCAATATTTGTCCAAGAAAGAAAAAAACGCGTATGAAAAAAAAAAACTGATAGTTAAATGAATATTTTTTTTCACGTTTTCTCAAGTATTTTTGGAGCCCATGAAATTTACGTGAGTGTATTCGAAAACTATACAGTACACACGGGACCGCAGCTGATTTTCAGAGAAGGATGACGTGAAAAACAGCTTTTATTTGACTAGTATATAAATATTCATATTCATATTCCTGCTTCAGCTTATCTCACTTTCATTTTTATTTATTTAAGAAGATTGCTAAACACCATTTTATAAATTTTTTTATTGTAAAAAGAAAAAGAATAATACATAACCAGCAAAGGGAAGAAAGATGGAAAATCTATATTTCTAAATCCATAAAAACCTTTCATTTGTTATGTAGTGTTGTTAGAACAGTTGTAAAACCTTTTTATAATAATCTCTATACTTGAGGACTCATAAGGAAGTTTTATAAAATCTATATGTTGTTTTTCTATCCATTACTATGTAACATAAATTTTTATAAGCTGGTGTTGAACAGTTGTTTTTCAAGTCTTTTTTACTCATTTAAGAGATATATTAGAGTTATAAAATTATCACCAACACTAAATAATATAACTTTTGGTTATTTTATGAAGGTTTTATATTATTTGCTGTAACTTTTATATAGACAAAAATGCTCATTGGGTATGAACCAAACGGCAGGAGAAAAAAAAGCATGTGCCAATAAGAAAACATGAACATGACAGTGCTCCTGTCACACTGAAATGTCAAAAGTAGAAAGTTTTAAGCGTGTTTTGACAGCTTTAAGAATAAGGGCACAGAAAAATAAAAACTAAAAGTAAAGATTTCGTCGTCGTCAAATTGCACAACTTTGCCCTAATTTAAACCTTTTCGTATCTCCTTCCGTTTAGGAGATCCCCATGGTGTATATCAGGCAATCAGGTTGATTTTTGGTCAGGAGGCACTACTACAGTGGCGTAGCTACAAAATCGGTTCTGGGGGAGGATTTTGTCATTTAATAAAAATCAACTACCTACCGCGTCTTGGTATGTCAAGCCATTTTTGAGCTAAGGGATCTTTTTGAAAAATCTGCGTTTTGGGGTGGGTTCTACATCTTCTTTATTTGTGGAAATTTGTGTTTGGTGTAAGCTGCTTTATTGTAAATTTTTTAAAGCCAAACTGTTAGTTTTTGACATATAACACAAACTTGATATTTTTCTTATAAAACGACCATTTCTTTATTTGATTTTTAAAATTATCATTCCCTTTAAAATAATTTATCACCCTTTGTGTTTTATTTTTCGTTTTATTTTTAAATAATTTTTGATTTTTTTATTATACTTACTTTTAACGAAAATAAAAAAAGGAAAATATGTAATTCCATAAGAAAAATACCAAATTTGTATTGTATCCCAAAAACTAAACGTGTCAAAAAGTAAAAAATCAACAAAAAATAGTTATTTATGTACCTTGGTCGTAAAGTTGGCGTTTACCGACCGCGGCGTGAAAGTTATAGCCTGAGCCGTTAGGCGAGAGCTATAACACGCTGAGGGCGTTAAACGCAATTTAAGACAGAGATACAGTCAATATTTTTTGCAATAGCGAAATATTTATTTTTAAACTAGGTTTAATTTTTTTTATTTAACTTGGATTTGGTTCAATAATGGTAACTTGCCATAATATTTTGTCATAATATTACGTAATGATATGTGTCAAACCACTGTTCATCAAAGGAGGCAGTTGCTTAGCTTCCCTAGCAACGGTTCAATTTTATTGTTTCGCAATAGCAACCGATAAACAACTTTTAATTTTTTAAGTAAAGTAACATAAAAATGAATTCTTCGGAATTTGAGCTACCTCGAGAACTTTTGAAGTCTGTAGACGAAGCAAAACAAGATCTGCTGCCATTAAAGTCAAGGAAGATCTATGAAAAGCACTACAAAGAATTTTCTGCATGGCTCATGGAAAAGCCTGTAGCCGTAAGTCAACTTAATGAAAACGTTATGAAAAGTCCAAGAATTACAAAGCGTCCTCGCTGTGGAGCTATTATTTCATGCTTAAAGCTCCCCTAAACCTCAATATTGGGTTGGATATAAACAAATTCCCGAACCTGATTGCTTTTCTAAAACGAAAATCGGATGGTTATAAACCCAAGTAATTCTAAATTTTGAGCAAACAGGAAGTCGAAAAGTTTTTAATTGAGGCACCAGAAGAGGCTTTTTTATTAGTCAAAGTGGCCTTGATATTTGGCGTGTGCGGAGCCTGTCGCCACGAAGAACTAGCGAAACTTAAAGTTAATGATATTCAGGACTTGGGAGAATCTCTGATGGTAACAATCAAAAACAGTCAAAAACTAAAATTGACAGAATGTTTATGGTTATTGATGGACGAAAGGAGCTACCTAGTTTCTTGGGAATATTCAGAAAATACTTAGCCTTGCGACCAGCAACAATAGACTACAACAGACTCTTTGTGTTTTACAAAAATATGAAACGTTCAACGCAAGTAGTAGGAAAAAATACTTTTGGCAAGATGCCAAGGCAGATCGCTTCATTTTTAAATCTTCCTGATGCCGACCAATTCACAGGGCACTGTTTTCGGCGAACATCAGCCACACTACTTGCTGAAGCGGATGAAAGCCTTACCAACATCAAATTACATGCCGGATGAAAGGCTAGCTCAGTGGCGGAGGGGTACATCGAGAAAACCAAAATCAGTAGATAAAAAATAGCAAAAAAAATTGTTGGGAACACAACAGCATCTTTTACACAAGATAACGTCCTGCCTTTAACATCAACATGTTCAAACCAGAGTAAAGACTTAAAAAATAAGATTCAAGCAGTGGCAAACGCTCGAGCCACAGCTTCCTCATCAGTTACAGCTTTCTCGCCATTAAGTATCGTTAATTGTTCTAATTGTATATTTAATTATAAATCAGAATAAAAAATATTGTAGCATTTAAGATTGTTTAATGAAAATAAAATTTTGTTCAATTTTCATTTATTTTTTCCAATAAAAATATAAAAAAATACACGTTAAAATCTTACTTTACCGCCCAGGGCGATAAAGTGCCACTTTACGTTCGCAAATGGGGGCGGTAAAGTGCACTTTATCGCCCGCTTGTGCATAAAAGTTTTATCTCCTGCGGGGCTTCAGCTAGTCTTTTAATAAATTACCGGTATCCATTACTCATAATATTTCATAATTTTGTCAATTTTCCACTTACTCAAACAAACGCCACCGTTATGCTGTGGATAATTACGGCCTTCCTTTGCCCCTTAAAACAAAAATCAACCCACACAAACTGACAAAGGAAACGGGGATAAACAAGACACGTTTGTGTTTGCACCAATTAAACGGTAATCATTGAATTATAGAGTTTGTTTTGGCAGGCGATACGCGGTGGAATCAATAATAATAAATGAGGTAAAAGAAGGTAGTTATAGCGCAGTTATAGCTCTATAGCAGTTTTTTCCGAGAAACAAATATAAAATTACGCCTCTGCTGAACAATTGCAGTACAAATTATTAAAAGAGATAATTTTCTTATACCTCTTAAGCCTCGTGTCCACTCGCAAATAACTTGTGAAAGTTTTTTCCCAAGTACTTGCCGGCGTGTCTACACTGTAGTCTAATTGTTTTGAAATTTATTGCAGCAAATTACTGTAGCAAGTTTGTTTGCTTAAGTAACGTGTACACACACTTCCAGAAAAATGTCGGAATGTCGACTCAGTAAGTGACTGCTACGGTTGTGACATATATTCAGTTAACAAAAAAAACAAATAAAAGAAAAGGAAAATGACAAAAAGCGTAGAAAAATTTGGGTCATAAAATTTTCTACTAATGTCTGCGGAAGATTTTGATTTTTTTCTGAATTTTACAGTTCAAAATTTTCAGTTAACAGAAGAGTTTCTGCCCTATTCCAAACACGGCGTTCCTCCATTTTTGCAAAAAAAATCAGAATTTTAGTTCAGATTAATCTTTTTGCCAAGGGTTGTGCTTAGAAATTGGTTACTTTTAACCAATTTCTGGAAGGTCTACCAAAATATTTTTTTTTGTAGCAGGAAAAAAATTTTGCTATCCTCTTTGTGTTTTTTCTTTTTTTTTTGTTAGTGTAGGCTTACTACAATTTTACTTTTTTTTTCTCATTGATCAATGTTTAGGTTGCACGGGCTTGGGAAAGGACTGTTTGTTATTACTATTATTTCTGTTATTTCCTCTTCTTTAATATAGGACTCGAAATTGTACACTCTTGTTCATAAGATATTTGTAAATCTTAAAGGAACAATAAAGTGAATTGAATTGAATTGAATTGAAGATTCAAAAAATGAAATAAAAATTTAGTTTCACAAAATTTCACTACTTGCTGCAAATATTTCGAAACAGTCTCGAAATAAAAAAGTGCAAACTAATTTGCTTAGATTAGCCGTGTACACTACAAGCTCTAACAAGTCGGCAAGTTCTTGGCCCGAGAGTAAACTTTCAGCAATATTTCTCTAGCACTGTGAGAGTACTCTAGGCAAATTTAATTGCTAGTGGACACGAGCCTTGACACAAACATGCATAGTTCCGGCCCTGAAAAACGCAGTAAAACAACAAACAAACAATTTAATTCCTTTATTTGGTTTTCTCTAGGAGAAAAATGTATCACTTGCTAAAATCGGTGAAGAATTAACCATGCAAGGGGCCTTCTTCATTTAAAATGAACTTTTTATTCACAGTTCCAAATTCTGTACAAAAACGCATTAAAGAAAAAAATTGAAAGTCCTTGATTTGCTTTTTAAAAATTGAAATAAGTAGTAGACATTTGAAAACACCTCAAAGTTAATATAATTTCGACTTTACAACTTGAAACCAAATAAAGGAATTACATTATAATTTTGAGTGTGATGTGTAGTGTGAGGAAATTAAGTCTTAAGTTTTTTGGATATATTGGCCGATATTTAGTAAGACAATGAATCAATTAATCTAAAATTAATAAGGCATTTTCCTTCAAATTAAAAGTTACATTACATTAGATGGGAGGGCGATTTGAGATAAATTAAATTAGCAGTGTCAGGCTAAAACGCGGTAACAGACGTTATCACGCGCAATATTGAATTTTTTATGAAAACTTCGAGATTTCTTGAAGGATCGCCCTCTATCATCAGTACTTGATCTGTAAATGTTGTCCTACATATAGGCAAGTAACTAATTTAAAAAAAATATATTTAACAGAATGGGAAATAAATTCCCAATGGCCATAGTGGAGTAAAAATATAAATAAAAAGAGAGTTTTACCAACAGAAAACTGTTGGATTTTTGGCCTTCTCCACCAGTTCTACCACTGACTGGTTTCAGACACAGTCCATCCAACATTCGGGCTTTCTACTATGACGGGAATTTATTTCTCATTCTGTTAACTAATGTTGTGCCGAACATTTGTCCATGATTGGTTAGATCGTTCATATTATTCGACTATAAAAACTTATGTCGCACTGATGATTTCTAACAAGAGTGAAACACGTGTCTGCGTCTAGTCTCCAAGTCGCACTCGGTATGTATTCTTTTTTTTGCTATCGATTCGTCATAGTAGAAAGACAGTGTCTGAAACCAGTCAGTGGTAGAACTGGTGGAGAAGGCGAAAAATCCTACCGTTTTCTGTTGGTAAAACTCTCTTTTTATTAAAAAAATATAAAAATTTGGATAAATGTCACTAAAATCCAACAAATATTTCCACCAGCTCTAAGAGTCTTAGTACCTATTTAGCACCACTTCTGCTTTGAAAAAAAGCGTTTTTTTAAGTACCTATTACTTTGCAGCAATACCGTCTCATAAAAAAGGGGTATACTCAAAAAGCGTTATTTATTTTTTTATACAATAATTATTTATTTATCATTAAAATCATTAAAAACTATCTTTTTATGTACCTATACTTATAAAGAAATACTCTTGATAATATCTGTTATCAGCCGCGAATATCCTCTATGTGCGCCTCTTCACCATAGCAGTAGAAACCATGAATATCTTATCATCAGATTCCCCCTTTTCCCACACTCGGCCTAAACCTATTCTCTACCACCACCACAGAACATCCCGCATATAATTGTACATAAGCTTATTATTATCCATTGATCCCCTCCTTCTAGCTTAACCTGCTTTCTCCGGTTATCCCCCCCGAATGAGATTCGTCGCCCCTTTTCTTGTACGACCGTTTTCCTATTTCTGAAGAGCAATGCAAGAGAGGTGGCTCTATATATCGACCGAGATTTTCTAGCTACAGCATTTTTTAGTGTTACAGAGAAAACAGAAGTGCTAGAACCAACATCAGAAATCTTTAATCTATGTACTGAAAGATATGGGGTTGCCGTTTTTATTATTTTACTATATATTTGGGTCCCTGAAATTACCGTAAAGTTTTCTCACAACATTTTTTCTTCTTCTTCATCGTGTAATTTCGCTTCAAAGGATATCGCCCTTTTTAATCGAAATTTGTATTCGGTAGAATTGCCTGATTTTTTTATATGTTCGATTACTCGTCCTAGGAAGATTTTTGTTTCATTGCGCCAACTCTCTACCTCTCCTAGAAGTACCCGAAAAGTGACGTCAATGTCGTCGATTTCGCACCGACCAAAATCTAATTTTCTTTTTTGAATTTGCCATAACTGCCTTTTTAAAAATAAAATTTTAAAGGTCAAAATTGCACGGCCATCTTGGATCCGCCATATTGTTTTTTTTATTTCTTATCTGATTTAAACGAAACTTTCTCCGAATTATAAAATGTTTCGAAAACACCTAACTGTGACAGAGAACTGACAGATGTCTTGCGTCGGCCATATTGAACTTTAATTTTTATTTTTTGTCCGATTTAAACAAAACTTTTGTTGCACATAAAGCGTTTTCAACAATATCCAATTTTGATCCAAAATTGACATAATAATATGTTACTAACCATCTTACAAGGGCCATATTGAACTTCGTTATACTTAAATAGCACGCAGCTGCGTTGGTTTTATTATAGTCCGATTTAAACCAAACTTTCTTGCACATAAAGCGTCCTATTTAAGTAATATTAGAAAACCTTAAAATATATAAAAATTTTGTTTAAATCGGGCAAAATATAACGAAGTTCAATATAGCCGACATCTGTCAGGTTTTTGTCACAGTTCAAGTTGTCAAGATGGCAAATTCCACAAAGAAAATTCTGATCGGTTTGCAAATAAGGCCAGTACAATAATTCTCAAAAGTGCGATTTCGACAACTTTGACATCACTTTTCAGGTAGTTCTGGGAGAGGTAGAGATTTGGCACAATTAAACAAAAATTTTCTTAGGACGAGTATTACAACATATAAAAAAATCAGGCAATTCTACCGAATACAAATTTCTAATTAAAAAGGGCGATATCCTTTAAGCAATTTTTCCTACGAGCGTGCGGAAAAACCCTTTTCTCGCACTCATTTCCGTGCGGAAAATGCCACTTTTCCGTACGCCGTGCGTAAAAAAAATCCACGCGCTGTTGAGCAGAAAACATTTTTTACGCACGCTGTAATTTTTTAAGGTTGTTAAAGTTTACTTCTGAATAAAACATAAAATTCGTAGTTTTCACTATTTTTTCGTTTTTAGTCTACTAGGTTTAACTAAAATAATAACAAAATATTTTGGTATTCCGCACGCTCGTAGGAGAAATGTTGTACCTAACGCGTGCGGAAAGTATTTTCCGCACTTACGGCTTTCCCGAACTCCGCTGGCGTGTCGTTCGTGCAAACACCGGTGCGTGCGGAAAAGTATAACTTTCCGCACTTGTTAGGTAAATAACTATTACCTACTCCCGTGCGGTAAAGTTAACGATATGGCACTTTACCGCACTCTAGAAAATTAAAGTGCAGATATTTATATTTCTTTTTTGGGAATTTTTTAGACTTATAGGTAAAATCGTGTACCTAACACATGTGTAAAGTGTCTTTACCGCTCTTGCCGGCTTGACTGCCGTCGAGTGCAGTAAAGTATCACTTTCCACACTTGTTAGGTAAATAACTCAATTGCAATCGATCACAACGCGAACCTCAAAGTGGCAAACGTCAAAAATAATTTGGCGGCTAAGCGCAAACAGGGTCATCGGCGCGCTAAGTACAGAGCATGATGACCGAATTAGCAGAGGTTCAACTTGAAATTTGTTTTTATATGCTTGTAGTTGCTGTTTTCAAAAAAAAAAAGAAGAGAGAAAGATATTTTTTACGTAGTTTCCAGATAAGAGGTAACTAAAAAATGTGCAAGAACCCCATTAGAACAATCAGCCTTTGAAAAGATCTTCATCAAATCCTCTCTTGTGCTCTTCTCTAAAACCAATAAGTATAATTTTAATACCTTCTTATACTTATTAGTTATTCTTTTTTTAACCCCCGACGAGAATGCGAAAAAAGAGGGGTGTTTGACTCCTATGTCTCTATGTCTGGGCGCATGCAGCTCTCAAGTCAGTGAACCGATTTCGATGTGATTTTTGTGTTTGGAGCCTATTAGCTATTTTCGATAAAAATGGGCTAAGTAGTTCCAGAGATAAAACGCTTTCTATACAAGAACTGTTTGAAAGAGATAAAGTTTTACGTAAGTATATTATACAGAACGCTTCAAGCTACTGCGAACATAGGGCGGAAGAAGTCTAATTTTCCAGTGTACGTACATGCAGAGACACCGCTCGCCTATCAGTGAAGCAACCAATACTCACGCTTGCGATCACCACTTGCATGATTTTTATTTGGTATTTAGTACGCCTCTAACCACGGTGCTGTGTGGAGCGTAGTCAATGAAACCGGAATTTGGTCAATAAATACGCAAATTTTTATAACGTAATTTTCTTATTTTTTGTCATTGATAAATAAGAGCGTTTTATTGTCAACTGCTCAGATTTATCAGTGACGACGTGTTACAATGAAAATAATAAGGAGAAACAAAATAAAAGCAAGTTCTCAAAATAAAATAATACATTCTAAAAACCAAAAAGATTCTCCCAGTCAAAAAAAAATTAAAGCAAATGTTCGAAAAGTCCTCCTTGCTCGGCCAGACAATATCCGAGCCTACTATAAAAACCCCTTCCAACGTTTCCAAGCATGTTAGGGGTGATAATTTGAAAAGCTTCTTCAAAAACAGATAGAAGTCATTAGGAGCAAGATCGGGAGATCGAGCTGGCCATAAAATAGTTACCCGTGTACTTATAACCAGATTAGGAAATACATTATCAAGATATTCCCTAACAAGGCCAACATTGTGAGCGGAACAACCATCTTGTTGAAACCATGTTTCACCAAATCTTACACCTAACAACTGCCTAGCAGTTGGAATAATGTGCTGCTGCAGTAGATCCAAGTATCTAGGACCATTCAAATTGCAATTGCCGTTAATAAAAAATGGCCCAATTACGTGTTCCCCTATAATACCCCCCCTCCAAACATTTAGTTTTTGGGGATACTGTGTTCTTACGTCAAAATACAAATGCAAATTTTCCCTCGACCAATATCGAACGTGTGTTGGGTTATGACGATTTGACCATTTGACCATCTGCACTTTTTCGGCAACTTCGTAGACATCCATTTTTGGTTTTAAAAATGTATTATTTCAATTAAGAACTCACCCATCTGTTTCTCGAGCAAGGCAGAAATAAAACAAAATAATAAAAACAAAATGAATTTCCAAAAGATAACACTGCAGCGTGCTTCGAATCCACCTCGGTCGTACGGCACGGAGAGTAAATTGGACTTGATTCCCCCTATGTTCGCAGTAGCTTGAAGCGGTAGGTATACAATGGTGTATCCCTTTTTTCTTAAAAATTAATTTTGATTGACTACGATTTTAACAACAATATTTTGAATATAAAAACAAACCAGGAAGGAGTGTGGTTCAAAATTTTTAAAAGTGGTTTAAAATTAGTTCGAAATTGGTTCGAAATTATAAGCATATCAAAACTCAAATATCTTTCGAGAGGGGGTGTGGCTTGACTGAACTAATATTTATTTACTTA
Source organism: Oxystoma pomonae (assembly GCA_963921995.1). Classification (NCBI taxonomy): domain Eukaryota; kingdom Metazoa; phylum Arthropoda; class Insecta; order Coleoptera; family Brentidae; genus Oxystoma; species Oxystoma pomonae. The sequence goes on from OY998168.1 coordinate 25,738,239, forward strand.
TTTTTAAACCAATTTTTATAGGTGATACACTGCTGCCGCTGTGGGAATGGGGGAATAACATCTTGGAACGTCAAATTTTACATCGGATTAATATTATTAAATATTACCCCTGTGGAAGGTACTAAATTTTAAAACCCATTTTCAAAAAACACTTACCCATAGAGAAAATATACACAGTTATTGATTATATTGTATTGTTATTGCAAAATACCACAGAAAAACTGATTTTTTTCCTGAAAATATTCCATATTTTAGGAGAAAATGCCCTAAAACTAATTTTTTTTGACAGGTTTCAAAATGGCAAATGCTGAATACGCCAAAAATTTGAGGTTATAAAGTTGATGATTTTTTAGACCACCTCTGGGGGGTTGTTTAAATTTATAGCCCTCAGAAAGGATTGTTTTGTGGCAATTGGTAATAAGTTATAAGGTTTATAATTTCCCTAAGCAACCGTTTACCATATTTAATATCCCAAGTTGTTCATTAATCAACAACACACCTCCAATTTTGTCCAGAAAAACGCCATATTTTGAACCCGTTTTCAGCACAAAGAATATATTTATGAGGGCACTACGAGGCAAAACAAACATAAGTGAAGGTCACTGATTATGCACGAAAACTGTCTCCAATGAAAAAAATCCAAAACAACTGTACCTATTCATTTATTTACAAACAAAACTGAAATTAAAACATTGAGTTTATCTAAAAGCTTAATCATCAAACAAAACTTTCCACTGAAAGATCACACTCAAAGGTCTCAACTCTGCAGTTTTTATCGGTACTTCGCTAATTGCCATTTTATCATGTTCTACTAGAGAACTGGGCACCGAACAGTTCATTGAGCCGACATGACTCCTTTGCGAACGCATCAGTTGGATTCAGGTCTGTTTTTAGCCACATTTTTTTTCGTGACCTACTTTTATTACATATCGAAATGGTTTTGTGACAGTGAGTATTTATCGCAAAAATCAATGGACAATGGTAAGTTTTGATAATAAATTTAATTTGCTGAAAAGGGTGTTTACTATTTAGATCCCCCTCTAGGGTTAAAAAAAGATGATTCTTCGCTAAAAAAAATTATTAAAGTTATTCTTATACATCAAACTATGTCCAAAACTCAAGGATGTTGGTATAAAATGCTTAAAACCAACAATTTCACTTAAACTTAGGACCTGCTAAAAATAGGCTAAACCCTTTTAGTAAATCCCACTGGCAAAGTACTGATTTTCCTTGATTTCGTTTTGTCAGTAAAATTATTCTCAAATCTTAAATTAAATATAATATTATTGCTATATACTAATAAGTATGTAAAAATATAATTCTACCCTTCTTTTGTCTAAGGGATGCCTCAAAAATCCTGCTATCTGCAGCGCTGTACTTTAACTTCGCGTGTCGCGCCTTCAATTCTCCTGCGAGCGTTTTCCCCCGCAAGGGGGCGCTGCAGTCCGCCTCGCGAAAAACAACTGAAAATCGCTGGCGACGCAGTGACAAAACATGACAACGGCGGTCGTTCATTGGTCAGAAAGCAAGGCGGCAAAAAAAAGACAAAAGACGGACGCAACCGAGTTGGCGGTGGACGATTGACAAGACGAAGCACCGTGCCGTCGCGGGATCCGAGGTGGCCCTGCTTACTTATGGTTAGTTCAATTGTCTTTTGGCGGGTTGCTTGCCAGGCATAAACTTTGCGGTGACAAATAAGTAGGCCTTGGTTTGGCTCTTTGGCAATTCTCAAGTAGGTTCGGTGAAACTCTTTATACGCACTTTTTGAGGGATATTAAATTGACATTACGGTGAGTTTGGTTTTGAGTGAGAACTGGAACTGACAAAAGTTTTGAACAATGAGATATAAGTCTGTTGCCAGAAAAGCGATTGAGCAAGGTAAGTAAGATAGAGATAGGTATTAGAGTAGGATACAGATACAGAACATAAATCTAAAATTCGGAATGATGTTGGCATTTTAAAATCTCTCCTTCACAGTTAAGGCTGTCAATGTACGAGAATATGGGTAATAGTTTGACATTTTCCCAGGATTGCAGTGTGATATCTATTCTTTAATTTTTATAAAAAGCCAAATTTCTCTTTGTAGATAATAATGAGTATTCATAATAAACTAATACTTACTCTCCTTTTTCATAAATCCCCTAACCTTCTCTTAAATTTTGAGTAAGGTATCAAGCTTTTATGTTTTTTATTGTTCAAGTTATTCAACAGAATCTCAAGTATTTTAAAGTTTCTGCTTGTATACCTGTTCTCAATCATCAGTTCAAGAGTCAACTATTAGAGCACTTTGAGCTAAGAAGGGAAAATAATATGTAAGAAGCATTGTTTTATAACTATACGTTTTATTATATTACAGGGTATGCCAAGAAAAAACCGTGCTGGTTGATTTTGATAATATTAAGCTTTTAGTAAAGCCACGGAATCAAAATGTCATAATTGGTATTGGAAAAGTAGGGGACCTTGGCTCTTTCATTTAAGAAATTTAATAAAAAAAATATAAAAAATTATGATTATAAAAAATTTCTATGTTATTACTGGAAACGGCAAATATAAGCGGAAGGTGTCGTTGGAAATGCAATTTTATCTAATATAAGATCCAGTGAAGAACGGGGCCTTTTTTTGTATAAGTCGGTAACAGTGGCATATTGAAATTTTCTAATTAAGAAAATCGGACTACGCCACTGGAAAAATTAAATTTTCTAATATAATTTAGGCCATTTCTCTTAGATCAACCCTGCCAAGTTTGGTACTCGTGGGTTAAAAAATGTTGATGATGAATGCTAAATAGGAGTATGAAATTTTCTGGTGGAAAGAGCTACACTACCACTATTTACTTATTGATAGAGAATTAAATTTGCAACATTTTTCCCATTTGTCACTTTTGACAGTCTGCCACCGTTTAGGAGTTATCGAAGAAAAACTCTTTTTTTTGAAGTTTTTTGGAGGTTAGAAATGACAGTTCCCGATAAGGTAGGTATGGGGACTTTTAGTATGTTAAATGGTGGACCTTCCTAAGCTTGTTAATGAAAAAAAAATGGGTTCTTATATTTTTCTCTATTCAGAAAATTTATAACTAAATTGACTATCCTATGACTAGTTATACAAATTCCGTTCTATAAAATTGGTTAATTGCATTGGTTAAAAGTTATTGCAATTCAAACAGGTAGATTTTCCATTAATGAACTTGATTTTACAGGCAAACTCTGATGATTATTGACCGTATTTTTAGAAATAATGTGGCGCTTTAACAGATGTTTGGGATTTAACACAGTGTCGTACAGAAAAAAATATCTAGGGGGCCAAAAATACCTATAATCATATAATCTAAGCTGTAATCATTTAAAAAAGTACGTTTTTTTTTGACGCACCCCATACATTGAACTAAAGATATGCATGCCAAAGTATGCACTTGGTATCTTGAAGTTTTTATTGTCTTCTCTTTTAAATTTTAAGAGCCAGCTGCGGTTTATAAAGTCAAAAGAAAATTAGGTTTTATAGATTGTGAGAACTGACTAGTTCATGACAACAATTAGTACTGTATAGTGATGGTTGAACAAAGAACATTGCTATAAATGAAAATTTTAATAAAACATGTGCTTTTGGCCAGAGTTAATTAAAACAAAATATTTAGTTTTGTGCTAAATTTTGCAGAGTGGAAGTTCAAAATAAATCGTTTTACGTGGTTTACATCAGTGGCGGGGTTTAACGCCTCTTTAGAGGATCCCACCCAATCTACAATAAATTAATCATGTAAGGGCGTCACGTCGGGGGCGACCGGGGGAGCTATAGCCTCTCCCCACTTTTTTGACTGTTTACTCCGGTTTTTGACGTGTGAATTGGTTTGATGTCTTAAATTTTAAAAATTTTGCCTCTGTTATAATTTTAGTTTAAAGAAATTGCAGTTATGATATGATTTTAGCAACAAATATATATATACAACTCCAAACTTCTTGGCATCTAATCTCTATACATTTGACACTTGTTGTTTCCCCAGAGGTGCGCAACTCATATTGCCATCTCTTTCTAGTTTTTTTTTTCATATTTGCATGTAAAAGCGATTTTATGAAATAGACTGACATCTCAAATGTAAATACCAAATCGACTTTCTCACCTCTTGTAAAACAATAACTGCCAAAAAATTGTATACAGGACCTCTACCTCCAAACAGCTAATAGTCTGTCTTCATTATTTCTACGTTTACCCATACTATACCGCTTTCTTTGTTTTTTACTCTCACTGAAACCTTTTTGATTTAAGAAAAAATAATATTCGATGATTCTGATATTTGGTGATGTCTTTTCATTAATTTTGTTAATCTGGTTAATATGGTAAATTTCATGCAGGGGCAATTAAACATCAAAAGTAGCATATATCACTTAGTGTTAATACAAGGCGTATAGGCTTAGTTACTTGATTAGTATTTCGTTTTGTTTCAATGTTAGTTATAGTTTTAGTCTCAAAAATTGCTCATTGTTCATACTTTTTATTATAATCATAACATAACAATCACTAAGCAAGTGATATTTTTTTTTGTTTAATTTTATTTTGTGTAGTTTGTTTTCATAGAAAATAAGGTTTAATATGGTAACAATTTGTTTTTGGAACCTACAATACTTACCAACTTGTTTTATGCTTTCATGTTGCCTGTATAAAAAAAAATATTGATTTTACTCCTGTCAACATAGATGGGCGCCATACTTAAAATTTGGAACTCGCGCGTGCGCACTTATATTTGTTACAGTAATACTCGTAATTTTAGTTATAAAAGTTGAAAGTTGCCAACTTTTCCTTAGGACTGTGACTAAACCTATGAAAAAGCATAATCAAAAGCATTGATGAACACTTTCATAGGAAACAGTGGTTTTAACTTTTTTATGATTAAGACTTGGCCCTGCGCAAGTTCAAACGTATTGAACTGACTGATGACACCAATAATAAGCTCTTAAGAAGTAGGTACATACCTTTATTTTAATTATATTATTATTCAATTATGTTATTTTACTGTAAACTTATTGCTTTACAAAAGCGAACAAAGAAGTAAATTGGCAAAAATTAACCTCAAAATCGTGTTCAAAACGAGTTCAATCCGCTTCATGAAAAACCAAGATTGAAAACGTATTCAGTTCCAAGTGAAGACGTAGCACTGGCGCACCGAGAGGGGGGTTTTGGGTTTACCCCCCCCCCCGGAGAAGCCTGGTTATGGTCACATTTTTACTTCAAATAAAGTTTTTTTTAAATTATTTATCCTTAAACACCCCCCCCCCCCCCCGAAGTCAATTCCTGGGTGCGCCAGTGGACGTAGTAAATAATTTTTTGAAACTTCACTATTGCGGTCACCGCACAGTGGTTCATCCTTATGACAAAATTCAAAATATTTATCGGGATATTAATTATTTTATTTTGTCCTATACATTCCAAATTAATTTGGTAGGCTAGTAAACGTGACAAAAACAATAAATGTTGGGATTGTGTTTCGTTAATGTTCCGGTACTCATTAAAAAACACTTTTTCAGTTTGTCAATTTTTGGATATGAAAATTCACGATATATGTAGATTAGGGTTTGCGGACTCCACCGCGCAAACACGAAACGCGCGGACCACAACCGCGCTGGCCAAGACCGCCCGTGTCCATGACTGCGTAAGCCCAACACCGCGCAAGCTCACCACCGCGCAAATCAACAACCGCGCATGTCCATGACCGCGCAAGCCCACAACCGGGCATAATGTTTACCGCGCAAGACCAATACCGCGCATATTGGGTTGGGTTGGATTGCGTTGATTTGCGTTGGGTTGTGTTGGTTCGTGATGGGTAACGGGTTAGGTAGCGTCGGCAACACGACCCAACCCAATCCATCAACCTCCACTAAACGTTATGCGCGGTTTTGGGTCTAGCGCGGTTTGTGTTTGCGCGGTTGTGGGCTCAAGCGGTTGTTGCTTTGCGCGGTCATTAACACGCGCGGTTGTTGACTTGCGCGGTGATGAGCTTGCGTGTGTAACCTGTTGCGTTTATCAATTAAAAAAGAGAACGTTTGTATGATTTATTGTTTTTTATGTAATAAAATTAAACTCTAATAAAGTTTTAGAAAGAAAGTCCTCTTAAGTCCTTTCTTATATAAACAGATATAAAATAAATAAAGCTTAGTCCTTCTACTTTCAATCCCTCTAAGAATCTCGTCCTACTTTGTCCAACTTTTTTAAATATAATGATTTAAAGAACTTCTTGATATGAAGGTTGTGCCATAAGCAAAGGCTATAAGAAATATTTTCTTAAAAATATTATTGCTAATCTAATCATTTTTTTGTACTCACAATTAGCCCCTCAATTAGCAGAAACAAGAGCTTAATGTTGTTTGCATTATTTGTAACAATCTACTTATTATAACAAATTTCTTAAAATTTAATGTAATATATGATTTTTCACCTAGGGCTTTATGGACGCTGAACCACTGGGCACCGATGATTTCGGTACAAAATAGCTAAAATAGTGCTTTTTTTACAAGCTTTAGTTTAAATAATGAGCGCAGTGAGGCATTTAAAAACGCGAGTAAGAAAAAGCACAGTTTAGCCGCGAGTTGTTAACACTATTTTTTTAATACAGAATACAGAAACATAATTTTTAGTAACTGTCTGCAGATAACTAAAGTATGGCTTTTTTGGTTACCGATGCAAGAAAACTTTTTTTTTTGATCACGGGTGCAAAAAAAGATTTCTGTCCGTTTTTTACCCAAAATAAAGAGAAATAGCGGAATTAGTAATATTAAAAAAATTTAATTATTCTTGCCTAAAAATTAAGTCATTTCCGCCGGTTTTCACCAAGTATTTACGAAAAAATCATTTAAAAAAATCGTCAAAATTTCAAACTGTCAAAGATTAAAATGTTGCAACAATGAACGTTACGGAATAAAACGGCACATCGCTATGGAAACCGCATTTTTATTTCATTTACCAGCTACCTTAATTTATAGTGTTAAGATGGTGTGTTGCGAGAAACGCTCTTCGTTCGAGATTTTTAAAAGTATTTTCCTGTTTTTCTTGTTTTTTTTTTGATAGAGGTATTAAAGATAATAGTGTTAACAACTCGCGGCTAAACTGTGCTTTTTTTTACTCACGTTTTTAAATACTTCGCTGCGCTCGTTACTTAAACCAACGCTTGTAAAAAAAGCACTATTTTAGCCACTAGTTGTTAAAACTACTATTAAAAATCACACACCACACAGAAAAAAAGAAAATCTTCCCTGGAGAAAAGTACTTTTCTTGAAAATATTGTCTTGACCCAAAAGCGAAAATCTCCGACCAAAATTATTTTTGGTCGTGTAAAAAAACCGCTTGTTTTGTGAAAAAAAAACCAATTGTCTTGGAAAATTGTTTTGATTTAAAACAAACTGTCTTTAGAGAAGAATAAGTGATTTTGTAACAATATATAAAATTTCTTACTTATTATTCCGTCAAGAACCTTACTTTTTTAACTATTTTTAACTCTTTTTTAACAAAAAGTAGTAAGGATACGGTAGTGTTGTTGTGATGCGAGCGCCATCTACCCAGTGTGAAATAAAACAATTTTTGTGGTGGCGATGCGTGTAGGACCTCCACTACTTTAACATAATTTTTTTTTGAACTTTTGGTGCAAAAGTGGACCAAAGTCGAAAAAAAAAATTATTTGAGAATTAAGTGTACAACACTGTTATTTTTCGATATTAATTCAATTTTTCTAGCTTGGGGTACACCTTTGCACCAAGTGACTCATTTTTCGTTTTTTTATTAATCGAAAAAAAAAAATACAAAATGATAAAAAAATATTTTATAAAGATATATATACACTGACAATAAATAAAACATACTACTAAATCTTAACTTAATATTAAGTTGTACAAAAAGCTGTGTAATATCTAAAAATATTGTACTTAAAAAAGTAAACTACAATAATTACAATTTTTAAAATAAAATGGGGCGACAAATTTTGGTTATATCTTGAAATTTTTGTATCACGCACCCCCTTCGAAAGGTAAACTTTACCCCTAAATTTTGAATGGGGAAAGTGGGTCAAATGATACCTTGTTTTTAAGGTCTCTTAAATGTCTTTACAACCGTGTAAAATTTTTGAAAATCTATCGAATCGTTTTAGAGATATTCATTTTCAAAATAAACTCAAATTGTACAGGTAAATTTCACTCCTCCTAGGAATATGCCATAGAAGAAAAAATGCAATGATAAAATGTATATTTGACAAAAACAAAGTCGACGTGTCCCGGGATTTCTCAAAAAATAAAAACATATATTTAAAAAAAAAATCTATTTTTGCATTGGTTCATGCAACTGTAAAAGTGAGTATCTCAGAAACGAATCGAGGACAAAATTTTTACACGATTCTAGACATTCGAAAGACTTTCAAAACAAGATATCAGTCAACCCACTTTCCCTATTCAAAATATAGGGGTAAAGTTTACCCCTCGAAGAAGGTGCGTGTAACAAAAATTTCAGGATAGACAAAATGTGTCCCCTTTGAATAAAAAATCGACGTGTCCAAGGATATTTCCAAGATCAGACCCTACATACGTAAATCTTGGGTGGGAAGTTTTAAAACGACACTTTAAACTTCTTTTAAACAAGTGGATACATGAGAAATCTAGACACTTTTTTAAATAACAAACCTAATTTGCCAGGTCAGTTGCTTTATTTAGATTAATATTGGGTAATTTTTATTTTATGAAATTTTTTTTAAAGAGGCATCTACTAGAACCCCAAATCCGCCTGCGCCGTTTTTTTTTAAGAGAAAAAAGGGTTCCGGGAGGGGGGGGGGGTTGTAAAGTGTGTTTTTGATTGTTTTGGGTTGGGTTGGGAGGTGCTGGATTGGATTGGGTTGTTTTAGTGAAAAAAAACGAGAAATATTTAAAAAAACCAGCGCCAGAGGATTTGGGGTCCTAGGGACACTACAATTTTTCATAAAAAATCAAAAGTGGCAGAAAACCGTATACTGGATAATTACCCAATATTTATCTAAATAAAGCAACTGACCTGGCAAATTAATGGTTGGAACTGCATTCATTTGAAGTCCTCTGCGTCCTGTCATACACGATAGTCTCTTGCAAAACAAGCATCACAAACTAAATATCTATCATATATTTGATCAACACTTAAAGAGTCCCAATTTTTTGGATTTGTAGCCCTTAACCAAGACACAAACAGTTCTCTATTGTTCTTAGGAAAGCGGTGCCATTTGCTATCATAGTCTTGACACCCAAGAACACAACAGGGTCTTTGTTTATATCGCTTTTCAGGAATATTCGCCATCACTAAACGTTAAACCGTTAATTAATTTTTAGAAAATAAAATAAAGTTTTACAAAAACCGAAAAAACTAGAAAAAACTTTCCATAAAGCGAAAAACTAGAAAATTTATGGGGGAATACTCCAAAATTACAGAAATGTCGTACAAATAACAGGACAACTGCACAGAAAACCAACTGGTCTCCTCCAGTAGTTGATACTTGACACGACATGATTATAGAAATCTGTAGTATGGTCCGCCATCTATCCAGTGTGAAATAAGCCAACTATATTTGGCGCGAAAGGAGTATTTGTCCTTACTACTTTTTGGTGTACTGTGAATGGAAATAACAAATTTCTTTTCTCTCAAACGAAAAGACAAGTTTTCGGCATTTAAAATTTCGCCCTTTGTGCGTGCAGGTGGCGTGTCGATGTCGCGAAAATTTTTAGGTTTTTAAGAGGGAATTTGAATTCTAGAAACAGTTCGTTAGTTAAACAGATAAACCGCCCATCAAAAATTAACAAACTTTTGCGCAGCGGAGGCTTCTGGTATCCCCTACAGACCATTCGCGTGGTTTTTCAAAAATATATATATATCATGTTTTTATTTAGTTTTTTTAAATAATCGATAATTTTTACCGTGAATTAAACATTTTTAGGACACGTAAACTTATGTAAAAAACTTAACATTAAACTTTCACCGTACAAAATTTATACTAATTCGATTACCACTTTTTTTAGATTAACTAATTGAAAGAAGCGAATTTTTTACTCAAGTTCACCCTTAAGAGAGATCAAATTATTTAAAGCAAAACAAACTTTAATTCGATCAAGAAAACTTATTTATTTAAATTCTGTTTAGAAAAATATATTTCAAAACAAGAAAATAATGTTTTCAGCGCAATATGTTATCGCTGGCCCATTGTTTTAAACCGAGATATTTTTTAAAACCATGTCTATGTTTAACAAGAAGGTTGTCGCTTTCATCCAAGACAAATGTATTTTCTTCGGGTAATGCAATCTTTATTTTCAACGAAAATCACTAGTTCAAAACAATTATTTTTTTTGTTTGACTCAAGTAATTCTTTTTTTCTGTGCATCTTTACACTATAAATTAAGACACCATGGTAAATGAAATAACAATGGTTTCTATAGCGATGTGCCTTTGACAGTTTGATATTTTGATGATGTTTTTAATAATAGCTTATTTTTTAGGCAAGAATTATTACATTTTTTCAATATTTTCTGCTATTTCTCTTTAATTTTGGGTAAATGAAAGACAGAAATCTTTTTTTGCACCCGTGTTAAAAAAAAAATTGTTTTTTGCATCGGTAACCAAAAAAGACATGCTTTAATTATCTGCAGACAGTTCCTAAAATCATGTGTATGATGAATGTATAAAAAAATATCATTTACAACGAATAACCTTTTAATGAAGATGATCTCTCGGTTAGTTCCACAAACCTTATAACCAAAAAAATAGACTGCTAATGCTTATGGGTTTTCTCCCAATAAATGACTGCCTCATGGAAGTGACAGTTTGGTGTTATTGGAACCAGAGTAAACCGACTTGAGTAAAATTTGTTGTGGTTGCAAACCCAATATTTTAGTATTTGATGAATATATAACAAGCACTGCTTGACGAAATTTAAGAAAAAATATAAAACCACGGTTTCTTGAGTATTTAAAAAAATTTATTTAGAAAACTGTTCGAATTAACTAGATTTCAAAGGGGCAGTGTAAACAGTGTCATCACGTGACAACTTATTTTCTCTTTATCCACGTTTTTGGTTGGTAGCACTGCGTTTGACGGTCTTGACGTTAGTAGATTCGCCATTTTCTTTATTTTCGTTTCTTGGTTTTCGAAGATTTTGCTTTGGATAGACGTCTGTAAAGACGCGAATCCATAGTAACCGAGAAGAAGATGAAGAAGTTTTTGCTTAACGTGTTGTGTTTTTAATATACTTTTTCTGTGCCCTTTTGCATCATGAAGTGCTTTGTTGTCGGCTGCAACAACAGCAATTCTGCGAGTGGAAATACGTTTTCCTATCACAGGTAAGGGTAAATAATTCCTATTTTTGCCAATTTTCTTTAATACTTCTGCGATCATTGCCTGTATTCTGAAAGGCCCATGAGGTGGTTACAGCTCACCAGTGTGGGGAATCAACATTGTTGACAGGAGAAAGAAAGAAACATAAATTCTTTAAAAGAGATTTGTCAAAAAATTGCAATTCTTAAAACTATGAGCTTAAAAACTTATTTAATCTTAATAAATTTAACCTTATAGTTCTTATAATTACTGAGATAGCAATAGTGTCCCATGTTAATTAGGACACCCTGTATTAGCAGTATGCCTTATGAAAAAGGGTTTATTTTTCCTAAGGCAACCATGTTGAATCGCTCATCAGCTGATGGCAGTATTATTAAGTATCATAATAATGAAAAAGTCTAATTATTGTTTTTCTATTTTTTTCAATAGGTTTCCACCAGATGCTGCTATTAGTAGAAAGTGGTTACTGAGCATTTGAAGAGACTCTAAGACTGTTATTAAATACCAAAGACTCTGTTTTGACCAGCTTTTAGTTGAAGTAATCATTAAAACATACAGCACTTTGAGGAGTCATAGCTCTGCAAATAAAATTAGTGAAAGTATATCTGGAGAAAAGGTCCGAAAAGTTTTAACAAAACTTGTATTGTTTAAACAACATGTTTTATATATTATCTTTAATTAAAAATAAGTAGTTTCTGTTTGTAAATAAGTTACTTTTAAGTATTTTTTGTATTGTAACTTTTTTGATGATATTTTGTAAATAATTATTTTCTACAAATAAAATTTAAGGCTGGGTTTATACAAGCAAATAAAAATTAAAGTAACAAAAATTAAAATAAAAATAAATAATTTTGGTTTATACAGCTGAATAAAAATAAAAATTTTTAACGATCCTATTTTTAATTTTCTTGTAGCTGTATGTTTATGGGTTGAGGGATCTTGTTAATGAAATGTCCTTTTTTTAAAGTGCCAATGTTTCACAAAATTTATATAAAAATAAATTTTGCAAAACGTCGGCATTTCAATATATAAAAATAAATTTTGCGAAACGTTGGCATTCCAAAAAAAGGACCTTCTAGAAAATAAAAATAACTGAACCAATCAGCACACAGCTTCAATAATTGAAATAATTAAACTAAACTCAATCATACTGTTTTCTTAAATAATAGGTATCTGCCTAAACCAAACCAAAAAATGAGTGAGGTTATGCGCAAATTTTTTTCAGATAATAAAAGTTGCCCATCTTCCTATTTTTATTTCTGCTGTATAAACGCCTACACTATTTCCCATAAGCTCAACTTTTATTTGAATTATTATTTTTATTTGCCTGCATAAATAAAGAGTACCGAACAGACAGGGTGATTTTTTTTAAGGGGTCATTCATAAACTGGTGTAGATACTTAAAGAAGGGGAACTTTTTTTCCTAAAGATAAAATGTACTTTACCCATTTAAAAAATTCATATTTTAAGGGAAGGGGGGGGGGTTTATTTAAGATTATCGTTAAAAAAATTGCAAATTTATTATGCCAGAGCCTTTTTTACAATTAGCCGCGTCTAGTGTTATTTGTGCTTCTCAGTTGGTAGTTATAGGGATTTTGGTGCATTGCCAACTGCTTCTGGCACCAAACTGTCAAATACATGAAGCAGTCATTTCTTAAAGCAACATCATCAGTCTATTTATTTGGTTATAAGGTTTGTGGTTAGTTCTCATCCCAGATCTTTTAATTATTTTCACTCACTTTAAAGTTCTTCTTTTTCATTGAATTAGTAGACTTGTATGTCTTGACAGTGAATGTAAGGATCCGGATGCGCGAAAGTTGCGCTTAAAAGGGGAGGATTGTTTACTTTTGTCTCTGCACCGGATGATAATTCTTATATAGCATTTATGATTCCCCTGTTGGTTTCAAAATCTTTTCAGTTAGAGAAAAGAAGAGATCTTTGGGTATTTAAAGACGATTAAATTGTGTGGGGTTTTTGTTTAAAGATAATAGAGGGAGGATGTGCTTTATTTTATCTGTTATTTTATCTGGTTGATCTTTATGAGATTTAGCGCCTATGTTGTAACGTTTGAATTTTGTTACTAAAAAGAACTAGTATTACATTTTTAAAAATCTTATAGTTCCTTAACAAAATAGCGCGTCTGTGTATTATTTCCTTTTTAATTTAACTTGAATCCCAATGTACTAGTCTAACGCATTCGCCAAATTAAAAAAAAGTTTGAGCGTAAGAGATTATGTGGGAAAATTTAATACGATTAATATATATATTTTTTTTCTTCTGTAGTATTTAAGAAACGAATAAAAGAGCACAAACTTTGTAAATAATTTTATTAAAAATAAAACGTATGTATATATGTAATAGCAACGATAGCAAATCATATATAGCTTTATGACGAAGTGGGGTTCTATCTCTTAATTTATTATTTTGTCTATTCTTCTCCTATAATTTAGATCTATTATTTTTTTTTCCATTGATGCAGCTTCTATGTAACATGGCAGTCAACCTGAAACAGAAATAGTATTCTGAAACTTTGTATTCCTTTTTTTTTTCTTATTATTTTCATCTTACCTATTTTCTCACCTATTTTCTTTTCTATCCGTTCTCCATTTTTCTTCTATGCATCTCGCGTCGAAGATCTATTATTTTGTGCCTGAAAGAAAATAAAATATTAATTAGTTAATATTAACTAACAGAAATTTATTTGCCTAGCCATCTATTTTCTATTCTGGCTAGGTTAGTAATATTTTGTCGCCTATTACCTACCAACCTTAATCTAGGAACATTTCTGTTTGCATCACTTCTTTACTGTTCTGCAACCCATTCTCCATTTCCATTTTTCTATTTTCTATTTCACGTCTATCTTATATCTACCGAGATCTCTATTTATCTATGTCAATCCTAGAACATTTTCTATTTTGCCTAGCTTATCACGGAGTGGTCTGATGACTCATAGATCATTTCATAGCTTTCTACCTAGAAATAGATAAATAATTTAATTAATCTGTCATGCCTAACTATTTCTATCACTATTTTATTAATTTTACTTCGACCTACCTTCGTGTACGTTATTGATAATCCCTAGTAATTTTCTGGGATAGATTTACGTCTCTTTTAAACAATTTTGCTGCACCACTCGCACCTTTGTTTTGATTTTCCTTATGCCTACGTTTTCCTAAAATTGAACTGATTTTTAAGCTAAAAATAGATTCAGTCACCTGTGTGTTAGTTTGGAACTGAAAATTTGCTATGTTGCCACCTTAGTCAATATTTCCGAAATATGTCTTTGGTAATTTGTTTTAACTTTTTACATTAATTTAATATCTTTGTAACTTGTGATATTTTAATTGTCCCAAACCATAACTTTATAGCTTGGTCAGTTTTAATTCTTTTCTTTGGTGTATTCTAATTATTTCATGACTGTTCTCAAAACTTAGGGAAGATTCTTTACTGTGCACAATCTGAAAGACTTGCATTTTAAATGTTTAATTCTTGCACTCATAAGGGTTGCCATATCCATTGGCAAAATATTTTTAGGACTATCAATTTATTAAAAGAGAAGGCGCTTTATACGTTGACTGTAAACTTAAACGTCATAATTTTCATATTAAATGCACAATTTGTCAAATATGGGGAAAATTAATATTGTCCTCTTTATTTGATTAACTTAATTCAAATCGGTTGTTGCACTTCAAAATAGGGGTCATGGTATTTAAAGATCTGTAGCTTATATCGGTCGTTTCATGTAGCTAAACCGCCCATGGATTAGTTGTCTTTTTATGCTTCTTTCTCATTTTTATAAAATGTTGCCTTGTCTTTGTTGGACTTTTAAGACCATTTCAGTAGTTAACTTACTTTCTGAATACTCTTTCATTTTATTTTACTGGAGTCCTTTTTTTCCTTTTCTGTCCTATTTTTGTACATATTTTGCTGGTTGTTAGAAAAGGACAAACTGTAAGATTTTTTTAGTAAAAGTTAATTTACTTTCATTTGTTAATTATGATCAAATGGTTTTGGAGTGCGCAGCACAGTGTTTTTGGAGGCATTCAGAACGAACCTTTAAAAAAGAACACACGATAACACGTCATTGGTAACCGCTAGTTCGAGATCTTAATTTTTATTCTGGCTTTATTTTCGCAATCCTTAGTGGGATTTCAAATTAAGTTATCTCAAAGTAATTCTTGTGTTTGGGGCTACGTTTCTGAGAAGATATTTTGTGCGTTTTGCTGTTTTGGGACCAAGATTACACTCGCATTGTTTGCGGATTTCTGTCGGACTTACCACATGCACGTGACTGTGTTTCTTGCCCTCCAGACGTCCTATCGAGGTAATTATTAATATATATTTTATTAATGTTATTTCATTTCAAAACCTTTTTTTTTTTGGTTGCAAGTATTTTTTTTTATCATTATTGTATAAGTTTAGTTTCATTAATGCTATCTTGAAATTTTATTCAAGTTCTTATATATATATATATGAAAGGCTCTTTTTTTTTCTAAACTTAAAATATTAATACTTTGCTATTCTGCTATTTTGAGTTTGCTAAATAAGTGGTCTCTCTTTCTACAATAGGGCTCAAGTGCCAGTCTAAAACCTAGCCTTACTCTGAATCAACACCTGAATCAACCACCAAGCCTACCCTGTCTTTTGGATCACCTTTTTGTATGGGGCTTACCTGCTCTTCACAAGGACAGTGACCCTTATTCAGCTATTTTGGATAAACAGATAAGTTTAGGCTTAATAATTTATCACGCTGATGCGCTTCTGCAAGACTGCGATACTGCAAAGACTGCCTTGCGCTACTGCGAGACTGAGTCGCGCTACTGCGAATCTGCGTCATTCCGCGCATTCATTTTAGTTATAGTTTTATTATTTTCTGGTTTAATTATTTGATACGATTTATTGATTCTCCGTGTGAACCGAAAGTGATCACTTGAGGGGCTTAGAAGGTACATAACAGGATGTGCTAAATTAGAATAACTTTTTTTTTGGTTCAACTTATTTAACCTTTTTTTTTCTGCCTTTTAAGGTACCCCCTATTTTGTAGATAATTTGGATTATATTAAACTCATTAAACGGGTGAATTAAATTTGCTTCTTTTAAATTTCCCACAAATTATAAATCGTGTTTTGGTAAAACACCTAAAACAAATAGGCAGCTTTTCCAATTTAGCTGGTTTTGGAAAAATTGGTGGCGTCCACTAAAGTACATTTTGTTTTCTCCCACTCCCAATCTCCAAGACCGAGCAACGGGTAATAATGAAAAAAAATGTATTTGCATCCCGCACTTTAAAACTTTTAACTGTTTAATTCAAAACCCGATTTCCTTAATTAAAGATAAAACCACAATTTTTTTTTATACATAAGCAAAAAGTGCGTCGCAATGTTATGATATAGAAAGGCGTGCAGGTATAGTATGTTTATTTAAAAAGTTAGTTTACGACATTTATAAGACAATTATGTAACTGTGACTAAGATATAACTTTATTATCAAACTCAGACGTCTAAATCTTGGTTCCCATCTATGACTTTCTAAAAAAGTGTGCCCAATAGTAGTTTTCACAACTAGTGGCTAAAATAGCCCCCCCCCTGAGATAAGGTGGTGTTAATTGCTTTCAATCAAAGTTATTTACAGTCTTTAAATTTACCAGAAAACGTGTCCTACTATAAATGTATTTAAGCACATCTAAAAATCATTTAACAGGTATTTAACTAAATGATTTTAAGGGTCATCATGGCTTTACCATAACTCCTTTAGTTGCCATAAATTCAGCGATATTATCGCCGGGACATAAAGGATATTGTACCCATAACCGTCCAGTGGTTTATTGAAAAAGCAATAAGCCAACCTATGATGTCTTTATTCTTGGTAATTTCCAGGTATATCCTTTTAAATTGCACACTCTGTATGGCCGTCAGCACAACGGCAGTTGCGAGTCCTTAAGAGCCAGAACCCCCAGGGCAAATCGTATTCTGGAAATCCTGGCCAAACAAAAAGTAGTGCTGAAATTTTGCACACATACCAACTATGTGACTCCCAATTGCTCTACAGAGCCAAATGTGCCAAATTTTAATTTTGGTATTTATGTTTTTTAAAGTAATACTCGTGGTATATCGGAAAAAGCCTTTTTGTTTCTCACTTCATTACGACCAGGCCTCCAATGTCTAATTGGATATAAAAATTAAAATAATAATAAAAAAATTAAATTAATACTCGTGGCATATCGGACAAAGCGTTTTTGTTTCTCACTTCATTACGACCAGGCCTCCTGATCGTAATGAAGTGAGAAACAAAAACGCTTTGTCCGATGTGAGAAACAAAAACGCTTTGTCCGATATGCCACGCAATGTCTAATTGGAGGCCTGGTCGTAATGAAGTGAGAAACAAAAACGCTTTGTCCGATATGCCACGAGTATTACTTTAATTTTTATTTGCGGACACGAGATTCATTTTGTTGTTTTTTATTTTTTTTTAGTAAATTTTTTTTCTAAAAAAGCTTTCTATAGCGCATTTGGAAGTGAAATTCTAGGCTTGTATTCAATATTTTATTTCTCTAATATTCTTTATTTGGCTATGATTTCCATAAAACACAAATTGCTATTTTGCACAATATGGCAACCACTGTTTAAGATATCTGAAACACTGAATTTTGATTTTATTTTCTAGATGTAAAATTTCAATTTTTAAGCGAATTTCTTATTTCAAATTCACTTGGTTTGTCTACACTTTTATTTCAACCATAAACAAAAATAAATAAAGCCCAGATTATCAGTTTAATTAACATGATAGTGGATGGAAACTTTGTGAATAAAGTATCCTTATTTCTGAAGGTGTCACCATTGTGGCAGACATTGTCAGTGCGACTTGGTCAGTGATGGATAAAATAACCTAAATGTTAATTTGTTGCCATATTGTGGTTGTGCTATATAGTGGGGTTCCCTTCTCTTAAAAGACCACGATTTCCGCTAATCAACCATTTGGATTTGAATGGTCTGTCAAGAGGTCACAATATCTGTCAAAGTTGTTAAAGAAAAAGTAACCGCTCTTCTTACCAAACTTACCAAAAGGATTATTCCTAATGGTGGTCCCAGGGGGAGGGGTGATCGCCCCGGAGAGAAAACGAGAAATTTCATAACGTTTCTTTAAAGACATTCTTGGGACAGTTTGAAACAGACGAAAACCACGATATTAGAAATACAGAACAGTATTATAGAGTTTCAAATTATACACAAGTTTATGACAAAAATTCATAAAGTTTTATTGGGAGAAGTCAGTATTTGAAAAAACAATATTGGTCAGAAGTAGGCAAAAGCTTAAATCAAAACATATACAGATCGCTTCAAGCTACTGCGAACATAGGGCGGAAGAAGTCTAATTTGCCAGTGTACGTACATGCAGAGACACCGGACGCCTATCAGTCAAGCAACCAACACTCAAGCTTCCGATCGCCATTCGCTGCCGTTCGCCGCCGTTCGCCTTGTATTTAGTACGCCTCTAACCACGGTGCTGTGTGGAGCGTAGTCAATGAAACCGGAATTTGGTCAATAAATACGCAAATTTTTATAAAGTAATTTTCTTATTTTTTGTCACTGATAAATAAGAGCGTTTTATTGTCAACTGCTCAGATTTATCAGTGACGACGTGTTACAATGAAAATAATAAGGAGAAACAAAATAAAAGCAAGTTCTCAAAATAAAATAATACATTCTAAAAACCAAAAAGATTCTCCCAGTCAAAAAAAAATTAAAGCAAATGTTCGAAAAGTCCTCCTTGCTCGGCTAGACAATATCCGAGCCTACTATAAAAACCCCTTCTAACGTTTCCAAGCATGTTAGGGGTGATAATTTGAAAAGCTTCTTCAAAAACAGATAGAAGTCATTAGGAGCAAGATCGGGAGATCGAGCTGGCCATAAAATAATTCCCCGTGTACTTATAACCCGATTAGGAAATACATTATCAAGATATTCCCTAACAAGGCCAACATTGTGAGCGGAACAACCATCTTGTTGAAACCATGTTTCACCAAATCTTACACCTAAAAACTGCTTAGTAGTTGGAATAATGTGCTGCTGCAGTAGATCCAAGTATCTAGGACCATTCAAATTGCAATTGCCGTTAATAAAAAATGGCCCAATTACGTGTTTCCCTACAATATTCCCCCCAAACATTTAGTTTTTGGGGATACTGTGTTCTTACGTCAAAATATAAATGCAAATTTTCTCTCGACCAATATCAAACGTGTGTTGGGTTATGACGATTTGACCATTTGACCATCTGCACTTTTTCGGCAACTTCGTAGACATCCATTTTTAGTTTTAAAAATGTATATTATTTCAATTAAGTACTTACCCATCTGTTTCTCGAGCAAGGCAGAAATAAAACAAAATAATAAAAACAAAATGAATTTCCAAAAGATAACACTGTAGCGTGCTTCAAATCCACCTCGGTCGTACGGCACGGAGAGTAAATTGGACTTGATTCCCCCTATGTTCGCAGTAGCTTGAAGCAGTCTGTATGATAACGTTTTCGAGGCAATGAACAAGGGTGGCGATATTTTTCCGTTGATAAAAACATTCTTGGATTCTCCCGCCTCAGAAGATTGAAAATATAAGTACCTTATGTCATCATAGGTACGATGGAAATTCGTCTAACGGGCTTAGCGTTGCTGCATATTAACAAACATATTGAAATTGACATTGAGTGAGTCATTGAACGATTTGCCCAAAAAAAAAATTGGAAACGAATAATGTTTCAACTTAAATAGCTTTTTAGATCTAAAAAAAATAAGTAATTAGCTACTAAGTTTTGTTTGTGGTTTGTTTGTTATCTATGTTTTTTTATAACTGAAAAAATTACACGTAGTTACTCAAGCGCGGATTTCAAGGGGGTAGGGGGGTAATTAACCCCTCCTCCACCCTGGATTTAATTTTTTTAAGAAAATATTTAGAAAATCAAAAGTAGGGCATAAATTGCGGCGCTTAACGATGACATTTGTAGTGTCACTATCTTAAAAAATTAAAAAAAAACAACAAAATGAATCTCGTGTCCGCAAATAAAAATTAAAGTAACAATCGTGGCATCTCGGGCAAAGCGTTTTTGTTTCTCACTTCATTACGACCAGGCCTTCAATGTCTAATGGAGAATCCAGACACCTACAGACCTGTTTCATCCTTATTAGGAATCATCAGGGAGTCATAAGATTGTACCTGGCAGTTGAAGCTACACAGTGACCATGCACACCTATCGAATTTAAAACAAAAAGTTTGTAATCCGTGGAGACGCACAATCCTATGACTCTCTGATGATTCCTAATAATGATGAAACAGGTCTGTAGGTGTCTGGATTCTCCATTAGACATTGGATGCCTGGTCGTAATGAAGTGAGAAACAAAAATGCTTTGTCCGAGATGCCACGAGTGTTACTTTAATGTTAATTCATGTTAATTAATTATACTTTTACAGGTTTCTACTTTATAACCTGCTGAAAGGTACAAGACTCTGTATTTACGGTGTTCTGCACTTTTCAATTTTGATGGTTAAAAAATTTTGCCTGCTGCTCTTTGAAACCATTGATATATTTACAATTTTCGTTTAATTTTAAATAAAAAAATGCAGTTTTCAGTGCAATTTTCTTAAAAATTTTCGCCTGCGGCCCTATGATACGTTGGTATTTATGATTTTAGTTTAATTTGACTCAAAAATTGCATTCTTAATGTAATTTTCTAAAATTTTCGGCGCATTTAAACATTTTTTAAAATAAAGAATGTATGAAATAAACAACTTAAAATCTAAGTACCCCCCCCCCCCCGCCTAGATTTGAGAGCAAATCCGCGCTTGTAGTTCCTAAGTTTTGTTTGCATATATTCATATGTTCCTCATAAAAGCTATTCTAGTTTCTTTTTTTCGTATCGAAACCGCTTTCCCTTTTTTCAAATGGCGGGGACCGCCACTATTACCCCAAAGGGTAAATTATATCGTATAATACGCAGGGTAATTTTCATCAAAAACAAAATTTCTACTAAACCAAAAATTTCAATTACTTACTCCTTTCGTCGCAATAAATCCAGCGGCATATCGCCGGGACATAAAGGATATTGTACCCATAACCGTCCAGTGCTATATTGACAAAGCAATAAGCCAACCTAATGCCTTTGTTCTTGGCAATTTCGACGATATCTGCCGGAATATCTATAAGACGGTTAGCTGCCTTCGGCCACGAAGGCTAAGAGAAAGGGGTGGCTTTTAAATCAGTGGACATGCGACGCGAAGTGGACAAGCTATATACGTCCAAGGCCTGCAATGTTTTGAAGGCTTGGTATTAGAATGCCCTGCGATCCATAGATGACTTACTCCACAGTTGGTTTTAGCAGCATAGAAAAAAATATGCATTTCTGAGATATATATTTTTCGAAAGCTTGTTTAGATAAAGGAAAAATTAAAGTCTTTTACGTAGGTTCTAGCGAGAAATACCTAATACTGTACTTTTTATGGTTATTGGTCTATTCCCTTAGAAGCCTCTGTGTTTTTTGCCTGTTAATGCAAATTTTACTCCATTGGTGGAAAGCACTGACCTTTGATATCCAGGACTCCACTTATTGGACATCTTTCAAACTCACACCAATTAGAAGATGGCTGCACAAACATGGAAAACACGACAATTTTGGAAATTCACAACTTTTTCATTTGTTAATCGATTTTTTTAAAACTAATTTGATTTTATTCAAATCGTAGTGCACTTTTAGTAAATCCATCAAATTCTAAAATTGATAACATGATTTGCTGAATTCCAGGACATTATTTCTTTCAGTGATCGTTTGCATTATTAAATGAATATAAAACAACATCATCTATTTTTTACCTGTTTTTTGCTTTTTACAGAGCAATTCCATCTACAGTATATGCCACCTAAAATTTATCCACATTGATTGACGTCAACTGTCAACGAGAATTTTCAGTCTAACGTTTATTTTTTGTTTCTACCTCGATTTTTGGTCACAGTGATCACATCATGAGTTGATTGTAATAGAAAGTTTTTGAACCATTTTTTTGCCATTTTATTATTGTTATCGTAAGACAATTGATCGCAGTGTACTAGATATGGCCAAGGCAGCAAGTGTTGATCCAATACATAAACGTAAATAGTGCGAACTCTACACACCATAGAGGGGACTGGTTATGAAAACTCAAATGAATGAAGCTCAGACATTGTTTGGGGCACAGGCATGGTGTACGCACCCATCCATTGGTCATTTTCAGGGGCACAATATATAGGCATATAGCCGCAAGAGTAGCAAGATCGATAGAAATCTGTTTCGTCACAATTCCCAGTAATATTAGGAAGTAATTTGTTATTTTAAATCTAAAAACTGCTAATTCGTAGCAGCCTTAAGGCTCAAAATTGGAAAACATTGTTTATTATTACAAGCTTTTATTTAAATCTACCTCTATTATCTATATATGTTTCTATATTCGGGTAAAAATCTTGCAACTCAATTTTGACAAACTTGTAGTCCGATTGAATTCAAATTTGGTACGCTATTATAGTTCCGGTGACAATACAATAATATGGTAATGTTAGGCATTCCCTGGAGGGAAGAAAACGGCTAAGTTTGTCCGATTTCACCCAAAATTGGTATACGTGGGTTTTTGGGGATAAGGAATACGAATTTTTGCTCATGTTTTGCTTACCAATTTTAACTGATTTATACCCATCCGATTGTCTTCAAATTTGGTATGCGTTTATAGTTCCGGTAACAATACAATACTACCTAAGGAAGAAAACTGGAGGGGGAAAATATTTAGCTTGTCCGACTTCAACCAAAATTGGTATACGGGGTTTTTGGGGATAAAGTATACGAATTTTTGATCAGATTTTGAAAATTTCATATGGCGAATTCAAGATGGACGATTTTTGCTCATGTTTTGCTGACCAATTTTAACTGACTTATATGCATCCGATTGTCTTCAAATTTGTTGTGCGTTTATAGTTCCGGTGACAATACAATAATATGATATTATCAGGTACCACCTTCTCTAACGAGGGAAGTGGAGAGGAAAAAAGATTTAGTTTGTTCGATTTCAATCAAAATTGGCATACAGGGGTTTTTGGGGAAGATGATTATGAGTTTTTTATCAGATTTGAAAATTTCAATATGGCGGATCCAAAATGGACGATTTAGGGTACAAATCTAAATATAAAAAAATAATTTTATATAAAGAAAAGCTTTTCAAATACAAGCTTTTATATAATATAAAGTTTACTAAAAAGTAAAAAATAATTTTTAGCATTCTGATATCATAGTAATAAAAGCGATGGCCGTAAATTAGGTCGAGTTGGGTTGAATTTACTTAACCTTGCATTTCTCTGCATTATAGTGAATTCAGATTCTTGCGAACAATCATATAATCAATAACATAAATTTTTCGAGTCAACATGGCCAAACTTTCTATAATGCGCTAATCGCTTTTATTACTATGATAGTGAACTTTATATTTTTGTATAAAAGCTTGGATTTGAGAAGCTTTTTTATATAAAACTATTTTTTAATTTTTAGATTTGTACTCTAAATCGTCCCCCATATTGATATTTTCAAATCTGATCAAAAATTCTTAATCCCCTTCTCTAAGAACCCCTGTATGCCAATTTTGATTAAAATCGGACAAACTAAATCTTTTTCCCCCTCCACTTCCCTCGTTCTTGCCATATTGAATTTTCAAAATCTGATCACAAATTCGTATTCCTTATCCCCAAAAAAGCCCCTGTACCAATTTTGGTTGAAATCGGACAAACTTAGGTGTTTTCCCCCTCCACTCCTGCCGTAGGGAGGGGAGAGGGTGCCTAAAATACCAAGTTATTGTATTGTTACTGGAGTTTTAAACGCATACCAAATTTGAAGACAGTCGGATGTGTATAATTCAGTTAAAATTGGTTAGCAAAACATGACTAAAAATCGTTCATCTTGAATTCGCCATTTTTAAATTTTCAAAATCTAATCAAAAAATTCGTATTCCTTATCCCCAAAAGCCTTCGTATACCAATTTCGGGTGACATCGGACAAACTGGTGTTTTACCCCCTTCACTCCCCTCGTAGTGAGGAAGGAAGGTGCCTAATAATTCTATATAATTGCATTGTTACCGGAACTATAAAAATATACAAAATTTAAAGACAATCGGATGTGTACAAGTCAGTTAAAATTGGTTAGCAAAATATGACCAAAAATCGTCCATCTTGAATCCACCATATTGAATGTTCGAAATCTGATCAAAAATTCGTATTCCTTATCCCCAAAAACCCCCGAATACCAATTTTGCTTGAAATCGGAAAAACTTAGCCGTTTTCTCCCCTCCAGGGGGTGCTAATAATATCATATTATTGTATTGTCACCGGAACTATTATCGCATACCACATTTGAATTCAATCGGACATGTAGAGGTTAGTTCAAATTGAGTTGCAAGATTTGACCCGAACATATAAACATACAATACATAGAGGTAAAGTAAAATAAAAGCTTGTAATCAAAAATACGCAAAATATAAAGCCGGTCCAGCATTTTTAATCGTCTAAATTGAATTTGAATTATTAATATACTTGGAAATCGAAATAAGAAACATTAAGAAGGATCTGCAGCAGAATGGTTACAGCCTGAAACTTATAACAGATACTATTTCTAAATTTCAACAAACAGGACAGAGATTACATGACCAAAACCAGGCAAATGCATTCCTTACAATCCCATACGTTAAAGGAGTATCAGAGAAAATTCGAAGAGTAGCGAAAAACTTTAATATTAAAACAGCTTTTAAATCTAGTAATACAATTCGAAGCCTTCTTAGTAAAACAAAACCGGAGAACAAACAAAATAAGGAATTCATTTACCAAGTTCCTTGTGAGTGTGGTGAATCATACATAGGCGAAACTAAAAGACCACTATCTGTTAGGCTTAAGGAACATCAGACGAATACCCAAAAAGGTGAAACCACGAAATCAGGAATTGCCGAACATGCATGGTCAAAACAACACCGAATGAAGTGGGCAGAAGCAAAGGTTTTGCACAAGGAGTCATACTGGAAGAAACGAAAATTCCTTGAAGCTGCCTTTATTGGGCAGAATCAGGGTATTTTCAGTAAACCAAGTGTTGAAATCCCAAATATTTGGAAGCCCCTCCTTGGGCGGAGCCAACTTCTTAAACTTCAAGGTTGAGTGATTTCTCACAGTATATAAGTACGTAGCCTTAGGAATTGATTGTAGTTTGCACCTGAAGACGATCAGAGATTGTACTGATCGAAACGTCGTGTATAAATAAAATATAGACAATGGAAGTCCGAAACACAGAGTTAATTTCAAACACATCATTGTCTCAAACTTTCAAACAAAAAACGAGGAATTGTAGAACGTTCCTTTAAAGCAGGGTTGGAAAAAACCCGGGTTTTTTAATATAAAACCCAACCCACTGGGCGTTTTTGGGTTTTACAAATGGGTTTTTTTGGGTTTTTTATAATTTTCTTTTTAAATTATATACAGATTGTAGTTCTTCTTTAAAATTAGGACTTATTCTCGCGATCGTTTATCAACTATAAAATACGACATAAAAATAGATGGAATACAGAAATCGACAGTTTGTTTGTTTTGGTTTAGTTTGACCAGAGCTTTTTTTATATACTTAATCAACAAACCTTAAGAAAATTATTGTTGGAGTTTGTGTATTTACTACACTGCAAGTACCTGCTTACTTAGTATGACATGATAGTATACGATTCAAATTATCGTTTTTTTCGAGGTAATTAACTAACCATTTTTTAAAAGGAAAATGCCTAAGAGTAGCGCTAGAAAGAGTGATTTAGAATGGACTGGGGTTTTAGAATCCAGTAATAAAAGTAGAGTCTGCAAATACTGAACCAGAATCGTTTTTTTTAATAATTTGCATTGTTGCCCATTTAGTGCAGTATCCATTGAAAGACATGGTCTTATTCGGAATAATAAAATAAGAAATTTTTTGGGATTAGAAAAAGATTTGCAACTGGTCAAGTTTATCGAATCTTACGATCAGATTCAAACGACTGGTAATAACATACCTTTTTTTACGTTTATTTAGCCGTACGTGTTTTTTACCCAAAAAAAAACCACTGGGCTTTTTCGTTTATCCACTGGGCAGCCAACTCTGCTTTAAAGACATTCTATAATGCCTCCACAGTATTTTGGGACAGTTTGACCTTTAATTCGTCACACCAAGAATACACAAACGCATGAAGTACTTACCGCGAAAACCACGATATTGGATATACAGAACAGTATTATAGAGTTTCTATTTAATTTATAAACAAGTTTTAGACAAAATCATTTCGGACATAAAAAAGTATTTTTGACCTGAACATATTCATACCAAGTTTTGTACAACGTAAAGCCAAAATCAAGGCATAATTAACTAAACTCGTTTCTAAATACGATAAACTGTTTGATTAATTCAAAACACAAATTTTTGAACTTTTATTGGGAGAAGTCAGTATTTGGAAACAATATTGTTCAGAAGTAGGCAAAAGTTTAAATCAAAACATACCTGATAACATTTTCGAGGCAATGAATAAGTGTGGCAATATTTTTCCAAAGTGGGGTATAAATTAGAGACTAATTTTGTGTTAAAAGTGGCATTTGCAATGCAAAATGCATTTTTAGTGCAATTTTCTTAAAAAATTTCGCCTGCGGCGCTATGGTACCGTTGATACTCACGATTTTAGTTTAATTTAACTCAAAAGTTTCGGCGCATTTAAAGATTTTTTTAAATAAAAAATGTATGAAATAGACAACTTAAAATCCCCCCCCCCCCTTAGATTTAAGGTCTAATCCGCGCGCTTGTAGTTACTAAGTTTAGTTTGCATATAATGATATAGACGCCCCCCCCTTTTAAAATGCCTGGGACCGCCACTGCCTACCATCGAGGTAAACTTGACGTCACGTAAATAACGTACTCTTTATGTAACTACTATATAAGTTTATTACACAAATGTTATATAAATATTACGTATTGGAATGTAATATTTAAATACGTCTAATGTCACAACAATGCCATGTACAAAATTCCCTTTTTATTACGTAAATATAATGTAATTGAAGAAACATAAGTTATGTTATGTAAATATTACGTAAATTTTATGAAAACTTTTTTGATGTAAATTGGATTCTTCGAGAAAGTCACACGATACAAAAAAGATGTGTATTAACAATTAAGTTGTACATATTAATATAGGTACCATTATCACCGTAGGTAAACAGACTCCGGAATTTTTGCTCAAAAAACTGCTTTCAACCAGTGAAATCAAATTTGGAAACCGGAAGCCTTCTACGCAAATAGACTAATAATATAATTATAAAAATTAGTTTCTCGCTAGGACCTACGTAATAGATATTTATGTCACTAGACCGGAAAATTAGTCTTTACAGGTCATCGCTGGAAATTTACAAAGCGAGCCTCAGGCGTGTCTTTTTAAGGAGAAACAAAATTACCAAAAATACTGTTTTTCATTCCAAAAAATTGCCAAAAATTTCTCAAGAAAATCTAGGCACAGCTTCGCCGTTCTAGTACTATCCTAATATTACCTACACCTGCTTAAAATATCTGTCATTATGTTCGAAGTTAAGCCTGTCAAGACGATTTTAAAGAATACGAGCGGGTGTCTGATATATTAATTTTAAAACTTATCTTACCCCTAAATGTACCGTAGGTACTTAATCTCGATTGATTATCTAACCTATTCTTTTTCTCTCTTGATCCCACATAAATGAACAAAGAGGAAGCATGAATTAGCTAAACTAATCCGATTATTTTTACGCTCCTTCTGAGGGTAAGTAACTCAAGAGCGTATCCAGATTTTTAGTAAGGGGGGTCACATCAGTGGCGTAAAGGTAAGCGCACATATTTGCTCCTCCCAAGACGAGAGAAAAAAGACGCAAAAAAGCCAAAAATTTTACTTAAAAAATGGAATAAAATTTTTCTCTTCTGTCTTCTCGCGAAACGCTTAATTACTTCCTCCACTTCCATAGGAACGTTTTTATGAACATGGAGAAGCGCCAATCCTGTTAGTACCTCTGGAGATAACCGCTTTTGAAGGTCGTATATTATGGAGTCTAGAAGAAGAATGTGGACGCTCCTGCAAAAATAATATTACCGATAGCGTTTGTTCTGGTTTTGCACGACGCGCCGTAAAATAATAGTGTTTTCAATTTGCACAAAAAATGTGCACTGGGTTATGAATGTTACGTCTTTCTTTTCCCCCCCCCCTAGATCCGCCCTTAAAGTAATTACGTTTTTTTTACAACCAACCGTACCTCGCATATTTAATGAATTTTTTCTTGTTTTTGACTATTCGTAGCATTAACTTTCACATCTCCTTATCTTTACTTTTTCAGGAGCTAACAATATTCGTGAAACACTCAAATTCTGAATACATATCAAGACAGTTTCTTTTATCTGAAACTATAACAATAAATCTAATGATTTTAATTCTAAATGTATTAAGAATTGACTTGCATTACGAAATAAAACAACCTCGAACGAAAATTTGTCAGGGTTTCTAGGGTTCTTTATGTAAAATAAATATTTATTAAGTATAGAATCAAGAAAATTTTTTTTTTCTTGTAAAATTAATTTCTATATATAAGCAGATATCTGGATTCGATTCTTTAGGAAAATACTCGTAAGGCATAGCAGGATTTTTTTAAAATTAATATTTAAAAGAAAGGAACGCATGATCTTATAGGAGTACTTAGTTTCTTAAGTCAATATACTCTGTTCATAAAGAAGATAGAGTAATAAATTATTGGATTAATTTTGTACTTCTCTTTTAAAAATTTTCTAATATACCTCAGGTAAACATACTTTATTTTTATATACCTCACCCTGTTCGATCGGGGAATACAATAGAACTCAAAACCAAGAACAATAGAAGGCAAGAGATCAACTATTCTCATAGGCGCCGCAATTGGGTGAAACTTACATTTTAAGTACCGTGGTATATAGGTATTAGTAAAGAAAGTAGTAAATATTTGAAAAATTCTATGAAATTTAATAAAACAAATTACTTTATTAGAAAAAGTTTATAAATTAAATGATAAAAATACTTTTTAGGAATAAAAATAATATTATAATATATATTAATAAGCACACCTAAAAATTAAATTAAGGTAAACAAATGGTTGGTACATAAAAAAAAATGTTACGGTTGTCAATTATTATAACTACAAAAATAATTAAAATGAAATGGAGGTAGATACGTTTCATTAAAATCAGTCAAAAATAAAATAGGATAAATTACTCAGATTCAGAAGAACAGTAAATGCTCTCATCATCACTCTCATTTTCTTTCAAAGAAATAATTAACGGTTCCACAGTTTCTTCGATTAAACAATCAAGTTTCCACATTTTTTCTTCTACTTTTAAAACATCTTGTACACATTTATGCCAATTATCTGGAGTTATTTTTTTAACTGATTCTTGAAAAAGCACCTCCACATCCTTTAATTTATAGGGAGTATTATTCCTTGCTACATAACCTTGCATTTCAGCCCATATTAATTCTATTGGATTAAGTTCACAATGGTAAGGCGGCAGTCTTAATACTGTTATGTTTCGTTTTTCAGCCATATCATCGACAACTTTCTTATTACATTTTTCTTTGTGGCTATTTACCAATGATAGTGGTTCTTTTTTTACCATATCTGCCTCAAAATTTATGTTTTTTCTGTAAGCCACTTATAAATATCAGCTTTTCTCCATGCTGTGGTTGGTACTTTTTCAAGGTTTCTGGAATGGTAACTGGCGCTGTCCATTACTATTACTGAACCAGGAGGTGTTAGGTCTAAAAGTAAGTATTCTTCAAGTGTATCGCCATTCATATCCTCGTGATAATCGCCAGTATGGTTTGAACCACAAAAAAGACCAAAATACCTCCTTTTACAAACCCTTTTTCATTGCCAATATAGACAATTATCAAACGTTTTCCCTTTCCTGACGGCGGCTTTATCCCTGTCAACCAACCTTCCATGAATGCCTGTCGGGCACTTTTCACATTTTTGTCTTGCTAGTGTTTGCCAACAGTAGCTGCTTTCGAGCTTGTGATCATCTACGCAAAATCAATCAGATCATTGCCTAAAAGAATAGACAATAGCCTACCAACCACTTTTTTTTCAAATTAATATATATTAGCAGTTTTTTATTTAAATATTCAGCTAAAAAATATTTAAAACCATTTGTTTTTATACAAAACAAACTTGAAATAAGGAAAAACACAAAAAAATAGTATATTATGGCCAGTTGAAAAGTGTCAGCATGTCTGAGCTAAAGAGAGATAGATCGATAAAACGTCAAAAGAACGTAGGTCTATCAAAATATAAAGCGCAAATTTCTTCCCCCTTTACACCTCAACTGATCCAGCTATAAATTTTATGCAGCAGGCGATCACATCACGAAAACCACGTGACCAAAATTTTATCACGTGATTAAAATAACTGCTCTGTGATTTATTGAGAGAGAAAAAAATTTTGGACCCACCGATCCTTGGATCTTTGTGAAGTACCAACCATTATTTTTTTCGAAAAATATTTTGATTTTGTTTGTTAAATAAAATCTGTGATTTTTTTTTTTTTTTTAATGGCTGGACCTGCAAGCGCTCCCTGTATTCTATGCGGACAACGGCGTTACTTATAAATGTAATGTTCCAGTTTCAGTGTACAAAAAACTTGAAATAAAGAGAGGTACCTAACGGAATATATTTTATATAGCCGTAAGAGCTAAATTCATAGACCTTCTTCAAGCCTCCGCCCCTGTTCTTTGCCCATGTTAATTCCTATGGGGATGGAAGGAGGAAGGCCCAAGGAATAATTAGCTAATTAATAGGGTTTGAGATTAAAATCGCAGAATCTTTCATAAGCATATTCAAATGGAGAGAAATGTAGAATAATGAAAAATTTCAAATAACACTAGGAACCAAAAAAAATCATAACAAAAAAGTGTTAAATTATTTTTGCCAGCAAACAGAACACGCAAGAACACACGACGTTGAGCAACATCGATCAACACCAAAAAAAATAGTTTTGCTATGGTCAACATAACCTTAATTCTTCTTTTTTTTACATTTTCGTGATAGGCTATTCAAATTTCGAGTAGGTACTTCTAATGATTATTTTGCGCAGATAATCACAAGCTCGAAAGCAGCTAGTGTGACCTTCATTTACCTAAGTTTCATCAAGAAAATATATATTTTTGCTCTCTATTCGAAATTGCCTAACTTGCCTTAAATATTTTCTTCTCCAGCAAACTATCTCGTCACTTTCTATTAAAACCGCCTTTCTGTTATGTTTTTCCCAAGAAAAATTAATTTCTCTTCAAGTTTTCCACAATTTCGTTCTTCCAATATTTGGAAACCCACCACCTTGTTTTATTGAAGCATAAACTTTATCAACGGTGGGAATTTCCTTTCTAAAATAAAAGGAATGAACTAACCGCCTTACCATTGTGAACTAGTTGATTTTTCAAATTGGGTAAAATTAGAACACTTCGTTACCAACTTATCCACTGTCAATGTTTTATAGTCTTTTTGCAGATTATCGAACACACTAAGAACTGTTTGTTTTTCTCTAAGCTTTAAATGCGCCCGACTTTTATTTGTAACCGGAGTAGAAGCCATATTTTTTTTACTTTCTAGATACACAAACTGCACACACTTTAAAAGTTAAAACTATAATATTAACTGGTTTTAAGGCAGTCTTGATAACGAAAAACAAAATAATTTTTATGCTTAATTCTACAGTTTTTCTCTACTTTTTGTCGTTAAATTTTGTTATTTTCCAAAATTTCTTATTAACTTAAGGAAAAAACTTTAGCCTGGTCACTTAGGAGTCCTTGTTTCGTTGAGGATTTGCAGGCTCGCCTTGGCCGGACATGCGAGGTCCTCCGCAGGACTAGCGACAGGATCGCGCGACACAAAGGACACAAAAGCAATATGGCGGCGCGGACTGGATATATAGGTGGCGTGCGATGGCCATATTGCGTGTTTTATATCTTACATGTGCGCCTTTACTGCCTGGCCTGACAGTTTTCCGTAATCGAACGCCTTTCTTAAGTGCTCCTTAGCAAGCGATAGCCTTTTCAAGAGCGCTTATTTAGTTTAGATTTTGAAATAGATATAATTTCTCATGCAACTAAAGGCCTTCACACACAGAATGACATACAATAGCGGTTCCAGAGCGAAATTCCGGGGGGGGGGTTAATGCATCTCAAGGTTAATAGCGCCGCAGAGGTTCACACGTCACTACAAACAAACAAATCTGGCGGCTATAGATAAAACAAATATTCATTAAAAGTTCAACTTTATAGAAACTCTTATGTCCATTTGCACCGTATTTTAGAACCGGATTTAAGGGTCGTTAAACCCGGTTTGGTTAACACCTCATTCGGCAAGGTTTAAATTCTGGAAAGTGGCGATCTTTACTTATCGCCTCATTTAAAATAAAAACACATCGTCCATCATATATATCCTAACATTTATATGCATAGCATATGAATTAAACCTCCTTTTGAGGATATCCTTTTGAGCACATCTTTAGCATATTCTTGGTATATACTATTTAAGTATATGCTATTACCATTTGAGCAGGTCCTTTTGAATACATCTTTAACACATGCAAAGAATATATCAATTTTAAAACATTTTTGGTCCTTTTAGCGAACATGCTATTCTGGTACTGCAAAAAAACATCAAAAGAATTCACTTCTAGTATTTCCTTAGCATATACTAAGGAAATACCACTAAAGAAGGTTACTATTAGAACATCTTTAGCATATGCAAAGTATATATCACTTATTGAAACATTATTTGGTCCTTTTAGCGCACAAGCTATTCTGGTTAAAGGACCGTAAAAGAACATCAAAATAGTGTTATTATAGTATTTCCTTAGCATATACTTATGAAATACCATTAAAGAAAATTACTTTTAGGATATTTTTAACATATGTGAAGTATATACCAATTATAAAATAAGTTTAAAAAACTCGAAAAAAAATCGATGACTGGAAACGAACCCGGAAACCCTTGGTTTAGAGATGCTTGTCCATATATATCCACCAAACGCGAAAATCCTCTGATTAAGCTTTAATCATGATTAACACTTTTCAGTCGACCTATAAAAATCCGCCAAAACGCTTATAGTCCGGGTTTTAATCTATTTCTTTATAAACAGTGGATAAAGCATTGGTCTATCAACCCCGTCGGCGCGTCGCACTTTTTTTATGATTTTTTTTCTTAGGGTGTATTGTGATAGGACATAGTTTTTAGAGCTAAAAAATATTTTTTTTATACCTTCATCAAAAACATGATTTTAGTAACTGTCTGCAGATAACTAAAGCATGTCTTTTTTGGTAAAAAACTTTTTTTTTGATCACGGGTGCAAAAAAAGATTTCTGTCTGTTTTTTACCTAAAATTAAAGAGAAATCGAGGAATATAGTAATATTGAAAAAGTCCAATTATTATTACCTAAAAATTAAACCATTTCCGCCAGTTTTCACCAAGTATTTACGAAAAAATCATTTAAAAACATCGTCAAAATATGAAACTGTCAAAGATTAAAATGTCGCAACAAAGAACGTCACCGAGCATAAAGGCACGTCGCTATGGAAACGATTGTTATTTCATTTACCAGCCGCCTTGATTTATAGTGTAAAGATGGTGTGTTGCGAGAAGTGCTCTTTGTTCGGGATTTTTAAAAGTATTTTCCTGTTTTTCTTGGATTTTTTGATAACTCGCGTCTAAACTGTACTTTTTTTTTACTCGCATTTTTAAATACCTCGCTGCGCTCGTTATTTAAACCAACGCTTGTTAAAAAAGCACTATTTTAGCCCCTACTTGTTAAAACTACTATTTTTAAATTTAAAGCCATATTTTAGGAGTTGCGCTGCTATATATTTAGCACATGTTAATCATTTGATAAGAATATTTATTAGCACATCCTAAGAACCTGCATAGCATGTGATTAGGGCGGAACGTAATCCAATGTTAATTTAGAATATCCTAAGCATATCCTTTTTATTCTTGTGGATATTCTATGCACATGCTAAGGATGAAAAATTGCTATGTGGGACTACTACCCAATTTTAAAGAGGGTATTGGTACACACACTACAAGGAAACTGCGCGCTATTAATTTATTGAAAATCTAACGTTGTCCTGAAGAGACTTGAGAAGGTCCAAAGACGGAGGGAAAGTCGATTCTTGCCTGGATTGCGCCGAAAATTCTTGAATTTCTGTTTTGTAGTGCAGCGTGAGTTATGTGCGAAAAGAGTTACCCTGGGGCCAGAACGCAACCAATTTATTGTTTGTAATTCGATAGTCGTGAAGGCACTAGGAAGAGGAGAGGTTTTTTTGTTGCGTTTGCCAATATATGGGTGTTAATAAAAGACAAGAAGAAAAATGTCAGTATTTAGCCATTTTTCCATAGTCAGGTACCTATTAAAAAATGTAATTATTTAGTAAAACGTTAATTTAAATTCAATTTTTTAGCGAAAAACAAGCAATTTATTAAACACCTACGCTTTTTGCTTTCCGAGAATTATCTACCAATACCTGACAAATGCAAATAATTGAATCTCCAATCAAAGTTATGGCGACTTTATCGCGTAGTAAAAGATGGAGAAATAGATTGAAACGTGCTTATTGGTAGAAAATCAGAAAACAATAACAATTTATCTGCTTCCACAGCCCACACCATTTATCTGTAATTGGGGAAAAACAGATAAGAAAAACAATAAAAGAAAACACAATCATTTATTTTTCAACTAAAAATTAATAATTATTACTTTCTGAGAAGAATAGAACATGAA
Source organism: Oxystoma pomonae (assembly GCA_963921995.1). Taxonomy (NCBI): domain Eukaryota; kingdom Metazoa; phylum Arthropoda; class Insecta; order Coleoptera; family Brentidae; genus Oxystoma; species Oxystoma pomonae. The sequence continues at coordinate 25,773,413 of OY998168.1, forward strand.
CGCGGTTTTATAGCGATCGTTGGCAAAATGTTTATGATGATTTTAACGTAGGTTTGTCAAGGTTTGAATATTATGCAAGTAAAATATTGTTAAGTATATGAAAATAATAAAATAAGGAACAGCCATTATATAACTTATAAACGTATAACTTATATACAGTTGATTTCCAGTCAACTCGGACCACTTTTTTGACAATGACATTGAGAGCTGAGCGATATGAGTCTAATTCCCACCATTATACTGCTCAACTTATGATTGATAAACTGCTCGAACAAATGTTAATATTCCGTTTTATTGACAAAGTTTATATACACTGTCAAAAAGTTAAGGCTCTGTTAATTTTCAAGGAAATTTTTCAGATTAAGTCAATATTAGGTATAAAGTTTTGAATGAATGGAGTAGATGATATTTTACAAATATTTATTTGCACCGATTAACGACTTAAAAACAGGTTCGATTAACAATAATAAAATTAAACTATTTTTAAATAAGGTACTTATTTTATCATTAATAAAGGTGTGCATGTTATTACAATGATATATTAATGATTATTAATTACATATTACAATTAAGGTACGTATGTTTAGGTACAGGGTGTAGCACTAGTGTTTCCCATCCATTTTGTCCATTAATTTTCGTCCTGAAATTTTTTTTTTCGTTTTAGTTACAACAGGAAGTAGATTTTGACTTTTATATTTTAAAAACATTTTATTTCAAAAAATTGATATCTAACCGCCCCTTTTATGATAAATTTAAAATAAATGGCGTACTGAAACAAAAAATTAAAACTGTCCCCAGGACGAAAATTATTGATTAAAATGACTGTAAGAAAATTTAGTAAGAAAGCATGTAGTACAAATAAAAACACTGTACTAAATACGAGATAAAACTTTTAATTTTCTAACGGCTTTTCGGTCGGATACTTTATTCTTTAATTCCTGATTGGTAAATTTTAACCTATAAAAAAATTTCATCCTTAAAAATAACTTAATTAAAAATAATTTGCAAATGTCTAGACATTCATAATTAAATTGAATTGGTATTAATAGTTTTAAAATTTGATAGGAAATTTGGTTTTCTGTGGATATTTCCTCAAACTTTAAGGTAAAAGTTTTTTCAAGGGTATAAAAATAATGTATCCATCTTTCTGGTGGAGATAATAATGTCCCGAAAGTGCCCTATTTAATACATTTTTTTTATTGAGTGCCGTACATTCTCTGTTAAAAGCATTGCAAATGTCAGCTTCATGAACCTTTAGGCAGCTACCGTTACGCATCAGGCGTTATGAAAGGAACAGAAATAAATAATAAGAAAGTAACAACAGATTTTATAAAATCACACATAAAATAACAAAACCTAAATTTATACCTATTAGTAAATTAACGCCTAACTTCCGGGCTACTACGCCAGTTTTCTGTTCGACTGCTAGAAAATAAAAAATCAACTCCCGGACCAAATAGAGGAGCTTTTGTTGAAGTTTACTTCATGCATGCGCCCTGTCGCTACTCGTTGGTTTGTTATACTCGGTTGAGAATTCAACTTAAATTATGTGGTTAACCAGGGACGGTCGCAGCTCTATTTGGCGGCGATACTTACTTTAAGGGCACGAATCCTTGGACAAATTTTGAAACACTTCTAAATGTTCTTGACAGAAATTGCTTCAAACTAAACTAAAATGGTAACAATAAATGGTGTTTCTCTTTAAAAAATTTTAATCTATTTGAGGTTTTTTTTTAATATTAAAAAAGTGGATTGAGGTAGGATCTAGTCTTAGCTCTCGATTTGTTTCCAAAATTTTAAGAAATTAATTAAGCGAAACACAATTAACTAATCGTAACAACGGTGGTTGGTAATTTTATTTAATTTTCTCAAAAACTACAAGGAATAAAATACGAAACCATCTTTCAAAACTCAAAAAAGTTGTAATAATAACGGAGTTTAAACCTCATTGAAAATGGGGCATCCTGTGTAATCATTACTATTAAAATATTATGTTAGTCATATTTCTTATCTATGGAAAACCACCTAATCACTTTCTAAATCTGCGATATACTTAAGGAAAACAAAATCAAGCTAAAACTCATAAAAAACAGACAGCTAACAACCCCTACTGTTAAAAGTTAATTTAGTCCAAACACGTCACGTAATAGAATAATTTTCCAATTTCCCAGGACCTCTAGTTATATTGGTATAGGTACTAAAGAGGGGTAACTATCTTCACCACAGACAACTAGATTCCAATCTAAATTACCTAACATTATTACGGGGTCGTGATTGTAGACTGTTTTAGAAGAGTAAAGGTTCAAATGTATTTTTACACTTATATTTTTCGTTAAAAAATATGTCACTGCTAACAAAATAAGTAGTTTTACAGAAAGTTTGTCACCTCACACATCACTTAGTCTAAATTCACAATCTGTTTAGTCCATAGACTTTAAGAACATAATAGAGGAAGCAAAGTCCTTTAAAACAGTATAAGTCAAAAAGAGAAAAGATGCAGTATATAATAATATGTAAAGCCCTTTGCTGTGTTCAAATACACTTCGATTTGTTTAACTGACACTTAAGGCGATTGTTTGCGTAGACTACCAGTGAGTGGTATGCCTCACGCTCTATTTATACATGTTTTGAAAAGAGACAGATGTATACAATTTTTGACAGTTATTGTTTTAGTAAAAAAATATAAATGTATAAAGCCAAGCTCCAAAAATGTTTCCTTTGTAGAACAGCAGGAGTGGTAAATAAACAAAACAGAAGATGACTGTCTCCATTGCAAATCTAACGAAAAAACATTTTTGTACTTTACTGAATTTTGATTGATTATACAGAGGGTGGAAACTAGAACGACGCCGTTTTAGGGACTCGTCGGCTAGGGGTACAAGTACCACAACGACAGAGAATCCCGCTGGCGCTTATGTGCCGAAAAATCCGGTTTAAGCACCTGTCGGATACCGACCATGGCGTCCTCTGTGTAGACAATCGAAACCAAGAAAGTATCTACTGCAGTTAGCAGTAAATGGAGTAGGATCGATCTTTCGAGAGACATACAATTATGCAAGCAAGCGAGTATTTTTCGGTATATAAACGCGAGCGGATTCTCTGTCGTTGTAGTACCACGTGGTACACCTAACTGGAATACCACCCTCTGTGTGAGCAAACAAAATTCAGGTAGTTCACTTTGCACTGAAGTACAACGAAGTTGTTTTTTCGTTAATAGAATTTTTAACCACAATTAAAGTTAGCCTTATTTATAATTTATGACAAACCAAGATAAATTATTTTATTGAGGTGGTTTTTTTAAAAGGTTTTGTTTGTACGATAGAATTTGTCAAATTGTGGATTTTTCTTACTAGAGACTTACCTTAACGGTCTGCGAAGTCCCCCTTTTTTTGTTATTTTTACATTGCTTCTACTGACGCTGCCGAGTCTTTATCACAGCAATTAAATTAAATCGGAGTGGGATGTCATGTCAGACACTTTCTATAATCATGAACTAACGTTTGAACTTTGTGTGTATGAAGGGATTTTTGGGGAGTGATTTATTTATGTCTATTAAATAAGGGCACAAATTTTAATAGAAGAGAACTTCATTAGCAACTTGGAAATTCACCACATTCGCCATAATATAACATGGTTTCAGTGTGATTGAAATGCTCCTGTATAGTAGTCAAAAAGTGTTCCAAAACGTTTTACTGCAAAAAACCGTATTTTTGATTTTTTAAATATTCCAAAACTTCCAAACCGAAACCTAGGTGTTTTAAAGGCGCCTGTGTTTTTAAGAGGCAAGATATTGAAGTTCATCATAAAAATTTGTTTGAATATTATGTCGTAACCCTTTCAGGACGGCACCATTTTGCCGCAGCAGTGCTATACAGACGGCTGGTTTTAACGAGCCCTGTGGACGAATGTCATATATATCGGTCACAGAAATCTACTTGTGGGACCCTTTATAAAAATGCAAAAAAATATATTTTTTTAACTAATAAACCTTTAAAAAATATTAAAAATGTAATCAAAATTATCCAAAATATTCCTAAATATAAACATAAAACTCATTTGCTTTTAGAAAAAAATCTGATCTGGAAAGATGGAGTTACACACAAGCCTTTGTCACAACTGTTCTTTACACATATATCTGGAAAACTTTCTTCGTTTCTCTTTTGCTGTTGTGTGTGAGCACACAACACATCTTCTAGAGGCGGTTTTTGTCTTTTCAGTTGCTGGAACTGTATAGCATATCTGTTGGTCTCGGTAATTGTGAAACGTGCTGTATCTTCAGTAAAAAAATTCAAAAAATAATCTATTTCAGGTGAGTATTTTGTCAATGTCATGTCCTTTACTCCACTTTGGCTATCATCAAATTCATGCAACTTAGGCACAAAGTTCGTCCAGTTAATATGTATGTCACTATAATCCTTGGTGCCACTATCATTGTGAATGTTTTCGTTTAAGGTATCATGATGACTCTCTAAACCTACATCTTGCAATTCTTCATCATTGTCTTCTGCAGAACTGCTTCCGCCATTGCCATCTTCGACATTACTTGGCAAATATTCACTGCCACTATCAATAAATGGATTCTTTCCACTATCTGATTCCAACAACTGTCTGAAACTTCTTACTTCTACGTCTGTTAATCCGCAATAATCGCTTGTAGCTTTTTTATTTTTTTTTACTTTTTTTTCGCGAAGGCCCAGCTTCTTCTTCGCACGACATTGTGAATGCAACTAAAACACTTACAAACACGTGGCGACAGGCTTCTCAGATGATTTGAGAGATGCGCGCGCCTCTCTTGTTGAGTATGTGCCATATAGACAAGCGTCACATATATCGGACAGTGGCTGATACATATGGCGCTAGTCCATACGCCAAATTTTCCAGTCATGATATATCAGTCAGTCGGCCCACTGTCAATTCAATTTTTCAATTCTGGCTGATTTATCCTTTAGCCGCTTTTAAAGCCAGAAAAAGCCTGACCTATATATCGGTCATCCGTCTGTGTGGCAATTTTTCCAGTGTCAGATATATATGGCAACCGTTCTGAAAGAGTTATGTCGTGCCAAAGTCTATCTAGCATTGTTGCACCCCCCATTTTGGATATTAAAAAAAGGAGTATGGTTCAAAATTTTTAAAAGTGGTTCAAAATGAGTTCGAAATTGGTTCGAAATTATAAGTATATCAAAACTCCAGTATCTTTCGGGAGGGGGGGGGGGTGGCTTGACGGACCTTAATAATGGCGTCAAAAGAAAAGTTTTATGTTTTGGCGCAGAAAAGTTATAATTGACATTTAATTATTATACGTTGTCATATTATATTAGTTATAGTCATTATTCTTTGCAAGATTACCTTATTGAAACAGCGATGCCCTATTTTATTTTGTTGTCCACTGACCTGTCTGGACAACTAACTATTGTGACCTATTTTGGAGGGAAAATTTATGTCAGTTCTATACCCACTAATGCAAAAACCCATATTCTGACCAAAAATGCTGCTTGGATTCCACTCTGTCGATCCAAGATATCCTGAGCATTCTACGATATCCTCCAAATTTTTGCACATGACAATCATGGCATCATTCAGTGTCCATCTCTACACGACGACGCCCACGAATTCGGAGAGTGGTAATAAAATCACCACTATGCTAGCTGTATCCGCCCCTAACTTACATAAATGTTTTTTTAAATGGCCTTACACCGAGAAAAAATCTAGTAAACATCTGTAAATCAGAGTTATTTTGGGGTTTTACAATTATTTATTACATAAAAGTTATTAAATAATTTTATAGAGAATATACCCATTTGCCCTTTCTAGTAGTAATGCTTTCTCCTTTTAGCAAATTTTGTTACCGCTCAAAATTTATTCTTTGCAGCTGGACCTTTAAAAAAGTGTCCCAATTTAATTTTCTTCGTTAACGATACACATAAATCTGTTTGCCGCGCTCTTATCAAAATGCCGTGCTGGGAGCCTCACGCCCCCTTGACACAAATTAGCTCGTATCTTAGCTCCATTTCTAATTAGCTGCACAGCTACAGTAGCAGTGCCCTTGTCTTAGTTTATTGTCAGTGCCGAAGTGCGTCAGTTATTCGCATCGGATCTTAATTATTGTTATTCTCAGTTGCCTTAATTTTATTGCTTAATATTCAGCTCAGAATTATTCCTCGGAGCTAGGGTCTTATGTGTTTGGAACATAGATATCATACGAGGGGAGTAGAAAACGCTCCCTACCTGCCCGAACGTTGGAATTTGTTAAGCGATCATTTTAATGGTTGCTACGTCACAATCGGCAACCCAACCTCACTTTTCTAAGTACAGAAGATTTTTCTTTTCTGCTGTGCAGTTACAAAGGTTTTTGGTCAGCATACAAAAATAACAACCTCTATGGTTATCATTATTTAACATTACAATGTACAAGTGAAAAACTTAAAATGTTCGTGTATCTTAGGCGGCCAACTTTTTGTTATTAGTGAAGGGGCATGTGTAAGTCCGTGGGATTTTTTTTTGTGACTATGTGGGATTGATAGCTCAATAAAGTGTTACCAGGTGTTTTGTTCGCATTCGTGTAGAAGGGGTTGATATGACGACATCTTTTAAGATGGCGGCCAAAAGTCATAAAAAAGAAAGCTTTCACAATCGGGGCATGATTAAACTCGATTCCATATAACTCGAAAACGAGGAGTCCAAAAAATTTACTTTCAGGGTTATCCGACCTTAACTGAGCTTGAAAATAGCAAAAAACAAGATTTTTGCCATTTTCTCTTCAAAAATTCTTAATAATTCGAGGTTTCGTCAGTCCCACTTCAAATCTACCTTAAACTATTAGGGATGTATGCCAAATTCAATCCTTAGAGTTTGATGCAGTTTGAAGCTTCATGACCTTGAAAAATACCCCAGTAAAATTAACGTGTTGCAAAAATAACATACTAAAGAGCGCTATTCATCAACTATTAAAGCGAAGAGGACCAAATTTGGTGAGAAAGATATGATGACTCGTTTTAATATGGGGCTATATATCAAAATGGAGACCTATAACCACATTTTATTTTATCTAATATCGTAAAAAAGCATGGGTGGTCATTAATTCTTGTTGACTTATCGCCGCTTACTAAAAAAAAAAGTTTAGTTGATGCATGACCTTGACTGACCTTGAAAATAACATGTACAAGTGAAAAAATCAGCTTTTTGTGATGTTTTTTCCAAATTAACATCTTAGCCATAAACAAACACTTCATTTTAAACCTCCGTATCATTTTTTTTGAGATGGCGTCCCAGATGTTTATGCTATATTCCTGTAAAAATGACCTATATGCCTGTCGTTTTTATTAAGTTTCGGAACTGTGAATTTTATGTTCTACTCATTTGTCTAGCCAACAAAGTCATTTAAATAACCTATAAGAGAGTTAGCAGAAGTTACATATATAATACCATGTACTGGACCAGTGGTTTTAGATGCCATTTTCCAAAATGGCGGTCGAAAAAGCATAAAAAATCCTAATTATAACAGTAGGGCTTCACTAAACTTATTTATTAACATTCATAATAAAATTGAAGGATGAAGATTTAACAGCTATTTAGTCACACATTCATGTGCCACCGCGTCCCTGTAGAAGTTCCGAACCTTAAAAATAACATGTACAATTGAAAAACCAGTTTCTTATGATGTTTTTTCCAATTTATTACTACGCAAAAACTTTAAACGTCGGAGATTAAATTAACATCTTAGCCATAAACAAACACTCCATTTTAAACCTTCCTATTTTTTTTTTGACATGGCGTCCCAGATGTTTATGCTATATTTCGGTAAAAATGACCTATATGCCTGTCGTTTTTATTAAGTTTCGGAACTGTGAATTTCATGTTCTACTAATTTGTCTAGCCAACAAAGTCATATAAATAACCTATAAGAAGTTAGATATATAATACCATGTACTGGACCAGTGGTTTAAGATGCCATTTTCCAAAATTGCGGTCGAAAAAGCATAAAAAATCCTAATTATGCCAGTAGAGCATGACTAAACTTGTTTAGTAACATTTTTAATAAAATTGAAAGATGAGGATTTAACAGCTATTTAGTCACACATTGATGTGTGACCGCGTCCCTGTAGAAGTTCCGAAACTTAATAAAAACGACAGGCATATAGGTCATTTTTACCGGTGAAGGGAGGTTTAAAATGAATTGTTTATTTATGGTATCTAAGATGTTAATTTTATCTTCAGCCCTTTAAGTTTTTGCGTAGTGGTAAATAAGAAAAAAAACTACAAAAAGCTGGTTTTTCAAAGTTACCTGGTATTTTAAAGGTCAATTAAGGTCATGCATCAACTAAACTTTTTTTTTCATAGTAAGCGGAGATAATTCAACAAGAGTTGATGGTCACCTTGTCATTTCTACTTTTTTACGAAATTGGATAAAATAAAATGTGGTTATAGGTCGCCATTTTGATAAATCAGCCGCCATATTCAAACGCGTCATAGCTGAACAAAATTTTTTTAACAAAATTGTTGGACTTGCTTCTCTTAGCTTTAATTATTAATGAATAGCGCTTTTTAATATGTTATTGTTGCAATTTGTTCATTTTGCTGAATTTCTCAAGGTCATGAAGCTTTAAACTGCATCAAACTCTAAGGATCCATTTTGGCATACGTGACTAATAGTTTGAGGTACATCTGAATCATTGAATTATTAATATTTTTTGAAAAGAAAATGTCAAAAATCTAGTTATTTTGCGATTTTCAAGGTCATTTAAGATCGTATGACCTTGAAAGTAAATTTTTTGAAATCCTCGTCCTCGAAATGGAATCGAGTATAATCCTGCCCCGGATTGTATTTTTTATGATTTTTGGCCGCCATCTTGAAAGATGTCGTCATATCAAACCCTTCTACATGAATGCGAATAAAAAACCCGGTAACACTTGATTGTGTGACTAAAGAGCTATTAATCCCACATAGTCACAAAACTCCTTCATAAAGAATCCCACGGGATAGAAATTATCGACTTAGTAAAGGGGCATGTGTAAGTCTGTGGGATATTTAATGAAGGAGTTTTGTGACTATGTGGGAATTTAGTCACACAATCAAGTGTTACTGGGTGTTTTGTTCGCATCCGTGTAGAAGGGGTTGATATGACGTCATCTTTCAAGATGGCGACCAAAAATCATAAAAATACAACTTTCCCAACCAGGGCAGGATTATACTCGATTCCATATAACTCGAGAACGAGGATTCCAAAAAATTTACTTTAAAGGTCATCCGATATTAAATGACCTTGAAAATCGCAAAATACAAGATTTTTGCAATTTTCTCTTCAAAAAAATCTTAATAATTCGACTTTTTGTCAGACCAACTTCAAATGTACCTCAAACTATTAGGAATATATGCCAAATTCGATCCTTAGAGTTTGATGCAGTTTGAAGCTTCATGACATTGAAAAATACCTCAGTAAAATTAACAAATTGCAAAAATAACATACTAAAGGGCGCTATTCATCAACTATTTAAGCGAAGAGAACCAAATTTGGCAACAAAGATTAGAAGGTCAAGTGCAACAATTTTGTTAAAAAAAATTTTGTTCAGCTATGACGTGTTTCAGTAAGGCGGCTGATATATCAAAATGGCGAAGAGAAAATGGCAAAAATCTTGTTTTTTGCAATTTTCATGGTCATTTAAGGTCGGATGACTTTGAAAGTAAATTTTTTGGAACTCTCGTCCTCGAATTATATGGAAACGAGTATAATCATTCCCCGGTTGCGAAAGTTGTATTTTTTATAATTTTTGGCCGCCATCCTAAAAGATGTCGTCATATCAACACTTCTACACGGATGCGAACAAAACACCTGGTAATACTTGATTGTGTGACTAAAGAGCTATCAATCCCACATAGTCACAAAACTCCGTCATAAAAAATCCCACGGGTTAGAAAATATCGACATATGCCCCTACACTAATTACTCGATTGATTCTAGTTTTAGGTAGTCAAAACAATTATTATTAGTTTTTTCTTTTTTTAAGTGTTAGTTCATTTATAGCTATATATATAAACTTTTTCTTATCGCTAACTTTAAGCCAAAGTCATTGTTAGAAAACCACGAGTTTCATAAACTATAAAGTTAAAATAAAATAAAAAGTATTCATACTTTGTGTATAGATGTCACTCTATTGTTCTTGACATCTATACACAAGGTATTGAACGCTACCTATACAATTATATGCGCGTAGCAGCGAGCAAATAATATTTTTTCTCTTTCCGTCGGCTTTTACTATTTAATTGAAAAATAAAATAAAATATTTTTGGTGTTCCAATTTAATTTCAAGAAATGAGGTCAGTGATGTGAGACCAAAAATATTATCTATTCCCACTTTTAAAAATATATTTCCAAAAAATAGTGGCAAATGTTCACTGCAAATGTTCGGTGCAAATGTTCGAGTGTTCGGGCAAATGTTCGTCGAAAAAGATTCGCCAGATTTGGCCCGAATTTTTGGACGAACCTATTCGCTCTGTGTAAACGCGCCTTTATTGAATGGGTTTAATTACCGTCTTTTAAATGGAAACAAAAACAAAATAAACAGACAAAGTTTGGTTCGTTGAATTGGTTGGTTGAATTAATGGCTATCGAAGGAGAATTTCGGTGAAAGCTGCCATCAAAATGGCGGTAGCTTTCACCCGTAGTGTTTGCTAAAATTTTGATGCGAACTCGTTGAAAATCGTTCTATTCCCTTCCATATTCTGTGGTTTCGAAGGGTGCAATTAAGAAATTTCACGGGTTCGTCACATTAACGCCTGATGGTGTCACCAAAGTTATGATCGTGAAGATGTCGTAATTTGACCCGGTTGTTTTAAATTCTTTCGCGTTTTTGACAAGCTGGACCCAATGAAGAAGGAAACGCAATGTAGGCAAGGCAGAACCCTTGCGGTGTTTGTGTGCTGTTCGTATAATTATGTACCTGTTAGAGGATCAGCCAGAAGAGTAAATACAATGGAAGCAATGTAAGAAAGGGAAGCATTACTTCCACTAACGTATCACAAAACCCAAATAAAAACGAAAATATTATGAATAGTTAAGACTGCATATTTGTGTAACTGTGTAGTGTATTTTTTTACAAAAAGGGTTTTCGTCCGAAAGTACCTTTCTTGCTTTCCTTTGTCCCAAATTCCGCCGCACGCCACTGGGACATTGGGTATTTTCTCAACACGCAAATTTTGTGTTTTTTGTTACGCATTTTTTTTCTAAACACATTGAATTTGTAGAAAAAATAACATAGTAAGCCTTTCGATATACACCAAAAGTCTGGAATAATGGAATTTTTGGGAAAACTATATGGTTTAAAAAAAACTTATAATGGATTATTTTAGTTAAAAAGAAATCGGTTGCCAAGAAATGTATAGCCTTTTATATAGGGTGTCCCAAAAAAACATGGCACAAGTTTATCTTTTTTTAAATTGGGCACACTGTAGGTAATCTCAATTTCTGAATCCTTAAAAAATAAGCTTTTCAAAAATCATCTATAGATATTCAAGTTTAAATTTGGGTAGAAGAGATAGATTTTTTTTTTATAAAAAATCTTAAAGAAACAACCTTCGTAAAAAATTTGCCATTGTGTTCCTAGATTAAAAAAAAAGTTGTTAGTTGACTTTGTAATTGGGGTCGCGATTTTAACTAAACTTTTTTTAAATCCTATTTGGCTCGATCGTGGTGAGCGCTGGTGGAAAGTAAAAATAATCCATTTCTGTACACTAAAATATTAAAAAAAGTTCTTATATAAGCCATTTATTAGCGGATGACCAAAATATCTTAGTTCAACTAATTGGTTATCCTTGGGTTTTTTTTATGTCATTAACCCTCCATCAAAATACTAATAACCATTAAAGTTGCCTATATGGGTTGGTTATCGCGTTTTTAAAGTTATGATTTTTCCTAATAATAATAAAGCCGTAGCTGTGTCTATTATTAAATAGGTACTATTTTTTCTATGAAAATTGCATGAAAATCTGTCCAGCGGTTCAGAAGTTTAACTTATGATATTTCTAAAACAAGCCATTAACCTTACTTAAAAAAATATAAAAAATAATATCTCACGACACTGTCGGAAATGCAGCCACAGCAGTAAGCAGTACGTTAAACATTACATACCTATTTTGTTTCACACAAAAGTCGGTAAAAAAAATCTAATCCCAAACAATAATGTGCTGTCAAATTAACCAACGGTAACCCTGCTCCGGAGCTGGGTTATTTTTGGCTTGAACCAAAAGTTAAACAGCTGATTATTTCTCCTACTTTGGTTCAAAACGTGATCGCTAATATGCTCTGGTCAAAATTGGTTATCCGCCAATAAATGGCTTATAGATAAAAAATCCAGTTTTTAGAATTTTTAATTTATTTTTTTTATTTTTATTTATTTATTTTATTTTATTTATTTTTGTTTATTTTAATTATTTTATATATTTTATTTATTTTATTAATTTTTTTTATTTATTTTATTTATTTTATTTATTTTATTTATTTCATTTATTTTATTTATTTTATTTATTTTATTTATTTTATTTATTTTATTTATTTTATTTATTTTATTTATTTTATTTATTTTATTTATTTTATTTATTTTATTTATTTTATTTATTTTATTTATTTTATTTATTTTATTTATTTTATTTATTTTATTTATTTTATTTATTTTATTTATTTTATTTATTTTATTTATTTTATTTATTTTATTTTATTTATTTATTTTATTTATTTTGTTTATTTTATTTATTTTATTTATTTTATTTATTTTGTTTATATTATTTATATATTTTATTTATTTCTTCTTCTGTGTTTCTGTTATTACCAACCAAGAAAAATGGGGGAAAACGGGTAAAATCGCAGGCGAAACTGCGTGGTCCTCAGCTAGTCTTCAAATCAGTCAAAATGATTTAAGAGGATTCTTTTCTGCTACAGCCTTTAATATTCCTACCTATAGCATGCTGTGCCTATACCTTAAAAAATTATTTCAAGCTAATAAATATTAATTGATGCATCAGAACCATTTGGGATGACAAAATAATATGGCATTAAAATTTAACCGTCTCTAATTCTTCATCATATCAATATCAATAGAAGACATACCATGCGATAATAATTCAGTTATTCTTTTGAAAACTTATGAATTTATTATTGGTACTATTCAAATCATTATTTAGGTAGCGAATTAATTTTATTAAATGTATATTTAAATCATTATTTGTATGGTTTTTTCTACTTCTTACCTATGCAAGGCAACGGTAGATCAAATCAAGTTTAAGGATTAATAATTAATTAAGTAATATACATTTGGGTATAATCGTAGATAGATAATTCTCTATATACGGTAAAATAAACTCCCTGTAAAGAAAAACTTTCCGGGCTAAAAATAATACCGAAAAGTGCGTCTGTTGAAAACAAAATACTGTTTCTCGCCACAACTTCTTTTAGTTAAAAGATGACTACGTTTGGATTAATTACTTGAGAAATATTATTGGGTTCAGCAAATCCGTTACGTCATCCAAAATTAAATCAAGAGTACACACTTCTTCTTCCTCTTCTTTAACTGCATCTGCCCTTGTAAAACGCACCTTTTGACTCCTTTCTATACAAACTATAAAGATTATTCATCAACCCCTAAACCCGAGAAACCCCCACTTTCTTATCAATTTCCTTTTTAGTAAACGGTCGCGTGGCGAAATCTTGACAGCCTTTCGTAGCCTACTTCCTGACAACTGCTGGGATAGTGACGTTCCCATTTCCGTTAGAACTTCTTATCCTGTCTTTTCGTCTGTTTTTGCTGTTTTTTACTTCGTTATCCTTGATTCGAATCATAATGAGTAGTTGGTTTTATTAATACTGCATTTTGGTCATTTATTTTGGTTCAACTTTATACACGGTGTCCCAAAAGTTCGTCTCCACCCTAGTATCTCCAGAACCAAAAGAGGTAGAGAAGTAAAATTTCACATAATTAAATGGTTTACAAAAAAAGTATCTTTTTTGATGCTAATCATCGCATTAGTCAGTAAGGAGGCGGAGCTAAAGCGGCGACGATACTTTTTTTTTTAATGAGATAGCCTGTATATTTTGGAAAATTTAATAGAGCTTTTCGTTCTGTTTCCAAAAAAACAGTAGCGCACCCAGGAATTGACTTAGGGGGAGAGGGGGAGGGTGGTTTAGGGATAAATAAACAAAACTTAATTTGTCATTTTATTTATAAACCGTAAGAGAAATACAGGCTATCTCATTAAAAAAAGTCTTATCTCCGCCCCCTTAATGAACGGCGGCGCAATTATCATCCAAAAAAGATACTTTTTTGAAAACCATCTAATTGTGCGAAATTGTATTTCTAGGTCTCTTTTGGTTCTGGAGGTATTAGGGTGGAATCGGATCTTTAGGACACACTGTATTAATTCTTATTAAACTACTTGTTTCTTTTCGGTTTTAAATACTTTTGTTATATTGACCACGTTTTTATTAGCTGGCTTTCTTGTCTGTCGATTTTTTTGCATGTTGGGTTGTTTCAACTGACTTGGGTGGATAAAGCTGGGGACATTTAATTTTTTTAATAGTGTATGTTACTGGATCATATCATAAATATGACAACCGCAAAGTTATGAATTTATCCCCTTTACACACCTCAACCTCAACCACCCCCTACCCCCTACTCTCGATTTTTTTTCATAAACTTGTATTTTCACCAGAAAAAATCATAAAATTAAAATGTTCTCCCAAATTTTCATAATATTGTATTGTCATCGGACCTACTTAACTGTGCTAAATTTCATTAAAATCGGTTCGCGGGAAGTGTATCAAAAATGCCAGGCTCTGTGAAGTCTAATAAAATCGTTTATCTAAATTGTATAACTAAAGCTTGGCTTTTTTGGTTATCGATGCAATTTTTTTTTTTTTTTGATAACGGGTGTAAAAAAAGATTTCTGTCTGTTTTTTTACCCAAAATTAAAGAGGAATAGCGGAAAATAGTAATACTGAAAAAAATCTAATACAAGAATCATTTAAAAACATCGTCAAAATATCAAACTGTCAAGGATTAAAATGTCGCAACAATGAACGTCACCGAGTAGAAAGACACATCGCTATGGAAATCATTGTTATTTTATTTACCAGCCACCTTGATTTATAGTGTAAAGATGGTATGTTGCAAGAAGTGCTCTTTGTTCGAGATTTTCAAAAGTATATTCCTGTTTTTCTTCGATTTTTTGATAAAGGTATTAAAAAAATAGTGTTAAGAACTCGCGGCTAAACTGTGCTTTTTTTTACTCGCGTTTTTAAATACCTCGCTGCGCTCGTTATTTAAACCAACGCTTTGAATAAGAAAAAGCACTATTTTAGCCACTAGTTGTGAAAACTACTATTTTACAGTGCCTTTCAGCAAAAATTACAAGAACGAGATTATAAATTATAACCACTGCATTTTCTGCATGGTATCCTAAGTAATCTTTTCCGATTCTCATTACACTCTCATCCCCTCGTTTATTTATGGGTCTGTTAGTCTGTCGCCCCGTAATAATCGCACCCCTTTCACCCTTCGCATGGGTGTAAAACTGCATGACCAATTTTTCATTGAGCCTCGTGTGATATTGACGGCGATCTCGAATTTGGGGCACGTGACCCGGGACATTACAGAAATTACTGTTATTTCTTTGGTGTGGTGTATGCGAAGATAATGCCAAAAACATAATAATTAGTTTAAAATAAAGATATATTTTAGGCTCCTATATAAATTTACGGAAAAATAATTTTTAGCGGAAAAAGTTTCTCCGCAAAAGGGATGTGAACCCGGAACCTCTAGAAAACCTAACCAGCTGAGCTATCGAGGCCTCGGTGTTTGCACAGTTCGCCTAAGCTACATAATCAAAACAAAATATGTAACCTTGAACTATATGTTTTGAGGTAGAGATACCGCTATAGCTGTAATTAAATAGAAAAATTAAAATCTTTTACGTAGCTGTTTTTTGAGGAGACATTTTCCCTAATTTTTTTGTGCGATCTTCTATTTTTGATGCAAAATTTTAAATTCTTCCAATAATAAAATTTTCGCATTTCTAGTTCTCGAGATACCTGCAATCAAATTCATAAAATTTCAATTTTTTAAAGCGATTATCTCACAAACTAAATAAGGTACCCTAGGATGTTGGGTGTGATTTTAAAAGATTTGTCAAGGATAATTCAGAAATGGTGGCCTTTTGGGCTATTACACATTTACATATGTATTTTTGGTCATTTTGACGTTATTTATTAAAAAGTGTGGATACAAACCCTTAATTTCAAAAATGTCACAGATTACCTCAAAAAGAATCCTTAAAGCGACACCCAACATCAAAGGGTAACTCATTTAGTTTGTGAGATAATCGCTTTCAAAAATTGAAATTTTACAACTTTGATTGCAGATTCGTCGAAAAAATTGTTCGAAAAAATCGCTAGAAAATATATGCATATACAGGGTGTTTCAAATTCGATGCTCACCATGAGAATCTCCTAAACGGTATAAGGTACGAAAAGGTTTAATTAGGGCAAAGTTGCGCAATTAGGCGAAAAAAACCGAAATTTTCAATTTTAGTTTTTTTTTGCCGCCTTTATTATTAGAGTTGTCAAAAAATGCTTAAAATTTTCTACAGTCGCTTTTTTAAGATCTACCAGACGAGCTATACCCGTTTTGTTTCGGAAGCAAGGCAAATATCATTTTGAAACATTATTTTAACAGGGAGCTTGTTGTTTCGGGCTTAATGACAACTTAAAAAGCGCTTGTAGTAGTATCTACAAAATTATAGTTATCTACAAAATTTTGGGATGATGTCTGTCTGTCTGTCTGTCTGTCTGTCTGTCTGGGATACGATTACTCAAAAACCGCTGAACCGATTTTTATCAAATTTGGCACAAAAATTCTTTGTCACCAGACGCAGAGCTGATTAGTTTTTGATAAAAAAAAATTATAGTTCACGAACCGTAGCAGCTAGTGACACGCGATTTTAACATTTAGGTAGATAATTTATTTTAAACAAACAAAAATTGAAAAATTTTGAAAAAAAAATTGTAATTTTTTAAAAATCTTTTTATACGGGAAATTTTTAGACGACATTTAAAACAAAAAAAAAATGAAAAATATAGAATTTTTTTTTAAACTGGAAAAATTTTTAAAAAATTTTGACATTTTTTTTATCTTTTTAAAAGGTTTTATGGACGGCTATACGTGCCTGCTGCCGCCATTTTTGAAACTACTACAAGCGCCGTTTAAGTTGTCTTGTATAACGGGATTTTTTTAACTGATGATGGTCATTAAGCCCGAAACAACAAGCTCACTGTTAAAATAATGTTTCAAAATGATATTTGCCTTGCTTCGGAAACAAAACGACCAGAAAAAAAAGGATGTGTCCATAAGAAAAAATGAACTTGACAGCGCTGAATAGTAAAAAGCTTCAATTCATCAAATTGCGCAACTTTGCCCTAATTTAAATCTTTTCGTATCTCCTACCGTTTAGGAGATCCCCATGGTGAGCATCGAATTTGAAACACCCTGTATAGAATAGAAACGAAAATAATTTGATAGATAGAAACATAATAATGTCGAACCACAAAATTCAAGCACCCCAATCTGGCCGAAAATGATTTGAACCGATAGCCACGAATTAAATTGCTACGTTGCTTGCCAGGCTTACGGCAGCGAAGAGTCGAAGTTAATTTCTTCATAATATTGTATTGTCATCTAAAATAAAAAAATGAATCGCAAGATTTAATAGACGTTAGACAGCCAGAAACTGTGAAGTTAAATAAAATCGTTTTAGAGTGAACTTGAATTCTAAAAACAGTTCATTTGCCTAAACAGGTAAACCGCACGTCAAAAATGAACAAAATTTTGCACAGTGGAGATTTCTGGTATCCCCCAGATATCATTCGCGTGGTTTTAAAAATATATATATATATATATATATATATATATTGTTTTTATTTAGTTTTTTAAAATAATCGATAATTTTTACCGTAAATTAAATATTTTTGGGATACGTAAAATTATGCAAAAAACTTAAAATTATGCAAAATCCGTGAAATGGTTCCGGGATAATCCTTTACACTTTCAACGTACAAAATTTGATACAAATTTGATTAACAGTCCTTTAGATTCAGTAATTCAGTAATAATAAAAAAAATTCCCGTGTCATCTTCCAAATAGAGAAACTTGTCAACGCCGCAATCCAGAGCCTACGGTGCTCTAGAGATTTAAGTTTGACGCATGCCCAATAGCGATTCGGCTGGATCTATATTATTTTCTATCAATTTGTGGGGCGGGTGTTTTTCGTTTCTAGACAATTATTTTCGATACTTTTGTAATTCTGATATTTTAAGGTCCGAGAGAATTATAATCGGTTAAATTATATCGAGTAAATTAAGTGTTTTACTTTCGTTCATATTTCGTTTCGGACGTTTTATTTTCTGTTCAATTGTGTTTCGGTTTTTGTAAATTCGGTTTTTTTGTGGGTTTCTCAAAAATAGCTATATAAAAGATTTTAATTTTTATATTTAAATAAAGCCAGGAGTATATATCTATCTCAATAATATATAGTTTAAAGTTTACATATTTTTTCTTAAATATGCCTAATAGCCCTAATAACTGTGTTTGACCAGCTATAAAGTGTAGGGGCATATGTCGATAATTTCTATCCCGTGGGATTTTAAATAAAAGTGTTTTGTGAGTATGTGGGATTCATAGCTCTTTAGTCACACAATCAAGTGTTACCGGGTGTTTTGTGCACATCCGTGTAGAAGAAGTTGATATGAAGTCATCTTTCAAGATGGCGGCCAAAAATCATAAAAGATACAACTTCCGCAACCGAGGCATGATTATTCTCGATTCCGTATAATTCGAAAACGGGAATTTCAAGCAAAAATGACTAGGTAGCCATCAATTCTTGGTGAATTGGTGCCGTTTACAATGAAACAAAAGTTTAGTTGATGCATGACCTTGATTGACTTTCAAAATACCACGTACAAGTAAAAAAAACAGCTTTTTGTGATTTTTTTTCCAATTTACCACTACGCAAACACTTTATTTTAAAGCT
Organism: Oxystoma pomonae; assembly: GCA_963921995.1. NCBI lineage: Eukaryota > Metazoa > Arthropoda > Insecta > Coleoptera > Brentidae > Oxystoma > Oxystoma pomonae. The sequence continues at coordinate 25,792,479 of OY998168.1, forward strand.
GCCTACCATTTTTTTTTGATATGGCGTCCCAGATGTTTATGCTATACCCCGGTAAAAATGACCTATATGCCTGCCGTTTTTATTAAGTTTGGTAACTTCAACAGGAATGCGGTGGCACATGAATATGTGACTAAATAGCTGTTAAATCCTCATCCTTGAATTTTATTATAAATGTTAATAAATAAGTGTAGTCATGCCCTACTGGCATATTTATAATTTTTTATTCTTTTTCGACCGCCATTTTGGAAAATATCATCTAAAACCACTGGTGTAGTATACACATATCTAACTTATGCTAACTCTCTTAGAGAATAGTCAAATGACTTTGTTGGCTAGACAAGTAAGTACAACATAAAATTCACAGTTCGGAAACTTAATAAAGCGACAGGCATATAGGTCATTTTTAGCGGGGTGTAGCATAAACGTCTGGGGCGCTATATTAAGAAAATTGTAGGGAGGTTAAAAATGAAGTGTTAATTTATATTAATTTCATCTCCGGCACTTAAAGTTTTTGCGTAGTGGTAAATTGGAAAAAACATCACAAGAAGCTGGTTTTTCACTTGTACATGTTATTTTCAAGGTCAATCAAAGTCATACATCAACTAAACTTTTTTTTTTATAGTAAGCAGCGATAAGTAAATAAGAATTAATGGCCACCTTGTCGTTCTTGCTTTTTTGTCAAATTGGATAAAATCAAATGTAGTTATAGGACGCCATTTTGGTATATCAGCCACCATACTGAAACGCGTCATAGCTAAATCAATTTTTTTAACAATATTGTTGGACATGACCTTCTTATCTTTCTTACAAAATTTGGTCCTCTTCGCTTTAATAGTTGATGAATAGCGACCTTTACTATATTATTTTTGCACTATGTTAATTTTACTGGGGTATTTTTCAAGGTCATGAAGCTTCAAACTGCATCAAACTCTAAGGATCGAATTGGGCATACATGCCTAATGCTTTAGGGTAGATTTGAAGTTTTACTGACAAAACCTCGAATTATTAAGATTTTTTGAAGAGAAAATGGCAAAAATCTTTTTATGATTTTTGGCCGCCATCTTGAAAGATGACGTCATATAAACCCCTTCTACATGGATGCGAACAAAACACCCACGCTCGATTGTGTGACTAAAGAGCTCATAGCTCATAGTCACAAAACTCCTTCATTCAAAATCCCACGGACTTACACATGCCCCTTCACTAATATTTAGAAATTATTTTCGCCTTCAGCGCCTTTAGTGGTGGCTTGAAAAACCTATAGTGTTATTATAAATATTCAAGAAGGTACTCGCTCACCATTTTATGATATTTATACTCAAAAACTTTAATTAAACAAAACAAACTACCAACGGCAAAAGCAAATTAAGGTTTGAAATTTTTTGTCTCAAGTTCAAGCTAATATTTTTGTATACCTACACCATTTTATGCCAACTTTTTTAGAAGCACTATACAAGAAAACTTCTTGAAATTTTAACCAAGGGATGCAAAAATGACAAGGATTGCGAATATTCAATGGATTTCTATATATAAGGTGGTCCAAAAAAAACGCACACATTTCTTTATCTACAGATTTTTTAAAACATGACCGATTTTTATGGTGAATAGCTTTCTGGAAAGCTACGATATTAGGCATTCTCGCTCTGTATTAAAAGTTTGCATTTTGTTAAAATACAAAATGGCGCAATACAATAGTACTTTACATAGAACACGAAGATAAACTTGGAGACGCGAGCCGCAGGCGCGTGTCTTAATTTATCTGAGCGTGTAATGACCATAACATTAGAGTTAGTGCACTATACTTTACCTACGACCAAAGAAAATGTCATCATAAATATCAGAAGTTATTAAAAATATCAAACGCGAATACTCTTAAGTCAACAACCTTCATCATCAATACTAAGGGACTTTTCATATTTCATAAATTAAAAATGCGTAATATGTCAATTTTACTTATTTTTGCTTAGGTACTAATAGACCAAGAGTTAAAGGTATAAATTATGATGGATAGGTAACCCTCGACATAATATGTGCATTTTCTCGTCCTGCATACTTAATGGACAATCTTGTACCTCAAAATTGTGAGGGGGTAGGGTAACCCCCACCATTTTCACATATATAATGTAGTAGTACCCCCAGACCAAAAATCAACTGGTGTGCCGGACCTCATTCCTGGATAAGGGTTCGGCACACCACTCTAAAAATGCCCACTTGATGGATAGGGGGTTACCCTATCCATCACGTGACCTCATAATTTTGAGGTACAGGATTATCCATTTCGTATTCAGGATGAGAAAATGCACATCTTATCAAAAAATGGCGAGGGTTGTTTTACTATTACTATTACTATATACTATATTTATTGTCTTGGCAATATAGAAAAATAATTTCGCGTCAATTAGTGCTCTTATAAAATAAAGTTTCATCCCTTGTCACGCCATCTTGTGGTTTACATCAAAGGTTTATTTATTATCCTAGGGCCGTAAATGAGCCATTAAAATCGGGTTCATATGGTCGTAAAATTAGTACTATTCGTTGGTCGCAGGTAAATACTCTTAATTCGCCAGACTATATCCTTTACAGTTCTGGTCCGATTTTAATAAATGAGACCTCGGTTCAAATCGGAAAGACGTGTCTTTGTAACGCAGTATTTTTAATAAGAATCGTGGCGCACAGAACTTTTCGCAGGGAGGAAAAACATACCTATGGAATATCCTTCCCAGTGGCGTAGCCAGAATCGACTGAGCTCTTGAACTGAAGGGAGGGAAGAGGGGCAGTTTAATAGCCCTGCCAAAAAAGCCACTTCAAAACTCTTAAAAACTGATCAAGTCCAAGTCTTCATGAGATTTTATTGGTTTGAAGAGACTTGACCCGGCAAAAATGTATGCTACATGAAAACTGACAAATTCTTATGATGTTTCATGAGAATCATTTTCAAATAATATCTGGCTATTGAAAACTCACAAGATTTCAACAGATTCTAAAGACAATAAAATTTCATGTTTAGATGTTTCACAAGATTTCATTACGTTACACGAGACACGTGATATTTAATGAGGTTTAGCAAGCAAGGTTTTGATGAGATTTTGCAAGTCTAAAAAAAGGGACGTTTTTAAAAGACTTTACAAGATTTCATGAGAAATAGGTTAAAGGGATGTGAAGATTTGAGAAGATTACATAAGTATTATGCAGCTATGACAAGCAAGATGAGAATTTATAATATTTTATGAGTACCTATAAAAATAAATTAAAAAGACTATATTATAAACATTTGTTATTAACAAAATTTTACTATAGCAAGAGATTTTTGAAGATTTCCTAAGTTTATATCAGACACAGATTTCATGAGGTTTAGCAAGCAAAATCATGTAAACTTATCAAAACCAGTGAAATCTTATCAACTTGTTTCTCTTAAAATCTGTTTAAAATTGCTAAAAACATGTGGATTTTTTCATGTAATCTCGTGAAATCTGATGGAAGGTTTTAAAAAACTGCTGAAAACATAGGCAATCTCATGAAATTTTCTCAAAACTGCTGGAAACATATAAACTTGTCAAAATCATTGAAACCTTATCAACTTGTTTTTCTTAAACTCTGCTCAAAACTGCTAAAAACATTGGGATTTTCTCATGTAATCTTGTGAAATCTGATGGAGCATAGGTCTTTTAAAAACTGCTGAAAACATGTGTATTCTCATAAAACCTTGTGAAATCTTATTAACTTTGATTTAAATTTTTGTTAAAATCTGCTCAAAACTTAACAAAACCAGCAGAGCCTTTAAAATACTGGTGAAATCTTATCAACTCCTATCATATAATTATTTTAAAAACTTATGATAGTGCTATATTCAAAACTCATGAAGTTTGACGAGTTTTGAATCTCTTTCCAACATTGAAAGTTGAGATTTCACCCGAAAGTGGTGTTTCAGAAACCGCATGAAATACCGACCAGAACTCGTGAACTTTCACTAGCTTTTTTTTACGAGTTTTGACGCGGTATTTTTGGCAGGGAGGTGTTGAGTTAGTGTATACGAAACAAAAATACTCATTTTTAAAAGCAAGTCCCATCTAGTCTCAGTTGCAGATTTTTTTAAAAATCAACCCTTAAATGCGCCGCAGGCAAAAACTTAAATTAAACTGATATTTTTTAGAATATTTAATATTGGTATAGCGCCGCAGGAAAAAACTTTGACAAAAAAAACAAACAATTCTTTAAAAATTTTGATCTTTTAGGTTTTTTGTAAAATATTTTTGGAAAAGTAGATTGGGTTAGATGTCAAGAAGGGGTGGATTGCGGTAGTATATAAATGTGTTGCCAAATCATAAATGCGCCGCAGATGAAAATTAAAAAAAAAATTATACTAGGAATGCCATTTATTACACGTTTTGAATGCTGGTCAAACTAAAATTGTTGTTGAAAATAAGATATCACACCAAACACAAACTGGAGTAAACGGTCAAAAAAGTGGGGGAGCTATAGCTCTCCCTGGGGCCCTTGATCATGATTAGTTTATTGTAGATTGTGTTGGACCTCCAAACCCCCCCCCCTGACTACGCCACTGTACGTCCAGAACTTGCAGAAGGATTTTGGGCTCTGCATTGTTTCCAGGCTAACTGGATTGGAAAAGTTATTGTCGGTACAACCTTTTTTAGGAAAATGCAGCGGCAAGGCCATTATATGCTTCGAACGCTACAATATGGATTAAATACTCACCATATGAGAAAATGTGGATAAAATACGAAACCAAAAAATTAATAGGGACATATATATAAAGGTCAACAAAAATACTAAACAACCTCTTCATTAACACCGCTGTTAAAACCGTCCATTATTCTACTTTCTATAATATCAAAAAGAAAAACTGTCCTTTTGTCCCTTCTTCTCATTCGTGCCCTGTGCCACAACAGATTAGCCCAACACGCGTCGCTAACCTAAAAAAAGATCATAACTCATATAAAATAATAATGGTAATATAGTGAAGGACGCTCGTTATTTAAACAACGTCGTGTTGTAACCCTCATTAGAGACACAGTTCTGGTAAAGGTGGAAGTACACGTACTTAATTTTGTTATAATTATTATTATCAAACTTTAGCCTATAGGGAGTATGAAAATAATTTGTTTATTTTTTTTAATAGGGTATCTGCTTCTCACCCGTCAGTTTAAAAATTAAATATATTAAGATTGTCATTAATTTTTGAAAACATTTTAGAATTAATTATTAAAGAAATCAGGAAAGAGAAGACGCTTTGACTGAGACCACTGCATTAAAAGGATTGTTTTAACAGTGGTGCACCGAAGACAGGGGTGGGGGGTTTCGACTAACCCCCCGCCCCCCGATAAGCCTGCCTACAATTGGCACAAAACAGCAGAAATGAACTATATAGGGAATAAAGTACAAGAGCCTTGCATTTTATTTTTAAGAAAAATCTTTTAAAAAATCATAAATTACAAAATTTTTTGCCTGCGGCACTATAACACCTTTCATTTTTACGATTTTGTGAAAAATGGTTTTTTTAATCATTTTCTCAAGAAAATTTGCCTACGACGCATTGAAGAATAATTTTGTAATTTTATCAAAACATTTTGCTTGAGATTTGCCCTGCCAAAAAAACCACTTCAAAACTCTTAAAAACTGATCAAGTCTTGATTAGATTTTAAGAGATTTGATTGGTATGAAGAGACTTGACCTGGCAAAAATTTATGCCACATGAAAACTGACAAATTCTTATGATGTTTCATGAGAATCATTTTCAAATAATTTCTAACTATTGAAAACTCACAAGTTTCAGAAGATCCTAAAGACAATAAAATATTATGTTTAGATGTTTGACAAGATTTCATTATGTTACACAAGACACACGAGATTTCATAAAGTTTAGCCAACAAGATTTTTATGAGATTTTACAAGATTTCACAAGTATAAAAGAAGGGATGTTTTTTAAAGATTTTACAAGATTTCATAAGAAATAGGGTAAAGGGTTGTGAAGATTTGACAAGATTATATAAGTATTAAAGTGTAGAATATAGACATGCAAGCACAACCAGATTTGACAAGCAAGATGATAATTTAAAAGATTTTATGAGTACCTATAAAAATAAATTAAAAAGAATATATGATAAAGATTTAACTATCAAGATATTTTAAGAGATTTCGTAATTTTATATCATGAAATCTTACACAGCAGTACAAATTTTAAAAGTAAAAATGAAAAGATGTTTTTCAAACATTTGACAAGATTTCATCAGAACTAAAGTGAAAAGTTGTGTCGAGTGTAGAAAATAGACACGCACATCACTTTTTTGACAAGAAAGTTTTTCAATGAAAATAGAAAAGATTTTATGAGTATCTATATAAAAGTAAATTAATAGATTTAAGCAGATTTGACTAGCAAGAAATTTTAAGAGATTTGACAAGTTATGAAAGAAGGAGGAGGCAATTTTTATTGTCAAAACCAGTAAAATCTTATCAACTTTTTTCTCTTAAAATCTGCTTAAATCTGCTAAAAACATGTGGATTTTCTCATGTAATCTTCTGAAATCTGATGGAGGATGAGTCATCTAAAAACTGCTGAAAACATGGGCAATCTCATGAAATCTTGTAAAATCTACTTTATTTATTATTTCTCTTAAAATCTGCTCAAAACTGCTGAACTCATGTAAACTTTTGAAATTCACCATTAAAACCTTATCAACTTGTTTCTCATAAAATCTGCTAAAAACTCTGTAATCTGTTGGAGGTTGGGTCTTTTAAAAGTCTAGTGAAATCTTATTAACTTTGATTCAAATTTTTGTTAAAATCTGCTTAAAACTTAACAAAACCAAAGGCAGCAGAGCCTTTAAAATACTGGTGAAATCTTATCAACTCTTATCAAAAATTATTTTAAAAACTTTTCAAAACTCATGAGTTTTCAATCCCTTTTCAACATTGAAAGTTCATGAGATTTCACCCGAAAGTGGTGTTTCATAAACCGCATGAAATACCGACCAGAACTCGTGAACTTTCATTAGTTTTTTTTACGAGTTTTGACGTGGTATTTTTGGCAGGGTGGTGTCAAAAATGGCATTTTAAGTGTGGCAAAAGTTTTCGCCTGCGTTGCATTTCAGTATTTTTACAAACAAATTAAGGCTTTATAAACAACTCAAATTCAGATTTTGACATCAAATTTTGGGTAAATAAATAATTTTACTTGTATCAATTATGGTCCCATTTTTACTACATATTAAGATTTTTATTTATCCTTTAAAACCCCCCGCCAATTCCCGGTGGTTTTAAATCAATAAAACCTGGCAGTTTTAAGATATATTTTTAGCCAATCATGGAGACTATTGATGTGCAAATGGAGATATTCAAGATGTGGTGTTTTCGTAAAATACTAAGGATATATAGAGTAACTAATCTGGATGTTCTGCTTAGAATAAATAAACATCTTTGAATATGTTGGCCATATTTTGAGAAATGATAAATAAAAACTTTCAAAATTAATAATAGAGTGCAAAATTGAAGGCAGAAGAGGTCCGGGTCATAGGTCATCATGGCTTAAAAATCTTAGACAAGAGTATGCAGGTTACAGATCGCTCTGATGATAGCCATCCATGGTTCGAAGAGAGCATGGCACTTGAAGAAGAAGATTGATGGGGTTTGCAAAAAAAAACTTTATCATTTCCACCAAAAATGAGTCACTTGTACAAAAAATAGAAATTTGGCACAAAAACTCTTTGCCACAGACAATGGACTGATTGTTTTTTGATGGCCATGGAAGGAGTATAAATTTTTTAAAAACTCATGATTGTTAAGGTATTTTGGAGCACTAATAAAAATAAATGACTGTTTTATCTCCTTCCTAAACCTCATCCACATCATAAAAAAATAACTTTTCCTTTGTCCCTATATCATTTTTCATCATAGAAATGACAGGGAGTTACTAAACTAATTTTTGCTCAATTCAATTCCTCCACTGAAAAACAGGATAAAATTATAGTCGTCGGGTGTATGGCGAGCTATACCATAAGTAAGCTTATAACATTTTGAGCAAATTTGATCAATAATCCTCACCAGTGAAAGGTGGAGCACGTTCTTCATAAACGAAGCGAACGAGCTGCTTATTTTCATAATTTTTTAGCTTCACTATTCCTACTCACGCAATACTAGATATACGAAGAGCTAAATTGTTACCGTTTAAAAACGGAGAAAAAAAGCTATCTCCGATTTTAGTTATTTAAATATTAATTCTGTTAGTGACACACATATATTCACAATAAAGAATTTTTTTTTAATAACCTATTTAATAAAAAAACAAGATTTACTTAAGGATTTAGTTAGTAGTAAAATTTGTTCATAACTAAAACACAAATTATTTCCTCGCCAACGTTTCGGCACCATTTATTTGGCCATCTTCAGGACTCGAACTTTTTTGGTTTTCTTGTCAATAACAAAAAAACTAATACCAACAAAATACAAATTTTAAAAAACAAATAAGTACAAACGACAATTGAAAAAAAACCTTATTATTTTTATAATTTAATAAAATTCTTTTGTTTCGTACAATTACTGACTAGTGTTTAAAAATGTGGATTATACGGTACTTAACATTTTATATTTAATATTATCTACACATATAATAAATATCTAGATAGACTATTTCTGTACTAATATTTTTTTAAATTTTTGGTGTCGGCTTCCAAACAAACTATATAGATGCCAAAAATCCCATATCTAGAATTTTTGTCTGTCTGTATGTTGGTCCGTGTGTTTGTTTTAGCATCAAAATCCGTTCACGGGAACAAAAGTTATTACTATTTAAAGCAAGAAAAACGGAAAAAAAATGGGTAACATAGAAGGTGAAGCTACGAGTTCTTCATCTAGTAGGTAAGTAATAAACAGTTTTGCACCTGAAGACGATCAGAGATTGTACTGATCGAAATGTCGTGTATAAGTAAAATATAGACAATGGAAGTCCGAAAGACAAAGTTAATTTCAAGTAACAAAATTGTTGTGCCGTAAAAAGCGTTGGATAAGCAAGATATTAGAAAATATTTACTATCTATTAATAAACCCTATGTGAGGCTAAATATATATTTTTTTCTACGATCCTGTGAGAAGAGGCTATTCCTACACTGTTTGGGGGGGGGGGGGAAATTTTCCGACACTGGGGTTCTACGCACCCTCGTGCCGGAAATTTTTCCTCCCGCACTTGTTAGGGAAATAGGTATAAATAACTCTTGTTTTGTTTTTTGTTTATTGTCGGTTCAAGATTTTCGCATATTCATCCCATTAATTAGGCAATATTTAAAGAATTTCTTAAATAATTTTTTTGTTGTTTTCTTGCTACAATTTCAAAATGCGGAACTAATTTCCAATGTTTATATAAAAAATTTAATTGTTAAATGTAAAATAAAATAAACATCAATCGGACAAGTCAAAAGGACAGGTTTTATGATTTTTCTCAAAATCTTTAATCGCCCTTAAAATTTTTATTAATATGCCTCATCACCTTTTTTAAATCTCATCGCCTTTGAGCTATCCGATACCATTTTCGACAAAATTAGGTGCTAAATCCCTGTAAACATTTTGGTGTTACACAATTTTTTGGTCAATTTGTACCATCTGGTTAAAAGGTTGAGGCTCTAGAGCACGCAGATTCTCAGGTATACTTCGGGTTTTGTAAATTCATTTTAAGTAATTTTATGGGAAATTCTATTTTGAACAATGTTAAAACTTTAAAGAGTATGGGGAGAAAATTATGTTAAAAAATTATTCATTTATTAGGCTTTAATCGTGATTAGTTACTAATCAGAGTTTAGAATGTGGTCTTTTACCTTGCAAATTTGTTTACCAAGACCCATTCCAAACTCCAATTGGTGTTAATTATGATTAAAGCTTAATCGGAGAATTTCCACGTTGGTGGATGTGGATATTAGTGATTTTATATTTAAAATTCTCTACAAATCCGTTTTTCCCAGTCAATGATTCTTTTTGCTCTTTTTTGTCGTCGCGCCGCCATTAAAGTTGTTTTGAAATAATTAATGACATGATTGGCTGCTTTTGCTTTAAAATCATTTACTTTAAAAGTTCATATTTTATATTAAGCTATATTTAAAAATGTCTTATTTATTATTTTTTAGTTTTCACTAGAAAATCCGATTTACTGACCTCGAAAAGACATATAGGCTAAGCTACATAGGAAAAATAGAGGAAAAAATTAGACCCAAATTTTTTTCTTACTTACAAGGTTAGGAAGGTCCACCGTTTAACATACTAAAAGTCCCCAGTCCTACCCCATCGGGAACTGTCATTTCTAACCTCCAAAAAACTCCAATAGAGCATTTTTCTTGGATAACTCATAAACGGTGACAGACTGTCAAAAGTGACAAATGGGATAAATATTGCAAATTTAATTCTCTATCAATAAGAGAATAGTGATAGTGTAGTATTGTACTTCATCGACGCTTACACTAAACCAAAAAAGGCACCGTTTCCTAAAAAAAATACATTGTAGTATTTTGTATATGATTTTTGCTCCGATGTAAAGTTTTATTAATATCATAATCAAGTTTACCTAAATTTTATAGCCAAAGCGAGTTATTGATTTTACTGCTGCAAGACACAGTTTTAAAAAAAAGTTGTTACATAAAGAGTCTTGAAGAATGATTTTTGTGAAGGGTGTTATGAAATCAAGGATTAAGAGACATGTTTTCATAGCTTTTAGTTACACCTAAGAATGAATTTAATAAAAGACTATTACTTACACAAATTTCCTAACCGTGTTTATGTACTTTGTATGCCCGGTTCATAATTTTCATAAACTTGCACATACATTCCATAAAAACTTTTAAACGATAGTCAATGATCGCCATTTATTAAATTTATGTTTTAATTATTTCATATGCTCTTTTATTATCTCCATAACCTGTAGATACTATTAATAACAACTATCTATCTATCTATCTATCTATAAAATGTCAAGAAACATTTTCATTGATTTCGTAACTTCCGTTTATTAATTTCATTACTGTATATGATAATTTTTATAACTTTTCTCCGATTTTTGTAACAGTTATGTATTATTGATATACATTTATCTATAAACAATTAATAAACGCCTGTTATTAATATTATGTACGATATTTTTTTCAGTGTATAAGGGTAAAAAGCTTTGGTCTATACCCTTATTGGTATACTGACGACAAGACACTTTTTAATGTTTGGCGGCGGATAAAGAGAAGAAATTAAAATTATTTTATTTTTTTTGAGATCGATTGTTGTTTTTTTTTTCCTTTTTTTTGCTCTAAATTACTTGGTATTATTAACAATGTTACTACTGTTGTTAACAATTTAATTATGTCGGGCTTGAAATTATTGATCTTATTATTATTTAGAAATTTTAATAGTTTGAAAAGTTTATAGGTTTTTTGTTTATCTAATTATTTCTTTTTCCTTAGGAACTTCTTGTTATAGAAAAATTATATTTTTTCTTAGAAACAATAAAGGTTAAGTAATTAAGTAAGATAGTGTAAGACAAAGTTATGATTGTGTTCCACAAACCAAAACTACACTTTTTTGTACTCGACGCGCGTTTCGCTAACAACGTTAGCATCATCAGACTAATAATTTGTGATTGATCACAATTTTTAATCCTATCTCCCCTTAACCAAAGAATAATGTGTACTAAACGGGATGGGTCCTCTATCTTTATTTAAACTATTTCTGGATTTAATGATTTCCATACTTTCATATGCATTCAAAACCTTTTGTTTGGTACACTTTTTAGAAGTTTTAGGTTATCTAATATGAATCTATGATTGCTTTCAAAAGCATGCTCGGCCACACTTGACTTTTCTGTTCTTCCGTATTTTAAGTGTGCTAAGTATTCTTTAAAACGTGTTTGAATAGAGCGTCTCGTTTGGCCAACATATTTTTTGTCACAATCCATGCAACTAATTTCGTAAATTCCACTTTTTTCTAGAACCGTAGTTTTATCCTTGGGATTTGCTAGTAAGCTTCTTATTATGTTGCCGGATTGATATACTAATTTAAGACCGGTGTTATTAAACACTTTTTGTAATCCTTTCGTATAATTAGGATTATAAGGAATTGATACAAATTTTGAGTCGCAGGTATCTTATTGTCTGAAAAAAGTGGAATTCCGAAAGGTCTTTTGAAAAGAATGCCTATTTATCAGCTTACTTATTAAGCCTTCATCGTAACCGTTTAATTATAATCATAGTTTAATCATAGATAGATTCACATTAGATAACCTAAAACTTCCAAAAAGTGTATCCAACAAAAGACTTTTGAATGCATATGAAAGTATAGAAATCATTAAATCCAGAAATAGTCTAAATAAAGATAGAGGACCCATCCCGTTTAGTACACTTTATTCTTTGGTTAAGGGGAGATTCTTTGGTTAAGGGGATTAAAAATCGTGATCAATCACAAATTATTAGTCTTATCTCCGCCCACTAAAGGATTGTATATAAGATAGAGCGTAGATTAATTTAGTTCGTTGTTTATCGTCTCCTGATGATGCTAACGTTGTTAGCGAAACGCGCGTCGAGTGCAAAAAAGTGTAGTTTTGGTTTGTGGAAAACAATCATAACTTTGTTTTAGTGCAACCAAAGGTTCTAAATTCCCATCATAGTTAAGATAGTGTAGCTTAAAACACTCCTTTCTACCAGAAAAATGGAAAAAACCCAAGCAAAAATTATGCCAATTTGAAGAATTTCCCGCATATATTCCTTTTTAGCATTTTCATCAAAATTTCTCAACCTACGAGTACCAAACTTGGCAGGGTTGATCTAGCAGCAATGACCAAAATTATGTTAAATTTTTCCAGTGGCATAGTCCGATTTTCTTAACTAGAATATTTCAAAATGTACCAAAACTCCTTGATACGTCACTGTTACTGACATATACGAAAAAAGGCCCCGCTTTTAACCGGATCTGCAGTTTCAGGGACAACTTCCGCTTTTATTTGTTGCTTCTAATAATAAAATAATAATTTTTTAAGAAAATCGGACTACGCCACTGGAATAATTTAACTTTCTGATATAATTTAGTTCATTGCTCTTAGATCAACACTGCCAAGTTTGGCACTCGTAGGTTGAGAAATCTTGATGAAAATTCTAAAAAGGTAAGTATATCCAAGAAATTGTTTAATAAGGCATCATTTCTCCCTGGGTTTTTTCAATTTTTATGGTAGAAGGAGTGGTTTAAGCTACACTATAACTATTAACTTATTGATAGAGAATTAAATTTGCAATATTTTTTCTATTTGTGACTTTTGACAGTCTGTCACCATTTAAGAGTTATTCAAGAAAAACCCTTGCTTGTAGTTTTTTGGAGGTTATAAATGACAGTTCCCGAGGAGGTAGGAATGGGGAATTTTAGTATGTTAAACGGCGGACCTCCTAAGCTTGTTAATGAAAAAAAAAATTCCTCTATTCAGAAAATTTATATCTAATTTGCCTATCGTAATACCTATTTTAGATAAAGTGAGCAAAATCTGAGAATCCAGTGCCTTTAACTTTACACCATCAAATTTAAGGAAAGATTAAAATCATGTAACTTAATCTATTGCTCTTCAAAGCACTCATAAATAAAAATATTTATTATAGAGAGGGGGCAGATCCTAATAAAAATTGGTCTCGGACCGGTGAAAGGATTTCTGGAAAATTTTGATTGGTCTTGTTTGTTTTACTGGTTTGGGGTTTAATTTTACGATTTTTTGGCCTTTCGGCGACAAATACAAGATGCCTTTGAAGTGTGAACTCGGGATTTGTCTTTACAGACTAGACTTTTCGATTTGGTCATAAAAGAAAACAGAAATAGACATTCATGTAATAAATTTAAGTAAAAGACACCAATAGGTATTTACGTCACTAGACCGGAAAATTGGTCTTTACAGTTCGACGAAGGAAATTTACAGGGCGAGCCACAGGCGAGCCCTGTAAACTTGTGGAGACATGTAAAAACACTTTCCGGCCGTGTATCATATGTTCTTTTTTTCAAATGATCAGAAAAAGCGTTTTAGTAACTACCACTTTCGTCAAGAAATAGTTTAAATAAAGATAGAGGACCCATCCCGTTTAGTACACATTATTCTTTGGTTAAGGGGAGATAGGATTAAAAATCGTGATCAATCACAAATTATTAGTCTGATGATGCTAACGTTGTTAGCGAAACGCACGTCGAGTACAAAAAAGTGTAGTTTTGGTTTGTGGAAAACAATCATAACTTTTTTTTACACTATCTTACTTAATTACTTAACCTTTATTGTTTCTAAGAAAAAATATAATTTTTCTATAGCCTAGCCGAGTTACGTAATTTATGAACAGTCCTCTAATAAGAAAATGTTAGGCTTCTGCTTCTTGTTGGCTAGATAGCCATTGCCGCTAAGACCAGGAGTTTTTAAGATCAAAACTAAAGAAAGACAAGTAAACTTTTGTGGTTGGAAATGATTTTTGTACTTTTAACTTGTGCAAAATTGTAAAAAACATTAGAAAAATTATAGTGTAGTGCCTATCCCAACTAACAATTTTTATGAACTACAGGGCAGTTCTGGCATGTAAGTGTCTTATAAATGTCACCAGATTACCAGCTGTGCTACGGTTTCGAAAAACTCATTTAGGTGTCAAAAGCATTTTAGCGATGACTATATTATTGTAAGAATGTCCTTACAACTACAGTTTACAGGAATATCCTATAAAAGCTCTGCTTTTTTTTATAAGAATATTTATGCGGTGTTACTATAGAGTAGAATTGCTGCAAAATACTTTAGGCTCTTAAAGTATTGTATAAGAGTGTTTCCGGCCCAATAATACAACAATTTTAAATCAAACGGGTTCTATAAGGTTTTACCTGTGATTTTGCTTTCTGTAAGGATGTTCTTCCAGCAAAAATTAAAGTAATGTCCTATAAAAGCTCTGCTTCTTTCTATAAAAATATTTATATGGTTTTACTATAGAGCAGAATATCTGCAAAGTACTTTAGGCTCTTAAAGTATTGTATAAGAGTGTTTCAGGCCCAATAATACAACAATTTTAAATCAAGAAGGCTCTATAATTAGTAATTTTGCTTTATGAATTACAAGAGCAAAAAGGTGATAACCGTCATATCCGATCTCTCTAATAAAACAAAAATGCACTTAAGTGGTTGATAGTGTATGAAAATATTTAGCTACTTCTCTAATTTTTTCTTGCTTTTGTGTTATCTTCATAATTGGCTAACTACCCAATTAAAATTAAACGTCATTTCTCAGTCTCACATAACCTTAAAAAACAAACAGTAAACAGAAAGTTTAAGTTTATAAATCCGCCTTAAAGAAGGGACCTGAAAATATAAACATGGACCACTCAAATAGATGATGCGGATAATGGAAAACTAAGGCGGACGGGAATCCCTACAACTAAAAATTACTCTATGGTTATTGTATACTTGCTATATATATGTTATAAATATTTACGACAAGACGTCCATCTCAGAAATGTTCTGTCTTTCTATGAATTTAACAATCTATCCCAAAAGCAAGAAAAACCTCAATAACATGAAGGTATAATGTATAAAAATAAATAAAAACGATAAAACATGCACAATTATACTTCGATTGGGCACATCCTATTAGATACACCAGGTAGTGATACTTCGTAGCACGTCATACGCAAGTTTTAGAAATAAGAAAAACCTACCGCCATGGCAGCCGGCCTGATCTCTGCTAGGTACTTCAGTATATTTCTTTTAAAGAAATAATCTAACAAAAGAAAACGTGAATAGCAAATGGATTACCTAAAGAAGAAAACGAGGAACCTGGAAAAGGAAATGAAAAGGGCAGCAAACTGTCAGTTTTTAAACAATGGAGTGAGACAAATATTATGCTTTTGGCTAATATTTTGGTATGGGTTTGTTTATTCTGTAAACATACATTTGTTTTTATTACGCATAAAAACTTAAACCCTGCATAGTTTCTGACTTATGCCCGCTGAATTAGTCTCAATAAAACACTCCAAATGTTTACTTACTACCACGTCGTTTTTCATATATTATATGTGACGACGAATCTGACAGAACGAATAAAATGCCGAAAAAAGTTAACAAAAGAAAACGTGAAAAGCAAATGGATTACCCAAAGAAAATGATGAAACTGGGAAAGGAAGGGAAAAGGAAGCGTCGTGATTGACGTAAGTAAGGCGCATTGTCAGTTTTAAACAGTGGAGTGAGACAAATATTAGGCTATTGCATGGCTAATATTTTTTGGCATGTGTTTGTTTATTCTGTAAACACACATTTGTTTTTATGACTCATAGAAACTTAAACCCTGCATAGTTTTTGACTTATGCGCGCCGCCATATTAGTCTCAATAAAAAACTCCATAATGTTAATAAAATCCGTTTCCTTAATATCACATTTTAATTTCCAGAATAATTATTATAATAAAAACCCTTCACCGTCGTAATCTAACAAAAATTCTCAGCCGAATTTTCCATGTAGACGGAGGATGACTTTGCATATTATGCTATATCCTATATGCTGCACGTAAAAACAAATACTATCATATCTCACCCATGCTCCCGATGCATGGTTTACTCTACTGGGTGTCCAATTTTTTAAGAAGATTATAATATGTTTACTTAAAAAAGTATTATTAGCACATAGTTTTTCATATTATTATATGTGACGACGAATCTGACAGTTCCTCAACTGGTCAGACACTAGTAGTTCCTCGAACTATGGCATAGAGAGGCATCCCTTAGTAAGTATATTAGGGGGGAGAGATGATAGTACATTGAGTCCAGATGTATCAGCAAAGCTAGCTTGCAGATGGAAGAAGCATCTTTCTATGGGAATATATAGATAAGGAAACTAAAAATAATCTCCTCGAAAAATACAAAATTCCCGGAAAAATTGCCAAATTCTTCAAGGACCCAAATTAAATCCAGGATGCTAGCATCCACAGAGCAAAAAAGAGATACGTAACTCTTCAAATTGTAAACCATTTTGGGAAAAGGTTTGACAGCCTTAGAGCGGTTTTTCTCCAATTTGGCCTAAACAAAAAAGGGAATCGGCGCAGTTGTTTTGCATTGGCCACAATATTGTCTCATACAAAACTATAATAAATTGCTACTGCGCAAAATCCAGATCTTTTCTTTTTTAGCGAAGGTTTCGCCGAAAATTGCAATATTAGAGCTAAACAGTGAACGTATTCCTGTCGAAAAAATTTTTTTCAGAAGAGTGGAATTAAATAACTCAAAATAAATTAGCTTTGAGTTGAACAAAAGGTTACAAAATTTCCTTTGTGGACAACCTTTTCAAGTTTTCACCCCCAAAACCTCAAAATTTACCAAAAATGAGTTAAAAATTTATTCGAAAAGCATACAACATTTATAAGTAGGAGCAGTTAAAACTGTTAATAACTGTCAAGATCAGTTTTTGTTTAGCTATTTTTTAAGACAGAACGATAACAGGGGATTTTAGGTTTATCTTTAATCCTAGAAACCTACACAAATTTCTTTCGCCCACCTCATTTTCAACTGGAAGATATTAGAGAACTTAATTACTAAAAACTGCTTCCTTGCGACATTAGATCTTAAAGATGCATATTTTTTGGTTCCAATGTTTCATGAATATAAAAAATATTTAAGATTTTCTTTTGAAAACAAAAGTTGAATTCCAATGTTTACCATTCGGTTTATCCACTGCACTTTTTTGTTCCAGCCTTTCATGCCTGTTTCTCTTACCTAAAAGATTAGGGTTTTTTATTAACAATTAAAAAAACCATACACGACCGACTCAAGAGATACAATTTTTAGCATTTATCCTTAATGCAAAAAAAGATGTGGATATATATCGCACAAAAAAGAATAACAAAAATAAAAACAGCTATTCAGACTATTCAAACGAAAAAATAAAATAACAATTAAAGAGGTTTCGCAAATTATAGGAAGGCTAGCCTCGGTTTGTATAGAGTACGGCTTGTTGTACGTAAAAACCCTTGAGCGAGAAAAATATCGTGCCTTAAAGGCTAACAGGAACAACTATAACAAAAAGATGCTTGTTAGGTTCTTAGTTAAAAATTAACTTGAGTGGTGGTTAAAGCACATACTATTTTACAGCCTACATTAAAATTTTCTCCGATGTACACAAATCGGGATGGGGGCGTGTTGCAATGGAAAGGAAGCAAAAGGGGGTTTTTTGGCAACAAGGTGAACAGGAAAAACACATAAACATTCTTGAAATGAAGGCAGTTTTTTATGGCTTAACAAGTTTTGTAAAATATTTTAAAAAATTGTTATATTTTACTAAGAATTGATTGCTATTGGGAGAATGATGTGGCAGTGAGCTTAGCTATATTTTTTGTATTTGCCACGTACATAAATACGTTGGATACTCATATAGCGGACAAGAAATCTGGTATAAAAATTGTATATTTATTTGCAAGCTACCTTAACAAAAAAGGCTACCGGTTTCATATAATATAATATATAATTCTTATATATTTCCCCTTCGTCACTATTTGCGCAAAAAGAAAAAATCTGGAGAACTCAAGCATGGTATCCAAAATTAGAATCCGTGATTCGCTTAACAGTTATCCTTTTAAATCCGAAAGGTGATTTACTCTTATACTCGTTTAGGTAACACCACCCACTATGAAAGAATCTTTCCCTGGGGGTAGCAATCTTATCAAGGTGGCCTATAGTAAAAGCGTTTGGGAGGATGCAATTTATTTTTTCCAAATGATGGAAGTTTTGCGACAATAATATTGAGACCATCTTGCAGCCTAATGTAAATCAAGTTGTATCCGTTTTAGAAACAGAATCTCAAAATATTGGGAAATATTGAACTCTTAACACACATAGGTCTGCCTTAAATTTAATTTGCGAGCAGAAAAATCAGTAATGGTAGATAGGCTTATGAGACGCATTTTTAAGCTGCGGACTCAGTTTCCGAAATATAAACTTGGTATCCGGAACCAGTGTTACCTTTTATAGGTAACTTGTACCCATTGGTAAATTTAACACTCGGGTTATTAACTATTAAAATGGTACTTCTTTTAACTCTTTGTTCTGTTCAAAAAGTTCAGACATTTTCTATAAGTAACATCAAGGCTAACGAAGTGGGCATAGAAATAATTCTTAAAGATATTTTTAAAATATCTGGACCCAGAAGAATTCAGCCTTGGCTTAAGTACCCTGTTTCAAAGAAAATTTACAGTTCTATTTGTGTTTTACCGTTATATATTGCATACAGAAAACAAAACTATTTCGATGAACAGAGGATACACTTGTTTTAACAATTAAAAAACCTCATAAGGCCGCTACATCCCAAAACATTAACAGGTGGACATGGGGTGTCTTCCGCAGCATTAAGGGTTGGTGCATCAATCAAAAGTATTAGAAAGGCTGCGGGATGTTCCGAAAAAAGGGAAACGTTCAATCGATTTTATAATAATTCTTTAATTTCAAAAGATTTCTTAGCTAATTATATTAAGAAATATATTTTAAACACATTTAAATTTGGTTTCCTTATTATTATTTAAATTTTTATATCGCCATATTCTCAAAACCACTACCTGGTGTATCTAATAGGATGTGCCCAATCGAAGTATAATTAAGGATTAAACGACTTACCTGTAAGGAACTTCAATCCAAATTATACGAGATTGGTCACATCCTATTAGACGCCATACCATTTATATATTCATGTATTTTTCATGCAATTTACTTAAGTACTAGTCAACCCGCCCTTGGCGATCTTAGTATTTCAGGAAAGCTTTAGAAGTATACTGAAGTACCTAGCAGAGAGCAGGCCGGCTGCCATGGCGGTATGTTTTTCTTATCTCTAAAACTTGCGTATGACGTGCTACGAAGTATCACTACCTGGTGTATCTAATAGGATGTGACCAATCTCGTATAATTTGGATTGAACTTCCTTACAGGTAAGTCGTTTAATCCTTAAATATTGCATAATTTGTTTAAAAAACGTTCACTTTTTGTTTTTATTCAGACATTATTGGGGCGTGAAAATTTTCTTAAATAAATGATAGGGACATTAGCAGAAAAATGGCGTTCGTTAACAAAATTGTGGTGTATGTGTTGCAAAATAGGTTTTCGCGTAATATTTATTTATTGTCAAGCTTTGGTGTCGCCATTAATACCTACTGTGGAAGAAAAAGCAGTCCTAGTTAAAAGCCCATTTTGTTATTTAAATATTTATTCAAACCACATTAAAAAAACATTTCTTATCTTTAGAAGTTCAGGTTGTATTAATAGAAGTAAATTACTGTATAATTGTTTCCAGAAGAACCCCCTTATAGTATGAATAGATGTTGAAAATATGCTATAAACTCCACATAAGAGTTACGCAGATCTTTTATACAGTTCTTATGGGTTTATCAATAGAAGTAATTTGCTCTATATGGTGGTGCCCATTTTGCACTTATAACCGGCCTGGTAGCGTCTTACAGAACCTTTATATAAGCAAATTATACAGGTATTTATTCCTGCAGTTTATCCTGTAAGAATGTTTTTTCGGCTCTTACAGAGAAAAAAATACTGGTTAGGATTAACTTCACACAACTAATTCATTCATGACTGACGACCAGCTATGGCCGACCATGGCCAACTTATCATGCAAAATAATGATAAAACAACTCATGAAAGGCAGATTTCTAGGTTTGTCCTTCATTGACCTTTATATGCCACCTATACATCTTCAATCATTTTCTTAACGTTTTTGAATTCGCACCGAGATTCGCATCCAGTTTATAAACGCATCAAATTTCCGCTGTTAGCGCTCTTTACATTTTTCAGGCAAATTTAAAAAAGCTTTTTTAGAAGTGTCAAAACTAACAAAAAAAAATGGGACCGGAAAATTGAACAAAAAGTGAGAGTGGAAATATTTCGAAAGAACGTGCCTTGTAATCTAGAACTTTCCGTACGGAAAAAAAAATTTTTAGCTTTCTGATACCATAATAAAACCGATGGAAGCTATTTAAAATTTGGGTGCTCGGTATGTTTAGTAAGTACGAAACTCCGTACCAAACTTGTGACGAGCGTCTTTTTGTATTGTCCTTTAATAAGGGTTAAAGTTCAAAATGTAATTTGCGCTGATCGATTTTATTATGGTATTAGAAAGCTAAAACATAATTTTAACTTTTAAGGGCTTTTTATTTATTTATTTATTTATTTTTATACTGGGACTTTCCATCCATTACAGGATCAATGCCCAGTGTTTAGCGTTTTTGCAAAGATAAAGACAAACACAAAATATCCATGCACCTAGCCGGGATTCGATCCCGGGACCTTTCGTGCGGCAGGCAGATAATACGCTGCCTACTGCGCTACGGCGGCCGACAAGGGACTTTTACTAAATGGTAGTTTTTACAACTGCTGGATAAAATAGTGCTTTTTTACAAGAGTTGGTTCGACATTTCAGTCCGGGAAACGATAAATTATATTACTAGTCCGATAAGGTAACTAAAAAAAAAATAAGAATAAAATAATGGATTTCCCACTTACAGTATGAAATAAAACGTTGTATGATACACGGCCGTGAAATGCCATTAAAGTACTCATCTAGAAATTCCGGACTCGGCTCCTTTGTCGCCGTAAACATATAGACTTGTACTTTAATAGAGCATTTCCCGGCCTTGTAACGTAAATTACTATTAAAAATCTCGAATGAAAAGCACCACTCGCAACACACCACCTCAAGGCGGCTAGTAAATGAAATTACAATGGTTTCCATAGCGATGTGCCTTTTTACTCGGTGACGTTCATTGTTGCGACATTTTAATCTTTGACAGTTTGATATTTTTCGACGATGTCTTTAAATGATTTTTTTTTTCAAACAACCGGAAAATAGCCAATTTCCGTACGATTTTTCATACGCAAAGATCTACATTACAAGGCATATTGTTTTGAAACATTTCCACCCATTGTACGCATTAGAATTTATGACCAAAGTAAAGCTGTGAAAATGTTTTGTCAGCACCTTTTTGGTTGTAAATTAGCTTGCTTAGTTTTTGAAATACTTTTGGCTTTCATAATGTAAGAGCAACCCATTTTGGTGACCATATTGGCATTAAAATCAAAATTATTTATTAAACTTTGCTCAAAAATACTATTCTTTGGGCAGAAAAATATGCAGAATGTTGGCTATACATTAAAGCCAAACTTTGTAGCTTTTTTAAATCAGTCCTGACACCAATAAAAACTAAATTGGAGCAATACCCAAGTAACAATTGTATGACCTACTCGTTGTGATGACTAAAAACTTAACCAATATTAACGTTGTATTTGGTAGAGAAATTGGTTATTTTCGGGACGACCTTCGTTAACGAAACCGACGCCTAAACGTTAATTTTACCCTTTAGTTAAACTGCAACGTTTTGTTAATATTTCCGTATGACTAATGAGATTTCGTGATTATTTTGGTGTCAAAATAACGACCACAAAACGTTAAAGGGTACACGTCGCGCATCCTACGTAATTCTTCGTCAAATTTACGTTTTTTGGTCGTTATGTGGTAAGAGCACGGAAATAGGTCTATTTTATGCACCAACCATTTCTGATCGTTCTGTGCAGAGAATGGGAGTCGTTTGGTTTGGTATTTCAAGTCTTGTTATCAACACAGAACCTCACATTTTTTATTTTTCATTTAATTTTTTATTCTAAATTTTATTTGTTTCATAAGGCCTATTTACTCAAGTTTTAATGGCTAATCCTCAACGCGTAATTTTTTCTTCTCTTTCTACTTTTTGAAGGGAAATAGACAGAAATAGAAATTTAAGCATTATATAGGCATTAAAACTTGAGTAAATGGGCCCTTACTTACGTATCCTTGAATATTTAAAAAAAAACTATATTTCTTTGTGACTTTTTTCAGTGTGTCAAACTTTTAAAAAAAAATTTTGGAACAATAAAGAAAAATAAAACCTTTCTTTTGACTAATTTTAATACAAAATACACATTGCACAAACACTACAAAACATAATAAAAAACACAAAGTAGGCACTTAGATTGTAACTTGTTTAAAGGTACAGAACACAACTAATAAGGACAACATTTTAACGAAAAAACTAGCAGAAAGAAAAACCTTTTTTTTGCTGAATCTATTTAATTATAAAACTAACCTAAACAAAAATAAAGAAAAGCTTTTTTAGTACATACAGTATAGGTACTCACACAAATACCTAAATACTGACATAGCTTCAATATTCAGCACTAAGAGGCTGATAGCCCCCATAGTGAGCCGGCTCTGGATGAATATTTTAGCTCTGCACACAAGTATTTATTTGGGTTGTGTACCTATTTATTATTTAGAAATCTCAAATAGGTATTTAAAAAACACTAGTATCTACTTAAATGATCAAAGGATTTTATTTTTCAAGTTCTTCATCCAAAGTATTGTTTTCCTCTTTAGATCCAATATTTCATTAGCCTTCGGTGTAACTTTCTTTATTTAGGTCTTTAAGGTGGTCCAGTTTTACATTCATATTGTTAATTTCTTCGCACATAAGAAAATAAAAAAAGTTAAGGAAAATTAAACAAAAAAGCAGTCCTCAGAGACTTTTTAAAGTAAATTAATTAAAAATAAAAATTCCATGACTGAACAAGCTCTGCTTAGCTATGCTTTTAATGCTCATAAAGTAAAAATTCTGAGATTATGTATTAATCATGATTGGATACTGATCGGGGTTTAAAATGTGATGTTTTATATTGAAACTTTATTTGTGAAGATCCATTTCAAACCCCAATTAGTGTTAATCATGATTAAAGCTTTATCTGAGAATTTTCATGTTGTGAGATATGGACATAAGAGAAGTTATTGTGTTAATGAAAATTAACCTACAAAATTGAATGTGACTGTTTTCATATAAATTTGTCATTTAAGTCTTGACAGTTGTCCATAAAAATCAAACGTATGGATACTGGGTGTTTACTAAAAATAAAAGAAAACCAGTAAAGTTGTAGTACTTACATGCAGCTATGAGGTTGCAAAGTTCGTTAAGCTTTTCAAGAACAAGAACTCAACAACCGATAAAGTGGCGGCGAATAGAGGTGACCCTCGTTTCCCATAAATGTGGAACAGGCTTCACTTTGTCAATTTCCAAAATATGGACCACTTTAAACTACCTCCGGTCTATTTTTTTATTTGCAAAAGCCATCGAGCAGCAAAAAACATTTTTTTTTTAAATCGCGGACAGATGAAATTGACTTGGCAGTCTGTCAGCTGTCAC
This sequence comes from Oxystoma pomonae, assembly GCA_963921995.1. Classification (NCBI taxonomy): domain Eukaryota; kingdom Metazoa; phylum Arthropoda; class Insecta; order Coleoptera; family Brentidae; genus Oxystoma; species Oxystoma pomonae. The sequence continues at coordinate 25,816,714 of OY998168.1, forward strand.
CCAAGGAAAAGATTTTGGTACGTTGACATTAGGCGCATTTTGGTGAAGCAGCTGTCGAATCTGTTACCAAAGGACGTTTTTTGGTTGGCAAACGGTAAGTACGGAACGACGGATAAGCGCCATGTTGCTTTTTGCAATCACCTTTTTAATTTGAAGCCATATTGCCAAACAGATTGTAAACAAACGCGTTCGTAGCTGTTATTACTGTTAAATCACTAATTTAGTTGTATACAGATGTAAAAGTAGTTCTGCATCAATTTTTTGTCATATATAAAATTTAAAAAAAGAAACTTTTTTCTAAATCTGCCATATATTTCAGTCCCGCGTTTTTTTTGGACCTAAAAATATCATATTTGACAGTACACTAAGTTGCGTTTCCGATTATAGTGTACAGAAAGCCTTTAAAACGTACATCTTGTTCATGATTATTAATTTGGAAAAAATTGATTATTATTACTCTGAATCTTATGATAGATGATTTCTGGTGGAGAAAAAATATAAAATGTTGACTACACGTTATATTTTGGGCAATAATAAACACCTCTGGCGTACTTCTAACAAATAACTTATTGTAGGTGGCGCTGCACACAAGGTTGTGATCTTGGTCATTTCTTGACTTGGATGCATACAAAAGGTTGCGAGCAACGTTGAGACAACTCGAAAAGTATTTACCCAATTGGTGTAAAATAGGGTTGGCAAAACGTTTCCTACAACGTCACATCGCAACGTTGTGGTTCCGTTTGGAAACGTTGTTGCGTCGACAAATTGTTACTTGGGTAAAGTTGTAAAAACAGAAAATAACATATACAGCAAGTTTAGCTGTCGAGTTTTTTCGGTCGTTTCGACAATAATGCGCTTTCTGTGCAGGAAGTTGTAAAAATAATTAGAGAAAAACAGTTTCAGCTAAAGCACAGTAATTTTAGTCGTTGGGTTCTTTCGGCTATTTGCTCGCCCTGTAAATTTCTTGCGTCGACCTGTAAAGACCAAATTTCCGGTCTAGTGACGTAAATACCTATTACAATTTAGTACCAGTTGCTTTCTTTGACTCGGCCGTTCGTGTTACCAATCTATCGACTCTTTGGATTCTCTTCGGCAAAGCGTTAGTTAACGTCTGGTCTGAACGTAGTACACGTGGTAAACGTGAACTTGATAAAAAAGCTTAACGCTGATATCCATATTCGAGCGAGTCTTTCTGTTTTACAGACTACCAGCAAACACATCTGTTACATTAACATAGTATTTACGTAAATCTAAAGTCAAAAAATTTACACAAAAAGTTTTCGTAAAATTTACGTAATATTTACATAACATTACTTATATTTCTTTAATTACATTATATTTACGTACGGAAACTTTGTGCATGAGCTTATGCAGAATATGGAAGTAACTTTTTACCTTGTTGTTACATTAGAAGTATACACAATATGACTTTAATTTTACATAAGTTGATGTTACTTATAAGAGATATAAATTCTTTGTAAAAAATATACCCCAATTTTACCTTTCGATTGCTTTCTAGTTACTAGTTAATCGGTATCTGCCGTTTCTCAATTGTTTGTTGCCGTGTGTTATTTACGTTATTTCAATTACATATTATTTACGTGAAAAGTAGGGAACTGTGCATGGCGTTATGCAGAACATGGAACTTACTTTTTACCATGTTATGACTTCCAGTTTACCTAGAATTTCCCAGGCAACAAAATCAGTCGCGACGTGGTGGCCGTCTCCACGCCCTATCTCTAATAGAGTTGTGGCGTCATATCACGGCGACGGTTTTATTACTACTGTACCTCGAGGTATTCACCGTTTTTGGGAATGCATTGGGACGATTATACAACTACATCGCGACAGTAAAGATTACTCTTGATATAGGAATTATGTCGTCGCGGGTAGTAAACGGGCACGTTATCCCGACGTCCTATTTACCACATAAAGTAGTATTTCTGACTTTTTAGGGTTTTTATAGGTTTTCCCTTTCCCACATTATTAATTGAAAATATGTTGATCTTTTTCTAAACTACATCAGGACACACACCATAAAATATGTGAAGACATGACAGAAAACAAAAATATTATCTATATCATAACCTATACCTAATAATTACCATTTTATTAACCATTTTTCTGAAGTCACAACATCCTAAGTTTATAAACGCATAGCACTTTACTGACTAAAAATGCTGATTTTTTGATAAAAAGAACGCGCGCCCCACAGTTTTGACCTAGTTTTATCTAAGACGTCGATAAAAAGTCGGAATTATTTGAGGTTAGGATTTCCAAATTAAATGTATTTCCAGTTTTAATATGGTTTAATAATTAAATATTAATATTTTTACTTTTATTGATACATGCAACTACTAATCAATGATTTAATGAGGTATTTTTAAATTTTGATTTGAATTCCGTGTTTAGTAGAAGTAAATAACATGGCGGCGTCGTTCATCCAGTTGACGGTGCAGTAATTTACAATGTCAGTAAAGTAGCGATAACTCGTAGGTAACGTTTTTCCACTATATGCACATTTATTTCTTACTGAGTGGTAGAGAGGCGTAAAGTTTTTTCGTGTTTCTAGTAATGGTATATAGTTATATAGTGGAATATATTACTTTCGCTTATAACTTTATATTTTTACGACAGTGTGGTAACTTTTTAACAGTAATAGTGACCACACTAAGTGAAAATAATGACATTTTTCCTATAAATAGTTTTTCGTAGGAAATATTACTATGCTTTAACCCTTTGTTGGTGGCAATGACAATGGCACCAGTGAAATTGACTATAATTGTTGCTTGGGTTATGTAACAAAGTAATCATGTGTTGTAACTTTTACGTAATATTTATGTGTTGGCTGGGTTAAAACAACACAGAATATTGCGCTATATTCCAGGTCTACGCGGACGTTCCTTGGCCAACTTAATCTGCATATTTCACTTAAATTTCTAGACAAAAACTCATAAACTTTGCAAATATCGATTTTAATGTCAGCGTTCGAAAATAACGCAGATATTTTGGCATAGATCATGTTAAGTTTGGCACCGATCTGATAGGCTGTTAACTTCCCATAACCAAAACAAAAGCTTTATGTGCTCCTATAAATTTTCTGCCAGACGTGCTAATCGGCTCAAGTTTTGTCTTTGAGAAATTTGCTTCAATTTACGTAATGTTAGATCGTGTAAAAAAATGATTAATCTTCTTTGGGGGATAGAATTTTTCTTATTAATTGGTTATGGTAGATAATTAAAGGGCCGAAGTGGAACTTTTCTATTGGACGTCTCTGTCAGTTATTGGGAACTCCATTTGAGCACTCGCCCTCTGGCGGAAAAACTAGAACTAATTCGGCTCCCTCAGCTGATTTTGTTTTCTGCGGTTTTGAGGGCTAAAATAGCGCAACTATTTGTGCTTAATTAGTGGAAAAATTGATTTTAAAATATTTCTCCGTTGGTTTAATCAACTGTCCTTTTTCTAAGAACGTTGCAGCTCCATGACAAGGTGCGCATCTGCGTGCATCGACGGCCATTTGTAATTAGGGTTTCTTGTTCCGCTGGAGCAACAAGTGTGGTTTAACCATTTGGAATGGATTTTTTTAAATATTATTTTGTGGATAATTTGTTAATTATTGTTTTTGTTAGAGTGATGTTCTTGTGCCATTACCACTGTAGTTTTGGAGAAACTTAAGTGTATTTTAATTAGAAGTTTTGAAAAAAAAATAAACAAAGTCACTATATTTGTTTCGCTGGGGTGCTACGGCGACGAATGGTGGTGCGTACCGCGTTAAAACATCTCCATAGGTGGCATGGGTAAAAAAATGGTAGTAAATACGGTCGGATACAGGGGAGGGGCAATCGCCCCCCTTTGCAGCTGATCCGATCTATATTTCATTAAATAATTTACAGAAAAAAAAACAAAAATATCGAAATTTCTAGCATTAGATTTAAAAAATTACAATTTTTGTTTTTTTTTTAATTTTTGGTTAATTTTGGGTTGCATCGCTATAACACATTGAGTAATAGAATTTTGGTTTAATTTTAGGAAATTTTTGTCACCGGAATTTACGTGTAAAAACGATATTTTTAATATATTTTTTAGAAAACTTTCGCCTGCGGCGGACATGATTTTTATAACAAATCTTTAATTGAGATAAGATCCCATTAGCCCCTCTTGGGAGCTAACCCAACCCAGTTTTTTTTTTAAATATTTACATAAAAAGCAAAAAGGAATAAAATTTTTAAGGAATGTTCTGCTTAAACTGCAAAAAAATTGTCACAATTTTAGTTTAACGTTAAAACGCGCATTTATTACATCATTTTAGTTTAATTTAGATAATTTTTTGTCATCGATATTTTTAAAAAATTTGTAAAAAAGCAATTCTGGAATAATTTTCTCAAAATATTTGCCTGCGGTGCATTTAGTATTAATCAAATGCAACAGCTACTACAAACCCTCCCCCCTTTAAAATCGGCTGTATCCGCCTGTAAGATACCTGTTAAAAAATTTTCACTCAATTTTTTTTATAATTTACTCATGCGAAACCCCGCTCCCCTCCCCCTTTGGATCGCTGGCGGTACGCTACTGATTTGATAATTTTTAAATCATTTTTGCATCAAATTTTTTAAAATACTATTAAAGGTACTTTTTTTACGTAATTTTTGTCTTCGAAACTGCGAAATTTTCATTTTAAACAAAAACAGCTGAGAAAGTGGAAATAGTTCGGCAAATCGCCGTTGACCAAAGTGTGGCGTTTTTTGAATTCCCAATAGTCGATATCAGTATCAGTGGCGTACTCAGAAATTGTTCCTGCTGGGAAGGGAGGCTTTCGGTGCCTGGGGGGGGGGGGTAATAGCAAGGTCTCAAATAACCGTTTTATTCTTGATTTTTGGGGAATATTCAAGGGAGGGCTCATTAGTTGTTTCTTTTGCTTTTTGTAACAATATTGTATTGCAAAAAATAAAAACCTTACCAAGTGGCTCGAGTGCATTAAAAATAAGGAGTGGGAGGCAATCTTTCCCTCTACTTTTTCTCTCTTCCCCAATGTTTTGTTATTCTCCGATTTGAAAGTGCTTAAATTTATAGATGGGACCTTTTTTCTTAAAACTAACTTGTTTTCAAACAACCGATTTGCGTTTTATCAACGGGTCAGTTAATAACGTAGATAGAGTATTTTCTATCTACGGTTAATAAGCGCCGCCACAACACCTTCCTTAACTCTCCGTCTTTCCACAACTCGAACCCTTTCATCTAGCCAAATACATTACCAGCGGTTCCTGTCGGTTTTTGTTTGCTTTTGAACCGATTTTGATAAAAAGCCTATGCCCATTAAAAATGGGTCCAGTAGTTGTTGCGTGATGCTGAAAAATCAGAAAAAAATTCGAAAAGTTGTGTTTTATGGTATCTACATATCTAAATAGTTTCGGTAAAGCCAACATCAAAATTTTTTAGAAAATGTTTAGAAATAGCCTATCAAGAGATTTAGTATATACAGATTGTTTTTTGTTTATTTTTTAAAAATATCCAAAAACACACAGATTTTTAGCAGTTAAAATTTTCGGCAAAACATTTTTGTGAACGGACCCTCAAAAAGGGGTCTATTCACATACAACTTTTTTTTTCAAACAAGAAGGCCCCGCTTGTGTCACCTTGTTGGAAAGCTTATCAAAAAAGAAAAACGCCTGTGTATTTTTTTTATATTTGTCAATCCATGTGTCAAAAATTCTGAAAAAATGATTGTGTCGGGCTTCAAATGGAACTGCCCCAGGCGGGTTGGAAATTTGTTTTTTCCTTTGAAAAGAAAAGTTGTATGTGAACAGACCCCTTTCTGAGGGTAGGTTCACAAAAATTTTAAGCCGAAAATTTTTATTGCTAAAAATATTAGTTAACGGATTTTTGCATTTTTCTAAAAACAAATTTCTGATCCGCTAGGGGCAATGTTCCATTTAAAACTTTTTGAGGATTTGTGACATATATTGACAAATAAAAAAAGTACACGAGCGTTTTTCTTTTTACATAAGCTTTCCAACAAAAAAAAAGTTTTAAAAAAGGGAAGATCAAAAGATCTTGGGAGGAAAGAACGAAAATTCAAAATTGGATGAGTGTCCCACAGACTCCCACTCCTAAGACAATTAAAACAAGAAGTTAAACTTTCGAATCAGTTACATCAACCGAAAAGAAAAAGGGAAGATCAAAAGATCTTGGGACAAAATAACGAAAATTTCGTTCAATTGTCTTAAGAGCATATTCCTATTGGAAAGATTAACACGCCAGAACGAACCCGCATCAGGTGACTTATAATAAGTACCATGCGGAACGATGCCTATTTGTGAGCGATTCAGAGTTGGAAGTCAGAGTGTGCGATGGTGTTGAATGATATCTGGATTGAGGGTGACTAGTGAATCCACTGACGAGCCCACGCTGGTCACCCCGGGCACCCGGTGTTCCTTGTGGGACACTCATCCAATTTTGAATTTTCGTTCTTTCCTCCCAAGATCTTTTGATCTTCCCTTTTTTATATTCTTTTCGGTTGATGTAACTGATTTGAAAGTTTTAAAAAAAAGTTGTATGTCATACATACATACAAATTTTTTTTCAAATGAAAAGATCCCGCTTGTGGCACCTTGTTGGACGGAAAAAGGAAAACGCTCGTGTAATTTATTTTGACACTTGTCAATCCTTTTCTCAAAGTCCTCAAAAAATGATTGTTTAGGACAAACGAACCCTCAATGAAGGAATAGTAGTAGTAGAAGTTACTAAAGAGATATAAGGAATTACTAAAGGATTATCGACATCTAATAATCGAAAATTAAAAGGTTTAAATTCATGAATTGGAATTATGTACGAATCAAATTCATAAGTTTTAAAGTCTGAGTATTCGTAAGATCAATATCATTGATGACCAATAATTTTTACAGTTTTTAAGGAGTTCGTTTGTCCTAAACAATAATTTTTTGAGGACTTTGACAAATGGATTGACAAGTGTCAAAATAAATTACACGAGCATTTTCTTTTTTCCATAAGCTTTCCAACAAGGTGCCACAAGCGAGATCTTTTCATTTGACAAAAAAAATTGTGTGTGAATAGACCTCTTTCTGAGGGTCACTTCACAAAAAATGATTCCGGAAATTTTAGCTGCTAAAAATCTTTTTTGGATTTTTTGAAAAAACCATTTTTTAACCCGCTACGGCCAATATTCCATTTAAAGTCTCCATCCTGTATATATGTCAAAAGAATCGTATTAAAAACGAATTTTAGTCACCCGAATTGAAATGTAGTCTTTAATGTTCGACATAATGTATCGTATTAGATTTCGATTTTTATGAGATGGTGTTCGATAACATTCATGACATAAATTTTGGGAACTACATAATAAATAACCATAAATCGCAATTTTGCTGTGCTAATTTTTGTCTGGAGATAACTCAAATTTACCTACATGACATTTTAAGAGGATTTTGAAATTATTAATACAATGTATATAACATAACAATAAATTTATTTAAGACAAATTTCATCAACATTAAAGGAGAATAATCAGGATAAAAAAGTTTTATCCAAGTAATCATGACATTTGCAGGGGAGGGTTAGGACGTGGAAGAAGTCATTGACTCTTACTTCATTTGCTCTTCCAAAAGTCTTTAAAATAACATTTTACTTTTCTAGGAATGTATAATGGGTAATTTTAATATTTTAAGCAAAAATAATGATGGTGCAGAAAAAGGCTGTTTTTGCATCATGGTCAAATATCACCCGGGATATATATACGCAAAAATTTTTTTTTAAAGAAGGTTACTTCTTAAGGCGAATTTACACAGACAAACTTTCCTTTGATGTTGAAATGCCGACAAACATTTACACGAGCCTCTTGAGCAAAATGTTCAAAAAAAAGTTCGGGCAAAATCTCGTACAAAAAGACTTGGAGAGAATGTTAAGCAAAATTTGTTTGAAGAAATCTTGGTATAGAAATTTCTTACAAATTTAAATTTTATAAATTTATGGGAATTCATTGAACTTAACTGAAAATAGAAAGACTAAGTTTTAAAACAAGGTATTTTTAATTAAGTGCTTTCCGACGGAAAAACGATTTGATGTCGAAATTCACATTTTACCTCATAAGCAACTTCGATTGACCTGATTTTTATAGGGGATATGCCAGTATACTTGTAACTTCTTTGGGGTTGTAAAAAAACGAGAATAAAAAAATAATAATTGGCACTTATTTATTGCCGTTGCCTGTAAAATGTAATGATAAAAATTTACGTTTAAAAGAATATCTCTTTATTTTATTTCCTCGTTTAAAACACAATACAATAATAATTAAGTCAAATTAAAAACCTATATACATTTTATTAAATCTCAAATATATGAACAAAAGCACGTTCGGTCTAAATAATACCCGTTTATTACCCACTTTTACAACCCTACGATGCCGACCCTTGTCTAAAAAAATATAATTTATCAGTAATAGACTAGACTTCTGAATCGGAATTTTGCTCCTTTGCATATTGTTTGTTCAGTGTCAGTAATCCACCTTGATTATTACATTAAATTGACAGTAAATATCTATCTTCAGCATTTTCATGAACCTTTTGCTTTTTTAAGCAACCGTTGGGACCTTAAACTAACTAGGTAAATCTGGTGTGAGGAATTATAAAAAAAACAATCAAAGCTAAGGGTAAAGTAAAGTTACAAAAATATGTTTAAAAAAAAGCCCCTCCCCATCACTCCTCATAAACGTGAGGCGCGGATTAACGCTTAAAAGTGCAATTTTTGAGTTTTTTGACGATATTTGAAAAATTTTTTGGAAAAGAAAAATTTTCCTGGGTTGCTTTTTGAATTTAGGAAAAAACCCTTGGAAAAAATCCGGGAAAAACCTTAAGAAAAAAAATATTATAAGTAACCCTAATCCATGTGACAAAACTGATAGCCAAGAATAATGTTTCCCTCTCCGTCGGCTTTTTTTCACAAAAATTTAAAATAAAAGTTGGTGTTCCATGTTTTTAAAGAATTGAGATCACTGATCACTGATGTGAAATTTTATTTATTCTCATCTTTAAAAATATGTTTCCAAAACAGATAGCAATAATTTTCTCAAAAATTTACCCGAACAAAATGTTCAAAGAAAAGCTCACAAAAATGTTCACGCAAAAAATTTTAGATCTTTTGCACGAGCTTTTGTTTGAGCATGTTCGTGTGTGTAATTGCTCCTTTAGATTTCACATTTTCAAACTTAGCAAAAAGATCTTGACCCTTCATTATTCAATACCATCAAAATATATAAGAACGTCTCATTCTACCGTTTAATTCCAAAGCAACAAAAGAAACTTTTATCATTATGTCCCTACACACACCCTCTTAGGACTCAAATGTGTAACAGTTTTACAACTCCACTTTTCATTGAATTGAAAATTGAGTCAGTCAAAATGTGTAACACGCTAAAGTATACACGATAGTTGTAAAGTAAGCTTTCTGTATTCTTAGATGACTGTATGCAGTTAATGAAAAAATGGGTCGATTTACTCTAGGATAAAGTATAATTAAAAACATAATTTATCAAAAGTTTCGGGAGAGAAAAAGAAGTAAGGTGGTATTTTACGAGCTAATTTCAATTGTACTTCGATTGGGCACATCCTATTAGATATACCAGGTAGTGATACTTCGTAGCATGTCATACGCAAGTTTTAGAGATAAGAAAAACATACCGCCTCTGCAGCCTGCCTGATCTCTGCTAGGTACTTCAGTATACTTCTTGCGCTGTCATGCGACAAGTGAAGACGGAATCGCGCGCGCGAATTGTGAAAATACGCCTTTAAAGAAAAAATCTAACAAAAGAAAACGTGAAAAGCAAATGGATTACCTAAAGAAGAAAATGAGGAACCTGAAAAAGGAAATGAAAAGGGAGCATCGTGTTTCAAGTAAGAAAGATATAGGCAAACTGTCAGTTTTTAAACAATGGAGTGAGACAAATATTATGCTTTTGACTGATATTTTTTGGCATGAGTTTGTTTATTCTGTAAACATACACATGCTTCCGATGCATGGTTTACTCTAACGGGTGTCCAATTTTCTAAGTAGATTATAATATGTTTTCTTAAAAAAGTATTATTAGCACATCGTTTTTCATATTATTATATGTGACGACGAATCTGACAGTTCCTCAACTCGTCAGACACTAGTAGTTACTCGAATTCTAGCATAGAGAGGCAGCCCTTAGAAAGTATATTAGGGGGGACAGATGATAGTACATTGAGTCCAGATATATCAGCAGAGCTAGCTTGTAGATGGAAGAAGCATCTTTCTATGGGAATATATAGATAAGGAAACTAAAAATTATCTCCTCGAAAAATACAAAATTCCCAGAAAAATTGGCAAATTCTTCAAGGACCCAAATTAAATCCAGGATGCTAGCATCCACAGAGCAAAAAAGAGATACGTAACTCTTGAAATTGTAAACCATTTTGGGAAAAGGTTTGACAGCCTTAGAGCGGGTTTTCTCTAATTTGGCCTAAACAAAAAAGAGAGAGACGAAGCACTTGATGATGATCTTTTGGGTCTTGCCGAATCGGCGAAGTTGTTTTGCATTGGCCACAATATTGTTTCATGCAAAAATATAAAAAATTGCTACTGCGCAAAATCCAGATCTTTTCTTTTTTAGCGAAGGTTCTGCCGAAAATTGCAAAAATATAAAAAAGGCGCCGAGAAGAAATAATAGAGCTAATCAGTGAAAGAACGTATTCCTGTCGAATAAAATTTTTTTTCAGAAGAGTGGAATCAAATAACTCAAAATAAATTAGCTTTGAGTTGGACAAAAGGTTACAAAATTCCCATTAAGGACAAACCTTTTTAAGTTTCACCCCCAAAACCTCAAAGTTTACCAAAAATGAGTTAAAAATTTATTCGCAAAGCATACAACATTTATAAGTAGGAGCAGTTAAAACTGTTAATAACTGTCAAGATCAGTTTTTGTTAAGCTATTTTTGAAGACAGAACGATAACAGCGGATTTTAGGTTTATCTTTAATCCTAGAAACCCAAATAAATTTCTGTCGCCCACCTCCTTTTTTCAACTGGAAGATATTAGAGAACCTAATTACTAAAAACTGCTGCTTGATGAATATAAAAAATATTTAAGGTTTTCTTTTCAAAACAAAAGTTAAATTCCAATGTTTACCAGTCGGTCTAGCCACTGCACTTTTTTGTTCCGCCCTTTTTAATCTAAGGTTTCAGGCCTCTTTCTGTTATCTAAAAGATTAGGTTTTTTATTAAGAATTAAAAAGCCATACACGATCGACTCAAGAGATATAATTTTTAGGATTTATCCTTAATAAAAAAAAGATGTGGATATATATCGCAAAAAAAAGAATAACCAAAATAAAAACAGCCATTAAGATTATTTAAAGAAAGAAAAAAAAAGGAAATAAAATAACAATTAAAGAGGTTTCTTTAATTATAGGAAGGCTAGTCTCGGTTTGTTACGCTACAGAGTACGGCTTGTTGTACGTAAAAACCCTTGAACGAGAAAAATATCGTGCCTTAAAGGCTAACAGGAACAACTATAACAAAAAGATGCTTGTTAGGTTCTTAGTTAAAAATGAACTTGAGTGGTGGTTAAAGCACATACTATTTTCTCTATTTCTCTCCGATGCATACAAATCGGGATCGGGGCGTGTTACAATGGAAAGGAAGCAAAAGGGGGTTTTTGGCAACAAGGTGAACAGGAGAAACACATAAAGATTCTTGAAATGAAGGCAGCTTTTTATGGCTTAACAAGCTTTGTAAAAATTTTTAAAAAATTTTCATATTTTACTTAGAATTGATTGCGATTGGGAGAATAATGTGGCAGTGAGCTTAGGTATATTTTTTATATTTGCCACGTATGCATAAATACGTTGGATAATCATATAGCGGACAAAAAATCTGGTATAAAAATTGTATATTTATTTGCAAGCTATCTGAACAGAAAATGCCACCGGTTTGTGTCGTGGCTTCCAGTGGATGCATTCACAATGAATTAGAAAAACCTTAATTCTTATATATTTCCTCCTTCCTCACTGTTTCCAAAAATGTAAAAAAGAAAAAATTGAAAACGATAATGCGATCTGTCTGGTGGTTTATTCTATCTGTAAAACTCAAGCATGGTATCCAAAATTAGAATCCATGATTCGCTTAAAAGTTATCGTTTTAAATCCGAAAGGTTATTTACTCTTATCCTCGTTCATGGAACCCCACCCACTATGAAAGAATCTTTCCCTGGGGGTAGCAATCTTATCAAGTTGGCCTATAGTAAAAGAGGCGTTTGGGAGGATGCAATTTATTTTTTCCAAATGATGGAAGTTTTGCGACAATAATATTGAGACCATCTTGCAGCCTAATGTAAATCAAGTTGATTGCTTCTCAACAGCGGTGTATCCATAAGAAATATATTGACTTGGCCGGTTTCTCAATAGCAAGTTAACGTTAACTCAAGGAACATAACCTTGTAAAAATCTTTAAAAAGTGGGTTAAAATTAACTCCAGGGTAACCAGGGCTTTTAGGTGAGGGCAAGTTACCTTATCTCAGGGTTAACCTAAAAAAATATTGACTTAAAACAGCAGAAAACTGGAATTTATATCTCGAGTTAACTTAACTCTCTGGTAACCCGCTATTGAAAAACCGAAATTTTTGAAATGTCGGAAGAACTTGCTAGGGAACTGGGCATGGTTTACAAAAAAGTAAGATGGAGATATGCCAACGTATAAAAGTGTGAAGAGGAAAAGGATACTCCCACGGGATCATTTCCTTCCCACGAATACAGCCCCTGGTAATATGACGAAGAAGAAGAAGTTTAGGTCTAAGAGGGTGTTATGAGGACCAAATTGTTGAGATAAACTATAGTCATATATCCTTCAAAAATAAAAAATTATCAAAAATTATGGCAAATGCAATAAAAATAAAATTCATCTGTGAAAATTATTTTAGCTTGTGAGATCAGATTTCGAAATTCTGACTCCACAGGGAATGATGAAAGATGTTGGCAAATATCACAAAAATGGTTTGGCATATTTTCACATAAATTTACCACATAATGCTGGCTATCTAATTCTTGAAAATCTTTGGACTTCCAGCCCTGTTAAAATTTTTAATAGTTCGGAAGTTATAAAGACAGAATATAAAAGAATCATCAAAAAGTTACTTTTTATTATTTCAAAGATGGTTTGATTCACATAAAGTTACTGGATGATATTGGTAATGTAAGTTAAATTATTTAATTTTTTACATAGTTAAGGAGCAAAACGAAAAAAAAAAGTTTTAGTTAAGATTGCTGTTAGAGTAGAACTGTTATCATTTTTTTTTGAAGGATTCGATTAACTACTGTGATTGTGTCAAATTCCAAAACCGTACTACTTAGTTCTATTACTCACAAAAATAACCAATATTCTTTAGAGGCCATCAGAAAAGAAAAAACATTTTCGGTGTGCAAAAACTCTTGACATGTAAACTACCCCCAAAAGTCGATTTTTAAAGATAGCTCACTTTTTGTGTCATTACTTTAACCTTTACTTTGGTTGCACTCTCTTTTATAAAGTGTACACGCTTAGATGGACACTTTCAATAAGATGTTTAATAGCGGATCATCACATGTGGGATTGATTAATGTGATTTCAGAAACACATGTTTTGTTTTCGTCACATTTATTTTAATAGATAGCTTATATTGTACATTATCTGAACCTTTTTATCATGCTTAATAGCTCAGTCAAGTGAAAGAAGTCACTGGTATAATAATGTCGTATCCTCCGCTCAAAAAAAAAACAGCATTTTGATTTTACCACATTTGATTGGTTTTATATAAATTTATATTCTGTAAATAGTATTATTGTAGTAGTGTACTAGTACTAGTGGCTAAAATGGTGCCTTATTTATACAGGAGTTGGTTTAAATAACGAGCGCAGCCGAGGTATTTAAAAACGCGAGTAAAGAAAAGCACAGTCTAGCCGCGAGTTGTTAACACTACTTTTTTCAATACCTTTATCAAAAAATCCAGGAAAAACAGGAAAATACTTCTAAAATCTCGAACGAAGAGCACTTCTCGCAACACAGCATCTTTACACTATAAATCAAGGCGGCTTATAAATGAAATAACAATGGTTTCCATACTCGGTGACGTTTATTGTTGTGACATTATAATCTTTGTTTTTTAACGATGTATTTAAAAACATCATTTTTTCGTAAATACTTGGTAAAAACTGGCGGAAATGGTTTCATTTTTAGGCAAGAATAAATAGATTTTTCAATATTACTATTTCTCGTTATTTCTCTTTAATTTTGGATAAAAAACGAACAAAAATCTTTTTTTGCACCCTTGATAAAAAAAAGTTTTTTTGCATCGGTAACCAAACAAGCCATGTTTTAGTTATCTGCAGACAGTTACTAGAATCATGTTTTTGATGAAGGTTTAAAAAAAAAGTTTTTTAAAAACGTTAAAAGGACAGTCACTACTTAAGAGTGTGTTGAAAAAGTTGCATGTGCATTAGGATTAGGCATCTTATATTATTTACATAAAACCGAGGAGGCTGCATAGCTTTTTAGAAGGGGGGGTTAGCTATCCTTTATATCTTTATATAACTCGGTGCATAGGTACCCTACTTTATTCTTAAGAAATTATTAGTATGGGTGAGTCAATGGCACATTTATTTTTAAATCGTTTTCCTAATCTGAAAGCTTTTCGACATTAATGATCTGTTCAGAGATAAGTTTCTTGTCTATTTTTTTCAATTTTAAAATGTTTGTTTTACAAAAGGTTCATATTAATCATCGACGTACATCGATGATATTAATGCATTGAAAGTTTTTTCTCTTGGATTTTACACACTTTTTAATCAAATACATTTTTGTACCTCCGTATGAATATTAATAGTTTTTTAAATTCTATTTTGTAATCTCGGAATAAAAGTTCAAAACCTGCATAAAACATTTTTCAACCTTGTTCCGTAACCATGCACGATAAAAACATACTCTCATTAAACCATTCTTACTTCATATCAAGAGTTTATTAAAAGGATTTACAGCTACTAATGGGGCCCCATTTAGAAGGCTTAGAAGATGTCGTATATCTGTCTTTAACACTTGTTGTATAAAACACTTTGAGTGTCATATACAAACCACCTTGCTCCTTTAAGGCTTATTTATAAACGCGGTTCAGTGGCCGCTCGCAGTTTACGTCGTTAGCAGTTCAGATTTCAGATGGAAGCATTTATAAAGACAGTTAACACAGTTGACAGCTTAATTTTGATTGGTTTATTCAATGTAAAATAAAAGATGGGGGAATGAGGGTTCACGAACGACCAACATAAATTTTGGTTATCTCGGACGGCAGTTTAATGCCAACTTAGTTTATAAATGAAAATATACGCATTTCAGTAAGACAATCTTAAAAGGCTCATTTAGAATAGCACGCAGTAGCTTACGGTGACAGGTGTCAAGTTTTTTATTTGTTAATTTATAGTGAATTTATAGGTGAACAGTGCAAATTTTTGGGAGAACAGGCTCTGATTTTGAAGATGCTTTGTAAATAGGACTTTACTTTCCATGACATAAACTAAATGCCCCTTTGCTTAAAATTTGACTGTTATTGCATATAGGAAAATGTCGCAGATTTTATTAGGCCCATTGAGTGGCCTGCTAGACCCGATTTGAATCTGGTAGACAGCCATTATTGGTGAGATTTAGAAAAAGAAGTGTACAGAAATGGCCGTAGCTACAGCGACATTAACGAACTGTGTCAAGGCATCACAGAGACCCATCGAAGTTTTCCCCAAAGAAACATTACCAATGCTTTTAATAAATGTTGTAACGATTTGCGTAGTGTCTTAAGGTTATTTTTATTTAAAAGTACAAGTGTGCAAAAAAATTATAATAAATTTGATGATTAATAACAAAGTAAACTTAGCTTAAGCTTAAAAAATCAGTAGCTTAAAACCACAACAATTTTTAACTTTTTTACTTCTCAACTGATTTTGTTTTGTTACTTTTTTAGGGGAGTGAAATTACACAAAGGTTAAAGCGTATTAAAGCTATCCGCCATTTTGGATGTTCGAAAAATGTCAATGCCTCAACCTTTGTTCACCCAAAAATGTAAAAATGTTTAAAATCAAGTAATCCGATCAAAAGTTAAAGCAAATGCAAAAACTGCGATTTTTTATTAAGTAATGCCTTGGTATAGAAAGCCTACATAAGGCTTTTGTCGCAATGACTTAGATTTTCGCCGGTGCCGCACGGATTTTCGCGAAATTTCAAATTTTGAACCGGATTGGAAAAGTCTCATGTCTTGTCTTGCAAAAAAGTTTAAAAAATTTGAAATCAAGCTATTCGATCAAAAGTTATAGCAAACTTAAAAGAGTGCAAGAATTTTTGGCCCACCCTATATAAGAGATTTTGCAATTCCCAGTTTGGTTGATGTGAAGTGGTTTGATTTGATGATTAGATATTGTCCAGTATGAGTAGGTTTGCGATATACAGAAGTGGTTATGGTTGAATTCTTTTTGGTGACTAGAACGTCGAGAAAAGAGTGCTGACAATTTTGTTCTGTTTCTAGAGTTAGTGTAATGCAGTGTCTTATGCTGTTGAAATGATTGAAGAATTGTTCTAGTGTATTGTTGTCTTTTTTCCAGATGATAAATATGTCTTCCATGTATCTTAGCCATAGTTTGGGTCTCTCTAAAGATGTTACTACCAGCGAAAGTGTCCTTTTCCTGGAAGTAAGAATTCTGCAGGCAGCATTTCAACAAATCCATAATGGCATTGATTGAAAGAGGTGGTTGTCCTGGAGTAGCTTCTGTTCAATGATTTGAAGTGATTCTTTCAATGTTCGTGTCCAAACTTTCGACGACAAAACTAACAAACTGGTAGTCAGGTTGTAGGTTGATGTCTCTAAGGAGGTCCACGAATATCGCAAACCTACTCATACTGGACAATATCTAAACTTCAAATCAAACCACTCCACATCAACCAAACTGGGACTTGCAAAATCTCTTATAGATCGAGCCACCTACATCTGCAATACAGAAAAATCTCATTTTTTATACCTTCATCAAAAACATGACTTTAGTAACTGTCTGCAGATAACTAAAGCATGACTTTTTTGGTTACCGATTCAAAAAAACTTTTTTTTTGATCATAGTTGCAAAAAAAGATTTCTGTCCATTTTTTTACCCAAAGAAAAAATATCATTATTCTTGCCTAAGAATTAAACCATTTCCGCCAGTTTTCACCAAGTATTTACGAAAAAATCATTTAAAAATATCGTCAAAATATCAAATTGTCAAAGATTAAAATGTCGCAACAATGAACGTCACCGAGTAAAAAGACACATCGCTATGGAAACGATTGTTATTTTATTTACCAGCCGCCTTGATTTATAGTGTAAAGATGGTGTGTTGCGAGAAGTTCTCTTCGTTCGAGATTTTTCAAAGTATTTTCCTGTTTTTCTTGGATTTTTTGATAAAGGTATTAAAAAATATAGTGTTGACAACTCGCGGCTAAACTGTGCTTTTTTTTCTCGCGTTTTTAAATACCCCGCTGCGCTCGATATTTAAACCAACGGTTTTAAAAAAAGCACTATTTTAGCCACTAGTAGCTAAAACTACTATTTTTGCACCCGTGATTGAAATAGCGGAAAATATTAATATTGAAAAAATCTAATTATTCTTGCCTAAGAATTAAGCCATTTCCGCCAGTTTTTACCAAGTATTTATGAAAAGATCATTTAAAAATTTCGTCAAAATAGCAAATTGTCAAAGAATAAATTGTCGCAACAACGAACGTCACCGAGTAAAAAGACGATTGAAACGATTGTTATTTCATTTACCAGCCGCCTTGATTTATAGTGTAAAGATGGTGTGTTGCGGGAAGTTCTCTTCGTTCGAGATTTCTAAAATTATTTTTCTGTTTTTCTTGGATTTTTTGATAAAGGTCTTACAAAAATAGTGTTAACAACTCGTGGCTAAACTGTGCTTTTCTTTACTCGCGTTTTTAAATACCTCGCTGCGCTCGATATTTAAACCAACGCTTGTAAAAAGAAGCACTCTTTTAGCTACTAGTTGTTAACACTACTATTTTTGCATCGGTAACCAAATAAGCCATGCGTTAGTCATCTGTAGACAGTTACTAAAATCATGTTTTTGACGAAGGTGTAAAAAACAATAATTTCTTTACAGCTAAGGTAAACGTAGTCGAACTGAATATATCGAAAACGAAGAACTATTATATGAAAACACAGTAATAGAAATGTCACACATTGGGGTTGTAAATGATCACTTAATCCCTTAGCAGATGTTTTTCAAGTCAGCACCCCATTCCGATTCGACAATAGCGCAACTATCATTTGAATCATTAGAATCCCCGAAATTGGGTGATTTATAGAAAAAGTAACGCTGATAAATTAAATAAATGAAGTTGGAAGTGTCTTTTTATGGTAAAAAAGCGGATAACTTTAACCACCATGAATCTTTGAGCGAAAAAAAGGTTTCATAACAAATTATGCAGAATTTTTGTTTTCTTTTTAAATACTAGTTTTACTAGAATGTCAGGGAGGAGGATGGTTGGTTGAAAAAGAGAAATTAGTTACGGCCATGTTTTTTTGATCAATAGCACTGTTTGCTACTCAACATTTTGCCATTTCCAACCAGACCCTGGAATTTCAAATTAAACTGTCAGTTACTTTGTTTATACGGGCAAACGCTTTAAAAACGCTTTAGCTCATTTCTTCCAAACCTAAAGAAATACTCAACCCTGGTTTTCCAAAAAATTTGTTGTTAGCTAAGTTGTTTTATTTACTTGTTTTGTGGGTGTAGGATATATGTGCAAAAGAAACACTTTTTCCTTTGGTACGTTTCGGACTATATTTGTCCTTTTTTAACACTGAAAGGGATCAAAAAACGTTTAATACACTGGTCAATATTGTGTTGGTACACTAATTTTACAGCAAAAAATTATAGTGGTCTATCACTTACTTAGTCTATCAGTATCTCATGCTCCATGTGGCCACTGCTGCCCTGCTGAAGAAACACGCCATGTCTCTTAAAATTTGGTCAATCAATGTAAAATTTTATCTGAAATCGGCATGGAATTTGTTTTTTTTTTGTGAGGCTATGACTATTTTTCTCGAAGGCGCTTTCCGCTGAGGAGTGCGTTTAAAGCAAGCAGCAATGATGGCACCCTGAGCTGGGACTGTCCACAGACTGTCATCCGTTTTTCCTATCTCTGAACATCCCCAGAAAATTCCATTAAACTTTCAAGATTTTAATAAATTAAAAATGTTTAAAACATTTTTTTTCCTTTGTCACCATTTACTTTTTGATCATTCTTTAATTTATTTTTATTAACTTAAACCTGATGTATTCTCCTTTAAGCTGCATAATCCGTGGGCGGTCCCCACCTATCAACTTTGTATGTATATATAAAATGAATACGTTTTTGGAACATTATACAAAAGTAATGGAACACATACTTTCAATATCACAAAGTCAGATCTATGAGAAAACACCAACCCAGGGATTTTTTTTTGCATTGGGTCCTCGTAGGTGTGTGTTTGGGTGGGAAAGAAAAAAACAAGTGTTTCTTGTAACTGTTAATTTTACTATTTATTTTTCATAATTTTAACTTTGCTCTTGTAGATCCCCAATTTTTTAAACACATATTTATTTTACAAATTCATATCTTGGTCTATTTCTACTATAGATAATTATTATAATTTTTTTGCCCAAAATCCCTGTAAATATTTGCGACTCTACTATTTTCCGGGAAAAACCGAAAGTGTTTCTTTTTAAATGGCAGTAAATTATCTGTTGAATTCTGAAAATTTTGATAACTATAAATAATTCTACATCTTTATATACATATTTGCTTTAGATTCTACTTTACAACTGCCTACTACTACCTAGTATGTTTTCCTGATATTGAATGCCCAGATAATTATTATTTTATATTCTGTTATTAGTGAAATATCACATTGACACTTTGTCACAGCCTTTGTATCGCCCGTTAACATTATTTACTTCCTCACCCTATAAACATTATACTGCAGATCATCACATTCTTGATTGCGAGACACCCGCGGTGCGCAAACGGGGGGCACCACTTAACCCCCCACGTCAGCCTGAAGCGTTTTTCTATGACACAACACTGCTGCTTTTAGTCCTCCCACAGTCACTTAAAACATAGGGAGTTAAATTGTATCCAGAATATCCAGTCATCCTTGTTTTATCCATTTAGAGAAAGAAAGACGCGCTGCATTCTGAGGAATATAAAAAAACTTGTTTGGAGCTTTTAACAGATAGGCCTTTTTAGGTGGCTGTAAGTGGCTATAAAGTTAATGCACATCATTCATAAAACATTAAGATAATATAAAGGTTATAAAATGTGTAAGCAGTAGCCTCTGAAAAATACAAAATAATACATGAAGCATCAAGTCATCCTTGGAATTCGCTGTTCCTATGGCTTTTGTTTATTTTGTTAACATGTCATATTCATGACAGTTCATTACACAGTGTCGTACAAGATAGATATTCGGAAAAGTATTCAAAGGTGGCTCCTCGTTTTAGAATTTCCAGCTATAATGCCAGAAATGGTTTAAAATACCGAGAAAGAAAAAATGCTCTCCAATATACCGATGGCCAAAGCCAAGGCTAAATTTGCAAACAAAGTATTGGTTTGGCGTACCATATCTGAGATTGCTTTACAAAACTAGTTGATTTTATTAACCAGCATCACGCAGATGGTAATTAAATGTTTTGGCCGGACCTTGCGTCAGCGCATTATGCCAGACCAACACAAGACTGGCTGAAAGCACGAAACATTCCGTATGTACCCTGGATTGATAACGCCCTCAATGTATCTCACGCCAGGCCAATAGAAACTTTTTGGGCCCGACTGGCTCAGAAAGTCTATGACGACGGTTGAAAAGCCCGAAATGAGCAAGAACTACGGCGGCGAATCTTCCAAAATATACGAGAAGTGAACATTAATGACGCCCAAAACTTAATGAGACCGCTAAGGCGTGTATTAGCGGCATTAAATTAATTAATTTCTGTGTATTAAGAAATGTCGTTGTAAGATATGTTAAGTTGTGACACTAAAAGTTTATTCAGTTTCAGAAAAGTAATGCCAAACTTTTTCTCAAAACTTATAAAACGGGGGTTATATCCACCCACAAAGAGTCCATATTGTATTCTAAAAGCGTCATTTCAAATGTTTCGTTCAGTCTCTTAGCAGTTGTGGAAAACAGAGGAAAGTCTCCTGACATCGACCCAACTGTTTGAAACAAGTGCAAAATGATCTCAAGGGCTTCCGTGATTCTATAGACCTCAAGTTGCTGCGTTTATAATATACAAAGTAGTTTGAAACGTTCGCAGAATTTTGCGGGATTTCCTTGTCTTTATAAGAGGCTTTGTGATTTAGAAAGGTTAGTAGAGGAGTCTGTGTTTTTGTTGTTGGAAACATTTGTTGGGATTCATTTAAGTTTACGAAAATAAGTGTGTGATTAGTTAATTGGTTTAAAACATTATTATGTTTATCTGATATAAGAAATTCGAAGCAATTTTAGATTTTTCACGAAAAAGAGTTACGCTCTAGTGGGACTCATCAGTACCGTGCTACTCAAGGGAAATAGAAGATGAAATGATAATGAAAATATCTGAAAAAGAGATAGTGAAACAGAATAAACTGAAAGAGCAAATCAGAATTGGCAAAAACGCCTTAACCCAAGCTCGGGACTATATAAACTCAAGAAAGGATTTGGCGAAGGTAAATAAAAACAAGAGGATTGCTCAAAATTCTTATGTTTTTGTTTAGAATTTTCTTCTATTTTGCAAGCATCCCGAATTACTTATTCATGAGTATTTCTGTACAATTTGGTTTATTTTAATTTGCATACGCTACCGCCTATATAAAAAAGTCAAAAAAATATTATGTTAATTCGGGCTCCTCACGAGCCATTTGATAAAACCCTAATAAAACCATCGAAAATCAGTGACGTACATAAAGTCATCACGTTGTTCTTTGTATGTCCCTAGATCATCCCTTGTATCATGACCAAATCCTGTTCATTTAAACATTTCTATGTCACCTAGAGCATTTTTTCTCTCTTTTATACTCTCAGCTTTCAACAAAGATAGATAGGCATTGGTAGTCGCCGCATACTAGCTGTTCATCTTCTCCAAAAGTTAACTTACATCAAACTTTAACTAGAACATGTTCTTTTGCTTTTGCACGTACTTTAAAACGAGATAAAGTATGATCGAATCGGGTTTTAGTGCAAAATGATTGTGATGTGTATGCCAGGTGCGGATAGATGAATAGAGATGTCAGATAGCAGTAGGATCATCCCTAAAAGCGGCGGCATGGGCTTTAAACATGCGTGTTGTCACTGTGGGTTGACACCCCGAGATTTTTTGATATATCGAAAGATAAAAAGTGGGTAACTGAGTTTGCACCAATATCACTCAAAAAACTAAATTTATTGGATGACAATCCAAACTACTTATGTTTGATGTGATCTTAAGGGCGAATTTTTAATCAAAGTTGTATTAAATTTTGTAAGGTGAAAGTTTAACTTTGAACAATTTCACACGTTTTGCATAATTTTAAGTTTTTTACATAATTTTACGTATCCTAAAAATGTTTAAATCAAGCTAAAAATTATCGATTATTTTAGAAAACTAAATAAGAACAGGATATATACTGGAGAAAAAAAAAAATGCAACACCATGTATACAAATAATTATTTGAATGAAAACTATTTGTGTGTATACCTTATCTCAAATGAAATATTTGATAAATTTCTTCTTTCCTTCTTTCCTTTTTTCACAGATTTTTTCTATTAATTTTCGAAAACAACCAACAAATAAAAGACCTTTTCTGAAAATTTTAAATCATTTTTCTCGTAGTTTTTGGTCTTTTTGGATTGCTTACAGTTTACTTAAAAAACGAAAATGCCAAGAGTTCGCGGCTGCCAACAAATTCATTATTTAAACGACTTAAAGACCTTTCTCGTGGGCATGAAAAGACTGGTTTTGGTTTATGGTAAATTGAAGGAAGGGTTAATGCCAATCTATCAAAAGAGTTTGAAGAAGGTGGTCCAATATGAGACTTATAGACGTCGTGCGGGTTCTGGATGCCCTAGATTATTACAAGGTCGTGATTTACGGAATCTCACACTTCTTGCTCTCAGAAATCGACGGAACAGTATACGCCAAGTAAGAGATGTTCTAGTTGCAGCTAAAGGACGAGTGTTGAGTGAGATTTCCGTCCGCTTTTAGTGCAACCTTTGACCCCACAACATAAGGCTCACCGCTTGGAGTGGTGCGGAGCTCTGCAAAACTGGAATGACGAATGAAATACCGTAAGCTTCAGCGACGAATCCAGGTTTTGTTTAGGCGGCCATGATGGATGCATGAGGGCTAGGTGATTTCGAGTTGAGAGACGAAATGTAGACTTTGCTGTTCAACGTGATACAGCAAGACAGTAAAGTATCATGGTATGGGGTGCTATATGTTTAGGAAGCAGATCACCTCTAATCCTCATCAACGGCAATCTGACTGTTCGGCGATATAACGATAAAGTGCTGCTGAAAGTTTTACATCCCTACCTACAAACTATCTCAAATGCGATCTTTCAACAAGATAAAGCCAGACTACAGATTGCTCGTGAAACAATGGACTTCTTACATGAACTTGGCATAGAAACTTTGGAATGGCCATCAGCAAGATCGCCTGACTTGTCGCCTATCGAACACTCTCAATTACGGTGTAGAGAACTTAATGTCGATATTCTGCTCAGAATAAATATAGACCTTAAGGTTTTATTCAATACATTTCCTCAGGACAAGAGGGTGACATTGATGACAAGGAGAAGGCGGACGAACTAGACGGAATCTAATATGTTGAACCGGAACCTCTTCCGGGACAAGAAAACAGGTTCAAACTGATGAATGGAAAAGCTGCACTTGCTTCGATGGGCCGAAATACTGAACTTCATAAAGAAGACAGGAAGGCCCGTAGACATTGCCTCAGGACAAGAGGGTAACATTGATGACAAGGAAAACGCGGACGAATTAGCCGGAATCCAATATATTGAACCGGAAACTGATGAATGGAGAGCTGCACTTGCTTCGATGGTCCGAAATACTGAACTTCATAAAGAAGACAGGAAGGCCCGTAGAGAGTAATGTCGATATTCTGCTCAGAATAAATATAGACCTTCAGGTTTTATTCAAGACATTGCCTCAGGACAAGAGGATAATATTGATGACAAGGAGAACGCGGACAAATTAGCCGGAATCCAATAAATTGAACCGGAACCTTTTCTGAGACAAGAAAACAGATTCAAACTAATGAATGGAGAGCTGCACTTGCATCGATGGGCCGAAATACTGAACTTCATAAAGAAGACAGGAAGGCCCGTAGAGAGTAATGTCGATATTCTGCTCAGAATAAATATAGACCTTCAGGTTTTATTAAAGACATTGCCTCAGGACAAGAGGGTAATATTGATGACAAGGAGAACGCGGACGAATTAGCCGGAATCCAATATATTGAACCGGAAACTTTTCTGGGACAAGAAAACAGGTTCAAACTGATGAATGGAGAGCTGCACTTGCTTCGATGGGCCGAAATACTGAACTTCATAAAGAAGACAGGAAGGCCCGTAGAGAGAGTCTCAACCTGCGTAATGAGGGGTAGAAGGATAGTGGTACATAACAGGGTATGGCAGAAAGGTCCCATGAAGCGGCCTAATTCCTGCTGATTCTTATATAAAATGACATCCTGAATCCAAATATAGCTCACCATTTTTGGGGGAGGCCCTCTGTCTATTTTTATTACTTTTCGATAATACTAATAATTTTGTAGACATGATTTTAATTTGAAGGGGTGAAAAGAGTTACTTTAGTTGTAAAAAATAACAACTAATAACCTTTATTTGGTGCTTGCTTTCCTTTTATATCCTGGAGTGCAACTCTCTCGTCCCAAAGCCCAGCAGTACTCCGCCAACATGCTTGCATCCACATCCCCAAACATCTTTTCTTCAGCTTAGCAATGTCTAGATAAACTGTTTCCAGGGTTCATCCGAAACTTCTCCTAAATTTTCAGGGAAAAAGTTCAGGTGCGAGTGAAGGAAGCGCACTTTAAGTGACATGTTACATCCCATGGCCCCTTACGCTACAAAACAGCAATTCTTCTAGTCCTTCTTGCAGACCTTAGTTAATTAAATAAATATATAAATTATTAACACAATAAGTTTTGTGAGCTGCTAAAAATTTTCCAACCTTTCCATAGATAATAATAGATAATGATGTAAGTATTTTCATTCATTTATCCAAATTAATTATAAGTTATTTAATAGATTTTTTGGTAGGAAAGCTACCCAGTCAACACCGTTACGTAAATATTACGTAAAAGTTACAACACACTATTACTTTGTTACATAAATTCTAGGTAAGCTGGAAGTCACAGCAAGATAAAAAGTAACTTCCATGTTCTGCATAATGCCGTGCAGAAAGTTCCCTACTTTTTACCTAAATAATATGTAAGTAATTTAAATAACGTTAATTTTACATAATATTTATATATCTTACAAGTAACATCACGGTAAACTTGACGTCACGTAAATAACCTACTGTTTATGTAACTACTATATAAATTTATAACATAAATGTTATATAAATATTGGAAGGAAAATTTACGTAAAATTACAGTTATATTGTATATATAGTATTTATATACTTCTAATGTCAATACAAGGTCAAAAGTAACTTATATGTTCTGCATAATGCTTTGCACAAAGTTCCCTACTTATTACGTAAATATAACGTAATTAAAGAAACATAAGTTATGTTGTGTAAATATTAGTAAACTTTTTTTATTGAAATTTTTTGACTTTAGATTTACGCTCGGATTTACGTAAATATTATGTTAATGTAACAAATGTGTTTGATGGGTAGTATAATATATCAGTATAGACTCAATAGAAAAACGATGGTGCAGACAAACCACTAGGCCTAAATATTCACTTATATGGTAGCCCCTATATCTATGTACGGAATCATTTTGCCGGATTTAGGATCACAATAGAGTGATATATGTTTTGCTTTGCCCCTGTGGCTATTGTGCTCGGAAAACGAATAATTTTTAAGTAGCACCACCGTGTAGATAAACATAAAGATGTGCATGGCTTTATTTTGCGATATTATATTATGCTAGGTATGGGACTTCAGTTGTCTAAATGCGGTGTATTGTTACCCCATGTTGCTAAAACATTTGTAGTCATTTCTTTAATTGTATAGAAGCCTTCGAATCTTCGAAGAAAAAACTTGCCCATAAAAAAGGAAGTTACCAAAAAACTAGATATTTTTAAATACATAATATTATTTTGTCAAAAATTCTTTAAATTGCATGATTTAAAATATAATATAAATAAAAAAAAGTAAATCGCTACGCCCTACGGACCTGCAGAAATGTACCAATAATTTAAATCGGATTTAATTAGAAAAAAACATATATTTCTAGATTTGGGTAAAAGTTTTTTACATTTTATCAATCAACGGTTTATTGTTTAATTAACCCTTAGACGTGAATTTTTAAACTAAAACAAAATATCGTCAAAAATGTTGTTATACAAAAAAGTTTCATTATCAACACTACTAAGTGGCTTTCACTAAAGCTTCAACGGGCACAAGTTCAAGACAAAGTATCAAGCCTAAATGAAGTTTTGTAGTTTTTTTAGTTTCCTGTGTTTAAATAAATTGCGATCTTTAAAATCTCAGTAGATATTTGAGGCCGCAGTGCATGGTTCAGCCTTCGGTAGAGAGCTAACGACCAAAACCTAAAATCAATACGAAAACCCTCCAAATTTTCCATATAACAGCAAAACTTTCTATAGATACTAAATTAAAGGAAATTGGTATCCAGTAAGCTCCAATGATCCTGTAATTAGTTCTTTACGAAAGAGAATAAATTCTTTATGGAATCCTAACATGCGATCTCGTGTCTGCTGAGACACTTATAGGAAGAGGGTGAGCTGTATAAAATGATAGTAATTTTAGCAGGATCTTTTGTTCCAGAGATGGTCGTAGACATTTACAATTAGATAAAACCAAAGAGATAATAATTTCTGTTGTATTTGTACGAAATGTACCTAGTTACTTTTAAAAAACAGTTTTATTTTTTTTCTATACAGGTATATTATAAAACAGAGGGTGACAATTTCAAAACTTTTCACCACCGATATCTTGAGAACCAATGGAGATATGTACAGGGTGTCAAAAATTTGATGGTTTTGGGGATTATCGGTACTTCTAGAGGAGATAGAAAAAATTAGACTTCCCTTTGCGAGGCTAAAATTTCAAAACAATATTTTTGGTAAAAAGCGAATTTCAATATGTCACCCAGTCCTCGAGCTACGGGGTCTTTTTTAAAAGTCTGCATTTTGGGATAGGCCCTATAACCTTTTTATTTATGAAAATTTCTTTGTGGTGTTAATTGCATTTTTGTAGAGTTTTTAAACTAGAATTTAATTACCAAATCAGATTTCATGAGTCACTTTTAGTTTTTGAGATATGACGCAAAGTTGGCATTTTTCTTCTTGAACGCCCCAATTTTTTTTTATTTTTTGATTTTTTTTTAATTTTCTTCAAAACGATGTGTCTCTTAGAAAAATGGGATAAATACTTGTCGAGTTATTAAATATTTTTATATTCCATGGGTAAATTTGATCTCTGGTCCGCCTTGACGTATAACGCTACTTTTTTGTTTACTTTTTCTTTTTTGTTGTTTACTTTTTAGAGTTGGAATTTCTTGGCCTTTTTTTGAGTCTTTTCTCTAAAATATCTGATATATTGCTCCATTTCAATTTCTAGAGTTGTCCTGCTTAAGTAGTAGCTTAAATTCCTGCCTTTTTGTCATAATAAACGAATTTTAATATATTGTCTTTATTTTTAATTCCAAACTCACTGGCTATCCTAGAACACTCAAAAATTTAAAAAAATGTAAGAAAATTATTACCATGATATCAACAGTAAAATACGCCATTTTCAGAATCCGTTGTTAACCCCTTTAAAGCATAGAAACAGTGACGTTTCCCCAACCGTTATGCCTTTTTAGCTATGAAACTGTCGATCGCCCCAATTTTTTAGATTGGTCGGTTTGAATATCCATTCCGTCACGTCACATTATTAAAAAAATCTAGGGTGTCTTGGATGACAATCTGATCATAAAATATAGTTATAATAATTTATTATTGATATAATAGTAGGCCTTGAATTCAGTTAAAAAGTAAAATAGTTTTTCATTTCTTCGTAACAATAGTACATTATAAACCTAGGGACTAAAGTGCCACATTTAATCGCGCGGCGAATGGTTTGTATAATTCGCTAAGGGATTAAACGACACTTTAATCCCGAGGTTTATATACTATTTTATGCACTTTAGGAAAAGATCTTTGTTAAAATTACGTTATTTCTACGCCAAATGGTTCGTCAACTACAAGAAAGGCTGCTAAGAATGAAATCTTGGCCAAGAGCAAAAGCTGTTTGGCTTGACTTGCCATAAATTTAATTATAATTTTCCAGGGATTAGTTTTTTTAAATCCCTGAGAGATTAAATTTACTTCTAATCCCTAAGCTGAGAAATTAAATTTATTTTTAATCCCTTAGGGTTTTTTTGAATCTCCTAGGTATTAAAAGTGTCACTTTAGTCCCTAAAAAGAGGGATTAAAAGTACCTATTTAATCCCTGAAGTGCATAAATTATTTTTATCATCTCAACCAAGGCACTCTAGATTTGTTTAATAATGTGGCGTGCCGCTTTTATCACAGCCTACCATATGATTTATGGAAAACATTTAATAACTCGACAACTATTTATCTAATTTTCGTAAGAGACACATCGTTTTGAAGCAAATTAAAAAAGCATTCAAAATATGAAAAAATATGGCGTGTTCCATAAAAAAAATACCAACTTTGTGTTATATCTCAAACACTAAAAGTGACTCATGAAACCTGATTTAGTAATTAAATTCTAGTTTAAAAACTCTACAAAAATGCAGCTAACATCACGAAGATATTTTCATAAATAAAGAATTTATAAAGACTATCCCAAAATGCAGACTTTTCAAAAATCCCCCGTAGCTCAAAGACGGGGTGACATATTGAAATGCGGTTTTTACCAAAAATCTTGTCTTGAAATTTGAGCCTCGTACATTAGGGTCGAATTTTCTCGACCTCCTCTAACCATCGAATTTTGGACATCCTGTACATAGCTCTTTTGGTCCTCAAAATATCGGGGGAGGAAAGTTTTCGAATTGCCAGCCTGTATATACTTATATACCAGATGGATTAATATGAGTCAGCGAAGAAAACTACATTCGCTATGCCTATTTCACAAGATAGTACAAACAAAAAAGCCATTCTATTTACATAAAAAAATAAAATTCATAGCAAATGGCTACGCCCTCAGCAATCGATTAAAAAATCTTATTCAAACACCACCCCACCGAACCACCTTTTATGAAAGAAGTTTCAGCTATAACATCTGTAAGCTATACAATGCCATTCCTCTAAATTTCCCAATTCAAGTCGTTCCTAAAAAAGAATTATTTTTAAATGTAACTCCCGTTATCATTTTTTTTTTGTAAATTATATTACGTTCTCGTTTATGTTGTCATATTGTGCATATGTCTATTTATGATGTCCATGATATAGCTTCTTATTAACTTCTTTTAAATTTTAGATTTTTGAAATTTTAATGATCTTACAAATTTTCTCATTATTTATTATCTTTATTTTATTTTTACTTTCTACAACTACTTTTAAGGATATTGTTGTGTCTGTGATCTAATGTTTATAGTTTGGTCTTGTTTATGCATGTTCTCATATTTATTTAAAGTATTTTTTTAATCTATTTTATTATAATAGGCCTTTTTTTGTAAGTAGCTCCTTATTATTTTTTTATTTATTTTTTAAATCTTATACTTTGTACTTACTTTCTTTCTAGTTACTTTACACCCATTTGTTTAAAATTTACTACAGCTGAAGGAATCAACGTATAATTATAGCTATTAACATATTTAATGGTTGTATGTTGCAATAAACTGATATTTATTTATTTATTATTTATATACAAACTAAAAGGTTTGCCTGCGATTTTACCCATTTTCCCGTTTTTTTGTTCTTTAAATGGTTTAAGTGTTTCATTGAACCGATATTGATTTTTCCCGGAAGCACAGGGAATTCAGTAGTGATACTCCCATCCAAATCCGTTCAGTAGTTTTTGCGTGATGGTGGAACAAACAAACAGAAAAACAGACATTAATCCTAAAAATTAGGTTTTTGGTATCTATATGCATAGCTTCGGTAGAAATCAAAACCAAAATAAAATTTAAAAAAGTATTTATTGTACTTATAGAAATGGTCTCTCTTGAGATTTTTGATGTGTATTGATTGATATTTTTGTGTACTTTAAGTTATGTAAGCTTTACCCAAATTTTTGTAGGCTATGATTTGTCATATCCTGGAATAAAATAGACAAAAGAAAATTGCACAAAAACTGTACTGAAAATGTCCATTTCCTTGTCGGGCTAAAACTTGCGGTTATCAATACTATATACAGGGTGATTCAAAATTCCCTAGAAAGATTTGAACAGTGGTTAGATATCATTAATCTATGACAAGTTACGTTATTATTTTGTGTAAATTTCATATTTTTTCTCTCTGAATTTAGGAGTAAAATTTTCGTATTTTTTTGGGAATCGCCTTCAGTTGATGATCCTTAATATTTTGTTTTATTTTGTATTGTTTAAAAGAGCGGTTAATTTTTTAAAGTTTGCAGTCTCTCTTCTTCGGTTCTAGCTGGATGGGTGAAACTTGGATATAGTGAGCAGATTGCTGGAAAGACTTTCCAGACTACTCTGCTGGCTGTACTTTGGTATCCGCTTATAAAATTACCAGTTGTGATTAAAAAATTTCCTGTAGCACAATTCCTGAGTTTTAAAAGCACCATGTCTGGGTGTCAAAAGCAAAATATCAGAAAGAAAAAAAACTATTGAATTGAATAAATTATGAATTGCATGCAACATCCCATTTAATAAGTCTAAAGTGAGAATTTTATTGTTGTTGAAAATGAAGAAGCAACAAAAAAATGCGAAAGATCGGCCTTTTTGTAAAAGAGTTTTACAATAAAAAGCATTTGACCAACACCCTGTAAATTTTCACTGGCCTAAAAAACCTCCAATAGCC
The DNA here is from genome assembly GCA_963921995.1 of Oxystoma pomonae. Lineage (NCBI taxonomy): Eukaryota > Metazoa > Arthropoda > Insecta > Coleoptera > Brentidae > Oxystoma > Oxystoma pomonae. The sequence goes on from OY998168.1 coordinate 25,847,964, forward strand.
ATTAAACAAAAAATTAAACACAAATTCATTCATACAAGTTTCTGAAAGGGTTACACAAAATTGACGAAGGGGCTTATACTCAAGGGCTTACTGGATATGAAACTTACGACCTATTTCAAAAACCGGTGAAATTTTATTTACTAAGTATTGTTAATAAATAGTAATAATAAATTAAAGTTTGGTGTTGCATTCTTCCTCCAATTTGGCCAACGAGAAACCTCACCCCCCTCTCTCGTAATGCGTCACTATCACTATCTTCCATATCTCCCTGAATCACCAGAATAATCTCCACAAAGTCTTCATCATCTGTTTTTATAAAAGTTAAAATTTCACCTCAACCAGCAGTTTGGACTGGCACAAATGTCAACCAACACGTGAAATAGCAAATTTATTTGGAACGGTAAAATTTCGGCTAAATTATACGTATTTATTCTCAAAAGGCTTTTTTAAACTATAAAAACATTTTTTTATTTGGAATATATTTTTTTTGAACTTCCATTTGAACCCTCAAAAATGAGCGTTCAAGTGAATCCGGTTCAAGAGCACGGAGAAATTCCGTTTAAGTTCTGAGCCACCATTTAACAAATCAACATTTTCCTTAAGGCCACAAAAACGGCATATATTTGACAACACTGCTTTGCTGTTTTCGGGCCAATTTTTACCGGGCAGAATATCGGAAACGAGAAAACGGAATCTGTTGAAATTTGGCAGGAATGTTTATTTTTGAATTCTTCACAACCGTATCTAGACAGTTTTTTGCTGAACTCTCTAATTTTCGAAATAAAATAAGCACGGCTAACAATAGTCAGAAATCTTTGTCTTCTCTTTGCCTTAATACAGCAAAGTTTAAAAAATTCTTTGGATACGGTTGTAGATTTTTATAAATCCTATTATCTGATAACAAAAAAGTTATGGTTTTTTTCTTTGGAAGCAATATTCTGCCGAAAGTCTGAAGCGCCAAGGTCAGGTAATTTAGTAGTCCCAAGGAAACTGAAGTGAGTGCGATTGGAGTATTGGAATTCAGGTTCCGCATAGCCACCGGCCACTTGTCTAATGGAACATTCGCCCAATAAATTGATACATGTCAAGTAATAAAAAGAATACGGAAATTTGTTATTTTTTTAATGTTGAATAATGATTTTTCTTTTGATCCTTTTTAATTTCGAGACAAAACCTTTTAAAGAAGCATTAATAAATGGTTACGTTCCTAATAAGTTATACTTTTCCTCACATATGGTGTTCGCACCGTGTTCTGAACACTGCACGATCTCACTCGAAATGGTATTAGTGATGCCACCTATTGTTGATCTTTCAAAAAAAATAGCAAAGCAGTGTTGTCAAATCTATGCCGTTTTTGTGACCTTAAACCCGGTTCAAACACTAAACTGGCTTTGAACGACATTGAACTTAGTTTCGTTTTCAAAGATTGATATTTCTACCACGTAGTAAAGGGTGCTTCTAAGAAAATATCAACAATTTTTAAATCCAAATATCTCTGAAACGAAAGAGGTTACAAAAATATTTACTAATTCTTGTTCAGAACAATAAATTCTACCTACAGTTAAAGTCTTTCTGGGAAACTTTGAATCACCTTGTATATTTTCGTCTCTATTGTCTATCTCGTGTTAAATTTTGTTTTGTTCACCCTTGTATACATATTGCCTAAAATAAGTGCAATTTTGCGGTCAAACGAATTGTCAAGCGTCCACGTCACACACAGAGCCTCAAACTGCCGGCTTAAAAGCGCTCACAAAGGACTCAAAGTTGGACTCTATAAAGTTTCGAATGGACTGACCGTTTTCAGCATATAAAAGAGGCGGGGGTCACGCTTATTCAAAATACCGACCGTGCATGGATGAAATTGGTTTATCACTTTTGCCAATTTTGCAATTTTCACTTGCCTGACAGCGGCAATTCCATTGCTCTCTGGCTTTTTTTGATCTTTATTGAATGGAACTTTTTTTCGTCGGGACTGGCTGAAAGTTTGTTTTACAGTTAATTTGGGGTGCTTTTTGTACTGGTATGTGCTGGATAAATATTTTAACTAATGCACTGACGCACCGAGGGGGAGTTTGAGGTTCACCCCTCCCCCGCCGAAGCGAATTCCTGGGTGCGCCAGTGACTAATGCTTAATATGTGTTAAACGATTTAGTGTTTTGGTAAACAGCATTTTTCTTGCTTTATTTAGTATAACTTTTGTTTCCGTGAACCGATTTCGATGAAATAATGCCTATGTTAAGCCCAGGATTCCAAGGAATTTACTAGCTGTTCCATCAAAATGAGGTCAGTCGTTTTTGCGTGATGATGGAACAAAAAAACAAACAATAATCTAAGTATCTAAATGGGTCATTTCATTTAAAATCAATCAAAAGAGAGGAAGATTTGGCAGACCATCTCCCAATTTCGATAATTTTTGGTCAATTTATTCTACCCATAACAGGGATAAAAAATCCCAGATTTAAATTTTGTTGACCATTATTTTTTTAAAAATTAATTCTTGAAAATCACAAAAACTAGCAATTTTGGTCAAACATGTACTTAAAGAAATTGAAAAATCTCGATAACTACTTAAACTTGGACAGTGGTTTATGGCTCGCTCATTTTAAAGGTATTTTAAATACCTTCGAATGATTTATCACATGATATACTTTTTTTTAAATTTGAAATTAAAAAAAAAAAATTTCTTTATATGTCGTTTATTGAAATATTGATGGGTTCATCAAAAAAAAATATTTTAAATGTTTTGAAATTTGAGTTTGAGCAAAATGGTAGTTTGTTTTGATTTTCAAGAATTAATTTAAAAAAAAATAATGGCCAAAAAAATTTGAAATTTGGGATTTTTCATTCCCTTTACGGGTAGAATAAATATACCAAAAATTATCGAAATCGAGAAGATGGCCTGCCAAACCTCTGGTTGGTGTTCAATTTGCAGTAACGGTCTTTCTAGTGATTTAGTATATGTATAGATTATAATATACTTATAAAAAATATTAAAATTGTTTTTGAAAGCTGAAAGAAAATTTCGCAACACTTCGCATTCACAATAATTTTAGGAGGAGGGAGTTTTATTGCAAAATTCAGTTTTACCCTCGGCGTGCAGAAGATTGTCTTATGCCCAACGACGTTCGGAAAGTTTAACTTTGCAATAAACAGTTTGTAGTATAAAAATAAAACTTTGATCCCAACATTCAACTAGAATAATTTGTCTGTCTTACTTTGTCTTTAAAAAAAAAAGCTTTAGGAACTGCAGCATTTTTTTACATTGCCTCCCCCCCTCCCATTAACCAATGCCTTGACAACTACGAAATGCTGAAGTGTAAATATTATTTATTATAAGATGACACCCTATAATACTATTTATTATTTGATAACACTCTATATAATGTATATAGGAACGTGAACGACACATCAGTTTTTGCTTTTAACTCCAACAATAAAGTTTTGACAGCCACAATGGAGTTTGCGAACGAAGTGGTTCATATCAACGCGACAGTAGAAATGTATTTTGAAAATGATTTTCGTGTTTGATACAAATTCGTTGGAAAACCTTTTATGAATAAAATGCTTTATTATAATGCAAAATGTCGAATAAACCAGGATTAATTTTTTCGTTAGTTACATTTTACTAAAATAGTTTAAAATAATTCTATAAATTACATTAAAATAATTTTATAAATTATGTTGAAATAAAAAAAAAACCGTTACCTTATTTAAGGGAAAGCTCACTATTTTTTGTTTTATGTTATTTATTCACTCTCGCTAGATCCTTTTTAATCTTATCAACTCCAGAGCTTAGGATATCTGGAAAGATAATTATATCTCTCTCCCTAGATACGCTTAATTTTTTTGCAAACACAATTATTTTTATTTAAACTTTTACATCAAGTGCCGACGTTTCATTCTAATTCAGATCATTTTCAGGGTTTCGAGATTTACAAGAGTAAAAATGGTTTTTACGAATTAATTACATTATGAAATCCACAAAAACGTACATATGTTACAGCAAGGTGTCTACAGACAGTGTAGAGTGTCTGCCCTGAAGATGATCCGGATTAGGATCGAAACGTTGGCACTTGATGTAAAAGTTTATATAAAAATAATTGTCCAAAAAAGCTGAAAACTTTTTCCTTTAAATAAAAATTGTTACTTGAGAAAACTGTCTAAACATTTTGGTCAATTCAAAAATTTATTATTTACTGAAGCGTCATATTTGGGCTTCTTGTAAAAACATCCTAAATAAAGAATCTTACCCGTATGACTATGAGATACTATAGAAGCCCTACGCTTGCGTTTTTCGAAAAAAAAGACGTTGTGATAATAACTCTCCTAATCAAGTTAGCCTGGAAAAAATGCGGAGCCAAAAAACTCTTCCGGGCGCGAGCAGACTGCGTCAGGCATGCGCAGTAGATTTTTCCTTTGCCCTTGCCTATTATTTTCTTTGTTTTTTTTAAAGTTATTATTGTAAAGATATTTTGTGATCCAAGGCCGATTATATTTAGTATCTCATAGTTATATGATCTTATACCACTACAAAAATAAACTCCCAAAATTCCAAAGCTTCAAACTGAACTCGTTCCCAGGTCATATCTCACAGATATCTGCCACGATATCTGTCATTTCTAATAACATTTAAGCATCAATCTCGTTAAAATGCTGCTCTTCAAATTATTAAGAAAACATCCGATTGAGTGGTAGCGCAGTTAAGAAGAGAAAGCGTTAAAGTAAGAGTGAGCATTGCGAAGAATAAAAAAGTTTTATATCCTGGACAAAATATTTTGTATTGGATTTTTTTAAAAAACTCTCATCTAAATAAGACATGTAGGCCGTGCTTTTTGTTCAAAATTTTCCTCTCTCCCTATTTTCCGCCCTGTGGGTCTTGGCGCCCTACTAATAGTACATTATAAACCTAGGAACTAAAGTGCCTCTTTTAATCCTGCGGCTACAATTTGCCAAGGGATTAAAATACACTTTAGTGGCGAGGTTTATATACTATTTTATGCACTTTAGAATGCGAGAAGATTGACAGCTCGTATTACTGATAGTTGTCATTGATTGTTGTTGGCATGTTGGATTCACTCAAAATTTATTGTGCCATGGAAGTGTTGCTATGGCACAAAACTACAACAGTTGTTGTTATCAAACGGCGTCACCAATGTCTCCTCCGGTGTCGATATACCATCAGCATCAACCATAGGAAGATCAATTTTAGAAAATAAGACGACAACGGCAACGGCGACTGCTACGTATGTGCAGAACACGTCTATAACTAAAAATGTTGCCTCCAACTGTCCACCCTTCGTAAGCCTTGCAAATTGCACCTAAGTAAATGTAAATGTAAATATATATCATAATAAGAACTAGATTTAAGTAAATACATTTTAACAAATAAATAAAATTTCAATAAAATTATTGCTTAATGTGGAAAAATTTACTTTAAATCCAACAGGGATTAAAATTATTTTTAATCCCTGAGGGATTAAAAGTGCCTGTTTTATCCCTAAAATGAAGGATTAAAAGTGCAATTTTAATCCCTAAAGTGTATAAAATATTAAATATTACAATAATATAAAAAAAGTAATGAAACATTTTTATTTGAAATAGTTTATATTTTACAGACGCCCACAAATAAATATTATTTTTGGTGAATGAAACCTGGGGGAAACCTGGAAAACCCGAAAAACTCAGAAATAAGTCCTAAACCATGGAAATCAGGAAGTTTTTACATTATGGTTTTTATCTTTTATGCTTTCCTCACACTGTTTCTCATATAATGCCAAAAACAAGGTATATTTTCTTTTGTTCTTCAATGATTATTTTTGTTTTTATTTAAAAAAAATTTTTGTCTGAGGCGCGATGAAGCTGCGACTGTCCCTGAATAATGTTTCACAAAATCGCGACAAGTATTAACATTTTTAAAGCATTTACTGCATTATATTGCAAAAAAAATTGCCTGCGGCGCGATAACATCCTTAAAAACGTGTCAAAAATTACATTACATCCTAAACTACTTCTTTAAAATACGTCAATTTTTATGTTCTGCTTAAATCATATCATATAAAGTATTCATAGGTCACGCACGGCGTGCGTGAAATGCAACTTTCCGCACGCAAATGCGTGAGTAAAGGTGCACACAATAGCTATTTACCTTTGCGGAAAGTTATACTTTTCCGCACGCACCTACGAGCGTGCGAAATATCAAAATATTTTGTCATTATTTTAGTTAAACGTAGCAGACTAAAAATGAAAAAATAGTCAAAACTACGAATTTTATGTTTTATTCAGAACTAAACTTTAGCAAGCTTAAAAAAATAATTTTTATGGTAAATATTAATCACGGTAACATTGAAAGCCATAGTCGACTTCAAGTCTTCCTGATTCATCACTGGGCAACAGCGTGCTCAACAACAAGCACGCTCAACAGCGTGCGTGAAAATTTTTTCTGCTCAGCAAACAACAACAAATTTTTCAGACACGGCGTGGCGTGCGGAATTTTTTTTTCATATACGGCGTGCGGAAAAGTGGAACTTTCCGCACGGAAATGAGTACGAGAAAAGCGTTATTCCGCACGCCCGTAGGGAAAGTACTTTACAACACATGTGCGGAAAAGTATGATGACAGTCAACGTCATCGTTCACTTTTCCACACATGTGCGAACAAATTTCTGCACACGGGTAAAATTTAACGTTTTATAAGGATGCAAATCCATCATTTTCATGTGTCTCGTAGGAAAAATATATGTTAGCTCCCTACAAAAGACATTCCTAGTCTCAGCGGTTTTTAACAACAGTTTTCCTTGGTAAAAAAAATGTCTCTTCTAGAATTTTCTCTATAAACTTTTGTATACTCTTGTCTTTATGTGCAGTCGCGTATAGCAAGTCAGTAATAAAAACAATTGATAGGGTGTACATCCAAATCACTATAAAATAGATAAGCCATTCATACTGTGGGAAAGCTGCATATTCGGAACAAATTAAGAATTAAATAGAATTAGTATACATTTAGCCTCTTGAAGATAAAATAATCCGTCGTCTGTTAGTATAAAAAAAGGTAGCACACACCGTCCCCGGGCGTACTTTTTAAATCCCTGTAGGTCAGGGACGTCCCGGACTCATAAAAGAAGTTCCGGGAACGTCTCCGAAAAACGTTAAAGGAGCGTTTATAATTAGGTGTCCGCGGAACATACTTTTTAGGAAACTTTATAAATGTCGAGAATGGTCTTGAAAATAAAACTCGTTTTCTAATTAATGTATAAATGATGTGATGAAAATTTCCCTCAAAACTGTCCAAAGTGATAATTTATAAGTAGGTGATAGCTCCCCAGTAGGTGATAATTCCATTACCCTGACGGGATCTCAATAATATATGTATATATGGTGCAGGTCACCCTGACGCTGAGTTTCCCAGTTTTCCGAGTTTTGATTCAAAATGAACCATTTCGAGTCTTTATCCGAGGCCGAAATCGGCTAGCACATACCAAAAAACATACTAGAGAACATCAGAAAAAAAAACAAGTTTATCTGGAAGAAATTTATGGAGTTCTGCAAAGCCAGAAAATATGAATTAAAGCAGAAAACGCCGATAGCAAAATTAATGATGGATGAATATTATGAAAAATATGACATAAAGCTTGACCCATTTCAAGATATAATTTTCAAATCTGCAGGAGAAGAAAAAAACCGCAAAATGGAGGATTAGAGAAAACTAAACTCAACTCCCTTGAAATTTGATGAAATGCAGAAACTAGTGAGTAGTTTTGGTGAAGGGATACAAGATGGGTTGCAAAAGAAGCTGTTCTTTGTGTTATTCTATAGCCTGGAGAGGAGGAGAAGGCTGCAGGGCTAAGTTGTAGTTTTTTAAAGAAGAAGTGTGCAATGCAGATGAAAAGTCTAACAGAATTGAGTACAATCCAATTGTTGGAAAAACTACTTAAGGTGGATCTAAGCCATGCGCGCGCTTTATCGAAATGGCTGATACTGAATAAAACTCACCCCAATTTCTGTTCGGTTCGACTTTTTCATACACTGAAATCAAAGAGAGATAGCGTTGAAAATGATCGCCTGTTTCTAACGATCAATCCGTTCTGGAAATTGGGACGGCAATGATTTAAGAACATACTCGTGGGCAAGAACGAGATAGCGAAGTAGACTAAGACGCAGGTGGGACTAGACGTGAAGAAAAAAAAGATTACAAATCACTCACTGGGGACAACTGCTGTATCTCATCTCGCACAAAGCGGAGTTGCTGAACAGGAAATAAAGATGACAGGTCATGCTAGTTCCAAGTCCACCCACAACAAATAGTCGAGTTTCTATATTTTTGGGTTTTTCTACGGAATACCATTCGTGCTTTGAGAATTAATTTTGTTTTTGTTGAAAACCGCACTCGGTTATTTTTTCCGTTGTATTAAAAAATTGCCCTCCCCCTGCGGAGTCCGGCAATTTCTACTTTGACACAGCGGAAAAAATAAACTCGTGCAGTTTTCAGAAAACACGTTTTTTCAGCATTATCGATAATTCTCAAAGCATTAATCATACGACTCACGAACGTCCCTAAAAACGTCCCAGGAACGTTCCTCTACGATTGTCCCCGAGACGTACTATTTAGAACACTGTAGGTCTCAAGTCTTAAAAATATCGTCGTCTAGTTCCCCCTCCCCGCAATATTAGCAAACCTCCTCGGGACGTTCTAGAGTTATCAAGGGATATTAATAACAGTACCTCCTTGCAATGTTCCGGGGACTTCCCTGCAACGTTTCTTTGATAATGAAGGCTCTAAAGCTGCACGAAACAATGATTCATCTTGGAGTAGTACAAAAAATATGGTCTGGATGGTGGTTACGTAAGGGGATGTTTTTCTGGCTGTTTTGGTACGTTTTGAAAATGTCCTCAGAAGATGTCCAGGGGCGGTCGAAAAAGCAAACTTTTACCAAAAAAAAAACGTCCCTGGGAGGTCCCGTGACGATACCGTACGTTCCCGGGACGCCCACAAAGTTCCGGTGGGACGTTCCAGGGACGTTTTAAAAACATTCTTGTGCTATTAGCGAGATTAGCTACCTACTTCTAATACTAAGCTACGAGTGTCTTAATTTTGCCGAAATGTAAAGAATTTTCATTTTAGTCTTGAAAATTTTTAATTAAAAGTATAACATTAACCCAGAATTCTGGTCAATATCTTCACCAAATGTTCATTTTTCTTCTCTTATTCTTTCAGTGATATTACAAAAAAACTCTCCTTAGTATTATAAATGTTTTAACGTTACAATGCTGATAGCTGGATGTAGAAAACCACTTCCAGCGATTCTTTTTGTTCCGAAGCCAATAATCTTTATCATCATTTTCTGGAGCACTTCAGAGTCTGTAGAATTTTGATATCCAGTTTTGTGATGACAGACAAATAACGGCGTGGTACCTACATGGTGTATGTTTGGATTGATGTTGGATAAGTATTTTCTTGGTTTTAAACAGATGGATGGGTTTTCTCTATCTTTTTTTATAAAGGTCAGTTAGAGAAAAGTGTTAAACGAGTAAACAAATTACGGACAAAAAAATAAATTAAGTTAAAAATATTCGTATTTTTTTGTGACTAAGTGGTGAAATAGATGGAGTTATTTTGTGGTACTACTAAGAATCTGTATAGTGGAAGTAAGTACAAAAAAAAATTCCTAAAAATTTTTGATATAAATTTATTGGCAAGATTTTCTGAGTAAAATTTTTTTTTAGTGAATTGGTTAAGAATATTTTAACTAAAATATACAATCTTAATTTTGAGACGTTTCCAACGACTCATGACTCAGACAGCACACATTGTCCATCGGACAGCCATTTATTGTCCAAAACCGTCCGCATCGTCCATGAAACTTTTATGGACATCCATTGCACAAAGGTTTTTACTGATACAGTGGATAACAAAAACACTGAGTCCAAAGGACTTCCAATTTGGACCCATAAAGGACTGTTTTATATTATTTTTTAGTTATCCAATGAATAAAGATTTTTGTTTTTTCTAGCAAAAGTGTTGTACTTTATAATTTTTTGACGGACATCCATTGGATATGTCTTTTTCTTAGTTCATTGGACCTCAAATAACCTGTTCCTACCGGACTCCTATTATTGAACCATTAAATCTCCTTTAGGAGGTCCACTGGAAGTTATTTTTTTACTCCGGTGGACACCAAAGAATCATTGTGCATTAGACAAAGTTTGAACAACGGGTTTAACTGGATAGAGTGGATGACAAGAAAACGAAGTCTGAAGGACTTCCATTTTTAGCTCAAAGCACACTTTTTTTATATTCACTGGTCATATTTTTCTTTTACTTCACAGTATTTTAAAAATCAATAATATTTAAACAGACTTTGTCAATGAGTTATTTTTCCTATTCCGTTAGATCAAAAAGAAACTATATCCTGTGGACATGCACATGTAATTCCATTGAATATAGATTAGAACTATTATTTTGGTCTAACGGAGACCCATTGGGTAGTTTTTGTTAGTCCATAGAGAACCATAAAAAGACACTTTTTGGATTTCCATTTTTGGGTATCTGTTAGATGAAGTGTCTGTCCACTGTATAGTATAATAAATTAAAATTATAGCTGATGCATTGTCCAAAAACTTCACTTCACTGGACATCCATTGGACTAGGTTGGTGCTGTCTGGGTATAGGAGAAACTGGGTCTGAGGGGTGGGCGGGGTTTGAGCAGTTGGGAGAATCCTGGAGGTAAGTAATTTTTTTAAGCCTCTGGGGTACCTACGGATAAATTGGATTTAATTATCACTCTTTCTTCTGTATATTTATACCTCTTTTATAAATTCTAAACCTATCTAGGTTTTATTAACTATAGCTATATAAATATAGGTAAGTAAATATCTTGTATCATCTCCCAAATTTGGTTAAACGTTGGTCCAGATCTCCCCTTTCCATGATAATTTTAAACCAGGCTTTGACAGTACTCGAACATTGTAGTATTGCTTGCCTGCCCCACCCTCATGATAGACAATCGAGCCGTTATTCACTAGGAAACTTGTATTGAAGATCAGATTCGGACCTTGCCAAGCGGCCTAAAATAATAATAAAAAATACGTAATTCGAAAAGTATTGATCGTTAGGCTTATTTTAGAATTTTTACCGAAACGAGCGTCGCCAAACAGGCGAATTTCGAGGAAAAGATGGTCAAAAATCAGAAATTCCGAATATAAAATTATTGGGAAAAACAATTATAATGTTACTACAAAGTTATGATTGTTTTCCACAAACCAAAACTACTCTTTTTTGCACTCGACGCGCGTTTCGCTAACAACGTTAGCATCATCAGGAGACGATAAACAATGAACTAAATTAATCTACGCTCTATCTTATATACAATCCTTTAGTGGGCGGAGATAAGACTAATAATTTGTGATTGATCACGATTTTTAATCCTCTCCCCTCAACCAAAGAATCTTTATTTAAACTATTTCTGGATTTAATGATTTCCATACTTTCATATGCATTCAAAAGTCTTTTGTTTGGTACACTTTTTAGAAGTTTTAGGTTATCTAATGTGAATCTATGATTGTTTTCAAAAGCATGCTCGGCCACACTTGACTTCTGTTCTTCCGTATTTTAAGTGTGCTAAATGTTCTTTAAAACGTGTTTGAATAGAGCGTCTCGTTTGGCCAACATATTTTTTGTCACAATCCATGCAACTAATTTCGTAAATTCCACTTTTTTCTAGAACTGTAGTTTTATCCTTGGGATTTCCTAGTAAGCTTCTTATTGTGTTACCGGATTGATATATTAATTTAAGACCGGTGTTATTAAATACTTTTTGTAGTCCTTTCGTATAATTAGGATTATAAGGAATTGATACAAATTTTGAGTCGCAGGTATCTTTTTGTCTGAAAAAAGTGGAATTCCGAAAGGTCTTTTGAAAAGAATGTCTATTTATCAGCTTATTTATTAAGCCTTCGTCGTAACCGTTTTCGCCAGCTATATTCCTAATCCTATTCTTTTCTGCTTCAAATCTTTCTTTGTTTAAGGGGAAATTTACTAATCTATATGTTAAAAAGTACAAACTTGCAAGCTTATGTTGTAAGCAATGAAAAGAGTCATTTGGAATATACCTGTTGGTGGCCGTTCCTTTTCTGTATAGGTCAAAGTCCAATTTATTTTTATTTCTTATAACTAAAGTGTCTAGAAATGGCAGTGTACCGTTGTTCTCTGTTTCATAAGTAAATTTAATTGTGGAAAATTTGTTATTTATTTTTTTCCATAAAAGTAACGAGTGTTGAATACTGCAAAGACATCGTCTACATACTTGAACCATACTCTGGGGAAATACTCGAATTCTTTACTTATATCTGATTCAAATTTGCTCATAAATAGGTTTGCGATAAAAGATGATAAACTATTACCCATTGTGGTTCCTTCTAATTGCTGGTAGTAGTTATTTTTATATTGAAAGTAATTTTGATTCATGCAGAGTTTTGTTAAAGATAGGTAAAGTCTGTTTGTCTTCTAGATTGTTTTTTCTTAGTAGTTCCTCCAGGTATTGTAAGGTATTGGGGATCGGCACACTAGGGGACAACGAACTAACATCAAACGAGATTAAAATTTCACCTTTTTGGAGTGAAATATCTTTAAATTTATTGATAAATTCAAGGGAATTTTGAACAGAAAAACCTTTTTCCTTTATAGGTAAATTTTCAAACTCATTTGCTAGCCTGGAGGAACTACTAAGAAAAACATTCTAGAAGACAAACAGACTTTAGAATACCTATCTTTAGCAAAACTCTGCATAAATCAAAATTACTTTCAATAAAAAAATAACTACTACCAGCAATTAGAAGGAACCACAATGGGTAATAGTTTATCACCTTTTATCGCAAACCTATTTATGAGAAATAGTTTAAATAAAGATAGAGGACCCATCCCGTTTAGTACACTTTATTCTTTGGTTGAGGGGAGATAGGATTAAAAATCGTGATCAATCACAAATTATTAGTCTTATCTCCGCCCACTAAAGGATTGTATATAAGATAGAGCGTAGATTAATTTATTTCATTGTTTATCGTCTCCTGATGATGCTAACGTTGTTAGCGAAACGCGCGTCGAGTGCAAAATAGTGTAGTTTTTGTTTGTGGAAAACAATCATAACTTTGTTTTAGTGCAACCAAAGGGTCCAAATTCCCAACATAGATAATTTTATTATATAGTTACTTAGGTATAATAAACCATCACCCTTTTATTAATATCCTCGTCTCTCTTAAAAATATTTTAGTTTAAAGTTGTCGTTTTATGAGAATTTTATAAGTGTTGTGTTGTGTGTTTTTCGCAAGTTATTAATAAAATTTCAAGATGTCGTCATGGAGCCTATTGTTGGTGGCAAGTAGAATCTAAAAAATTTTGTTGAGTTAAAATATCCACAGAACTTTTTTCTAGCCATAAAGTACATTTTCCCGGATTACCCCACGCTCTAATTACGTTAGAACTTTTATCTAAGATCTTCTTGAAATAATCGAACCTTTGCTTCCTGCGGTAATTTGCAGTCTTGCCAAAAATAAATATTTCAAAAAGTTGGGTCTTCTGAATTTTTAGATTAAATACTTAAATTGGATAAAAACACAAGTTTAAAAGTATTAAACCGATTTTTATGAATTAAATACTGTTTGATGGAAAAAAAATGCTAAATACTGTCATTGTTGCTTTTTGTCTTTGAATTAACATTCCTTTAGCCATTTAACAGGTTGGCTCCTTTTTAACAAAACAATGTTTCGCCATTTTAACTTTAATATTCACTGATTTAAAAGCTTCATTTATTGTCCATAAAAATCCATAAGAATGTGTAATTCATTAAAGTCGGTTTAATACTTTTAAACTTAAAACCTAGGTTGTGTTTTTATCCAATTTAAGTATTTTATCTAAAAATTCATAAGAACCAATTTTTTAAAATATTTATTTTTGTCAAGACCGCAAATTACTAAAGGTTGGATTATTTCAAGGAGATCTTAGATAAAAGATCTAACGTAATAAGATCGTGGGGTAATGCGGAGAAATGTACTTTATGGTTAGAAAAGGACAAAAAAATTTATTTTTTACGACACTATATAGTTAAAAAAAATCAAAATTAAAAAAGTTCGTGTATATTTCATTTTCTACTTAACTTCTCAATAACTTGCGAAAAACGGACCACTCAATTCACGAAATATAACACACAACGCTTACAAAATTCTCATCAAAGGTCAACTTTAAATTAAAATATTTTTAAGAGGGACGAGAATATTAAGAAAAGGGTGGTTTATTATATCTATGTTACTAGATATTAAAATTATAATTGGTTTTTCCAATAATTTTGAATTCGGAATTTCTGATTTTTGACCAGCTTTTCCTCGAAATTCGCCTGCTTCGCAGGCCAAAATTTTAAAAAAATATTTATAAAATATGATAAATCCTCAATAGTTTGGCATCTTAAAATTTTGGCGAAAGTCTCAGCTAACCGCCCTAAAGATGGGCAATTTTGGATGCACAGAACTACAAGGACCATTTTAGGAAGAGGCGATTTCAAAAATGTATACGCTTTTATACAGAGTGTCCCAAAAATCAAATATGACACAAACTTATCTTTTCTTAAATTGGACATCCTGTATATTATCTTATTTTCTGAATTCCTAAAAAATAAGTTTTATAAAAATACCAAACACCTATCTGTTATCTCCAAGATATTCAAGTTTAAATTTGTATGGAAGAGATATGAATAGCCTCAAAAATGTTGCAATTTTATGAGGTTAGGGTGACAAAATATTTTTTTAACTATTAACGGTTTGACCTACGATGATGAAATTTGGTAATCATATTGACCTTCGGGCCAGATGTTATTATAAAAATACAAAAATAACATTTAGTGCCTCTAGGAGCCGGTAGGAGGCGAAATGTGGTTTTAGATTTTTCCCTGTATCTCCCGAACGACTTATCCCGACCACTTGAAACTATGTGGTTTTGTAGTACATACTATTACCAATCAGCCCGATATCACAAAAAAATGTTTTAGCCTGTGAGCAGAGAGCCCTGAACAGACGCCATTTTTTTGACAATTTCGAAAATAAAATCTATTTACGCAAAAAAATCAAAACCACATTTCGCCCTCTACCGACTCCTAGAGGCACTAATTTTTTTTTTATAATACAATGTGGCCCGAAATCCAATATGATTACCAAATTTCATCATCGTAGGTCAAACCGTTAAGATTTAAAAAAATATTTTGTCACCCTAACCTCACTTTTGGACTGCAACATTTTTGAGGGTATTCATAGGTGGAGAAACATTGAGTGGTCTATAAGTAACCCATTTATATAAATTTTCAATGCCTTAAGTTAAGTTTGCGTAAATAGATTTTTTTTTCGAAATTGTCAAAAAAATGGCTTCTGTTCAGGGTCCTCCGCTCACGGTCTAAAAAATTTTTTTGTGATGTCAGGCTGATTGGTAATAGTACGAACTACAAAACCACATAGTTTCAAGTGTGCAGGATCAGTCGTTCAGGAGATACAGGGAAAAATCTAAAATCACATTTTGCCCTCTACCGGCTCTTGGATGCACTAAATGTTATTTTTTAAATTATATTTTTTAATCTGGCAAGATGGCCAATATGCGTACCAAAATTCATCATCGTAGGTCAAACCGTTAAGATTAAAAAAATATTTTGTCGCCCTAACCTCACTTTTTAACTGCAGCACTTTTGAGGCTGTTCACAGGCAAGGTAATGTTAAGTGGTCTATTAGTAGCCGATTAAAACAGGTTTCGTAAAATCATCATCAAAAGGCCCACGGAGTCCGAATTTCGACTCTATGCCCCTCGACTATAGATTAAGATTGGATAGTTAGGTTGGATTTCTCTATCCCTTCCACATTAATTTAAATTTTAATATCTTGCAGAAGATAATAGAAAGATCCAAAGTGTTTGGTATTTTTCAAAAGCTTATTTTTTAAGGGTTCAGAGAATGAGAAAATATACAGGGTGTCCAATTAAAAAATATATAAGTTTGTGCCATATTTTATTTTTGGGACACCCTGTATCATGATCCTATACAGACCGCTTCAAGCTACTGCGAACATAGGGCGGAAGAAGTCTAATTTGCCAGTGTACGTACATGCAGAGACACCGCACGCCTATCAGTGAAGCAACCAATACTCAGGCTTGCGATCACCACTTGCATGACTTTCCTTTGGTATTTAGTACGCCTCTAACCACGGTGCTGTGTGGAGCGTAGTCAATGAAACCGGAATTTGGTCAATAAGTACGCAAATTTTTAGAACGTAATTTTCTTATTTTTTGTCACTGATAAATAAGAGCGTTTTATTGTCAACTGCTCAGATTTATCAGTGACGACGTGTTACAATGAAAATAATAAGGAGAAACAAAATAAAAGCAAGTTCTCAAAATAAAATAATACATTCTAAAAACCAAAAAGATTCTCCCAGTCAAAAAAAAATTAAAGCAAATGTTCGAAAAGTCCTCCTTGCTCGGCTAGACAATATCCGAGCCTACTATAAAAACCCCTTCTAACGTTTCCAAGCATGTTAGGGGTGATAATTTGAAAAGCTTCTTCAAAAACAGATAGAAGTCATTAGGAGCAAGATCGGGAGATCGAGCTGGCCATAAAATAGTTCCCCGTGTACTTATAACCCGATTAGGAAATACATTATCAAGATATTCCCTAACAAGGCCAACATTGTGAGCGGAACAACCATCTTGTTGAAACCATGTTTCACCAAATCTTACACCTAACAACTGCCTAGCAGTTGGAATAATGTGCTGCTGCAGTAGATCCAAGTATCTAGCACCATTCAAATTGCAATTGCCGTTAATAAAAAATGGCCCAATTACGTGTTCCCCTATAATACCCCCCCCAAACATTTAGTTTTTGGGGATACTGTCTTCTTACGTCAAAATACAAATGCAAATTTTCCCTCGACCAATATCGAACGTGTGTTGGGTTATGACGATTTGACCATTTGACCATCTGCACTTTTTCGGCAACTTCGTAGACATCCATTTTTGGTTTTAAAAATGTATTATTTCAATTAAGAACTTACCCATCTGTTTCTCGAGCAAGGCAGAAATAAAACAAAATAATAAAAACAAAATGAATTTCCAAAAGATAACACTGCAGCGTGCTTCGAATCCACCTCGGTCGTACGGCACGGAGAGTAAATTGGACTTGATTCCCCCTATGTTCGCAGTAGCTTGAAGCGGTCTGTATAAGTTTCTTTTAAGAAAACTCATAGTTCTACCAAAAAATCCATTATTCCAGATGTTTGGGATACACTGTATATGAGCGCTTGCGTACTATAAAGTTTAAACAGAATTTTTTTTATTAGTGGGCCAATTCCGCACTCAGGTTAATTTTTATAAATATTTCCACCAGGGGTCTAATCAAGGGAAGGGATCAATCCCAGGGATTGAAAAAACATGTTTTTTCTTGGAACCTCTTCTAAATTTTAGATCGAAAAAGATAAAATTTACGCGCATGCAGGGTCTGAGAAATGGGACCGATCCCCGAATTTGAACTCGGGGCTCGCGAACACTTAATTTTTTTATAGAATAGAATGTGCAATCACCGCTCAAGAATACGAACTACGTTTGACGTGGGATTATTCGAAATAAATCTATGTGATAACCTGCTCAAGAATTGGTCCTCAGGAGGACCGAGATAAAAAATACCCAACTTATTAACTGACTGTAAAAAATTCTGTACTTACAGCAATGTATTGTCTTGCAATCTGTTCTTCGCCTATGACAGTATTTGTAACGAATGCTTGACGAACGATTCTTTGATTCATACTGGTGGATACAGAAAGCCTTTGCAAAGGATTATTATTATCTATTCTGGTAACAACGGTTTCTGGAAGATCATCGCTTTCAGCTTCTTGTGAAAATAAAACAATAATTATACCAATAACAGAAACTGCTAGTAAAAAATTCATTTTTGTTTCACTTCAATTGTAAAATGATACTAGTTCTACCTATCTACCTTTTATATATAATTATGTTCCTGATTTTTACTGTAAATATAAAGTAAGGATACAAAATGGTTTATTAAGTAAGTACACAGATAATTTTTGACACAATGATCTCTGGGGATTCTTACAGTGGCGTAGCAAGCACACCCCCGCACAAAATTTCACGTTGATTTTTGAATATTTTGTGTTTAATACATGAATATGTACGTGGACTTTTACACGAAAATTTGTTTAACACAAACAAAGAGAGAATATAATATTTTTATCACGTATAAATATAGATTCGATTTTAGAATTAGGTAACACAATTGAGAGTTTAGTTTGAATTAGAAAAAAACTCGAACATAAGTAAATTTTTTAATTAATAAGAATAATTTACGTACAACTAAAATTTTACATTTAATGTAAGGTATATTTATATCTCAGGCGTCGCAAGTTCTTCCTCAATTTTAATCCTTTTTTACGTCACCCACCTCCCCCAAAAAAGAATTTTACTACATTTTGAGCAATTATTTAATTTTTAATACGCCCCTGCTTATTTTGAAAAACTGTGTACAATTTTCCTTAATTGCCTAGCAAATATAGAACAATAATTTCAAGACATGTAAAGTTAAACAGTGTCAGCAAGATTTAGGACTCAAGGGGGTTTACATAAAAAATAAATTGATTCAGAAAAGATAAACAACACTACTTTCATACAACGTAAACAAATATTCTTAAACTTTCACTTTTTTTTCAAGGGTATCAAGGGGAAATCTTGCATAAGACGCCCGAGCTACTTTCCTGCCAGAGTCATTTCTCCTCTACGAGGAGAGCCTGGGTAGTGTCGGATTCCTACCGACTAAAACTCCTCAATATTGATTGTGACTCCAACCTGCCAGGTGGCAAGCCACAGTCACCGCATTGCAGCCATTACTGGCTTATTGTGCACCCTCTTAGTTCCTAGGCTAACCACTCCATTAGTTTTATCCCCTGCGCAAGTTTGTACAGGTCCTTAATGGAGTAGTCCCCAGTCAATATTTTGTCTAGTTTAACTGCCCCAAATATTAGATGCCTTTTGCGATCCAGTGCCTCGCATTGGCACATTACATGTTCTACTGTTTCTGGTTCCTGATTGCATAGTCTGCAGCTCAGGTCTCCGTGATACAGGCCCATGTTGTTAAGGTGAACTTTAACCGCCATATGGCCGGTCATAATTCCTATTATAGTTCTCACTTGCATCCTACTATACTTTAGCAGGTCTTTGGTGAGCTTAGCATTTAGGCCTTTGATAAAGGCTCTGCTGTGTCTTAGCCCCTGTCTTCCTAGCCAGTGGCTGTCATGTTTTTCCCTTAGCCAGAGTTTGACCTGGGATCTTATTGTACATTTTGGTACCCCCAGGGCTGGCTCTGGTCCGATGTATTTTTTTGACGATCCTTGTCTTGCAAGTTCGCCAGCTATTTCATTGCCTTGGATACCTCTATGTCTCGGCACCCATACTAAAATTATTTTATTATGTTCCGCCAGTCCCATTGGTTCATCAAGGCATTCCCACACTAGCTTTGAGGTTACCTTCGGGCACATAAGTGCTCTAAAGGCTGCCTGGCTATCCGAGTATATAGATATGGTCTGACCGAAGTAACCCATTCTATTATTCTCTCTTGTACATTCTAGGATGGCATAGATTTCTGTTTGGAATACTGTCGGGTACCATCCCAGTGAGAAATACAGGTCTCTCCTATGTCTTTCCCCGAATATTCCTGCCCCACTGCCTTCGTTAGTTTTTGATCCGTCTGTGTAACAGATCAGTCCTTCCTGTGGCAGCGGGTTGTTTTGTCCTGACCACACTACTCGATCCTGTATAATTACTTCTAGAGTTGGTCCATACAGGTACTTGGATGACATCTGGTATGATCTCATGTGTAGGATTGGTATGTCTAGAAACCTCTCCTCGCTATTATGCATTCTGGTCTGTGGATTCATAGTTTTTTGGAGCCGATAGAGTCCGATCTTTGCCTCTCCCTGTATCACCGAGTGAAGTGGGGGAAGGTCTAAGAGCACCTCCAACCTGTAACGCTGAGGCAAGCAAGTCTTTCTCCTGTAAACTTAATAAAAATTATAAATGTTTCTTCGTAGAAATAAGGATAAAGCACAGAAAAATAGTTTAGAAGAGTAATGTGAAATTTTACAATTTTTACCAAAAAGCTGCACCGCCAAATCCACTTTAATTTTCACTTCAAAGTAATACTCTACTAGAGTTTCATTTAGAAAATTTGCATGATTCGCTGCAGGGGAGGTATTGTTATAATAAATGGTATTTTTTTCAGATAAAATTACAATAGAATTAAGTACAGAGGTTCTATTAAATTCTCTTTAAATATTTACAGTAAAATGTGTGACTTATCTTTAAGCCAAGTGTACTTTTTTATTCAAAAAAATAGCCTTTAGCACTTTCAGGACTTTCTTTTTGTCACCACTTTTATCAAAATTGGTTCATACGTTTGCTCTCTATCGTGGCACATATAAACATACACATACATACTCCAACGCAAAAAACATTACCGTCGTGCCATAGGATTTCGAGTAAAAGCAAGAAAATGTTTTTTTTTTAAAGCAGAAATTAAAAATAAACAAACAAGCAGGAGCAGCTAATTAAAAATATATCTAAGTTTCAGTGGAGAAGCTAAAACTTTATGCCGCAGTCTGCCTCTTTCTCATTTTTTTATGCTCTACTTCGCCTAACTCTAAAAGTTTATTTTCTTCTATAAACATTGAATAAAAATTTAAACAATGTTACAGAACCCACACCTACGGGGCAGAATGGCTCCTGACGCCATTCTAGTGTCTCTTTAATTTAAAAAATATTTTTGTAATTCCTCAGAACGAGACAGCAAAAAAAAAATGATTAAGGGCCCTTTTATAGGTGATTAATTAAGTTTATATAATTTTGTTTATTACGGGTAGTGGGGGATATTGCAATATAACTTTAGTACAATTTTTTGACGAGCGGACTGACGTCATTTTTTTGAATCCATATTTGATACACTGTTTTAGACAGCGTAAAAACAAGTCATGCTGTTGAATGTTTCAAATATTACTTCAAATTGACAACAGCAAATTATTTGACATGCGAACTGTTGACAAGAAAGAAATACGTTTTCAGAGGCAAAAGATATAAGTATAAGACGACTTCCCCTACTTTTCGATTTTTTATTTTATTTTTTTAGATCCGACGGACAACGAACGGATTTTAAACATCTAGGCTTTTAATTCGATCCCAAATTTTATAGCTTTTTCTCAAATTAATATTTCACGCTGGGTCCATTAGCTTCCAATTACACTAAATATATATTTGTCTTGAAATTTTTATGTCTTTACATTTTGTTTAACAAGAAAGCCCTGATTGTGTTTAACTTTATCAGCAAGTAGTAAGTTACTGAACGGGGCAGACGCGATTTTCGAAAGATTTATTATCAACTAAAAAGAAATAACTACATACTGGATATTATTTTCATTCATAAAAACATTTAAAATTTTAAAAAATCAGTAAATTTACTATGGTTTTAAAATTAATCTTTTCCTTTGATGAACAACAAGTAATTTTTTTAAATAAATCGTATTACAAATTATGTTAAGTTTATTAAGTTTTTAAATTTTAATATTTTGACCAAAAATAATACCTCGTATTTAAAAATTTCTAGTAAGTAATGCTTATTTTAAAAACAAAATTTCAAAAATAATCTGATATATTTTTTAAAGAATAATCATCCACACTTCCACTTTTTGGAATAAATTGAAGGAAGGGCTCATGTCATTAAATTTTTGCAAGAACGAATCAAAGTTTTTATTGGAGTGGTTACTCTCTGAACAAAACAAGGCGCACATTTTTACTTCAAATTAAGTTTTTTTTATTATTGATCCTTAACCCCCCCCCTTATGATTAAATTTTCTCCAAAAATCAAAAATAAAATGGCCAAGACTCTGCTCTTACTCAAGCGCTTCCTCAAAAACTTTAAAGCCGCCCAGGAGCAATGTGTGCGCAGGCCATCGAACCTAATTATAGTAGTCCTCTATTTCTTAGCACGATTTCCTTGTAATTTGTTAGCGATAACACAGTGGCGTAGTAGGAAAAAATTTGGGGGGGATAGGTATTAAAGTATTTTAAACATTATAGCTCCAAAGTCAACAAACGGCATATTCTCAAAGTTTTATTACTTACTAACGGGGGAGGAGGTTGTCCCCAACTACGCCACTGCGACAACATAAACTCTACAAGCTGCCTGATATACCGAGCTGATGAAAAAATTACTTAAAAAATTTTCTTCTACAAAAACTCAGAAACGTACGGCATAATTAAACTCCTTTAATTAATCGTCCTTTATAGCTTGTAACCCTTATCATCCCCGACCCCTAACAAGCGCTAAACAACCCTCCGCAATCAGAATTTCAATGCTTTAGTAACCTCAGAAGAGACTTCAGGCTTTTTAGTACTAAAATATGTAAGCGGGGACAATTTGCAAAAACTAATCAAAAGGAAATGTTTAGAAAAGTGTTAAACTTTGTGAATGAAATACGATATAAGAAACCAACCAATTCGCAATTAAACCTGAAAATATTATTGAACAATTCATAATTTGACAAAAAAAAGAACAACATAAAAAATTAGATGGTTGCTGCTACTGTAACACCGCAGTCGGCGTTCTAGATAGAGCCATCTGGATATCGCCCTGGAAACGATGTTCATTTGTCTGGCCTCGGGCTGCTACGATCGTCGAGTGGCACTTGTCTAAACCGAGCTATTAGTCGAGTGGGCCTTGTGAAGAGGTTTGCCATGTTTTTGTTAGTAAAAAGGGAAGCCTGGATGCGGGGATGTTGGCAGGGATTGGTTGGTTGAAGTGATTTAAATGCGGTTTAAGGGTAATATGATGGCAAGGGATTTTGCTCTTTTCATTTTCATCTAAACTAACTCGCTATTTGAAGAAGTTTGGTGGGGATTAAAAATAGTACCTATGTAACTTAGGGCCGGTTTATCAATAGACCCAGACAGCACAACTCTGTCCCAAGGATGTCCAGTGGAGAGAGTTTTCTTGACAATGCAGCAGTCCATTGGACAACCAAATCTGTATCGGATAATACAACTGTCAAAACGTTGGATGTCTCTTGGACATCCTGAAAAAGTCTAAAAGTTTTAATATTTTGACGATTTTACCACTATACTAAATTCATTGGTTATCCAATGAAACGAAATTCTGTCCAAAAGTTATCCATTGGCTATCCAAAAAGTATCTTTATGGTTCACTGTTGGAAAAAATAAATAATTAAAGGGTATATCCGTTATTGGTCTAATTTTCTTAGTACACTGGATATACTTATTTGTTCCAATGGATTTCCAGTGGACAGTTTTGTCAAAAGCGGCAATATTTTCAATAATTAAGTATCTAGGTACCTATATATTTGAACCACGCCAACATCATAAGTCTGATTGTCGATCCTTGCGGATGGAGTTCCTAGCAAAGGATGGGTATTAAAATACT
Organism: Oxystoma pomonae; assembly: GCA_963921995.1. Lineage (NCBI taxonomy): Eukaryota > Metazoa > Arthropoda > Insecta > Coleoptera > Brentidae > Oxystoma > Oxystoma pomonae. The sequence continues at coordinate 25,871,473 of OY998168.1, forward strand.
AAAATACCAATTAATCCAAAATAATGAAAAATACTTAATTAAATGATTCGGCTAGATATGATGATCGATTGGATATCTAAAACAGTTTGGATAAATAACTATATTTATTCATGTGCCAACTAGGTCAAGCCCAATTGACATAGATTTTTTGATAAATATTCAATGTTGAGTCAATGTATATAAAGTACATCACTTTTGCTGGACACAAAATGAACGTGCGCCGGATAGAGTTTATTTTTGGTCCGATGGACCCAGAAAAATCGTTATCTATTGGATATCCAAAAACTAACTGAAAAAAAGCAGTTCTTTATTAATGAAAATTGGAAGTCCTTTGGACTCAGTTTTTTGTCGTCCATTATATTAAGAAAAACCTTTGTCCAATGGATGTCCATAAATGGTCCATAGACAATGCGGGTGAATTGTACAAAAAATGGCTGTCCGATGGAGAATTTGTGCTCTCTGGGGAGGGTTACCCCACGAGCTAGGGATAACCCTGGGTCAAAGTTGTGTGTCAACTACTCATGCTAACTCGAAAAATATCCCAGGAAAGTGCTAAACATCTTGGACAGTTAAGTAAGAAGATTGGATGTGAATTTGTGGTGTGTGTCTTAGTAATAAAATTTCGTGAGAAATTCCATAGGTCATTAGAGACTTTCGCAAATATCACTTTTGTCTATTGAAAATAAGCTTCTCCAAAGTCTGTCAAAGCATCCATGTTTTTATGATGACGTCGTTGGCGAATTTGCAAAAAGTGATCGAAGAATCGAATCACATTACAATTAGGGTAAGTTTTTAAAACTTGCTGCTTTTACTTCAAATTTCACCGAATACTGCGCCGCTGCTAATGACAGTATTTTAAATAGAAATTTGTATCTATTATTTATCTTACAAAAAACTACTAGAAACAACTTTCATCAAAATATTAATATTGTATGCAATTAAGTATATACAATTTTTATTTAAAAAGTTGATGTTTTACCTAAGAGCTCTTTTTAACACTGTTTAAAAGTTAAGAAAAAAAATAACCGAACCCTAGTAAAAAAGGACTTTAACCAAGAAAGCTACTTAAATGTTGGTCAAGCCAATATTTTCCAATTAATGAATGATAATGACAGATCCATAATTAACTTTTTATACCCCACCAAACTAATTAAAAAGGATGTGTGCCATATTATTCTTATTTTTACAAAATAGATTCTGAAAACTTTCAGAGGAAGTACCATATACCTAAGTGCAACATAAGTATTCATGAGTATGCATTTATCGTGCGACCCTAAATGTAATAGGTTGAATACCAATCAAAGTTCCGGGTAAGTTTAGTACATTTTATGATATTTTAATTTATTAGTGATAATTGTCTGTCCTATTTATTTGTATCAGTTAACATGAGTGTAATAGTCCCCCTCTATTGATGTAGGCTGACTTGCTTTGAAAAATGGATTTACATCCGAAACGCGTCAGCACATGTATAAACTAAAGCATTATTGTAAACAGGGTTCCTAAGCAAATCCTTAGAGGGCCAAGCAGCCGTGTATAAGACGCAGACAAACGGAAAAGCACATTAGGCAGAAAAGGATGGGCATGGGGCGATGTTGTCACTACATCTTACACGTAGTAAATCCATTCCAGGTTGTTGTTTTCTAATGTTTTTCATTTTCATACCTTTAGGACTGGAATAAAAATTGTTTTTGTTCGACTTTAATACCAAACTGATGAAATATATCGTAAAAAAAATAATTTTCGGCTTTTCATTTTGCAACCATTGTCCTTACGCACTGTTTACAGGCTGGGGACTGAGATACATGCAAATGCCTAACCTAAAGCGTTCATACACGGCCGGAGAAATCGACTGAGATATTTCCGTAGAAACTTTATCAAGCAAATAGGACGGGTTGACGCCTTCGAACGTCCAACCCGGGTTTTGCACTTTGATTCGAAATCAAAAAGGAGGAACAGTCAGATGTGGGGCCGTGCAGAAATTACGTAACGGTGATTTTACCAATTTTTGACCCCCTCCCTATGTAATGTTTTGTAACGGTTTGGCACGCCACTCCCCTAATATTACGTAACGATTTCAAGACCACTACCCCCCCCCCCCAAAATAAAACTTTTCACTTATTTTCATTCCAAATTTTCTTAGTTTCACACAAATGCAAACGCTGTCGAAAACCCCCCTCCCCCCTACGTAACGTTTTGTAACCCCCCTCCCCCCTATGACCATTACGTAATTTGTGCACGGCCTCTGTAGTCCCAGTGGAGGAGGGTGAGAAAATTGATATTTTTTTCTCAAAAATTATACTCTTTAGACCTATTTCTTTGCGTTTCCGAAATTACGTAATTTTTGAAAAAAATCGACTCGTCGAAAAAGTCGACTAATAGGATCTGTGCGTTTCAGGGAGAAGATTTATGTCCATATTCGCCAACGTGAAAATTCTCCGTTTAAGCTTTAATCATGATTAACGATAATCGGATTTCGGAATGAGTCTTGGCCAACAAAGTCAAACACCGATTAGTAACTAATCACGATTAAAGTCTAATCGGGGAACTTTTGCGTTGGTGGATACGAGCATTAGTAAGGATAAATAAAAACAATGAGGGTGATAGGGTTTAGGACTATGGAACGCATGTGGTTTTTAATCTAATTTTGCGGGTTTTTCTTTAAACTTGAGTTATTGTAAAGCCATGATGCATGATGATAATTTAAGGATAAAAATATTGTATCATAATTTAAGGGGTACCGTTTTTCTTTAAGCAATTTTTACTGTGTTTTTTACATTTTTATGTCATGATTTTGCTCACAGTTTAAGGCTTTCTTTCGAACCTTTTCATTTTTAGAATAAAACACCCACATTTTTCAAGTTTCCACTGGTTTTTAAGGTTGTTGAAGAGAGGCAGCAGGCTATAAGAAAGTATTTTAGAGAAAGATGGAAATAATTTAAGACAATTGTTTTCTGTTCTGTTTTCTCATCTGTCTGTCATCTTTAGTGTGATTTTTTTTACCATTTTTATCCAAAAAAACGTCAAATTATAATTATTCCAAGCGTAAAGTGTGTAATAAATAAGGTGGTATTAACTTATTTCAATCAAAGTTCTTTGCAGTCTTTAAATTTACCAAAAAACGTGTCTTAGTTTATTCTAGCACATCTAAAAATAACTTAACAGGTATTTAACTAAATTATTTTAAGGTTCATCATGGCTCTACCTCAACTATGTTGAAATTTTGGGTTTTTCTATAATCATATAGCTAGGTTATTTCCAAAACTTTCGTAAAAAAAATTAAAAATGAAGGGGTTTAACCTTATAAAGTGGGACTCTTGACTAAAAATACTCGGTTAGTTACCTATATAATATGTATTTTTTGGTCGCTTTTTATTCCTAAATAGATGAATCTGTAGCGTAATACAGCTCTGTTTAAACCGAAAAAAACCGATAACCTAACCTTCAAAGTTAACCTCGCAAAACAACAAAACAACAACAGGAAAGGAAACAGTTTGGCACTGTATTGACAGTGGTTTCGTTTTTCCCTGAAAAATTGAATTCAAACTTGTTCAAAATTACAGCATGACGAAAACCATAATTAATTGTCAGTCCAATATTCAATGTATATATATATATACATCCCAAAATCCAGGTGGCCACTGATTCCGTGACTTCTGTCTTCACTCCGTCGCATTATCGCGAACCGTAAAACAAAAGACGCCTTAAAACAAAAGAACAATAAAATGGCCGCGTTTGTCCGACCAGGCTGTATGCTGTAAAGCCGTGTACACACTATTGCTTCGTTGTTTTATTTTGTCGCACATCAATACTCAGTGCAGCATCTTATTTAATGTTTGCATCGTTTTTTTTTTAATTTAAACTGCATAACTACTGATTTGCTCAGATATTTGGTTCCAGGCATCCATTTTTGGTATTTTATTTTGTGGATATGATAATTCGGGTTCAAATTGCATGCAGGTTCTCTATAAAGGTCGATTAGTTGCAGAACTTGTTTATTTTTCCGCTTCAAAGGAGACAAAAAATGGTAATTTTAACTTATAATAAAAAGACCTACCAAAATAGTGAAAAAAATCACACTTGTCACTGCCTACAGTTTATTTACACACACCGTTTTACGCATGCGCGATATCCTTCACATATGACGATGAATGTCACGTTTCACGTTGACAAAAGTAGTGTTTACTTTTCAAAAACCAAGCAGTTATCACAAAAACAAAATTATGATTGTTTTCCACAAACCAAAACTACACTTTTTTGCACTCGACGCGCGTTTCGCTAACAACGTTAGCATCATCAGGAGACGATAAACAATGAACTAAATTAATCTACGCTCTATCTTATATACAATCCTTTAGTGGGCGGAGATAAGACTAATAAATTGTGATTGATCACGATTTTTAATCCTACCTCCCCTCAACCAAAGAATAAAGTGTACTAAACGGGATAGGTTCTCTATCTTTATTTAAACTATTTCTGGATTTAATGATTTCCATACTTTCATATGCATTCAAAAGTCTTTTGTTTGATACACTTTTTAGAAGTTTTAGGTTATCTAATGTGAATCTATGATTGTTTTCAAAAGCATGCTCGGCCACACTTGACTTTTCTGTTCTTCCGTATTTTAAGTGTGCTAAGTGTTCTTTAAAACGTGTTTGAATAGAGCGTCTCGTTTGGCCAACATATTTTTTATCACAATCCATGCAACTAATTTCGTAAATTCCACTTTTTTCTAGAACTGTAGTTTTATCCTTGGGATTTCCTAGTAAGCTTCTTATTGTGTTACCGGATTGATATACTAATTTAAGACCGGTGTTATTAAATACTTTCTGTAATCCTTTCGTATAATTAGGATTATACGGAATTGATACAAATTTTGAGTCGCAGGTATCTTTTTGTCTGAAAAAGGTAGAATTCCGAAAGTTCTTTTGAAAAGAATGTCTATTTATCAGCTTATTTATTAAGCCTTCGTCGTAACCGTTTTCGCCAGCTATATTCCTAATCCTATTCTTTTCTGCTTCAAATCTTTCTTTGTTTAAGGGGAAATTTACTAATCTATATGTTAAAAAGTGCAAACTTGCAAGCTTATGTTGTAAGCAATGAAAAGAGTCATTTGGAATATACCTGTTGGTGGCCGTGCCTTTTCTGTATAGGTCAAAGTCCAATTTATTTTTATTTCTTATAACTAAAGTGTTCTCTGTTTCATAAGTAAATTTAATAGTGGGAAATTTGTTATTTATTTTTTCCATAAAATTTTCAACACTAGTTACTTTAGTGTTGAATACTGCAAACACATCGTCTACATACCTGAACCATACTCTGGGGAAATACTCAAATTCTTTACTTATATCTGATTCAAATTTGCTCATAAATAGGTTTGCGATAAAAGGTGATAAACTATTACCCATTGTGGTTCCTTCTAATTGCTGGTAGTATGGAAGAATCAAAATTACTTTCAATATAAAAATAACTACTACCAGCAATTAGAAGGAACCACAATGGGTAATAGTTTATCACCTTTTATCGCAAACCTATTTATGAGCAAATTTGAATCAGATATAAGTAAAGAATTTGAGTATTTCCCCAGAGTATGGTTCAGGTATGTAGACGATGTGTTTGCAGTATTCAACACTAAAGTAACTAGTGTTGAAAATTTTATGGAAAAAATAAATAACAAATTTCCCACTATTAAATTTACTTATGAAACAGAGAACAACGGTACACTGCCATTTCTAGACACTTTAGTTATAAGAAATAAAAATAAATTGGACTTTGACCTATACAGAAAAGGCACGGCCACCAACAGGTATATTCCAAATGACTCTTTTCATTGCTTACAACATAAGCTTGCAAGTTTGCACTTTTTAACATATAGATTAGTAAATTTCCCCTTAAACAGAGAAAGATTTGAAGCAGAAAAGAATAGGATTAGGAATATAGCTGGCGAAAACGGTTACGACGAAGGCTTAATAAATAAGCTGATAAATAGACATTCTTTTCAAAAGAACTTTCGGAATTCTACCTTTTTCAGACAAAAAGATACCTGCGACTCAAAATTTGTATCAATTCCGTATAATCCTAATTATACGAAAGGATTACAGAAAGTATTTAATAACACCGGTCTTAAATTAGTATATCAATCCGGTAACACAATAAGAAGCTTACTAGGAAATCCCAAGGATAAAACTACAGTTCTAGAAAAAAGTGGAATTTACGAAATTAGTTGCATGGATTGTGATAAAAAATATGTTGGCCAAACGAGACGCTCTATTCAAACACGTTTTAAAGAACACTTAGCACACTTAAAATACGGAAGAACAGAAAAGTCAAGTGTGGCCGAGCATGCTTTTGAAAACAATCATAGATTCACATTAGATAACCTAAAACTTCTAAAAAGTGTACCAAACAAAAGACTTTTGAATGCATATGAAAGTATGGAAATCATTAAATCCGGAAATAGTTTAAATAAAGATAGAGGACCTATCCCGTTTAGTACACTTTATTCTTTGGTTGAGGGGAGGTAGGATTAAAAATCGTGATCAATCACAATTTATTAGTCTTATCTCCGCCCACTAAAGGATTGTATATAAGATAGAGCGTAGATTAATTTAGTTCATTGTTTATCGTCTCCTGATGATGCTAACGTTGTTAGCGAAACGCGCGTCGAGTGCAAAAAAGTGTAGTTTTGGTTTGTGGAAAACAATCATAATTTTGTTTTAGTGCAACCAAAGGTTCCAAATTCCCAACGTAGTCAAGCAGTTATCGTTTTTTTTTTACGTAAAAATATGTGCCGCCCAAAATAAAAATGCAATCCTGTCGCGTTTATAATCGCATTTTAATTAACGAAAAATTAATAAGATGTGAAAGTGCCAAGGCAGATGTTTTCTCTGGATGATACCAAAAATTTTACACGTTTTTGTTTTTCTCTGTTTAAATAACTTTATTTTGCTTTCGGGTTACCGATTGCAGAAAGCCGCACCTCAAACCAAATAAACATAGAAGATAAAGTAAAATCGCTCACTAAAGTCGGTTCGCTGTATGAAGTCCAATATCGAATTAAATCTCCAAAAGATGTTATCGCTTTTTGAACAGTAAGTCAGTTAAGTTAGAATGCCCTCGCTATACTTGATCGTGTCAGACATCCCACTGGTTCACTGTATGTATCAGCGGTCTTAAAACAAAATTATTTAAGAATAACGCGTTACGCTTACACCACGATAAATATTTCTATTTTATTTTAGTTTTCACTTATACTTTTGAAAAACTTTTTGCGTCAATAAGTTAAAGATTTTGGGGTCATTATAGGTAAATCTGCAGCTGTCGTCAATGCTAATAATCACTGCAAATAGGTTTTATTGCTTCCAAGAAATAATTAAAATTTGCTCCAGTTGGAGATGGTATGTTCTATTTTAAATAAGTAGGTATGCTTTTATTTGCTTTTAGTTTGATTCTTAATGTCTGTGAATTACGGAATTTAAAGCAGTTATAAGGCAAAGTTATGGAAAATGTTCAGCAAGGTGACACAACGCCTAGAAGGTGTTTATCTCCAGGTGAACGCCGTTTGGTATAACAAGTGGAACGTTATTTTACGTTAGAAAAAAATAACTCGGGCCCGTTAGTGTCTGTTTTGGCAGTGCAAAAACGAACGTCTGGTGCTGGTGCGACATTTCAGATAAACCCTTAAGAAGACTTCGAAAACAGAGTGAAAAGGAATTGGACAGACCATATAAAAGGGTTCGACAGAATTCAAAAACCTTTGATCTTTCCCAAGGGATTAAACTATAGATTAGAAATATTGTTTATGATATGTATAAGTCAAAGGAATATGTTACCCTCAAAGCTATTCTAGAAAAGATAAAGGAAAAACAACTTTGCGATATTGGAATTACCAGTTTATCCGAAATTTTAAAAGCGATGGGCTTTAAATATAAAAAAACGAACAACAGAAAAGTGCTTTGCGAACAATCCAATATTGTGTCAAGAAGATGGCAATTTTTGAGAGATTACATAAAAAACAAAAAATCGGATTTGCCAAGGCAAGTTGTTTTTCTTGACAAAACATGGGTATTTGCGCACGGAACTTCAACAAAATCGTCTTGGCAGGATGAATCGAAACATTGCTATTCCAGTACCCGTGCAAGTAATCGAAAAAGATATATAATAATACATGCAGGCAATGAAGAAGGGTTTATTTCAAATGCCAGTTTAATATTTTCATCAACAAAAAAAACTGACGATTATCACGGCAACATGGATGCTAACATTTTTGAGCATTGGTTTGAGGAAAAACTTTTAAAAAGTTTAGAAAATTCTTCCTTAAGGGTCATTCCATATCAAATCAACCAAAAAATCACAAAAATTTTACGCGACCAATTCCAATTTTGATGATTTTTGGTATATATTTTCTTCTTACCATAAAAGTTGAAAATGCAAATTTTTAGATTTTTTTGATTTGTAGTTTTTTTTTTTTAATTTTTCAAAATAAAAAAGTCAGCATTTTGACCTTAACAAGAATGTACAAAACTAGCAATATCTCGAGAACCACTTACACTAGGAAAGTAATAAATGGCTCATTTTAAAGTCATTTTGAAGCTCTTTTTTATAAAATATCACAACATAATTTTAACAAAAAAAACAGTTGGAAATAAAAAATTGAAAAAAAAAAATTGAAAAATTCAAAAAGGCCATTTTTAATTTTTTTGAAAAAAATATATAATTTTGGTCAAAGTGTTACTTAATTATCCACAAAATTTTATGATGGAGAAATGACGGGTTCAATGTCAAAAAAAATATCAAAAATATTAAGTACATTTTATAGGCGATTTTTCATGCATGTGACATTTTTAATAAATTTTTTCACATTGAACCCATGATTTGTCCATCTCAAAATTTTGTGAATAGTTTAATAACACTTTAAATAAAATAATATAATTTTTTGAAAAAAATTAAAAATGGCCTTTTTGAAATTTTTCAAAAAAAAAAATCAAAAATTTTTTTTTTTATTTTTTTTTTCCATATATGTTATGCAATATTCTCATATGAAAGGTCTTTATAAGAGCTTTAAAATGAACCTTCACCTACTTTTCTATTATAAGTGGTTCTTTGGATATTCCTAATTTTGTGCGCACATGTTAAGGACAAATAAGTGACTTTTTCGATTTTCAAAAATTAATTCAAAATAAACAACTGGTCAAAAAAGTCTGAAATTTTGGATTTTCCAGTTTTTTGGTAGGAAAAACATGTATACTAAAAATCATCAACATCGGAGATGGTGTGGTAAAATACCCTGGTTGACTTGATATGGACTGACCCTAGGGTCATTCCATATCAAATCAACCAAAAAATCACAAAAATTTTACGCGACCAATTCCAATTTTGATGATTTTTGGTATATATTTTCTTCTTACCATAAAAGTTGAAAATGCAAATTTTTAGATTTTTTTGATTCGTAGTTTTTTTTTTTAATTTTTCAAAATAAAAAAGTCAGCATTTTGACCTTAACAAGAATGTACAAAACTAGCAATATCTCGAGAACCACTTACACTAGGAAAGTAATAAATGGCTCATTTTAAAGTCATTTTGAAGCTCTTTTTTATGAAATATCACAACATAATTTTAACAAAAAAAAAAATTGGAAATAAAAAATTGAAAAAAAAAATGAAAAATTCAAAAAGGCCATTTTTAATTTTTTTGAAAAAAATATATAATTTTGGTCAAAGTGTTACTTAATTATCCACAAAATTTTATGATGGAGAAATGATGGGTTCAATGTCAAAAAAAATATCAAAAATATTAAGTACATTTTATAGGCGATTTTTCATGCATGTGACATTTTTAATAAATTTTTTCACATTGAACCCATGATTTGTCCATCTCAAAATTTTGTGAATAGTTTAATAACACTTTAAAGAAAATAATATAATTTTTTGAAAAAAATTAAAAATGGCCTTTTTGAAATTTTTCAAAAAAAAAATCAAAAAATTTTTTTTTTATTTTTTTTTTCCATATATGTTATGCAATATTCTCATATGAAAGGTCTTTATAAGAGCTTTAAAATGAACCTTTACCTACTTTTCTATTATAAGTGGTTCTTTGGATATTCCTAATTTTGTGCGCACATGTTAAGGACAAATAAGTGACTTTTTCGATTTTCAAAAATTAATTCAAAATAAACAACTGGTCAAAAAAGTCTGAAATTTTGGATTTTCCAGTTTTTTGGTAGGAAAAACATGTATACTAAAAATCATCAACATCGGAGATGGTGTGGTAAAATACCCTGGTTGACTTGATATGGACTGACCCTTAATTGTTTTGGACAATGCGTCTTACCATACGAGACTCGAAGAGAAATTTCCTACAAGCAGCTGGAAAAAAGAGGAAATAAGAGAGTGGTTGTCAAAGAAAAACATAAACAATGAAAATTTATTTTTAAAAAGTGATCTTTTAAGCAAGTGTAAAGAGCAGCCATTAAAAAAAATATATTGTTTACGAATTAGCCCTTAAATATGGACATCAAGTTTTGAGATTACCACCCTACCATTGCCATTACGCCAATTGAATTGGTATAGGGTATTAGCAAAAATTATTATGACAAACAGGCCTGTAAAAATATCGGTGAGCCTAGCGTTTTAAAGTTGTGGGAGGAGGCACTTAGCAAAGTGGGCCAAGAAGAATGGCGGAAATGCATTGAACACACGGAAAAAATTATTTTTGAATCTTATGAGACAGAACAGGTTATAGACGAAGTAAGACCGTTAATTATTACGGACGATGATAATGATTCTGAAAGCATGGATGATATTTCAGGTGCAGACGAAGACTATATTTAGTATGTATTTATAGGTGCGTTCTATCGAAAGACTGCAATATCGGTTCTTTTTAGAACCAAAACTTTATAAAAAAGAATTCGTAAAACTAATTTGCCTAAGCTAAGAAATAATCTTTTTTTACCTAACTATTTTTTATTAACTTTAAATGATATTTTAAGCACTTTGTACAAATGTCCAAACCATGACTTTTCGAATTACCGATGCAAAAATAGTAGTTTTCACAACTAGTGGCTAAAATAGTGCTTTTTTTACAAGCGTTGGTTTAAATAACAAGCGCAGCGAGTCTCCTCTTGTTATTTAAATCAACGCTTGCAAAAAAGCACTATTTTAGCCACTAGATATAAAAACTACTATTATTTAGAAAATGTTCCAAAAATATAATTTATTGTTTGAGAACCACCGACTTACCTGCTCAAGAGGTTTTATTGCTTAGCGGACTTCTTACAACGAATGCACTGTATACTGTGTGTATTATGAGTAAAATCAAAAACCGAAAAAACACACCACTTTCGGAATCACAAATCAAAACAAACAAAAATGGCGTCAGGAATAACATCAGTCCAACGCGCTTGCGCAAAATGGCTTTATTTTCATGGCCTGCTTGACTATGATATTATGTTGAAAACAATTACCACTTCCAGGGCGTATGAGTTTATAAGTATATGCGTTGGTCAGTCCGTACCATATAACTATGACATACTATAACGGCCCAATACGCAAAATGTGTAACAAAAATAAAATAAAACAAAGAAGAAAATTCAAAATCGCGGTTGGCTTTGAAACTGTTTGGGACACCAGGCCATAAACCAAAAATCTACTGCGCATGCTCTAACAAATCCATGCCTGGTGTCGTAGTGACCTTACGATAATTTAATGACAGTATTAATTGAGTGAGTTAATTGAATTCATTTATTATATTACGGATAAAATATCTCCAACCGCAAGTTTAACCTTACTCGAGGGTTTCCATCCACAAGGTAAACCCGTTACACGAAAACATGGCCCCAAGTGCTAAACCCACTTCCTGAGAAAACTGGGGATTGTCAAAAATGTCATTTTGTTTATGTTATTGTGGAGTTTCTGTGTTTTAAAATTGTGTGACGGTATTTTCTGTGATTGCGTGCGTTGTTATTACGCGGGAAACAGTAGACAACACTTTTTCAATTTTTTTTTTACGGTAGTATCCACTCTTATACTAGATTTTCCAAAAGTAAACAAAAATATTAACAAATGGTTGTCAGTTGCTTTCACTTCAGAAGCAATCAACGCGCCTGCCCATTATACTCCTCGTCTATGGGGTTTTTCCAGGCTAACTTGATTGCTAGCCGAAAATATACGTGCGTTTCTGTTTCGCCTAGTGCGTACCAGGCTTAGAACAAAGAACATCTTAAAACAAAAGAACAATAAAATGGCCGCGTTTGTCCGGCCAGGCTGTACGGTGTAAGACAAGAGGGAGTATCGACGGAATCCGGCCGAAAGTCACGTTCTTGATCCAATATAAGTTATGAGTTTGGCTCGGTTCTCGACTTTTACGACTATTTTGATACTGATTCATTATTCGACATTAGGCATGCAACCAGTCCAGAAAGGAAAACTCCATCAGCTCGCGGTATATTTGTTGAATAAGTATTGTGTTTTCACAATGGCATTCACAAGTGGGAAATCAATCGAATGTTAAGTTATTGGATCCTACAATTTTGATACTAATTCATTATTCGAAATTAATATATACCATTTCAGAAAGAAAAACTATCAGCTCGTGCAATGTATCTAACTAGATATGTTTGTTCGGGCGGAATCTTGCAACTTAATTTTGACCAACTTCCTGACATTCAAATTTGGCATGCTTATATAGTTACGGTGACAACACAAGAATATAGTGTGATGAAAGTTACAGCTCCTCCCTAATCGAAAAGAGTGGAGGGGGTAGAGTTGAAGTTCTCCCGATTTCGTTGAAATTTGGTGTGTTGGGGCACTTCGGGATGGAGACAACAAATTGCTAATCAGATTTTGAAAATTTAATATGACGGATTAAAGATGGACGATTTTTGGCCATCTTTTGCTAACCAATTTTAAGGAACTTATACATATCCGATTGCCTTCAAATTTGGCATGCATTTATAGTTCCGGTGACAATACAATAATATGTCATTATTAGGCAATCTCCTCCCTACGATGGGGAGTGGAGAGGGGGAAAAGCCTTGGTTTGTCCGATTTTAACAAAAATTGGTATACAAGGACTTTTGGGGATAAGGAATACGAATGATCAGATTTTGAAAATTCAGTATGGTGGACTCAAGATGGATGGTTTTCGGTCATGTTTTGCTAACCAATTTTAACTTACTTATCCACATCCGATTGTGTTCAAATTTGGTTTATAGTTCCGATGAAAATACAGTAATATTGTATTCTCAGGTACCCATCTCCCTCTAACGAGAGTGGAGGGGAAAAAGATTTAGTTTGTTCGATTTCAATCAATATGGCGAATTCAAAATGGACTATTAAATCTAAAAATTAACGGTGTGTGTTCAAATTTGGTATGCGTTTATAGTTCCGGCGACAATACAATAATATGGTATTATTAGATACACACTTCCCTCTAACGAGGGCAGTGAGGGGGGAACAGATTTAGTTTGTTCTATTTAAATAAAAATTGACATACAGGGGTTTTTCGGGAAGGGGATATGAATTTTTGATCAGATTTGAAAATTTCAATGTGGCGGATTCAAAATGGACGATTTAGGGTACAAATCTAAAAATTTAAAAATAAATTTTTATTAAAAAAAACTTTATGCACTCAAAAGTAGAAAATAATTTTTAATCATCCTTATACCATAATAAAAGCGATGGGCGAAAATTAAAAATTTTAAGTTTACGGTGATAAAGAGAGAACTACAAAAGAAGAACTAAATTCTTCTTCTGTTCGATAAACATAATGCTTTCATCTGCGAAATAATCGGCAACTGACGAAGGTCCACATTACTACAGTCGACTTTATGCCGACACCACTTTCGGACCGACGATGGTCCCATTGGATCTTTGTTTAATCGGTCGAAAATCGGCACCTGATGATGGCCCGATTTACTATAGTCGACTTTATGCCGAAGCCCACTTTATCTGCTTTAGGGCCGACGATGGTCCGATTGGAACTTTGTTTAATCGGACGAGAATCGGCAACTGACGATGACCCGATTTACTATAGTCGACATTATGCCAACGCAAACCTTATCTGCGTTAGGGCCGATGATGGTCCGATAGGAACTTTCTTTAATCGGTCGAGAATCGGCAACTGACAATGGCCCGATTTACTATAGTCGACTTTATGCCGACGACCATTTTATTTGCTTTAGAGCCGACGATGGCCCGATTGGAAATTTGTTTGATTGGTCGAGAATCGGCAACCCACGATGGCCCGATTTACTAAAGTCGACATTATGCCAACGCAAACCTTATCTGCTTTAGGGCTGATGATGGTCCGATTGGAACTTTCTTTAATCGGTCGAGAATCGGCAACTAACAATGGCCCGATTTACTATAGTTGACTTTATGCCGACGACCACTTTATCTGCTTTAGGGTCGACGATGGTCCGATTGAAACTTTGTTTGATTGGTCGAGAATCGGCAACCGACGATGGTCCGATTACGTCACCTTAAAATTTTTAAACTGCTTAAAAGTTTCTTCCTAGTATGTAGAGATGGCGCTAATGTCACTATGTTCCCTGTACAGTGGAAGATAATATTATATATATAATGAGCAAAGATATTTCAAAACTAGAATGCGGACTTGACAAGATGGTGGTACTTCTCTATAAGAATCACCTCTTCGGCCACTTAAACCAGCCCGACTAGTTAAGCACCCGTATTATCAAAACTTTGTAGTTTGCCAATGTCGGGCCGCTTTAAGCTACCACCGATAGACCTCCGTCAATCGCTGACGTTGGACCGCTTAAGGAAACCAATGTCGGACTTGAATAGTTTACCGATGTCGGGCCGAGACCAGCTTGCCTATGTTAGACCGACCAAATTAAGCAATTATGGGCGGATGGTCGGTACCATGTGGTTAAACCATATCGGACCTTAATCGTACGGCGACGGTATGTCGATTTCAGCAAAAAGTAAAATTTACCATTGGTCCGACGACGGGCCACAGTCTAACGCTGCATCGGCAAACATACATTGGGCCTACATCGCAAAGCGGACAAAAAATACTGCTGGTCCGATGTCGTAAATCGACGTCGTGCCGATGACGACAAATTCGGCAATCGACATCGGACCGACGAAGGCCCGAGGGAACCGTGTTTGCTGGGTAAATACCATTTCAGAAACAAAAACTATTAGCTCGTGGTTTAATTTTTGCCCAAGTAATGTATTTTTAGATTGAGAGAATATGAATAAAAACAAAAACAATAGAATTCGAATATTCCTTTAAAAAAGGTATTGGTAGCATTAGACTCAAGTTTGCCATTATTGGTGATCAGTACGGTGCTGCCCAATAGAAATAGGGAATGAAATGATGCTGAAAAGATCTGAAAAAGAAATCATAAAACGTGGATATATGCAAAATTCACCCACCAACTGTCAGCCTGCAGAATTGGGAGAAGTACCTTTCCTAAAAACACAATCGTCAGCATAAAATCGGGCCAACGCGTTGGCGACGCACTGCCGACGTTACCGTAGCGAGCCTGATTTTATGCCGACGATTTGTGTTTGTAGGGTTTTTCCCTACTTTTTCGGCCTTTTTGATAAATTCATTCTTAAAATTATACAGTGGGATTTACTAAGATCTAAAATAGTATCCCCCATAGGTCTAAATATTTACACCTGTGGGGAGCACTAAATTTTAAAACCAATTTTCAAAATTTACTTACCCATACAGAAAAGACACAAAGTTATTGATTATCTTGTATTTTTATTGCTAAATACCACTGAAAAACTGCTTTTTTGTCAAAATAAATACCATATTTTAGAAGAAAATGCCCTAAAACTAATTTGTTTTAACATGTTTCAAAATGGCAAATGGCGAATACGAATTTTTAAACACAAGTTTACACTTAATGCTTTTTGTCACGACTATTTGCTAATATTCCTTAAATATTTTTGTGTGTAAACAAACCTTAGATAGTCATAGTCATGGAATATTTCACTGTCAATGTTCAGAAAAGTCACACAAATTCTGTCTTTCCTTTTACATGGTGAGAATTTTCGACGTTTATTGGTACGCGTAGTAACAATTTAGCTTCGCCATAAACTAGTCCTGCAGGATATCTTTAAAATATTAAATATACAAAATGTTAATAAAAAAAAATGACGCAGTTTTTCTTACAACGTTAGGATAAGTATGAAGGTTGCTGTGTTTTTATTTTAAATGAGGCGATAAATAAAAATCGCAACTTTTCAGAATTCTGACAAGTGAGATTTTCTGTCGTTTCTGAAGAATCGCGACCATAATAGTTTCATAATCTATGTTTGAGGTTATAAAATTGGTAATTTTTTAGACCACCTCTGGGGGGGTGGTTTATATTTATGACCCCCAGAAAGGATTGTTTTGTGGCAATTGATAATAAGTTCGTTCATAATTTTCCTAAGTAACCGTTTTCACAAGGATTAATTTATTTTATTTAATATCCCAAGTTGTTCATTAATCAATAAAACACCTCCAATTTTGTCCAGAAAAACGCCATATTTTGAACCCGTTTTCAGCACAAAAAATATATTTATAAGGGCACTACGAGCCAGAACAAACATAAGTTTAAATTATGCACGAAAAATATACCAAATAAAAAAACCCAAAAAAACTATATTAATTTATTTACAAAAACTGAAATTAAAACATTGAGGTTATCTAAAAGCTCAGTCAAGAAAACTTTCCTTACTCAAAGCCCACTCTTTTTAAAGCTGTAGCTTTCATCAGTAGAGGTTGGTGCAAGCCAAGGTGCAAGCAGAGGTAAAAGATCCGAACTCGCTGTTTGTGAATGAACGCAGCGCTAATATTTTTAAACTGACATTTCGACAGTGACAGAAATGTGAACAAAATTTGTATTTAAGTTTTTTAATACATTTCATAAATAAAAACACCTTCTAAATAAATACTCCTTATTTTATTATTACCCATCTATATCTTTGTGTGATATCAGGTATTAATTGGAAAAATTAATTAACAAGTGTAAGTTTTAATTAGAGTGACATATCACCCCAATTTTAATTTGTTCTACAGAGTGTTTACTATTTAAACCCTGCGTGGGTTTACATTTTTTAATTTTCTTTTTTTCTAAATTGAAACTTTCTTCTTGAATCCAACAAAAGATTGTGTTAAGATGATTATTCAATAAACAAGTTTATTAAAAAAATTTTTATAAATTAAATTATGTCCAAAACTCAAGGATGGTTGGTTTAAAATGCTTAAAACCAGAAATTTCACTTAAACTTAGGACCGTTCTAAAATAGACTAAACCCTTTTAGTAAATCCCACCGATATTGTTTATTTTGAGATAATTCAATTTTAGAGAAAAGTTTTTTTCTGACTTTTTTAAATTTTAACAATTGTTTTCTAACACTTTTTCTGAGTTTTTTCCAGAAGCCTTGAAAATAACAGTTTATGCTGCTGATGAGTGTTTTAATGGCTTCATAAAATTTATTTAAAATTTAAGTAAAGACTACTTGCTTTAAGTTAATTATCATCTCCACCCAAGATTAAATACGAAATTAATACAATACCTTTTTGTTGTTTGTTCAGAATAAATGACAATAATTTTCACTCGGTCCACGAGTGTTATTGCTTCTGCCTTCAAGTTTGAGTACTCTGGAATCAAGTTACTCGAGGTTTCATTTGGGAATTCGAGGAAGTGCTGAGGTTCTTTAGAGATTTATGGTTTCGACACTACGTGTCCAATTGTTTCTCTTATTTTTTATCGGTCTTGCCCGCCAACCAAGACCAGTAAATCAAAATTACGGGTATGGAAATTGATTCGACTTTCGTCAGCTTTCTTAGTATTATGGTATTATGCCAAAAAATCCTCATAAGAGATTATAGAAAATAACGAATAAAACATTATAAGATTCATGATCTATGCTCACATAAATTTATATTTTATAATTTTTGACTAGTGGAAGTGAAACACAAATTCCGCATAGGATTTCATTATATTTCACCAGCCCAGTTGGTTTATAAAAGTTTAATATTTTATGATTTTAATATGAAAATTCCTCCTAAAAGTTTAAAAGATTTTATAAATATTTGTACTGTAACATTCTAAAATAAAAAATTATAGCACAACTTTAGCAGTTGTAGTAGTAGTAATAGTAGTAGAAGTAATGTAATAGAGATTAATATACATTCAAACTAAACTACTTATAACATTTAAGAAAAGGAAATTTGTTGTCTGTGAAAAATAAATAAAAAGAAAACTTCGTGTTATATCGGACACACATTTTGCTTTTAAATTCATTACGACCAGTTTTAACGTACAGTTTCGCAGGTTTTCTTTTTTTTGTCCTGCTTGCAAATTTTTTTCTTATTAATATTTGCATTCTTTAACGTTTTGCTGTATTCCGATAGGCGGCGTGATGCATATAGTTATCCAACGACAAAGTAATTTAAGTTCGCTGGTGTGGTTGTTTATGTTATGCTTCATACGCCCTATACCCTGATGATTCCTAACACGCCAGAGCTGTGGGAGAGATCTTACTTGATAAATTTTTATGAGATCGTTTGAGGCACTGTTT